>CM038679.1:92335398-93748112 GCA_021605205.1 Aegilops longissima | reverse complement strand
TAATTTGTTTTTGAGATGGAAGCAGGGTGTCAACTGGCTGTAAGGGGCACTCGCCTGCCTAGACAGCCTTCACTTTTATGTTTACCACAGCACCAGCCCAAGAGTTTTATTTTTGTTTCTGAAAATGGCTAGCCCAGTTTTTTGTGATTTTCCAAGTAAGTCGCTTTGTCAGGCCTGTTGGGCTGCAAATCTTTCAAGATGAGGAGAGCTCCATTCGGCTGGCCGAGAAAATGGCCTATCATTAATGAGAAATGGGCTGTACATTTTTAAAACACATCAAACCGGCAATTAGTTTCAAATTTATTTTTTTCATTTCAAGATTCTAAATTGCATTGATTTTTATGCATGGACAATTTGTTGGATTTTATATTGATATACATTTATTTTTTAAATCAGTTTGAATGTGACTCGAAATTTCGAGATTAAAAACAGTTCGGACGGCACTAAAATATGCAAAATTTTGTATAATTTTTTAACCGTGGCCACAATATGGGCTGTAATGCTAACAAAAAGAATATGGGCTCCAAAAAAACCTTAAGAATTAGCAAATGGGTTGTAAATTATTAAAAATAATGGCAGATGGGTTGTATGTTGTTTTCCACAGATTTGAGGCTTTCCTAAAAAAAGGTTGACGACAAGCAAGGATCGTTGGATGTCCATCCAACGGCCATCATGCTTCTTCAATCTCGCTCTTCCCGCTCTAGCCGCCAAACAAGCGCCATGGACTGCTGCTCCCTCCTTCCCACAGCCGGTTGTCTTTGCCGCCAGCAGCCTCACCGCCCCATCGTACTCCCATCGCTGGCCTAGCCATCCTCTACTCACCCACACCGCCGTTATTCTCCGCGATGGCAGATGAACCAAGAACCTCAGACAACAGATTCCCTCCGCGGGGAAACAATCATGCAGTCTTCCCCGCCTCCGTGTCGTTCCTTCCTAGGCCTCGCCGTCATCCACCGCCTGGTGTTTCTCGGCGCTGCCTCGCCAACATGATCAACGACCGACATGCATCCGGCGGATCAGACGTGGAGAGGCCGATACCGGGTCCATGGCTGCACGCCAGAAATGCCTCCTTATTACGTGCAAAATAATGATTCCTCCACCGACATCCGGGACCCATGTAAGGGCCTCAGATTTCGCGAAAAATGTTACCGCCACGACACTCGGACCCACCAGCTATATCTTCGCACGCAAGGAAGTGCCTCCTTATTACGCACAAAAATGAATACTCCCCGCTAGCTGGGACCCAAAGATAGTGGCAGGCTGTCTTGTGGGCCTACTAAGTTAACGGTGACGAGGGCTTTGTCAACTTAGTCAATATGCACGATTCTAGCTCCAAAGGACCATACGATGTCCATCCAACGGTCGTAGTGCTTCTTCAACCTCTCGGTCTTCTTGCTCCACCGCCCAAACCAAAGGCCGGTCGTGCCTCGTGCTCCTCGCCTTCCGGGTCGGCTGCGATGCCGCTGAGGCCTCACCGCCTCTACTACTCCCACCGCTGGCCGTGCCATCCTCTACTCACCCACACCCTCGTTATTCTCGCAGCGACGGCAGCCTCACACCGCAGTAACTAGTGAACCTCATACTCCTCACGTGTGGGCATCCATCGCCGCTGCCTTCCTCGGCTCCGCCGTCGTCCCTTCCTAGGCTCGCCGCCGCCCACCACCCTCGTGCTCTCGGCGCGCGTGGTCAACATGGTCAAGGAACATCTTCCATCGAACATGGATCAGACGTGGAGAGGCCGATACCGGGTCCATCGCCGCAGAAGGAAGTGACTCCTTATTACGCGGAAAATAATGATTCTCCACCTAACAGCAGGGACCCATCGGACGGCAACCGATTTCGTGAAAAAACGCTTTCCCCTAACCGCCGGGACCTACCAGCTACATCTTCGCACGCAAGGAAGTGCGCCGGCAAAAAATTGATTCTCCCCCTCACTGCTGGGACCCACCAGCTACATCTTCGCACGCAAGGAAGTGCGTCCGGGCAAAAAAAAACGATTCGCCCCCCTGACTGCTGGGACCCACTAGCTACATATTCGCACGCAAGGAAGTGCCTGGCAGTCGGGACCCACCTGATCGAAGCGTATGTAGCGTTGTCATTCTGGTCGCGACGTGTACGTACATACTGGTCGATCGGTCTGTCTGCAGACTGCAGCGATGAACCGTGGCCGTGAAAGGAAGGGCACATGTGGTAGTAGAGGCGCGCACGTGTGGTAGTAGAGACGCGCACATGTGGTAGTAGAGGCATGCACGTAGCATGTACACATACGTACAACGGCCATGTTGCAAGAAAGTAAATACGGCCACGTACGCACATACGGGCAGGGTCTCGAACGCCTACTCGCGCATACGTACGGCCAGGGCTCGTGTACATGGCTGGGTCGGAACGGAGAAATTGTGTTGTCGTCGTGTTCATGGGGAGGCAACGGAATGCGTCGTGTTCATCGAGAGGCAACGGAACGCGTGGGAGCCAACCGGCTTGGACGGAACAGCCGATGGAAACGAGGCCTGAAATATCGCAGAATGGAGGAAACGGCCTTGTGTTCGATCGGCCACGGTCGAAACGGGATCCTATCCATCGGGAGGGGTCTATCGTACCACAAAATGGAGGAAACAAACCTCCTACGGTCGAAACGGGGGTCCTGTTCATCAGGAGGGGTGTGGCGTACCGCAAAACAGAGGAAACGGACTTGTGTTGGAGCGCCACGGTCAAACGGGGTCCCGTTCATCGGGAGGGTGTGGCGATCGCAAAACAGACTCCACGGATACCGCTCATCTCCACCGTCGACCCTCCACCTCCACGGCTACCGCTCATCCACCGTCGACCTCCTCCAGCCTCCACCGCGATCGCTCATCCACGGGCTCCTGCTCATCCAGCCTCCACCGCGTGCTACTCCACCGCCATCGCTCAACCAGCCCTCTCCACGGGCCCTCGCTCAACCACCCTCCATGGGCTACCGCTCATCCAGCCCTCCACCGCCTCTCGCTCATCCAGCCATCCACGGGTGGTCCTGCTCATCCAGCCTCCACGGGTCCTCGCTCATCCAGCCCCAACCGCTCGACGATCGGGATCCTGCTCATCCAGAGGCAACACCACGGGTCCTGTTCATCCACCCCAGCGAACTGTTCACCCAACCCCCCCAACAACGCCACTGCTCATCCAGAGGCAGATCGACCGCTTCGCTAGCGCAGAGCGGCGAATCGCCGATCAGTTCGCCACACCATCGATCGATCGCCGGGTTCAAGAACGCGAGCTCGCAGCGGCAATCGCCGGGTTCGCTAGAGCCCAACGCCTCACACACACGAGTGTACGTGTACGAGAGAAATGCGCATCGCTCGGCCCCCGACCACCCACCGTAACTGGGAACTCCCAGAAATTTTCCTCGCCCTCGCTTCTACCACGGTCTTTTCCTTCATGGACGGCCCAAAGAATGTCATGCAGCTGCGTCTCTGGCCTGCCCAGGACAAAAAGCCCATTTCCTGTCATGATTTTTTGTCATAGAAGTAGGAGCCCACCACATCTATGATGATACCGGGTTTTGTCACAATTATCGTCATAGAAGTGTCATAAGTATGACAGAAAAAATTCGTTCGGCCCAAAATGTCACAGATGTGTCTTTCTTTTGTAGTGGAAGTGCTCGGATCTGAGCTTGAAGCTAGATCCATGAGATTAGCTATACCGAGGGCCTGCTCTAAAATTGGATTTGGAGCATAGGCGATGGTATTCTTGGGCCGATCTGAGATCTGGCCTGGAGAGGTGAGCTTGTCACGGTGACCCGCGGCATTTTCAGGATTGTCGAGCCAGATGGCTTGGTCTAGAGGAGAATCCTCTATCTGGCCTAGATGGCCAATTGTGTCGGCACACACCATGATGTTGCCGAAGACATAGAGCTAGCTGGGGACGAAGATGTCCCCGTAGCCGGTGTCATCGTCGATCCGTAGATCCGCCATCAAGCTCGCACGATCACCTGGCATGACCTGCATTAGACACCAATGTTGGTGCTAAAACTGGCAGATCTCAGGTAGGGGGGTCCCAAGTGTGATGGTCAGAGCTAGATGGTAACAGGGAGAGTAAGGAGTAGGGACACGATGTTTTACTCAGATTCAGGTCCTCTTGATGAGGTAAAACCTTATGTCATGCTTCTTATATATTGATTGTGATGGGGTACAAAGTACATATTGATCTACCTCGAGATCGTATGAGTTTGTCTAAGCTCTAAACCTTGCGAACGTGCCTACATCTAAGCCTCTACAGAGTAAACCCAACACCTTATATAGGCACCGGGGGTATCTAGGGTTTACAAATGGGTGGTTACAATCTTAGAGCTATGCATGCCGGTTTAAGCATGCTTGAAGTGAACGCCAAGTCTTCATGAGATCTTCGTATTGATCGCGCGGAGGGCCGGGTCTAATACAACCATGTCAACAATCTTCAATGGGTCCTCGTCCCATCATTGGCGGCCCGAGGTGGCAAGTACCCCCTAATCCATGACACCAACAAGCCATATCCAAGGCGGGCTCTCAAACCTAAACTATATGTCTGGGCCACTTTTGCCATCCAATGGGGACATGTATATGTCCGCTTAGCAGTCCGGACGTACAGATTCCGGTATCCAGGAGACAAATGTGGGGGCTTTTCCGGAGTCCGGACATGCACTTTAAAAATAACATGCATGGTCCCCCTCATCTCTCTCTCCTCCCAATCGCACATGCATGATCCCCTCTCCTCTCTCTCCTCCCAATCGGACACTAAATTACAAATATTTCACCACATGCATTGTCCCACCTAACCAAATAGTTTGTGGTTAGCATTGATGGCTCCCCCCCCCCCCCGCATCATGTCCATAGACCACGTCCGGACATAAAAACGAACATATATAGAGAAATTTGGGGTCAGTGCTCAAGATGCCAAGAGGATACAGTTCTAAGAGCATCTACAATCGGACTTGGCAAATCTGGCCCCTCGAACACCCGCGGACGCGCCCGGGCGCGTCGGCGGACACTAACCGGGCACTCCTCAAATTGTGTCATCCACATCCATGTATCTCATATCTGAACCCCTATATCCATACTCAATCATGCAACGTCGATCAAACTACGTAGATCAACTGACTAGCCATAGAATCAGGCATAGGATAGCACAATAGTTCACCAAAAGATCATGAACGGTTGTTCACAGGTCCACCAAAGTTCACATAAATGACAGACAACTTTATACTACATCTAAAACTTGAAATGAAATTGAACTTTACCGCTTTCGGGCCGGCCCTTTACCCTTCTATTCGCCGGCGTAGCTATAGCCGCCGCCGGCTGGTGGAGGATTGTCCAATTCATTGGACAAGGAGCCGTGGTTGTCGAACGAGGAGGAGGAGACAATGACAAGGCCCTTGAGGCGTTGGACGGCCCGGTCCTGCTGGTGCCTGAGCTTGACCAGACGAGCTGTTGTGGAACGTAGTAATTCAAAAAATTCCTACAATCACGCAAGATCTATCTAGGAGATGCATAGCAACGAGAGGGGAGAGTGTGTCCACATACCCTCATATACCGAAACGGAAGTGTTTAGTAACGTGGTTGATGTAGTCGAACGTCTTCACGATCCAACCGATCCAAGTATTGTACGTACGGCACCTCCGTGTTCAGCACACGTTCAACATGATGACATCCCTCGAGCTCTTGATCCAGTAGAGGGTCGAGGGAGAGTTCCGTCAGCACGACAGTGTGGCGATGGTGATGATGAAGTTACCGGTGCAGGGCTTCGCCTAAGCACTACGACGATATGACCGAGGTGTTAAACTGTGGAGAGGGGCACCGCACACGGCTAAGAGATTGTCTGATGTGCTTTGGGGTGCCCCCTGCCCCCGTATATAAAGGAGGGGAGGAGGAGGCCAGCGGCCAAGCAGGGCGCGCCATAAGGGGAGTCCAACTAGGATTCCCGATCCTAGTAGGAGTCCCCTTCCTTTTCCAAGAGGGGGAGAGAGGGAAGGAGGAGGACAGGGAGAAGGAAAGAGGGGGGCGCCGCCCCCTCCCAAGTCCAATTTGGACTTGCCATGGTGAGGGGGGGCGCAGCCACCCCTTGCGGCTCTCCTCTCCTTTCCACTAAAGCCCACTAAGGTCGAATACTTCCCCGGGGGTTTCCGGTAACCTCCCGGTACTCCGAAAAATACCTGAATCACTCCGGAACCATTCCGGTGTCCGAATATAACCTTCCAATATATCAATTTTTACCTCTCGACCATTTTGAGACTCCTCTTCATGTCCATGATCTCATCCGAGACTCCGAACAAACTTCGGTCATCAAATCACATAACTCATAATACAAATCATCATCGAACGTTAAGCGTGCGGACCCTACGGGTTCGAGAACTATGTAGACATGACTGAGACATATCTCAGGTCAATAACCAATAGCAGAACATGGATGCTCATATTGGCTCCTAAATATTCTACGAAGATCTTTATCGGTCAAACCGCATAACAACAAAAGTTGTTCCCTTTGTCATCAGTATGTTACTTGCCCGAGATTCGATCGTTGGTATCCTCATACCTAGTTCAATCTCGTTACCGGCAAGTCTCTTTACTCGTTCCGTAATGCATCATACCACAACTAACTCATTAGTCACATTGCTTGCAAGGCTTATAGTGATGTGCATTACCGAGAGGGCCCAGAGATACCTCTCCGATACACGGAGTGAAAATCCTAATCTTGATCTATGCCAACCCAGCAAACACCTTTGGAGACACCTGTAGAGCATCTTTATAATCACCCAGCTTCGCCAGGACGCTTGATAGCACACAAGGTGTTCCTCCGGTATTCGGGAGTTGCATAATCTCATAGTCATAGGAACATGTATAAGTCATGAAGAAAGCAATAGCAATAAAACTAAACGATCATAATGCTAAGCTGACGGATGGGTCTTGTCCATCACATCATTCTCTAATGATGTGATCACGTTCATCAAATGGCAACACATGTCTATGGCTAGGAAACTTAACCATCTTTGATTAACGAGCTAGTCAAGTAGAGGCATACTAGGGACACTCTGTTTGTCTATGTATTCGCACATGTACTAAGTTTCCGGTTAATACAATTCTAGCATGAACAATAGACATTTATCATGATATAAGGAAATATAAATAACAACTTTATTATTGCCTCTAGGGCATATTTCCTTCAGTCTCCCACTTGCACTAGAGTCAATAATCTAGTTCACATCGTCATGTGATTTAACACTAATAGTTCACATCTTTATGTGATTAGTTCACATCGCCATGTGACTAACACCCAAAGGGTTTACTAGAGTCAATAATCTAGTTCACATCGCTATGTGATTAACACCCAAAGAGTACTATGGTGTGATCATGTTTTGCTTGTGAGAGAAGTTTAGTCAACGGGTCTGTCACATTCAGAGCCGTATGTATTTTGAAAAAAAAATTATGTCTACAATGCTCTGCATGAAGCTACTCTAGCTAATTGCTCCCACTTTCAATATGTATCCAGATTGTGACTTAGAGTCATCCGGATGGGTGTAAAAGCTTGCATCGATGTAACTCTTTACGACAAACTCTTTATCACTTCCATAATCGAGAAATATTACCTTAGTCCTCTAAGGATAACTTTGACCGTTGTCCAGTGATCCACTCCTGGATCACTATCGTACCCCCTTGCTAAACTCATGGCAAGGTACATAATAGGTCTAGTACACAGCATAGCATACTTTATAGAACCTATGGCTGAGGCATAGGGAATGACTTTCATTCTCTTTTTCTATTTTCTGCCGTGGTCGGGTTTTGAGTCTTAATCAACTTTACACCTTGCAATACAGGCAAGAACTCCTTCTTTGACTGTTCCATTTTGAACTACTTCAAAATCTTGTCACGGTATGTACTCATTGAAAAATCTTATCAAGCGTCTTGATCTATCTCTATAGATCTTGATACCCAATATGTAAGTAGCTTCACTGAGGTCTTTCTTTGAAAAAAAAAACTCATTTCAAATACTCTTTTATGCATTCTAGAAAATTCTACATCATTTCTGATCAACAATATGTCATTCACATATACTTATCAGAAAGGCCGTAGTGCTCCCCCTCACTTTCTAGTAAATACAGGCTTCACCGCAAGTCTGTATAAAACTATATGCTTTGATCAACTCATCAAAGCGTATATTCCATCTCCGAGATGCTTGCACCAGTCCATAGATGGATCGCTGGAGCTTGCACATTTTGTTAGCACCTTTAGGATTGACAAAACCTTCTAGTTGCATCATATACAACTCTTCTTTAATAAATCCATCAAGGAATGCAGTTTTGTTATCTATTTGCCAGATTTCATAAAATGCGACAATTGATAACATGATTCGGACAGACTTAAGCATCGCTATGAGTGAGATAATCTCATCGTAGTCAACACCTTGAACTTGTCGAAAACCTTTCACGACAAGTCGAGCTTTGTAGATAGTAACACTACCATCAGCGTCCATCTTCCTCTTGAAGATCCATTTATTCTTAATGGTTGCCGACCATCGGGGCAAGTCCACCAAAGTCCACACTTTGTTTTTATATCCTATCTCAGATCTCATGGCCTCAAGCCATTTTACGGAATCTGGGCTCACCGCCGCTTCCTCATAGTTCGTAGGTTTATCATGGTCTAGTAACAGTGGCGGAGCCAGAAATTTTGTGGAGCCTGGGCAAGTTAAGCCTAAGTGTATAATCTAAAAATTGAAAATCAGGTATTGGAATAAACAACATATAATATACCACCAAACTTCCGAATCACAAATCCACATGGAGGCAAAATGTAATTATTAAGTGAAAAATAAACATAATAGTCACAAAATGTAATTTTAAAATAAACTAACATATAATATACCACTATCTTTTTCATAGACCAAGTAAAGTTGAGACTTGACAAAAAAGATATGTAACCAGCCTTGCTTAGAGGCTAACTCGCTATGTTGCCAACAAAAACAAAGCTATCTTAAAAAAAGGTAAAGCTTCCATACCAGATGTCACCATATTTTAGTGTGCAATTTCTTCCACCATGGTCAAAAGCATCTCTCGCCTTGTTCATTTTTGCCAAAGGATGGACATACAACAAGCCCTGCATAGAAGCAAGCTCGCCATGTTGCCAAAGCCCTAGAAGCCACTACAAGATAAAAAAATTTGATATGCAATTACAACAAATTTAGTTGTCAGATATGAATATATTAAGAATTAAAAGCTTGCAAGAATAGAGATGGTCAGATAGAACATACCGAATACCGAAAAAGAAAATCATGAGGCAAATGCCCTTTCCAAGGCCTCACTGTAGTAAATGTTCGAATAATATCCTTATCACCAACTGTCTTAAATATCTGCCGCTCGTTGTAACATATTATCAAGTCATCGAACCATTCATTATTGATCTTGCTATGCAGTTTGCTCCCGCTAAAATAAGATCACAATTTGCTCCCTATTAGCACTCGATGTAAAAACAAAAGTATTCATAAAACTTTAAAAATGACAAACTTAAATAAAATGAGATGTTTCATTGATGTAACAAGGATTTTAGGCTCAGAAACCCAGCTTTATCGATAAAATCTGATCTATATAACTTTAAAGTAGATACTTCACATGCCTAAAATGTAATCAAGTGCTGCCAGCCCTCCAAAGACAATTTTTCGTTGGAAAGACAACTCAACCAAGGGATTAGCTAACACAAAAGCGGAATTGACAGAGATATCATTAGTTCCAAAGAAAATATTTATACAACATATATTACAGAGATATCATTAGTATATTAGTTCAAGATCATACACAAGGACAATACAATCGATATCGAATGAAAATACTTATGGAGCCAGTCTAAATAGTGAATAGTATATGCAGATGGCACCAAAGTACGAAGCAAGTCTGGGATAATTTTGCAGGAGATCTCAAAGAAATATTGCATGAATAGTTAGCCCAAACCAATTATTCAGAGATGAGGGAATTATTCTCTAGCCCTAATTTCGACGGAGGGTTCTTACCGAAGGAGCTGCCACGCGCGGCCGAATGAGAGAAAGGAGGTGTTGAGGCCTTGAGGGACTAGTACATTGCCTGGGTGCCTGGCCGCAGTAGTGCGTCTATAGCCGTCTAGGGTTCTAGCCGCCAGTCCCTGCGCTCGCCGCCTGTGAGAAACAAAGAGACATGGATGTTGAGCGATCCATCCGTCGATCGTGCGTATATCCCTCGCATCGTGAACTAGTGATACGGAAGTTGTTTCGTCCTGGCCTGTTCGGTTGGGCTATGAACCTGAGAAACAAAGGCCCAATTTTGTTTTGCCCGGGTAAAGCAAAGTACCAAACAGGGTTTATCCCTTTATTAATCCGTGGATCGCTACTGTTGACGAGCCAGCGAGCCCGGGCAAGTGCCCAGGGTCGCCGGGCGGTGTCTCCGCCACTGTCTAGTAACATGACTTCCAGAACAGGATTACCGTACCACTCTGGCGCGGAACGTACTCTGGTTGACCTACGAGGTTCGGTAGTAACTTGATCTGAAGTTTCATGATCATCATCATTAGCTTGCTCACTAATTGGTGTAGGAATCATTGGAACTGATTTCTGTGATGAACTACTTTCCAATTCAGGAGAAGGTACAATTACCTCATCAAGTTATACTTTCCTCCCACTCACTTCTTTCAAGAGAAACTCCTTCTCTAGAAAGGATCCATTCTTAGCAACGAAAATCTTGCCTTCGGATATGTGATAGAAGGTGTACCCAACAGTCTCCTTTGGGTATCCTATGAAGATACATTTCTCCCATTTGGGTTCGAGCTTATCAGGTTGAAGCTTTTTCACATAAGCATCGCAGCCCCAAACTTTAAGAAACGACAGCTTGGGTTTCTTGCCAAACCACGGTTCATATGGTGTCGTCTTAATGGATTTAGATGGTGCCCTATTTAAATTGAATGTAGTTGTCTCTAATGCATAACCCCAAAACGATAGTGGTAAATCGGTAAGAGACATCATAGATCGCACCATATCTAATAAAGTACGATTACGACGTTTAGACACACCATTACGCTGTGGTGTTCCAGGTGGCGTGAATTGTGAAACTATTCCACATTGTTTTAAATGAAGGCCAAACTCATAACTCAAATATTCGCCTCCGCGATCAGAGCATAGAAACTTTATTTTCTCGTTACGATGATTCTCCACTTCACTATGAAATTCTTTGAACTTTTCAAATGTTTCAGACTTATGTTTCATTAAGTAGATATACCCATATCTGCTCAAATCATCTGTGAAGGTCAGAAAATAACGATACCTGCCGCGAGCCTCAACACTCATCGTGAAGGAAATATGCCCTAGAGGCAATAATAAAGTTATTATTTATTTCCTTATATCATGATAAATGTTTATTATTCATGCTAGAATTGTATTAACCGGAAACATAATACATGTGTGAATACATAGACAAATGATAGTCACTAGTATGCCTCTCTCGGACTAGCTCATTAATCAAAGATGGTTATGTTTCCTAACCATAGACATGTGTTGTCATTTGATTAATGGGATCACCTCATTAGGAGAATGATGTGATTGACATGACCCATTCCGTTAGCTTAGCACTTGATCGCTTAGTATGTTGCTAATGCTTTCTTCATGACTCATACATGTTCCTGTAACTATGAGATTATGCAACTCCGCCACGGAGGAACACTTTGGGTACTACCAAACGCCACAACGAATCGGGTGATTATAAAGGAGTACTACAGGTGTCACCAAAGGTACTTGTTGGGTTGGCGATTTCGAGATTAGGTTTTGTCACTCCGATCGTCGGAGAGGTATTCTAGGCCTTCTCGGTAATACACATCACCTAAGCCTTGCAAGCATTACAACTAATGAGTTAGTTGTGAGATGATGTATTACGAACGAGTAAAGAGACTTACCGTAACGAGATTGAACTAGGTATTGGATACCGACGATCAAATCTCGGGTAAGTAACATACCGATGACAAAGGGAACAACGATGTCGCTAAAGCGGTTTGACCGATAAAGATCTTCGAGAATATGTAGGAACCAATATGGGCATCCAGGTTCCGCTTATTGGTTATTGACCGAGAATGGTTCTAGGTCATGTCTACATAGTTCTCGAACCCGTAGGGTCCGCACGCTAACGCTTCGATGACAGTCATAATGAGTTTATAAGTATTGATGCACCAAGGTTGTTCGAGTCCCGGATGTGATCACGGACATGACGAGGAGTCTCAAATGGTCGAGACATAAAGATTGATATATTGAAGCCTACATTTGACATCGGAAATGTTCCGGTGAAATCGATTTTATCGAGTACCGGAGGTTACCGGAACCCCGGGAGGTCAATGGGCCTTGATGGGCCATAGGAGAAGAGGAAGGGCAGCCCAAGGTGGGCTGCGCCCCTCCCCTCTAGTCCGAATAGGACAGGAAGGGGCGCGCCTTCCCCTTCTCCCTCCTCCAAACCTAGTCCAACTAGGGGGGGGAGTCCTACTCCTGGGAGTAGGACTCCTCCTTGGCGCCTCCTATAGGGCCGCCACCTCCCCTTGTCTCCTTTATATAGGGGCAGGGGCACCCCAAGACACACAAGTTGATCTACGGATCTTGCCTTAGCCGTGTGCGGTGCCCCTTCCACCATATTCCACTTCGTCATATCGTCATGAGCTTAGGAGAAGCCCTGCGCCGGAGAAGTCATATCGTCGCGGCTTAGGCGAAGCCCCGCGCCGGTGGAGCATCAACATCGCCACCACGCCGTCGTCTTTGACGGAACTCATCCCCGACACTTTGCTGGATCGGAGTCCGGGATCGCCATCGAGCTGAACGTGTGCGTAACTCGGAGGTGCCGTGACGCTCGGTGCTTGGATCGGTCGGATCGTGGAGACGCACGACTACATCAACCGCTTGTTATAACGCTCCGCTTTCGGTCACGAGGGTACGTGGACGGACACTCTTCCCTCTCGTTGCTATGCCATCACCATGGTCTTGCGTGATCGTAGGAATTTTTTTGAAATTACTACGTTACCCAACAGTGGCATCCGAGCCAGGTTTTATGCGTTGATGTCATATGCACGAGTAGAACACAAGTGAGTTGTGGGCGATACAAGTCATACTACCTACCAGCATGTCATACTTTGGTTCAGCGGTATTGTGAGATGAAGCGCCCGGACCGACATTACGCCAGACGCTTACGCGAGACTGGTTTCACCGCCAGTGAGCACTCGCTGCTTAAAGGTGATCAAGCGGTGTCTGCCTCTCACTTTAGTTGAATCGAGTGTGGCTACGCCCGTCCTTGAGAAGGTTAAACGGAGTCTATTTGACGAAGTATCGCTGTGGTTTTGATGCGTAGGTAAGAACGGTTCTTGCTCAGCCCGTAGCAGCCACGTAAAACTTGCAACAACAAAGTAGAGGACGCCTAACTTGTTTTTGCAGGCATGTTGTGATGTGATATGGTCAAGACGTGATGCTATATTGTATGAGATGATCATGTTTTGTAACCGAAGTTATCGGCAATCGGCAGGAGCCATATGGTTGTCGCTTATTGTATGAAATGCAAACGCCATGTAATTGCTTTACTTTATCACTAAGCAGAGCGATAGTCGAGAAGCAACAGTTGGCGAGACGACAACGATGCTACGATGGAGATCAAGGTGTCGCGCCGTGACGATGGTGATCATGACGGTGCTTGGCGATGGAGATCACAAGCACAAGATGATGATGACCATATCATATCACTTATATTGATTGCATGTGATGTTTATCCTTTATGCATCTTATCTTGCTTTGATTGACGGTAGCATTATAAGATGATCTCTCACTAAAATTATCAAGAAGTGTTCTCCTGAGTATGCACCGCTGCCAAAGTTCAGAGTACCCGCACACCACGTGATGATCGGGTGTGATAAGTTCTACGTCCATCTACAACGGTGCAAAACAGTTGCACACGCGAATACTCAAGTTAAACTTGACGAGCCTAGCATATAACAGATATGGCCTCGAACACGGAGACCGAAGGTCGAACGTGAATCATATAGTAGATATGATCAACATAGTGATGTTCACCGTTGAAACTATTCCGCCTCACGTGATGATCGGACACGGTTTAGTTAAATGGATCACGTGATCACTTAGATGACTAGAGAGATGTCTGTCTAAGTGGGAGTTTTTAATATGATTAATTAAACTTTAATTTATCATGAACTTAGTCCTGGTAGTATTTTGCAAATTATGTTGTAGATCAATAGCTCGCGTTGTTGCTTCCCTATGTTTTTATATGTGTTCCTAGAGAAAATTGTATTGAAAGATGTTAGTAGCAATGATGCGGATTGGATCCGTGATCTGAGGTTTATCCTCATTGCTGCGCAGAAGAATTATGTCCTTAATGCACCGCTAGGTAACAGACCTATTGCAGGAGCAGATGCGACGTTATGAACGCTTGGCTAGCTCAATATGAGCGATATGACGTTATGAACGCTTGGCTAGCTCAATATGATGACTACTTGATAGTTTAGTGCACCATGCTTAACGGCTTAGAATCGGGACTTCAAAGACGTTTTGAACGCCATGGACCATATGAGATGTTCCAGAGTTGAAGTTAATATTTCAAGCAAATACCCGAGTTGAGAGATATGAAGTCTCCAACAAGTTCTATAGCTAAAAGATGGAGGAGAATCTCTCAACTAGTGAGCATGTGCTCAGATTGTCCGAGTACTTCAATCGCTTGAATCAAGTGGGAGTTAATCTTCCGATAAGATAGTGATTGACAGAATTTTAGTCACCATCACTAAGTTAGTAGAACTTCGTGATGAACTATAGTATGCAAGGGATGACGAAAACGATTCCCAAGCTCTTCGTGATGTTGAAATCGACGAAGGTAGAAATCAAGAAAGAGCATCAAGTGTTGATGATTGACAAGACCACTAGTTTCAAGAGAAGGGCAAAGGAAATAAAGGAACTTCAAGTAGAAAGACAAGTAAGTTGTCACTCCCGCGAAGAAGCCCAAAGCTGGACCAAAGCCTGAAACTAAGTGCTTACACCGCAAAGGAAATGGTCACCGAAGCGGAAATGCCCTGAATATTTGGTGGATAATAAGGATGGCAAAGTGAACAAAAGTATATTTGATATACAGGTTATTGATGTGTGCCTTACTAGTGTTTATAGTAGCCCCGAGTATTTGATACTGCTCGGTTGCTAAGATTAGTAACTCAAACAGGAGTTACGTATCAAACAGAGACTAGTTGAAGGGAAGTGACGATGAGTGTTGGAAGTAGTTCCAAGATTGATATGATCATCATCGCACACTCCCTATACTTTCGGGATTAGTGTGGAACCTAAATAAGTGTTTTTGGTGTTGAGCATAAATATGATTTGATCATGTTTATTGCAATACGGTTATTCATTTAAGTAAGAGAATAAATTGTTGTTCTGCTTACATGAATAAAACCTTATATGGTTACACACCCAATGAAAATGGTTCATTGGATCTCGATCATAGTGATACACATATTCATAATATTGAAACCAAAAGATGCAAAGTTAATAATGATAGTGCAACTTATTTGTGGCAATCGCCGCTTAGGTCATATTATGTAAAGCGATGAAGAAACTCCATGCTGATGGGATTTTGGAATCACTTGATTATGAATCACTTGATGCTTATGAACCATGCCTTATGGGCAAGATGACTAAAGACTCGCTCTCCTAACAATGGAGCGAGCAAATGACTTATTGGAAATAATACATACCGATGTATGCGGTCCGATGAGTGTTAAAGCTCACGGCAAGTATCGTTATTTTCTTACCTTCACAGATGATTTGAGCAGATATGGGTATATCTACTTGATGAAACACAAGTCTGAAACATTCAAAAGTTCAAAGAATTTCAGAATGAAGTGAAGAATCATCGTAATAAGAAAATAAAAGTTTCTACGATATGATCGCAGAGGAAAAATATTTGAGTTACGAAGTTTGGCCTTCAGCTAAAACAAAGTGAAATAGTTTCACTACTCACGCCACCGGAACACCACAGCTTAATGGTGTGTCCGAACGTCAGAATCAGCACTTTATTGGATATGGTGCGATCTATGATGTATCTTACCGATTTACTACTATCGCTTTGGGGTTATGCATTAGAGACAAATGCATTCACGCTTAATAGGGCACCATCTAAACCGCTGAGATGACACCGTATGAACTATGGTTTAGCAAGAAACCTAAGCTGTCATTTCTTAAAATTTGGAGTTGTGATGCTTATGTGAAAAAGTTTCACCTGATAAGCTCAAACGCAAATCGGAGAAGTGCGTCTTCATAGAATACCCAAAAGAAACTGTTGGGTACACCTTCTATCACAGATCTAAAGGCAAAACATTCGTTGCTAAGATGGATCCTTTCTAGAGAAGGAGTTTCTCTCGAAAGAAGTGAGTGGGAGGAAAGTAGAACTTGATGAGGTAATTGTACCTTCTCACTTATTGGAAAGTAGTTCATCACGTAAATCAGTTCCAAAGATTCCTACACCAATTAGTAAGGAAGTTAATGATGATGATCATGAAACTTCAGATCAAGTTGCTACCAAACCTCGAGATCTTCCAGAGAAAGATCCGCACTGTAGTGGTGCGGTAATCATGTTCGAAGTCATGTTACTAGAACATGATGAAACCTACGAACTATGAGGAAGCGATGATGAGCCCAGATTCCGCGAAATGGCTTGAGGCCATGAAATCTGAGATGGGATCCATGTATGAGAACAAAGTATGGACTTTGATGGAGTTGCCATGATCGGCAAGCCATATTATATAAATGGATCTTCAAGAGGAAGACAGCTGATGATAGTAGTGTTACTATCTACAAAGTTCGACTTGTCGCAAAAAGGTTTTCGACAAGTTCAAGGTGTTGACTACAAATGAGATTTTCTCAATCAGAAGCGATTCTTAAGTCTGTCGAATCATGTTAGCAATTGCCACATTTTATGAAATCGGCAAATGGATAGAAAACTACATTCTTTAATGGATTTATTAAAGAAGAGTTGTATATGATGCAACCAGAAGTTTTTGTCAATCCTAAAGGAGCTAACAAAATGTGCAAAGCTCCAATGATCCATCAATGGACTGGTGCAAGCATCTCGAGTTGGAATATACGCTTTGATGTGTTGATCAAAGCATATGATTTTATATGCACTTTTGGAAAGGCCTGTATTTACAAAGAAGTGAGTGGGAGCACTACAAGATTTCGATAAGTATATGTGAATGACATATTGTTGATCGGAAATAATGTAGAATTATTCTGCAAAGCATAAAGGAGTATTTGAAAGGAGTTTTTCAAAAGAAAGACCTCGGTGAAGCTGCTTGCATATTGAGCATCAAGATCTATAGAGATAGATCAAGACGCTTGATAAGTTTTTCAATGAATACATACCTTGACAAGATTTTGAAGTAGTTCAAAATGGAACAGTCAAAGAAAGAGTTCTTGCCTCAGACAAGGTGTGAGATTGAGTAAGACTCAAAACCCGACCACGGCAGAAAATAGAAAAGAGAATGAAAGTCATTCCCTATGCCTCACCATAGGTTCTATAAAGTATGCTATGCTATGTACTGCACCTATTGTATACCTTGCTCTGAATTTGGCAAGGAGTACAATGGTGATCTAGGAGTAGATCATCGACATTGGTCAAGAACATCCTTAGTGAGGACTAAGGAAATATTTCTCGATTATGGAGGTGATAAAAGGCCCGTCAGAAAGAGTTACATCGATGCAGCATTTTTTCACTAATCCAGATGACTCTAAGTCTCAATCTGGATACATATTGAAAGTGGGAGCAATTAGCTAGAGTAGCTCCGCGAGCATTGTAGACATAGAATATTTGCAAAATACATACGGATCTGAATGTGGCGGACCTGCTGACTAAGATTCTCTCACAAAGCAAAACATGATCACACCTTAGTACTCTTTGGGTGTTAATCACATAGCGATGTGAACTAGATTACTGAATCTAGTAAACCCTTTGGGTCTTGGTCACATGGCGATGTGAATTATGGGTGTTAATCACATGATGATGTGAACTATCGATGTTAATCACATGGTGATGTGATCTAGATTATTGACTCTAGTGCAAGTGGGAGATCAAGGAAATATGCCCTAGAGGCAATAATAAAGTTATTATTTATTTCCTTATATCATGATAAATGTTTATTATTCATGCTAGAATTGTATTAACCGGAAACATAATACATGTGTGAATACATAGACAAACAGATAGTCACTAGTATGCCTCTCATCGACTAGCTCATTAATCAAAGATGGTTATGTTTCCTAACCATAGACATGTGTTGTCATTTGATTAATGGGATCACCTCATTAGGAGAATGATGTGATTGACATGACCCATTCCGTTAGCTTAGCACTTGATCGCTTAGTATGTTGCTAATGCTTTCTTCATGACTCATACATGTTCCTGTAACTATGAGATTATGCAACTCCGCTTACGGAGGAACACTTTGGTACTACCAAACGTCACAACGTAATCGGGTGATTATAAAGGAGTACTACAGTGTCACCAAAGGTACTTGTTGGGTTGGCGATTTCGAGATTAGGTTTTGTCACTCCGATCGTCGGAGAGGTATCTCTAGGCCTTCTCGGTAATACACATCACCTAAGCCTTGCAAGCATTACAACTAATGAGTTAGTTGTGAGATGATGTATTACGGAACGAGTAAAGAGACTTACCGTAACGAGATTGAACTAGGTATTGGATACCGACGATCAAATCTCGTAAGTAACATACCGATGACAAAGGAACAACGATGTCGCAAAGCGGTTTGACCGATAAAGATCTTCGAGAATATGTAGGAACCAATATGGGCATCCAGGTTCCGCTATTGGTTATTGACCGAGAATGGTTCTAGGTCATGTCTACATAGTTCTCGAACCCGTAGGGTCCGCACGCTAACGCTTCGATGACAGTTCATAATGAGTTTATAAGTATTGATGCACCAAGGTTGTTCGAGTCCCGGATGTGATCACGACATGACGAGGAGTCTCAAATGGTCGAGACATAAAGATTGATATATTGGAAGCCTACATTTGACATCGAAATGTTCCGGTGAAATCGATTTTACTGAGTACCGGAGGTTACGGAACCCCGGGAGGTCAATGGGCCTTGATGGGCCATAGGAGAAGAGGAAGGGCAGCCCAAGGTGGGCTGCGCCCTCCCCTCTAGTCCGAATAGGACAAGGAAGGGGGCGCCCTTCCCCTTCTCCTCCTCCAAACCTAGTCCAACTAGGAAGGGGGAGTCCTACTCCCGGGGAGTAGGACTCCTCCTTGCGCGCCTCCTATAGGGCCGCCACCTCCCCTTGTCTCCTTTATATATGGGGCAGGGGGCACCCCAAGACACACAAGTTGATCTACGGATCTTGCCTTAGCCGTGCAAGCGGTGCCCCTTCCACCATATTCCACTTCGTCATATCGTCATGAGCTTAGGAGAAGCCCCGCGCCGAGAAGTCATATCGTCATGAGCTTAGGCGAAGCCCTGCGCCGGTGGAGCATCAACATCGCCACCACGCCGTCGTCTTGACGGAACTCATCCCGACACTTTGCTGGATCGGAGTCCGGGATCGCCATCGAGCTGAACGGTGCGTAACTCGGAGGTGCCGTGACGCTCGGTGCTTGGATCGGTCGGATCGTGGAGACGCACGACTACATCAACCGCGTTGTTATAACGCTTCCGCTTTCGGTCTACGAGGGTACGTGGACGGACACTCTTCCCTCTCGTTGCTATGCCATCACCATGGTCTTGCGTGATCGTAGGAATTTTTTTTGAAATTACTACGTTACCCAACACATCGGACCGCATACATCCGTATGTATTATTTCCAATAAGTCAGTAGCTCGCTCGATTGTTCCAGAGAACGGAGTCTTAGTCATCTTGCCCATGAGGCATGGTTCGCAAGCATCAAATGATTCATAATCAAGTGATTCCAAAAGTCCATCCGCATGGAGTTTCTTCATGCGCTTTACACCAATATGACCTAAACGGCAGTGCCATTTAGTATGTTGCACTATCATTATCAACTTTGCATCTTTTGGCATCAATATTATGAATATGTGTATCACTACGATCGAGATTCAATAAACCATTTACCTTGGGTGTATGGCCACAGAAGGTTTTATTCATGTAAACAGAATAACAATTATTCTTTGAATTAAATGAATAACCGTATTGGAATAAACATGATCCAATCATATTATGCTCAACGCAAACACCAAATAACATTTATTTTAGGTTCAACACGAATCCCGAAGGTAAAGGGAGTATGCGATGGTAATCTTATCAACCTTGGAATCACTTCCAACACACATCGTCACCTCGCCCTCAACTAGTATCTGTTCATTTTGCAACTCCTCTTTCGAGTTACAAATCTTTGCAACTGAACCGGTATCAAATACCGAGGGGCTACTATGAACACTAGTAAAGTACACATCAATAACATGTATATCAAATATACCTTTGTTCACTTTGCCATCCTTCTTATCCGCCAAGTATTTGGGGCAGTTCCGCTTCCAGTGACCATTTCGTTTGCAGTAGAAGCACTCAGTTTCGGGCCTGGGTCTAGCTTTGGGCTTCTTCATGGGAGTGACAACTTGCTTGCCATTTTGAAGTTCCCTTTCTTTCCCTTGCCCTTTTACTTGAAACTAGTGGTCTTGTTAATCATCAAGACTTGATGCTATTTCTTGATTTCTACCTTCGCTGATTTCAGCATCGCGAAGAGCTTGGGATTCGTTTTCATCATCCCTTGCATATTATAGTTCATCAAGAAGTTCTAGTAACTTGGTGATAGTGACTAGAGAACTCTGTGAATCACTATCTTATCTGGAAGATTAACTCCCACTTGATACAAGCGATTGTAGTACCCAGACATTCTGAGCACATGCTCACTAGCTGAGCTATTCTCCTCCATCTTGTAGGAAAAGCATTTGTCAGAGGTCTCATACCTCTTAACACGGGCATGAGTCTGAAATATCATTTTTAGCTCTTGGAACATCTCATATGCTCCATGGTGTTCAAAACATTTATGAAGTCCCGGTTCTAAGCCGTAAAGCATGGTGCACTAAACTATCAAGTAATCATCATACCGAGCTTGTCAAATGTTCATAACGTCTGCATCTGCTCCTGCAATAGGTCTGTCACCTAGCGGTGCATCAAGGACATAATTATTTTGTGCAGCAATGAGGATAATCCTCAGATTACGGACCCGGTCCACATCATTGCTACTATCATCTTTCAACTTAGTTTTCTCTAGGAACATATCAAAAATAAAACAGGGGAGCTATACGCGAGCTATTGATCTACAACATAGATATGCAAATACTATCAGGACTAAGTTCATGATAAATTTAAGTTTAATTAATCATATTACTTAAGAACTCCCACTTAGATAGACATCCCTCTAGTCATCTAAATGATCACGTGATCCATATCAACTAAACCATGTCCGATCATCACGTGAGATGGAGTAGTTTTCAATGGTGAACATCTCTGTGTTGATCATATCTAATATATGATTCACGTTCGACCTTTCGGTCTCAGTGTTCCGAGGCCATATCTGCATATGCTAGGCTCGTCAAGTTTAACCCGAGTATTCTGCATATGGAAAACTGTCTTACACCCGTTATGTGTGAACGTAGAGCTTATCACACCCAATCATCATGTGGTGTCTCGGCATGACGAACTGTCACTACGGTGCATACTCAGGGAGAACACTTATACCTTGAAATTTAGTGAGGGGTCATCTTATAATGCTACCGCCGAAGCAAAATAAGATGCATAAAAGATAAACATCACATGCAATCAAAATATGTGACATGATATGGCCATCATCATCTTGTGCCTTTGATCTCCATCTCCAAAGCACCGTTATGATCTCCATCGTCACCGGCTTGACACCTTGATCTCCATCGTAGCATCGTTGTCGTCTCGCCAACTATTGCTTCTACGACTATCTCTACCGCTTAGTGATAAAGTAAAGCAATTACATGGCGATTGCATTTCATACAATAAAGCGACAACCATAAGGCTCTTGCCAGTTGCCGATAACTTTTACGAAACATGATCATCTCATACAACAATTTATATCTCATCACGTCTTGACCATATCAGATCACAACATGCCCTTCAAAAACAAGTTAGACGTCCTCTACTTTGTTGTTGCAAGTTTACGTGGCTGCTACGGGCTTCTAGCAAGAACCATTCTTACCTACGCATCAAAACCACAACGATTTTTTGTCAAGTGTGTTGTTTTAACCTTCAACAAGGACCGGCCATAGTCAAACTTGATTCAACTAAAGTTGGAGAAACGAACACCCGCCAGCCACCTGTGTGCGAAGCACGTCGGTAGAACCAGTCTCTTGAACGCGGTCATGTAATGTCGGTCCAGGCTGCTTCATCCAACAATACCGCCAAATCAAAGTAAGACGTTGGTGGTAAGCAGTATGACTATTATCGCCCACAACTCATTGTGTTCTACTCGTGCATATATGATCTACGCATAGACCTGGCCCGGGTGGCACTGTTGTGGAATGTAGTAATTCAAAAAAATTCCTACGATCACGCAAGATCTTTCTAGGAGATGCATATCAACGAGAGGGGAGAGTGTGTCCATGTACCCTCGTAGACAGAAAGCAGAAGCATTTAGTAACGTGGTTGATGTAGTCGAACGTCTTCACGATCCAACCGATCCAAGTACCGAACGTACGGCACCTCCGTGTTTAGCACACGTTCAGCACGATGACATCCCTCGAGCTCTTGATCCAGTAGAGGGTCGAGGGAGAGTTCCGTCAGCACGACGGCGTGGCGATGGTGATGATGAAGTTACCGGTGCAGGGCTTCACCTAAGCACTACGATGATATGATCGAGGTGTTAAACTGTGGAGGGGGGCACCGCACATGGCTAAGAGATTGTCTGTTGTGCTTTTGGGTGCCCCCAGCCCCCGTATATAAAGGAGGGGAGGAGGAGGCCGGCGGCCAAGGAGGGCGCGCCATAGGGGGAGTCCAACTAGGATTCCCAATCCTAGTTGGAGTACCCTTCCTTTTCCAAGAGGGGGAGAGAGGGAAGGAGGAGGAGAGGGAGAAGGAAAGAGGGGGGCCGCCCCCTCCCTAGTCCAATCCGGACTTGCCATGGGGGGGGGCGCGGCCACCCCTTGCGGCCCTCCTCTCCTTTCCACTAAAGCCCACTAAGGCCCAATACTTCCCGGGGGATTCCAGTACCCTCCCGGTACTCCAAAAAATACCCGAATCACTCCAGAACCATTCCAGTGTCTGAATATAACCTTGCAATATATCAATCTTTACCTCTCGACCATTTCGAGACTCCTCGTCATGTCCGTGATCTCATCCGGGACTCCAAACAAACTTCGGTCATCAAATCACATAACTCATAATACAAATCATCATCGAACGTTAAGCGTGCAGACCCTACGGGTTCGGGAACTATGTAGACATGACCGAGACACATCTCAGGTCAATAACCAATAGCGGAACCTGGATGCTCATATTGGCTCCTACATATTCTATGAAGATCTTTATCGATCAACCGCATAACAACATGCGTTGTTCCCTTTGTCATCGGTATGTTATTTGCCCGAGATTCGATCGTCGGTATCCTCATACCTAGTTCAATCCCGTTACCGGCAAGTCTCTTTACTCGTTCTGTAACGCATCATCTCGCAACTAACTCATTAGTCACATTGCTTGCAAGGCTTATAGTGATGTGCATTACCGAGAGGGCCCAGAGATACCTCTCCGATACACGGAGTGACAAATCCTAATCTTGATCTATGCCAACCCAACAAACACCTTCGGAGACACCTGTAGAGCATCTTTGTAATCACCCAGTTACGTTGTGACGTTTGATAGCACACAAGGTGTTCCTCCGGTATTCTGGAGTTGCATAATCTTTAGTCAGAGGAACATGTATAAGTCATGAAGAAAGCAATAGCAATAAAACTAAACGATCATAGTGCTAAGCTAGCGGATGGGTCTTGTCCATCACATCATTCTCTAATGATGTGACCCTGTTCATCAAATGACAACACATGTCTATGGCTAGGAAACTTAACCATCTTTGATTAACGAGCTAGTCAAGTAGAGGCATACTAGGAACACTCTGTTTGTCTATGTATTCACACATGTACTAAGTTGCCGGTTAATACAATTCTAGGATGAATAATAAACATTTATCATGATATAAGGAAATATAAATAAAAACTTTATTATTGCCTCTAGGGCATATTTCCTTCACGAGCCGCCTCCATCACCTTCTCCTTTGCTTCCCGCTCAGACTGCTCGATGGAAAGTCGGAGAGCCTTTGCGTTCTTCTGGCGGAGCCGCCAAGCGTTCGTCTCCGCCATCGTAAGCGACCGGCGGTAGACCCACGTGAGGAGCCGCTCGTCCACGTCAGGCTCCGTTGGTAACCCACGGCGGCGGTGGATAGAGCTCTCTACTGCATTCCTCTCCCTTGCCCGCTGCCTCTCATGGCGGGCGGTGCACGCCTCTGACTCCGGCATGCGCGTCCGGGCCGGTGGGGCGGGCACAAGCACTCACCGCTGCCCACGAGGGGAAGCAACAGTCGGTGGGGCCAGGGAATGGAGCAGCGGAGGCGTGGATTGTGCAGGCCGCATGTCGGAGCTGCCCCCGGGCCGGGAGGGGCCAGCGCCGGCGTCCGAGCTGCGTCGCAGGGAAGGTGCGGCTACAGTGAGGCTGTGGATCTGGAGCTGCCCCCGGTCTCCACCTTGGACCGTTCCAAGGCGACGCGAAGGGCAAGGTCATAGTCCGGATTCAGCTCGTCGTCGGAGCGGCTGCCGGAGCTCGATATTGCGTCGGATTCGATCAGAATCGGTGCGAGTAGAGGAGAGGACAGAGCGAGAGAGGAGAGTGAGTGAGCTAGGGTTTCGGAGCGATTAGCCCAATAGGGATTTTTGTGGGACATCCATGGGGTCAGTAGTGGGCCGGGCTTGTCAGGTGGACACGCCCGGGCCATCCCATATCCACCCTATATTTGGGCTGGATATGAGGGGTGCCGGTCAGCCCGGGCGTTTGAGATCCGTTTGAGGCGTCCGTCTGGGTCAGAAAAAAACGAGACCGGATATTGTCGGGGCGGTCCACCCGGCTGTTTGAGAAGGGTTTGAGATGCCTGGCTGTAGATGCTCTAATGATGAAGAGGAGTCCCAACTCTATACCGGATCTTTTGGTGAAACCCATACAATTGGGCAGTTGGCAGTTGCGAAGGCATATTACTATTCAATGTGTGGTCATATCACCACATGCAAGCTGGCTCTTATCAAGCATTTCTTTTGACGGAATGACAAGGACTGCGGTTATAGCCTAGGTAGGTCACTAAGGAAAGGTTGGCCTTCTTTTGGTTTGAAGGAATTTCATAGAAATTTTAGAGGATAGAATTTTTATAGGTTTTTTTTTCTTTAAAAGCTCTTTGGTTCATAGAAATGGATTCCTATTCCTACATAAGATTGGTTAATTCCTATCCTCCACATTTCATAGGAAAATAAAAATGAGCCTAGACTCAATAAAAAAATTTCTTCGATGTCAATCAAATGACATCTCGTTTTCTATTCCTATTCATAGGATTTGAGATACATGTCATCTCATTTTCTATAAAATTCCTATTCCTATGAACCAAAAGAGGCCTTAGCAGGTCACTATAATACGTGCCTAATTAAGCTAGCTCCTGGTGTGGGCTCACATGCTTAATGTATATATTCGGTGTCTTTTAAATAACTGATCGGTATATGTGCAAAGTCTCCAGCGTAGAGTGACGCAATGATCATGTATACGCGTATCGCTATCATCTACCGGTAGATAACTAGTAATCCTTTTTTTGCGGGTAAAAATAAATCTACCGGTAGTTAACTTTTTTTTGTAAAGAAAAACTAGTAATACGGGGTAGAACAAATTCAGCAAATGCGTTGTTGTTTCGTCACTCCATTTTACTATTTCAAGGTAGGCACCCGGTGTTCATTGACAAAGGAAGTACAAATCAAGAACAACCAGTAGCAAGTTTTTGCTTATATCGGGAGCATTTGCAAATTTTCATTTGATTAAATCAGTTTCTTTAATTGCTTGTTTAGTTTGGTTCAAAAGTACTAGTACAAATCATTCTACCTTCTACTGATACTGGTTGATGTATACCACGCGAGTAGCGGTCCCATTAAAGAGTCGAGAGGACACAGGCATAGCTGACAGTTGCTGCATCAAATGCTATTTAATCTGTGGACCTAGCTACCAACAACTTCCCTGTCTCGTTTTGTATTCCTCTGTCTGTTTTTGTTGTTTCTTGCCCCTTTTTCAGGTGTGGATATATATGAAAAATTGCTTCCATCATGCGATTGCACCATCGTCATCATGAGCGTGGGCATAACCTTATCATTTCAAGTGTGAGTCGGAAGATCCTTCCTTAGATTGGTGTTTTGAATAGTGGGGGTAATTGAGCACAAGAATATGAACTAACGGTGGGTGCGATCATAATCCACTACTTCTATCTATACTCACAAACTAGGCAAATTGGTCACTTGGGAGGGCCAAAACATCACTACCATCGGCCGTACGACACTTGTTAGGTCGGTCATCACCTTCCAAGCAGTATTCTCCATCACGTCCCTTACCGTGCCTCGGAGCTCTTTCCATAGCCTTAACGATATTGAGAGAGATTTCCTTTGGTCTGGCTCGGACAAGACAACAGGAGCCAAATGCAAGGTCAACTGAAAGGTGGTTTGTAGACCAAAAGAATATGGCGGCCTCGGGGTGCTCGACACCGACAAGTTTGCACATGCTTTGCGGCTCCGATGGCTATGGTATGAATGGAATGAGCCCCGCAAATTATGGGTTGGCCTTGGAAACCGGTGCACAGAGGAGGACCTCGAGTTTTTCTATGCCTCTACGACTATAACTGTAGGGGATGGTGCCAAAACGCCTTTTTGGGGCTCCCCATGGCTTCTTGGTCGCAAACCCAAGGATATTGCACCACTCTTGTTTGCGGCCTCGAGAAGAAAGAATTGGAAGGTCCATGAGGCCTCGAGGCGAACGCTTGGATCTTCAAGACCAATCATGACACGGACTCGGTTGTCTCCATTGCCCACATTCACGAGTTCTTCACTCTTTGGATGCTCCTTAATGACATCCACCTTCATGAGCAAACCAAAGACGTCATCATTTGGAAGCATGTGAATGATGGGATCTACATGGCGGCCACCATGTACAAGCCTCAGTTCCTAGGCATGACTCTCTCCCCCTTGGATCGCATGGTTTGGAAGGCATGAGCACCTCCAAAGGTCAAGTTTTTTGCTTGGTTGGTGTTGCAAGATAGGATTTGGACCGCTGATCGCTTGGAGCGATGAGGTTGGCCAAATTGTGGACTTTTTGCAAGCTTTGCAATAGGGAGCAAGAATCGGGAGGCCACCTTTTCTTCAAGTGCCGCTACACTATTCGGCTATGGAAGTCTCTCATTGAGAAGCTAGGTCTCGCGCACATGGATACATCCAAGTGGCTCATGGATGATTCCGTCTACCAGTGATGGGACAAGAGAACCGACAACAGCAATACTAACCGGCAAGCTATGGCCTCCCTCACCATGCTCGTCTCTGGACCATTTGGTATGAAAGAAATGCACGGGTGTTCCACCACAAGAGTGTGCCACCGACCATCCTACTCACGGCCATCGTCGAGGAGGCCAAGCTTCGGATGGCCGCGGGCGCAAAGAAATTAGGGAATATTTTTCTAGGCGACTAATTGTCATGTCGAATGTGTGGGTGTGTTGTAATTCTCTAAACACTATTCTCTCCTTATTTAATAGATGCAACAAAGCTTATGCCTCCGTTTTAAAAAAACTAGGCTTTTTGTCAGGCTTTATATATAAAAGCAACAAGCAAAGTATACGGCCAAACGAAACATGGTAGTGAGGAAGCCCTAAAAAAATGGATCAAGAACATCGAACAATAGAAATCGCACCAGAAAAGAGATGAGCGGAGGCATTAAAGCCGAGACAAAGACACCCCCAAACAAGCACAGGGAAAAAACTTGAATAAACAGTCAGGACCAAACCGACAATGCCTGAGCTCCACAACAACACCCGAAGAGGGTAACGACGTAAAATATCGCCTCTGTCAAGTCTAACCGACAAGGATTTTGACCCATAGCTCGGGAGATCCAGGACGACGTCCTTGGGAGAAAAGCGGCACGCGTAGGCGCCGCCGGCACCAGCTCCAAACCACCTTGGTCACTGCTGCAACGAGGTACAGGACATCTGAATCAAATTTGGGTGTCGCCACTTTAGGTGAAAGAGAACGAGCCAGGGCCACCCGTCGCTTGGCCCCTTGCCGCGCACACGACTAAGAGGCGAAGCCACCACTACTACCATGGAGCCTGCCAGAGAGCCACCGGTGAAAGTACATGTAGTCCCCATGTGTGGTTTTGGTAATTAATTAATGACAATCCTTATGGACTAATGTTTGCATTGAGATATACATTTGAAGATTAGTCCCATTGGAAAAGGATTGAAGAATAATGGAAGAAAACTCCTTTGAAGCAACAAGTACATCGAGATGATCAAAATGGAGTTCATTGGAGTATCTTAAGGGTTGCCATGCTTAGAGCTATGGTTTGAGCCATAATGGATCAAGATCTTAAAAGGATGATTCAATGATGAATTCTAGGAGTGGCTCAAAGATATGATCATAATGGACTCATGTGTTGAGACATGATTGAGCAAGCTATTCAAGTGAAGAATTCAATATATCCTTCATGACGCCAAGATTAAACATGGAGTAGAGATATCGGTTGACCAAGTTGAAGCTCGAGATTGAACGCTAAACGGTCAACACACGAGCGCAAATGATGGACCACATAAGATCTTGTGGTATGATAAGAAATTATCAATTGCACTCTGTGTACTAACCCATACTATGTGTTGTCTATGTTTTCGAGGGTTAGGTGATTCTCATGGGCTCGCATCGAGAGAGAGAGAGATTTCAAGTGTCTATGAGAGGATAACATCAAGTGTTGGTGATCATGGTTGATAAGGAAAGTTCAAGATAACCATCCCGAGGGATTACATGCTTGAAGCTTGTGGATGATCACATGATGGGCAAGTGAAGATGAATACAAAGCAAGGCCTCCCATATGTGGGAGCTACTTGAAGACTTCACCAATGTCTTGCCTTCAACTTGAGCCAAGAAGAAACATAAACATCAAGCTCAAGTTAAAGGCTTGAGTCAAAGGTATTAGTTCCTTTGGCGTTAGTGTTGTGGAGAGATGACCACCAAGAAAAATATACACTCAAGAATGGTTCTCGATAGCTATGTAGTATAGCTCTTTTATGTTTCTTGAGTTATAGGGATCCCGCACTATTAAGAGGGGATCAAAGGGGTTAGTGCTAGATTTTCTCAAGTCAACATCTTCTATTTCTACTTCCTCACATCATATTCCAACATAGGCATATTTCACTCCTATCCAACACAATTCCACTCATATCCTATATACCAAATAAATCCATAGCCAACTAGGTTCCCAAAATATATGATCTAACCTTTGCATACTTTGCATCCTCCATTTTGGTTTATCTTGGGTGGTTCTCTATGTGAGGACCTGGAGCTTTTCCATAGCTTCAAAACGAGCCCAAAATCATCAAAATCGGAGTCCGGATGAGAAAGTTATGGATGTTTTACTTTTGGGGCGCCTGCAGTTTTTGTGTTGGCCGGATATCCGGGACTTGGCCCGGAAATCCGGCCGAGATGTCCGTAACCGTGTTGAAATGTTGGTTGTGTCCTCCGGATGTCCGCAACTTGGGCCAGATGTCCGGCTTTGGCCAGATGTCCGCCCCTCAGACTCTGGCCTCTGTTTTTCACATGCGTGTGTGCATTTCTCAGCCGCCAGATGTCCGCCCTTGCCCGGATGTCCGCCCAACACAGCCACTTACTCACAAACGGCTAGTTTTCTAGGCTTGTTATATATACCCCTCTACTAATCCGGTAGAGGGTTGAGCAACACATTCATATGAACCCTAGAACACAAAAAGGCTCCTCTCACTTCTCCTACACCAAATCTTAGATCCCGAGAGATTCGTGAGAGTTCTTGAGAGATTTTCCAATCAAGTGATAGATCCACTCCTCTCCCTCTCTTGACCAAAGGAATTCGTGATTTGAGCAAGTCTTGAGCATTTCCTTTGTTCTTGTTACTCTTGGAGGTTGGAGACTCCTAGGCGGTAGGAGTGCTCCGTGAGGAATCAACTTGTGATTTATCCCCGGAAAGTTTGTGAAGGTTTGAGGCCGCCTCAAGGTCTACCACTAGTGGTTGAGAATCGCCTTCATGGTGATATCTCAAGGAGAATAGGGTGAGCCTTCGTGGCGTTGGTGTGCCTTCGTGGTAACATCCACCTCTCTAACGGTGACTAGCTTCCTCCAAGGAAGTGAACATCGGATACATCCTCGCCTCCGTGACTTTGGTTATCCCTAACCCTAACTCCTTACTTGTGGTTTACTTTGGTCATTTGACCGCATTCACTATATCTTGTTGTCCTCATTATATTGTGGTGGTTGATTATATTGTGTTGGCCATTTCCTTGTAGAGATTATTTAGGCCTACACTTCATATTCCGCAATTCATACTTGCTACTATTGATATACATTGTGATTAGTGTGAATTGCTAACTTGTGTTATAAACTTCCATATATTAGATATTGCTCAAGTAAGTTTGTGTAACTTACTTGAGTTTGCTTGTATCATTCAATTCCATATATTGTGATACAATTTGTGTAAGCTTGTATTGCTTACTTGTGGTTGTGTGTATTATTCATTTCCATACCTCGTGATATACACTGAGTAAGTTTGTTTGACTTACTTGTGCTTACTCATATCCTCGCTGTTCTCATCTTGTTTATGCTAAGTTGTTGGTGCACTTAGTGAGCCTAGTATATTTAGGATTTGTGCTTGAAAAGTATCTGCTTAGTTTATTTCCGCATTTGGATATAGCCAAATCTGTAAAAGATTTTAAAACGCCTATTCACCCCCCTCTAGGTGACATCGTGGTCCTTTCAACCGGGTAGCCCGCCATCCGAGGCCGTCGTCCTGGCATCCTAAGCCGCACTACTCGCCGCCAAAACGCGCTAACGCCACCTGCCAGGAAGGGAAGCAAGCACTTCCCACCCAACCTCTGAGTCCCAACCATGCATGAGACCGGATGAGGCCAAAGTCACCGACACGGTCGCCCAGTTAAGGGGCATCAGGCCATGCGTGGAGAGATCCAGACCCGGACAGAGGGGCAACACGCCGCCACTACATCGGTGACAGGGTTCGCGTCGCTAGAAAACTATCGGCAAGCACCACCGAACAGAGCAGCGACCGGTGCCCCATCAGATCTGGCAACGACGAGGCCCCTCTAGGTAGCTGACAGCTCCAGCCACCCGGGCAGCCTCAGCCGTGATGCCCTGTACCGCAGGCCACCGCCCAAACTCCATCTTGAAGCCATCGCGCCCGTGAGAAGAGGCACCTCCGCCTTCATGCACCACCGTATCGGGCCCAATCTCACCTACTCGGAGCTACAACCCCACCCACCTTGGGCCCAAATCTAGCCCGCCAAAGCGCTATCCCTAGGCCAGAGTCGTTGTCGTGTGTGTAGCAGACACCATGGCAAGGTTCCCTGCCGCCGCCTATGCTGACCAGGATTCGCTCGATGACGTGCTCCAATGGAGAGGAAGGGAAGGAAGAAGATGGAGCTAGACGGTGGCGGCTAGGGTTCCCTCCCGTCTCTCGCGGGAGCGATGGGAGGGGCAGAGAGGCACCTCCCCACCCTCGTGCACCACCCGGACTGGGCCCAAACTTACCTACGAAGAGCTACAGGCCGACCCGCCTTGGGCACAGAGCTGGCCCATCCCGAGCGTCAGCCCTAGGTTAAAGCCACCACCGACGTGCATGTAGCCGACACCACAGTCAGCACCCACCTAGCCCCATCCGCCACCGACTTAAACCCAAAAGAAAGGCGAGGCTGCCACAGCCACCCTGTGCCGCTTCCAGAAGCACAACTGCCAAATCAGTGCAATCGTCGCCAGCACGGGCCCGCACCACCGTCTCATAGCCCTCCGCGTCGCTGCCACCTACCACCGTCATCGCCAAAGCGCGTTAGCCGGTGCACCGCAGCTCCCCATGTAACATTGTGCCCCCGTATGAAGTAGCCGCACTACGCCACCCCACCCTACGCAGAAAGGGAGAAGGGGCCCCACCGCCACCCACGCCGGTCAGGCTTCACCTGATGACGCGCACCGAGGCGATGAGGAGAAGGGAAGGAAAAGGAGAGAGCTAGACGACAACGGCTAGGGTTCCCTTCTGTCGCTCGAGGAAGCGACGGGAGGGACAAAGAAACACCTCACAGCCCATGTGCACCACCCGGGCCAGGTCCAACCTCACCTACCTGGAGCTACATCCCCAACCCACCTCGGGCCTAGATTTGGCACACCCAAAGTGCGAGCCCTAGGCCAGAGTCATCGCCTACGCGCATGCAGCAGGCACTATGGTCGCCACCCGTCTAACCCCTCTTGTCACTGGCTTGAACCCGAAAGAAAGGAGGCCACAATCGCCACCCTGCGTTGCTTGAAGGAGCATAGCCACCAGATCTGTGTAGTCGTCGCCACCATAGGCCTACACCGTCGTCATGCAGCCTACGCATCGCTGCCACCTGCCACCGCCATCACCGAAGCATGATCACCGTCACACCGCAACGCCCTGCACAATGTTGTGCCCTCGTCTGAGTAACCGCCCGTGCCACTTCATCCCACGCTGAAGGGAGAAGGGGCCCTGCCGTCGCTCAAGTTGGTCAGGCTTCGCCTGATGATGTGATCCAACGGCAGCGAGGAGAAGCGAAGGAGGAGGAGAGAGCTAGGCGCGGCGGCTAGGGTTCCCTCCTACCGCTAGCGGGAGCAATGGGAGGGACGAAGTGTTTTCTTGGTACTTCTATCTATACTCACTAGGGGGTAGTTCTCCAACTCACCATGATATTTTTGAAGTAGGGTTTTCACAAAGTAGTACTCTTTCAACATGTGGTTGGATGGTTAGGAGGGTGGTTGTACCCCTGCCCATCAGGGATCAAACTTCTTTTTTGATATATGTGTGTCTCATAAAGGTAAGGTGGATTATTTTTTCGGTGGGAGACGACATTTCCGTCGATAGCGAGGTGTCTGTGTGACTTCGTCAATATCATTCATGGTCGAGTGGTAGAATGTCTCTCTTTTTGCATAGTAATACGTGACTTATTAATAAAATAAAGATTCACTTACAAGCCACGTAAACATTGACATTACAGGATTGAAAAGATAGGATAATCCTATGCAAAAAACCAGCGCATGTCCTTCTCCACTAAGGAAAAGGAGACATAGCACCTCTTCACCCGAGCTCGACGCGGCTCCATCGCTGATCAACAGCTTTACGGACCTCCAAAGTAGTTTGCCTGAAGCAAAACCATTACCGTTGAAAGAATCAGACCGGGGCAACGTGTCCCCGGACACGCCATCGAATTTCAGAACTGACACCCCGCACGACTATTGCGCCGGAGAAGGAAACCGAATCGCTACCTCCAATCGCAGACCCAAAGACAAGATGCACCATCTTCCACTGTCACTTGCGTGAGACAACCGCCTACACGTATTCTGGATGACAAAACCTCCTGCTCCACCATGACGCCGGAGACAACGCCGCAAAGAACGGGACAGAGCGGATGAGAGACACACCTGATGGAGTCGCCGCCGCCGCCTCGCCGACACCATCCATGAACCCTAACGCTGCCGATCTGAAGGGTCGGCAAACATACGATGCTATCAACTCCGAGACGCCGCCATGAAAGACACCGCCGGTGTGGGAGTGAAGTTGAGGCAGATTTATTCGTCCGGGCGCCGCTCCCACCACCCCAACGACGCACCACGACCTACAAATCCAAACCCTAACTACAGAGCGGAGGAACGGGGTCCCCCTCCCTCCTGCAGCCGGAGCACCAGCCGGAGGGAGAGGGGGCTAGCGCCCTCGCAGTGGAGATCGGTGGAAAAAGGGATCGCCTCCCTAGTCGCCTCCTGGCGGCGGCTAGGGTAGGAAACCGTTTCGTCGTTCTTTTCAACCGACGCCCTTGTGGCTGTCCCGTGGTAGAATGTCTCTGCATGTATTTATATAGATGAGTGTATATGCAATTCGTGTCAGCGTCTATGTATATACTGTATTTCTCAAATAAAAGCACCATTCTCCAAATAAAGAAGAGAAGAACGATTAAACCAGAGCCTAACGTAAATGCCCAGTTCACTCCAGTTCAGTAGAGCAAGGGGAAAGTACTAGTCGTGGGAGAATGTCAAAGTATTTGACCATATGTATGTGGTCGTGGTCTTCGTTCAGCAGGTACTGATGCGCCAGCCTCGGCGAAGACCACAAGATAACTTGACGTGGAAAATTCAAACCAAAAGATCTGTCTCTTTCTTTCTTTTTTTGTGGGTGGGGCACACATGATCGAGGGCTATGTGCATCATAGAAGTGAACCCATTCATGGCCGAGTGTCCCGAGAATAAGTACATGCCGTATTATTTATTTGAATGATAACACATACTGTACACTGTACTAGGCGGCACGAGTGATGATGGGTCTGATGATATAGAGTACAGTAGTAGTCGTGTGCCCCAGCGCGAGGACACGATTGATCAGGCTGGTCTCGGTCCAAGTCCACTGCGGTGCAGGTTCTTCACCATGCGATGTGGCTGCAACACCGCAGACCACACATATATTGTGGGTGCAATAAATTCCCTGACGGCAAGGTAACCCAGCCGCTACTACGATATAGCTGGTCAGATTCAGATAGAAAGATGAGTGGCACTTGCCATCCAACACGAATGACACGCGACAGGATCACCCCATTCATTCCATCCCAATACCCCATCCTAAAAGGAAAAATCGGAAATAAAGTTGGATGACACCCAGCCGTTACTGAGATGAGGCGCACGCAACAGGGTAGACGCACGCTTGCGTCACCTGTGACGTCACACGCATTCTCGAGGGAGTGAGATCATCTCGCGTGTTGAGAGCGATGCTGGAAAAGGGGAAGAGAAGAGGCCGCCCACGCGAATGAAACGCGTGGAAGGTAAGAAAATATATACTCTACTCTGATACTAACTTTTATTATGTGAAATGGACACATGCCTGATAGCTACACCGGGAAGATCCAAAGTAGAAAAGACAGCGTAGCTGCTGCATACACGTAATATACGTTGCATTACCATCACGCAGCGTCACTCGTGCCAACCACCTCTATACTTGTTCGCGCGACACTTGCAATATAGAATGCCAGAGGGAATATGCGGAATGTAAGGAAGCCGAATTCCCTAGTCGGTAGCCAATGCGCAAATAGCTCGTGCCAATATACTAACGTTGACAGTGATTCTATCATGCAAAGTATCTGGAGAGTTGAAATATTTGCCATGGGTTTGGTTTGATTGCCTCGTCATCGTCATCAAAAGCAGCGACTTGACAAATGTCAAATGCTGCCTGCCCATTAGGACAGCCTCAAGAGTTCCGTGTCCACAAGCCATATACTCCGCGTGCATGCAATTCTTACTTGACAAGAGATGATAAGCAAGTGGGAGGTCTTAGGCCTATTGTGTCACTACTTGATTAGTTTGGTAAAGGTTTCACTCACAAAATAGTACAGACTGGACAGAAATATATGTATGATACGACAACACAATGTGCGCGAATCTGTATTTTACTTTTTTTTATAAAGGGCGATTTTATTAATTCAAAATGTAGCATCAAGTGAATACAAAGCATTATGAGTAACATCCGGCCTCTGCATAACTAGGATGCACACAGCCATCCGGAATCTGTATTTTACTTGGCGTTGTAACATATGATGAAGCTCTGATTGTCACGGGCAAAAACTGATGAGCACATCATGTGTGCGTCATCACCTGGATCCAGTTACGTAATATACATCCCCTGTCTGCACTTCATCTATATCAAGTTGCGTGTTCTACAGAGTTAACTCATTGCTGGAGTAATCTACTATTACTAGATAGTGGTTAATGCCTATTGTCTTGTAACCTATATCTAAGAGACTAAGACTCCGGGGGAAGGCCATCCACAGGAAAGCAGAAAGCCTAACGTCACCTGGCTGCCATCCCAGTCAAGCCTGTGTTAAGAGACTTCCCCACTGATGAGGAACCAAGCCAGCAATCTACACAGGAAACACGTTCCAACAATATGAGATTGCACTGGCCTTGCATCGGAAGTATCCGGGTGTGCAGTCTCTTGAGGAAAAAGATTCATCAGATGTGATGTTACTCGGCTATTGATCCGCAGTGTTGAAGATCTCTTCAGATTCCACTGGAGATGACCAGTAACGGAGTAGGGCTTCCACTGTCAATCGTCGTGTGGCACTCAACATTGAGATGAAGAACCGACAGCCATCAATCTTATACTCCTCCAGAGGATTTCTGTGCCCAAAGCTCCGGACATTCACCTAGTAAAAAGTTATTAATCTAAGTCAATGACAGAAAACTGGTAATCAAAGAGTCTAAAGGGAAAGATTGAATTTACCGCAGAACTAAGCTTGTTCATGTTAACTAAATGGTCCTTCCATAACATATCAAGTGTCTTCAGAAGTGCTTCCCTCTTCAATTCAACAGAGTTGCATGATTACATAAGAATAGGCATTGACTTGAGAAAAAGATAAAATGGTCATGACGAAACACATATAACTTGTCAAGTAATGCCAAAGTTACATCCATTATGCATTCCCATGACGCCACAATCAAGATTCTTTATTTTTAACTATAATCTTATGCTAGTTGGTAAATAATATGCTTTCACAAACAGAATTTCACATGATAAAATGAATGGAACTTGAAATAAGAACAGAGTAAATGCAGTTGTCAAAAAGAAAAAGAACAGAGTAAATGCTATGCACATTGCAACATCGCTTGCAAAGTACCCAAGAAAGAATATGACCTTGGCCTCCACACAGAACACATAAACATATTTGTAAGAGAAGCAAACCTCAATTCCCCTAATGTACGCATCATGATAACGGGACTCTTGCAGCACTTCCAGGTAGGTAGCTATTAGAAAATCCCCAAAATATTTCCGAAGAAGATTGATAATGTTTGTATATCTCCCTTTCCTGGATTTTTATCACATAGATGAAGTATACAGAAACAATGAATACCTGAGGGGAATGTGTAACCCCATGTTGAAGAAAAACATATATGGGATTATATCAAAACTTACTTTGTTGTATCATCAACACATATGGCAAACCATCGCATTGCTGAAGATGTTTTCTTACGAATTCCCCTGAATGAATTAGGTGGCACTGGCATGTTTGGGAGAACAAAATTATTGACCTCCACAGGGCCATATCTAAGTATTTGCTCAAGTGATGATTGTAGGTCTTCCTCTTGGGTCTCCTTGAATGTTTCTGCAGAGTTATCTCAAAGTCAGAAGAGTTAACCGCATAAGAACATGAATTCACTATATGTTTAGGCTTATTACCTGTCAGCAAATTTCCTCCTAGACTGGCAAACTCATCCAAAAGCTTTGCCAAATCCCACGTCTTAGGTGGCTGAAATGAAATGTAATCAGAACAGCTGACATATAGCACGCCAACAGGAAATTCTAAATATGATATATAAAAATCAGGGCAAGATAAAGTACCTTCTGGGGATCAACATTTCCCAGAATAATTTCATCAACTACAGCTTGCATGTACCTAGTAGCATTTCAACTGAAGGCATGTAATTGGTGGGGTAAAAACTTTCAGAGATAAATGATTTAAGTTTAAAAACTGAGTCCTTTTGTATAAAGAGGAATAGATAGCTGGCTAGTGATAATGACAAAGTAAAAGGCGAACATTCTGAACAAGATCAATATAAGATTTTAGCATCAGATGGAAGGGGTGTCCTAGGAAACGCAAACTGAACTGATGAGCAAGGAAAAGTGATTTTAATTGAGACAAAAGCGAGCATGCAAGCAAAGAATTATGACCTATCAGGGCCGTGCTCGAGCATCAATGCATGTCATGTTCACAGGAGCACAAGACATGATAAATAAATCCTAAACTCCTAAAAACTCACAATTAAATATCAGCATATCATCTACTACTTAATATGCTTCTGACAAGTTATCCTGAATCCGCATAAGCAATAATGTATTATTTCTACTCTTAAGATATTATCTAAAATAATGTTGTATCTTAGAATATGTTCGTTACCTCTCATTCGAATTTTTTTATTAAATAAATTTCAAATTAAGGATGCAAAACTTACTGGAAAATTTGTTCACTGCAGCTTTCAGAGTCACCTGATAATATCACCTGCCTAAGGCTATAGATGTGCTTTCTTTGGACCTATCAAATATGAATGATACTCCATGAACAAGGGAATTCAAGAAACGGAGAAATTACATTAACCAATTCAGTATTTAAACCCTGACGTGTATGAAAATTAAGCTGCAGCACTAAGAACTAAGAACAATAAAAACAGTAACCTTTTTCATTTAGATACAAACATCATGGTTTAAATGAATCAAAGGGCCGTAATATCAACGGTATTCTGTGGTGACCAGTAAAACTTTATAAAAACAAAACAAAAAAATAGCTGGAATTTAGCATAAGGGTCAGGGAATGAAACAACAGTATAGAAGTATAGTGACTGAGAGAAATTATATACCTCCAAGACTTCATCAAACTCAACAAGATTTTTCCTTATGCCAAAATAATACTTCTCTGCATTGATTTGAAGGCCTAGAAGCTGCATTTTGAGAAGTAATGCATGTAAACAAAAGTACAAGACAATAATACACTGTGATCCCAAAATAAAAGGTACTCCCTCCGTCCCATAATGTAAGACGTTTTTTTACACTACACTAGTGTCAAAAAATATCTTACATTATGGGACGGAGGGAGTATCAATGTTTAGCATATCAACAAATGTAATCTGACCTGTTTTACAACAGCATTGCTCTCGATCGCTATGTCTTCGCCATTTGTTATCCTTGATATAAGTCTCACGGCCCATTCTGTGTCCAAATTAAACTTCCGGAACATTTCATCTTGTAAGCTAGTTGACCAAAGTTAAGAGACACTTAGATTTGGCAAGTAAAAGGATCATCTGATGCTACAATAGTTTAGTGTTACACAAGTGTTTTTTGTTCAGGAACAGACATACCTCACCATAAACCGTGTGGAACCAGGATCACCTTGTCTGCCAGCTCTACCACGTAACTGCAGAAAAAAACTTGCAGATTTTATGCAACTGTGGCAGTACAAATTCATCACATAGAACCATATTCTCAGCAAGTTTTTATTCAAAGAATTGACAAAATCCACTAATTCAACAAAACAGACAACATATTGCATCAAAAGCACAAAGTTTGCATGTGATGCTTTTGAAGAACTCTGGCAGCATGAAAGAGATAGAAACAGCACACAAATAAAATGAAAATTGAATTTATTTACAGTAAGATGTACGTAATTAACAGAACAGAACAAGACAGAACTTAATAGATTCTGTTTGTAATTTAATGCCAGTTGATTCTACGTTTATGTGCCCGCCCACGTTAAGCAGCTTACTGAAATTATTTTCCCCAAAAGATACTCCTGGTAGCTAAAACTTATTTAGTGTACCCTGCAGCATCAAGAGTGTCTTACTTGGTTATCAATTCGGCGCGACTCATGCAAAGAAGTTCCTATTACATGAAGCCCACCTAATGTCTTCACCCCAGCACCCTCGTCAAAACAATGAATTTCGCAATCCTTTAAGACAGTGGCATAAGCAAGTGCTATTGCATCACAAAGAGGGTACATCTCAGTCACTTCAGCCACACGCTCTTGTAGTTTTTCCAACCCAATTGTATTACTCATTTCAATTGACTCCATAATAGTGGATTTCGCCTTCTGAAAAGACCATTCATTGCTCTCACTTTTGTGAACATATTTTGCTACAAGAATACATGGGGGAGTGAGCCACGCAATAAAAAACCTTGTTACAGGTTATAGAACATACAGCCACTGATAGTCCAACACTTATTACTAACCCATGATTGCAGCTTTGGCAAGCAGAGCTAGTGACGATGGTCCGAGTTTTATCTTGGAAAGACCCTGCCAAAAAACGGAAGGTGACAGTGAGAAACACCTTTGGAGTCTTAGGACGGCTAAAAAATCACAAAAATAATCACCTTGTGGGATGTGGACTCCCCCTCAGTTTCGACATCTGGGGTGTCGTGCGACAGAAATGGAAGTACATTGTCTTCTACAATTTCTTTTGCAAGCATCTACCAAGAACAGAAAAGTGAACTGATAAGGCCCTGGAGAGAAAAGTCTCTGCTAGCTTTCTGCTTTCACATATATATACACGAAGAGAGCTATCAAGAGATGAGATTAAATAACCAAAAAAAGGAGAAGAGATTAAATAAAAACCTTAGGGTTGCCACCTAAAATGATGTCTGTCCCTCTGCCTGCCATGTTTGTTGAAATTGTAATTGCATGTTTCCTTCCAGCTTGTGCAATTATCTCAGCTTCTCTCGCAGCATACTGCCGAGAACGATTCGATTAGCTCCAAACATGGAAGAATAAGTTAAACTAAATCAGGAGTTTACATACCTTTGGTCTTGCATTAAGTACATTGTGAGGAATATTACGAGACTTAAGAAGATCCGACAGGTATTCTGAACTCTCAACACTGCAACGGGTATATATGCCATTAATTCCAAAAGCCACAAACATACCACATGCAAAAATTACTGTAAAATCAAGTGTCCATGCCCATGAACATTGAATGGTACCAACGGGTGAGGTAATTATAGCGACAGCCCCCATCGAAGATTTAGACAGATTTTCTTCCCAGACAAGTAATATGTTTTCATGGATATTTTGGTCCCCATGATAAAGATTCATTGATTGGTATCCTATCCACTCCCTCTGCAAAATGTAGGGCCGTATGTTAACTGATCAATTTTGAACTTTGACCGTAAATTCTGTACACTATTTTATTGATAGCTACAGAATCACAATCACAAGAAAGTGTTTTTTTTTCTAATGCGAATCCAATGTTATCAAGTTTATATAACATACCTCATGCATTATTAGCTTAATTGTTAGTCAAAGCATGGATTGGATAGTTAAAATGCACCCTACATTTAGTAACAAAGGGAGTACAGTTTAGATAGGTTATTATTGCGATTGATTGTACCTGTACTTTTACGTGTCCACTTCATAACGAGAGCATCATTACCGTTACTAAGGAAGCAAAAAATAAACCCAAGTTCCTGAGATAAAAGATTATTTCTCCCTGCCCCTATGGTGCTCCTACTTGATCAAAGGACACCTCGATCAGGCCCGGTCCATACCCAAGCAGACAATTACACAATTGACTTTTGCAGCGAAAGTTGCTAGCTTTGATAAAGGCCGACAATGTCAAGATAATGGCCGACTGACAACACGATGGCACAATGATTGACACACAGGACACTTTGGGAAAAATGGCGTCAGCATAAAGCGACACAAACAAAGCGTGCCGCTTTGCCGTCAGGCCCACAGGCACTTCAGCAGGAACCTCTGTTTTCAACATCGCTGCTCCCAGTGCCAACTATGCTACTGGCATCTCTCCACTGTTAGAGCAACTCCAATAGCTCCTGTAAAAAACTTCCCGTAAAAGTCGTTTTATGGGGTGACCGTAAAATTTAGGGGAAGTTGTCTAACACCAACTTTTCTCAGTTCCTGTAGAATTTCTTCCCCTAGAATCTTTTTTTTTTCCTGTTTCCCATTAAACAGAGCTGGGCCCCGCATGTCAGTGACACGGCGATGGGGGGCATGGCGACAGCGGCCGGAGCGGTGCGGGACATGGGAGGCGCGGCAGCAGCGGGGTCGGCCGAACATGGAGACGTCGGCTGCTGGTCGGGAAGGAGCGGACATGGCGTTGGCCGCGGTGGTTGTGGCCTGAACGGCGAGCTGGTGGCGGAGGAGGAGAGGGGCGACGGTGGCCGTTCACGGTGGAAAAGGGCGGCAATCGGTGGTGCCGGTGGGCATGTGCACGGAGACGGTGGGGTTCAGTGACTGGATAGGAGCCGGCGGTGGTGCGCTGACGTCGGAGGTGATGGCCGGCACCACGGAGATCCGGTGTGGCGGCGCCGCGGCAGCATTCCGGTGCAGCGGAGCGGCGGCAGCCCGGCGTTCCACTCATGAAGTTTCAGGCAGTTTCCTGCCCGCCAAAATTATACAGGAAGGTCATCTTCCCATAAACGTGAGGGAAGTTGGGCGCAATTATACGGGATCCCGTAAAAAATCGGGTTTAAGGGGGCTGTTGGAGGCCTTATTTTGCCTCAACTTCTCGTAAACGTTAGTTTTTTTTAAGGATACGGAGCTATTGGAGTTGCTCTTAGTCCGTACCTGTGCAGCTTCTCCTCATCCAGTGATACCAGCAACATGGACGCGCGCGGATTGATCGAAGAGGACGGGGTGCTGGGAGTGATGTGTTCACGAGGAGTGGGTATCTGTAGGAGAGTTGCAAAAACTGAAATTCCTCTCAAAATTACAGGCGTGTGAATCTGTTTGCATGGTGTGGTAAGCGCGCGCGCGGGGGGGGAGGGGGGGGGGGGGAAGCGAGCCCGTGTGGGGATGTTTGCATGCCTGACTCTGCTAATAAACACAACGGGGAGACCTAGTTGCAGCCCGACTCGTGAGAAGATTACAGGTGTTCGCGGCGTGCTATCAAGTTCTCAAACGAATGAGCGATTTATCGGGGGCAAAAGTGTCCAACTATCGGCAAATTTGCTAAGCACGAGGCTGCCTTGGACCTTGTTCTTTGCACAGAAAATGTCACGCCCTCCTTTTGGGAATAGAGGTAGTATTATGTTTGGTAATATGCAATGCAGTGCAAACCAGATTTCTTAGGTTGCAAGGAAAATATACCTGGTAGTTCCAACCAAAACAGGACGGCCCAATTGAAACATAGACTCTACCTCTTCCCGGACATATTGCCATTTACCCCTTAAAGTCTACAAAACGTAATAGTAGACATCAAATGTTTTGTCATCATAAACAAAGGGAAATACTGGGTATGATCGCACTTCTCAGAAGCCTTACCGCAAAAGCTTGGATAGGTAAGTCCACCCGTATATTTGGCAGATTCGTGGGCACCTCAATAACTGGCATCTTAAACATCTTCAGAAATTCCTTTTCCTGCAGAACCAGTATATGATCATATTAGCGGAGCATAAATAATATGAACATATAAACTATCCAGGAAGTGGTCAAGTAGATATTGTACCTCTGTCTTAGCAGTACCTGTCATCCCGGAAAGCTTAGGATAAAGCTTAAACAGAGACTGATACGTAATCTGAGCCACAATTACTGAGTCTGCCTGCTGAATTGCAATTAGCATTGCATACAAGAAACTGTCAAACACTTTCACAAACAATGACAAGACTAACAAAAGCAAATTTATATTAGTTCATATGTACAAATTGGCAATGGGTAAGTCAATGATTGCCTGGATTTTGAGGCCTTCTTTTGCTTCTACTGCTTGATGAATACCATCAGACCACCTCCTTTTGGGTTCGACCCGACCAGTAAGCTGGAGAAAAAAATTAGGACTATAGTTCAGAACAAAGTCTTCCTAAATATGCCAATGTGCAATTGTAATGGACTAATAGGCAGTGTCAAATATAGGATCATGAAGATCTTTTGCATGAGATAGAGCATGGCAGAGGCGATAAAAACAGTGGTACTTTTTTCAGGTTACTAAATTGAAATAGTGCAGCCCAGCAGGATCAGAATGATAAAAAGAATGGACCTTAGTCAGGTACAAAATGATTTATTAAACACGGGAAAAATTGAGTACATCGTATTTCAGCTTCATGTGACCATGGTAATAGCCTTACATAGTTTACCCCCAAAACAGAATAGCATGCACTGGATCCATTTGATAGCTAGTAGAATGCCCATATTTTTCGATGCTCTATCTGGTTTCAAGGATAGCATGATCCACTGAGCTAGTGGACTGAAGCCAAGAAGAGGACTACCATATGTTCCTATGTTCTATCGGGTTTTCAAGGAGTCAGTAGGTGGGGTGGGGTTAGTAATCAAGGATTATGATTGAGTAGTGCACCGGCAGAAGACATGTAATATCATCAGAAGATATGTTGTAGCAAAAACAAACTGCTGTGAAGCTGACCATAAGCTTACTTGTATAATTATCAGCAGAAAAAAGGTTTTCGATCTCAAATAAAACATGGAATAGCCGTCTCAGTCCACTATTTAAAAAGAAATGAACTAAGTCACCCTATATAAGTTCAAAAAAAGTCACCCTATATGGCAAATAAGCAATTTTGAAATTGATATAGTACCTCGTTAATTATGAGAGCTTTTCCATTCCTGACAATGTACTGTACATCCCTGCGGTAGAACTCTTTGGCCTTCAATGCATTCGTCACAAATCTGAAGCACTCGACAAGTTTAGGGTCAGAGTCATGTCGCATGTCCAAGTTGCTAGTAAGTTGGTCACACCTCACATGCGGTTGCATAATTTAACACTAATTCTAAACAACCATTTGGATATACAGTGAAAGGGGGAAAGAACGTGGACAAGTGACAAGCAACCAAATGGAAAGACTACCATGGAAGAACTTTGATGTTTCTGGGTTGCTGATAGGCAAAAAAAATTGAGGGGAAAGATTGCATTTATATTAAAATATCATCACGGTCATTACAATCAGATAGCACCAGCAGCGCTAAATCCCGTGGTAGTTGACCCATATAGACAGCCCCCCTACCACTGATCTGGGTTTGCTTGGCTAATTCATGGGCACAATTGTTGCCATCTCTACCGTGGCAATTTTAATACTTGAACAGAACTGTATATTAAATGTCGAGTTGACTGTCAATAAACCATAGAGCAGAATAACTACACCGAACAGAAAGCTACAAAAGAAATAAACAGTGATGGCACCTTGCAGACAAAAGCTAGAAAAGAAATACAGTGATGGCACCTTGCCCACGGATCAATCTCATCCCACAGATCATTGGTCCCAAGAATCATCTCAGCATAAGTAACTCCATCCTCTGTTAGATCTATATTATTGCCCTTCAGTTCTACAGTATAATGCTGCAGAAGTAAATCAAAATAATGATTATAAGTGGGAAATATTAGTAAACCATGACCATTGTAACTTTAATTCAAGCAACATGAAAATACTCACAGCACCCTCCATGAGAAGATCTGCAACTTTAGCAGCAACTGGATACCGTGCTGCTTCTCTATTATCCTAATATAAGATAGAAAAGGCTGGTGAACATCTTGCATTTTGACAGGCCAGGCATAGGAGGAACAAAGTTAGCAAAAAAAAATAGCGAGGAAAACCTCTCCACTTATTAACAATGGGTTTCTTCCTTCATCTATAAGCACTGAGTCCACTTCATCCACGATAGAAAAATGGAATGGTCTTGGCCTATCAAATTGTGCATTACACAGAAAATTAACAAATAAACAAATCACAGTTATGAAAAAGTGAGAGGGGACAGCCTCGAATGTACCATCTCATGACTAACTGTTCTTTCTTACGTGACAAGTTGTCACGAAGATAATCAAATCCAAGCTCCTGTAGGTTATGAGCAGTCTTTGAGAACCTATATATATTGGGATATCACCATAAAGTACTACATAACCAAGATAAGCAGGTAAAGGATTCATTAACAAGTATGGCCGCAGCTCACAGGCAGATTCTCGCAGAAGATTCGAAGACAACTTATTTTATTATTACTTTAAATCTGAAATGAAGACAACTTTAACATATAATACCAAGTTACAAGAAGAAGAAAGGTGCTCAGAGGAATATCCACTATAGGACTATTTAAAAGTTGTTGTTCTGCTGAGCATCTTACCGAGTTATTAGTGTATGTAATGTCACACATATAGTTGGCTCTCCTCTCATCAGACTTCATACCCGCCTATGCATATGCCACAGATGAAAGAGTGAAAGAAGCTTAAATGTTTGCCTTCGATCATACGTTTCTATAAAAATACTGTAACAGCGCAAAAACTGACTGGTTTCAAGCCAGGACGATAAGGGAGTCTAGAAAGTATGACAACAGCATTATGTAGAAGTACACCTGAATTAAACCGACAGTTAGGCCAAGAAAACGATGAACGCGACCCATCCATTCAGCATCTCGCTGTGCCAAATAATCATTTACAGTCACCACTGAAAAAGGATTACAGTGCTTATAAATGCAAAGAAGTGGGACCAAGGACATGGATGGCTAACTAGACAATGGAAACGTGGAAAACAGATCAGATAAATGTACAATATCAACAAACCGACCTTGAATAAACATCTTTGCTCGGACCAACAAACACAAGCAAGAAGTATATAATCAGAGTAATAAAAAAATATCTTATATGTACCCATGCACATATTATTAAATAGTACCCCCTCCGTAAAGAAATATAAGAGCGTTTAGATTACTAAAGTAATGATCTAAACACTCTTATATTTCTTTACAGAGGGAATATGATTTTAGCAAACTACAGTGGGGAATATGGTGGTATTTAAGAACAAAAGAACGAACATGTGCATGGTGCTCATCCATGCACAATGCCATGATAGATTGAGTGGTACAGTTTAACTTAGTACTTTTGATCAACAAAATGGAAGTAAAATAAATGCATACAGTACCATGAACTCCATCCCCAGTCAGTGCATTGAGATAAGCTGCCAAGGTCGACACGAGTGTCTTCCCCTCGCCGGTCTTCATCTCGGCAATGCACCCATCATGGAGCACGGCACCACCAATAATCTAACACAAAAACATGAGTTAAACGAAGCTCAATCACCCCCAAACAAACTCGTGCACTACCTGAACATCCTAACAGAGCAAAACTGGTATACCTGAACATCGAAGTGCCGCATGCCGAGCGTCCTCCTTGCTGCCTCCCTCACCACAGAGAACGCCTCTGGACAGAAGCAAACACACACCAACGCATCTCAGACGACAGCTCGAAGGGAAAGCTGCAATGCAACACTAACAGGAACAGCAAGGGGACCAACCAGCCTGAACGTCGGCGAGCGTCTCCCCGCGGCCCAGGCGCGCGCGGAACTCCTCTGTCTTCCCCTTCAGCTGCACGAACACATAAATCCATCATCCGCACAACAAAAAGGCCATCGGGAAACAGTAATCGTGGCGGGGTGTTCCACGCGGCACGCCACCTGTTCGTCGGAAAGCCTCCGAAGAGGCGGCTCGAGTGCGTTGACGGCGGAGACGAGGCGGTAGTAGTCGCCCACCACCCAGGAGTTGAGGCTGCAGAGGTCCCTCCATGAACCGGCCTTGGCCGCACCGGCGGTGGTGGTGGGCGAGGCGGAGGGAGACGGTGACGTGGCAGCGGAGCAGGACAAGGGACGAGGCTTCCTGCAATTGCTCTTGCGCTTTGCTCGGGGAGTGGCTGTGGAGTTGGGGAAGAGGCGGGGCGTGGGGGCGGGGAGGAGGTGGAAGGAGGGAGGGGAGGAGAGGGAGGCGGCCATGGAAAGCGTCGAAGCGAGAGACGAGGAAGAGTGCAGGGAAGAGAGGAGGGCTTACATGTGGTCCCATGAGCTACAGTATTTTGGTGTCTAATAAGAGGGGGCCACGCCGTCTCACATTATACCCGTCCGATCGAGCAAATCCAGCGGTTAAGAGCCAGCCTTTCTTTTTCTCTATATTATACTCTCTCGGTTTTTAAATACTACTACTAGCAAATATGCCCATGCGTTGTAACGGAAGACAAAAAATTATAACTAACCAAATAAGTATGACTAAATATCCTGATATATGAGAGTACTTTATTTTAACATAGTGGCTCACCATGTTGTCATTTATTTTCTTTCTCGCCCTAGCTGATGATGGTCGTGATGTCCACGTAATCATAATGCATTCGACGCGGTAAATTCCAAGGCTATAAGTTTACCAGCGCATGTCACACTTTTAATTATGTTGCACAAGGGAACGTTTAAAACTTTAAAAGCAAATCTAATTGAGCACAAACTACTCCCAACGCCAAGACATGTAAAGACTTTCGAAAAACTAATCAAATCCTAGACATAAACCAGTGAACAGTTTTCAAATTGACAAACAATATTTAAAAAAAATTGATTTTCTCAAAAAAAATCATGAACATTAGTTTTGTTTACAATCTTTTTAAATGTATGAACCAGATTCGAATTCATTAATTTTTTTGTCTTCACAAACATTTTTTGAATCGATGAACTTTTTTAAAAAATTGGGGAACAAATTTAAAAAACAAATATTTATTTTTATTTTTGTGAACTTATTCGAAAATGTCATGGACATTTTTTTCAGATTCCTGAATCTGTTTTGAATACACGATCATTTTTTCACATGATTTTATTTCCCGGCCATTTTTTCCACATTGTGATTTTTTTTATAATTTTGCGAACAGTTTTACAAAACCACCAACATTTTTGAATCTGCAAAAATTTTATGATTTTCTAAACAATTTTGTATTCACGTATTTTTAGATTTCTCAAACATTTTTTTAAACTCGCAACTTTTAGAATATTAAAATCCCCAAGTAATTTAAAGAATAAAGAAGAAAGAAGAAAGAATAAAGAAAAAAGAATGAGAAAAGAAAAGACAAAAAAGTAAAATGAAAAAAAAACAGGGGGGTGAAGCCCCGCACATGGGCCGGCTGATGAACACATACATGGGTACGACATGCGTGAGAAAAGAAAGCTATAAATTGTGGACACTCGGGATCGAACCCAGGGATAGGCCGACCACTGTGCTGCTCGTTGTTCTGTGACTATTGTACGTCGCGCCCTTATAAAGCAATGAAGGAGGCGGTGATTTTGTCCGAAAAGTTGAATCGTTTTTTCACTTACCGGTGGCATTGGTGGGTAATTTTTACCAACTCAAAGGGTAATTTTAATGACGGACGATCAGAAGCGATAACCGCTTTATTAGTAGGTAAAGATAAAGATAAGACTTATAGAAATTTAACACGGACTACCAGATTGTTGTGTAATAGGAAGGATAGCTATATTAATTTGGTATACTTAAACTACACCTTTGGTACAAAATTGACAATCTCATCTCGTAAGGACGAAATATCAGTAATTTTCTACTTACTGGTCGATCCTATATTTTATGGAATTAAATTTTTTGAATGCACACAAATTTTGAGAGTCATTTTTTTTTTCTTCCTTTTGGTATTCGAATCGAAGAAGTACGAAAATTCTATAACTACCAAAAATTTCAATCTTTTCAGTGGAATAGTTTATTTAGTTATATAGTTAATTATTTTTATATTGAAAAAATATATTACTAATATAATTCTAATTCAGTAATTAAATTAATTAAACTTTTTTAGAGGTTGATAGTTTATTTACTGGGCAAGAGTCAACATACGGATATATAGACATATTTTAGAATGTAGATTCGCTTATTTTACTCCACATGTAGTCCATATTGAACCCCACAAAAAAATGTAGTCCATATTGAAAGGGCTTATATTTAGGAACGGGGGAGTGCTTGTTTATACATTTTATATACTATTAAAAGAAAGTAACGTTCTTTTCCTTGTCAGGCAGAACTCTTCTTCAACCATTTTTTCCCTCCTACCGTGTCTCTCAACTGATTTTATTCATTCAGACAGCTTTTTTCCATCACATCATATTTAACCCCACCTTTCAAATACGTCACTCAACCATATTAATTTACTTACCTTTTTGCATGACTACACGGACTCCACTTAATTAACTTACCTTTTCCAATAACATGAAATTACGTCATTCGATTCCACATCATATTTCACCGCCCCTTCCCGTACATCGTTCAATCATATTGATTTACTTACCATGCATGACCCAGGTTACCAAATTATCAGGATAAAAAAATGTGACCCCCGTGATAATGCACATGCATGTAGTAGTCTTTTTAACAGAAGCGCTAGGCTTTCCATATCCAGGGGCCGCGCTAGCGCCAAGCCGCCGACCGGTTGTAGCAAGCCAAAAATCAGCCTTTGGTTGTAGCAAGTCAATCACAACCTTTGTCTCCTGATCCACTATCCCCGACGCATGCATTTTATCATACATTGAGCATCCGCACCTTAGGTCAACGACAACATCCTTCCAGCACGACGACGCTTCATCATAGTGTCGGCTCGTAGTGTGGGAGCGCCCTCAGAGCATCGGCTCAGTCCACATAGTGCAGTTCCCGCCAATACCGAGAAGCACGGCGAGCTCAATATTCTGTCCTCACATAGACTTGCCCTAACAGGAGAGTTTCTCCGTTGAATTACTGTTTTGAAATGGATGTATCTGTAACTAAAATACATCTAGATCATCCATTTTGAGACAAAGAATTCAACTATGAAAGAAGCAGATATGGACCTCCTATGTGCCCCTTATTGTGGTGAATTGCTCCCATTTTCGCACAGGGGAGTCCCCCGCCTGGGCCGGCCCATGTGGTAGGGGCCGCATGCGAGCAGTGCAAAGATGCCAATAAAAGCGGTGTGATGGTCAGGAATCAAACTCACGACCCTCAACTTGTGGTTGCATGTAGCTAGCCAGTTGAGCTGGTGAGTATTTGTGACTAATAAGCAACACAAACCATCAAGAACGAACTCCCGCAGGAAATTCAAAAAATATAAACATTTTCTGAAATTTCGAGTAAAATTTTAAAATTCAGAACATTTTTTGTCCAACATGACTTTTCAAAAAATATGAACCATTCTTATTTTAAAAAAAGGAAGCATTTTATGACTTGTGAACAAAATTAGAAAAATTATAAAATTTCTGAAAAAAAATTGGAAAACGCAGATTTTTTTTTCAATTTGTGAACAAAGTTTGAAATTAAAGTATTTTTTGAAATATGATTTTTTTTAAAACTTAAAAAAATTTCAACATATCAACACATATTGGAAACACAAACACTTTTTGAATTTGTGAAACAAACTTAAAACAGAAACAGTTTTTGATCTTCAGGACAATTTTTTAAAAGCACGGAGATTTTCTTATTTCCGGAGACATTTGAAAAAGTTAAATTTGTGTAGAAAGACAATTTTGTACAAGTTTTGCGCAATTCATGAAAAACACGAACATTTTCAAAATTTCTGAACATATAAAAAAGGAAAAGGGAAATAAAATAAATAAGAAAAGAAAAATCTAAAACCCGAAAGGTGGCCAGCCCAGCTCACACCCTCGAGTTAGCTCCCTGTGCGAAGCCCCGAGTATTTGCTGCGGTGAGCGACACGTAGGATTTTCCATCGGATAGGAGCTCCCGTATACAACCTCCCGGTGTTGTTGTTGGGTTTACCAATGTGCTGCAAATCCACAACATATTTTCATAGCCACAAATATCGAAATCACTAATTAAGGAGTACTTGTTGCAAAGAACACTTCATCTTCCCATGTCGCGATAAATGACGCACATACAACGCATTACTTGTCGCAACCTGAGAGTTTCCCCTTTTTCCATAGATCCATTTATTCAAAACGTTTTATCTCTTAAACTGTGCGTCCAAATCTCGAACCGTTTTCACCGTTGAATTCCTCGCATTGAGGTCTTCAAAACTAGATACCATGTTGATAGATTTTGACGAACTTTTTTTTCACGAAAAAACCGGACGAAAAAACATAACCAGAAGCACGGTTTTATTCTCTTTCTGAAAGAGGCACGCCCGTGCCTCTCGCGAAATCATAACCGTGCCTCTCGTGGAATCAAAATCATGACTCTCGTGAAAGGAAAAAAACAGAGAACACTTATTTTTTGTTTCCGAGAGGCATGGCCATGACTCTCGCGAAAGCACAACCGTGCCTTTTGCGGAAGTGAAACTGTGACTCTCGCGAAAAAAAAACAAAAAATGCGTATTTTTTTTCCATTTCGAGAGGCACGGCCGTGACTCTCGCGAAAGCACAACCGTGCCTCTTGCGGAAGTAAAACCGTGACTCTCGCGAAAGAAAAAAAATAGAAAACGCGTTTTGTTATTCCCTTTCCGAGAGGCACGGTCGTCATTCTCGCGAATGCATAACTGTGCCTCTTGCAGAAGTGAAACCTGACTCTCACAAAAAAAAATAGAAAACACGTTCCGAAAGTTTTCGAAAGGCACGGCTGTGACTCTCGGTAAAGCACAACTGTGAGTCGCGGAAGAAAAACCGTGACTTTCGCGAAAGAAAAAAAACACGTTTTTTCACGCAAAAAGTTTTTTTTTTATTTTTTTTATCGAAAAGTTAAGAAAGACCGGAGGAAAAGCATAAGGTCGAAAAAAAAGAAAAAAACCAAAACGCGTGCGGAAAAATAAAAATAAAAATAAAATCCGGAGGGAACGTCCAGAGCGCGACACGTGGCGAATGGCTGAGAGTGCGCCAAGTGGCACTAATCGTTGCGAGGCTTCCGAAGAAGCGCTCGTTAACTAGTTGCTCAACAAATATTGGCCTCTCACAATTCCTTCGGCCGGTCCTTTAACTTATTATGCATTTTATGGAGCTATATCTCATTTATAGCGACTATAGCTTCGGTCTCGCCTAAAGCATCTTCGCAGCTATAGTTTCGACTGGTCACACTGGTTGGCTGCAAAAAAGAATTTATTTTTTCCTGTCTTTCATTTTTCTATTTCCCTTGGGTTTTCTTCGGTTCTTTACAATTTTATTCGTTTTCCTCTGCTTACCTTTTTTGTTTTTGTCTTTCATTGTTTTTTTTTCTTTCAGTTTTCTTCATTTCTTTCTCGTTTTTAGTTAGTTTTCTTCATATTTTCTGTGTTCCTTTTGCTTTGTTTTTTAATATTTTTAATATTTGATTTCTTTGATTTTATTTACTTCTTTCTTGGGTTTTTCAACATGTATCTATTTTTTCCACACATAGATTACCTTTTTATATATATCATGAACATTTTTCATATACATTGTATACTTTTTTATACATCTGGAATATTATTTTTATGCATGTTTAACATTTTAAAATACATTATTAACATTTACAAATACATTTTTAGCACATGTCTACTTTTTCTCGTTACACAATGTACATTTTAAGCGCAGGCGTGAACCATTTTTCCATACATGTTGGACATTTTTAAATATGTGATGGACATCTTTTTAAAATATATGTTTCCACTTTTTTGAATACACGGTAACATTTTCCAAGTACATGTTGTACATTTCTTTAATAGTAATACACATTTTTTCCTAAACTACACAAACAATTTATTACATTGTTTTAAATGTTACAAACATTTTCCTGGAACGTGGGAACATTTCTTTAAAATGGCACGTACATTTTTTTAAAGGTACGAAACATTTCATTATACCATGCAAAACATTTGATTACATTGTATACACATTTTTCAAAAACAAATCGCATACATTTGTCTGAAACGTATGAATATTGTTTTAAGCTATTAACATTTTTTTAATTGCACTTACATTTTTTTGTACAATGTTCACATTTTTGCAAATTCCTGACCTTAATTATTTGATGCAAATTTAAGTTTTATAAATATATTCATTAAAATATAAATACATTGAAAAATAAGAAAAAGACAAAAAAAGACATCATCATTTTTTTTAGATTAAATTGCACAGAAGTACCACAATTGGGGCATTGGAAGCAGATTGATACCAAGATTGGTAATTTTTACGTGTCAGTACCAAGATTGGGGCGAGGCGTTGCAAAAGAAGCTAAAACTGCTGTTTATACGTATTGACAGAGAAACTGACTGGTTGGGCCCGCCTGTCGGGTGCTGACATGGCAAGTTTTTTGCAAAAAATCCCTTGCTTTGTGTGTAATCACGTAAATGCCCAATTATTTCAGGAAAAAAGGCTCCCACAAGAGGCTTTTTTTCCGTTTGTACTCCCTCCGTTCCCAAATAATTGTCTTTCTAGAGATTTCAACAAGTGACTACATACGGAGCAAAATGAGTGAATCTACACTCTAAAACATGTCTACATACATCCGTATGTTGTAGTCCATTTGAGATGGCTACCATTTGAGATGGCTAGAAAGACAATTATTTGGGAACGGAGGGAGTAATTTCCTCCACGGATTCGGACTAGTTTACAAATTTGCGTCGGTTTGAACAAGTAAATAAGACGAACAAAAAAGACATCATCATTTTTTTTAGATTAAATTGCACAGAAGTACCACAATTGGGGCATTGGAAGCAGATTGATACCAAGATTGGTAATTTTACGTGTCGATTACAAGATTGGGGCGAGGCGTTGCAAAAGAAGCTAAAACTGCTGTTTATACGTATTGACAGAGAAACTGACTGGTTGGGCCCGCTTGTCGGTGCTGACATGGCAAGTTTTTGCAAAAATCCCTTGCTTTGTGTGTAATCACGTAAATGCCCAATTATTTCAGGAAAAAGGCTCCCACAAGAGGCTTTTTTCCGTTTATCTTCCTCCGCTCCCAAATAATTGTCTTTCTAGAGATTTCAACAAGTGACTACATACGAAGCAAAATGAGTGAATCTACACTCTAAAACATGTCTACATACATCCGTATGTTGTAGTCCATTTGAGATGGCTACCATTTGAGATGGCTAGAAAGACAATTATTTGGGAACGGAGGGAGTAATTTCCTCCACGGATTCGGACTAGTTTACAAATTTGCGTCGGTTTGAACAAGTAAATAAGACGAACAAAAAAGTAAATCACACGCAGGATTCGAACCCCAGACCTGCTGTACAGCAGCGCAACGGGCTAGCCACGCCGCCACGGCAGCGCACGCGATGTAGAGGAGGCGAGATACTTTTATACTAACCTCACGACGTTGGGCCGGCATTTGGCCCAGCGAGGCTGCGCGCTGGGTTACTGTTTTTTTAATCATGATATTAATACATATATATTTTGCGATTACATATTAGTATTATTAAGTGTCAAGCACCAGACTAGAACACAGGCACGGCCCATATATATTTTTTATTCATTATATTAATACATATATATTTTATTTTTTAAATGCACTGTTAATTAAAAAGTTGACAACATGTATTAAAAATAAATTTGTAATCATAATAAATTTCCGAAATGCATTAAAACTGTTCAACTTTTATTAAAAAAATCGATGTGTTTCTTGAATGCAAGAATGATTTACACAATAAGTTTTAACACATCCTGAACATTTCTTGAGATACAAATAATTCACCATGTATTAAGAAAATGTTCACCATAATGCTCTTGAAAGTCATCGTGTATTAAGAAAATGCTCCCAATAAATTATAAAAAATCACCGTACATTAAGTAAACTTTTCATCATATCTTAAGAAAATATTTCAACATATATTACAAAAATATTCAATTTGCATTGAAAATATGTTCAACGCTCATATTATTAGAAAAGTGTTCATTGTTTGTAAGAAAAGTTCATTGTGTATTAAAATGTTCACTATAAATTAAGAAATTGTGTAATCATAATATTCTTGAAACTCATCGTATTAAGAAAATGTTCACCATGAATTACGAAAATTTCACCGCGCATTATGCAAAATGTCATCATATCTTAAGAAAAAAATTCAACATATATTGCAAAAACATTAAATTGGCATTGAAAACATGTTCACCGTTCATCATATACTAAACCCCATCATAAAAAATGTTCAGTAAATATGTTGAAAATCCAGGAGAAAAACCAACCTAGTGAATGAAAAAATAAGAAAGAAAACCTAAAAATAAACCAAAACCGGAAAAAAAAATAAAACATAATAAGTAAGGGAAATGAAACGTAAAGAAATTTGGGCAACGAATGAGCCCCAACACGCACGCCAGGTAAGTGCGAAAGGAAAAAACAATGTAGGTCTCGGTGGGCCGGCCCAGGGTGCCCGTGCCTAGTATAAAAAGTATCCAGCCTGCTACTTGTCGCGAGCGCTGCCGTGGCGGGGTGGCTTGCGCGCTGCCCATTTACGTGATTACACACAAAGCAAGGGAGTATTCTGCAGAAAAACTTGCCACGTCAGCATCCGACATGCGGGCCTAACCAGTCAGATTCCCCGTCAATACGTATAAACAGTAGTTTTAGCCTTTTTTGCAACGCCTCGCCCCAATGTTGGTACTGACACGTAAAAATTACCAATCTTGGTACCAATCTGCTTCCAATGCCTCAATTGTGGTACTTCTGTGCAATTTACTCTTTTTTTAGACAACCTCGCGAAGCTTTATTAATTCGTCATAATGTTTACATGGACGGATGATAAATTCCCGGGATGCCTTAACCACACATGGCGGCCACCACCGAGAGATAAAGCATGCTTCGCTAAGTTGTGATCTTCATAATTGGAGCTCCTAAATTTATTACTAAAATTGCAAAAATAAAAAAGCGCAGAGTGGTCTATTATTTCATGTACAATTGCGTCATAGCTTGCCGAGTTATCCAACTGTAAATCTTGCACCACCACTTTACAGTCTGATGCAACTTCAATCCTTCGCTCATACAGATCATCCGCCAGTGCTAGGGCTTCTCTGATAGCAAGCGCTTCCAATGTAGTCGGATCAATAATGTGATTGAAACAGAGTGTCGAAGCCCCCAGGAATATACCGCTGTCATCTCTACATATTGCACCCACAACCCCAAAGCCAGTGCTGGACACAGAAGCATCCACATTTAGTTTCACATTGCCAATCCTAGGGGCCAACCAAGACGAAGAGCGCACCGCCGCGGGCTCCTGGTCCCTTGGTGATCTGTTATTGACAACCTGCAACCCGGCCAGATATTTGCTTATGAAAGTATTAACTGAGTTAGGTGCTTGGAAGTAGCCATATGCCGGTGCTTCAACAGAGTGCCCGTGTGCATTGACTGTCGGGCAAGTCGCCATACAAACACTTTCAGCTTTGAGGGAACCTACAGGTGCCATATCAAAGACCATTTGATGTTTTCATTGGGATCATACGAGGTCCACATCGAGCAGGGCATCATGGGCGTGTTTTAATCTCAGTATCATTCTGTAAGCCGAGCGTACACTGAATCCTCCGCGGGTCTCTTCATGCCATGCCCAGAAATCGTCGACTTGGCGTGTGCATAGCGGGATCCGCAGAATTGCCTCCGCATCTCCCTGAGTGAAAACTGATCGGACCAAAGTCTCATTCCAGCTCGCCGTTGTATTATCAATAAGCTCTGCAACTCTAGCTGGAGCGTCTGGTACAAGCGATGTGACAGGACACTTGAAGTTGTCCCGGGGTATCCAGTTATCTCGCCAAATGCTGGTCGTCTCGTCGTCCCCTATCCTGCGAATGAGACCCTGTGCCAAAACATCTCGCCCGTCTAGAACTGCCCGCCAAATTTGGGAGGGGTGCAAGCTAAGTTCAGCTTGAAGCAAGGAGCAGTCTGGGAAGTAAACCGCCTTGAGAATTCTGGTGCTAAGAGAAGTGTCATCAGTGAACGTTCGTCGGGCCTGTCTCGCCAGAAGTGCAAGGTTGAAAATCTCCATGTCACGAAAACCCAAACCTCCCAAATGTTTTGGGCATAGTTATAGTGTCCCATGCAACCCAGCAAGGCTTCCTCTTCCCCTGTTTAGAACCCCACCAAAACTGTCGGATGATGGAGGTAATATTCTCACAAAGACCTCGTGGCAGTCGGAAGCATGCCATGGAATAGACTGGGATCGCTTGTGCTACTGACTTGATTAGAACCTCTTTACCAGCAGATGAAAGCAACTTGGCCATCCATCCCTTAATCTTTTCCCATACACGGTCCCTGAGGTATTTGAAAGTACCATTCTTAGAGTGACCAACATCAGTCGGCATGCCCAGATAACGCTCACTCAAAGATTCATTTTGGACATGCAGGGTGTGCTTTATAGTTTCTCTCAACGGTGTTGGGAAACCCTTGCTGAAATTTTTTGATGATTTCTCATTATTGATCCTTTGTCCCGAAGCAAGACAATATGTATCAACTAGGTTTGGCACCACATTTGATCCCTCCACACTCGCCTTGAAAAGCAACAGGCTATCATCTGCAAACAGAAGGTGGTTTACAGTTGGAGCCGTAGGGGCCACCTTGATACCTGATATCGATGATTCAGAACTTGATTTAAGGAGGCACGAAAGGCCTTCTGCTGCAGTCAAGAATAAGTAGGGGAAATAGGGTCTCCCTGCCGGATACCTCTTGTTGGTTTGAACGATTCAACACTACAAGAAATATGTCAACTTGTGACCTTGACTATTGGTCACTGAAAGGTCATTGTTTTTCATTTGCGACCTTTTTTTGACCAAAAACAGAAGGTCAAAAGCCGAGGGTCGTTAACTGACTATAGCGACCTTCTCTGTGAGAAGGTCGTGGATGTTTACGACCAAAATATTCCTACTGTGGCGTTTTGGTCACTAGCAACCTCCCCAGGCCACGTAGGCATCCAACGTGGCAAGCTGATGTGGCACAAGATTCAGCCCGGTCCAATTCAGTTTTCTACATGGGCCTAACCCATTAATTTGGCCTATTTGTGTTTTTTTTCTCATATTAATTTTGGTGAACTACACGGGCCAAGCCCTACAATTCGGCCTTTTTATTTTCTGGGCCAAGGCCTTTTTGTACCAGCAGTTTTAGTTTTCTTTTTTTTTATGAAATGGGTCCATTAGTCAAACAAGTCCCACTTGTCAGGTTCTGATAAATGGGTCCCAGCTATTAGGCTCAGATTCTTCATATTTCAATTTGACATCATATTTGAATTTCATAGTAAGAAAATAACTAGTATTTAAATAGACAAGCAGAAAGCACACATAATAATTCAAATAACCATAGCCAAATTCACTACAAGCTCTACAAATGACACGTAATACAAGCTCAACATATACAATGCTTTACAAGCTCTACAAATGCAAAGCTCTACAGTACTTTACAAGCTCTCTAAGTAATGTTACAAGCTCTACAAGTGTTTTCTTCTTCAACATGGAGCTCCTTCGATAGAGATCAAATGTCGGACTCCTTCGGACGGCCATAGTCGACTGGGCTAACAGAATCATCGCATGCCCTCCATGATCGCCCTGTTACATGAATCAGCTAAGAATTAGAAAAACTGGAGTAAAATGGAGTAAAGGGCAATTCATTATAGAATGATAAACACACAAAGCTCTATCCATAGTACCAGCAATGAATAACAAGAACAACTCCAGATTATTAGCTGATTCATTATAGAATAATATAGAACAAGCTCCCAGTTTGGAGCGAACAGTGGATAAAATCATGCAACAGCAATGGAACAATCATGCACACAGATAATAAAATGGATAGAACAATAAAATGGATAGAACAATAACAAGAACAACTTCAAATTACACACAAAGCTCTATCCATAGTACCAAAGAATGGATAAAATCATGCACACAAGATAATTCTGACTATAATATAACTAGAGAACTAAAGACTCTACATACTTTGAACTCATCAACTAATAAGTGAGAATGATCTAATTGTATGCAAACAATCTTTTTTTATTTGTTTATATTACTAAAACAGACGTCTTCCTTTATGTGAAGAAGTCTGCTTCCTTCTTTAGTTAGTAGTAATCGTTCCATGCAAATCAACCGTGTGTGTATGCTTGAGCATGGTCTGGAGATTACATGCATAGAGGAACAGAATCCTAAACAAAATAGCATCAAATAGCGGTGGGTGCTCAACCTATTTACCATACACTAGCAACACTTAAACCATAGCATGTGCATATACTTGTGTCACATTAGGGGGTTCAGAATGTACACAGTATATTCTAATAAAAAGGATTGGGAGCAGAGGGAGAGGGAGGTGGATATGGACATGCTACCTGCTGCTGCGGTGGTGCCTCTTGGTGGCCGTGCTTGAGCTCCTCATGATGCTGCGTGAATCCAAGTGGCTCTCAAGCAAAATCTCCAGCGAAACTACAATGCAATGTATAGTAAGTAACAGCAATGTCTGCGATGTCTGCAATGAACTTTTGAGCAGCTACAGCAACCAGCCTTGTTCCGCAGACCACAAAATTAGGAAATAGATTTAAAAACATGTCATTCATGTGGACCAATAATCACTGAGTTGGAGGGGAAACTGCAGTTTCTCTCAGGCTGGAACTACAACGTGCTAAAACAACCCTAAGTGGTTCCATTCATGTGGAAGAATACAGCTCAGGTGCTAAACCTAAAAACAATATGATGTGCAGAAACTAGATTTAATTTAGTATTATAGGAACTTGAATTTTGTTCACAGGTTAATCCAACCCAGGTAAAAATAGGCTAAATAGAACGGATAACTCCATCTTCTCTGTTAAGGCTGAAAAGAGATAAATCAACTTATTTGACCTTTTAAGTTCCATGATTTTTACTAGCTTCACAAACAATTGTTCTTACTAGTGGCAAATAGTACCAAACAAAAGTACTGAAATTCATCTGTTGATTGTGAGTAGTATGAAACCAACAATTTAAAAGTTTCTCTGACTATCAGTTTAATAGTACCAAACAGAGAAACTGTTAACTATTTTTTAGACTACAGCAATTTCAAAGAAACTCACGAGAATATATCATGGTAGGATACAGAGCACAATCAATCCTTCAAGGGGAACCCCTACCAGGCAGCAAGTTAAGTATGCAGAGTAGCATTATAAGATCAGCAACGTGCTAAATTAGATAATCACAGTGCCTGTGTATGATAAACACACGAGGTGGTGCCCAGCACTACATTATATCAACACTATTATACTACATTTTGAACTTGCAAGTATATACACATAATCTGACATCGAATCAATTAATCTCAAGCAGAAACATGATAAGAAAACACCCTTCATCTTTGAGACGAATGGACAAGGTCGACTTGGCGAAGAGGCCGAGCAGAACGAGCGGCTCGATGAAGTAGCCGATCCCGCGGTGCGCCCTCCAGTCGTGCTCCAGGTCCTTCCCTCCAACGACCACATCGGGGTTGTACCCGACCTTGGTCCCTGCCCATGAACGAACCCAGCCACAATCAGCCACCAGCCCGGATCAAGAAGCCAATCCAATCGAGGGAGGGAGGGAGGATTGCAGCAATGGCTTGGGATTGTAGAAAATAAACAGAGGGAAGAAGATGAAATTGAACCTTGATGATGCGATGATGTCTGCTGCTTGTCCTTGTCCTTGTCCGTCGGGCGGAGGAAGGAAGCTCCGCCGATCCGCCACCGTCCGTGGAGGTCGAGGCCCATGGTGACCTTGCCATGGTGGATCTGAGAGGCAGAGAGAGGAGACGAGGTGCGGTGAGGGTGGGTCATGCGGATCCAAGCGGGTCTGGGAGGAGAGGGAGGAAGGAGCGCACCATGGCAAGGTTGCGGCCCTCGCGGGTCTGCAGTGTCGCCTCGCACTGCCCGACCTAGGGCCAGGGTGAGGGGAGGGAACGGTGGTGTGCGGAGGCGGCGGGGGGTCGTTGACAGTGAGGGTGAGGGTAGTGGTCGCAGACACGCACCCTGGGAGATGCAGGAGCGCAGGTCGAAGACGAGGCCGCCGACGGTGGGGGCGTTGTGGGCATAGGCGTCGTAGCCCAGGTCGAACGCGTCGGGCAGGACCGAGGAGGAGGCCGGATCTAGAGGAGCGAAGGACCTCGGGCCTGGGGCAGGCCATGGACGGCGGCGAGCTCCACCGGAGGTAGGTGGCGGCGGTGATCTAGAAGGGAGGAGGCGAGCTCTCACTCTCTCTCGATCTGGAAGGGATCAGGATCGGTTCGGTGGGTGGGAGCGGTGGGGCCGAGGAGATGAGGACGAGGGAGGAGGAGAGGGGATCGGGATCGATGGGGGCGTTGCGGAAGGAGGCCGGGGACGGGAAGGAGGTGGCAGCGATGGCGCCGAGGGAGGAGACAGGCGGCGGCGGGTGGGTTCTCGGGGAGAGGGGGAGAGAGATCTGGATGGAGTGAGGGCTGCTAGGGTTTGGGTTGGGGGAGAGAGACCTGAGAGGTGAGTGAGAGCCGTTGGATCCGTGGGATCTGGACGGTTCAGACCAGCTACATTGGAGTGATCCGTGGGAACAGCCCTGATTGGTTCAGAAATTTTATGATTTAAAATAGTTTTTAAGTACTAAAACTAGGAGGTTTTGTGAAGCAGCTATCAAAAATATTTTCCAAAATGGCACAACTAGATTTATCACTCAATTTAGACCACATTTTATGGATGATAACAAATTTGCATGCATTTTTTTATCTTTCTAGCTATTTTAATCATTTTGGAGTGCCCAAATGAAGTTTTTTTAAGGAACTACCAAATAATTGTTGTAAAATGGATCAAATCAATTTTATAAAATACTAGGCCATGTTTAATGCACAGTTGACCAAATGGTTGGGTATCAAAAGCTTTGATCCACCTCTCGTGAAAAGGACAAATTTCCGCCGGTTCAGCTGGAGGCGGGTCAAATTTGAACTGTAGCTGCCTCATAGTTTGCTCTTTATTTTATCCAAAAATCATTTCTAGGTACATAACCATCTATTTAATCAGAGAAACATCAAAAGGTTTCCAAGATTCAACCACTAGCTAGGAACGGTGAAGCCCGCCGTTTTGACCGCATTTTGAAACGGGCATAAAAAATTCAAAAAAATCAAAAAATTGAAAAGCCTTCGCATTGTGTCATTATATGTGACCAAGTTTCCAGGAAAAATAATAAACTTGTAATACGGTAATTATTTTAAAAAAGTGTTCTCAGAAATGAGCTATCATGCGTGAAGATTCATGGCTTTCAAGCCAAATGATCAATCTTATGGCCACATTCATGGCATAGTTTGTTCAAATGATCTCATATTGTGCACGAGGGTGCATCTTGGAATTCCAAACAATGTTGCCTAAGGAAGTTTTCATTTTCTTTGCACGGAAAATTCATTTTTCATTTTCCGAGTGCCCAAAAGGAGGGTTTTTTGTGAAGGAACTACCAAATAATTGTTGCAAAATTGGACCTAATCAATTTTATAAAATACTAGGCCATATATAATGCACAATTGACAAAATGGTTGGGTGTCAAATTTTTTGATCCACCTCTGGTGAAAAAGACAAATTCCCGTCGATTCAGTTGGAAGCGGGTCAAATTTGAACTGCAGCTGCCTCATAGTTTGCTCTTTATTTTTTCCAAAAATCATTTCTAGGTAAATAAGTATCTATTTAATCATAGAAGCACCAAAAAAATCCAAGATTCAACCACTAGCTAGGAACGGTCAAGCCCGCCATTTTGACCGCATTTTGAAACGGGCATAAAAAATTCAAAAAAATAAAAAATTGGAAAACCTTGGCATTATGTCATTATATATGACCAAGTTTCCAGGAAAAATAATAAACTTTTAATACGGTAATTATTTTAAAAAAGTGTTCTCAGAAATGAGCTATCATGCGTGAAGATTCATGGCTTTCAAGCCGAATGATCAATCTTATGGCCACATTCATGGCATAGTTTGTTCAAATAATCTCATATTGTGCACGAGGGTGCATCTTCGAATTCCAAACAATGTTGCCCAAGGAAGTTTTCATTTTCTTTGCATGGAAAATTCATTTTTCATTTTCCGAGTGCCCAAAATGAGGGTTTTTCGCGAAGGAACTACCAAATAATTGTTGCAAAATTGGACCTAATCAATTTTATAAAATACTAGGCCATATATAATGCACAATTGACAAAATGGTTGGGTGAAAAATTTTTTGATCCACCTCTGGTGAAAAAGACAAATTGCCGTCGATTTAGGTGGAAACGGGTCAAATTTGAACTGTAGTTGCCTCATAGTTTGCACTTTATTTTTCCAAAAATCATTTCTAGGTAAATAAGTATCTATTTAATCATAGAAACACCAAAAAAATTCCAAGATTCAACCACTAGCTAGGAACGGTCAAGCCCGCCGTTTTGACCGCATTTTGAAACGGGCATAAAATATTCAAAAAAAAAACAAAAAATTGGAAAACCTTGGCATTGTGTCATTATATATGACCAAGTTTCCAGGAAAAATAATAAACTTATAATACGGTAATTATTTAAAAAAAGTGTTCTCAGAAATGAGCTATCATGCGTGAAGATTCATGGCTTTCAAGCCGAATGATCAATCTTATGGCCATATTCATGGCATAGTTTGTTCAAACGATCTCATATTGTGCATGAGGGTGCATCTTGGAATTCCAAACAATGTTTCCTAAGGAAGTTTTCATTTTCTTTGCACGGAAAATTCATTTTTCATTTTCCGAGTGCCCAAAAGGAGGGTTTTTTGTGAAGGAACTACCAAATAATTGTTGCAAAATTGGACCTAATCAATTTTATAAAATACTAGGCCATATATAATGCACAATTGACAAAATGGTTGGGTGAAAAAAGTTTTGATGCACCTCTGGTGAAAAAGACAAATTGCAGTCGATTCAGGTGGAAACGGGTCAAATTTGAACTGTAGCTGCCTCATAGTTTGCTCTTTATTTTTTCCAAAAATCATTTCTAGGTAAATAAGTATCTATTTAATCATAGAAACACCAAAAAAATTCCAAGATTCAACCACTAGCTAGGAACGGTCAAGCCCGCCGTTTTGACCGCATTTTGAAACGGGCATAAAAAATTCAAAAAAAAAACAAAAAATTGGAAAACCTTGGCATTGTGTCATTATATATGACCAAGTTTCCAGGAAAAATAATAAACTTGTAATACGGTAATTATTTTTAAAAAGTGTTCTCAGAAATGAGCTATCATGCGTGAAGATTCATGGCGTTCAAGCCGAATGATCAATCTTATGGCCACATTCATGGCATAGTTTGTTCAAATGATCTCATATTGTGCACGAGGGTGCATCTTGGAATTCCAAACAATGTTGCCTAAGGAAGTTTTCATTTTCTTTGCACGGAAAATTCATTTTCATTTTCTCGAGTGCCCAAAAGGAGGGTTTTTGTGAAGGAACTACCAAATAATTGTTGCAAAATTGGACCTAATCAATTTTATAAAATACTAGGCCATATATAATGCACAATTGACAAAATGGTTGGGTGTCAAATTTTTGTTCCACCTCTGGTGAAAAGACAAATTCCGTCGATTCGGTTGGAAGCGGGTCAAATTTGAACTGCAATGCCTCATAGTTTGCTCTTTATTTTTCCAAAAATCATTTCTAGGTAAATAAGTATCTATTTATCAGAAATACATGGTTTGATGGCGAGACATCGAGGTTTGATGGTGGCCGAGGGCCCCAACTCTAGAGCTGCCAGAGCTCGCATGCCCGGCCACAGCGTGGTCACCAGGTGACACAAGGCGTTGCCATGTGTTCTGGGCGGCCTAGGCATGTCTAGTGGGTTGGGCACTCCCCAGGTAGGTGCTAGGAAGAAAATCACAACATAAGATTCTCACGAGGAGACCGATCGATGCTCAAACATGAATAAGCAGCCAAGTGTTTGATTTGTGGTACGGGAAATGCACATGGCTAATGGGCGTGAGTTTTGGCTGAGGATGATCAGTTACTAAGAATACCGTCTTCACAAATTTTCACCTCAAAAGAAGGAGCCTAGGTGGTACTTGCTTTACAAACTACCACACTGGACATAAATACAAATGTTGAAGCTGGGCTCAAAATAATGAATGGATTGAGCTGGCATTTGGTGGAGGATGGTTATTTGGGCATAGGAAAGCACTGTAGAAAATGGATACCATTTGGACATGCCAAAGTGGTACTTCCTTCACAAAGTGCTGCTCTGAACAGAATAGGAAAATGAATATTTTCGAATTATTTTTGAACTAGGCAAGTAATGTTTTTACATATTTGACGAAGATATTACCCAAAGAATTTATGAGATTTTTTTGGGAATTTTGGAAATGACAGAAATATAGGTTGCTTCACAACCTAGGGCAAAAACTGCCACATGGACATGACACATAGGCAAAACTGATGAGGTGGCGCATAGTCATAGCAACCCACCACAATTTACAAGGCTATGACCATCTATATTGGTCGTCAACAACTAGAAATAAGGCAGCGGACTAGCGCTGTTTGCTTTATGACCTTTTCGTGTAAGGAAATTACGACCTTTCTGACCAAAATGGTCGCAATGGTTTAGGGTTTGGAGCCCCTCGAACAGCTTTTGACAAATTGGTCTGAAATGGTCATAGATCTATGACCAATTCTTCCAGGGTCACTGACAGAAGGTCACTAGTTGACATATTTCTTGTAGTGCAAGCTTTTCACCATTGAAACACACTGAAAAAGAGACTGAAGAGACCATACCCATAACAACATTTATCCAATGATGATCAAATCCAAGCTTGGTCATGATCCCCCTCAGGTAGTCCCACTCCACTCTGTCCAGTTTCAAAGCACAAAAGTTGTTTGTTTTTGCCCTAGACCGCTTCATAAAATGCAAGCACTCATAAGCACATATAATTTTATCCGTAATCAGCCTTCCAAGGACAAAAGCAGACTGTTCCTCAGAGATTATATTAGGCAAAATCACTTTCAACCTATTCGCAATGACCTTCGAGGCTATCTTGTATAAAACATTGCACAATCTAATAGGACGAAATTGAGCAAGTACTGTTGGATTTTTTACCTTTGGGATCAAGACTAGTACTGTGTCATTGATAGATTCTGGGTTCTCCTCGCCCTTTACAATTTTGAGCACTATCTCTGTTACTTCATTGCCACAAATATCCCAGTGTCTCTGATAGAAGTGGGCAGGAAAGCCATTAGGTCCCGGAGCTTTGGTCGGAAACATTTGGAATAACGCTATCTTGACCTCCTCTTTAGTGTATGGGGCACAAAGCTTTGAATTCATTGCGGCTGTCACCTTCCTGGGCACGTGCTCTAGCACCGCCTCCATATTCTGCACACCCTCTGAGAGGTACAAATTCTCGTAGAAGCTCTTAGCTAGCGCCTTTAGCTCCTCCGGATCAGAGATCTCAACTCCTAAGGAATTTTGTAGTGCCTTGATCATATTTTTCTTTCGTCGAATATTGGCCCGTAGATGAAAGAATTTTGTGTTCTTGTCACCCGACGAAAGCCACTCAATCCGAGCTCTTTGTCGCTACATGATCTCCTCCTTGTGGTACAGCTCTATTAACCGTTCGTTAATCTTTAGCTCTGTATGGGACATGCCTAGTCTCAGAGGATCATTTTTTAGTTCGACCAACATTTCCTTCAGCTTTTTTATCTCCTTCCTGACACTCCCAAAAGTATCCCGGCTCCACCTTCTTAAACCCTGCACAAGACCATGTAGCTTGCGGCGTAGTTCATCCACTGACATGCACGGGGGTCCGGTCCCCCAGCCCGTGTGTATGCAGTCCTTAAACTCATCATGCGTCTCCCACATCAACTCATACTTGAAAGAGCGCTGAGTCTGACCCGCTACCTCCGCCTTTACTCAAAGCAACAACGGAGACTGATCCGACGAGACGCCCGTCAGATGTGTAATAGAGGCCAATGGGTATCTAGCAAGCCATGCGGCATTGGCCAAAGCTCTATCAAGTCTGCACTTGGTGTAGCTGCCACCTACCACTTTCTTCTCAAAAGTCCATCGGTTACCTCTATAGCCCAAATCCAGCAACATGCAAACATCCAGTACCTCACGGAAAGCTTGTATATGAGCATTACTCCTCTGTCCAATACCTTGGTGTTCCTCTAGACGTAAAACCTCGTTAAAATCACCAATGCATAACCAAGGGAGGTCACTCAAAGTGCTAATATTCTTCAAAGTCGTCCATGTTTGATGCCTCAAATGAGTTTGCGCCTCTCCATACACACATGTCATTCTCCACTTGGTCGTACCCTGTTCCTCAATAGAGACATCGAGATGATAGACGGAATAACCAATAATTTCAACATTTATTGAATTGTTCCAAAACAAGCCAATGCCACTGCTTCTACCTTCACTACTAACAGCATAAGAACTATCAAAACCAAGTGTTCCAGCCAACGCTTCTACCCTAGTGCTATCCATCTGAGTTTCAACAATGCATAAGAGGGTAGGGGTAAATTGCCTCGCAAAATCGTGGAGCTCTCAAACTGTCGCAGCTTTACCCAAACCACGACAGTTCCAGCAAAATATGTTCATTGGGCCCGGCAGCGCTCCTCGAAGGAGCCCGCCAAAGATGTGACAGTCCTGCCAAGACAGCCCACGCTATACTCCTCATCATCCTCTGTTGCTGAACTTATCTTGGGTCTCTTCGGATCCTGCTTGCTGCTAGGGCTTTGGGGAACGAGCGGAGGTGCTGGTAGCTGTAACGTTCCATCCCGACATGAAGTATTTGATGCACCAAACGTTGACTTCACCTCAGCCGGCGCCCACTTTCTGTTGTTGTCTGCTTCAGTCATATCCATGTCGGCTTCTTGGTTAGCTTCATCCTTCCCAGAGCTGCCACCATCATGATCAGTACGGGCATTGTTTCCTTGTCCGCCACGTCCTCCTCGACGTCCTCCACGGCGACCCCGACCTCCACCAGGGCCCTGTCTAGTACGCTTAACCCATGAAGCCCTAAGGTCCTTGAAAACCAGAGCTGAAGGGGGGGTGAATACCACTGCCGTGCTCCTTAAAAAGGTGGCCCAACATACCACATAACGCACACCAGTCAGGGAGTTTTTCATATTTGACTCTGTAAATTTGACGTCTCCCATCCTGTATCATTGATACTGCATTCTTCAGCGGCTTGTTGACATTAATCCGTACCCACACACGGTGGAAGTTCCCCGCAAAGTCCTGCGATCGGGGTTCGGCATAAAGAACATCCCCAATTTTTGTTGCTAACAGTGGCACAAGGTGGGCATATAGGGGTGGAACATCATGTATTTGCACCCATATCTCAATTGTGTCAAACTGAACCGTGGATGGCTTTGCAAGCCCATCATATGGTTTTAAGATCACTGCATCTCCCCTAAAGTGCCATGGACCATCCATTGTAACTCGTTCCCAATCTCCCAAGCAAGAGAACTGAACTGTATACAAATTTTCCCCCAGCGGCTTGAACTGAACCTCCTGGGCCGGATCCCACGCAGCTCGCATATTTTTGAAGAACCAAAATTGACTGTAAGTGTTGGCCGAGTGAACCCTTGCCAGCACTATCCAGCGAGCTGCCTCAGGCGGGGCCTCCTTCTCATAAAAAACAACATCGTCCAGGTCCTCTTCCCGAAGACCAAGCTCTTCCATCAACGCTGCCACATCATCCGTCGCCGTTGGTCCTGTTGTAGACGACCTTGAAGCTCCGTCTGATGCCATAATCGCCAAAACCCTAACCCGATTGAACAAACCGGGCCCCTCTGCAAACCCCAAACTTCTCCGCCTCCCACAGCCCCACCTGATCGACGCGCTAGGGCCGCCCCCGATCGCAGGACATCATCATGGCAAACACACTTCCTTCCTGGGCTGGCCCATCACCAGCTCCTACCTCGCATAGTCATGCCCTTTTGTGGGCCTTAGATGTAATCTATGCTTTTCTCAAAGAAAAAAAGAGGTCCAAGCCGGCCAGGCACCGCAAAGGTCAAAAGTAATCACACAATGGCCACGTCGCCTGCAAACTGAAAAAGACGGCGACCGTGCTTCCAAATGATGGCGTGGTCGAGATCCTGGCACATGACGGATGTGGCGGCCTTCTTCCCTTGCACGACGGCGTGCAAGGGATTGCGTCGGCTCATGCATAGTCGGACTCTCGGGAGTCATTGCACGCCTTCCTTGGGTTTTTCGCCGCGGCACGACGGACCATCGGCGCCCTCAGCAACTTTTTTTAAACACAGTACAAACGCAGATGTTCATACATACACAAATAAACTCATCTTTATGAACACATGCACACACATCCTACCCTATAAGCATCTGCGAGGGGCTGGGCCGGTACATGATCTTGAGATTGACGGCGTCCTCGGCAACTTTGCCCATGGCGCGCTCATTGCAAATGTGACGCACCGAAACTAGGTACAAAATGTGAGCTGCCACACCAATAGTTTTGGACGAGTGGGGCCGAACCAAAATCTGGCTTGAGATTCTAAAAACAGCGTGGCACTAAACCGAAATTGTCACGGAATGATGTAGGAGCTGTAGGCACAACAAATCTACCACGTACGTGGGTGACACGACAGTGGGGAGGAATAATGTGTGCATATGCTAAACTTGGCCCCAACACTTGCACCCTTCTGAAAACCGCAAACTTTTCACAAAAGTGATATCTAATGGGCAGTCTGGTATATATGCTGCCAGGTAACTTAGCTCGCACGTTCGGCCTTCTATTCCTGAATGGCGACAATGAAGAAGTCATGAAAGGGATAGTGCCGAGGTGTCCAGGGCATCGTCGTCCTCGTGTTGATGCTTCACGGGGTTCGGTGGGAGGAGGAGGAGGATTGGGGCCGCAAAGACGACGGCGGCCAGGCCGAGATGCCTAGGGTGAGAGAAAAAAAAACTACTGCTCATTACTCCGTCCATCCGTTATATCCGACGGCCGAGAGCAATCAGAAGGCCGCTCCGACGGTCCAGAATGCATCAAGCTCGAGATCAGACGGCCTAAGATCGCTGAGCTGTGAGAGAGTCCCGTTTCAGAGAGACTATAACTATGGGATGTTTGGGACTGGTAATGGATTGGAGCTGCAAGTATTGTGGGAATGTTAGTATTGCAAAAATAAAATAAAATCTAAGTACTCCCTCCATATAATGATTCAAACGCTTTTATATTTCTTTACGAAGGAAGTAGTTCATTTCTTGCGCTTGCGGGTTTTCTAAGTAGAGTAATATGCATGGTGACACCTGATTTGCTTAGATGGTAAGTAGCCCCATCTACACACAGTTGTTAACCGATGACACGATAAATTATGAAACAATCAATCATGAAATTAACGCAAACGCAAAGCGCTGATCAACACTTAATTAACGTAGCTGCGCAGATTATGTTGCTTAGTTTGCCAAGGAGGATGTCGGTCCGGGGTCCGGCCGACCGGGATGAACCACTGGATTAACTGATCCGGATAACAACACAAACACGCGCACACGGAACACCGGGCACAAGTTACACACATTAATCAACCTCTTAATTAAGCAGCTAGCTTAAGCAAGCAATGTGCGACGTACGTACGCCAACACAGACGCCACGGCTGTGCCCCCGGCCGACAGGGCCAACCGACGACCGGCTGATCAATGGATGGACGGTGCATCTCCGGGCGACCGGCCGTACGTTAACTAACCCTGCCTTTATAATTTAATCTCTCCTGCTGCTGCACCTGCATGCATCTATCCGCTGCTAGCTGTACGTGCCTCTCACTGTAGGGTACTGGCCAGGCACGAGAGGATAAACAAGAACGCAATCAAAAGACCACAGGGCTTCATCGACGCTGCTGCAGTCTCACATCGTGTGCGTCCTGCTCACATCATGTACCAGTTCTATCGATGCATCATGGGTACTTACAGTACTTAAAAAAGAAGATTAGTTTACCATGTACAGTATTAAGCTGTGATGTGGCCATTTATAGGGCGGTTAATTAAACAAGCGAGGACAGATCTATGTGGATGCATCGACACTGGTACTATATGAACGAGCACTGGACATGTAGAAAGTAGAATCGCCGAGGGGCGACAGGGAATTTGCCTGTCTACCGCGAATGCCTAATTGAAAGGCTCGCCAGGCCGCCGGAGCAGCTACATGAAGTACCGGCCGGCCAGCCGGCGAGCGATTTATGTGGCCGGCGTCGGTGCATGAGAGAGAGAGAGAGGAGAGAGATGGCGACGGATGGGCCGGGAGACACGCGTCCGTAGAGCCTGCCCGTTTTACTCGTGCATCTGACAGCAGCATCCTGCAATATCGTCCACCGCACATGCCTTGACTACCGGCCGGTACCGTGCATGTGACTGCCCGGAAACTGTCAAATTCTCAGCTAGCTAAAGAGTTGCGAGGTGCTGCATGCTGCCCCTGCTCGTCGCGGCCAAATTTCGTGTTTTGACCCTTTTATCAAACAAAATCGGGATTTGACCCTCCTTTGAAAAAAAATCGACATTTGACTTTTTTGCTATCGCCAGGAGGCTGGGCGGTAGGATTACCTAGGCTACCGCCGGACCCTGCGGCGGTAGGGAACTTATCCACGTCAGCAGCGTTAACGGCCTCCGTCCCCCCTCCGTCCCACCCTACCGCCGCCGGTCATGGCGGTAGCCTGTCCGATCCTATCGCCGGGGTACCTGGCGGTAGGGTGCGGGCAGTTATAAGCCGACGGCCGCCCCACCCATCCCCTTCTCCCCCAACCACCCGCCCCAAGAACAGAGGAGTTCTTCCTATCGCCCCTCCCTCTTCTCCTCCACTCCCCCCCTCAGATCTTCGTCGTTTCTTCACCATTTTTGCGGATCGAGATGGCCCCGAAGAAAGAAAAGTAAGCTCCTTCGACCCCTCCAATTAGTTTTAGTCAAATAGCTTCCGATTCGTCGCATTATTTGATTCAAAGCACCCCCCCCCTTCTTGAACTAGATTTAAATATTTTGAACCCTAGGATTGATTTAGGTTGATTATAGATGTTATATTGTGTTAGATATGAACTCTAGTCACTAGTTGGTATGATTATGTGAAGATGAACCCTAGTTCATATTAATTTTGGAGGAATTTTTTTTGATATGATGCATGTTGGAGGAATATATTATGATATGATGATGCATGTTGATATGCTATGATGCAAGTAGTGGATATAGTTGAAGAACAAATGTTGAACCCTCAAGATGAACCTAGTTCATAATTTTTTGTGTTAAATTTTTTATATATGATGAATATTGGAAATATTTGTTTTGATATAGGATGCATGTGGATCTTATATGATGCAAGTAGTGGATTTTGTTGGAGTAAACATGGTTAATCCCTCAAGATGAACCCTAGTTCATGGTTTTTGTTTTTGATATATGTATTGTATTTAGTTCATGTTCATGATAATCTAGATATATGATTATTCAAAGATTGAACTCATAGGTTTTTTTGGATGTGATGAACCTTTGTTATGCATCGATATCTTTTGATATGCTTATGCAATTCTTTTAGGAGGCCACCTCTTGCGGACGACATCTGCACGAAGTACACCATGCTTGACCCTAGGTTCGACAAGCGTCACCGTGCCCGTTTCATTGAGAATGGAGTGGTAATTACCATTTCAAACCAAATCTTTCGAATTGATGAAAACAAGTTGCTAACTATTATGTCCATGCTAATTATGCTTTGGTTATTGATTTTCACAGATGCTGCCACCACTGCGGATGAGGGCTCACAAGACGACGGTTAAGATGGAGTACGACGAGCGGTACGCACCGTTCTTCAGGAGAGCCCGACTATTGGGTTTCGTCCTGCAGTTCATGCGTAAGCCGCCGACGCTCGTCCACTTAGCTCTCACGGCTTTGATCGATCGGTGGCGGCCAGAGACGCACAACTTTCATCTTCCATGTGGGGAGATGACCGTGACCCTCGAGGATTGGGCGATGAATACGGCACTACCACTCGAGGGTCGTGCTCTCACAGGAAGAGTGGAGATGGCGGACTGGCACGAGAGGGTTGTCAGCCTCATCTGCGACTGCCCCCCTGTTAAGAGCAACTGGACTTCCGGCATACCGCTGTCATGGCTCCTCGAGCACCAGAGCAAGTGCCCAGAAGATGCCGAGCCCCGGGTGGTGGAGCAGTACTCCAGGGCCTACCTGTGGTACATTCTCACGGAGGTAGTGTTTCCGGACTGCTCGGTGCCTATACCGTTCGGTAAGTGAATATCACTTTCTTTCAAATATCAGACGTGTGATGCTTTACATTTTGACATCTTATCATCTGAACATGGTTTATAGCTTGACGACGTGACCCAGAGAGCGGAAGTCACGTCTGGTATGTGTGGATGTGTATGGGGCCTCTCCATTTGGATGTGGGAGCGAATCCCGGTGGGCCGTCCGGAGAAGCTGCGCTCGCGTGCATGGACGGACTATGGCGGAGATGACGAAGATGATCGAAACCCGACCGTCGCATACGCTTGGGACGTGGTGCGTGTCTACACGGGCGAATCGAAGGCCTTGTACAAGGTCTTCAACAACGAGCTTGATGCTCTCACGCCTTTCTAGGTATAAGAACTACATTTTCACTTGAGCTTACCATTGTTTCGATAACACTTTCACTTGATCCTAACATTGTTTGGTTATAGGTTACTTGGCGGCCGATAGTGATGATCGAGAGGGGGTTCGAGCTGAATAGCATGTGCAAGCAGGACCGCGTCTCTTCCGTGCATCGTGCCCATGATTTGTGTCTATGCCGTGGAGTACCACTTGCCACAGCGTGTCGCCGCACAATTTGGTAAGGCGCAACACACACCACCACCGCCACGATACGGTGGCTACGACCTACACCAAAGTGAGTACCACAAGCCGCCTTCATCGATTCTAAGTTCTTGTTTTGATGTTTTACATTCATACAAGAAGGATGTTTACATTTTTCTTATGCATTACAGGATGAGCAGGCGTAAGAATCAATCAATCACGGATTGGGAAGCCGAACATGCGAAATACGTGCAGGAATGGGAAGAGTGGAAAGGACGCAAAGACACGGAGAGGAGAGTGATTGACTGGGACGACTACGAGGATCACATGCTGTGGTACGACGATGGCATCAAGCATCGTCTGCGTCTAAGGCCCCAATGAATGACATCAAATGCCGAAGACCTGTTCGATGACGCCTCAGAGAATGAAGCCTACAACGAGAGCATCAGACAGCTTCAAGGCGGGTTTAGGGAGTACGGACCCCTCATGAACAGAGTGGTATGTTGTTTTTACCTCTTTCGAACCGATGGTTGGATGAAAACAAATTTTCGTGCTATTGACTCATTTTATTACTTTGCAGTCTTCGGAGCTGAACAAAAGCATTTTTCATGCCTCTGATGCGCTTAGTGCTGTCCCTGGGACTCGAGCTAGTGAGAACACGTTGAGGGAAACGGTGAAGGTAATACGGAGTTCATTTTTGTTATCATTGGACATTCGAGAAGTTCATATTGCTTCGTTATCATTGCGTAAATACGCCAAAAAGCACGCCGGCCAGGGCCTGCTTGGTGCGCTACAAACACCGAGGATGTTTTCCTCCCGCACTGATCGTAGCCTCGCTTCATCAAGCCATGCAGCCTCGTCGTCTAGGGCGGTTCAAGATGACGAGGAGGAGAGCGACGACGATGATGATGCAGAGGAAGATGAAGAAGAGGGCGCAGAACAAGAACATGGTGATGAAGAGGAAGAGGACGATGAGGAGGAGGAGGAGTACGATGATGACGACGGACCTCCAGCAACTCAGCCAACCCAGCGTGAGAAGAGGAATGTGCCGAAGAAGGATTGGAAGAGTCCATCCCCCTTTCAGAAAGCACGTCCTGCAGCACGCAAGAAGACGGCGGCCGAGAAGCGATCCAAGGATAACGAGGACCGAAAGTCGAAGAGGGGAAGGAAGGACTGAAGTTGCTGCCGTGTGGTTGAACCAAAACTTGCATATTTGCTTCGTGAACCATATGAATTTGCTCGTGAAACTGTTTCGTTAATTTGCTATGTATAACTTGGTGAAAACATTTATGGATGTCTACTTGCTATGTATCGAACCTACCTTATTTATAGATTTGTGCTGTGTGCATCATATATCATACATTGTGTGCTTCTTATGTCATACATATGCTGTTTAAATGTTGTCCGCCAAAAACTTGAAGACAAAACTTGAAGACATTTGGGGGAACTGGCTCAACCCTAAAAAGGGTGGCCTATCACATATATATAATGATGACATACAATCCAATACCAATAAGGGGTTTACACAGTAAAGCTACAATACGAATTCTAACAACCTACTATACATACAGCGGTGTCTGGATCATAAGTTTAATCAGTTGCACGGTCGATTCACCGTCCAGAAGTTCAATCAAACTGAATAAGATGCAGCGGCAGGCTGTGCTGAGGTGTGAAGCTGTGGCTGTCTCCTCCTGTCCTGGCCGAGAGAGCAGAGAAACCTCGTGGCAATGGCCATGCACACGTGCGTGCGCAGCTAACTGATTAACCTAACCGCCACCTCACTTGTACATATCCAACTAAGTCAGCGCATCCGGATTTCTGTGATTCCGCGATCAGTTGGAGATAGCAACATTGCATAGCCAGCTGGAATTTGTATGATTCCAAGTGGAGTATGAGATGCCAAGTACCGGCCGATTTTGTGACTTGGCCTAGAGCTCCCAGCTGCATTCATATTCCTGTTGTGTTTTGTTGCTAGTATTAGTTTGTAAAAAAGTAAATTTGATTTTAGTAATGAAATCAAAGAGGAAGCTCTTTAAAAACATGTAAGGAAACTAGAAAGATGCACCCTAGGGACGTACGCACATCGCTGTACATCTGATCTAGTAGAAATGAAGACGGAGTACAATCCGGCCGGCAGGGACCAGGGAGAAGTAGAGGTTTCGAGGAATAATTACGCCCGTACGTGTACATATTATGCTTGTTCAAGTTGATTGATTGCATTGGCATCCATCCATCTATAGGCAGCTAGCTGAATTATTGAGAGGTCTAGCTAGGAGCTCTGCAAGTACGAAACACGAACTTACATAGATACAACGGGTTGCTTAATCTGACCCGCCTCCAAGATTGTTAATCTGGCCCACCGGGTCGATCAAAACCGGGTTAACAAAGAGTGCAACTTGTAAAACAAAAGTCGTAGGAGTACAATTAAGTGACCCATCGGTGTTCAAACTTCAACGTGTTATCTCCGTCGAGTCGCAGGCTAGAAAGCCCGTACGTCGGGATGAAAACCGTTGCCAGTTGCCACAGACAAATCACGGCCGGCTGGGTTCACGCTCACCGTCGCGATCACAGTCGCAGCCCAAGTATAATAACCAGAAGAGGGCACGGTCGCGTGGCCGCATGGAGCTCGCACGTATGGAGCTCGTACGTGCGTGCATCCATGGACTGGACCGGCCGGCGAGCGACAGAGACAAGCTGACGACGAGGTCCAGCACGCGCGCGGACGGACGCGAAGAGAGATCCAAAAGCCATTTAAGGAGGTCGGCGCGGTGGGGTGGGTCTGACGCCGGAGATGGCGACGGGCAGCGGCGCGTCACGTAGGCCCGGCCTACTGCCCCTTTCCGGGGCCTTGTCATTTACGTACGACGACGTTGCACGATCGACCTTCAGCTTCAGACGTCGACCGTTCGGGCTGAGTTTGTTGCTTCCCGGCCACACCCATTTCTCCTCTCAACAGTTGCCTCGATCGCCTCCTTGTTCGACGCTTGGAAAATGGCACCGATGCATTCTGGAAGTGTCACCATATGCGTCGCTCTCCAATGGCGGTTGATTGATGCACTGACGTCGTAGCGGTAATTGTTAAATCAGATTAGGTCCCGCTGTCCTTCTTTCAAAATCGTCAAGTCCACAACTAAAAAATAGACTATATAAACTGAGGAGCCGGGCCGAAATCACTGTTCTGACTTTGTGAGCAATCTTTGTCGCAAAATAAACTCGACAAGAATTGGCAAAGAGTTGATCAACCATCGAAACTTAGGACTTGAGCTTGGACGACCGCTGCTCCCCGCCGCGCCTTAGCCCGTGGGCGGCGGCCTCTGATCCCCGTCGCTCTTTGCTCCGAGGACGACGGCCACCACTACCCGTCGCTGCCCGCTCCGGGTACGGTGGCCACTTTCTACCCCTCTACCTCCGCTGCTTGCGCCGGCTCACCCTACAGGTAAACCTACACGTCGTGAAGCTGCCAAGGTTTGATCTCTGAGCTAGTTTGCTTTGTCAGTTTTCTCCCTCGCCAAGCCGTAGTTCCTCTTCTCTTCTGGATCCTGCCCTAGCTAGGGAGCTTTGCATGTCCTGCTCCTCTTCTCCGGCTGCGCATCCTAGCTGCTTAGGTCTCTGCTAGCTTTAGGTCTCTCCTTCGGCGTTTATAGCCGTCCCCTGCTTCGGTCACTGCTTCCTTTTGGTCTCTCCTCTAGCATCGGTGTTTTTCCTGGGTCGATCTGTTGTTCTTCTTTGGATTGGGGTACGTCATGAGGCCGCCCGATGACTTCGGAGGTCTCTTCGAAGATCGCATGCTCAAGCGTTATGGATGCGGCACTGTTTCGGCCATCGCCGGTGCCCGTCAGGCATCCCACCTGCACGCACGCATCCTCACCAAGGGCATTGCTTGCTCGCCGGACTTCGTCGTGAAGCTCCTGCATCACTGGTTTGGGGGTTCCCCGACCGGCTTCCGAGTCTGACCGTTGTCGTTGGACCAGTTCGAATTTGAAGTTGCCCATGCAGGGGTATCAAGCGGTATGGCGCTGGGGTGCACTTGCCATCCGCTTCTCGATGCGACCGACGCCTGCATGTTCACGTCCAGACGGGTCAGCCTGCGCCTCTTTGCGCTCTACGCACCAAGCTCTCCCGTCGATTCTGGGCCCGCATCCTGACGCGCCCACTAGTCCCGTCTCCGTCTCGCAAATGGTGGAATCGACGTGCTCCGGGTTTTCGGCGATCTGCCCTGCACGAGTCTACATGGCTGCATGCCCCAGGAGCTAGTAATCATGCGTCTATTGCTTTAAATCCCTCTTCCACGCTGGCAGCCGCCCACAATGGCCAATCTGCTCGCTCCCCGCATGGACGTGCTGACGATATCTCCCCTCCTAGCCCTCCCGAGCCTATCAGGCTTCGCGCGCCCCAACTTACTGACACAGTGGTGCTCCGCCATCATTCCTACATGCAGGCCCTCCTGTCTAACCTAGTACCTGGGAAGGGTGCGCCCGATGCGCCACGCTCGTCTGCCTATGCAGCAAAGTGCTACTCAAAGCCAAAAAATTTGCATCTTTGCTGCTTTAGATGCCTTTCCTATCAGCATCAGAGGAAAGATTGCCGGGATCCCATAGTTTGCTGGGCCTGCCGTCGAGTGGGACACGTCTCGTCCCAGTGTAGCCCTGATCGCTCCCGAGCTGCCCCATCGGCTTCCCCCACCCCCTCCCCTCCTATTTATAGCAACGCGGTGCAGCCACAGTCCCCTCACAAAACCCTAGCCCTAGCGTCTCCAAGCCTGCACAAGCCGAACCCTCCCCTCGTCGAGCTCGCCATCCTCCCCCCACCACCATGGAGCCAGTTGTCCGCGGGCGCCCAACTTCTCTTGATGTGTTCTATCCCATGCTTCCGGACCAAAACGCCCTAGTCTGCCTTGTCAACATCTCACCACCCATGCCGGGCTTCCTCCCATGGCTCAAGCAGCTTTTCCGTGAGCGGCTTGGCATCTCGGATGTACGCTTCACCGGCTGCACCACGGGCACTGTCTTTGTGGTCTTCTTCCTCGAGGCGGAGCAGGCTGTAGCCAAGAGGGCGAGCCCCATTGAAACCACCTCCCGCCGTGTCGATATCCTCCCGCACAACGCTGGCGACAACGCCTTCACTTTCGCCTTCTGCCACATTGTCAGCCTGTCACTGGAAAAGATGCCCCTCGAGCTGTGGGATCGGAGGGGCATCTCTTCTAGCATAGCTGGCTTTGCTTGCTTGCTCGGCATCAACCATGTCTGCCTCCATGGGAATGACTTCTCTTGCATCCTCCTCCTAGCTAAGGTTGAGGCCCTGCAGCACATCCCGCACCACCTCACTTTCCACCGCATTGACGGCGCTGGCATATATGCCGATGTCATCATTAACGAAGTCTGGGACATGGCACGCTCGCTGGGCTCTCCCTCCTCCCCCCGCTTCCTCCTCATGCTTTCCCCCTGCGGGCGGTGACCACGCCTTTCCTCGCGGACTGCGTCGCTGTCATGCCAACCCTCGCACTACGCGGGCCATCAATGAGAGCATGTCTGATCGCGCCTTCCGCGCCTTCCAATACCCACACCTAGCCACGTTTGGAGACTCCATAGCCATGCTCAAAGTCTCTGCCAAACCTAGACTCCAGAGATACACCACCTTCGCCATTCCCACAATCCAGGAGATCGCACACGAGGATGACGACCGCGTGTGCCTTAAATCAGTCCTCATGGCGGCTGATGTCAGCCTTCCACACACTTCTACGGCCTTTGATGCCGATACTCTCACCTTCACCTTCTATGTCAAGATGAGCAACTGCCGCTCGGCCTCGAGGGTAGTCCTTGCTGGCCAGGCCATCATTGACCACGGCCATTTCATCTGCTTTTATCTCAACCGCGGGCTCGTCGAGCACCACAGTTGCCGCTCCATCTTGTTCAAACTCTGGCCTAAAACTCTAGCTGGAGAGTTCTGCTCCCGTACCCTGCCGTTGCTGCCCTCGATCGAGTGCAAGCACCCGCCTAAAAACCCAGTTCCTAGCTCTCTAGTGCCAGATGTTGGGCCCCTCCTCTCCCTTGGGGGGAGCCTGCCTACCCATCGCTTAAACTTCCGCTGGCCCAGATCAGGGTACAGGCCCATCAAGTGCTGAACTCCCGCCCCATCTGCACGAGGCCCGTTAGGCCGATCCCGGGTCCTTTTGTGGGCCTGCTCCCAACTGAATTCCTATCCCCCGTCGCCTGCACTAATCTCCAGCACGCCTCTTGTGCTATCCTCCCCGCTGTAGTAGCCACTAGATTCTGCATTGCCAGCGCATCACCGAGATCTCGAGCCGCCGAGGAACGGCGCTCCTCCCCACCCACCCTGCAGCTCTTCGATCCAGCCACCATAACCATCTCCGATGACTCCCCTGCGCCGAAGCTGCCAGCCGTTGAGCAGGGGCAGGCCGTTGAGCAGGTGCAGGCCTCCGACGCCCCGCCTCTGGAGGAGACTCCGAGGGGTACGATTGAGGTGGCCCCTGCTGCCCTGGCTGCCTCCCCCCGCCGCAGCTCGTGCATCCAGAAGATGTACGACGGGGTTCATTTGGGGTCTGTCAAGCGCGCCTCCAAGCGCAAGGCCTCATCCAGCCCATCGGACAGCGGGGTGGCCCGGCGCTGCTCGCCTGGCCGTAAGCGTGGGAAGGCCACGAAGGCCGCGGACGTCCTCGAGTTACCCCTCCGCGACACGCCAAGGCCGCTCACGCGTGGCAAAGCCAAGCTCCTTGCTCGCTGCTGTGATCTGAATGAAGAGCTGATCTTCACGGATGCCTCCGCCCCTGCCGAATCGGGTGAGGCCTCTGCCTCCTCTGAGTCCAACAGATCGACCCATGGATAGATGCTTTGTCGGAATTGTCGCGGCTCAGCTTTTCTATTGCTGTTGTGTGCCAGTGGCTTGTGTCTTCTGTAGTCTGAATATGCTCCTTTCTAGTAGCCTGCATGTAGTAGCATATCGCGTCGATGTCTGGCCTCTTGAGGCTTTGTATCTGCATTGTCCTACACGTTTTGTTCTTCTATGCTTTGCTACCTTTGTCATGTACCTTGTAAGCTCTCTTGAGCACCAATATTATCAAGCCATCGTCTTATGCTACTCTCTCTGTCCTTGCTGTTTTTCCATGTTGCTATGAGGATCTCGAGTTGGAACATTAGAGGGCTTGGCGATGCTGACAAATGCACTCTAGTAAAGGATGCTCTTTTGGCTAGTCGATCGTCTGTGGTTTGCCTGTAGGAATCCAAGTTGCAGCAGCTGGACTTGAGGAAGGCGTCCTTGTTCCTCCCCTCAGGACTAAGGTCGTACATCTACTTGCCAGTGATTGGATCCTCAGGCGGTGTTGTTCTTGCCTGGGATGACAATGTCGTCCTTGGTACAGAGATTTCCAAGAACCGCTTCTGCATCACCGTCAAGTTCCAGTCCAGAGAAAACAGGGACAGCTTCACCCTCTCCACAGTTTATGCGCCTTATGAACATGAAGATAGACCGGATTTCTTTCAGGCCATGGACCAAGTGTCTCTGATGATTGATGGCCCGTGGGCAATTCTAGGTGACTTCAACATGTACAGATATTGATGTCTACTACACAAACTTCTTCTTGTAGACGTTGTTGGGCCTCCAAGTGCAGAGGTTTGTAGGACAGTAGCAAATTTCCCTCAAGTGGATGACCTAAGGTTTATCAATCCGTGGGAGGCGTAGGTTGAAGATGATCTCTCTCAAACAACCCTGCAACCAAATAACAAAGAGTCTCCTGTGTCCCCAACACACCCAATACAATGGTAAATTGTATAGGTGCACTAGTTCGGCGAAGAGATGGTGATACAAGTGCAATATGGATGGTAGGTATAGGTTTTCGTAATACGAAAATATAAAAACAGCAAGGTAACTGATGATAAAAATGAGCGAAAACGGTATTGCAATGCTAGGAAACAAGGCCTAGGGTTCATACTTTCACTAGTGCAAGTTCTCTCAACAATAATAACATAATTGGATCATATAACTATCCTTCAACATGAAACAAAGAGTCACTCCAAAGTCACTAATAGAGGAGAACAAACGAAGAGATTATGGTAGGGTACGAAACCACCTCAAAGTTATTCTTTCTGATTGATCTATTCAAGAGTTCGTACTAGAATAACACCTTAAGACACAAATCAACCAAAACCCTAATGTCACCTAGATACTCCAATGTCACCTCAAGTATCCGCGGGTATGATTATACGATATGCATCACACAATCTCAGATTCATCTATTCAACCAACACAAAGAACTTCAAAGAGTGCCCCAAAGTTTTTACCGGAGAGTCAAGACGAAAACGTGTGCCAACCCCTATGCATAGGTTCACAATGTTACGAAACCCGCAAGTTAATCACCAAAACATACATCAAGTAAATCACGTGGTATCCCATTGTCACCACAGATAAGCACATGCAAGACATACATCAAGTGTTCTCAAATCCTTAAAGACTCAATCCGATAAGATAACTTCAAAGGGAAAACTCAATCCATTACAAGAGAGTAGAGGGGGAGAAACATCATAAGATCCAACTATAATAGCAAAGCTTGCGATACATCAAGATCGTACCAAATCAAGAACACGAGATAGAGAGAGAGATCAAACACATAGCTACTGGTACATACCCTCAGCCCCAAGGGTGAACTACTCCCTCCTCGTCATGGAGAGCGCCGGGATGATGAAGATGGCCACGGGTGAGGGATCCCTACTCCGGCAGGGTGCCGGAATAGGGTCCCGATTGGTTTTTGGTGGCTATAGAGGCTTGCGGTGGTGGAACTCCCGATCTAGGTTATGTTCTGGGGGTTTCTGTATATATAAGAGGTTTTGGCGTCGATAAGGGGGGGGGGGGTCTCCGGGCTGTCCACAAGGTAGGAGGCGCGCTCGGGGGGCACCCTTGTGGGCAGCCCGAGACTCTTCTGGCCCAACTCTTTAACTCCATGGCCTTCTTCGGTCCAAAAATAAGCTCCGCAAGTTTCAGTCAATTGGACTCGTTTGGTTTTCCTTTCTGCGATACTCAAAAACAAGGAAAAACAGAAGCTGCACTGGGCTCTAGGTTAATAGGTTAGTTCCAAAAATCATATAAAATAGCATATAAATGCATATAAAACATCCTAGAAGGATAATATAATAGCATGAATACTTCATAAATTATAGATACACTGGAGACGTATCAGCATCCCCAAGCTTAATTCCTGCTCGTCCTCGAGTAGGTAAATGATAAAAGAAATAATTTATGAAGTGCGAATGCTAGCAAGTGCATAAGTTTGATCAATGATGGTTCCAATCATTTTTTCTAACATCATTATATGTCATAACAGTAGCTCATATCATAAAGCTTCTCATGATCAAGTAAGAAGCTATTCACATGTGAAAGTATAGATCATAAACTTTCTTGAAAACTAACAAACAGTTCTCGGTCATCAAACAATTGCAATTCATCTTATTTTCAGGAAGGGTCTATGTAACAGCTTTGATTTAGCAAATCCCACATACTCAACTATCATATAGTCTTCCATGTTTGCTACCACTCAAAGCATATTTTTAGAACAAATAGCATCGATCGAACACATAGGAAGATAGGGCTTAATGTTTCGCCTCCCAACTTATTTATCATATAGATAATTGTCAACAATAATAATTCATGATCAAATATATTTGAATGGCCATATATGCTTAGATCTTTCTCCACCACATGATGCTTGCCAACTAAAAAGTAGGTTGGAATGGGATGGAATACTACTGACTCTTGCATAAAAGTAAAAGATAGGCCCTTCGCAGAGGGAAGCAGGGATTTGCAGAGGTGCCAGAGCTCGAAGCTAAAACAGAGATGAAAATAATTTTGAGAGGTATGCTTTCATTGTCAACATAACGACCAAGAGTTCCCAATATCTTCCATACTAGATACATTATAGGCAGTTCCCAAACAGAAAGGTAAATATTTTACTCCCCCTCCACCAACAATCACACTCAACGGCTTGTCCGAAACAACGGGTGCCATCCAACTATCAACAATCCTGGGGGAGTTTGTTTAAATTATTTGTGAATTTGTTTTTGATCTTTTGATCATAGGACTGGGCATCTCAGTTACCAGCCATTTTCTCGTGAATGATGAGCGGAGTCCACTCATCGTGAGAATAACCCACCTAGCATGGAAGATACTGACAACCCCTAGTCGCTACATGAGCGATTCGGGCATACAAAACAGATTATTATTTGAAGGTTTAGAGTTTGGCACATGCAAATTTACTTGGAATGGCAGGTAAATACCGCATATAGGTAGATATGGTGGACACTCATGGAAGGAACTTGGTTCAAGGATTTTGGATGCACAAGCAGTATTCCCTCTTAGTACAAATATTTTGGCTAGCAAAGGATTCTAAATAGCAAGCACCACATGTTAGAGGATTCATAACAATATAACTTCTATACAAATATACCCAAGCATAACTCATTATGTTGTCTTCCTTGTCCAACTTCAACTAATTTGATCAGGTTTGAAAATAATTAATGGGGATCAAAATCATAGAAGATGTCAAAGATAGTATATTTGTATGTGAAATCTCTCTTCCTTCAATATTCTTTCATGAATTGTTCAAGTGACCAATACAATGTTTGCTAACCTTCAAAAAATTTACCACCTCTACTTCTTATATGTGAAGGCATTACTCCCCATGGGAAAGGCATATGAAACATATATAATTTCAGAATTATGACATTCAAATCATTCAACCATTTACTCATAGGATATAAGTGAAGCACACGAGTAAATGACAAACTACTCCAAAAAGATATAAGTGAAGATCAATGAGTAGTTAAATAATTATGTAGCTATGTGAAGACTCTCTCTCATTTAAGAATTTCAGATCTTGGTATTTTATTCATACATCAAGCAAAACAAAAGAAAATAAAATGACACTCCAAGCAAAACACATATCATATGGTGAATAAAAATATAGCTCCAAGTAAAGTTACCGATGAACGAAGACGAAAAAGGGGATGCCTTCCGGGGCATCCCCAAGCTTAGGCTCTTGGTTGTCCTTGAATATTACCTTGGGGTGCCTTGGGCATCCCCAAGCTTAGGCTCTTTCCACTCCTTATTCTATAGTCCATCGAATCTTTACCCAAAACTTGAAAACTTCACAACACAAAACTTAACAGAAAACTCGTAAGCTCCGTTAGTATAAGAAAATAAATCACCACTTAGGTACTGTTGTGAACTCATTCTAAAGTCATATTGGTGTAATATATACTGTATTCCAACTTCTCTATGGTTCATACCCTTCGATACTACTCATAGATTCATCAAAATAAGCAAACAACACATAGAAAACAGAATCTGTCAAAAACAGAACAGTCTGTAGTAATCTGTATAAAACGTATACTTCTGGAACTCCAAAAATTCTGAAATAAATTGGTGGACCTGAGGAATTTTTCTATTAATCATCTGCAAAAACAATAAACCTAAAAGAACTCTCCAGTAAAAAATGGCAGCTAATCTTGTGAGCGTAAAAGTTTCTGTTTTTTACAGCAACATCACATTAACTTCCACCCAAGTCTTCCCAAAGGTTCTACTTGGCACTTTATTGAAACAAAATCTATAAAACATGATTACTACAGTAGCTTAATCACATGAACACACAAAAACAGTAGGGGTAAATATTGGGTTGTCTCCCAACAAGCGCTAACGTTTAACGCCCCTAGCTAGGCATGATGATTTCAATGATGCTCACCTAAAAGATAAGAATTGAAACATAAAGAGAGCATCATGAAGAATATGACTAGCAAATTTAAGTCTAACCCACTTCCTATGCACATGGATTTTGTGAGCGAACAACTTATGGGAACAAGAATCAACTAGCATAGAAAAGCAAAATAAGCATAACTTTAAAACTTTAAGCACATAGAGAGGAAACTTGATATTATTGCAATTCCTACAAGCATATGTTCCTCCCTCATAATAATTTTCAGTAGCATCATGAATGAATTCAACAATATAACTATCACATAAAGCATTCTTTTCATGATCTGCAAGCATAGAAATTTTATTACTCTCCACATAAGCAAAATTCTTCTCATTCATAATAGTGGGAGCAAACTCAACAAAATAACTATCATGTGAGGCATAATCCAATTGAAAATTAAAATCATGATGACAAGTTCCATGGTTATCATTATTCTTTATAGCATACGTGTCATCACAATAATCATCATAAATAAGAGGCATGCTTTCATCATAATAAATTTGCCCATCAAAACTTGGGGGAGAAAAAATATCATCTTCATCAAACATAGCATCCCCAAGATTGTGGCTTTGCATATCATTAGCATCATGGATATTCAAAGAATTCATGCTAACAACATTGCAATCATGCTCATCATACAAAGATTTAGTGCCAAACATTCTAATGCATTCTTCTTCTAACATTTTGGCACAATTATCGGAATCCTTATTTTCATGAAAGATATTAAAAAGATGAAGCATATGAGGTACCCTCAATTCCATTTTTTGTAGTTTTATTTTATAAACTAAACTAGTGATAAAACAAGAAACTAAAAGATTCGATTGCAAGATCTAAAGATATACCTTCAAGCACTCACCTCCCCGGCAACGGCGCCAGAAACTGCTTGATGTCTATTACACAACCTTCTTCTTGTAGACGTTGTTGGGCCTCCAAGTGCAGAGGTTTGTAGGACAGTAGAAAATTTCCCTCAAGTGGATGACCTAAGGTTTATCAATCCGTGGGAGGCGTAGGTTGAAGATGTTCTCTCTCAAACAACCCTGCAACCAAATAACAAAGAGTCTCTTGTGTCCCCAACACACCCAATACAATGGTAACACTACAGAAAAATACACTTCCGTGATGATACGTGTTTGTGACAAGAGGTCGCGTTTTTGTCATGCATGTACATCCATGACGCATTTTATGACGTAATCAAGATAGTCATACTGTCTTTGTCATAGAAGTGTTCCATGACATTACCAAAATTATCATCACGGAAGTGTCCACTTCCATGATGATAAATCGCGCGTCTAAGTGCTTTTCGTCAAGGGTGACCGACGCGTGGCATCCACCGTAACGAACGCCGTTAAGCTATCGGGTCGGGTTTTGATCCGATAACCCGTTAACGACCCGACCAATGGGAAATTTCCATGTAAAATTCTTATTGGCCGGACGAAACACGTGTCAGCTCGTCAGTGGGTCAGATAGGTGCCTATGATATGTCGACACGTGCCACGGCCCACCACTGGCCCATTTAGCTTACAAAGCCGGCCCGTTTGACTTGGTCAAAAGTTAACGGGCTGGCCCATGAAAAGCCTGTTAACGGTCTCTTCGCAAATAGCACATTTTATGGCCCGTTAACTCACGGCCCGTTAGGCCCTAAAGTAAATCGGCCCAACAACGTCATGTGGGCCGTCAAATATAACACCAGCCCATTTCACTTTCAGCCCATGTATGGCCCACGATGTCTTCGCCCATATGAGGCCTTTCATCTTTTTCGCCTTTTACAGCCCATAGTGACTCTAGCCCATAATGAACAGTAATTTTCTTTGTACCGTTAACGGCCTGTGATTTACATGGGCCGTTTCCATTCGTGTTAGCTTTCGGCCTATTGACGCCCATACGTTCTTGGTCTCCTTTTCGCCCTTGATTACTTCCTACCACATCGCTGTTCCCCTAATGGGCCAAATTCGCCCATGGCAAGAGTCGACCCATTCTTGGCATGTTCCCCAAATGGGCCAAATTTGGCCCATGGCAAGAGTCGACCCACATCGGCTGTTACCCTAATGGGCCAAATTTGGCCCATGGCAAGAGTCGGCCCGTTTACGGCACATTAACCCGCTACGCCGTTTCCAACTCGTCCTATATTCTGGCCCATTAACGACCCATTATGCCTGTGATGTAATTAAGCCTTTGCGTCCTACACTGTTAACGGCCCGTTACCGTCTTTGGGCCGATACCAATTACGCCCAATTACGCCCATGTAGACCCATTTATCCGACGGCCCGAGGCCCACCGATTACTGAGCCCATTTATCGACGGCCCGTAGGAGACCCATGGATCCTCGACTGCGTATATGGCCCATCGTAGTTCTGCGCCACTAGCAAACCAGGAAAAAGAAGACTAGGAAATAAATAAGGCGAAACTAACGCTAGGCTATTAAGGTGATTGCACGATTACATCCACTCGACATCAAAGATCGCCACCAAAGGCAAATATAGGGAACACCCTCCACTATACAAAATGGCTTGTTATTTTCTTCACCGGTGGCTGCACGTTAAGAATAAATTTTGTATCGCACCAAAACAAATTACAACTATATAACAAAAGGATGGTTGGCATAAAACTTAACAGTCTAGCGATAAATGCACCACCGAAGTTGAAGCTCAGTTCATTTGACTGGATCACACGTTTTCATGTTGTATTGTCCGATGGAGCACCATAACCCTCGCCTTCATTTCCCTAGGCTCTGAACAACATAGCAAATGTCCGATAGTCCGGTTTCAAAACCATGCATATCTTGGCGACATTGAGCAATGTTTCTCCTTGTTTCACAAAGGGCCTCTGTTAGGGAATGGACTTGTGTCTGGAGCGTAGATACAACATTGCTTTGAGCTTGCATATCTTGATCATGAGGCAGTTTTGACGATATTGCCTTAACAACCAACCCAAGATTCGCAGGAACGTGCTTTTGGCAATTGTTAGTGGACAGTCTCGACCCACCGCAACAAGAGTCGACATTGCGTTATAGTTGCCTCGCCACCTTCGTAAGGTGGCGGTTCCACCATTTTTTCCATAGCTCATTTGAAAAGTTGAGGTTTTACATTAGTAGTACCGAACGTAAGATATTAAGGAGGCAGCAAAACCAAACAAAATAGTTTTGGTCCATATCTGTAACTTATTCGGTGAACCCATGTAAAATATTAGTTGTATTTTATTGCAAAGTACATAATAAAACCAGGTTCCAAACATATGACCATGTACCATCGCTAATGTATTGTCTATTTCTTCACATTGTATTGAGGGCTAAGGATAAAGAGACGAAGTTTATAATACGGTAAGCATAGTATGACATCATTCATATCACAAAACAACTGAGAACAAACAAACAGGCAATTGTAACGTTGTGTGGGCAAGTCCAGCACGGAACTAGATTACGGGTCAAGATTAAAGGAACATCACTCCTCTCTTTTAAATCTTGTAAGGTGCAATGATACGCTAAGACAATTGTGTATAAAATTGAAAAGAGTAATAGACATTGGCTGCAAACCATGCAGTTCAAGGCACAAGTCAGAGTAAGTAGTAGTTAAAAGGCATGAGGATTAAGGACTTACAATAGCGGCTTTGACTGGTGTAGTCATGCCCTTCTTCTTGCTGGTGTGACAGTCCTTGAAGATTTCCACAACATTTGGTTCAGGTACTTTTTGGTCCTTGCGGGCTTTCCTCTGCATTTCGAACAAGTCAATATAGATCTAATAATATGGTACAACGAAAAGAGTGAAATAGCAGCTAACTACAAGAGCCTCGCAGTGTTCAATATAGCTACGAGATCCTGTCGTCTGTTGGAATTTCACTTTCGTACGGTTGGTCTTGTTCTTTGAACAGTTCACCTACAAGAAGATAGATTTGTGTGGCACATGCGTAAATAGGACTTCAACATGTGATCGATCACATATATATGATGTACCGATACTTGAATCGCACCAAGTGTTTAACAAGGCCCTCCGGTCTTCATCCGATATATTTTCCATCGGAGATGTTTGGGAAAGTTCACCGTTAGCCTTGCCTTCAAAGTGAGTTTTCCTCAAGTTATACCGATACTGTGGCAGAGCAGACTTGAAAACATGGTGCAAGCTTGTATGGTTGCATCATCTTGGCTATCCAACTTGAACCTCATCTGTTGAAAATTATGGGAGTCTCATTATCAGCAACCTAGAAAGTATGGGACAGAGCAAGACGATATTACTAGTTTCCATACATAACCATACTTACAGATAAATGGTCAAGGAAGGTGTTGAACTGGGTTTCTTCTTTGTCATTCCTGTACTGAATCCATGTTGGGAGGATACGTACATGACACCTAACGGCAACCGTTGCCTCGATACTAACTTGGTTGACTCAGTAGCATCACGTGGCCTTTTAAACCTGCCTCAAAACGGATCTCCATTCTTCCTCCTCTAGATTTAGTTAACCTATCGAGCATTATCCCTGATGTTTGTTTCCTCTTGCGCCTAGGTGCTAGTCCAACAACGAACATAGGAAGTGTTAGTGTACATCAAACTGTGAGACTACATATAAAGAAGCATGGAACTGTAACTTGACTCCAGCAAATACCTTCTTGCTGTTGAAGCTCACAAGGTTCATCTGATATTGCCAACTCGTCTTGTGTCAAGAGTGCTTGGGAAGTAGTGTCAGGTGGCAAGGGAGCTTGGGAACGTGCTGCTAGCTCAGTTGACGAACGAGTAAGTTGTGCAACTGGTAGTACTGTGGTAGGTGTTGCAAGAACTAGGGCTGTCTCTGCTTGTTTGGTGGCAGCTATTTGTTTCTGTTTGGCTTTTTTTGCAGCTCGTGTAGCATGGGATGTCGTGTTTGTAGAATTTTCCGCTGGACTTTGACCTTCTATTGCACCATCAGTACCAGCAGAATCTGCAGGATTCATCCGCTTCTCATTCCCTGCCATTCCGTGTTTCTTCCTCTTTCTCTGTGCCATGTTAAGTCAAGCCGACAAGAAAAACGAATAACAATTTAGTTCTTCGAGAACAAATTGATGCGTGATGCGATTTAACTGAACTTTGATGTTAGACAATCACATGATAGGAGGATGTAATATGTATGAAAAACAGGACAGAAGAGATAACCAGAACTATGATGTGTAAACTAAGAAGAAGACATTTCACCAAAGTAGAAGCAATGCAATGGAAGGTAGACACCATATGGAAGATGCTACAAATATCGCTCTGCCAAGTTAACAGTGTCTCATCATAAATGGCGTTTAAACAAATGTGAAGAAGTACAAGAAATAAATCATATGCAAGATGCAAACAACATAACACTACCATGTTAGAGGTCTCTCGTCATTAGTGCCATTGCATATTCACAGCATTGCATATTCACAGCTTATGATGTGTAAACTAAGGAGAAGGCATTTCAACAAATTAGAAGCAATGAAAGCTAGACACCATATGGAAGATGCAACGAATATCACTCTACCAAGTTAAAACTGTCTCGCCATAAGTGCCATTTCAACAAATTAGTAGTACAAGCTAGAAAAGAATGTGAGATGTAACCTATATCACACTCTGAAGTCAAACGTGTCTTATGATAAGTGATTGTTGCAGGTTATACAACAGTAGTAATTTGATGTAAGAACATGGTGTGATAGATGATATTGTATGTTCTAGAAACAGAACACGTGTCTTATTAAAGTATAATGTGTAAAGTAAGCAGATGAAATTCAACAAAATTAGAAGTGATACAAGCTAGACATCACACATAACATGCAACCACATATAAAAGGCCAAGTTAGAGGGAGCACCGGTGATGCTGCACTAGGGAGACGTGCTCATCATAAACACAGCTTTGTTGAGTGTCTATGCATGTGTTGTCTTGGAAATCATCTTGGGGTGTGGAGGAGTAGAAATCAGAGAGGCCCTCCGCTCGGAAGGAGCACTTTTATCCGCTGCCTTGCTAACTTCCTTCCGCTTTATTGATTTTGAATTGTCAAGTAAAACCGACAAGAAAAGCAATAAAATTCTCTCTTCGAACTCATTAATGCATGATACTGACAATCACTACTTTTATGTAAGGCGAACACATGATACCAGGATGGAATATGTACGAAAAATAGGACGGCATGGCATGTTCACAACAGTTTGTGTAAACTAAGCAGAAACCATTCCAGCAAATAAGAAGCAATGCAAGCTAGACACCACATGAAAGATGCAACCAATATGACACTGCCAAGTTAAAAGTGTCCCATCATAAATGGAATTTCAACAAATTAGAAGCAGCGCACGCTATAAATCATATGAAAGATGCAACTAATATCACACTGCATATACTAAAGGTGTCTCATCATATTGATTGATGTGGGATACAAAAAACAATAGTTTTATGTAAGGACATGCTTAATAGACAGATGTACTATGTACTAAATACAGAAGGCATGTCACATTAACAGTATAATGTATATAAGCTAAGCAGACTAGCACATGCAATTTAACCAGATTGGAAGAATTACAATCTAGACACCATATGCAACATGCAACCACATCACACGCTGCCAAGTTAGAGCAAGCACTGCGATGCTAGTGTAGGGAAATGCTGTAATCAACTACTGAGCTACGCTCACTATCTTCATCTAGCATTTCATTTCTTGAGAATCATGTCGGAGGCCGACGCTGCATCCTTTAAATGAGTAGTCCCTTTGCTGCCTGCCTCATCATAAGTGATTGAAGAGGGATACACAAGAACATTAGTTTGATGTAAGAACATGGTTAATACATAGATGTACTAGTATGTACCAAAAATGAAAGGCATGTCATATTCAAAGGTATAATGTGTAAGCTAAGCGGATGCAATTTAACCAAATTGGAAGCAATACAAGCTAGACATCCGGCTGGAGTGGTGAACATGATCATCTAGGACCCGAGAGCCTGGTGGGAGGTGGGCTGCCGCCACCATCGCTGCTTTTTAGTTGGCTTCGGTGATGCCTGTCTTTCTTGGGCTTGTCACTGCTCTCGGCCGAGGCCCCGACTAGCTATTTGTCTTCCGGTGCTCACGGATGGTGGTTCATGTAAAAATATCTTTCCTTATCTTAATAAAGACCGACTTCGCCTTTCAATACAAGCTAGACACCATATGGAACATGCAACCACATATGACACCGCTGTTAAAGCAAGCACACAGGATGGTGGTTCATTGCAGCGAGGTCATCAACTCCAGAGCTACGTTTACCGTCTCCATCTCCTGAAACTGCACCCTTTATAGCGATGTAACGTGCCATGCCTAGCCGCGTAGAAAGCCGGCACGACTTGTCTCTTTTCTTTTTTGCTTCTCTCAAGGTAGACTCTGAAATACCCTTGCATAAAAACACAATAGTGAGAGTATGGGTGAAGTGTGTGTAGAACTAGTGCACTGCAAAAGTAGCAGATAGCAGGTGGCTGAAAAATAAATGATAGGAGACATATGATAGCTCTACAACATTGCATGGCAAACAAAATTAGATTCTACTCTGTATGATTTTGTAATATATGAGCACAGAAATGCAGTACTCCTCCAAAGACACCACCACATGTGGTCATTATCTAAGATAACAATGATTGAAAATAAATAGGTCACCAATTTTTTAATGAACCGTCCGATCTATAAGGAACGGGCAGATGGCCTTCGCTCACCTCCCGCCAACATCATTGACGATCTTTCTCGAACCGCCAACACCACCGCCCACCCTGCCTCCGCTGCCCGCCCTCCCATCGACCTCACACCACCGCTGCTTGGTAGCGCCCACAGGCCATCCCTTTAATCCCGGCCGACCTCCATATCGGGCGCCAGTAGCTCTAGGCCGCACACGCCCCTAAGATAAACACTAAGGCGCTGCTTCCCCGGCGTAATAGTCGTACTAGCGCCTGTTATGCTGGGGAATGCTTCCGTTAATTGGGAATCAACTGGCTAGAAACTGAAATTCAGGGGGGCGACAGAACTCTAGCTAAGGTGAAATAGTATATGAGGAGAAACCTTGTGCATCGCGAGTTACTAGGAACATCTAGTATCAAGAAGACGCAGTCAACAAGTGTCTTCTGTGGGATGAATACCGTGCAAGCAGAGATGTAAGATTTGCACGAATAAGGGGAGATGAGTACCTTCTTCGGTTGCCCGTGTGGTCACCTCCACATGTCGCGCCGATCTTCTTCTTTTTACCGGGGAAACCGATGTTCTGGAGGGTGCAGGCTTGGACGAACCCATGGCCAAATTGTTGACTGTGTTGACGTGGCCGTATGTCGGCGGAGGGGAAGCAGATCCGAGGCAGCGAAGGATGGCGTAGCAGGAACAACTCCGGTGCGGTGGAGGGTGGCGAAGTTGGAGCGGCAGCGGTGAGGCGCAGGACGGCGTGGTTGAACTGGCTCGAGTACGGATGGCTCGGCCTCGGCTTCAACTACTAGCCGTGGAGGGCGTTGCGGTTGAGGTTATGGTGGGCGACGACGTCGGGTATCGGCTCGGCGTGATGGAGGAGGGCGCGGTTGATGGGTGGGATGGGGTGGCGGACGGAGGACGCCGGGTTTCATGGCTGGTGGAGAGGTAGTTTTGGCACCCACGAGTACTGAATGGGGAATCGGACGGGTGGGGGGAACCATGTTTGATCTGCGACGCGCTTGTTTTTGGCTTTTTGAATGAAGATGGGACGCGCTTGTTTGAAATTTGGGAAAGTACAAACTTTGCCCCCTCTTAAATTTCGGACCCATCGGGTCGGGGTAGGATGGTAATCCTGTGTGTCCCAAATAGTGGGCGGGGCGATTTTGGCAGCGTGCATGTGTGCTTAGGCGGCCATTGTGTATGAATGTTTTTCGGAGGCGGTTGCGTGGCGTGCTAGATGAAGCTACAAACCTACCCCGGTTTAGACCTTTGGACGTCGGGCGGTAGTTTCACGGTCGGAGTTATTAGAAAAGTAATTTCCTTGTACTACCAAACATTGGTCTCACGCGGTTTCAAGTAGTAGAGGCTCTTTTGGCGCTTGGTTCAAATTTTGAAACACAAGCATTCACGCTTAGAGTACTCTTGAACTATGAGGATTGACCTAAATAGACAACGTTATATTTGACCTTGTATGTTTGAAAACCTCATTAAATTATCCGCTTCTTTTGAAATTTTGACACTTGAAAATCCTATAACTACGATTATTTTGGAATGGAGGAGCTAAATTTGAATCTATTTTGTACACGACTACATATGCTATTATGTACAAAATCAGAGCAAAGATTGGTGCCCCATAATTTAGGTATGGTTTACAAATGCCATGATATCAAATTCAAATAATTGAATGGACTTCATGTTGAATTCGATTTTTTTAAACCACCTTAAGTTGAATTCAAATGTATGCTAGTTCATATGTAGCTATTTATAATGTCCATTGTGTAACTTTCATATGTATAATGTGCTTTACACACACAACATGAACTATACTCACGTTTATATTCGATTGCTAAAGCGATGCATTGTCTGGAGTTCAAAATACTAACTATGTGGATCAATTGTGTCGAATAATAACATAGACATGCTCAAATTCGATAGAATCTAGATGTCTGATGGATCAATGACCGCTCCTTACGCGAATTGCAAATATCATGATCCCATCCTAATATTTGGATACAATTTATATCTTTAATCAATGTGTAGAGCAGTCTTTTACGTGTAGTTTCACTCTCCATCGGTGGTCTCTCACACATGCTCACACACTCTCTCCCAAGGTGTCTTTCTCGCACACATGCTCTAGATATAACCCTCCCTCCCTCTCGTAACCATTTACAACTGTTTTCACTAACCTTTATCACAAGCACTCTTCCTCTTGCAAACATACACACGCACAATCCTCATCGACCCTTTCTATATACATGGACCCGCCTACATGTCTCATGTACGCACATTATCTTTACGCCTGTCTCTCACGCATTGTCTCACACCTCTCTTCCTAATCGATGAGTATGATTCTAGCAGAGCATTCTGTAGGATGCCCCTTAAAGTTAGGTTGGATGAATAGTAATATCAGAGATAAAGGGGTTACCTTAGTCCGAGAACCTAGGGTTACAAATCCTAGCCGGCTTTGTCAGTGGACACAGAGTCCTTCACAATTCTGCTATCTTTGTCTTGTACGACTAGTCATCCATGGGTCTTCCTAAATATGTCATGGGCCGACCAATGTGGCGCAGGACGGAACCGAACGAAGGGCCTCACCTCGAACCACGGACCTCACGCGTGACACACCCTCTGCCCCCACGCCTCATTATCTTCTCACACCCACACATACCAACACAAACACCACACACACGAAAATTTCTCCTGGTGCCTCTATTCCTCCCCTTGCATATACACACTCAAGGGAATGGAATCTCTTGTCGTGACGCCATATTCGCTCTCTCTCTCTAGACCACTCTCATTTCTCGTGCCATCTCTCCCACCCCCCGGTCGGCCCTCTATCCATGCCTCTCTCGAATATGTAATACACACATACCTCTCTAGGCCCCGCCAAATGCATCAACTACACATTCACACATGTTACATCACATACCCCATTGATCTAAAAAGCCCTCTCTTCACGCTTATTTCAGATACAACATTCCTTTTGAATAAAGTGTGGCCAAAAATTATTTTAGAGTTTCTACATATATACAACATTACAAAGTTATATGGAGGAGTACGATCGCTAATTTGAATTGCATGGTGCCCACAATGATATTTATTCCAAGACTGTGAATTTGTATATTTTTATATTATATACAAAGTTAGTCATAATAAAGAGAAACGAAGAGCATCTCTCTCCATCGCATACCCCCCAGACGCCCCTTTCACGTATGCACACAAAACTATCTCCGTGTCCTCTAAAAGTAAGCCCCGAAAATTCACGCGTGTTTCATCTTTCTCTCGCGATATATGCAATGACGATCATTGTATTTGAAGCGAAAGCACGATACATACATTGGACTTCATAATCCACTCATTACGGTCACCGCTTACGCTTAGTGGTTATTATACTGATCACGGGCTCACCATACAACTCTGTATTTGCTCATGACATGACTAGTTGACCAGATAAACGCTCCACGTGGCACCTCTAGTGTTGCATCACATTATCTCACTACCATCGTGCCCACACGTCGACTTGTATCTACTCTACATCTACACTCTTATAAAATACATAAAAGACACTCTTATAAAAACAGAGTTGGTGATGATGGTGTGCCTGCCATCCTCAGAATATAGGCTGTCCGATTTATATCGGATGGATAGGAAAGAAACTATGGCAATTTTGCAAAAGGTACCCACACACCTCTCTACATTTGCAAATAAGGCCTTCCCTCGCTCATCCTTTTCTCTCACAAGATAAACAAGTCATACAAATGCATCTTGATGTTACGTGCAACGCACGGGCATCTTGCTAGTAAGAATGAAAACAAACGACAAAAAAATATTTTGACGGTGGTTCAAAGTCATGACCGCGGGCACAGCGGACAAGGTGGCCTTGTATTAGTATGCTGAGCCGTCTGTTTTAACACACAGGAGCTGGTGTGGTGATTATACACACACGCACGCATGCACACGAACTGCATCCACGCAACACTCACACAAACACATGCACCCACGACGCACGCAACACTCACACGTACACACGCAGCCACGCATGCACGCAACACTCACACGCACACACGCACGCATGCATGCACACACCAGACACCACACGACCAACACACACTCTCACGCCAAGTGCTCAACCTACACGCATGCACACACATCAGGCCCAGATGCATACATACACAACCAGGTGATTCCCGCAGACGGTTGGAGCCTTGTCGCGCTGCGTAAATTTGTGTTTATCGACCTTTTCCCTATGCGAATCGACAGGTGGGACCCACAAGGAACATGGTCAATTTAACTAGTCAACATGGCGCCACACAGACTATTTGGCGGTCAACAGAGTGCAATCCGATGTTGAACTGAGAGCAAGTGACCGATAATCACCGCAAAACGATATAGTGACCGTAATCAGCTTATTCTGAACTTCGTGACCGATACGCTTTTCTCTCAGAGGCCCTCCAAAACTACATCTCTACACGCTCGCATGTTACATCTATCAACTATGCAATACAACACTACTACTACACTCTAACACAATAAATCATATGTGTTTTAGTTTTACTAGATATCATATTGTTAATTATAATTATTCAGTTTGCATACATTAAAATTGCCTTTGAAATGTATGGCCAAGATTATCTACCGCGGGAAAAATCCGCCCTTTCCCGCTTAATCGGGTTTGTATCGATGGATCATGCGAAACAGCAAAACTATAGTACTATACAAAGACAAGTGACAGTTCATCGGGCGTTGTCGCCTACTCCTCCGTCAGAAGAGTGGGCGCCGCTTTCATAAATCTTCTAGTCCCTTTCACGACATGTGGGACATCAAGCTACCGGGTCCACGTGCATACCGAATACAATGCAGAGCAGCAGGGGTGAAGCACCCTACCATGGCGCCGGCGTAGTAATGAGCAATGAGGCGTCAAATCACAAAGCTGCACCTTTCCCGCAGTTTAAGTTGGAGGGACGAAGTAATAATGCTAAAAAAGAAGTTGGAGGGACGAAGCAACCATCATTTCACTCGTTGCTGAATCTGCTTCTTCCTCATCTTCTTCAACTTAACCACGTGTTGCTTCTGCGTTGTTCTGCCTCATGTGGGACGCGGATCGGCTTGGTAAAGCACTAACACATGGGACCGCATGTTAGAAAACCGCCATCCGCGTGGCAAAATCACCTCCTTTTTACTAATCTTGATTCTATAATTTTTTAGATCAATATAATTGAGATTTGTATAGATAGCTCACAGGAGCAAAACCAAGTGGTACGGTTAAGGGCATCCACAATGTGTAGCCAAATGTGAAAATAGCTTTTGGCATCGTGGGAACCATTGTGGACGGTTTTGCCAAAGCCAGAAAATGGAACCGAAGCTCCTTGATTGATTGATTGAAGGAATAGAAAAATGCAACGTCTCTCCTCTTTCTCCCATGCTTGGACGCATGTAGTACAGTATAGAGCACAGAGTCTACTCCCCTGTCCCTTCTATCACAAATCATAAAGCATTGAGGCGTCAAATCACAAAGCACGGACGAAGCAACCATCATTTCACTCTTCGCTGACTCCGCTTCTCCATCGTCTTCTTCGAGAAACCATATCACCGCACTAGTACTCCTAGTAGTAGTACTAGTAAAGGATTTCCTGGATGCAAATAAGGCGGTTGTCTCGGCTTGCAGGCGGCACTTGCGAACGACTTACCGTGGTCTCCCTCAATGGTGTTCTCCGTCGAACGCACTTTGCCAAACCACAAAAAAAAGATATCATCGATGTCACCGCAATGGGGAAGGAAGTCAAATATAGTTACTACCTCCATTTTTTTGTACACAAGGCCAGTATATCAAAATTGCAATTTGCAAAGGGCCACTAACACTAATCGAGGCAAAATTGATGGGGTTAGCAACCAAGGACATTAATATCCTCTGCATGCATGCGGAAGTGAGAAAGTTGGTTTGCATGGCACTGCATTAATCAAGCGGTGAGGAGTGAGATGGTTAGCTCTTTGGTCTTTCAAGAAAAAAATACGCATTAATTGACACATGAAACGAGGATTTTTATCTATTAAATCCCGCGAAGCAAAACCCCGCCTTTCTTTTTTAACACTAGTACTCCTAGTACGTACGTACTTATCCTGTTTGGGTCTAGGCCTTGCATTGCCAAACTTCACCACACATTTTTGCCAAGCTTGCCTAAAGTTTTCAAAATGGGAAGGAGGTACACTTGCGCACGGCTGTCGCGGTCGCACCGCACCCTCACACGGTCGCTCCTGCAAGCCGCGGTCGCACCGCACCCTCACACAGCCGCTCCTACACGCCGCAAACCCAACCAAGGGAACGCAACCTCACTGACACGTGCTGTCGCATGTGAACAAACCAAACTCAGCCATCCTATCGCTGACACATAATTTTTGTTCATAGAGTATGTTTATCCAACCGCATGTTGGGGAGTATCTGTACGGCCCATGCGGTGGTCTGTTGGGGAAGAAGAAGAGGTGAGGAAGAAGGAAAGAAGGGTTAGGAGACGTAGGATATTCGTCCAACCGCTTGAAATGGTAGACTGACCCAAGTCAGGCGACTTGCATAACAAATATAGTATGTTTTTACACAGCAAAATATCCATAAAACAACAACATAAAGAAAAACTATCACTGCTCGCGAAAAGAGACAACCTCGTCGTCTTTGGCTACCGGCGCGGACCAGCCGTCGCTGCCGACGTGTGTCTCTGCACCGTGGTTGTCCTCGGCCTCCAGCTACTCGTTCAAGAGGAGCGTGCGGGCGCTCTGCACGGACGAGAGCACAGCCCGGTTCAAGTCGAGGACGTCTAGATCCGCCTGCAGGAGGGCCTCGATGGCAGCGGCATCCGCGCGCTCCGTGTCGAGTCGAGCCTCCGCCGCCCGGTTCAAGTCCAGGACGTCCGGTTCCGCCTGCAGGAGGGCGTGGATGAGAGCGGCATCCGCGCGCTCTGCGTCGAGTCAAGCCTCTGTCGCCTGGTTCATGTCCAGGACATCCGGTTCCGCCTGCAGGAGGGCCTAGATGGCAGCGGCATCCGCGCGCTCTGCCTCAAGTTGAGCCTCCGCTGCTCGGTTCACATCCACGACATCCGGTTCCTCCTGCAGGAGAGCCTCGATGGCAGCGGCATGCGCGCGCTCCGCTTCGAGTTGAGCCTCTTCCTCCCGGTCCTCCTTTAGTATTGCCATGTTGAACCGCTGGCCCGCCTGCACCATGGGGGGCTCGGACGCCGCACGAAGTCGACGCCCATCGCCTCATACCCATCGGGGCCTTCGCGCCGCGACCTCCGCAGATGAACATTGATCGGCTTCCTCCTCCTCGTAGCTTGGCTCCGAGAACTGGGATTGGCCCGCCGCAGCGAGCTTGGGAACGGAGGTCATGGCGCCGCCGCCGCCACGATTTCTGCGCGGCGCTCGCCGTCGAGATCTTGTAGTAAGTGATCTTGCGGCGCACCATGGCTTTCCGCGAACTAGGGGCGCTTGATGCGGGCTAGGGATCGAAAGGTGGGGAATGGGCTGAGATTTGGTGTGGTTTTAGGGCGTGGCTGGCGAGGGCTGAGCAGCGAAGGTTTTGGTGTGAATAGTGGTTCCGTGACGATCGGTCAATCGGTTTTGATCAGACATCGCTCTTGTCGCGTTCGCGTTGCAGCCCGCACGCTGGACCCTCCACGCCGCCACCGAATGGAACACGCTTCGTCTTGCGTTTTCGCCGCTTGGGGACCGCAGCTTGAGAGCAAACCGACGTCCCTCCCCCCCCGCCAGCGTCATTTATTATACCACCACTTCCTCCGCTTTTATGCGGAGTAAATAAAAACAGAGGGAGTATACTACGGATGAGGATCCTCGACGTGGCGAACCCATTGAGTAACCGACATACGGGCCTAGCAAGCATGGGGTCCGCCATGAAGTGACCGAAAGGGAGGGTAAGGCAGGGATACCTACGTCAGAGGATCCACTCCCACTATACTACTTTGACCAAATGTTAGAGTAATAATATATGACATGCAACTTACACAAATGTTAGAGTAATAATATATGACATGAAACTTACACAAAACATACAAGGTCCAATGCGTTTTTCGAGGCTAACTTTGACCAAATGTTAGAGTAATAATATATGACATGCAACTTACACAAAGCATACGGTCAATTTCGTATGTGAAAGGAGTTTCCAATGATATAATTTTCACATTATACATCTCATGTATTATTAATCTTGTCAATAGTCAAATTGGAAACCATCTCGAGTACAAATCTAGGAGTACGTACGAATCTAACAATATTGATTGGGCGTTGTTGAATGTTCATACCTTTTTTATCATAGTAGAGATACTTTGACTACACATAAAACTTATATGTAAAGTAGAAAGGATAGGAGGGAGTATATTGTACGTTCAAAAACAAAACGAACATTGAATACCCTTTATATATGATTTGCGGATGCTATGATCACCGGTTCAAAATTTTGAATCTGCCTTAGGTATCACGTGCCCCCACTCGTTCCCTCTCGATTTCATCTCGGGGTCCGGAGATCTATTGAAATAGGACTAGGGTGGGTACATGCGAATGATACTCGGCGGAATGTTCAAATGAGGCATGCGGGAGGATGGACTCGACTGGAGGGCGACATGATCGATGGAGAAGAGGGTTGGAGAGGAATGAGAAATAAGCAAACGCCACATGATTACACTTGAACGGCTCAAATAAACAATAAGTTGTCTCGCTTGGCCTACATAGTGAAAGGCCTAATGCGCAACGCGGAGCACTGACGCTCGAATATGGCCGGGAAAATAGGGAAACCGACATGTGGGGCACACCCGTCGGGATGACGTAGCGCAGACTAGTCCAATGGAGGAGCTGGCCCACGACCTCCTCGCCACCGACAACCGTTCATGTGGGTCGTTGGGGCCAACAAAGGGGCGCAGCTCCAGCACCGCCTCTGGACACGGTGACCGCGGTCAGCGACACACTCATATCGTCGCTAGACACGGTCGGTTTGAGTGTGCCGAGGGTGGCGTTAGTGTTGTGGCACGACCAATATTATGTTTTGTTTGTGCCCAAGGTTGCCCCATCAAAGCATTGGGTAGCCAAAATTTTGGTTGAGGTATTGGTTGCCCCTGATTTGGCCGACATTGGCAAGAAAAATGAACTAGAGTTGGCTAGAATTCATTGGCATGCCAAAGAAATGGCAACCATCCAAACAAAGACCAATCTTTGGGTCATGACCAAAATTTTGGTTGAGGTATTGGTTGCCCATGATTTGGCCGACATTGGCAAGAAAAATGAACTAGAGTTGGCTAGAGTTCATTGGCATGCCAAAGAAATGGCAACCATCCAAACAAAGACCAATCTTTGGGTCATGACCAAAATTTTGGTTGAGGTATTGGTTGCCCATGATTTGGCCGACATTGGCAAGAAAATGAACTAGAGTTGGCTAGAGTTCATTGGCATGCCAAAAAAATGGCAACCATCCAAACAAAGACCAATCTTTGGGTCATGACCAAAATTTTGGTAAGGTGCACTTTGGCCACAATCCAAACACACCCCAACACCCGACTCGTCGAGGATGCACGGGGCGCCGTGACGCATCCGCGGAGTGGTGTAGCGCGGCCAACTGCATCCTCTAGACCTGAGACCATGCCGGGTCGTCTTGCTTTTTCAATGACATGTGGGGATCACATTTGAGCAAAGGGCATCTCCAACGTTGCCACGACCGCAGCTGACTACCCTGGCACACCAAAGCTCTCGTCCCTCGCGCTGTCGCGCAGTGCGTTCCTAGCCGGCGCCAGCTGCCCGCATTCATGCCGTGTGTTCGTATGTCGTCGTTAAGATGATCGGTGCCCCAGGAACCAACTCCGGCGACTTAATGACGCACCCGGACGCTTGGCCTCACCGGAAGGCGCTACTTAAAGCGGGAACGCCCAGCTAACCTCCACACCATAGCGCATCATCCTCCTACCTGGCACCACATCCGCCATGACCGCAAGTGCGAACGCCCTGCGGGAGAGCTTGTCTTCGGGGATGAAGCTCGAGGTCGCCGCCCTTGCTCAAGTCGCCTCTCGCGACGCAATAGCGGCGTAGCCGGACGCGGACGCAACCGCACAAGCGGTGGCCACGCTGGCGGCCGACGACGGGAGCACCGTCAGCCACGCATACTACTTGCCGTCGTCCAACGTCCGGCACCGCCGAGGTCGGGACTCCTCGAGGATGAGTAGGGCATGGAGGCGGCAGGCATGGTGTGCCAACTGGCCGGTCCGTATCCCGTGTTCTACTCTTCCTCGCCGGAGACCGCACCTTCACTTCATGGGTCTTGAACCCCGCCCCCGTACATAGATATCACAGATGGAGGACGTCGGTCGCCGGAGTAGAATAGGTTTAGGGTCGGGTTTCTTTTATTTTTCTGTCCTATAAAAGTTTGAAATGTAATGAAAATCTGCCGTGTTTGCATTAATCTCGGCCGGTGTATATGAACTTTCACAATAATGTACATATTGTAGGAGTACTAGCAAGATGCCCGTGCGTTGCACGGAAGATCAAGATCTTGTGGGAGAAAAGGATGAACGAGGGAATGCCTTATCTGCAAATGCGGAGAGGATTGCGGGTAAATTGTCATAGTTTCCTTCCTATCCGTTAGATATAGATCGGACGGCCTATATTGCAGGATGACAGGCACACCATCATCACCAATTTTGCTTTTTATTGAACCGAGACAAATCTAAAAAACCCAACTAAGCCAACCTCCTAGCATATTGCACGGGAAAAGACCCGGCCGCGCCGTTTTATCGGGATTACCGGATTACTAGTAGTAGTATCGATGGATCGCGTGAAGCAACAATTGTTTTGAGGGGGCGAAGCACCTAGTTTAAAAGGAAAAAAGGCGGTACACTCACAGCACTCCTGTCGCGGTCGCATTGCACCCCACACACGTTCGGTCTTGCACACGGCTCACGCAAATGGAACGCGCTTCGGCTTGCCTCTTCACTGACACGTGGGACTACACTTGGAGAAACCGACCATGCGCCAAACTCCCCCCGCCCACCGCGCGAAAATCCTCCTCCCCCACACACAAAAATTCCCCCCCAAATCCGATTCAACCGCCCTTCGGCAAAATATTCCCCAAACCCCCTCCCCCCGTCCCCCCTCCACTCCATTCGCTCCGCCAAAGCTGCCCTCCCCGCCGCGACGATATGTCGGCGCCGCGGTTCGTCGAGGGGACGCACGGCGATCCTCTCGCTCCCACAGTACGCTCTCGTAGACTGCTGTCCTCTAGCCGCGCCGCCACCTCTGGCTACGTTCTTGTGGAGGCGCACGGCTGTCAGTGCTGCCACCGCTGGTGACGTTTGTGTGGAGATGCACAGCGGTCAGCTTCTCCCACGGTACATGCATTCTAGACTGAGGCCCCGTTCATGTCGGTGTAGCGCTGAATGTTAGCTGATAGACGCTGTTAATCTCACTGCTTGTCAAGTAGTTTATCGTCAATATGCTCTACCTAAGAAGCTTCCTTGCCTGTTCGCACTCAATCTGCTTAGCTGAGATGGCATGCCAAGGCCGATTAGTTGCTAAAATATCCTGCCATATATTTATTGTGACGTAGATTGCCATGGTCTAGTAGCCAATCATTAGGTGAAATAGCTCTACACCGCTTTTATACTCGATCTTTGTTGCTGCGATGGCCTTCGATAGTTCGATGGCTGTGTGCTCGGCCTCATTGACTGCTGAAACAACTGCCATAATTTAGCACTCAAATCTGTTTGCTGAATTAGCTTTACATATATTTCGTTACTTAGATCTGCTCGTCCAAATATCTTATCATAGCTTTAGACATCGACCTAGGTATTTTTTTCTGGACTTCATAAAAAGCATATATGTTTTTCCTGTAATATCTAGTAGAAGAACAAATTTGTATGTCTAATGATGGACAGGACTTGATAACTTCTGCTCAAGATTCTCCGCTGCATATGTCGAGGGGTTGAAAACTTCATGAACTTTATCGAGCTGAGTACGGTGGTCCAAAATCAGATGTGCTCTGCCTGTAGCAGTTGTATGAATTCAGTTACAAGACCCCCGTCAACTGTGCAAAATCATCTACACTTGTATGGGATGTCGGTCACATATACTAGGTGGGTTCATCATGGTGAAGCTGTGAACGTCAATGTTATTGACTACGTGGAAGCAGCAGATCACCATCTTGATCTGCCTGATGCTCAGGTGGAAGAGGAGGAGGAGGTGGTGGTGGTGGCCGAGCCAGTGAGTTTGACCAACATTGAAACAATGCTACGAAATGCTCATGCATTATGTGAACTTTCACCTGCAGAAGAAAAATGGTGGGCCCACATGTTGGAACAATGCAACGTGCCTGTCACCCCAGAAAATAAGCTGTCAGTATTCTCAGCTATGGTCACCTTTCTTCAGGTGAAGACATCTGAGCGGATGACCAACAAATCATTCGATGCGATGTTGGCTGCTTTCCGCAAAGCTTTCCCAGATGCGTCCTGAGCTGCCACACACCTACAAAGAAATGAAGAATTTCCTTCATGCAGTTGGAATTGGATATGATATGATCCATGTTTGTAAGAATAATTGTGTTCTGTTCCTAAGGATTATGCCAACTTAAGTGAATGCCCAAATGCAAATCATCAAGATGGAAAGATGGCGATGCTGTGAAGAGGATTCCTCATAATGTTCTCGAGACATTTTCCAATTAACCAAGATTGCAGAGGTTGTTTCATGATGTCAAACAAGAGAGGATGTACCGTGGCATTCTAGGAACCAGGAGTATAGAGATCGAATGTAATGAGCCATCCATCTCATGGTAGTGAGTGGAAAAGCTTCAATGATAAACACAAAGAGTTTGTCACTGACTCAAAAACATTAGACTTGGCTTAGCTTCGATGGATTTAACCCATTTGGCCACCAGAGCGCCACATATAGCATGTGGCGGTGCTTGTTATCCTTACAACATGCCTCCAAATGTCTGCACCAAAGAATCAAACTACATGATGGCCTTGCTCATCCCAGGTCCAAAAAGTCCTGGAAAGGATTTTGATTTGTTCATGAAGCCTCTTGTGGAGGAACTTCAACAGCTATGGAAGGGTGTTCTCACTCGAGACCTATATAGCAGCCCACCAGCTATTTCTTTCTGCGTGCTGTTATAATTTGGTGCATCCATGATTATCCGGCTTTGGGCACCATGTCAGGGCGAACGACACATGGTTACAAACTTACAATGCATGTGTTTGCTGTGACAGGAATCCGCTATCATACGCAATACTTAGCAAGATCTGTTACATTGGAGATCACCGTTTCCTTCCCAAGGACAAGCCGCATCCTAGAAAATACCGAAGACATGTGTTCAATGCAAAGCATGAAAACCGTGATGCGCCAAAGAGGCTCACCGCCAATGAGTTGCAAGTGGAATTAGAGAAGGTCAGTATATTACACCGTGAAACCATCCCGGTAATGGTAGCGGAAAAGGAAGCGTGGCATGGTAGAAGAGAGATTATTGTTTACCCGCAGGTCCACTTTGTGGGACTTGGAGTATTGGAAAGATTTGGATCTGCGGCATAATCTTGATGTGATGCAGATCGAGAAAAATATATGTGACAAGATTATCGGCACACTTCTTAACATTGAAGGCAAGACGAAAGATACCTTAAAATCTAGGATTGATTTGACACACAGGTATCGAAAGGATTTGCAGGTGCAAGATGAAGGTAAACCACGGATATGGCACCACTGTGTACGCCTTGGACAAGGTAAAAGTAAAGAATTCATGAGGTCCTCACACGTGAGATTCCCACATGGATTTGCTTCCAACCCCGAAAGGAGAGTCAAGCAGATGGAAACAAGGTACAAGGGTTGAAAACTCATGACTGCCACGCCCTACTTCAAAGGGTTTTACTGTTATCCTTAGAGGATTGGGCCGCCGACTTATACTGAGCAGTTGCAGAGTTGGGACAATTCTTGAGGAACTCTGCAGAGAAATATCAGGATAGATGCTTTGGAGCGCCTTAGAGACAAGATACCAACTATCCTATGCGACCTTGAGAAGATATATCCTCCAACCTTCTTTGATGTGATGGTGCATTTGGTTGTTCATCTATCTGATGAGGCACTACTTAGAGGTCCAAGACAAGATGGCTGGATGTACCCTATTGAAAGGCGGCTAGGCACTTTCAAGGGCTATGTTAGGAACAGAGCTAGACCCGAGGGTTCCATTGCAGAGGCCTACATTGCTACTGAAGCGTTGACATTCTGCTCAAAATACATTGAAACAAATGATCAACTTAGCAAAGAGGTGGGTGAAGACAATCCGGGCTCAATGTTTTCGATTATTCTGCTTTGAGTTACAGTGAAGAGTCGACAAGAGGACAAACCTAAAGATTTGGACAAAATGGTTTGGTATGTGTTGAATAACTGTCCCGAGATACTACCTTATATCAAGTAAGTGCAAGATCGCAGCTTATACATCGTAATCTACTAAACTTGCAGCACATTCTTATATATTTAGATGTTTGACGTGATCACTATGTTGTGCAGCATCTACAAAGAGGAGTTACTTGCGCAAAATCCAAGAAACATTGACAAACTGGTTATGGCAGGATTTGCGAAATGGTTCAAGAACCATGTAAGCTTTTGAAGTGCACTATCAGTTTTTTAATATATTGAGTACATAAGATGATCCGCTGTTCTATTTTCTAACCATAGGTTAAGAAGATGCGGAGGATGGGCAGGCAGTTGATGATGCCCTTTACTCACTAGCAATGGGTCCCGATACTCGGGTAAGACATTATGAATCTTGCATTGTTGGAGATGTGCGCCACAACACCCTTGCACGAGACGAAGGCAGAAGACACAAAACAGTGCTATCATGAGCACGGATACGTATGACAAAGAGACAACTGAAATGTATGCTAACATAATGTACATTGTTCAGCTTGTATATCTCCGCTTCGAGGATCATCGGTGTGTGGTTACATTGTCTTTGTCGTTGGTATAACATGTTTTCCGTGATCGCAAAACCCAAAGCTGATGATTATTTCAAATCCATCAATGTCAAGGCGGCGTACTGCACCAACGAGCCTTTTATTTTGGCAAATCAAGCAACACAGATATTTTTCTTGGAAGACACATTTGCACGTAGCGATGATTAGAGAGTATTGCAAAGGTTTGAGCAGAGGAATTCATTTAATGAAGTTGCACAACAAGATGATGCTTACACTGCTCCTGATGTACAAGATAATACAGATGTTCCTAATATCTTTGAGAACCATCACGTCAATGATGCCGCAAAAGATTGCCTGTCGTCTGTGGACATACAAGAGTTGATCAAGAAGAAGCCAACGTTCAAGGACGTTGAGGACGAAGAAGAAGATGACACCATGGGGAATTACGATTCAGATTGATACACATGGCGAAGATGTTGACGCTGCTGCTGCGGATGATGATTACATTACTTTTGTCGTATTTGCCTGTCAGAAGACGTTTTTTTATCTACTATGTGAAATTGTGTTTGCTATGACAACTGAAACCTAATGAACATGTTGTTTAGTATTTTTCTGTGAGAACATCACTTGTTATGTATGCTGATTTGTGTTTGGTGATTGTATGACAACTAAAACATGATGACATTGTTGTTTACTTGTACTCATATTTGGCTGTGAAACTTGAATTTGATGACATAGTTTACTTGACATCTTCGAATGAGAACAAAGCTGACCCGACAGGGCCTCTGCTATTTATTTATTTATATGAGCAAAAGGGGATACCCGTTGATTTCCGTTAATAGAAATCATTAGATGTTCACAACACTACGCCCAGCCTGCTACACAGGTTTCATTCATTACTAGTTTCAGCAAAGTGCTCATGTCGTAGCCACTGAATACATCACGAGTGCTACATACACTGAAAATAAAGAGACAATCATCCTACAGAGCACATCAATTTTGCCCATTATCTTCACAAACTCTTTCATCTCCTCATTGCTGTCAAGGCCGTTCAGCAGCTGTTGCTTGGCCATGATCAGAGGAACTGCATCTTTAACCTTCTCGCTCTGATCTTCCTCTTCCGCTGCTCCTTCAGCCATTTGTCCAACACCCCAACCTGCTGGTATTGGGATTCCTCGGCTAACCAAATAATCAGGGTAGTTGCATTCCCCCACATCAGCAACTTCCCAGAAATACAAATCACACGAATCTTCCCTTTTCTGCACGAATCAAATTGGAAGATCATCAACCAAACTATTAAAAAAAATCAGCAACTGAAAGCAGCAGAACAACACTTAAACATATTATTACCCCATGATTCGGGCATTTGTAGAAGACTCGACCAGGGTTGCGGATTGTGGTTGAGACACGACGATGACTCTGCATGATTTGCAGCAGTGGCACCACACCAACGGCAGCGGTTGCGATGAGCAATCGGCTGCGATGCGCATGCCGGCGGGGGTGTGATGAGACCCACAAGCGATGGTACGGGTGGCGACTTGGCGCATATCTGGTTGTTGCCTGCTGAAGAGCAGGTGGACGAGCAGCCAACGGACATGGTTGCTGCGGCCAGAGCTTCCGATGCTAGGTAGTGTAAGTAGAGAAGAGGAGAAGCGAACGTTGGATATGTCAGTTTCATTACTGGCAGAGTAGCATAGCACCATATATAGTCATAGTCTATGTTTGGATTCGAACCAGCTACAGGAGCACGTCTTTCTTTTTTCTAAAACTCGGCAACGTCTCTTTACTGGTACACTAGCTTGTTCTGTACGCCTTCCCAAGTCTTTTGATTTTATTTTCCTTTTTTTTGCGAGGAAGGAAGGAGGACAAAATTGAGAGTTCCTCGGACTCGAACCCAAGACCTCTCGGTTGAAAACCAAGGGTGCTAGTCACTTATGTGGCGAATGTTCCTGTGAGGAGGACGGCAGATTTAACGATTTTCCTCGCAGTTTTCTTCCTATATATAAAAAAGTATGCTACTTGGTGTCCGCTTAATCAAAAAACGATTGTGCCAACCTTGACCGTTGGATTGACATTCAACGTCTGTCGCGTTTCTTCAGTCTCTTCTTCCTCGAGCCGCCAAAGCCAAACCAGCGCCGGCAGGACCGCCGCTCCCGCCTCCACGGTGGTCTGTGATCTTCCCTGCTCCTGTTTGTTCCCGTCCGAGGCCTCACCATCGCCCTCCGCCTTGGTTCGCTCACAAGGGCTCCGCCCTCGGTGTTGTCAACATGGTCAACAACCGAGAGGAATAAGGAGATGACTGTACATGGTGAGGATGACAGTAGGGACCCAGCAGTGCGCGCAGTAATTTTGTTTTTTCGGGACGGAGAAGGGTATCAACTGGGTTGTGCGGGACCCGTGGCCTGTCTAGGCCAGGCTTTTATTTCATATGTTTAGCACATGACCAGCCCAGTTTGTTTTTTTCCTTTCGAAAATGGCTAGCCGGCTATTTTGTTTTTGTAGAATAACCAACATAGGCCTACTTGCTTTTCTACGCCTCTTTGGCCGAAAAATCTTTCAAGACGAGGAGGATGCATTTTGCCCGAAAATGGGCTATAAGTAATAAGAAATGGGCTATAAGTAATAAGAATGGGCTATAAGTAATAATAAATGGGCTATAAAATGAAAAAAATACAGCAAACAGGCAATTAGATCCAAAATACTGTTTTCTTTCGATTTTGATATTTTAAATTTCATTGTTTTTGTGCGGGTAAATTTTCATTGAATTTAAATTAAGGTATATTTAGATTTAAAATTAATATGAATCGCTAGAAATTTCGGGCTGTATGTCGTTTGGGACAGATTTGGAGGCTGTCTTGTGGGTCTACTAGGTTGACGTGTACTTTGGCTTTGTCAACTTAGTCCACAAACGATTCTAGCAGCAGTGCCGTTGGATGTTAATCCAACGGCCGTGCTTCTTCAATATCTGAACTTCTTGCTCCAAATTACCAAACCAGCTCCGGTGGGACTGCTCTTCCTCCGCCTCCGTGGTCGGCTGTCTTGCCAAGACAGCCGCACCGCCCCCCACGCTACTTCATTGCTGGCCGTGCCATTCCTCTACTCACCCACACCTCCTATTTTTTCCGGCGATGGCAGCCGGACCAAGAACCTCGTACTCCCCACCGCGTGGCAACCATTGCCGAAGTCTTCCCGGCTCGTGTCGTTCCCTTCCTAGGCCTCGCCGTCGTCCACCGCCATGGTGCTCTCGGAGCGGCCTGGTCAATGTGGTCAACGAACGACATCCATCGGCCGTGGACTGTACGCATAAAATAATGATTCCTCCACCGATGATGGGACCCACCGGAAGGGCCTCTCAGATTTCATGAAAAAACGTTCCCCCGACATGTCGGACCCACCAGCTATATCTTCGCACGCAAGGAAGTGCCTCCTTATTACGCACAAAAAATGAATAACCACCACGCTAGCTGGGACCCACCATAGTGGGAGGATGACTTAGGGCCAACTAAGTTGACGGGACGGAGGGCTTTGTCAACTTAGTCAATATGAACGATTCTAGCTCCAAAGGACCGTATGATGTCCATCCAACGACCGTAGTGCTTCTTCAACCTCTGGTCTTCTTGCTCCGGCCGCCCAAAGCAGCGCCGGTCGTGCCGCATGCTCCTGCCTCCCGTGGCTGGTTGTGCTTCGCGGAGGCCTCACCGCCTTCTACTATTCCCACCGCTGGCCAGCCTGCGGCGACGGCAACCTCACACCACAGCCGAACCAAGAACCTCGACTCCTCTCCACGCTGGCTTCCATCGCCGCGTTTTTCCGGCTCGCGTCGTCCCCTTCCTAGGTCTCATTGTCGCCCACCGCCATGGTGCTCTCGGCGCGCCTGGTCAACATGGTCAAGGAACGACTTCCATCGGACGTGGATCTGACGTGGAGAGGCCGACAGTGGGTCCACGGCCGCAAAGAAGGAAGTGCCTCCTTATTACGCTGAAAATAATGATTCCTCCACCGACAATGAGACCCACCGGATGGGCCATCGATTTCACGGAAAAATGTTTCCCCACATTGCTGGGACCCACCAGCTTCATCTTCGCACGCAAGGAAGTGCGCCCGGGCAAAAAAAAAACGATTCGCCCCCTTGACTGCTGGGACCCACCAGCTACACCTTCGCACGCAAGGAAGTGCGTCCGGGCAAAAAAAACGATTCGCCCCCTGACTGCTGGGACCCACCAGCTACATCTTCGCAGGTAAGGAAGTGCCTGACAGTCGGGACCCACCTGGTCGAAGCGTACGTAGCGTTGTCATCCTGGTCGCGAATGTGTACGTACATACTGGTCGATGTAGAGGCACACACATGTCGTAATAGAGGCGCGCACGTAGCATGTACACGTACGTACAGCGGCCAGGGTGCAAGAAAGAAAATACGGCCACGTATGTGTACATATGGACGGGGTCTCGAACGCCTACTCGCGCATACGTACGGCCAGGGCTCGTGTACATGGTTGGGTCGGAACGGAGAAACATCGTCGTCGTCGTGTTCATGGGGAGGCAACGGAATGCGTCGTGTTCATGGGGAGGCAACGGAATGCGTCGTGTTCATTGGGAGGCAACGGAACGCGTGGGAGCCAACCGGCTTGGACGGAATAGGCGATGGAAACGAGGCCTGTCATACCGCAGAACGGAGGAAACGGCCTTGTGTTCGACCGGCCACGTTCGGAACGGGGTCCTGTTGATCGGGAGGGGTGTGGCGTACCGTAAAACGGACGAAACAGACCTCCTACGGTCAAAACGGGGGTCCTGTTGATCGGGAGGGGTGTGGCGTACCACAAAACGGACGAAACGGGCTACCGTCGACCTCCTCCAGCCTCCACGGGCTCCTGTTCATCCAGCCTCCACCGCGCTTACTCCACCGCCACTGCTCAACCACCCTCCACGGGCACCCTCCACCGCTCATCGCTCATCCAGCCTCCACGGCCACCGTCGACCTCCTCCACCTCCACGGGCTCCTGCTCATCCAGCCTCCACCGCGCTTCTCCACCGCTCATTGCTCAACCACCCTCCACGGGCACCCTCCACCGCTCACTGCTCATCCATCCTTCCACACCACGGGTCCTGCTCAACCACCCTCCACGGCCACCCTCCACCGCCTAATGTTCATCCAGCCCTCCACACCACGGGTCCTGTTCATCCAGAGGCAACGCCACCGCCACTCGCTCATCCAACCCCCCGGCAATGCTCACTGCTCATCCCAGAGCAGCATCGATCGGCTTCGCTTAGCGTAGTAGCGAAGGAATTGCTCGATCGGGTTCGATTAACACCATCGATCGATAGCTCGGGTTCAATAACGCGAGCTCGCAGCTGTCGCTCGCCGGTTCGATTAGAGCCCAAAGCCTCGCCGGGTTCGATTAGAGTCAATGCCTTGCACGTGTACAAGAGAAATGCGATCGCCGCCCCGACCTCCCACCGTAATCGAAACTCCCGAAATTTTCCTCGCCTCACTTCTACCACGGTTTTTCCGTTATGGACGGCCAAAAGAATGTCATGCAGCTGCGTCTCCGCCTGCCTGTGACTAAAAGCCCATTTTCTGTCATGATTTTTTCATAGAAGTAGGAGCCCACCACATCTATGATGATACCGGGTTTTGTCACAATTATCGTCATAGAAGTGTCATATGTATGACAGAAAAAATTTCGTTCGGCCCAAAATGTCACAGATGTGTCTTTTTTTGTAGTGGAAATTGTATAGGTGCACTAGTTCGGCGAAGAGATGGTGATACAAGTGCAATATGGATGGTAGATATAGGTTTTCGTAATCTGAAAATATAAAAACAGCAAGGTAACTAATGATAAAAGTGAGCGAAAACGGTATTGCAATGCTAGGAAACAAGGCCTAGGGTTCATACTTTCACTAGTGCAAGTTCTCTCAACAATAATAACATAATTGGATCATATAACTATCCCTCAACATGCAACAAAGAGTCACTCCAAAGTCACTAATAGAGGAGAACAAACGAAGAGATTATGGTAGGGTACAAAACCACCTCAAAGTTATTCTTTCTGATCGATCTATTCAAGAGTTCGTACTAGAATAACACCTTAAGACACAAATCAACCAAAACCCTAATGTCACCTAGATACTCCAATGTCACCTCAAGTATCCGCGGGTATGATTATACGATATGCATCACACAATCTCAGATTCATCTATTCAACCAACACAAAGAACTTCAAAGAGTGCCCCAAAGTTTTTACCTGAGAGTCAAGACAAAAACGTGTGCCAACCCCTATGCATAAGTTTACAATGTTATGGAACCTGCAGGTTGATCACCAAAACATACATCAAGTAAATTACGTGATATCCCATTGTCACCACAGATAAGCACATGCAAGACATACATCAAGTGTTCTCAAATCCTTAAAGACTCAATCCGATAAGATAACTTCAAAGGGAAAACTCAATCCATTACAAGAGAGTAGAGGGGGAGAAACATCATAAGATCCAACTATAAAAGGAAAGCTTGCGATACATCAAGATCATACCAAATCAAGAACACGAGAGAGAGAGAGAGAGAGAGAGAGAGAGAGAGAGAGAGAGAGAGAGAGATCAAACACATAGCTACTGGTACATACCCTCAGCCCCAAGGGTGAACTACTCCTCCTCGTCATGGAGAGCGCCGGATTATGAAGATGGCCACGGTGAGGATCCCTACTCGGCAGGTGCCTAATAGGGTCCCGATTGGTTTTTGGTGGCTATAGAGGCTTGCGGTGGTGGAACTCCCGATCTAGGTTATGTTCTGGGGGTTTCTGTATATATAAGAGGTTTCGGAGTCGAGAACAAGTCGGGGGTCTCCGGCTGTCCACGAGGTAGGGGCGTGCCCGGGGTGGGCGCCCCCACCCTCGTGAGCAGCCCGGGACTCTTCTCGCCCAACTCTTTACTCCATGGCCTTCTTCGGTCCAAAAATAAGCTCCATCAAGTTTCAGTCAATTGACTCCGCTTGGTTTTCCTTTCTGCGATACTCAAAAACAAGGAAAAAAGTAAACGCACTGGGCTCTAGGTTAATAGGTTAGTCCCAAAAATCTTATAAAATAGCATATAAATGCATATAAAACATCCTAGAAGGATAATATAATAGCATGAATACTTCATAAATTATAGATACGTTGGAGACGTATCAGATACGCACATGAAAAATCTTAAGGGAGAAGGAATTGGCCCCTGATGGACACTTTGAACTCGTGGATCTGTCAGAATGGCCTGGATGATATCAACATCTCAAATCGTGCTTTCACATGGTCGAACAAGAGGATAGAACCGACCCTCGTCAAGCTGGACCGAATTCTTGTTAATGCTAATTGGAACCTGAGCTTTTTGGACACCACGGCAACTGTGCTCCCCTCAACTACCTCAGATCATGCCCTGATTGCTCTAGATTTCTGCAAAAAAGCACCAGCCTGCCCATTCTTCAGGTTCAAAAATCATTGGTTGCAAGTGCCAGCGGCCCGGGATTTGATTAGGACAACCTGGCAAACGGGGTGCAAGCTCTTCGCCGCGGCCTCATCCCTCCTCAGCTTCAAGTTAAGAAGACTCAGGGCGGCACTCAGAAAATGGAGCAAGTCCACTACGCCCATACAAGTAACCTTGGATAACTGTAAACATGTGGTGCAGTTCTTCGATGCGGTGGAGGAGAAGAGACACCTATCCAGACTTGAGCACACTCTGAGAAAGCATGCTAATGCAAAAGCACAACAGTTGATTCTTTGGCAGTGCATGGCCTGGAAGCGGCGAGCCAAGATCAGGGACTGCTTGTTGGGCGACGAGAACACTAAATTTTTTCATGCCGTTGCTAACTACCATCGCAAGAAGAACCGAGTCAGGCTCCTAGTCGACAGTGGAGTGGAATTCTATGACGAACAAGAGAAACTGAGGATCGCCACCAGCTTTTTCAGGGGAATTTTGGGACAGCCAAGAATTTCTTTGCCTTCGCTTGACCCTGCTTAGCTCTATGACCACACTGATCTGGCAACGCTAGAAGAGCCTTTCACTTGGGGCGAACTGGCATCTATTATCCAAAAATCCCCCAACAACCGGAGCCCTGGGCCTGATGGATACACCAATGAGTTTTACAAGGAGTTCAAGGACTTGCCGAAGGAGGATCTGCTCTGTTTCTTCCAGGAGTTCTATGAGCATGGGGGCAACTTGAAGGACATTAATCTTGCCAACATTGTGTTGATACCAAAAAAGGATGATCCCACCGACATCAAGGATTTCCGCCCAATTTCTCTGGTCCATAGTCTGCCTAAACTGGTCACAAAGGCCTTAGCTCTGCGGCTCCAACGCCTCATACCAACACTTATACACCCTATGCAGTCGGGTTTTCTGCCTGGGAGGTGCATATTGGAGAATTTTGCACTAGCTGCGGAGTTGGTACAATAGGCTCACAAAAGGAAGAAGCCCATGATCGTACTCAAGTTGGACTTCCAGAAGGCTTTCGATACTGTCAGCTGGGATGCCTTAGAGCGAATTTTGTTGGCCAGGGGGTTCGGGCAGCGTTAGATCAAGTGGATCTCCACAATCTTCCATACCAGCTCCGCTCAAATCATGATGAATGGACAGCTGGGGGAGAAAATTATATCCAAATGTGGGCTAAGACAGGGAGATGCCCTCTCGCCATACCTCTTCATTTTAGTCGTTGATGTCTACAACAGCTATGCGAGAAGGAGTATAGGAGTGGTGTACTCCAGCACCCTCTTGGGGTAGATGGCCCATTCCCGGTCCTACAATATGCGGACGACACGCTCTTACTTGTGCAAGGAGACACAAAGCAAATCACCATCGTAAAAAGGATTCTGGACAACTTTGCAAGCTTCTCTAGTTTGACTATCAACTACCAGAAGAGTACCTTTGTTCCAATATGCCTGGATCAGTCAACCTGTCAGCAAGTTATTAGCATCCTGGGATGTCAACCAGTATCCTTCCCATGCACATACTTGGGGCTACCTCTGTCTGCTCACAAAATCACCCATGGCATGCTGATGCCTATCATTCATCGAGTGGACCGTAGACTATCAAGTTGGTTGGCTACTTTTCTGTTATGGGGAGGAAGAGTTACCTTGATCAACGCCGTCCTTGCATCCATACCCAGCTACTTCATGGGGTGCTTCTTATGGCCCAAATAGTCCCTTGACAGCCTGGAACGAATCCTGAGAGGTTTCTTATGGCAAGGCAGGAATCATGCAAGTGGAGGCCAGTGTCTTGTCGCCTGGGACTTTGTCAAGCTTCCACAACAGAATGGTGGGCTAGGAGTGTGTGATATCGCTTCTCACAACAAGGCGATGGTATGCAAGGTTTTGGTGAAGATTCTGCAACACAGCAACGTACCCTGCTAGAAATGGTTCGCATCCAGGTTCTGCAGCAAAAGCTTACCTACCACTCCTCACAATGGAGACACCGCTATCTGGCGTTGCCTGAAGTCATGCATGCTCCTAGTGCAGCAGGCCACGAGATGTGAGCTCGGGGACGGCGCTCACATATCATTCTGGGCTGATTTGTGGCTCGACTGCGGGAGACTCATGTCCTACTTCCCAACCTTGTATACCTTCTCCATCACCAGATCGTGCACCGTTGCCTCCCAGTACATAAATGGACAATGGATGCTACAGCTACACCCCAATCTATCTGCTACAACCTTCCAGGAGTTGCAAGTTCTCAGCACAATGCTGCTCCACATCGCCCCAGTGACTGATCAGCCCGACGTAAGAAGGCCTATTGCCCTTCATAAAAAACTGTCCACGGCATACTTCTACCAGCTACTTACTTTCAGAGGTGTTGGCTGCCCCATGGAGCCCTTCATATGGAACAAGATCATCCCTAAGAGGCATCGCATCTTCCTCTGGATTGCTATCAAGGACAGACACAACACTAGGGACAACATGCTCCGGAAACACTGGACAAAAATTGCGGAACATAATGGGTGTGAGCGCTGTCCAGCGGCTGAGACCATGCTACATATCTTACTCAGATGCCAACCAGCTCACGCAGTTTGGTCCAGGACGGGGCTCTTTGATGATGCAATATCAGCCACAACGCTCATCGGATTCATCACTTCCCCGGCACCACAAAGACTGTATAGACGGCTCTGGAATATTTTCTTTGCGGCATGTGCAGTAGCTCTATGGAGGGCTAGGAATGCACTAATCTTCCATTATGAGCTATGGAGTAACACTAAAACTTTCATGGAGATCTCCGATCTTCTGACACTCTGGAGTGTCCGTGCGCCAACAGATCAGGACAAAACCATCCTCAAAACATGGGTCAAGGAGCTAAGCCGTAGTTAGGCTGTGTTGTTTTCTTCCTACCTTCCTTGTCTCCCACCTTTTTTTCTTTGTGTAAGGTCTGGTGATGGCCGGCTGCACACTTAGTGCGGCGCTCACGTCACCTTCATGTAAATGACTCTGGTCATTCGGGCTCCGGCCTGTTTTGAATGCATAAGGTAGAGATTTATCTACCTTTTCTTTCAAAAAAAATATTTTACCATCTGACTCTTTAGCAACGCTACAGCCCACGGCCTTGCCACCCAACATGGAAACGTCGAGCAAGCTCGCATTTCTGCTCCACATGGAAACGCCGAGCTAGCTCGCGTTACTGCCCAGGCCGAGCTGGCGTCGCTTGCTGACATGTCACGCTGCAAACGCCAGTACCATTGACATTTCTAGTTTGACTACAAACACCAGGTGCCATGGCGTTTCTAGTCTTGATACGCTGCAAACAATGCGCCTTGTAGGCTAGGGTATAGGCTGGTGGACAAGCATGATTGCACGGGCTGCTAACAATTCGCTGCACCACAATCTACTTGCAAGCTAGCTATAGGCTGGTGGACATGCATGCTTGCATGGGCTGCTAATAATGTGCTGCACCACAATCTACTTTTTGCAGGCTAGGCTATAGACTAGTGGACATGCATGCTTGCACGGGCTGCTACTGTTCGGATTGGCATCATATGCTTGCATGCATAACATCGAAAAAGAATCATGATAGGCAAGCATGCATGTCAAGGCCAGAAACGCCATGGCCCCTGGCGTTTGTAAACAAGTTAGAAATGCCAGCAATCTTGCCGTTTCCTGCGTGTCACGTCAACAAGTGACGCCACTTCAGCCTGGACAGCAACGCGAGCTACCTCGATGTTTCCATATCGAGTAGAAACGTGAGCTTGCTCGGCGTTTCCATGTGGAGCAGAAATGCCACGGTCTCTGGCGTTGCTAAAAGGGTTAAATAGTAAAATACTTTCATTCAGAGTTCATTTTGTGTCATATATTGCTAACAAGGTCAGAACAGTGATTTCGGCCAGGAGCCGCCTCCTGCGTCATTTTTTGGAAGGCAACTCTCGTGCATCAGGCGTCTGCATATGGGACAGGCCAACTCACGGGAAGCCTACGTCGAATTACCAGCGCCTGGCGGCAAGCCGGCCGAGAGTTTCCCCGCTTGTAACTGGAGTTATTTTAAAAAAAAATTCACCAGGGAAGCTTGTAAATGGAGTTTATAAAACGATGATGCCGAGTGAGCTGTGACCAAGCCGTTGCAAGCTTCAATGCTACACTACTGCCATGTTTCTGCGGCCGGCTTAGCTAGGCGGCTAGCATTGCATGTTTTCTAAGCAAACGTGGAAAAGGGGAAGTTGGAAGTCTCTTGATCTTGATATATACTCTCTATTAGTCTCATTGCAGGTCCAATTATATGGTTGCTAAACAAACTTTCTCAAACCCGACAAAACATCAACATCTATGACACTAAACATATATACATAGATCTATCACAAATTATATTTCATAATGTACAATGCAACATTTTCTAAGGCTATGGGATGGGTGTGTATATAAATACAAATCTCAACGGCAAAAAAAAAAGGAATCGACTGCCGAATATGCAATAGGCTGCCAGTGGAGGAGCTAGCTGAGAATCAAAGGGGTGAGCCGGGGAGTGCAAAGTGAAAGTGCAATAGACTAGGTCACGGGATGCTAATTGTGTGCCAAGCAGTGCACTACCAAAAAAAAAATCAACTATTCCAGATGCTCTAAGATATGATATGGGTTGTGGTGGCACAACAACTCAAATCGTCCTGCATTCAAATTCCTTGTCTCCATGACAAAGGCGTATCAACCGGGTTTTAAGTATGTTTTTGAATGGCATATCTCTGAGCATTCGGATCAATGAAAAATGGGGAGTGCTTCGGTACAACCCTCCCTTAAAACGTATAATGGACAGGATGGTCATTTCACATTAGGTATAGGAATACCCACCCGACGCCGTACATATGCGCGCGACGTCGTACGCCCACTCGCGTATGCCGCACCCATCGCCGTACGTCGAGCCCGTCGCCGTACGCCCGCCCGCGTATGCCGCACCAGTCGCTGTACGTCGCCGCTGTATGCCCGCACGTCTCCATGTTGGCGTCGATAGTTATGAAAAAAAAACATCACGGGAGCCGCCGACGCCCGCCGTCGTAACCCTAAACCCTAAACGCATCCACGCCGTCTCCACGTCGCCGCCCGTCTCCATGTAGTCGCCGCACGTCTCCATGTCGCCGCCCAAACAGGCCACCGCGCGTGCCCCGACGCCGTTGCTTCTGCGCCGCGTTCCTTTGCCGTCGCCCACCCATGATCCCGACCACCATCCTGACGCCGTTGACACCTGCCTCCGCTGGCCAGCAATGTCACGCCGTCAGCGCGTTGGTCATCGGACAAAATGGATCCAGCTGGCATCCTCGCCGCCGTGCAAGAGGTTGGTTTGAGACGTCGTTGTGCTTGATGAACTACTTATTTTAGGGATGATGTCACACGGTGTTCGATTGATCTTAGAATTTTCTTAAACATGTATAGATAGAGGAGGAGGGCGATTATGATGGCGATGATTACGGTGACGACAACGGAACCTCGTCACTGAATATGGATGAACCTGCTGAGGAGAACTACATGAGTTTGGATGAATCTTATAGTGGCAATGTAAGTTTGATCAATATTGATAAAAACAATAAATACGATAAACCGCACGGACAATTACATGTTTTTTTTGCATCATGCAGTGACATGGCGATAATTTTGATGATATGTATATAGATGATTCATTTGCTGAAAGTGCACTCCGGGTATGTTTTGAAAACAATAGAAGAAGAAATGACATAATAACCGTATGAGTGCTTACATGTATTTTTTAAAAATGTGCGCAGATGGACGAGGACGCGGACTTTGTGAGGAATATTGTGGACGATGAAAGTGACAAATCGCACGTTGATGCATCTCATGATGACAGCTCTAGCAAAGTAAGTTTTGAAACTCACATACATTACATATTAAAATAATAACTGACTGACATATATGGTTTCATGCCTTAATTTACAGGGAGATGTAGATGGTCCTAGCGGGAAGGATGGGCATGTTGTTGATGATCTGTTCAATTTTGACATCGGATTTGATGAATATCAACAAGATTCATTGGACAGGCATTGGAAGGTCATGAGGAAGACGTTCAGGTCACTAGGAGAGGCTTACATTTTCTATAACCAGTATGCTAAGGAGCGTGGTTTCAGCGTAAGAAAGGACTCGTTGAAATTTTCGAAAGGTCCTGAGGGAACTATGCGCTTGAGAAAGTATCTGTGTGCAAAAGCTGCTAAACGACATGCAAAACATTGTACAATGGAAGGCAGGACCCGCAGGCTCAGAGCGGAGACTCGTTGCTTCTGCGATGCGCACATAACTTTGAAGCTTGATAGAGAGCGTGACGTTTGGTATGTCAGCAGTTTCAGTGATGATCACAGCCACGTTCTAGCTAGACCAGATGAAGTCACGTTTCTTCGGTGTCATAATCAGATAAAAGAATTTCAAAAAGCTGAGATCTTAACTATGGCAGGTGCTGGAATCAGGAAACATATGATTTATGATAATATCGTCAGTAGGTACGGGTCATATGCAAATGCTGGTTTTGGGAGGAAGAAGCTTTATAACATGTGTTATAGAGAAAAAATGAAGTTGCTTGCACAAGGTGATGCAGACACTGCCATTGGGATCATGATAACCAGAAGAGAGAGGGATCCAGATTTCTTCTTTGAGCACACCGTCGATGATGAAGGAAGGCTGAAAAACCTATTCTGGTGTGATTCTCAATCACATCGAGACTATATTAACTACGGTGATGTGACCGTCTTCGACAACACATACAGGATGAATAGATATGGCATGCCATTTATACCTTTTGTCGGTATGAACAACCACCATTGCACCACGGTATTCGGTTGTGCTCTTGTGTCTGATGAGACGGAAGATACATATGTCTGGGTGCTTCAGACGTTTTTGAGGGATCACTGTCAGAAGAGGCCAGATCAGTAATTACTGATGGAGATGCAGCTATGATTAAAGCCATCAGAAAGGTACTTTCGGAGGGTTGGCATCGTCTTTGCTCGTGGCATATTGAGAAGAACATGCATAAACACCTTCATCATAAGTCTTTAAAGGAGTTCAGGTCTCTACTTTATTATGCCACTTCAAAAAAAGTATTTGAGGAGAGATGGGCAGCGTTTACCACCAAATGGCAGTCGGAGAAAACAAAGACATGGTTACGTAGGATGTACAAGAAGAAAAGGCTTTGGGCTGCATCATATCTGTCTGGTGGATTTTTCCTAGGTATGCGAAGTAACCAGCGAAGTGAGAGTCTGAATTCATGCCTTCACTTGCATCTAGACTCTGGTATGACTATTGTTGATATGATTGTGCACTATGAGAACAACATAGTTCGTCTCCGTGAGAACGAGGCGCATGACGATTACACAAACTCACAGACATACCCAGTACCAGTATTGGACGAGTGTAAAGATATTGAGAAATCAGCTACCCGTGAGTTCATTGGGGCAAACTTTAATATCTTACAGGAAGATATGAAGAAGGCACGGGAGCTTGAGGTCCTTGAGAGACTGAGAGGAGCAGACAGTCGCATGTTCATACTGACATGGAAGGAAAATAGGGATATCAGATTCACTGTGGACTACACCCCAGGTAACTCCGAAGAAACCGTGAAGTGCAGTTGCAGAAGTATGGATCGCAAAGGACTTTCTTGCAAACATATTCTTCACGTTTTGATTCAGCTATGCTTACGTGAGATACCTAAGTGTTTAGTACTGCGGAGGTTGAGCAAAATTGCAAGGGGTGGACTTCCCGTGAAGCACACTAGCGATCTGTTTGCTGGGGATGGGCTGGTGCAGGGGAGAGAGCTAGGTACAATGATTTAACTATCTTATCTACCCAAGCAACTCATAAAGCATGCTATAAACCATTTTTATTCGACAAGTTGAAGGCGGCTCTGAGGGACATAATAGATAATGATTACACTGAGGAGGATGAGCCTGGTGCGGAGAAAAAGTTTGTGAACGACGATGCATTTGAGCCTAATCAAGATCATGTTCTGGTTCGTGATCCTGCAAAAATTAACACCAAAGGTGCACCAAAACAGAATGTTAAAGGCCGCGGTAAGGATGGTCCTGATGTCACTAAAAATGGGCGACCTAAAGCTTTTGATGAGAAAAGCAAACGTCAATGTGGCCAGTGCGGTCTAACGGGTCATTATAAGTCCACGTGCCCTCAAAATCCTAAGTACGATTTTCGTATGTTCATGTAAATCTTATTGTTCAAACCAAATTTATTTATTTATTGTGAATTAACACATATCTTACTGTTTTGGTATGTAGGAACTTTGCTTGAATTCGGGAATATGGAAGATTGCTTCGCCGTTTGATTGAAGACAGTTTCTTGATGGATTGCTTCTATCTATGAGATCATTTTTAATTGTTAGATTATGGTATATGAGACTTATTTTAGTTTGTTGATGTCAGACTTTGTTGACGTCAGACTATTTTCTAAGATACCCAAATAAGTATTTGTTGATGACAGACTATGTTATGCAAGAAGTATTTTTACTTTGTTTATTTTGATTTGTTCATTATGCACTGTAGTGCCGTCGTTGTTTAATGTTGTTTTTCTACACTGTCGCCGTCGCTTATAACACCGTCGTTTTTAGTTTTTTCAAAAAAAAAACAGCCCGACAAGTGCGCCGACCAGTCTGACATTAGACAGACTGGACCGACGGCACTGTCCCACAGGGCAGCGACGGACGGCGGCAGCATAGTGTGTAAATCAAAGGAGCACGACTACCTCTGTCGCGCCGGGTATTTAAGCAGGTCGTCGCGCGCTCCGTCGGGCGAGGTGGGACTAAACAAATGCGCTCATGTTCCCGTCGCCCCGCAGGGTACTTGTTGGGGAACGTAGCAGAAATTCAAAATTTTCCTACGTGTCACCAAGATCTATCTATGGAGAAACTAGCAACGAGGGGAAGGAGAGTGCATCTACATACCCTTGTAGATCGTTAAGCGGAAGCGTTCATGTGAACGGGGTTGATGGAGTTGTACTCGTCGTGATTCAAATCACCGGAGATCCTAGTGCCGAACGGACGGCACCTCCGCGTTCAACACACGTACAGCCCGGTGACGTCTCCCACGCCTTGATCCAGCAAGGAGAGAGGGAGAGGTTGAGGAAGACTCCATCCAGCAGCAGCACAACGGCGTGATGATGGTGGAGGAGCGTGGCAATCTTGCAGGGCTTCGCCAAGCATCACAAGAGAGGAGGAGGAGGAAGAAGAGACGCAGGCTGCACCAACGAGAGATCGAATCGCGTGTTATGGGCAGCCCCTAGGCCTCATATATATAGGGAAGGGAGGAGGTGCGCCTCTAGGGTTCCCACCCCTAGAGGGGCGGCAGCCCTAGATGGGATCAAGGGAGGCGGCCAAGAGGGGAGAGAGGGGAGGCGCCCACTAGATGGGCCTTAGGGCCCATCTCGCCTAGGGTTTGCCCTCCCACTCTCCCTTGCGCTTGGGCCTCTTGTGGGGCGCACCAGCCCCTTTGGGGCTGGTTCTCTCCACACTTGGCCCACGAGCCTTCTGGGGTTGGTGGCCCCACTTGGTGGACCCCGGACCCTCCGGTGGTTCCAGACGTTACGGTAAACCCCAAACTTTTCCGGTGACCAAAACAGGACTTCCCATATATAAATCTTTACCTCCGGACCATTCCGAACTCCTCGTGACGCCCAGATCTCATCCGGTCTCCAACAACATTCGGTAACCACATACAAACTTCCTTTATAACCCTAGCGCCATCGAACCTTATGTGTAGACCCTACGGGTTCGGAGACATGCGATATGACCGAGACGTTCTCCGGTCAATAACCAACAGCGGATCTGGATACCCATGTTGGCTCCCACATGTTCCACGATGATCTCATCGGATGAACCACGATGTCAAGGACTCAATCGATCCCGTATACAATTCCCTTTGTCTAGCGGTATTGTACTTGCCCGAGATTCGATCGTCGGTATCCCGATACCTTGTTCAATCTCGTTACGGCAAGTCTCTTTACTCGTTCCGTAACACATCATCCCGTGATCAACTCCTTGATCACATTGTGCACATTATGATGATGTCCTACCGAGTGGGCCCAGAGATACCTCTCCGTCACACGGAGTGACAAATCCAGCCTCGATTCGTGCCAACCCAATGTACACTTTCGGAGATACCTGTAGTGCACCTTTATAGCCACCCGATTACGCTGTGACGCTTTGGTACACCCAAAGCATTCCTACGGTATCCGGAGTTGCACAATCTCATGGTCTAAGGAAAAGATACTTGACATTAGAAAAGCTTTAGTATACGAACTACGATCTTTGTGCTAGGCTTAGTATTGGGTCTTGTCCATCACATCATTCTACTAATGATGTGATCCCGTTATCAATGACATCCAATGTCCATGGTTAGGAAACCGTAACCATCTATTGATCAACGAGCTAGCCAATAGAGGCTTGCTAGGGACATGGTGTTGTTTATGTATCCACACATGTATTCGAGTTTCCTATCAATACAATTATAGCATGGATAATAAACGATTATCATGAACAAGGAAATATAATAATAATAACTAATTTATTATTGCCTCTAGGGCATATTTCCAACAGTACTTGGGCCGTCATCTGTCTGGGTGTACAATGTTATTGGGGCGGCCCACGCGGTTACGCGCGTCGCTCCCGACACGGCGGCGGCGATGGAACGTTTAGTCCCACCTCGCCTGACGAACGGCGCGTCGACCTGCTTATATACGGAACGTCGGCTTTGCTGTTCAACTTCTCTACTAACTCGACAGTCACTGGGCCGTCTTGGCTGCCCTGTTGGCCCGTTTGCTGACGTGCAAAGGTATTCACCGGGCGGGCATTTTTTTTAACATTATATAAACATGGACTGTTTAAGTCACAGAAGTAGACGACGACATAAGCATTTTAACATCTGTTTTATTCAAACAAGTAGAAGATGGCAGAAGTATGAATATGAGTAATTGAAAATTATAGACGATGACATGAAGACAAAATAATAATCCAAATGTCATTCTCAAATTAAATATTCAAACAAGTAGTGTGTTCTTCATCACAAAATATCAGAGTCAAAATAAATGAAAACAACATTTGAGCATACAAATTTTTTTATTACATAAATTTTGCCGCATTTATTTCTTCTTTGCAAGCCGGGTAACTTTGTCTTTCACATCATTGAGCGTATTTCTCTCTGAAAAAATAAGCTGCGCAGTCATTATGTCCCTCGATTTATCAACTGACCCCTGTTAGAACTTCATATTAGTCCAATGCGAATTGTATCACTTAATGAATTCAATTAAATATAAGCATTTGAAATAAAACCATACCTGTAAAAAACGGCTTGTCCATTTGTCACCATCCCAGTATTGAAAGCATCGAAGGATAAATATTCCACATGAATTGCTGGTCCATACAAACAACGATTCATAAGTTCGCATTTCAGATAAGATATTAAAATAATGTGAAAGTATATACGCACCCATCTTCCTGTTGTGGCATATTATACATTTTAATAGGCCAGGTAGACACATCCGGATAATTCACAGCACCGCTCGCATTCGCATCACGTATGTCATATCCAACTTGTTTTCTCTGTTCATATGATTGATAGCACGCAAAGGATTTAAGATAGTTAAATTACGAACTGATAGTTTTGATATGCCCATGTAAATTTATCACGTACCAGCTCCTCAACTTTGTATTTAACTTCACTGTCAAGTTCGCGTCACATCAAAGAATCAAGAACCTGAAACTCTTTCTATGCATGACGACCAAAACCGAGTGGGTATTTCCCTTATTAAGAGGAATATAAGTCTGCATCACAACAAGTATACAATGTAATCAACACATAATATTTTAAAACCCATAAATGCATACATTAAGCTAGTCGAACTTACCTTATCTTTTTTAAAATACTCATCGGTGCATCTATTCACGGGTCCATTCTTCTTCGCCATAACTTCGTTCTCATTTTTTCCTGGCTCGGTGTCTGGTCTAAATTCTAGTAACCAATTGACCAGCCAGGTCGACATTATATGACGATCGTCACCAACAACTCCCAACAGATACGACGAATAAGCATTGATAACCTGAAAATAATTTAAAAGATGTATAACAATTCCAATTTGTAGTGAACGGTAATATAAAACACAACAATAACTTACATCACCGGTTATCCATTGATGGTTAAGAATCTTACAAGCCTCTCTGCACTAAGACCTTCGCGCATGCCATCATTGAATATTTCCTTCTTTCAATGTTTTCCTGAATGCTCATAAGCACGGACAAACTTAACAGACGCTTTCACCACATCGTATTCATCACTAGAATTTTGAAAGACTTCTTTCTCGAATAGTTCTGCAGCACATAACTCTAATATGTTACTAAATCAATGATAAGTAGTAAGTTCAGCGCAAAGTCAATTAGAACAACATGAAAATTTATAAAACTCACTTGCTTTTGCAGAACGTTTTGCACGCTTAGTCGGTATAGTAGGCACATAAGGAGACTTTACAAGGTTTGATAGGTTGCGCTTCCGTTTCCCAACAACCTCCTCCGGTACCTCATATTCTCCAATAGAACCAACCGATCCACGTGATGCGATTTCACCTGTTCCTAAAGATGTAACGAATTTCTCATCCGATACCTCAGGAACTTCAATAGGATCATACTTATCACCCTTGAAACAATCCAAATAGTCAGGTGTGCAATAATAAGGTCTCTTTTCTTCAGAATCATTAAGATCAGCTTCATCATCCTCTTGCACATTCTTTTTTGCTGGTGTTTTCAAATTGTCCATATCACGTTGATATACAAATTCTTTACGAGGGTCTCCACCATAGTTTCTAGATTCACTATTATCACCATACTCATTCTCTTCTTCTTTTTCACTATCACCGGCTTTGTAGAAGACGCCGCTTTTGTTCAATTTCTCTATCACCCTTTATGATTACAAATAAGTTTTAGTTAGTCACGTGACACATCAAAAAACAAATTGAACGGCAAAAAAACGAAACTTGTACCTGTGCGCATAGCTCGGGCAAACGAAGCATGTCCTTAGGAATGTGCTTCGGCTCAGTCATAATCCGATCCATAATAGGGTTCTGGCTAGCAGAAGCCTTAGATGTACTCACACCTTTTCTCCTTCCTATAATGTTAGACTTTTTCGTACTGGATTTCTTGTTTTTTTAGCTTGTTCCACTCTAATTTTGTTTAGTCGGTACTCTTCAGTAATGGTGTCACCGATCTACAACATAAAGAATCATACATTCAAATTTAATTAATAATTAATTGCAGACTTTAAATGAAAAAAATAAATTGCACGTATTACCATCCCAACACCATGACCATATTGGAAGTCGTACTTGTCCCTTTTCTCCAGCTGCCTCTTCTGTCCAGTTCCTCATCAAGGGGCTCAACAGCGCTAATGGATCATACTGTGGACCGGTGATTGTCTACACCTTCTCCCAATATAGATACTGCAAAACAAAAAAACAATCACTTATCACGTGTTACACTATTATTACATAATACAAATGTTCAACTTAAGAAATATATCATACCTGCAGAAGTGCTAGGTTGCCACGTGGCCATTCCCTAACACGGCCGGGCTGCAAGACCATACCAATCTCCGACAAACAAAACCGCAAAGTGAATGCGTTCCAATTGAACTTTTTTATCGACCTGACATCTTGCACTAGCACATAATAATTCTTTGGTATGTACTCATCAGACACTGATGCAATTATAGTCCTTAACAGGACGAGAAACGACATCCGAACAAATTCATCGTCCGTGTTTTTATTTCTCACAATCTTCTAAATGAGATCATCAATCAAGATTTTACCAGTCTTTTTGTTAACAAAACTAACTGGAGTTTTCTTTACTGCTTTCCCTTGGTCCATACTCAAATAACTAGAAACATCCACTCCTTCATTCTTCAAACCAAATATAGCGAACACATCATGAGGCCTCAGTGAAATCAACCCTTTCTTTCCGGCTGCCTCTTGGACCATGATTTTTTAGTACTTAGATTGAAACCTTGAATCATACGCGCAAGCAAATTATCACGCGTCTTCACCGAAGGTATTCATAACATGCCCTCCATCTCCGTTTCGTAAAATGGGAATCGCTGACTTCGTGTTAACTTATTAACAAGACTAACCCACTTTTCTACGGAACATGCAATCACACTATTGTTGTCCATACTGCATATAATAATATCTATGTGACGTTGCATGCAGTTGAGATGTTATATTATAAGGAAACATATTCAAAGAAATAACTATCCGACGGCGACCAGTGTGGGTGACGGCGTGCGCTGACGGCGAGCAGTGCGGGTGACGGCATGCGCTGACGGCGGGCGCTGACGACGACCAGTGTGCGTAACGACGGGCGCTGACGGCGACCAGTGCGGGCGACGGCGGACGCTGACGGCGACCACTGCGGGTGACGGCGGGCCTTGACGGCGACCAGTGTGGGGTGACGGCGGGCGCTGGCGGCGTCCAGTGGGGCTAACGGCGGGCGGGATCAGATCGGGGGCGTCGTCGAGACGTACGAGGTCGAAAGTGCATGCACGACGTGATTGGGCACCGACGTCCGAGATTGTCGGGAATATTCCCTCAGATAGCGACGTCTCGTGGAGATATTTACAACGTCGGTCCCGCGGTGATCATTTTGCAATCAATACAGGCGGCGTGATATAACCGTCGGTCGTGCTTTAGTCCTACACCGGTGGAGATTTTCTAATTCAATTTTAATAATCGTCTGTCTGTAATTAACTCTATTTGGAGGAGATGTAGGGTCAATAGAGTCAGCGCATCTCTCCTTCGCATCCGCCAAACGGGCCCATTTTTTTCACGTGCTACAGTGACCATGCAGGGCACGCACGCCAAATTTCGTCGCGTTTTGAGGCTGTATGTAATTTCTACGATTTTCCGGGCCGAGAACCCTTAAAATACTGACCGGACGTGACGCAACGTGCGTTCGTTGTCGGATTTCGTTCATTTTTGGTGTGGGGTGCCCGGGTGGGGCCCCACACGCGCTGACAAAAGTTGGGTGCATTCCGTGAAACCTATCACGTACTTGGTGTGGAAGGCGGTGGTTTCGGTAGGTCGCACGTCTCTCCTTCGCATCCGCCAAACGGGCCCATTTTTTTCTACGTGCTACAGTGACCATGCAGAGCACGCACGCCAAATTTTGTCGCGTTTCGAGGCTGTATGTAATTTCTACGATTTTCCAGGCCGAAAACCCCTAAAATACTGCCCGGACGTGACGCAACGTGCGTTCGTTATCGGATTTCGTTCATTTTTGGCGTGGGGTGCCCGGGTGGGGCCCCACACGCGCTGGCAAAAGTTGGGTGCATTCCGTGAAACCAATCAGGTACTTGGTGTGGAAGGCGGTGGTTTCGGTATGGCCGGAGGGGACCCTCGGACCAAAAAGAGTTCAAGAATTCCAAATGTTATCTTCAAATTTCAGAAAATGTCCGTCGATTCAAACAAAATGTTAGCAAATTTATATAAGTTGAGGAATTTGATAAATTGCTGCCGAATTTCAAAAACAGATTTGAAAAAATATTCTTGGATTTCAAGAAATGTTAATGAATTTAAAAATTATTGGATTCATAAAGTTGATGAATTTAGAAATATTCTCTGATTCATAAATTTTAATGAATTTAAAAATATTTCAGAAAAATATTAATGAATTTAAAAATTCTCGGATTCATAAATATTAATGAATTTAAAAATATTCTCTGGTTCATAAATGTTAATGAATTTTAAAATATTTCATAAAATGGAAATGAATTTAAAAATTCTTGGATTCATAAATTTTAATGAATTTAAAAATATTCTCTGGTTCATAAATGTTAATGAATTTAAAATATTTCAGAAAATGTTAATGAATTTAAAATATTCTCTAATTCATAAATGTTAATGAATTTAAAATATTTCATAAAATGTTAATGAATTAAAATATCTCACCTTTTTATTTTATTTTTGTTTTTATTTGTTGTATTTTCAAACTTTTAATTTTTTCATCCACCGGCTTTTTTATATGAACATATTTTAACATAATCTGAACATTTGTAATACACTTTATAAATTTTTAGATACACATTTGACATTTTATTTCAGTTTTGTTTTATATTTTATGTGTTTTGATGATTTTTTGTGCTACAATTTCTGGATACTTGCAGACTTTTTTTTGTGCTACAATTTATGGATACTTGCAGACTTTTTTTTGTGCTATGTATATTAGTTGGAAATTTTTGAAATGTATTGTGAACATATTTATGCATGGGTCAGAAATTTTTCAAATACATACTGACTATTTTTTTCAAAATAAACGTTGAATATTTTGCTAATTTTTTCAACAAACTTTGAAGAGACATTGAACATTGAACATAAACGAGTTCATCCAAACCTAAACGATTTCATACATAGTTTATACTTAGAGATATTTTACATAGTTCATTCAAACCTAAACGAGTTCATCCAAACCTAAATGATTTCGTACATAGTACTTAGAACGATTTTTTGAACAACTACTCCTCTCCGTCGCTACCCGCCAGATCGATGACCTCCGCCGCGCCATCATCGCCGTCGTCGTCATCGTCATCGTCGCTGCTCCGGGCTAAGCGGTCCCAGTCGATGACGTCTTCCTCCGAGGACTCCGCCACCTCCGCCTCCGCCTGCGGGACCACCGGCCGAATCGCCACCGCCGCCTGGATCGCAGCCGCCTGCTCGGCGGCCTCCCTCGCAGCAGCTGCAGCCTCTGCAGCTGCCGCTGCAGCCACCGACGCCCGCAGTGCGACAAGGTAGCCCGGCGTATCTTCAGGATCACCGTCCTCCCGAAGAACGACCTGCTCCGGCGGCAGTTCCACCTCCGGTGGGGGGGGATCGGCGGGCGCCGACGCAGTGGTGGAGGGCCCGACGTCGCGCGCCGGACAGGGCGCGGGACAATAAGGCGGCGGCGGTCGCCGTTGAGGTCGGGCGTGACGCCGGACTCCGCCAGCCGAAACGCGCCGATGACGGCGGCGTAGTCCTTGCCGTCCCAGAACTCGTGCCGACCGGCGATGTTGCAGCGGCCGCCGGTCCGCTTCTCCTCCGCGGTGGAGCCGGGCCCGCACGTCGGGTAGCCATCCTTGTCGAGCTTCCAGTCGTGCGGAAGACGGCAACCCGGCGGCACGAGGAGCCCGAACCGGTACAACTCCTCTGTCTCCGGCGTGCTCAGGCTCGATGGCCACGCGCTCGGGCCGTCGTCAACGCCGGTGCTGGAGCTGCTGCCGCGGTGGAACGACATCTCGCCGGCGGGCTTTTGGGAGGTGGATGTGACGACGGGTCGGGGGAAGAACTGGTGTGAGCGACGACGGGCGGACGGGGGTGCTTTTTATAGGGTAGACGGCGGGGCAGCGGGCGGACGGGCAGTAATTGCGACGGGCGGGTGGGTGGACGGCATTGATGCCCACGGGATGCGACGGGGCGACAGGCGGCGGGGCGGCAGTCGAGGGGACGGACGGGACGGGCGGCGGGTCGGCAGTCATGGGGACGGACGGGACGGGGCGGCGGGGCCGCAGTCCACGCGCCATGACACGTTTTCCCCGGGCCACGCGTCGCGAATTGACCAACCGTCGCCGCTTGACCACCGACGCGCGTACACGTACGTACGTTGTCCCACTGTAGAAAAAGACGCCGTTCGACACGCGTAAACGTACGTATGTCGCCCCAGTGTAAAAAAAAAGGCGTCTGCCGTGGGAGCACGTACGTCGCCTCCCGCGCGGGTACGTCGCGGGAGCGGGGCTGGGGGGAGGGTGAGGGGGAATGACCATCCTACCATTTTTTAAGTTTTCAGATGAAAGGGTATAAGATGATCTGAACCGTTGATGTGTTTAGAGAGATTGTACCGAAGAAGAAGTATTGAAAAATGTATTCGTGGTAGGCATACGCGTTCTTGTTCCCAAGCTTGTTTATCATGACCTGTCGATCGGTCGGCCTGTGCGTGGAGTCACCACTCAAGGAAGGAATCGATGCTTCTTATCTCTGCCCCATAGGCTACTTTTGCCTTTATAGGGAGGGAGCTAAAGAACATTCTTCACGATCGAAATGATCACAGGTCAGTAGGAGATGGCGATCCCTTTTTTCCTCGCCTCCATGGAAAGAACAAGTTGATCCAGCACTTTCACTGTGAGGATCACGGGATTTTGGATGCCACCGAGTCCACTGAACGTCCATAGGAAAAAGGAATGGCGGCCAGTTTGCTAGCTGAGGTAGTGAGGTTTTAGGTGGTGTCCTTTGTTTGTTTCTCTCTGTGGAATACTCGTCACGGTAGTCACAGAGCAAATTTTGTGGAGCCTAAATATTAGTGACGCCAAACTATTTCTAAAATTTATACCAGTTACACTCACTCTTTCTAAATACTCCCTCCCTTCCTAAATATAAGTCATTTTTACAGATTTTAATATAGACTACATATGAAGCAAAATAAGTGAATCTATACTCTAAAATATGTCTATATACATTCGTATGTAGTCTATATTGAAATCTCTAAAACAGTTTATATTTAGGAACAGTGGGAGTATAAGGCGTTTTGATAGTTGAAACCAAACTGTCAAAATGTCTTATATTTAGAGAAACCGAGGTAATACGAGTTATCAGAAATTAGGAAAAATTATATAAATGTAGACAAAGGGTGGATACTTGTCCATGTAATTTTCGGCCGAAAAGAACATGACCATCCACAAGCCATGCAAAAAATCATAAAATGAGCTACTGTACTTATATGCTAAATTACAGTGTGCAACTTAATTTCTGACAAGCCAAGAGATACTTTTGTCTCTCGTGAGATTTTTTTTTTCTTGTTAATTTCCACCATTGTCATCAATCATCAACCAAAGTTTCAAAGGTGGCCAGAGTGATTTGACCGTCGTTCTGGATGACCCCAATTCAGTCAATTCAGTAAAGATACAAAATTCAATAGAAGGAGAAACGTGATCACTACGATGTTTTTTCTTTTCTTTTTCTCTACCGGATTGTTGGCTTATTATTTCTCCGTTCGATTGTTGTTGAAATGGATGTATCTAGAGCATCTAGATACATCCATTTCGGCATAAGAATCTCGAACGAGGAGTAGCTTGTTGTTCAAATGAGGAATAGGAAATCCGTACATACTACCTTTTGGAACTTTTCAAGTAAAGGGCAACGTAATCATTCTCGCTTTTCAATTTTGAAAACCAAAATGCAATAATACCTTCCAATGAGATTTTCGTTATTTTTTTAAGGGAGTTGATTATTAACTTGATCAACCAAAAGAGAATGGCTGTGCGCTCGTGGTAGTTGAAGAAATCAGTATGGAATTGAATGGTCCTTTTTATTTCTCTGTCGAAGCTTCCATCAGGGAGCGGAGACCTATACCATTAGCAGCCGTTGCTGCTACTACTGTACTCCTACTACTTGTTTAGAGAAAGACGATCATCACGCACATGGCTGATCGTAGAAGCCAGATTAGAGCGGTTGATAAAACACACACCTCTGATACTACTCACTGCACAAAGTTCACCAAAATTCTGTATTAATTGTCCATCTGATTCATCAACCGGTTAAGTTGCCGTGAACGATACTTGTTTATAGCATCTTGAAACGTGATCCGGATCTGAGATATAGTATCAGCTTAAACTGTGAAGTTGTCACTATCAGTTTGATCTAGGATTGCACAAGGTGTTTTAAGCAATATACATTGGATTATCATGAATGATCTCGTCAATCTACTTATGGTTTACCCAACTAGCTTTTTCTTATTTCCACTGATACTGTTCCACACTGATCTAAATGTTTCTTTTAAGTATAGTGTTTGAATTGTTAAGACTAGTGTTTCCTGTTGGAGGACTCACCAAATTAAAATATACTCCCTCCGTCCCGAAATACATGACAGCGGACTCCGACATGTATTTCCGGACGGAGGATATTTGGAGTCTATTCTTCTTTTTTTGGCAAAAGGACCCAAATATATTATAGAAATCAGCAGAAGTACAAAGTGTAGACAGGAAAGTTTGCAATACAATAGACGTTATATTGATGCGGTGCTGGTGCACATATATATAATTACAAGTGAAGGCCTCTACCTCAATTATACAAGACTAGGAGGTGGGCCACAACTCCAATATACATGCAACACAAAATACAACTCAACACGCCCCGCAGTCGAAGCGTCGCCAGAGACACAGAGACTGGACTGAAACTCCTCGAAGACGGGAGTAGGCAATCCCTTAGTCATCACATCAGCAAACTGTTGCGACGTCGGCACGTGAAGAACCCGAACACGGCCAAGGGCAACCTGCTCGCGCACGAAGTGAATATCGAGCTCAATATGCTTTGTACGGTGATGGTGCACCGGGTTGGCGGAAAGGTAGACCGCGCTGACGTTATCGCAGTAGACAAGAGTAGCCTTATGAACATCACAAAGCAACTCCTGGAGTAGCTGACGGAGCCAAGAGCATTCGGCCACAGAATTAGCCACGGCGCGATACTCTACCTCGGCGCTAGAGCGGGAAACCGTGGGCTGCCGCTTTGATGACCAGGAGATCAACGAAGGCCCAAGGTAGACGCAGTAGCCCGACGTAGAGCATCGAGTGTCGGGGCAGCCGGCCTAGTCGGCATCGGAGTAGGCCACGAGGTCGGTGGAGGCGGAGGCCCGCAGGGTGAGTCCCAAAGACATGGTTCCGCATATGTAACAGAGAATACACTTCACGAAAGTCTAGTGAGAGTCACGCGGAGCGTGCATGTGGAGGCACACCTGCTGAACAACGTACCGCAGGTCGGGTCGAGTCAGCGTCAAGTACTGTAAAGCACCAACAATGGAGCGATAAAACTCTCCATCGACGCGAGAGACCCCTCTAGAGCAGAGACCTTCGCCTTCGTGTTGATGGGGGTGGGCGCCGGCTTGCAGTTAAGCATATCGGCACACTCCAGGAGCTCGTGGGCGTACTTCTGCTGATGCAGAAAGAAGCCATCAGTCCGGTGAATCACCTCGATGCCGAGAAAGTAGTGTCGGGGCCCCAAGTCCTTGAGGGCGAACTCATCATGAAGACGAGCAGTCAGCCGCTGAAGGAGATCGGGGGCGGACGCCGTGAGCATGATGTGTCGACGTAGAGCAGCAGATATACAGTGTCGGCTCCCTGATAATACACGAAGAGTGAAGCATCGGAGCGAGTGGACCGAAATCCCAGAGACTGCAGAAGGCTGCGATATGCTGGTACCAAGCCTAAGGCGCCTGCTTCAACCCGTAAAGAGAACGGGAGAGCAAGCACACGAAGTCGGGGTGCTCGGCGTCGACGAAGCCTGTAGGCTGCTCACAGAACACCTGCTCGGCGAGATGGCCATGCAAGAAGGCATTGGAGACATCCAACTGGTGCACAGGCCAGGCGCGCGAGACCGCCAGCTGGAGTACGGCGCGGATCGTGCCCTGTTTCACAACCGGGCGAAGGTGTCGGTGAAGTCCACGCGCCAAGCGCTGCCGAAAACCACGAACCACCCACTGATATGTCTCCGTCGTATCTATAATTTTTAATTGTTCCATGCCAATATTCTATAACTTTCATATACTTTTGGCAACTTTTTCTACTATTTTTGGGACTAACATATTGATCCAGTGCCCAGTGCCAGTTCCTGTTTGTTGCATGTTCTATGTTTCGCAGAAACCCCATATCAAACGGAGTCCAAACGAGATAAAAACTGACGGAGAATATTTTTGGAATATTTGTGAAATATGGGAAGAAGAATCAACGCGAGACGGTGCCCGAGGGGGCCACGAGGCAGGGGGCGCGCCCCTGACCCTCGTGGACACCTCGTAAGGCGGTTGCTGCTCTTCTTTGGCCGCAAGAAAGCTAATTTTTGGAAAAAATCTTGGCGAAGGTTTCAATCCAATCGGAGTTACGGATCTCCGGATATATAAGAAACGGTGAAAGGGCAGAATCAGGGAACGCAGAAATAGAGAGAGACAGAGAGACAGATCCAATCTCGGAGGGGCTCTCGCCCCTCCCACGCCATGTAGACCAAGGACCAGAGGGGAAACCCTTCTCCCACCTAGGGAGGAGGTCAAGTAACAAGAAGAAGGAGGGGGGCTCTCTCCCCCTCACTTCCGGTGGCACCGAACGCCGCTGGGGGCCATCATCATCACCGCACTCTACACCAACAACTTCACTGCCATCATCACCACCTCTATCCCCCTCTATGCAGCGGTGTAACCCCTCTTTTACCTGCTGTAATCTCTACTTAAACATGGTGCTCAATGCTATATTTTATTTCCCAATGATGTATGACTATCCTATGATGTTTGAGTTGATCCGTTTTGTCCCATGGGTTAATTGATGATCGTGATTGGTTTGAGTTGCAAGTTTTATTATTGGTGCTGTCCTATGGTGCTCTCTGTGTCGCGCAAGCTTGAGGGATCCCCGCTGTAGGGTTTGCAATATGTTCATGATTTGCTTATGGTGGGTGGCGTGAGTGACAGAAGCACATACCCGAGTAAGTAGGTTGTTTGCGTATGGGAATAAAGAGGACTTGATACTTTAATGCTATGGTTGGGTTTTACCTTGATGATCTTTAGTAGTTGCGGACGCTTGCTAGAGTTCCAATCATAAGTGCATATGATCCAAGTAGAGAAAGTATGTTAGCTTATGCCTCTCCCTCATATAAAATTGCAATAGTGATTACCGGTCTAGTTATCGATTGCCTAGGGACAAATAACTTTCTCGTGACAAAAAGCACTCTACTAAAACTAATTTAGTTGTGTCTTTATCTAAACAACCCCTACTTTTTATTTACGTGCTCTTTACTATCTTGCAAACCTATCCGAAAACACCTACAAAGTACTTCTAGTTTTATACTTGTTCTAGGTAAAGCGAACGTCGAGCGCGCTTAGAGTTGTATCGGTGGTCGATAGAACTTGAGGGAATATTTGTTCTACCTTTAGCTCCTCGTTGGGTTCGACACTCTTACTTATCGAAAGAGGCTACAATTGATCCCCTATACTTGTGGGTTATCACCCACCGAGCCTTGTAGCGTTCGAGAGACCTGATGGAGTCCCGGATTAAGGGTTCCTTGGGTGACCGGGCTGTGTGTTATGGGCCGGACTGATGGGCCGTGAAGATACAAGGTAGAAGACCTTCCCCTGTGCCCGGATTGGACATTCCTTTGCGTGGATGGCAAGATTGGCGTCCGGATGTGTAGTTTCCTTCTTCTGTAAACCGACTCTGTACAACCCTAGGCCCCTCCAGTGTCTATATAAACCGGTGGGTTTAGTCCGTAGAGGCTATCAGAATTCATATAGGCTATACATCTAGGATTTAGCCATTACGATCTCGAGGTAGATCAACTCTTGTAACCCCTATACTCATCAAAGTCAATCAAGTAGGAAGCAGGGTTTTACCTCCATTAAGAGGGCCCGAACCTGGGTAAACATCCTGTCCCCTTTGTCTCCTGTTACCTTCGATCCTCAGACGCACAGTTCGGGACCCCTACCCGAGATCGGCCGGTTTTGACACCGACATTGGTGCTTTCATTGAGAGTTCCTTTGTGTCGTCGACGGAAGGATCGATGGCTCGCCCTGTCATCAATGACAGCATCACCTCTGGAAGGGCCCTAGCTCTAGGACATGTCCTCCTGCTCGGCGGTTTTACCATGGGCCCCCGCTTGGCCGTTAAGCCAAAGGCATCCCCCAAAATCGCCAAACAACACCTTCACATCGGCCTCGAACACTCCGAAAAGATGGATCCGCAGAAGTCTCGTTCTTGAACGAGCTGCTAGATCGCATCGCCGCCCTGGGGGTCGCAACAGACTATGAACGGATTGGGCTTAAACCCGATCAGAGGGAAATCAAGTCCCCACCGATGACCCATCTGGTAACGGTCGTGGAGGAACAAGCTGAAAATACTTCTTTCCTTAAGTTAAGAACAAGCTATGTTCGGATCTCCGAGCCCTGCGTGCCGGATACCCTCCTTGGGGAAGATACCATGTGTCCTCTGAACATAGAATCGGGCGTTGAGCCCGAAAGTTACCAGGACCCTTCGGATCCTGGACTAGTGACCTCGGAGATTCTTCAAACTCCAGATCCAATAGTGGGTCAGGGTTCAGATTTCAACCGCTCACCCACCACAAGAAATACTCCCCAAGCAATTCAGGTCCTCCAGACGCATGTGACCTAATGTATGTACGGCAGCAACCTCAGGAAACGTTCCATCACTTCTGGGCCAGGTTCCTCCTTGTTAAAAACAAGATGAAAGATTGTTGTGAGGACGACACGGTTTCAGTTTTTTGCCGCAACTGTACGGACGAGGGAATCCTCAATGCCCTCAACCGCCGCCGCATACTGCACTTTGCAGATTTGGCACACATAGTAAAGAAGTACTGCATAATGGGAAGCGCATGGAAAGCCCAGACAGCCCGGTGGGAACTTCCCACCCTTAAGCATCCCAGCGGACGGGCAAGAAGGATGCACCCTTACGGGGCACCCGATCATCATCTTATTGACAAGAAAATCAAACCCTTCACAGGACATAGAACTGTCCTTGACGAATTGCTCGACAAGCCCTATCAAATACACACGATGCCGAATACCGAACCAACACATAGCCTTCGGGCATGTTGGGTACTCCGACAGGTGGCTAAGAGTGGCAAGGCCATCCTCACCAACACCACCCTAGAGAGGCAATCTTCGGAGGACAACGATCTCAATGTCTTTACGGTGTTCGAGACCTTTTCTTCAAATAATCGGCGCAAACGGGCGCTACACGACCTCACCGAAGTTAACCAGGTAGCCGCAATAAATCCTTGGAACGATCTGGCAATAACTTTCACTGCCAACGATGAGCCAAGGGCCCGATCAGTCCGAGCACCAGCCGCCTTGGTCTTAAACCCAGTGGATGGCTTTAGGCTCACTAAAGTGCTCATGGACGGCGGCAGCGGACTGAACCTCATCTACGAAGATACGCTCCAAAAAATGCAAATGGACAAAAGTCGCATTGAGAGAAGCTGCACCACCTTTCGAGGCATTATCCCCAGTCGAGAAGCACGAAGCTCGGGGAAAATTAAGCTTGACATAGTATTCGGCACGCCGGAGAACTACAGGTCCGAAGAGTTCCTCTTCCACGTGGCACCTTTCAATAGCGGATATCACGCCCTGTTGGGGCGAGACGCATTCACACGCTTTCAAGCCATACCCCATTATAGGTACATGAAGCTCAAAATGCCAGGGCCCCATGGAGTTATCACTATCACTAGTGATCCGGATATAGCACTCCGCGCCGAAAACAAAACTGCATCCTTGGCCCTCGAGGCACTATCCGAGGCCCTCGCGGCCGAGGAGCTAACCACTCTGCACTCCACAGTGGACAAAGATGATGTAATCCTCGATAAGAGGCTCAAATCCACTTCTTTCAAGCCAGCACACAAAATAGTCAAATTTCAAGTTCACCCAACGGATCCTAATAAAACAGCAGCCATTGGAGCATAGTTGGATCCAACATCGACGCCGCCCTAAGAGCGTTCCTGCGTGAAAATTGGGATATCTTCGCCTGGCACCCTTCGGACATGCCCAGGATCCCACGCAGACTGGCCGAACATAGCCTCAATATCATAAAGGGGTTCAAGCTAGTCAAGCAGACGCTGCGACAATTTTCCGAACCCAAACGACAAGCTATGGGGGAGGAGCTAGCCAAACTACTTGAGGCTAAATTCATCAGAGAAATCAAGCATCCAGAATGGCTATCCAACCTGGTCATGCCAAAGAAGGATAAATCCTGGCGCCTTTGTGTCGATTTCAAAGACCTTGATAAGGCTTGCCTGAAGGACCCCTTCCCACTGCCACGCATTGACCAAATAATTGACGCGGCCGCAGGACACGACTCATTATGTTTCCTTGGCGCATACACCGGATACCATCAAATTAAGATGAAGGAGTCCGAACAGGCCGCAATGGCATTCATTACACCCTATGGGCCTTTCTGCTTCAACACTATGCCTTTTGGGCTCAAAAACGCTGGCGCCACTTACGAACGCATGATTCAAACATGTGTGGAAAAGCAAATTTGCAAGACAGTGGAGGCATACGTAGATGATATCATCATCAAGACTAAACATGTCGAATCATTGGTGGACGATCTACGCCTCACATTTGAAAACCTCCGAACATATGACATACGGCTGAATCTGGAAAAATGTGTCTTCGGTGTTTCAGCCGGAAAACTACTCGGGTTCATCATTTCTAATAGAGGAGTCGAAGCGAACCCAGCAAAGATCCAAGCATTGTCACAATTGGCAACGCCAACAGACTTAAAGAAAGTCCAAAAATTAGTTGGGTGTGTGGCAGCCTTGAGCCGCTTTGTCTCCAGATTAGGAGAAAAGGCGCTTCCGCTTTATCGACTGCTCCGACACACCGACAACTTTGAATGGACGAATGTGGCTACAGCCGGGTTGGAAGAAATAAAATCCTGGCCGTACCAAGTGTTGGCGAATCTATGTTGCTCCACATATCTGCGACTCACCAGGTGGTGAGTGTGGTACTCGTCGTCGAACGACAGGAAGAGGGACATAAATTCCCACTCCAGAAACCAGTGTACTATGTATTGGCGGTTCTTACACCATCTAAATCTCGATACCCACACTATCAAAAGATAGCGCATGCGGTCTTCATGGCATCGCGGAAGCTGCGGCACTACTTTCAAGAGTGTTCTATCACGGTGGCTTCCGAAGTGCCACTCAATGTCATCATAAACAATGGGGATGCCACCGGACGCATTGCCAAATGGGCCATCGAGCTCTTACCATTTGAAATAACATACAATCCACGCCGAGCTATGAAATCTCAGGTGTTGGCCGACTTTGTTGCCGAGTGGACAGAGGTCGAACTCCCTAAACAGTACAACACATACTCCAACTTGGTGATGTACTTCGACGACTCTAAAATGTTAGCTGGATTGGGGGCTGGTGTCATCCTAACATCCCCTACAGGGGACACAATCTGTTACATATTACAAATCATGTATACGGACTTCAACAACGCGGCCGAATATGAGGCACTACTGCATGGTCTCCGAATGGCTGTTTCTATGGGCATACAACGCCTCGAGGTGCGTGGGGATTTGAACCTCGCAATATCCCAAGTAAATGGAGAATTCGATGCAAAAGATCCAAAGATGGCGGCATACCACAATGCCGTACTGAAAATATCAGCTCGGTTTGAGGGGCTCGAGTTTCATCACGTTGCTCGAGACAGTAATCAAGCATCGGATATCCTTGTTCTAATGGGCGCTAAACGCGACCCTGTCCCACCTAACACCTTTGTGGAAAGGCTCTTCAAGCCATCCGTGGTATGGCAGGACGAGAGCGGCAATATTAGTCCGGAGCCGATCATACCCCCAGATGCCGAACACAATTCTGATATCATCGGGGGCTCGGGCACCGAAATGACACCTTCCGCCCATGTAGTTATGGCCGTCATTGCTCAATGGACTGAACCTTTCCTAGCCTACCTTAATAGGCGGGAGCTCCCTGATGACCAGAATGAGGCCCGTCGCAGAGTTCGACGCTCGAAAGCCTACAAGTCCATGAAGGAGAACTCTACAAGAAAAGTACTACTGGAGTTCTTCAAAGATGTATCTCCGAAGGGGAGGGACGGCAGCTCTTGGATGAAATACATGCTAGTCTCGGTGGCCATCACGCCGTAGCCTGGGCCCTCGTAAGTAAGGCCTTCCGTACAGGTTTCTGCCAATCAAAGACATATGCCGCCCACTTCCCTAAGAACAATCCCCATTACTTGGCCTTTCGTGGTCTGGGGGCTAGACATGGTCGGACCTCTTAAAGGGGAAGCCATAAGAGTTATGGTGGATAAATTCACTAAGTGGATCGAGGCCAAACCAATATAAATGGCTGAAGCTGGGCCGGTGATCGACTTTATATCCGGTGTGGTACACTGTTATGGCGTCCCGCACAACATCATTACTAACAATGGCTCTAACTTCATAGCCGATGAGGTAAAAATTGGTGTGCTAACCTGGGCATTAAGCTCGATTACGCCTCTGTATATCACCCTCAAACAACTGGTCAGGTCGAACGGGCTAATGGCCTGATAATGAGCGGCATCAAACCCAGACTAGTGCGATCCTTACGGGAGTCAGATAAACGCTGGGTCGAGGAACTCGATTCCATACTATGGGGACCGCGGACCACGCCTAATCGCACAACCAAATACACACCCTTCTTCATGGTGTACGGTGCAGAGGTTGTCTTGCCCTGCGACATTATTCATGACTCACCTCGAGTGTGCATGTATGAAGAGAGAGAAGCCGAGCTTGATCGGCAAGACGACCTAGATGGCCTGGAGGAGGAGCGCGACATTGCAAAAGCCCGTTCCGCATTCTATCAACAACAGGCGCGGAGATACCAAAGCAGAGAAGTGCGGGCAAAGACTTATAATGTCGGTGAGCTCATTTTACGCCTCCCAGAGAAGAAAACGGACATGCTCAAACCAAAATGGGAAGGTCCCTTCATTTTAGACGAAGTTCTCACTGGAGGAGCCTACCGCCTTCGTAATGCATCGGATAATCGCTTAGAGCTGAATCCATGCAACGCTGCTCGGCTCCGAAGATTCTACGCATAAGTTCGGTCATACTTTTTTTTCTCGTTCCTTTTTCTCCTCTTCAATTTTTCTCTTTCTTCTCGTTTTTATACAATTTCCAATATGTGTTCAGATAAGCCGAACACTTGAGGGGTACACATCCTTAAACATACACACCCCACCATGACTGGGGGCTTCTTTAAATAGAAGCCTATTATTATTCCGAGCCTAGAGCTCACAATATATGTGTCGTTTGCTCGTATACATCCTTTTGCCATTATATGCACCTCTATGACTTAAGTTTTTGCCAAGCTAGGTTGCCTTGCTCCTGTGCTTATGCGCTACGTTCCCGGTTGTTCGGCCAGGGCGTAAAGGGAGCACCTCTGCAATTGTTACAACCGGGTTATCCGGACATGTACCTCAGACGGGTGAAGCCGAAAGCTAGCGTTCTTGAGAGAATAATTGGTCGGCAATCAAATGACAGATTGTTGCATTATTGTAACCACTTTAAACACTGCGGGGCACTGTTTCCGTATTACGGATCAAACACCCCGGCACACATAATTATAGTATGCCAACCCAAGGAAAGGAACCCTTAACAGAACTATTTTCCTTGGAAGTTGTTTCTTACATATGTAATATAACATACATCTGAACTCAAATTTTTGTCTATTCGAGCACAATGACTAGGTTACTTGGTTTCCGGACATAGTAAATACTTCTCTTTGAATAAGTATGCGGAAACACTCCACCATTTTGGTTCGGAGATTAAAGCCGAAGGCCTCCAATGACAAAACTTTTCACATGTTCGGATACAGATACAGGTTGATCATAAACGTACATTAATACATTGTATCAAAAAATCTATTCCTTATCTATTCCATCTATAAGACTGTCTAACCTACAGTCTTCCTGTGAATATTTTGTAGCTATCATTACTTGGTCATACACCAAATTCAATGGAATTTCTTTCCCGTCTGGTCCCTGTGGTCCCACTCGGGCCATATGATTTGGATCCAATTTGGTGAAGCGCGTCTTCACCATGGCCCAGGCTTCTCGTGTGTCTTCATGGCAGGCGGATGTCTTCCATAGCTTGAACCGGCGTCGGGCACCTTTGAATAGGTTCGCCAAGCCCTCCATACTTTCTGGAGGGGTATCAGATGGCCATAAAGCCTTCACCATACTCTTCATGGCTTTCCGGGCCCGAGCATGTACCACTGCCGGTGTACAAAAGTAGGGGCACACCTTTGTACCCCTTTACTTGTGCACGGGCAGTCAAAGCCACACGTCGCGGCCACACGAAGCAAGGCACAGGAGGTGAACTGAGGTAAAACCGAAGCTCAAGACAGCTAGAGCAACGCCAAGGCCAAGATCACAAAAGAGCAGAGAGACGAAGCAGGTTCCCCCGGCAGGACCCTTGCAGGGGCAGCCTCCGCAGCCCTGCAAGGCCCTCTTCGGGGCGGCTCGTCCAACACCAGCGGAGTGAGCCACCCTCGAGCCCACGGGTTCCAACTCAACCAACCACGTTGGAACTAGGGCTCGGGAGGCACCTCCATGGTGGCATGCAAATCTTTGTCAAGACCAGGGAAGATTCAAGATCAGATGAGAACCAGAAGACGACGACCCTCGGCAGGATCCTTGCCGAAGAAAGCCACAAGACCCCTGGCAAGATCCTTCCCGGGGACGACAGCGCGCCACGGCAATACCCTTGTCGGGTCACCCGGCAAGGCTCTCACCGAGGACGCCAGCAGGGCCACTGCCAGGCCCGCACCAGCCAAGTCTCCACCGCCGTTCGCATGCAGCTGCCAGCCCAACCAGCTGGGCTGGCACTTGCGTGGCAACATGCAGGTCCCAGACCGGATCAGCAAGCACATGCATGGTGGCATGCAGGTCTTCGTGAAGACCCTACGGCCGCGCCACCTCAGCTGCTTGCCTGCCTACATGGCGCCGCATGCAGCGCTGGCCAGGGCGCATGTCGAAACATGGGGGAGCGGCGACGGACGGGACGGGCCTCGCCCTATCCCCGATAAAGCAAGGGGACACCTAAGCGACGCATTAAATGCGTCTTGTCCTGTAATACGAGCGATAAGCTCGTAGCACTGTACGCCTTTACACCTCATGTGTGCCACTGTGGCAGCCCCTTTTGACTATAAAAGGAGGCCCATGGCGTCCTGGAGAAGAATTCGGCTCTCTGGAACTACTCGGCCACCATAGCTAGTTCGAGGGGTCAAGAACACTCAATACATCCACCAAAGCAGGACTAGGGTTTTACGCATCCTCGCGGCCCGAACCTGGGTAAACGATCCTTGTGCTGATTACTAATCCTGCTCTTCTTGCAAATCTGCGCCCCAACAACCGTAGTAGGGATTCTTGTGATCCCATAGGTGTCGTTCCACACCGACATCTTTGGCGCGCTAGGTAGGGGGCACAATTGTGAGAATCTGGTCTAGTAGTTGGTCTAGCAGTTCTGCATCGCCGTGGCTTCTAAAGAAGAAGACGGCCAAGAGAAAATGACGCCGCCCGCACGCGCGAAGGACACCAGCGCGGCAATAGAAAAGCTAAGTCATTCAGAGCCTTGAGTTATTTCCTTTTTTATATAAGGTTATCGTCCTTAGAGATCCTGCCTATGTATGGAAAACCTGCACACAAAGGGGCCCTCCCAAGATTGGCAACGCCCTTGTTCTGTTTCGAGTCCATTCAATAGCCCAAGCGGCCGCGTCAAGAGTGGCGGGGTAGCCTTCCGCACCTGGCAACTCTCTCGATTTTGACTCGAGTTAAGCTCGACAGTTCGGGCGGCCGCGTTAAGGGCGGTAAGGTGGTTCGCCTGGCCACAAGCACACCAGGCAGGCCAATGGGGATCCGTCCCCAAGATGCCGCCCTGGGTTTACGCGCCGGCAGGCCTACCTAGTTACGTAGGGTGGACATACAGAGGAAAATCGAACAGGAAAATAATGTGCATAATATCAAAGTACTGCAGAAGTTATATTACATCGCTTGTTGCCGCAGTTCTAACTAAAGATAAAATCGCCTTGGTTGTGAACTTGCAGCAACGAAAAAAACGGGTGCCTAATCCCGCGCCGCCCTCCACCTCGAAATTCCGCCGACACCACCGATGACGGGCTTGATGCGCCCCGAGCGGCGTGAGGTCAAGATCCTCCGCAAGCTCTCCAACAAGCGTGAAAATCGAGGTCGTGGTACCAAGACGCCACCTTGGTGAGAACCTTGGTCATGGCGCCTCGGCAAAGCCTCCGGCCTCGTCTGCCGCCGAGCCGCCCGTTGGCATGAAGCCGCCCAAAGCACCGACGACCTTCTCAAAGAATAGGGTCATGCTGCAGTTGGCGCTCACACTCCGCTCCGAGGCGTACCTCACGTACGGCATCCCCATGGTGGCCAGCTGCGCGGCGGCCTGGTTGGCAACGCCGGCGAGGCGATCGAGCCAGCGGTTCTCGCCCTCCACGTGCTCCTTGAAGTTGAGGGCCTCGTTCTTCCGCAGCTGCTTCTCAGTCTCTAGGTTTTTGGTTAGGGTCCCTTCCCGGGCCCTGGCCTCCGACAGCATCTTCTCGAGACCCTCCAGCTTCAGCTTGAGGTCTTTGATGGAGTTGTTGGCCTCAGAGAGCCCCCCGGCCCTGCTGAAGGCTGCGCCCTGCGCCTCCGTCAAGGCGCCGTTGAGCGTGTCCTTCTCCTGGGACAACTTCAGGGCCTGCTCCTTCAGCTCGTCCCGCTCCACCTCCAGCTCCTTCACTTTGCCGGTGTGAACCAGAGCCTGGGCATCGAGTGTCTCTTTGTGCCGCTGCTCCATCTCTTGGGTCCGCTGCACGGCAAGCTTCTCCACCTCCTTGTCCTTGGCGCGGAGTTTAGTGTCGAGGTCCACCTCGCGCTTGGCGAGGTCCTCCTCCTGGGAGTTCAGCGCGGCCTGGTGCTGGGTCCGTGCAGCCTCGGCTGCCGCGGCCAAGCCCTCCGCCGTCTCCTGGGCCTTCTTGATGTCGGCCAGCTTCATGGTGAGCTCCACGTCGCGCTTGGCCAGCTCGCCCTGGGCGGTCTTCAGCTCTCCGTTAGCTTGGCGGAACCAAGCCTACCCCTCGGCGATGTGCACCTTGAGGTCCGCCTCCGCTTGGTCCACCGTTGCCATCCTGGACTTGGCCTTGTCCAGGCGGGCGCGGTGGAGCGCTTGGAGCCTCCGAATGTTGGCGCCCATGGCCTGGAGGATCCGCTCCTCCCGGGAGCCATCGCCACCTGCGCTCGGCTCGTTGACGACTTTGAGCCCGGCGGCGGCAAGCACTTCATCATCAAACACCTCTCCCTCGACGGGCGTCCAGGTGCTCGACGCACCTGGAAGGTGGATGAACAAGTCGTCACTCTCCCTCAGGTACTTTCCAGAGCCAGAGGCGGCGGAGGAGGAAGGCTGGTCATCGACCACCTCCTCCTCGGCGGCGGCCTTGCCGGCCTGCCCGGCAGGTCCCTTGCCGGCCTCCTCGGCAGTGGCCTTGTCGGGCTCCTCGGCAGGCCCCTTGGCAGCGTCCTCAGAAGAGCCCTTGGTGGCCTCCTCGGCCTCCGCTGCGGCGTCCTTGGCGACGTCCTCGATGATGGCGTCCACGTCCCCTGGGTCCTCCGAGGAGGGATCTGGGCTCCAAAGGAGGGAGTGAGGCAAGGCCAAGGCCAAGGGTCAGAAAGAAAAAGGAACAGGGACGAAAGGCGAACAACTTACCAGTGCCAGGCTGGGAGGCAGAAGTCCCTTCCCCGCCAACGTTTGGCACCGAGGCGAAGCCACCGGCGCCCGGGTTCTCCTCCTCCTCCATGCGCGTGGGCTCGGTGCTCGGCGCCCTTGCCGGGGACGCCCCTCGGGGCGGCGTGGTCGATAGGGGCGGCGTGTTGGGAGTATCCCTCTATGGCTCCTCCTCCCGCTGCTCTCCTCCTGCGCACCCGTCTAGGTCAAGACCAAAGGCTGTACTTCCCAACACATGTCGATTTAGGGAGAGTGATGGACTTACTGGGCTGTGCTGGGCTGCTGTCGGGCTGCTCAAGACCACCAATGGCGCCCTCGGCACTCCGCCGGGCTGGCCGCCTCACGAGGCCTTGGCCCTCTTCACCCTCCGGGCCGCCGCCTCCTCATCCCTACGAAGGTCGCCGGCTCTGGGAACGGGGTTCCTGACTTGTTTACCAAGGGCTCGCGGCGTGGTGTGGTGGCCCAAGACGCCCATCTTCATCAACAAGAAGACTCAAGACCTCGCGAGGGGCCAAGCCTCATGGCGGACGACGCAAGGCTTCCTCGTGGATGGCCTCACAGCAGCTCATGAGGAGGCGGAGAGATCAAGGCAGGGTACTCGCGAGGTGCTCGTGGACGCAAGCCATGACGATCGAGACCAAAGCGGCGCCAGCGGGCGCCGGCCTGCAAGGTCCTTGTTTCCTCTTTGGTGCAAAGGGGCAAGCTCAGACGTGGAGTGCCGAGGCATCGTGCAAAGGTTGCCATTTCAAAGGTAACGAGACCAAGACCAGCGGAGCGGCAGGATGGAGGTCACCGTGGAGCCCAAGACGGCGCCATCGCCAGCTTTGGCAGCCAAGACCAACTTTAGTCAGATAACTTGTACTAGATGTTCCCTTCAAATGGCCATTGTTGGCGCCTTTCCCGCCAATATTTGGGAAGAGGACCAGGGCCTCTATAAATAGAGTTAGCCACCACCGTAGAGGGCATGAGATAGAACCCTAGCCAGAGAGAGAGAGAGAGAGAGAGAGAGAGAGAGAGAGGTGATCGAACTCACCCAAGCAGTTCATCGCACCAGCTCAAGAACACCTCTTGCGAGGCTGTTCTTCCCCAGCATCGCTCATCATCACCCCCGAGGCAATCCACCACACCACACACCGGAGTAGGGTATTACACCACAACGGTGGTCCAACCAAAGATAAATCTTGTGTCCCTTGTGTTGTTCATCGCCTTTAGCTTAGATCTCACGAGGCGATCGACGAGATCGGTAGGGGAGAGATCTTCGCGCACCCCTGCAGTTCAAACCTTAAGGGTCCGCCGAACCCAACATCCGACATTTGGCGCGCCCGTAGGTGCGCCGAACCTTTCTTCCGCCACTTCGCGTTCTATCTTCCGTCAGGTTCATGGTCGACGCCGCTGGCTCTCGCTGAAGCGCCGGGCTGCCCTCGCCGCCAGCGTGCCGCTGTGACGGCACCGTCGGCGGTGTGCCCATCGCTCCCGTCGCCGCCGCTAACGCTGCCACCGCCCGGCGGGAACGAGCAGCAGTTCGCCTCTCAGATCCTTCGGTGGGGCGGAAGGCGCACCGCCACCCACGTCGCTGACTTCGCCGGTTCGTCGTCCCACGCCCGTCGCGCCCCCACCGACGCGCACGTCGCGTTGCTCCTAGCGCGTGAGCTCCTGCACTACCGCCCCATCGACGACCTCTACGAGGACTGGCTCGCCCGCATCACCGAGCTCGTCAGCGCCGCATGGGGCTCTCCTACGCCGTCCCTCTCCCTGCCTCGCCCTCCATCCTGCGCAGGAGGCGCAGGTCAGGAGGTGCCTCCGCCACCTCCTCCCCAAGAGGGCGCCCTGGCTCCAAGGTGCGCGCCTCAGATTTAGACCCGCCAAGCCCGACGCCTGCGACCGAGAGGAGCTGCCAAGAAATCCTCGTCCCCAAGAAGGTGCACGTGTGCTCCGGCACCGGTGCGCCACGACCGCATCCCTCGCGCCACCACGCAAGACCCCGCGCTGCTCCAGCAGCGGCGTCTGGAATCCTCAGAGCAAGCCCACCTCGGCGAAGGCTCCGGTGGCCACCGAACTGCCGCGCCTTCACCCCCGAGCTACGCAGGTCGCCTGGCCAGGCAAGTTCAAGCCTGACTTGCCCCCTCGCTACAACGGCACTGCCGACCCCGCGGAGTTCCTACAGCTCTACGAGCTGGGCATCGAATCTGCCAACGGAGACGAAAAGGTCATGGCGAACTGGTTTCCCATGGCACTCAAGGACGGCGCCCGCACCTGGCTCTTGAACCTGGCTCCCGACACGATCTCCTCCTGGGATAAGATGCACACCCGCTTCATCGCCAACTTCCAGGGCGCTCGTGACCGTCCGCCAGCCGTGGGTGACCCGTGCCGCATCAAGCAGCAGCCTGGAGAGACCTTACAGAAGTACATCCAGCGCTTCAACAACGCTCACCTCAAGATTCCTAGGGTGACCGAAGAGGCCATCATTCAGCTTTCTCTGATGGCGTCTGTGACGTCAAGATGAAGGAGGAGCTGGCGATCCATGAAGATCTATGTACGTCACTAGAGTTGTTCAACCTGGCGACCAAGTGCGCAAGGGCTGAGGAGGGGCGCCTTTCCCTTCTCGAGCTCCCGACGGCGGACCCAGAGGAGAAGAAAGCCAAGGCCAAGGATGTGAAGCGCAAAGGAGCAACCGTGTTCGCAGCAGAGCCGGACACGAAGCCGCAGGACCAGCCGAGTCGCCCAAGGGCAGCCGTGATCGTGTACCACGATCTCCACACTCACAACACCAACGAATGTCAAGAGCTCGTGGCGCGTGCGAGAAGGCCGTGGTCGGTCGACGCCTCGAGCGCAACGATCGGGCTACGGCCGAGGCGGAGCAAGAGGTGGAGGACGATGGGGCGACCGTGGCCCTCGCCAGGTGGCGTGATCGACCTCGCGAGACCACCGGCAGGACCAGCCTTGCGAGGGAGCTTGGAGAGATCAGCCTCGTGAAGATCGCCTGCAAGGCAACGCAGGCCTTCCTCCTCTGCCACCACCACCAAGAAGGAATGAAGACCACCATCAGGACGAGGGGGCTGGGGGCTTCAGGAGCCACGTGCAATCGCTTGCATCTTGGGCGGCGCTCAGCCCCACCTCACAAACAGATCTTCAAGCAGTTTGCTCGCGAGGTGAATGCAGTGCTCCCGAAGCTTGAGGCCACGCACCCTCTCAGGTGCTCTGCGTGCGCCGTCACGTTCAGTTCAGCTGATCAGCTCAAGTGTGCGGCAACGGCCGGTGTCCTCCCAATGCTCTGTTCCCTAGTCATCAGCAATGTGCAAGTCACCAGGACCCTCATCGGTGGCGGAGCAGGACTCAACATTCTGTCCGTCGAGACGTTCAACAATCTCCAAGTGCCATATGATCATCTTCAGCCAACCAAGCCTTTCTCAGGAGTCACCGATGGTTCCACTTTGTCCGATAGGGCAGGTCCGCCTCCTGTCACCTTTGGGCAGCGCAGCAACTACCGCCGACCGAGCTCATTGACTTCGACGTCGCTCACATTCGCCGCCATACAATGCCATCCTCGGTATCCAGCCACAGCCAAGTTCATGGCGGTGACTCACCATGGCTACAACGTCCTCAAGATGCCAGGAAGTGGCGGGGTCATCACGGTCCCCTGTGAAGAGAAGGATGCGGTGTGCTCCCTCGAGCGCGCCTTCCAGGCCACGTCGATCGAGGACCCGGACAGCAAGAGTGGAAACCTCCCTGGAGTAGCTCCCAAGAAGAAGAAGACATCACCTGGCTCAAGGCCTCAGGAGGCAGGCACCTCCGGACACGCCACGTCCGGACACGCGCTCGTCCAAGGGCGCCACCCTCCATTGCATAGGAAGGCGCGCCTGGCACCCTCCTTGGGCAGGGCTCGGGGGCTCTCTCCTGGGGAGCCACCGACTTTGCCAAGGTCACGAGGGAGGCGCTTGGGAACCACTTGGAGGCGTGCTTCACGGCACGTTTCCCTCAGGAAGGCGTAAGGAAAGGAGGACCCGACCCTCAGGAGTTCATCACCAAGGCCGCTCAGGAGTTGGAGGAATCGAGAGTCATGCGCGGCAACCGCCGGCTGCCCAGTGTAGCTCCCCATCCAGGCAAGGATGGCAGGCTGCGCGTCTGCATCGACTACCCAGGGCTCAACCGAGTCGCTTCTCAGGAGTGCTTCTGGCCCTCACGCGTGGGGCGTTGCGCGGGCCCGCCGCACAGCTATGTTCGCATGCCTTTTGGCTTGCCGAACGCGGATGCAGCCCACCATCGCTTGATGAGGAGCATTCTGGAAGCTCAGGTGGCCAAGCATCGCGCGTTCCTGGAGGAGATGGAGATGGACCTCAGCGAACTGCTCGGACTTCCTGATCCTCCCGAGGCTTGGAGTCCCGAGGGCTCGTGAGGATCGGCTGCTTCATCACGCACCGCCAGGTACTCCGACACTCGCTCTGCAATGGTATCAGGTGACTTCTTTCAAATTTCATTTCAGCTGGGAGCGCCCTCAGGGCTGCATCAATCCCAGGTCGCGTGGGTTTGTCCCCGCGGCATATATCCGTTTTGCTTATGTCTTCAGCTTACCTTGTTGGGGGCGCCCCTCGGGCTGCATCATCCCCAAGCCGCTTGGGCCTGACCGAGTGGCGTTTGCCTTTCTCTGCATCTACCTAAGTTGATTTGCTTCTTGATGCTTAACCTGCTCATGATTAGCGTCCGCCGCCTACTACGGGCCTGTTTTTTCCTCATGCAAATCACTTGCACGTTAAAAGGGGGGCGCCTGAGCATCGCGACTCAGGAGCTCTTACTGGCTGTCCAACCCTCACCCCCTGGCCTTATCCACGGCATCGCGACCTGGCATACCAGCGGCGGCTGAGCTTGCTCGAGGGCCGGGACCTGAGGACATAGAGCATTTGCATCTTAACCATCTTGCAGGAACGCACCATTGACAAAGGCCTGTAACCAGGCGCAACCCGCCTCGGTAGGGCTCGTGAGTCCCGCTGGCTCACGGGTGCCCAGATACACCTCTCCTAGCCCTACCGCGTGCAGCCACGCTGCGTCGAGGCGGGCTGTACACGCCCCGGGGGCTCCTCCCGGAGGGGAGCCCCCCTCCCACGTACCAGTGGAAGCACCATGCTCCGCGCTGGCTGACGACATTGCCGAGAAGCTCATCGCCCCGAGAAAGGCCTGGTGCCTGTGAAGAAGGCCAATGCTGTGAAGCTCATCGCCCGAGAAAGGCCCGTGCCTGTGAAGAAGGCCAATGCCTGTGAAGCTCATCGCCCTGAGAAAGGCCCGATGCCTGAGAAGAAGGCCAATGCCTATGAAGCTCATCGCCCCGAGAAAGGCCTGGTGCCTGTGAAGAAGGCCAATGCCTGTGAAGCTCATCGCCCCGAGAAAGGCCCGGAGCCTGTGAAGAAGGCCAATGCCTGTGAAGCTCGCCGCCCGTGACACTCTCACGTAATAATGAGTTGGGGCTGTACACACCCCGGAGTCTCCGGAGAGCCGCCCTCGGGCCTCGGGGGCTCTCGCCCACGCGCAGTGACAGCACTTAGCTCCGCGCTGGTGAGAAGACATCGAAGACTAGATTAGGTGCCGGACGCAGCTTTTTCAATTGCTTTCTGCAGTTGGCTTGTTCGTCCTTATTTGAAATTTTATTGGAGTTGCCTTTAGCGTTGTTTCCATCCCCGACCCGTGACTCTCTGTCTTTTTCGCCTACTTGACTCGTTTTCTCTCTCGCAAGTCTCGCGAGGGGGCTACGCGGGCGCCCTCGCGAGTGTTTTCTGACCCAGTCTTGTGAGGCTTTCCTATCCAAGTACCTCGTGGGACCACTCCTCCCGGTCCGTGCCCCACGGGCATTACGACACGAACACAGGACCTGAGTCGGTTGCCCTCACGACCGAAACCAGAAGTTACCTCTCCTGACTAATCCTTGCAGGCCACGAAGCGCGCGACAAGGCCTCAGCCTCAAGAAGCGAAGACCGCGGCAAGTCCCCCCGAGCTAAGGACTTGTCAAGTTGAGCAGTTACCGAGGCAGCGTGGGGAAGCGGAGACGCCCACATCCAATCAACCGCCACGCGGCACCCAAGGCCGCAGGCTGATGGGGCCCGCGGCGCTCCGCACTTGCCCCTTCGCTTCTCCGCTAAGCCAAGTTTGAGCGCGCCTCGGGCCCGACGCTACTGTCGGCGTTCTGGGAACGGGGGTCCCCAGACTTTCCTGCCTGCGGCCTGCGGCGTGGCTCAAGTGGTGGCCCAGTACGGCCCATCTTCGTCAGCGCAAGACTCAAGACCCTCGCGAGGCCAAGCCTCACGGGCGACGACGCAAGGCTTCCTCGAGGATAGCCTCGCCAGCAGGCTCGCGAGGAGGCGGGAGATCAAGGCAGGTACCTCGCGAGGTGCTCGTGGCGCAAGCCATGACGACGAGACCAGGTGGGCGCCCGGCCACGCGCAGTTTCCTTGTTTCCTCTTTGGTGCAAAGGGGGCAAGCTCAGACGTGGAGTACCGAGGCATCAGGCAAAGGTTGCCACTTCAGTGTAACGAGACCAAGACCAGCGGAGCGGCAGGATGGAGGTCACCGTGGAGTCCAAGACGGCGTCATCGCCAGCGCTTTTGGCAGCCGAAGACCAACTTTAGTCAGGATAACTTTTACTAGATGTTCCCCTTCGAAATGGCCGTTGTTGGGGCCCTTCCTGCTCAATATTTGGGAAGAGTACCAGGGCCTCTATAAATAGAGCTAGCCACCACCGTAGAGGGCATGAGATAGAACCCTAGCCAGAGAGAGAGAGAGAGGCGATTGAACTCACCCAAGCAGTTCATCGCACCGGCTCAAGAACACCTCTCGCGAGGCTATCATTCCCATGTACTGTTCATCATCAGCCCCTGAGGCAATCCACCACACCACACACTGGAGTAGGGTATTACACCACAACGGTGGCCCCAACCAGTATAAATATTGTGTCCCTTGTGTTGTTCATCGTCTTTAGCTTAGATCTCACGAGGCAATCAGACGTAGATTGGTAGGGGAGAGATCTTCGTGCGCACCCCAGAGTTTGAACCTTAAGGGTATGCCGGAACCCAACATTCGAAAAAGGCGGAAACAAATCAACACAAGAGGCACAGATTGAAGAGACGGAGATGACAGAGAGGAACAGGATACTCACTCGTCGTCCACCTCCTCCTCTGTTGCCTTCTTCTTTCTTCTATGGCTGAGTGACCCGAAGTCGAAGGTGACCCCCGTGTCGGTGTTTGCCGGAGGGGGGAGGAGGGCGGAGTCTGGGCGTGCTTGGACGAAGAGGAGGCATATGCTTTCTTCTTCGCCACAGCGGCCCTCACCACCTTCTTCGCCGCCGCGGCCCTCGTCTGACGTGCGGACTCCTCCGGAGACTTTGGCCGCCGTACGGCCTTGACGGGCCATACCGACTTGCCAGAAGTGGCCCGCCGTAGGACTCGCCCTCTTCCCGTGGCCGAAGGATCAACAGCGCTGGCTTCCTCCTCCTCCGACGGCTCGTCGGCCGCATCCTCAACAAGAGGAGCCTCGGTGCTGGCGCTGCTGGCCTCCCCAGCGGCCCCCACCCACTGGGTGAGCTCCTCCTCCTCCGCTGCCGCCACGGCCCTGTCCTCCATGCCACCGGCGCTGCCGTCCTCCTCGGCAAGCTTCGCCTCCATCGCCCTGGCGGCGATGTAGTCAAGCTCCGCCTGGGTGGTGTCCTGGACAAGCCGCAGCTCAGCGGTGATGTACCCCTCGTGCAAGGTTTCGAAGAACTCCTGCACCTTAATCTCCTCCGGCTCGACCCAGCTCGGATAAAGGCCATGCGCGTTGAAGTCCGACATCATGGCAATGATCTCGGTCCGGCGTGAGTTATTGCTCAGCGGGACCACTCCTGCCGGCAACTTGAACAAGGGCCCCTTGGCGACCTTGCCGGCCTTCGCGGCAGCCCTCGCGGCCTTGTCGGTCCGCTCGACCTCGCCATCACGGTTTACGTCGAGCTGGAAGAGCCGCTAGCAGAAGTGAGCATGCCCCATCACTGTGAAGTTGTGGTCGAGGCCGGGGCGAAACCTCATGATGTCAGCGGTGTTCGTGAAGAGCCAGGCCGGCCTCCCCTTGTTGTGCAGTGGAGCGATCCGGTGGCGGATGAAATCCTCCCCGATCATCTCGAGGGTGAGCCCGGCCTCAGTAAACCGAAGGATCCTGGTGGTGGCGATCGTGAGCTTCTCGTCGTTGGCGTCGATGTAGCCCCAGTCGCTCCTGCGGGTGGGCGGCGCTTGTCGAACCTCATAGAACGCCGGCGGGTCTTTCTCCTCGATCCAGCACCACCGGCCCTGCCACTCCTCTCACCTCTCCTTCATGGCGCACTCCGGGTATGCCCCCTTGGACCGTGGGATCCAGGTGATGCATCCAGAGATGGCGCCCCCCGGTTGGATCCGAGGGGAGAAGTAGTGGCGGAAGAGCGCCGTGTTGGGGTGCACCTCGGCGAAGCCCTCGCAGAGGTGCGCAAAAAGAGCCATGCACGCCACGACATTTGTAGTAAAATCCAAAAGGTGGAAGCCGTAGGTGTGCATGACATCGCTGAAGAAATCGGAAAAGGGGGGACAGAGCCCGCAGGAGAAGTAGTCGACGAAGAAAGGGTACCGATTTGGAGCGGCCTAATATGTCTCCGTCGTATCTATAATTTTTGATTGTTCCATGCCAATATTATTCAACTTTCATATACTTTTGGCAACTTTTTATACTATTTTTGGGACTAACATATTGATCCGGCTGCCGTGCAGTTCTGTTTGTTGCATGTTTTATGTTTCGCAGAAACCCCATATCAAACGGAGTCCAAACGGGATAAAAACGGACGGAGAATTATTTTGGAATATGTGGAAAATCTGGGAGAAAGATCAACGCGAAACGGTGTCCGAGGTGGGCACGAGGCGCGCGCGCCTCTACCCCCCCTGGCGCCCCGACCCTCATGGGCCACCCGTAAGGCGGTTGATGCCCTTCTTCGGCCACAAGAAAGCTAATTTTTGGTAAAAAAATCACGGCGAATGTTTCAATCCAATCGGAGGTATGGATCTCCATATATATACAAAACGGAGAAAGGGCAGCAGAAGAGAACGCAGAAACAAAGAGGGACAGAGAGATAGATCCAATCTCGAAGGGGCTCTCGCCCCTCCCACGCCCTGGAGGCCAAGGACCAGAGGGGAAACCCTTCTCCCATCAAGGGAGGAGGTCAAGGAAGAAGAAGACGAAGGGGCATCCTCTCCCCTTCTCCTCCGGTGGCACCGGAACGCCACCGTGGCCATCATCATCACCGCAATCTTCATCAACAACTTCACCACCATCATCACCAACTCTTCCCCCCTCTATGCAGAGGTGTAACCTCTCTCTTACCCGCTGTAATCTCTACTTAAACATGGTGCTCAACGCTATATATTATTTCCCAATGATGTATGGCTATCCTATGATGTTTGAGTAGACCCGTTTTGTCCTATGGGCTATTTCATGATCAAGATTGGTTTGGGTTGCATATTTTATTATTGGTGCCGTCCTATGGTGCTCTCCGTGTCGCGCAAGCATGAGGGATTCCCGCTGTAGGGTTTGCAATATGTTCATGATTTGCTTACGGTGGGGGGCATGAGTGAGAGAAGCACATACCCGAGTAAGTAGGTTGTTTGCGTATGGGATAAAGGGGACTTGATAATTTAATGCTATGGTCGGGTTTTACCTTAATGATCTTTAGTAGTTGCGGATGCTTGCTAGAGTTCCAATCATAAGTGCATATGATCCAAGTAGAGAAAGTATGTTAGCTTATGCCTCTCCCTCAAATAAAGTTGTAATAATGATTAACGGTGTAGTTATCGATTGCCTAGGGACAAATGACTTTCTCTTGACAAAAAGCTCTTTACTAAAACTAATTTAGTTGTGTCTTCATCTAAACATCCCCTAGCTTTTATTTACTCGCTCTTTATCATCTTGGAAACCTATCCAAAAACACCTACAAAGTACTTCTAGTTTCATACTTGTTCTAGGTAAAGCGAACGTTAAGCGTGCGTAGAGTTTTATCGGTGGTCGATAGAACTTGAGGGAATATTTGTTCTACCTTTAGCTCCTCGTTGGGTTCGACACTCTTACTTACCGAGAGAGGCTACAGTTGATCCCCTATACTTGTGGGTTATCAAGACCTTTTTCTGGCGCCGTTGCCGGGGAGCAATAGCGTGGGGTGAATACTCTCGTGTGTGCTTGTTTGCTTTATCAGTAAGTAATTTTTATTTGCTGTTCTTAGTTGTTCTTTATCTTTAGTTATGGATATGGAACACGAAATACCAAAAAAATTAGGTGTACTTGCTACTCATGGAGATGGGGAACCTCCTAAAACCCTCGATGCTGGTTATGTGGAAGATATTATGTACTGCTTTGATAATCCTAAGAAAACCCCATTCAACTATGTAATGGGAGTAAAGTTGGATCAACGTGAATACTTTAGGGATTATCGCTTGACCCGAAAAGGGAAACTATTATGGGATCGAATTCATATATTGAAGTGGTATGCTAGGCAACTATGCTTGAGTTATGATTATACTTGTTGCTCTAGGATGCAGGCTCCACACCTTCCCTTTTCATGGAAATTTGATGATAATAAAACCTTAGCTTCTTATGCTAATGGTATATATGATTACTATGATGTGGAGCAAATAGAAGAATTTGTTGCTTCTATGGGTGCTTATGAAATTGAATCTACGTTTAAAGAGTTTGAAGATTTTGATGATGCTGTTTATGGACCTGAAAATTTAGCTATCCTCAAATATTGCTATGAGAATTATGAATACAATTCCGATATTAATGCACTCATTGAGAAAGTCTCCGCAGTCCAAGAAGAGATTAATATTTTGCAGGAGTCTACGGAAGAAGAAATTGATGAAACTGTGAGCTCATTGGATGAAAAAGATGATGAGGAGAGCGAAGAACAAAAGGAGGAAGAGCGGGTTAGCTACCCGTGCCCACCTTCTAATGAGAGTAACTCTTCAACTCATACATTGTTTAATTTCCCTTCGTGCTTACCGAAGGATGATTGCTATGATCCCATTGACTCTCTTGAAATATCCCTTTTTGATGATGCTTGCTATGCTTATGGCCGAGATGCCAATATGAATTATGCTTATGGAGATGAACTTGCTATATTTCCTTATGTTAAACAAGAAATTGTTGCTATTGCACCCACACATGAAAGTCCTATTATCTTTTTGAATTCTCCAAACTACAATATATCGGAGAAGTTTGCACTTATTAAGGATTATATTGATGGGTTGCCTTATACCATTGCACATGATGATTTTGATGAACATAATATGCATGTGCATGCTGCTCCTACTTGCAATTATTATGAGAGAGGAACTATATCTCCACCTCTCTATGTTTCCAATATGATAAAATTGCAAGAAACTGCTTATACTATGCATTGGCCTTTACTAGGTGCGCATGAATTTTTCTTTTAAGACATGCCGATGCATAGGAAGAGAGTTAGACTTCGTCATTACATGATATATGTTGATTTGTGCTCACTACTAAATTACAAATCATTGCTAATTAAAATTGGCTTTGATATACCTTGGGATCCGGGTGGATTCACTACTTGAGCACTATATGCCTAGCTTAATGGCTTTAAAGAAAGCGCTGCCAGGGAGACAACCCAGAAGTTTTAGAGAGTCATTTATTTCTGTTGAGTGCTTTTATATAGTTTAAAAACAACAAAAATAAAGGGGGGGGGGGGGAACCCAAAACTTTTCAAAAAGGAAAGTGAAAGTGAGAAAGACAAGCATTGTTGAAGTGGGAGAGCTCCTTGAACTTTGTTCATGCTCATGGCAACTTTGTGAATCTTGATTACAGAAACTTTTCAACAAAAATAATTATCCCCTTGTACAATTCCATTGTATTATAAAAATAATGTGCCAAGGTTTGCCTTTAGGATGTTTACAATGCTTGTTGGTTTGTGCGGTGCAGGACAGAAACTTTGGCTGTAGTGCGTGAATTTTAATTTTTTACTGGTACGTCAAACGGTTCTGGTTCCTTTTGTAATGTCTTTCTGTACAAATTTTTTATTTTTCTTAATTTTGTTAGAATTTTTCAAGTGTCATAAGTATGGTTAATGTTCAGATTGCTACAGACTGTTCTGTTTTAGACAGATTCTGTTTTTGATGCATAGTTTGCTTGTTTTGATGAAAGTTTCGATTCCTATTGGTGGATTAAGCCATGAAAAAGCTATATTAAAGTAGACAAAATGCAAAAAAAATATGAATTGGTTTGCAACAGTACCTAGAGTAGTGATTTGCTTTATTATACTAACGGATCTTACCGAGTTTTCTGTTGAAGTTTTGTGTGGATGAAGTGTTCGACGATCGAGAAGGTCTCGATGTGAGAAGAAAGAAGAGAGGAAAGAGCTCAAGCTTGGGGATTCCCGAGGCACCCCAAGTAAATATCAAGGAGACTCAAGCGTCTAAGCTTGGGGATGCCCCGGAAGGCATCCCCTCTTTCTTCAACAAGTATCAGTATGTTTTCGGATTCGTTTCATTCATGTGATATGTGCAAATCTTGGAGCGTCTTTTGCATTTAGTTTTCATTTTTCTTTTATGCACCATGCTGGTATGAGATGGTCCTTGGTTGATTTATAGAATTCTCTTTGCACTTCACTTAAATCTTTTTACTATAGCTTTATAGAATGCTTCATGTGCTTCACTTATATCATTTGAAGTTTGGATTGCCTGTTTCTCTTCACTTAGACAACCGCCATTTGTAGAATGCTCTTTTGCTTCACTTATATTTGTTAGAGCGTGGGAATATCTTTTGTAGAAAGAATCAAAATCTCTTGCTTCACTTATATCTATTTAGAGAGTTGACAGGAATTGGTCATTCACATGGTTAGTCATAAAATCCTACATAAAACTTGTAGATCACTGAATATGATATGTTTGATTCCTTGCAATAGTTTTGCGATATAAAGATGGTGATATTAGAGTCATGCTAGTGGGTGGTTGTGGATTGTAGAAATACTTGTGTTGAGGTTTGTGATTACCGTAGCATGCACGTATGGTGAACCGTTATGTGATGAAGTCGGAGCATGATTTATTTATTGATTGTCTTCCTTATGAGTGGCGGTCGGGGACGAGCGATGGTCTTTTCCTACCAATCTACCCCCCTAGGAGCATGCGCGTAGTACTTTGTTTCGATAACTAATAGATTTTTGCAATAAGTATGTGAGTTCTTTATGATTAATGTTGAGTCCAGGGATTATACGCACTCTCACCCTTCCGCCATTGCTAGCCTCTCTAGTACCGCGCAACTTTCGCCGGTACCATAAACCCACCATATACCTTCCTCAAAACAGCCACCATACCTACCTATTATGGCATTTCCATTGCCATTCCGAGATATATTGCCATGCAACTTCCATCATCGTCATATACATGACTTGAGCATTTATTGTCATATTGCTTTGCATGATTGTAAGATTGCTAGCACGATGTTTTCATGGCTTGTCCGTTTTTTTATGTCATTGCTATGCTAGATCATTGCACATCCCGGTACACCGCCAGAGGCATTCATATAGAGTCATATCTTTGTTCTAGATATCGAGTTGTAATATTGAGTTGTAAGTAAATAAAAGTGTGATGATCATCATTATTAGAGCATTGCCAGTGAGGAAAGGATGGTGGAGACTATGATTCCCCCACAAGTCGGGATGAGACTCCGGACTTTACAAAAAAATAAAAGAGGCCAAAGAAGCCCACCAAAAAAAAAGAAAAAAATATATAAAAAAATAAAAAAAGTGAGAGAAAAAGAGAGAAGGGGCAATGTTACTATCCTTTTACCACACTTGTGCTTCAAAAGTAGCACCATGTTCTTCATAGAGAGAGTATCCTATGCTTTCACTTTCATATACTAGTGGGAATTTTCATTATAGAACTTGACTTGTATATTCCGATGATGGGCTTCCTCAAACACCCGAGGACTTCATGAGCAAGCAACTTGGATGCACACCCACTTAGTTTTGAGTCTGAACTTTCATACACTTATAGCTCTTAGTGCATCCGTTGCGTGGCAATCCCTACTCACTCACATTGATATCTATTGATGGGCATCTCCATAGCCCGTTGATACACCTAGTTGATGCGAGGCTATCTTCTCCTTTTTGTCTTCTCCACACAACCTCCACCATCAGATTCTATTCCACCTATAGTGCTATGTCCATGGCTCACGCTCATGTATTGCGTGAAAGTTGAAAAGGTTTGAGAACGTCAAAAGTGTGACACAATTGCTTGGCTTGTCATCGGGGTTGTGCATGATGTGAATATTTTGTGTGGTGAAGATGGAGCATAGCCAGACTATATGATTTTGTAGGGACAACCTTCTTTGGCCTTGTTATTTTGAAAAGACATGATTGCTTTATTAGTAGGCTTGAAGTATTATTGTTTTTATGTCAAATGATAGACTATTGCTTTGAATCATTCGTGTCTTAATATTCGTGCCATGATTAGATACATGATCAAGATTATGCTAGGTAGCATTCCACATCAAAAAATATCTTTTTTATCATTTACCTACTCAAGGACGAGCAGGAATTAAGCTTGGGGATGCTGATACATCTCCGTCGTATCTATAATTTTTTATTGTTCCATGCAATATTATTGAACTTTCATATACTTTTGGCAACTTTTTATACTATTTTGGGACTAACATATTGATCCGATTGCTCATGCAGTTCTGTTTGTTGCATGTTTTATGTTTCACAGAAACCATATCAAACGGAGTCCAAACGGGATAAAAACGGACGGAGAAGTATTTTGGAATATTTCGAAAATATGGGAGAAAGATCAACGCCAAACGGTGTCCGAGGTGGGCACGAGGCAGGGGGTCGCGCTCTACCCCCCCAGGGTGCGCTCCTGACCCTTGTGGGCCACCCGTAAGGCGGTTGATGCCCTTCTTCGGCCGCAAGAAAGCTATTTTTTGGTAAAAAATCACGGCGAAGGTTTCAGTCCAATCGGAGTTACAGATCTCCATGTATATACAAAACGGTGAAAGGGCAGCAGAAGAGAACGTAGAAACAGAGAGAGACAGAGAGATAGATCCAATCTCGGAGGGGCTTTGCCCCTCCCACGCCATGGAGGCCAAGGACCAGAGGGGAAACCCTTCTCCCATCTAGGGAGGAGGTCAAGGAAGAAGAAGACGAAGGGCCCCCCTCTCCCCTTCTCTTTCGGTGGCGCCGGAACACCGCCGTGGCCATCATCATCACCGCAATCTTCACCAACAACTTCACCTTCATCATCACCAACTCTTCCCCCCTCTATGCAGCGGTGTAACCTCTCTCTTACCCGCTGTAATCTCTACTTAAACATGGTGCTCAACGCTATATATTATTTCCCAATGATGTATGGCTATCCTATGATGTTTGAGTAGATCCGTTTTGTCCTATGGGCAATTTGATGATCAAGATTGGTTTGAGTTGCATGTTTTATTATTGGTGCTGTCCTATGGTGCTCTCCGTGTTGCACAAGCGTGAGGGATTCCCGCTGTAGGGTTTGCAATATGTTCATGAGTTGCTTATGGTGGGTGGCATGAGTGACAAAAGCACATACCCGAGTAAGTAGGTTGTTTGCGTATGGGATAAAGGGGGCTTGATACTTTAATGCTATGGTCGGGTTTTACCTTAATGATCTTTAGTAGTTGCGGATGCTTGCTAGAGTTCCAATCATGAGTGAATATGATCCAAGTAGAGAAAGTATGTTAGCTTATGCCTCTCCCTCAAATAAAATTGCAATAATGATTACCGGTCTAGTTATCCATTGCCTAGGGACAAATGACTTTTTCGTGACAAAAAGCTCTTTACTAAAACTAATTTAGTTGTGTCTTCATCTAAACAGCCCCTAGCTTTTATTTACTCGCTCTTTATTATCTTGCAAACCTATCCAAAAACACCTACAAAGTACTTCTAGTTTCATACTTGTTCTAGGTAAAGCGAACGTTAAGCATGCGTAGAGTTGTATCGGTGGTCGATAGAACTTGAGGGAATATTTGTTCTACCTTTAGCTCCTCGTTGGGTTTGACACTCTTAGTTATCGAAAGAGGCTACAATTGATCCCCTATACTTGTGGGTTATCACGTCCTTGGCGCAATTGCCGGGGATGACGCGCGTCATTGGATGCCCTGTCTTCTCTCCCCCCGTCTTGACCCCCCACAAGGCTTTGAAGGCCTCCCGGAGCTCGAACACGTCGACCATCAAGGGGAAGCAGGCGAGCTGCGTCCGCTGCGCCACCAGCGCACTCTCCGACGGCTCTGTCACCCCGGTGTCCTTGGCCTTGCCCTTGGTGGATTTGGGCGCCATAGCGGCTAGGGGAGCAAGAGACAGAAGACGACGGGAACACGGCGGCGGCGAGCAAGAGCGAAGCTTAGGGAGGAAGGAGAAGGGGGCGGCGGCTCTGAGATTGGAAGAAGGCGCGGAAGGGGTAAAGTGAGCAGCGCGCCCACGGTTATTCCTTTTTATGTGGAAGGCGCGGGCAGCCTCCTTTCCCATTAACTGCGACGTGACGCATGCGTGTGGAAAACGCATCACGCATGACCCCCATGTCACGCACGACCCTCCACGTCGCGCGCGAGTCGTGGGGAAGTGCAGCGGATGAGAGTTACTGCCGTAAAATTCGCCCCGCCTGCCAGCGCACCGTTTTGGGCCTGGCCCAACAACGTGTCATGCTTATGTATGGCCCAGGCCCGGGGGCTCCTGTCGGTGTACAAAAGTAGGGGCACACCTTTGTACCCCTTTACTTGTGCACGGGCAGTCAGAGCCACGCGCCGCGGCCACACGAAGCAAGGCACGAGAGGTGAACCGAGGTAAAACCGAAGCTCAAGACAGCCAGAGCAACGCCAAGGCCAAGATCACAAAAGAGCAGAGAGACGAAGCAGGTTCCCCCGGAAGACCCTTGCCGGGGCAGCCTCCGGGGCCCCGGCAAGGCCCTTGTCGAGGCGGCTCGTCCAACACCAGCGGCGTGGGCCATCCTCGAGCCCACGGGTTCCAACTCAACCAACCACGTTGGAACTAGGGCTCGGGAGGCACCTCCATCGTGGCATGCAGATCTCTGTCAAGACCAAGGAATATTCAAGATCAGATGAGAACCAGAAGACGGCGACCCTCGGAAGGATCCTTGCCGAGGAAAGCCACAAGACTCCCGGCAACATCCTTGCCGGGGACGACAGCGCGCCACGGCAAGACCCTTACCGGGGCACCCGGCAAGGCCCTCACCGAGGACGCCAGCAGGGCCACTGCCAGGCCCGCACCAGCCAAGTCTCCACCGCCGTTCGCATGCAGCTGCCAGCCCAACCAGCTGGGCTGGCACCTGCGTGGCAACATGCAGCTCCCAGACCGGATCAGCAAGCACATGCGTGGCGGCATGCATATCTTCGTGAAGACCCTACCGCCGTGCCACCTCAGCTGCTTGCCTGCCTACATGGCGCCGCATGCAGCGCTGGCGGGCGAGTGTCGAAACGAGGGGAGCAGCGACGGACGGGACGGGCCTTGCCCCCGTCCCCGATAAAGCAAGGGGACACCTAAGCGACGCATTAAATGCGTCTTGTCCTGTAATACGAGCGATAAGCTCGTAGCACTGTATGCCTTTCCACCTCCTGTGTGCCACTGTGGCAGCCCCTTTCGACTATAAAAGGAGGCCCATGGCGTACTGGAGAAGGATTCGGCTCTCTGGAACTACTCGGCCACCATAGCTAGTTAGAGGGCTCAAGAACACTCAATACATCTACCAAAGAAGGACTTGGGTTTTACGCATCCTCGCGGCCCGAACCTGGGTAAACGATCCTTGTGCTGATTACTAATCCTGCTCTTCTTGCAACCCTGCGCCCAGCAACCGTAGTAGGGATTCTTGTGGTCCCGTAGGTGTCATTCCACACCGACAACCACGGACAGTTCTTTCAGCACGTCGCCTTGAAATCCGGATACTTCTTCCTATGGTCGACCAGTCAACAGGCCTGCAGCACCAGAGTCATGACATTCCGAACTATGGACTAAACATGAGCACCTAGGGTGGTTTTACATAAAAAAGAAGACATATCGAAAATGCCGCCCTTCAGTTTTTCATTTTCTTTCTGCGCGGCCGATAACTGAGCCCTTAAGCTCTCTATCTCCTCGGATTGTTTGTTTTTCCCCCTCGTGATTTTTCTCCCCGGACGCGCCCATTGCGATCTTTTTCTATTCCGCTAGTTTGGCGGTGACAACATTCAGCCGTGTACGGTTTGTTTTCAGCTCCTGGGCTAATGTCGTGTTCTTCTCTTTAAGAACCTGCAGATAGTATCGATCCTTAAATCGGTTTGCTTCACCGCTTCAAGTCTCAGGGGTACTGGCATATGACTATCTAAATTGCATAAACTTTTACCTGTATGTCCTTTGAGAACAACTGGGTGACTCTGGCAAGTCCGTCGCGGGCTGCTTGGATGTATGCATCCACCGAACTAAGTGCGGTAAATTCTTGCTCAGAAAAGGCCGGAGCGCACATGCCCTCTTTCAATCGACGGTGATTCATCACACTCTGCACTTGAGAATTCATGACAGATACGTCGTCCAAATCCCCATGAGGCGGCGGAACAGGCGTTGCATCGGCTCCCGTCCTAGTTGACGAGCCTGGCACTGGATTGGCGGACATTCGGCTAACAGGGCGTTTTCCCACCGCCTGCCGCGTGTTTCTCCTGACATCAAGAATAAAGGAGACTTTGAACAATCTGGACTCATACCCAGGAATGTATTAAAGCGGACGTACCTCTTAGAAGGCGATGAGGTTTCTGCGGCACTCCCGGTCCCCCTTCGCTTTGAATGACTACCCCGTGTGGGGGCTACCCTGGAGGAGGTATGGTCCGCTGAGCGCTGATCCTATTAAAATCCGGATCAGTATAGTGAGCAAATGTGCAAATAAGGGTTTCCTTTCAAGAGCCCTCCGAATACTCACGATGCAGAAGGGATAGAGGCGGGGGTAGTCGGCGGTGATAGCCACTTCCGAGCCGTCAAGGCTCGCTTGATAAAATACCCCATCATCGAACTCTATGTATATGTCCGGATCCTCGCAAAAGCCAGGGTCTTCATCGTAGTTATGACCCTCTGGCTGTGGAGCGGGACAGTGGACATCCTCGGTCATCTTCTTCCATGACTGTTTGTGGCAACAAAGGGCAAATTTGATTAGTAACTGTAACAGCAATAAAGTAACACAGACGATCAAAGTCTTACCCATTCAATGGGGTTGTACATGGAATAGCCTTCCCGACAGTTTAAGTGGATAAAATCTTCTTTCTCACCCTTATAAAGATCGACCAAGATTGTGGCCAGTTCGGCTGGGGTATCCAAACCCTTCCGCCTGTAACGGGACACGTCATCTTCTCCGTTGTAACGCCATAAGGGAGTTACCCTGGATTGGAGAGGCTGGACACACCTCTTTATTGCAATAGCCATGACCTCGACTATTGAGAGCTCGGTATGGGCTTGCTGACCAACCTATTTATCTCCGCACTGTCTTCTTCCTTGGGACTTCGGGGACGGAAGTTGAGGCACTTCTTTAAAGGAGCACTGGAAAATTCAGGAAGGCCGCGTCGAACTGGGTCCAGCAGTGGGACGTCGTCCATATAGAACCATTCCGAAGAACACTATGGGTATACCTCTTTGGGAGTTCATATGAGGTATCCGGATCAGGCTATGTGCCATACTTAGGCACCGCTACTTCAAATATGGAGCCTCCTCGATGGCGGGGAACGAGGCAAAAGAACTTCTTCCATAATTCAAAATGGGCCTCAATGCCGAGGAACAGTTCACAAAGGGCACCGAAACCTGAGATGTGCAGAATCGAACCTGGGGTAAGGTTGTGCAGTTGGATGCCGTAAAATTCCAATAGGCCCCTGAGAAAGGGATGGTTGGAAATCCTAGGCACCATAGCAGGAATGGGATGAAACACACTCTCTCCTCCTTATTGGGGTTGGGAAATTCTCGGCCATCACATTGTTGCTGATTGAGGCCAATCCCGCTCGAACGGGGACTAGATCTGCAAGGGGAAGATAGCCCTGCGTCTGGAGTCAGCTAAGCTGAAGATGAGGCACGGAGCAGCTCTGCCAATCACCCTCTTGAGGGCCATGGGGGCGCGAAGAGGAGCCTGGGACACTGGCCATGTTGGGAAGCTTTGTTCGTGGCTAATATTGACGGTTTTCCTTTTTGCGCGATGTGAAATGGCATTTGGGGTTCTACCTCTCCTTATATAGATGTCGTCCTAGCGTGGTGAGGGGCTTATTTCCAAAAAAAACATGGATCGTTCGTATTCACCCGACGCACGCAAATCGAAGCGACAACAAGGAGGAACCATAAAATACAGAAACATCGAGGTCACAGCCAGACTGTCGTTGGTCCGAAGTATAATGAAGAAACCGCCTTGCAAAGCCGAAGAAATAAGACGGATACTACGTCATCATTGAAGGCAAGTTCGGGGGCTACTGAGGGAGTCCTGGATTAAGGGGTCCTTGAGTGTCCGGGCTGTGTGTTATGGGTCGGACTGATGGGTCGTGAAGATACAAGGTAGAAGACCTCCCCCCGTGCCCGGATTGGACACTCCTTTGCGTGGATGGCAAGATTGGCGTCCAGATGTGTAGTTTCCTTCTTCTGTAAACCGACTCTGTACAACCCTAGGCCCCTCCGGTATCTATATAAACCAGAGGGTTTAGTCCGTAGAGGCTATCAGAATTCATATAGGCTAGACATCTAGGGTTTAGCCATTACGATCTCGAGGTATATCAACTCTTGTAACCCCTATACTCATCAAAGTCAATCAAGTAGGAAGTAGGGTTTTACCTCCATTAAGAGGGCCCGAACCTGGGTAAACATCGTGTCCCCTTTGTCTCCTGTTACCTTTGATCCTCAGACGCACAGTTCGGGACCCCCTACCCGAGATCGGCTGGTTTTGACACCGACAAGACCCGTCCGGGCGAGTCTTATGGCGAAGCACCTACTTGCCAGAGATGATGTTGGCATGGGGGGGTCGCGGAAAAAACTACCACGTGCGGTTGCACTGTAGAGCATCAAACTCCTCCTCAATCGCAGGCAACTAATGGGGATCCCTAAGGGCGATGTGAGCGGAGGTGGGGACGGGTGATGGCGTTGATGTCGAGGCAGTGCACACATACTCGTCGAAGGAGTAGCGCGTGCTTGGCCGAAGCACTCTTGCTCGGACATGGGTAGTCACGCCAAGCGGTGGGGCAGCCAGGCCGGTGATGGCGGTGGGAGCCACGGCGATAGGGGCCGCAGCCACGACTGGGGCGCCAGGGGCGATGGTTGCACCTGTGGCGGCGGCGGGGGCGGGGGCCGTGGCAGCAGTAGTGCCAGCCGAGCCGGCGGCAGAAGAAGCGACGGGCGAGGTTGAGGTCGAGCCCGTCGCAGAGGTGGCGGCGCTAGCCGGAGTGGTGGGCGGGGTGCCCACCGGCTCGACCTCATAGGAGGGAGTCAGGGACCCGGGGGCCCGGTCAGACTCGACCTCGGGGGAGGGAGTCAAGAAACCGGGTGGTGGCGGCAGAAGGCGCCGGGCCGTGGGGCGCTGGGGGGTGCCGCCGCGCATCGCTCCAGGTAGGGGGCGCGGGGGGCGGCGCCGAAGAAGCCGAAGCCGGTGGGACTTGGAAAAAAGGGAACACCGTCTCGACAAAGTACACGTGCCTCGAGGTGTACACACGATGAGTGACAGGATCATAGCACCGGTAACCTTTGGTGTTAGGAGTGTAGCCAAGGAAGATGCATGGGATGGATCAGGGTGCGAGCTTGTGTGGCATGGTGGAGGCGGTGCTAGGATAACAGAGACACCCAAAGATGCAGAGACCATCATAGGATGATGGTGTACCGAAGAGAAGGTGGTGAGGGGCGTAGTTCCACCGAGGACGACACAGACGAATGTTAACTAAAAGAGTGGCAGTGGCGAGGGCATCGGGCCAGAACCTAGCGGGCACGTTAGAGTGAAAGAGTAACGTGCGAACGCAGTCATTAAGAGTGTGGAGAATGTGCTCGGCGCGGCCGTTCTGCTGTGAAGTGTTAGGGCAAGTAAGACAAAAGGTGGTGCTGTGAGAGGCGAGAAGTGTGTGAAGAGCGACGTTGTCGAACCCTTTTTCGTTGTCAGTTTGGAGTGCAAGTATGGGGCGACCGAACTGGGTGGTGACATAGGAATAAAAGACGGTGAGTGTGGCTAAAGCATCAGATTTACGACGAAGAGGAAAAGTCCACACTAATGATAATAATCATCTAAAATCACCAAATAGTATAGATAGCCCATGTTACTCGCAATAGGAGACGTCCAAACATCACTATGAAGCAACTGAAACAAAAAAATGGAAACTGAAGTAGACGCACTAAAGGGAAGATGAACATGCTTGCCCAAACGACAAGCCTCACCAGTATGATCGTCGAGCTTATTACATAAGAAATAAAAACTCCTAAGAATCTCACGCAAAACGGAGGGGTTGGGGTGGCCCAAGAGAGCATGCCAAAGGTCGACGCCGGCGGCGACAGTGACAGGTGTGGAAGTGGAGACGCCGGCGTGCACGGGATAAACCTCATCAGGGCTATCACATCGGTGAAGAACCATCCGGGTACGGGCGTCCTTCACAGAGAAACCAACACCGTCAAATTCAACATTAAGAGGATTCTCACGAGTAAGACGAATAATGGAAACTAAGCTAGTGACAAAGTCAGGAGAAACAAGAACATTAGACACAGTGATAGGTGTGGAGCTAGAAGGAAACTTAATGCTACCAACATGTGTGATAGGTAAGGAAGAACCGTTGCCAACGGTGATACGAGTGGGAGTGTTAAGTGGAGTGGAAGAGGATAGGTTACACACATGAGTTGTCATGTGTGCAGTAGCACCCGGGTCCATGTACCAAAACATTTCTAATAGATTCCTTAGTTCGGACCGACGAAGTAATGTCACTTGACTATTATCAACCTGACTGCAATCTTTTTCCGTCGGTAAGGATTGCACCAGAGCACCTTCTACTTCTAATAGGCCATGACCTGTAGATAGAGAAGAATCATTCTGAGCGAGTACATAAGAAGCGATCCACTTTTTCACGGTTCGAGGAAGACCAAAGATCTTCTTGCGCAGGTCCGCAGAAAAACTCAAAAGAAAAAGAAGTCTCGTTAATCTCTTCATGTTCGTTGCAAGTTCGAAGTACCTTTTGGCCAAAGAAAAACCCGCTTCCTGACACGGTTGCCTCTTTATCTTTATATAGATAGATTCTGTGGGGTTATTACTTAGTCCTCCACCGCCATATTTGTTCGGCGACGGCGCCGAGTGTAGAGCGTCCAGGAGGGCGGGGTCCCATGGTGCAGGAACCGGCGGCGGCACCTGGCCTCCATAGGGCGGCGCCTGGGCGGGCGCGGCGTAGCCACCGAGGTGTGGTGGCGCGAGTGGGGCACCGTAGGGCTGGTAGGGGCGCCGATGAATGCCTGGTGACCCGCGAGGCAGGGACCAAGCAGATCCGGTGCAGGAGCCCGCAGGACGGGCATGTGATAGGCTTGGACGACGCCCGTCCACGGGTTCTGCTCGGCGGCCCACAACGGGGGCAGCTGCTGGTAGCGGGGTGCCCCCCTGCACCTTGCGCTTGCGGCTGCTACTGGCGGCGACCCACACCGCCGCGCCGGTTGCGCCGACCCCCGCCACCTTGCGGCTGCTCGGGAGGCGCGTGCGGCAACGGGTAGTAGCCGGTGGGCGCGGCCGGAGGGGCAGGGCTGCCGCGGGTGGTGCCAGTGGTGATGGCGGTGTGCTGGACCCATTGCTTCAGCTTCATCATCCGGCACTCCTCAAGTTTGAGGTATGCGACGACGCGCTGGAAAGTGGGCTGCGACAACAAGGTGAGGTTGGACGCAGCATTGCCGAAGTCCTCATTAAGACCGACGGTGAGGGTACTCGGCATGAGGTTATCAGAGACCTTAGTGCCGATGTCGCGAAGCTCGTCGGCGAGCATCTTGAGCCTCATGTAGTACTCGCCGATGGTGGAGTTGTCCTGGTGACAGCCGAAGAACTCCTGCTGTAAGAAAATAAGGCGCTGAAGTTTGTTGTTGGTGAAGAACACGTTGATCTTGGCCCACACGGTGTAGCCGTCGTCATCCTCGGCGACAACTGTGTGGAAGATGTCCTTCGAGACCATCTGTTAGAACCAACGGATGATCATGGCCTCAATGGCGGACCACTCCGGGTCGCCGCGCATGTACTCGCTATCCATAGAACCGTCGATGTGCTCGGTGAGATAGTACTCGCGGAAGATGAGGTTGAAGTAGGTCTTCCACGCATAGTATGACGTGCTGGAGCTGTCAAGACGGACAGGGACCCGGGCCTCAATATTGAGGTCGCGGATGGTGGCGGCGGAGGGCTCGGGGCCGGCGAACAGGTTGGACGAGTGGGTCGTGGATGAGCCGGGCGATGATGGCCAGGACATGGCGGCGCAAGGGTGAGGGGCGGAGACTAGGGTTAGGTTTTGGTGGGGGGAGGAGAAGGGGCGGCAGCAGCAGGTGGAAGCAGCTGCAGCAGGTGGGCGATGGCTGCGGTGGAGGAAAGCAGCAGCGACAGGGCGGCGGCGGCACGACACAGGAAGGAAGCACGGGTGCGGCGGCGAGGTAGAGTGGCGCGGGCGCGGGAGGTGGCGCGGGCGTGGCAGGGCGGGCAGAGCAGCAGCAGCGGCGGGCAACGAACGGGGGAGGAGGGCGCAGGATGGCGGCGAGTGCGGGTGAGGTGGGGTCTGGCGGCTCACATGGAGATGGTCTTGGCGGCGTACCCTAGATGAGGAACAACCAAGATGATACCATGTAAATGATACGTCCATTTTGCATCATGTTTTCTTACTGTTATTTATAATGTTTTTACCCATAATAATGCTTTTCAGAGTAATTCTAATGCCTTTTCTCTCATAATTTGCAAGGTATACACTAAGAGGGAGAATTCTGGCAGCTGGAAATTTGCACCTGGAAAAGCTACATCGGGCCACCTATTCTGCACAACTCCAAACAAGCTGAAACTTGACGGGGATTTTTTTATGGAATATATAAGAATTATTGGAGAAAATAACTACCAAAGGGGGCCCACCAGGTGGGCACAACCCACCTGGGCGCGCCAGGGAGCCCAGGCGCGCCCTGGTGGGTTGTGCCCTCCTCGGCCCACCTCTAGTGCCCATTTTCTGGTATATAAGTCATTTTGACCTATAAAAAAAATAAGGGGAGGTCTTTCGGGATGGAGCAATTCCGCCCGGGGAACTTCCCTCCCGGAGGGGGAATTCATCGTCATCATCATCACCAACAACTTTCCCATCTTGGGGAGGGCAATCTCCATCAACATCTTCAACAACACCATCTCATCTCAAACCCTAGTTCATTTCTTGTGTTCAATCTTGTTACCGGAACTATAGATTGGTGCTTGTGGGTGACTAGTAGTGTTGATTACATCTTGTAGTTGATTACTATATGCTTTATTTGGTGGAAGATTATATGTTCAGATCCTATATGCTATTTAATACTCCTGTGATCATGAGCATGTTTATCATTTGTGAGTAGTTACTTTTGTTCTTGAGGTCACGGGAGAAATCGTGTTGCAAGTAATCATGTGAACTTGATACTTGTTCGATATTTTGATATTATGTATGTTGTGATTCCCTTAGTGGTGTCATGTGAGCATCGACTACATGACACTTCACCATATTTGGGCCTAAGGGAATGCATTTTGGAGTAGAAATTAGATGATGGGTTGCGAGAGTGACAGAAGCTTAAACCCCAGTTTATGCGCTATTTCGTAAGGGACCGATTGGATTCAAAAGTTTAATGCTATGGTTCGAATTTATTCTTAATACTTTTCTCGTAGTTGCGGCTGCTTGCGGGAGGGTTAATCATAAGTAGGAGGTTTGTTCAAGTAAGAACAGCACCTAAGCACCGGTCCACCCACATATCAAATTATCAAAGTAGCGAACACAAATCGAACGAACATGATGAAAGTGACTAGATGAAATTCGCGTGTACCCTCAAGAACGCTTTGCTTATCATAAGAGACCATTTTGCCCTGTCTTTTGCCTCAAAAGGATTGGGCTACCTTTCTGCACTTTTGTTACTAATATCGTTACTTGCTCGTTACAAATTATCTTGTTATCAAACTACTCCGCTACTTACAATTTCAACACTTGCAGACTTTACCTTACTGGAAACCACTTGTCATTTCCTTCTGCTCCTCGTTGGGTTCGACACTCTTACTTATCGAAAAGAGCTACAATTGATCCCCTATACTTGTGGGTCATCAAGGATATTTTCTGGCGCCGTTGCCGGGGAGTGAAGCGCCTTTGGTAAGTGGAACTTGGTAATGAAACATTTATATAGTGTGCTGAAATTTATTGTCACTTGTTCCTATGGAAAACTATCCTTTGAGGGGTTTGTTCGGGGTATCTTCACCTCGTCCGGAACCACAATTAGCTACCCCTCAACCTACTGCACCTACTGAAAATATTGAATAAGAAATTCCTTTGGGTAGGATAGAACAACTGCTAGCTAATCCTTATGAAGGAGATGGAACCGAACATCCTGATATGCACTTAATATATGTGGAACAAATTTGTGGATTTTTAAGTTTGCAGGTTTACCCGGAGATAAAGTGATGAAAAAGGCTTTCCCTTTATCTTTGAAGGGAAAAGCATTAGCATGGTATAGGCTATGCGATGATAGTGGATCATGGAATTGGAATCGTTTGAAGTTGGAGTTTCACCAAAAGTTTTATCCTATGCATCTAGTTCATCATGATCGGAATTATATATATAATTTTTGGCCTCGTGAAGGAGAAAGTATCACTCTAGCTTGGGGGAGGCTTAAGTCAATCCTATATTCATGCCCCAATCATGGGTTGTCAAGAGAAATTATTATCCAGAATTTCTATGCTCGGCTTTCTCGTAATGATCAAACCATGCTTGATACTTCTTGTGCTGGTTCTCTTGTGAAGAAGACTATTGAATTCCGGTGGGATCTTTTGGGAAGAATTAAACGTAACTCTGAAGATTGGGAACTCGACGAAGGTAAAGAGTCGGGTATTAAACTTAAGTATGATTGTGTTAAATCTTTTATGGATACCGATGCTTTTCAAAAGTTTAGCACTAAATATGGACTTGACTCTGAGATAGTAGCCTCCTTTTGTGAATCATTTGCTACTCATGTTGAACTCCCTAAAGAGAAGTGGTTTAAATATCACCCACCTTTTAAAGAAGAAATTAAAGACCCGGTACCAGTTAAAGAAAAAAATTATCTTTACAATGTTGATCCAGTTGTTCCTTCTGCTTATATTGAGAAACCACATTTCCCTGTTAGGATAAAGGAACATGCTAAAGTTTCAACTGTGGTTAATAAAAGTTATATTAAAACACCTAAACCTGATGAACAAATTAAAGTAGAACCTAGCATTGCTATGGTTAAAGATCTCTTGGAAGAAGATATTGATGGGCATGTTATTTACTTCTGTGAAGAAGCTGCTAGGATTGCCAAACCTGATAAAAGGGATAAACATAGACCTGTTGTTGGCATGCCTGTTATCTCAGTTAAAATAGGAAATCACTGTTATCATGGTTTATGTGACATGGGTGCTAGTATGAGTGCTATTCCTTACACCCTTTATCAAGAAATTATGAAAGACATAGCACCTGCAGAGTTAGAAGAAATAGATGTTACTATTAAACTTGCTAATAGAGACACCATATCACCATTTGGGATTGTTAGAGATGTTGAAGTCTTGTGTGGGAAAATGAAATACCCTACTGATTTCCTTGTTCTTGGTTCCCCACAAGATGACTTTTGTCCCATTATTTTTGGTAGACCTTTCTTGAACACTGTTAATGCTAAGATAGATTGTAAGAAACAAACTGCCGGTGTAAGTTTTGGTGATGGTCTCATGAGTTTAGTTTTTCCAAGTTTAGTAGAAATCTTCATGAAAAAGAATTACCTAGTAAGGATGAATTAATTGGTCTTGCTTCTATTGTTGTACCACCTACTGATCCTTTAGAACAATATTTGCTAGACCATGAAAATGATTTACATATACATGAAAGAAATGAAATAGATAAAATTTTCTTTGAACAACGTCCTCTGCTTAAACATAATTTGCCTATTGAAACTCTAGGAGGTCCTCCTCCAGCTAAAGGTGATCCTGTGTTTGAATTAAAACAATTGCCAGACACTTTGAAATAAGCTTTTCTTGATGAAAAAAAGATATATCCTGTTATTATTAGTGCTAACCTTTCAGAACATGAAGAAGAAAGATTATTGAAAGTTCTAAGGAGGTATCGAGCTACTATTGGATATACTCTTGATGATATAAAGGGTATTAGTCCCACTCTATGTCAGCACAAAATTAGTATGGAACCCGATGTAATACACGTTGTTGATCACCAACATCGGTTAAATCCGAAGATGAAAGAAGTGGTAAGAACGGAAATATTAAAACTTCTGGAAGCAGGTATAATCTATCCCATAGCTGATAGTAGATGGGTAAGTCCTGTTCATTGTGTTCCTAAGAAAGGAGGTATTATTGTTGTTCCTAATGATACGAATGAACTTATTCCACAGAGAATTGTTACAGGCTATAGAATGGTAATTGATTTTAGAAAATCAAATAAAGCAACTACAAAAGATCATTACCCTTTGCCTTTTATTGATCAAATGCTTGAAAGATTATCTAAGCACACACACTTTTGTTTCCTTGATGGATATTCTGGTTTTTCACAAATACCTGTTTCTCAACATGATCAAGAAAAGACTACTTTTACTTGTCCTTTTGGAACTTATGCTTATAGATGTATGCCTTTTGGTTTATGTAATGCACCTGCTACCTTTCAAAGATGTATGATTGTTATATTCTCTGACTTTTGTGAAAAGATTGTTGAGGTTTTCATGGATGACTTTTCTGTTTATGGGAAGTCTTTTGATGATTGTTTAAGCAATCTTGAGCGAGTTTTGCAAAGATGTGAACAAACAAATCTTGTCTTGAATTAGGAAAAGTGCCACTTTATGGTTAATGAAGGCATTGTCTTGGGTCATCAAATTTCTGAAAGGGGTATTGAAGTGGACCAAGCTAAGGTTGATGCAATTGAGAAAATGCCATGCCCTAAAGATATAAAAGGTATTCATAGTTTCCTAGGTCATGGTGGTTTCTATAGGAGATTTATCAAAGACTTTTCTAAAATTTCTTGGCCTCTCACTAGTCTCTTGCAAAAGGATATTCCCTTTGTTTTTGATGATGATTATTTAGAAGCCTTTGAAACACTCAATAAAGCCTTAATATCTGCACCTATTGTTCAGCTACCTGATTAGAACTTGCCTTTTGAAATTATGTGTGATGCTAGTGATTATGTTGTTGGTGTTGTTCTAGGACAAAGAGTTGATAAGAAACTGAATGTTATTCATTATGCTAGTAAAACTCTTGACAGTGCTCAAAGAAATTATGCTACTATTGAAAAAGAATTCTTAGAAGTGGTGTTTGCTTGTGATAAATTTAGACCTTATATTGTTGATTTCAAAGTAACTGTTCGCACAGACCATGCTTCTATTAAATACCTTATGGAAAAGAAAGATGCTAAACCTAGACTTATTCGATGGGTTCTCTTGTTAGAAGAATTTGATTTACATATCATTGATAGAAAAGGAGCTGACAACCCAGTAGCTGATAATTTGTCTAGGCTTGAAAATGTGCTTGATGACCCACTACCTATTGATGATAGTTTTCCTGATGAGCAGTTAGCTGCAATAAATGTTTCTCATAGTACTCCTTGGTATGCTAATTATGCTAATTACATTGTTGCTAAATATTTACCACCTAGCTTTACATACCAACAAAAGAAAAAATTCTTCTATGATTTAAGACATTACTTTTGGGATGACCCACATCTTTATAAAGAAGGAGTAGATGGTATTATTAGATGTTGTGTACCTGAGCATGAACAGGGACAAATCCTACGGAAATGTCACTCCGAATCTTATGGAGGGCATCATGCTGGAGATAGAACTGCTCACAAGGTATTGCAGTCTGGATTTTATTAGCCTACTCTCTTCAAGGATGCCCGTAAGTTTGTCTCATCTTGTGATGAATGTCAAAGGATAGGTAATATCGGCAGGCATCAAGAAATGCCTATGAATTATTCACTTGCTGTTGAACCATTTGATGTTTGGGGATTTTATTACGTGGGACCTTTTCCTTCCTCTAATGGGTATACACATATTTTGGTTGATGTTGATTATGTTGCTAAATGGGTAGAAGCTATTCCAACTAGTAGTCCTGATCACAACACCTATATTAAAATGCTTAAGGAAGTTATTTTCCCAAGGTTTGGAGTCCCTATATATTTAATGACTGATGGTGCTTCACACTTTATTCATGGTGCACTACTGGAATCAGCTACTTTGCCATATGCCAGCTCTTTGCCGTCTGCTAGCGGACGGCAAAGAAGCTCTTTGCCATCAGTTACCGAAAAGCAGACGGCAACGAAACGGCAGACGGCAAAAGAGTCATTTGCCATCGGCCATTTCTTTGCCATCCACTGCCTGACGGCAAAGAATCTCTGCCATCCGCTGGCTGACGGCAAAGAGGGAGGTGGCACCCACTAACGAAAACACTTAACGTCCTCACTCTTTGCCGTCCACAGCGGACAGTAAAGATACAAAAAAGCGGACGGCAAAGGCTAACCTAACTAACCTAACTAGCCGAGCCCCCCCCCCCCCGCCCATTACTCTCTCTGTTCTCCCTCTCTCCTCCCAGCCCACATCCACCACCGCCGCCGCCTTCGCCCCGCCACCGCCCGCCGCCCGCCACGCCATCCTTTTCCCACCGTGGGCGCCCACCATACCGCCGACCAGCACCTCCACCCGCCACCATCCGCCGCCCGCCACCCACCGCCCCCCCCACACGCCGACTCCCCACCATCCATGGCCATACCATCGCCCGCCGCCTGTATCGCCCCGCCCTGCCGCCGTCCATGCCCCAGAGCCCCGCCCCCCACCAGCCACCATCCAGGCCAGTGTCGCCCGACTTCAAGTAGTATTTTTTTCTGTTTTTTTTTGCTGTTTAATTGTTAGTATTAGTGTTAGTGTTAGATTTAGTGTTAGAAAAGAAGAAGATTTAGTGTTAGTGTTAGAAAAAGAATATGTAGAAGAAAGAAGAAGAATAAGAAGAAGAAGAAAAGAAGTAGAAGTAGAAGAAGAAGAAAAGAAGAAAAGAAAAGAAGTAGAAAATGATGAAAAAAGAAGAAGAAAAGAAGTAGAAGAAGTAGAAGAAGAAGAAGAAAAGAAGAAAAGAAAAGAAGTGATATACATAATTTTCTTTTTTTGCTGTTTAATTGTTGTTTAATTGTTAGTGTTAGTGTTAGTGTTAGATTTAGTGTTAGAAAAGAAGAAGATTTAGTGTTAGTGTTAGAAAAAGAATATGTAGAAGAAAAGAAGAAGAAGAAGAAGAAGAAGAAGAAGAAGAAGAAGAAGAAGAAGAAGAAGAAGAAGAAGAAGAAGTAGAAGTAGAAGAAGAAGAAAAGAAGAAAAGAAAAGAAGTAAAAGAAGTAGAAAAAAGATGAAAAGAAGAAGAAGAAAAGAAGTAGAAGAAGTAGAAGAAGAAGAAAAGAAGAAAAGAAAAGAAGTGATATACATATTTTTGTTTTTTATGTTTAATTGCTATTTAATTGTTAGTGTTAGTGTTAGTGTTAGATTTAGTGGTAGAAAAGAAGTAGAAGAAGAAGAAGAAGAAAAGAAAAAAGAAAAGAAGTAAAAGAAGTAGAAAAAAGATGAAACAGAAGAAGAAGAAAAGAAGTAGAAGAAGAAGAAAAGAAGAAAAGAAAAGAAGTGATATACATATTTTCCTTTTTTTGCTGTTTAATTGTTAGTGTTAGTGTTAGTGTTAGATTTAGTGTTAGAAAAGAAGTAGAAGTAGAAGAAGAAGAAAAGAAGAAAAGAAGAAAAGAAAAGAAGTAGAAAAAGATGAAAAGAAGAAGAAGAAAGGAAGTAGAAGAAGTGGAAGAAGAAGAAAAGAAGAAAAGAAAAGAAGTGATATACATATTTTTCTTTTTTGCTGTTTAATTGCTGTTTAATTGTTAGTGTTAGTGTTAGTTTTAGATTTATTGTTAGAAAAGAAGTAGAAGTAGAAGAAGAAGAAAAGAAGAAAAGAAAAGAAGTAGAAAAAAGATGAAAAGAAGAAGAAGAAAAGAAGTAGAAGAAGTAGAAGAAGAAGAAAACAAGAAAAGAAAAGAAGTGATATACATATTTTTCTTTTTTGCTGTTTAATTGTTGTTTAATTGTTAGTGTTAGTGTTAGTGTTAGATTTAATGTTAGAAAACAAGAAGATTTAGTGTTAGTGTTAGAAAAAGAATATGTAGAAGAAAAGAAGAAGAAGAAGAAAAGAAGTAGTAGAAGAAGAAGAAAAGTAGAAAAGAAAAGAAGTAGAAAAAAGATGAAAAAGAAGAAGAAGAAAAGAAGTAGAAGAAGTAGAAGAAGAAGAAAAGGAGAAAAGAAAAGAAGTGATATACATATTATTATTCATGTCGGTATTTTTTTTATGTTGTACTAATTTCGTTTACTCTTTGTCATGGCAGGTGTTGAAAGATGGTGGGCGCTGGTCGGGAGCGCTCCGAGGACCCTTCTTCGTCGGCGCGTGGTACGAGGTCTTCCATTCCACAGGCACCTCTCTGCGGCGCGTTGCTGGACAGTATGGCGACACCGCCGGGCCCTTCTTCGTCGACCGCGGTGCCGAGCAGGGGACGAGGTAAGAAGAAGAGAGGAGCTGGAGCACATGGTCGCGGGAGAGGAGGTAGGGTGACTGCGAGGGCACCTTCCTCGCCGCCACCCCCAGCTGTTTCACCCGAGCACGTGACTACTAGGGTGGACTCCTCCGAGGAGGAGGCTACACGAACTCCGGTCCACGAGCCTCCGGTCCACGGGCCTTCGGCCCATGAGCCTCGGGTTGACGGGCCTTCGGGCCACGAGAGTTCGGCCCATGAGACCCCGGAGGAACACACGTCTGGATGGGGTACTTGGCCGGATCAGCCTGAGGGGCCGAGTGGCCATGCTGATGATGGCGGGGAGTCGACTGATATTGAGGAGGAGGGGGCACCGTCTACCAGCGTGGTTGTACACGGCTCCGGACGTGCGGCGACCATGAAAGCAGAGGTGGTTGATTTTCCCGATGGGGAGAGGTAAGTGCATTTAATCTTTTGTACCCTTCGCATTCACGTTTCTTCAAATATCTAATCGTTGGCCTTGTCATCTTTGCAGGGTTGGGACCACCATCATAGTCTCCGTCGACCCAACTCCGTCCTTGGAGTTCTTTGTCGGCAAAACTTCCGGGGTTTGTCCGTTGCTGGTGAGGGTCGGCTTCGAGCTTGGATTGAGTTGGGAGCACTACTTGGCTGCCTCGGCCCCGCCAGTGAGATTATCGGCAGTGTCTTGTGCAAGACGAGGCGGGCGTGGTGATTAGAAAGTTTTGGGTAATTTCTCCTTTACACAATTAAAAATCTTCAACTAGCTAGTTATTAATTGTACTAATCAATATTGTCTCATTTGATTGCAGACATTCCACAGTGTGAGGAGGGATACGAGGAGGAGGCGGCAAATGTTATTGATAACGCTCAAGCAGCGCCTACTACAGAACTTACGGCACGAGGCTCGGGTGCAGGCTGTTCGAGACTACTACGCCGCGCGTGGTATCAGAAAGACCAAGCCGGCGTGCCGCGAGAAGTTCTTGAGTAAGGAGGAGTACATGAATGTAATTCTTAAGGCCTTCATTTAGTAATTCATAGCCGTAGCGCTCAAGTTTCTATTTCCTAACTTAGGCCCCTCCGAGATGGTGTGCGGATCGGATGGATTGTTGGGAGGTGTTGGTCAATGAGTGGTGCTCAAAAGAATGGCGAGCCCTCCACAACGAGGCCAAGGACAAACGTGACCAAATGGAAGGTGTGCCACACCATCAAGGCAGCTCCAACTTATATTAGTACGGGCGGAACTAGGTATGTGGTTTGCTTCATGATTCATGCAATTCGTTCATCATGCTAGCTTTCAGCCCTTTAATTACTAATTTACTTTGTTTCTCTCTTTCAGACACGCTACAATAAGGCAGATAAGGTGCCAGAGGTGTACGACATGTATGCCATGGCCCACACTGGCTCTTACAAGAAAGTCAAGGCATTCTCTGCGTCTGACCTCGATGATCCAAAAAACTTCACCAACATCTCCTCCCACGACAAGCTCGTGAAATATAGAGATGAGGGGAAGGCGAGGAAAGGGGAGGACTTTAACCCGAGCCAGGGTCCCATTGATACCGAGCTGCTGATGATATCTGGTGGCGGGAGGTCCCATGGCTCCATAGCCATGGGAGATGGACTTATCCGTTGTCCTAGCACTCTCCCGGAGATCAAGGCGCGCCAGTCGAGCTCCGCTCTGAGATAAGGCCTCGTGAGCGGCCAGTCCAACTCGCCTTCAAGGTTAGTTATCGTACTCAGCTATCTTTCTCCATTACATTGTGTGCGCTTCCATCAATGATTACAAATGGTAACGAGGTGGTGTTGCAGACTGCTATACAAAGTGAGAGAGATAGAACGGAGAAACTTCAAGGAGGCGGCGGAGAGGCAGCGGGAGTTGGAGGAGAGGATGACAAAGATGTTGGAGGAGGAGAGGGCACGGAATGACATGCGAGCAAGGGCCATGTCGAGCTCCTTGTGGTAAGTTTTTCTACAATTAGCCAAAACATTCATGTAGTGTTTGTCTCATTACTAACTAGTATGACTGAGTCGTCAAAACCAAATGTGCGATCTGTGTGCGAGAAGTCCGGTCGAGACCGCTCACCGATGCCGATGATTGCTCCAGGACCACGGTGAGTTTAATTTGAATGGACATTACTTGCTAGTCTTAACATTTGAGTGTCATCATGCTAACGAGACATTGGAAATGATCTTTGGTGCAGCGTAACTCCACACAAGCATTGCACGATCCTTCTCCAGCTACCGGCACGAGCCACCCCGCTACAACACCTCCATGATCACGGTAAGTGTCTCTAGTGTTTTGTTTAACAAATGCATAAAGACCTAGACTTAGCTTTATTTCCTCCAATATGCTTACCATAATGACTTAGAGTTAGCTTCTTTTCCTCCAAAATGACTTAATAAGCTTACTAACCTCCAAAACCATCCATTTTACCTATGTTAGCTCTAAAACGATATGTACTTAGCTTACTTATGTAAAAAATCGCATAATTAGCTTAGTTAGCTCATAAATGATCCCATTTTACCTAAGTTAGCTCTAAAATGACCCATTTTACCTTACTTGGCTGATAAATGATCCATTTTACCCAAGTTAGCTCTAAAATGACCTATTTTAACTAGATTAGCTCCTAAATGATCAATTTTACCTACGTTAGCTCTAAAATGACCCATTTTACCTAGGTTAGCTCCAAAATGACCCATCTTACCTAGGTTAGCTCTAAAATGATGCATTTTACCCAGGTTGGCTCTAAAATGACCCATTTTACCTAGATTAGCTCATAAACGATCCATTTCACCTAGGTTAGCTCCAAAATGACCCATCTTACCTAGGTTAGCTCCAAAATGACCCATCACACCTAGGTTAGCTCTAAAATGATGCTTTTTACTAAGTTAGCTCATAAACGATCCATTTCAACTAAGTTAGCTCATAAACGATCCATTTCACCGAACTTAGCTAAAAACGATGCATTTCACCTAAATTATCTCTTAAATGATCCATTTCTCCTTAGTTAGCTAAAAAACGATCCATTTCACCTTAGTTAGCTAAAAACGATCCATTTCACCTTACTTAGCTCATAAACGACCCATTTCAACTAAGTTAGCTCATAAATGATCCATTTCACCTAAGTTAGCTAAAAAACGATCCATTTCAACTTAGTTAGCTCAAAAACGATCCATTTCACCTTAGTTAGCTCATAAACGACCCATTTCAACTAAGTTAGCTCATAGATGATCCATTTCACCTTACTTAGCTCATAAACGACCCATTTCAACTTAGTTAGCTCATATATGATCCATTTCACCTAAGTTAGCTCATAAATGACATATACTTCTTGTTCTAGTCTTCTTCTTGTTCTAGTATTCTTCTTCTAGTCACCTATTTCTAACTTTCTTATTTGCCATTTTGCAGATTTCATTCACTTCATGGAAGCTAGTTTGCTATGATGGCGTGCTTGTTTTTTCTTTGATGAAACTTTGCATTATATCTAGCTTGCTATGATGGAACTTGCTATCTTGATGAAACTTTGCATTGTAATATGTATATGGATGGAACAACGTGTATGGATGAAACTTGATGGAAGGATGGAACTTGATGGAACTTGCTTATGTATGAATGGATGAAACTTAATTATGTGCTGGATATGTGATATGTTTGCTGTTAAATAGCCCTGTGAAATATATCTATATATGTCATATATATTTGCTGTGAAAATTGTTGGATTAAAAAAAACAAAAAAGAGCCAATATACAGGCTCTTTGCCGTCTGCCACCGACGGCAACGGTCTCTTTGCCGTCAGCCGCGGACGGCAAAGAAGCCATGTGGCAGCCAACTGTGCTTCCTGGGAGCTGACCCATTTGGCCAGTTTGCCTACAATGGCACACGCCAAAGAGTAGTGACGTCTATCTGACACCATACAGCGGACGGTAAAGACAGGACAAATTTTGCCGTCAGAGGCGGACGGCAAAGGGCTGCCGTTAGCCACCTAACGGACTAATAGCGCAATTTTTGTCGTCTGCTTTCTTTGCCGTCTGCTGCTGATAGCAAAGGCCCCTTTGACGTCAGCCGCGTAAAGCATACGACAAAGTAGTTGTTTGCCGGACCTTACTTTGCCGTCCCCTTTTGCCGTCCGCGGCGGACGACAAAGACCTTTGCCGTCCGCCATTCATGCCTTTGCCATCCGCCGTGGCAGACAGCAAAGTAGCTGATTCCTGTAGTGGTGCTTTCTGTAAAATGCTTTCCAAGTATGATGTTAATCATAGAATTGCATCACCTTATCATCCTCAGTCTAGTGGCCAAGTTGAACTTAGTAATAGAGAAATAAAATTAATTTTGCAAAAGACTGTTAATAGGTCCAGGAAGAATTGGTCTAAGAAATTAGATGATGCACTTTGGGCTTATAGAACAACATATAAAAATCCTATGGGTATGTCTCCTTATAAAATGGTTTATGGGAAAGCTTGTCATTTGCCTCTTGAGTTCGAACATAAAGCATTTTGGGCAGTTAAAGAACTCAATTATGATTTCAAACTTGCTGGCGAAAAGAGGTTATTTGATATAAGCTCATGAGATGAATGGAGAACCCAAGCCTATGAAAATGCAAAATTATTCAAAGAACAAGTTAAAAGATGGCATGAAAAAAGAATTCAAAAGCGTGAGTTTAAAGTTGGAGAATATGTTCTTTTGTATAACTCTTGTTTCAGATTCTTTGCAGGAAAACTCCTCTCGAAATGGGAAGGCCCATATGTCATCGAGGAGGTTTACCGGTCTGGAGCCAGCAAAATGCATAATCCTGAAGGTACTAACCCGAAGGTTGTCAATGGGCAACGAATAATGCATTATATCTCAGGTACGCCCATTAATGTTGAAAGTAATATTATCCAAACTTTGACACCGGAAGAACACATAAAAGAGTCCTTCTGGAACACTCCAGAATGATGAAAATAAGGAGGTACATGATACGGTAAGTAAACGGACTCCGAAAAATCCACAAAAATATTTTTTATCAGTTATGGAATATTTAAGAATTTTGGGAATAAATAATCTTCCAGGAAACATCACCTGGTGGGCACAATACACCAGGGCGCGCCAAGCAAGCCTGACGCCCCCAGGTGGGTTGTGCCCACCTAGGACACCTTCCGTACTCCGTTTTTCTCCCGTATGCTTGTCCTCCAAGATAAAAAAAATCTATATATACTTCCCGAACCTGTTGGTCACCGTATCACGGAGAAATCCTCTGTTCTCTTTTCTTGTTGTTTCTGTTCAGATTTATCAAGCCAGGCATCATGTCTTCTTGCTCCTCCAACAACATGGAAGAAGATGCTTGGTTGATGAAGATCGAGACGAAGCGGGAGGAGCCTATGGACGCTGTCAAGGGAGACAAGGGCAAGAAAGCTACCTTAGATCCATCCCTGGTGGCAGCACAAGCATGGCCGAGGAGGAGGAAGAGGATATCCTTAAGCCCTACCTTACTCACCTTACTCCTGCTGAGATTGAAGCTTTCCGTGTTATTGAAATAGTTCGCATACAGAATAAGTGTCTCACTTACAAAAATATTCTGCATCAAGAGCATATCATCCATCTCTAGAGCGTCATCCGTCGATTGTAGAATCCCTTGATCCTTAAGGATAGGATCGCTTCATCACCACCGTCATCTTCTTCACCACCAAAGGAGAATTGAGTATCGGGTATGGTCACTCCCCTTGGCTTCCGCCAAGCTTGGGGGAGGTGCCCCGGTATCGTATCATCCCACTATCTTTTTGCTTTTACTTATTTTAGTTCAATCTTTTTGCTTTAGATGAATAAAAGTTAATTCGATCATTTCTTCTTTAAAAGTTTGCTTAGTGATCTATCCTTGTAATCGTGTGCAAGTAATACAATAAAGTTTAGTTTGAGTTTTTGCTTTCTTTACTTTCACGTTGCAAATAAAAGAAAGGAAATAAGAAAGGAAAAGAGAAAGGAAATAAATCAAAGGAAAGAAATAATTCAATAAGATTATATACTAATCCTATGGTAGGTGATGGCACCACATAAGGAAAAGTATAAGTAGAAAATTTTATTAGAGATTGACAAACATAGCATTAGTCAATGATGCAACTCATGAAAGAATTAATAAGGGAAGAGAAGATTCACATATAAATATAGTATCCTAGAAATCTTTTGTGATTGTGAGCCTTCATCAAAATATTATATGCCAAAATTGTTGACATTGGACAAGGAATACAACTTAATGGTTTATGTTTATTTAAATTCACATAGAAGTCATATTGTCATAGATCCTTCAACATGTGGTGCTTGCCCCTATCTTTGCTAGCCAAAAATTCCGCACTAAGTAGAGATACTACTTGTGCATCCAAAAACCCTTAAACCCAAATCTTATTTTCAAGTGTACACCATACCTACCTAGGGATTGAGCAAGATCCCTCAAGTAAGTTGTCATCGGTGCAAAAAGGAAATAAAAATTGCTTCTAAATGTGTGAGATCGTTTAGTGTAAGAGAAATAAAGCGTTGTACGAACTTGGATGACAAATAATAAAAGCGGCAGACTGCATAATAAAGGTTCATCTTAAGGGGCAATACAACGTGACGTTCTCTCGCACTAAGGGATTGAGCATACAAACAAATAAGCGCATGGCAACCTCTGCTTCCCTCTGCGAAGGGCCTATCCTCTACTTTTATGTATTTACTTTTATGCAAAGAGTCAAAGTGTTCCTTCTATTCCTTTTTATTTTTCTCCTTTGGCAAGCATCATGTGATGAGGAAAGATCTAGGCACATATGTCCAGTTGAGTATAGATAGCATGAGTTATTATTGTTGACATCACCCATGAGGTGAGTACGTTGGGAAGCGAAACTATAAGCCCCTATCTTTCTATGTGTCCGGTCGAAACGTTTTGCCCATGGGTATGAGGTGAGTGTTAGAAATCATAGAAGACTATATGATGGTTGAGTATGTGGACTTTCCTAAAGGCTCTGACACGTTACCCTTCTTGAAAAGATGATGAATTGTGGTTGCAAAGTTGGCTGAGAACATAGTTTGTTGGTTTCTAATAGAGTTTTTGCTTTATACTTCGATTGTGTGATGAACTATTACTTATTCATGAGAAGTATATGATAAAAGTTCTATGATAAAAGTCCTATGTTTAATTTTGTTGATGTTATAATAATCAACATGATGCTTCTATGTCTGTATTTTGTTTTTATCGACACCTCACTCTCAAAGCATGTGGACATGTTTTTCGAAATCGATTTTCGCTTGAGGACAAGCAAGGTCTAAGCTTGGGGGAGTTGATACGTCCATTTTGCATCGTCTTTTCTTACTGTTATTTATAATATTTTTACCCATAATAATGCTTTTTGGAATAATTATAATGCCTTTTCTCTCATAATTTGCAAGGTATACACCAAGAGGGAGGATTCCGGCAGCTGAAAATCTGGACCTGGGAAAAGCTACATCAGGCCACCTATTCTCCACAACTCCAAACAAACTGAAACTTGATGAGGATTTTTTATGGAATATATAAGAATTATTGGAGCAAATAACTATGAGGGGGGGGGGGCCCACCAGGTGGGCACAACCCACCTAGGCGCGCCAGGGAGCCCAGGTGCGCCCTGGTGGGTTGTGCCCTCCTCGGCCCACCTCCGGTGCCCATCTTGTGTTATATAAGTCATTTTGACCTAGAAAAAAAATAAGCGGCTGGCTTTCGGGACGGAGCGTCGCTGTCTCGAGGCGGAACTTGGGCAGAAGCACTTTTGCCCTCCGGTGGAGCGATTCTGCCGGGGGAACTTCCCTCCCAGAAGGGGAAATCATCGTCGTCATCATCACCAACAACTCTCCCATCTTTGGGAGGGCAATCTCCATCTACATCTTCAATAGCACCATCTCATCTCAAACCCTGGTTCATCTCTTGTGTTCAATCTTGTTACCGGAACTATATATTGGTGCTTGTGGGTGACTAGTAGTGTTTATTACATCTTGTAGTTGATTACTATATGGTTTATTTGGTGGAAGATTATATGTTCAGATCCAGTATGCTATTTAATACTCCTCGGACCATGAGCATGCTTATCATTTGTGAGTAGTTACTTTTGTTCTTGAGGTCACGGGAGAAATCATGTTGCAAGTAATCATGTGAACGTGATATGTGTTTGATATTTTGATAGTATGTATGTTGTAATTCCCTTAGTGGTGTCATGTGAACGTCGACTACATGACACTTCACCATATTTGGGCCTAAGGGATTGCATTGTGGAGTAGCAATTAGATGATGGGTTGCGAGAGTGACAGAAGCTTAAACCCCAGTTTAAGCGCTATTCCGTAAGGGACTGATTGGATCCAAAATTTTAATGCTCTGGTTATAATTCATTCTTAATACTTTTCTCATAGTTGCGGATGCTTGTAGGTGGGTTAATCATAAGTAGGAGGCTTGTTCAAGTAAGTACAACACCTAAGCACCGGTTGATAACCCACAAGTATAGGGGATCGCAACAGTTTTCGAGGGTAGAGTATTCAACCCAAATTTATAGATTCGACACAAGGCGAGCCAGAGAATATTTGAAGTTATTAGCAGCCGAGTTGTCAATTCAACCACACCTGGAGATTATTTATCTGCAGCAAAGTGATCAGTAGCAAAGTAGTTTGATAGTTTTTATAGTAGTGACAACAGCAATAGTAACAGTGATAACAACAATTTTGTAGCAAGTGTAACAGTGATGATAGCAGTAGTAACTTAGCAAAAAAAAATAAGATAAATTCGTAGGCATTGGATCGGTGACTTGTTGGATGATATTCATCATGTGATAGTTATAACCTAGGGCGATACGGCACTAGATCCAGTTCATCGATTTAAAGTAGGCATGTATTCCGTAAATAGTCATACATTCTTTATTAAAAGAACTTGCAAGACATCTTTTGTCCTACCCTCCCATGGTAGTGGGGTCCAGATTGGAAACTAAGGGATATTAAGGCCTCCTTTTAATAGAGAACCGGAACAAAGCATTAACACATAGTGAATACATGAACTCCTCAAACTATGGTCATCATGGGCCCGGTTGTTGTCCCTCCAGGGTTGCCGGATCATAACACGTAGCAGGTGACTATAACTTTCAAGATCGGATCTAAAACATGAATATAATGATGATAACATAAATGGTTCAGATCTGAGTTCATGGCACCCGGGCCCAAAGTGACAAGCATTAAGCATGGCAAAGTCATAGCAACATCAATCTAAGAACATAGTCGATACTAGGGATCAAGCCCTAAAAAAACTAACTCGATTACATGATGAATCTCATCCAACTCCTCACCGACCAGCGAGCCTACGAAGGAATTACTCACTCCCGGTGGGGAGCATAATGGAATTGGCGATGGAGAAGGGTTGGTGATGATGAAGAACGAAGATCCCCCTCTCCGGAGCCCCAAACGGACTCCAGATCTGCCCTCCCATGGAAGAACAGGGCTTGGCAGCGGCTCCGTCTCGTGGATCATGATAATTCTTTCTCCCTAATCTATTTCTAGAAAAATAGGATTTTATAGCGTTGGAATCAGGGTCTACGGGGCCACCAGGGGGGACAACCCACCTGGGCGCGCTAGGAGAGGGGGCGCGCCCTGGTGGGTTGTGCCCACCCAGGTGCCCCTCTTCGGCAAGTCATGGCTCCAGAAATTCTTATTATTGATATAAAATATCCTCGCAAAGTTTCGTTCCATTCCGAGAACTTTTATTTCTGCACAAAAACAACACCTTGGTAGTTCTGCTGAAAACAGCGTCAGTCCGGGGTTAGTTTCGTTCAAATCATGCAAATTAGAGTAAAAAACAAGAGGAAAAGCGTTAGGAAAAGTAGATACGTTGGAGACGTATAAACTCCCCCAAGCTTAAACCTTTGCTTGTCCTCAAGCAATTCAGTTGATAAACTGAAAGTGAAAAAGGAAAACTTTTACGAACTCTTTTGCTCTTGTTCGCATAAATAAGCATAAACAACACCCATGTTTTCAGCCAACATTATAACTAACCATGCCGACAATAACTCTTAAAGATTATAATGACTCATATCTATGGCATAATCATCTAGCGAGCAATAATAAGGTATCTCAAATGGCAACACGTTGTCAAAACATCCATGATATAATATGGCAATAGTGGTATCACGCTAGCCCTTTCTGAGACCGCAAAACATAAATGCAGAGCACCTCCAAAGTTCAAGCAACGACTAAACATTGTAATTCATGGTAGAAAAGATCCAATCATGATGCACCCAACATTAGCTACACACAATGCATAAATCATGACAACTGTGCTCTTCTCAGTTTCTGGCGCTTGTTTTAGAAGCTGATGACACAACATAAAAGTAAAATAGATAGTCTCTTCACAAAGGGAAGCAGTGATTTGTAGAGGTGCTAGAGCTCAATTTTTAAAACAGAGGTAAATGATATTTTGAGGCATGCACCCTTCTCATTTACTTCACGACCATCAGTTATCAACATCTTCCATGCTAAGCACGCTAGTAGAGGTTCCCAAGCGGTAAAAGTAAAAGGTTTTGACTCCATTGGGAGTTTTTGTTTGATTATTCGAGCGATTAACTCTTTTTGTATTTTGCTGTTTGGGACTGGGCATCCCTATTACCGCCCTTTTCTCGTGCGATGGCGAGTGAATAAACACTCGACCTAAGAATAACCCACTTACCATGGAAGAAACCGACCCCCTCCTGTCGTTCCATGAAGGATCCAGGCACACAAAACGGATAATTTTTTAGAAATTTTTAGAGGTGGCACATGCAAATTTACTTAGGACGGCAGGGTAATACCGTATATAGGTAGGTATGGTGGACTAATCTAGAATAACTTTGGGTTCAAGGTTTTTGATGTACAAGCAGAATTCCCACTTAGTACAGGCAGAGGCTTGCAATTAGATTGAGAAGCGGCCAGCTAGCTAGAGAGCAACAAAGATCATAACCATGCGTTATGCATAAGTAACATTGGACACTAGCATGAGTAGGATATGAACACCATGAGCATAAATATCATAGAGGCTATGTTTGTTTTGATTCAACTACATGCATGAACATGTGCCAAGTCAAGCCACTCGAACATTCAGAGGAGGATACCATATCATCATACTACATCACAATCATTTTAACTCTATGTTGATATCCAAGATAAATCATTATCAACTCTCAGCTACTTATGCATGGCATGAAAAACTATAATATCTAATTGTCATTGCAAACATGTTTAATCAAAATGGGCTGAAGCATGGATACCAGGATAAGCATATTTACATAGACAACAAGAGTCGAGTTCATACCAGTTTCTCTCTGCCACGGCCAGTTCATCGAATGTCGTCATTATTGCTTTTCACTTGCATGACCGAACGATATGAAAATAATAATAGTGCAAGACTGCCGTGGACTAAGCTGGAATCTGCAAACATTTTATTCAACAGGAGAAGACAAGGTAAATTCTGCTCTTTATTAGTTCAACAATTATTCATATGAGAGCCACTCAACATTTTCATCATGGTCTTCTCCTCGGTACAACTCGAATAAAAAGAAAAGAAATTCAGAGAAGCATACTGAAATATTTTTTGAGTTTTTGGTTTTCTTGAACAAGCAAATAAAAAGCAAAAACGAGAAAAACTATTTACACGGGAAAGCTCCCAACAAGCAAAAGAAGAATGAGGAAATCTTTTTGGGTTTTCTTTTTAATAATACTACTAAGCATGCATAGAAAGTAAATTGACTACAACTAGTTTTTTGGGTTTTCTAAAGTTTATCAAACACGCAAGAAGAAAGCAAGAAAATAAATCTAAGCATGGATGATACAATGAAAAAGTGTGGACACCGACAAATAAAATAAGTGGACATGAATGTAAAGTCGGTGGAAACAAGTACTCCCCCAAGATTAGGCTTTTGGCCTAACTTGGTAGTCGATCAGTAGCCTGGAGGGTAGTAGGGGTGCTGAGGAGCGGGCATCCACTCATCCCATTGTGGAGGCTCCTCCTGTGCCGCTTCCGCAGCAGCCTGAGCGTTCCGGTAGGCGATGATGTCCACAGGCATGATCCTATATCATCCCCTGGCAACAGAATCAAACAAAGCAGGTGCAGGCAGTGGAATAATATCATGAGTTTTAACGCTAAAAACCAGGTTATAAGGAATGGGGATATCAAGATAATCTTGTGCAAGAAAATGATGGTGTTCCATGGCTGCCCGGTCTAGTTAAACCTTTGTCAGAGCGTAATCATGAGGGCGTATCTCAACCTCGAAGTGAGCCGCCAAACGAGTAGCAAAAATCCCGCCATGTATTTCACCCTGTGATTTATTAAGATGGAGGCGACGAGCCACATTAGCTCCGAAGCTATGAGTGTTGTCGCCCTCAGTGCTTGGCGTAAAACAGCAAAGTCTCGTGCGGTGAGCACACCCACTTTCTTTCTAGAAAGCAAGCACTTAGCAACAAATAAAGCAAAATAATGTACGACAGGAAAGTGTATGCTAGCAGCAGTGGTGGCTGACACCCCTCTCTCATCTCCCACTGTCAAAGTGCGATAAAAGTCCTCAAACCCAGCCAACCTAGGCTCGGCTAAGCTCCCATCAGAAGGGATCAAGCATATATCACAAAATTCAGTAAGTGGTATCTGACGGTTCTTAGCATATAAATCGAAGCTCACTTCAGGAGGATTATTTCTAGGCAGGAAAGTAAAATTCTGAACAAAGATATTTGTGAGGATTTGGTGCTGGTCACACTCATCTGCGATGAAGTCCGTGAGGCCGGCATTCAAAACATATTGTGTGAACTCTTGAAGGATTCCCGCCTCTTCCAGGAACGGGGTGTGCGGCCATTCGCACGGCCGTACCTCCGCCAACCTCCGAGGGTGGAGATCAATGTCAAAAGACTCCCCAATAACACCCTTGGAGTTCTTCTTCGATCCAAACTTCCTGAAGATATTCATGTCCGCGTACAATTTTTGTCGGGGAAGCTGATCGTAACCCATGAACACCTATGGGACCGGCGGACCGAGTCCCTTTTGGTTCGGTGGGGGGCGGAGATTGCACGAAGAGCAGATCGAGGCGATGCACACGAGCAGTTTACCCAGCTTCAGAGCTCTCCGGAGAGATAATACTCCTACTGCTGCTTGTCTGATTGTATTGTGTTCTTGCTAGGGAGCAATGAGAGCTACAAAACCTAGCTTGAGTGTCTCTAGTATAGAATAAGTAGAACCAGCCGAACCCCTTCTACGTTGCGCATGGGCCTCCTTTTATAGGCTCAAGGGGTCACCACAGGTGGCAACGTAAACAAGGGCAAAATGGGAAAATGAGTTGCGGTTGGTACAGCTACTTTGTACAGTGTATTCTACCTAACTCGACGGCAAGGGACAAGAGCAATAAATGCCCGTCCATGTCGCCTAAACAGTCGAAAAGGACCGTCGAGGCGCCACCGCTTACCACGATGGCACCCTGTCATGCCGCTTACCGCTGCTCTCCGTGGCTGCCTGACCTCTTGACACGACGCTTGGAATGGCCCCATGGCGACACGTTGGTGAATGAGCTGGAGCAGAGATGAAGAGAGTTGCTGCCGCGGCAAGCACCTTGCCGCTGCTGAATCCTGTCGCGCCGGAAGCTTGTCGCTCACCAAGCCTTCGGCAAGCTCCTCTTGCCGGGTCTTGTCTTCTGCGTGCCTTGAGTGGCCTTCCGGCAAGCTCCTCTTGCCGGGCCTTGTCTTCTTGGCTTAAATACTTTGTTCTTGAATGGCTCCAAAGGAACCACGGAGGACCTTGGCGGTCACTAGGCAGCCCTGCCGCTGGTGTCTGCATCGCCCGCACGAAGTTCGGGATACCAGGTACCCTACTCTAGTACACCGACAGAGCCCCGGCTGGGCCACACACAGTGCCGGCGTTGTTGGGCCGGACCCAAAATAGTGCACAGACACGCGCGCCTAGATCACGCCGTAACTTGCTCCGGACCCACCACGCCCCCACGAACAGCACGCGTCGAGCGTGGCGTCGTGGGAGAGATCGTGGGGGCTTTCTTTAATCGAAAAGCGGGCGTCCGCCCCTCTCCCTCCTTATAAGCAGGGGAATCAGGGCAGGTCGCCCACCTCGCCATTTGCTGTCCCATCTTGAAAACCACCGTCGCTCCCCCTTCTTCTCTAGCTCAAGAGAGCAACGCCCGCTTCATCGCCACCAACGCCATCAACGCCGTCGGTCTCCACCACCACCTCCGCCATGGCTCAAAGCCGACAAGGGAAGGGCGTGAAGTCGGCCGAGGCGCAGCGCTCATGGCGCGCTGCGAAAGGAGAGGGCCCTCTTCCCCACAGCTCGGCGCCAAGGAGCTGAGGAGGGCTACTACCTCTTCGGTCGACGGAGACGCGAAGCGCATCCGCGCACGAAGGTACTCTCCGCCGCCGCATCAGAGTCAGCTTCGAGCGGGTACCCCTTCTTCGCGCTCTTCTTCTATTGCGGGCTCTGCCCGCCCTTCTCTGAGTTCTTTTGCGATATCATGAACACCTACGGGTTTTGCCTCCTTGATTTCACCCCCAACGCTGTCCTGACCATGGCAGTTTTCGCACACCTCTGCGAAAACTTTGTCGGAGTCCACCCAAACGTAGCCCTTTTCCGCCACTTCTTCATGCCCCGCGTCGAGAGAGGAGAGCCACTTGCCGGAGGGATTGCTTGGATCTCCAGGATCGGCAAGAAAGAATCCTATCTGGAAGGAGAGCTCCGTAGCAAGTGGGAGGAGTGGAGAGCCGATTGGTGTTGGATCGTTGAGGAGAACCCGCAGCCCTTCACTGCCCAGCGCCAAACTCCCATAGTGCGCGGCAATGATTGGAGCAACTTGGCACCGGAGGATGCTAGGTTGAAGATTGCTGTGACCCGGATCCTGCGACTCAGGCTTGCCGGACTCACTGTAGGCGCAGTTGGCGCAGATTTCCTTCGCCGCCGCATCGCTCCCTTGCAGGAGAGGAGGAGACCTGCTTGGGATTTCCAAAACCCGGCGGATATCATGAGGTTGCGCCCGGGCCTCAACTGGAATTTCACCGTCTTGGAGTTGGACGCAATGCTTCTGGAGTTGTTCAAGCATGACCCCGATCACCCCGAGTGGTTTAGGTTGCTGAGGGGGGTCGTCCCATTGTGCAACAATTCTTCGCTCGACCGCATCCGCGCCATGATGCCCTTGTGCGATTCGCATGGGATCGTTCCAACCTGGCAAGAGCCTGCAGACGTCGTCGTGGCGGTTCTTCGATAGCTTGGAAGAAGTGCCGATCCGCGCCGACGAGCGAAAGTGGCTCACCCGCGACACCACCGACGCCGAGATGCAGCGCATTGCCACCAGGCTGGAGGAGGCGGCAGCAGCTGCTGCCGCTGGCGAATTTGGGTTCACCGTGGAAGAGGCAGAGGCAACAGAGGCGGCAAGCCTCGCCGATCGAGAGGAGCTTGCCGGCGAGGAGGAGCAGGCCGAGCCCGAAGTTGAGCCGAGCGAGACCGCCGAGGGCGCCTCCTCCACACCTTCGAGTAGCTTGCCGCGAGCGGAGCCCGCAGCTCCACCAAGAAGGCGTCTCCGCAGGGCCGGGGAAGTGTCGGGGCGGCAGACGGGCCAACAGCCGCAGCGCCCGTGCGGCGACGCGCCACCACAGCAAGCAAGCATTGCTGCAGCAGGAGCACCCACACCGCTGCAACAACCGAGGCGGATCTTCTCGTGCCACCGCTGCCACTCCCGCCAAGCGGCCAAGGAACCTACTCCTCCACCTCTTCGCACCGGAGGCGAGCCGAATTTGATCTCTCCGCGCTCAGCTCCGACGAGGAAGAGGAAGAAGTGTAAGCTTCTATGCTGTGTTTGTATTTCTTCAATTTGGTTGCTTTGTCTTGTATCTGATTTGCTTCATTCTGAACTCTTTCCTTTTCGTATGCTGGCCCAGAGCGTCGAAGAGCCAAGACCCGATGGTCGCTATTGAGGACGATCCACCCGTGGTAACAGGAGGCGCGTCTGAGACCCCCTTGCTGGACCCGGCAACCCTTCCTCAAAGCAGCCCCCAGCACAGCCCCCAGAGTAAGTATACGGTTTATTTCTTACTGTTAGGTGTGCATGGGTGCTCCTTCTTTGCTGATATCTGACTTGCTGGTTTGTGTAGGAGCAGAGCAGCCTCATCAGGAGGGCCCGGAAGCCGCCCCCGAAATTCTATCTGCTTCGACTACACCGCCAAGGGAGGATTCCCCGGCAAGGGAGCGTTCTCCGGCAAGGGAAGCCTCTCTGACAAGGGGCAGCGCCGGCGATCCTCCGGTGGTTGAGACCGCGGCCACAGATCCCATCGCAGGTAATCCCTTTAGGCCGAAAATTTCCCTTGGGCTCTTTTTTCTTCGCTTGTCTTTTCAACATTTGCTTGATCGTTCTTTCTTTTTCGATCGTCGGATCCATCTGCGAAGAGCCGATGGAAACCGGGTCGCCGGGCGAGGGGCGCTTGGCGACATCGACGACGCCGCTGCCATGATGGAAGAGGTCATGCGCCGATGGGTTCGCCGGCGAAGAGGCCGCCAAGGCTGCCGCCGCAAAGGCTGGCGAGGGGTATGGCGATCGTACTGACGACCCTGAGGCCGCAGGAGCGCCAGGCGCTACACCAACCGCCATCCCTCCGCCATCGATGCAGCGTCCAGTTCAAGAGCCCCACCCGCGCCTTCGAAGGCCGGGCGACGGCGTCTTCATCAAGCTCCCCGGGCGCCGAGCTCCAGGCACCGGTCGAAGGGGAGACCTTTGACGAAGAGCTGCTCGCCTCCGCTGGGTTGTCGCTGGTTGACGCGCGTAAGCAGCAGCGGCGAAGTTCGAGGAGGAGCAGCCGCTTCTTGAAAAGCTCTTGTCGCTCTACCGCGCCCGACAAGCCAAGTTGGAGTCCCGGAAGCACTTGTCGCGAGGGCGGAGCAGACATGGAGAAGCGCGAAGAGCTCCGGCGCCAATCAAGAAGCTCTCCAAACGTAGCGAAGAGCGGAGCGACTCATTGAAGAGCGCATGCCTTCATCCTTGAGAAGGCTGAGGTCGAGGAGCAACAACGGCTTGCCGGCGAGAAGCTATCTCGCAAGAAGAAGGCGAAATGGGCGCAGCGAAGATCAACCTTGACAGCTATGAGGAAGAGCTTGCGCTGAAGCAATCACTTGGCGGAGCTCTCAAGGAAGCAAAGGACGCTGCCGCAGCTGCCGAGGCCGCCAAGAAGGAGTTGGAGACAAAAGTGACGCAGCTGGAGGCCAGTCTGCAGAAGAGCGGCGAAGAGCTCGTCGCGCTGAAGCACGAGCGCGAGAAGGACGCCTACACTCTTGGCGAGTTGCAGGGCTGTCTCGCTGAGAGGATAAAAGAGCTTGATGCCGCCAAGGACTCCAAGGCAGATCTTGAGCTGAAGCTGACCACCCTGATGGAGACGCTGGATGGCGCCAAGGAGCGGGAGGTGGCCCTGTTGGAGACGATCAAGACCAACGAGGAGCTACCGACGAGTGCCACGACCGCCGTAACACCTTCAGAGAGAACGTGATGCACTGGACGGAGGGTCTTGTGGATACTGCCGCCGCCATCGACAAGGAGCTGATGGAGCTGGGGATGGTGGACCTTGGGTACTCTTCCGACGAGCGCCTCCAACCCAGCGCCAAGCTCAGCCTGTTCCTCAAGGGCGTGGTGACGGCTCTCCAGCGGCTCCGGGAAGAGATCCCAAAGCAGCTGGCCGAGGAATCGCGCCAGATCTGTGCGGGAGCTCTCCAGAAGGTGTTGATGAAGGTGGCCTTCCGGAATCCAGGCCTCAACCTCAACGGCGTCCTTAGATCCTTGCCGCTAGATGCCGATGTGGAGGCGCTCAAAGCCCTTGTCGCACCCATTGTGGACAAGTTGGGCAAGATCAAGCGGGTTGATGGCGACCGCGTAGACTAGGCCGCCAAATTTATCTTTCCTTGTCGCTGCTTGATCATGTTTAGGAGAACAATTTATTAGATCTGCGACAAGCTATTTTTGTAATATAACTCTATTTTAGGCAATGATTGCAATGTTATTTCCTTTACTCGATTCCTTCCTTTGTATGTTTGTGCCCTCGCCTGTGGAACTTGTCGGCGCGGCACCTTTGTCATGAAGCGCCGAGTGCGAACGTAAGCAGCCTGCTGGCGGTGCCGCCTCCGACAAGCAACCTTGTCGCAACTGGTTGCAGCTCACTTAAATTGTTGAGCGGACTCGAAACAAAGTAAGGGTGCGACCAGCTACGACTTGGTTCCTCCGCAAGACAGGTTTTCCATACAAAGTACTATCGTTCGAGGAAGATAACTTAAAAATTTAAAAACTGATTGCTCAAACTTTGGCAACTTAGCTTTTCTGTCGTTTGCTTCCCGGTAAGGCGAAACTTCCTCGAGCGACGCTTGGTGGCCCACACCCCACACCATTATCTTCTCCTTCCCCCCCGGTTAACTTGTGGGTGGATGAACCTTCCTTTCTTTGAGAAAGAGAAAGAAGAGAAAATAAAGTTATGGAGCCTTGTGGCTCGTTATTTCTTACCGGGTGTGGATGCTGCACAAAATGTCAGATAATACATGCAAAATGATGATGAAAGCATGAAATTGACAAGTTTTGCGTAACACATGAGCTTTACTTATGCACGGGGTCTGCGCCCGGCTTTGTACAAAGGATTACATGCAACATCGGCAAGACTTGTACAAAAGGTGGTTGCTTAGGAACAGGTTCCGAACAACCGCGCCTCTGAGTAAAACTTACGAAGATGTTCAATGTTCCAGAGTTGCTCACGGAATGCCATCTTCGGTCTCAAAGCGGACAGCGCCGAGCCTAGTGACTCGTTTTACCCGATAAGGGCCTTCCCACTTCAAGGTCAACTTGTTGGAATTCTTGGCGGACTGAACGCGCCGAAGAACAAGCTCGCCTTCCTCGAAGCTTCTGGCACTAACTTTGCGGCTGTGGTAGCGACGCAAAGCTTGCTGGTAACGAGCAGCTCGCACAGCGGCCTGAAGACGGTCCTCCTCAAGGAGCAGTGCGTCATCTTGTTGCAGCTGCTCTTGCTCAAGCTCATCATAAGCGAGTACTCGAGGTGACCCGTATATGAGTTCCGTGGGGAGAACTGCCTCTGCTCCATAGACTAGAGCGAAAGGTGTCTGGCCAGTGGCTCGATTTGGCGTCGTCCTGATCGACCAAAGAACCACCGACAGCTCTTCAATCCAGTTTCTTCCGCACTTGTGCAGCCTGTCAAAAGTTCTGGTCTTGAGCCCGCGCAGCACTTCAGAATTTGCCCTCTCCGCTTGACCGTTGCTTCTCGGATGAGCAACAGAAGCGAAGCAGACCTTGGCGCCAAGATCTTGGATGTATTGCATGAAGGTGCGATTCGTGAATTGTGTGGCGTTGTCGGTGACGATCCTGTTTGAATCCCAAAATGGCAAACAATTGACCTGAAGAACTTGATCACTTGACCGGGCTGTCACCTTCCTCATCGCTTCCACTTCCGGCCACTTTGTGAACTTGTCGATTACAACGCACAAGTACTCAAAGCCCCGACAGCTCGGGAAAGGGGCCGAGGATGTCGAGCCCCTGCACGAAAATGGCGAGGATAAAGGGATCGTCTGGAGAGCTTGAGCTGGCTGATGTATCTACTTGGAATGGGCCTCGCACGCTTCACACTTGGTTACTTGTGCGGTTGCATCCGGAGGGCTGTCGGCGAGAAGAAACCTTGCCGGAAAGCTTTGCGGCAAGTGCTCTTCTTGCGCCAATGTGGTGACCACATATGCCTCCGTGTATCTCGCCAACAACTACATCCATCTTCGGTGAATACACTTCAATTTCACACCGTTGAGTCTTCTTACATGCAGCGTCTTTGTCGACAAACTGGTACATACTTGACTGCCGGGCTACTCTCTCCGCTTCTTCTTGCTCTTGGAAGTTCTCTGTCTGAAGGAAATGGACAATCTCTTTGTGCCCATCTTGGAGCTTGTGGCTCGACAACAAGGACTAAAGGCACATCTGCTGCTGCGGGAACATCCGCTTCGATGGCAAGAACACTGCGGCTCGGCCGAGCTTGATGTTCCCGGCAAGCTTGCCGAGCAAAACTTGTCGGGAGCGTCTGCGCTTCAACGAAACAAACCACAGGGCTTGTCGGAGCAGATCGCTCCTCGGCACTCTTGGTGTTGATCTTTGGGACCTTCAGGGCGGCGGTTTGGGTAGCTCTGCGGAAAATAGTCGCCAAAATCAACTTCCTCTTCTTGTTCTGTCCAGTTGAGGGTGTTACTGATTGGTTGAGTCAGCTTGAGCACAAAATTCCTGGTTCCACAGGTAACTTGAGGCGGCGCACTTTGATAGGCCATCGGCAATATCATTACGAGCTCTTGGAACATGTTCCATTTGCGTGCCTTCAAAGTGTTCTTCTAGCTTTCTCACTTCATCGGCGTAGGCTTCCATCAACGGACTCTGATAATCTTTGTTCACTTGGCGGACGACAAGCTGCGAGTCACCCCTGACAATGAGCTTCTTGATCCCAAGGTCTACCGCGATTCTGAGACCGGCAAGCAAACCTTCATACTCTGCAGTATTGTTTGTCGCCTGCTCCTTGGGAAAGTGCATTTGGACTATGTACTTGAGGTGCTCTCCGGTGGGTGTGACGAGCAGCATGCCCGCACCGGTGCCTTGCAGCGAGAAGGCACCATCAAAGTACATCAGCCACTCTTTACTTGCTTCCTTGACGGGGATACTCGTCTCTGGAATTTCTTCATCTTGCGTCGGCGTCCATTCTGCTATAAACTCTGCCAATGCTCTGCTTTGGATAGTTGAAGTGCTTTCAAACTTGAGGCCAAAGCTTGACAGTTCTAGTGCCCACTCGACAATCCTGCCTGTTGCTTCTGGATTTTGCAATATTCTCTTCAGGAAAGCGAGTGACGATCGTTATCTCATGTGCTTGGAAGTAATGGCGCAGCTTTCTCGTGGCCATGAGGAGGCCGAAAAGCAATTTCTGCACACCAGAGTACCTTGATCTAGCCCCCTGCAGAAGGGAACTGACAAAACACCGGGCGCTGCACCATCCTTTTCTGCATCTTCTCGCAATCCTGCGCAGATCCGTCCTTGTCGGGACCAGAGCTTGACGGTGAAGCCCCCTGCTTGTCGCTGGATGCATCTGCCTTGGTTGCCGGCTCATCGTCTGCTTCCCTTTCCGCTACTAACGCAGCACTAACCACTTGATTGGTTGCCGCTATGTATAGCAGCAACTTCTCTTGTGGCCTAGGTGCGACAAGTATTGGAGTGGAGGACAGGTACCTCTTTAAGTCCTGCAGCGCAGCCTCCGCTACGGGAGTCCATTTCATTGGACCTGCCTTTTTCAAAATCTTGAAAAATGGCGGCGCGCTCAGCAGACCTAGAGATAAACCTCTTGAGAGCAGCCACATAGCAGGCAAGTCTTCGTACATCCTTGGCGCTTTGGTGCTTCAATCTGCTCAATGGCCTTGATCTTGTCGGATTGGCTTCAATTCCCACCGAGACACGAAGAACCCGAGAAGCTTGCGGAAGAAACTCCAAACACGCACTTCTCGGGGTTGAGCTTGAGGTTAATCTTGCGCAGATTTGCAAAGGTCTCATCTAAATCTTGAACCAGAGTTGCCCTGTCCTTGCTTTTGACCACTATGTCATCCATGTAGGCTTCTACATTTCTGTGCATTTGGGGCTCAAAAGCGTCATGGACCACTCTTGCGAACGTTGAACCAGCATTCTTTAGCCCAAAGGGCATCCGTATAAAACAGTATGTGCCACATGGGGTAATGAATGCGGTTTTCTCCTCATCTTCTTCTGCCATGAAGATCTGATGATATCCTGAGTATGCATCAAGAAATGAAAGCAAATCACATCCAGCCGTGGAGTCAACAATCTGGTCTATGCGCGGCAAGGGAAATGGTTCTTTGGGACAAGCTTTATTAACATCTCGTGAAGTCGATCTGAGTCTCCATTTCCCATTTGCCTTGCGCACAACTACAGGATTGGCCAACCACGAGGATGGAGTACTCCTCGACAAGGCCTGCTGCTTCCAATTTCTTGATCTCTTACGCAATAAATTCTTGGCACTCCACCGCTGCTTCGACTTTACGCTTGACGGGCGCGCAAGATGAGGACAGACAGCGGTGGTGCTCAATTACTTTCACAGGAACACCGGGATGTCGACGGTTGCCATGCAAACACGTCGGCGTTCGCCCGCAGGAAAGCGGCGCGCCGCCTTCCTATTTAGTGTCGAGAGTGGCACCGATGGTGAAGGTACCACCAAGCCGCCCTCCTTGGCGGGCACCCTCTTGGTCTTGATTGGAGCTGCCATCGTCTTCTTGCACTTGCTGGTGGAGCTCGATGGTGCGTCCTCGACGGTAGCGCAGCACTCAAGAGAGTGCGCTTGCCGGAGTGGGCATCGAGCTCTTGCGGACTTGGTCTTCTTCTTCCCTCCGGAGCTTCAGCGACAAGTGATTTGCTATCTGTCGCAGCTGCTGCCTCCGGTAAATCTTGTCGGCGCAGATAAGAGCATCTTTCTTGTCGCCATGAACAGAAATGACACTTATCGGGCTGGCATCTTGAGCAAGTTGTATGCATAATGAGAGGCTGCCATGAACTTGGCGAGCGCTGGACGGCCGAGTATCCCATTGTAAGGTAATGGAAAATCAGCAACGTCGAACGTGACCCTCTCAATCCTGAAGTTTAGCTCGCTGCCAAATGTTACCGGCAACGTGATCTTCCCCTTCGGCTTGCTCCTTCTGGATTGATTCCTTGGAATGTGCCGCCTCTTCGAGCTCGCTGTCAGGGATCTGAAGCTTCTGGAGCACCGCGGAGGAGATCAGGTTTGCCGCCCCGCCGTCAACTAACATCTTGGTGACCTTGAGGTTGCGGATAGTTGGTGAGACCAACATCGGCAAGCACCCGACCGCAGATTATCGCGATCGTGGTGGTCCTCAATATCAAAGATGACAGTGTCTTTGGACCATTTCGAGGCTTCGCGACTCTACGGATGGTTCTGCTGCATTAACTTCCCGCATCCATTGCTTGAGTTGGCGGTGTGAAGTATGCAGAGAGGCACCGCCGTCAACGCAGAGGACCTCTGTTGCTTTCTGAAACTCCTGCTCATCAGTTTCGTCATCCTCCATATCTTCATCGTCATCGTCGTCTTCATCCTTGTCGCGGCCGCGGGGAGGTCTGTCTCCTTGCCACTGTTTGGCCTTGCCGCGGCGTCCTCCCGGGCCGGGTCGCTTCTTGCTAACTCCCCCAGCACCTTCCTGGGCCTTCTCCTTGTCGCGCCGCTCGTACTCAGCCTTCTGCTGTTCAACAAGCTGCTCGACCTTCTTGCAGCTCTGGAGGTCATGGCCCTTGGTGCGGTGAATCTTGCAGTACTGTTTGTTGGAGCTGTCCTGCTTGTCGGCGGCCGCCACAGCTTGGCGGTCGGTGTCAGCGGCAATCTCCTTGCCGGAGCCACCAACCTTGGCTTTCTTGGCGGCACCACCGTTGCCGGACTGCTCGACAACTAGCACTTCTTTGCCCTTCTTCTTTACATTGTTCCGTCGCGGCTCTTTTTCGCCGGGCGGTCTCCTCACTATCGATCCTCCTTCGCATTCTCTCACGAGTCTTCTTCCTTCCTCGTACGTGCACACTTGTCGGCCAAGGCATACAGCTCATCGACGTCCTTGACTTTGCACATCGCCATCTCCTCCCTCATCCTGCGGTTCTGCACGTTCTGATGAAATGCGCTGATCACCGCGGCAGGGTGGACATCTGGGATGTTGTAGTGCACACGGCTGAATCTCTGGATGAACTTGCGCAGGGACTCTCCTTCCTTCTCGGCGAGCAGATGAAGGTCGCTCTCCTGGCCATGAGGTTTGTGGCCGCCTGTGAAGACGCCGATAAACTGATGGCATAGATCTGCCCAAGAGGATATGGAGCTGTCCGGCAAGTGCATGAGCCAAGATCTAACATTGGGCTTGAGTACCAGCGGGAAGTAGTTGGCGAGGATCTTGTCGTATCGTCCCCCTGCAGCTTGCACCGCGATGGTGTAGATGCTGAGAAACTCCGACGGATGCGTCCTGCCATCGTACTTCTCTGGCACATCTGGTTTGAAATTTTTCTTATCGGGCCACTGGACTTGCCGCAGCTCACGAGTGAACGCAGGGCAACCTACCGCGTCTGACAAGTCACTGGTTCCCTGGCGCATGCATCGCCGACGGAGGGCCCAGCGCGCTGGTCGGATTGGCGCGCTTCTCTTGATGCTCGGCGCGAGTTCGGCGTCTTCTTGTTGCCGTTCTTGAAGAACTTGGCGCTGATCACAGCGAGCTCGTGGATCCGATGAAGCGGTGGAGTCATTGTCGAGGTGGATCCGACGAGTCAGCGATCTTGGCCTTCGGGATGGAGAGTGCATGGTGGTTGCACCCCACGGTCTCGTCCGCCACCGGCTCGTGCCTTGTCGTCTCGCGGCGGCAGCGATGTGCTTGGTTGCAGCGAACGTCGCCGTTAAGCGAAGCCGATGAGACTACGGATGGTGGCCCTCCATTCGTCGACCTTGTCTGCCGTCGGAGGGTAATCCAGAGGCGATTGAGCTCATGCCAAAGCTTCGCTTGAGTGGTGGGTGGCAATGGCGAGCGGTGCGAGGAGCGGATATGCTCGGACTTCTAAATATGTTAGAAGGAGCGATATCCCGTCAAGCGACCGTGCCCCACTCGCACCAACTGTTGGCGCGCAAGCTGTTCTTGGCGTCCCGGATCCACCAGCTCGATCTTGGCCCAACGAACGCATGGCGCTGCGAGCACCATGACGCTGTCGGTCTCGCGCCTCCTGAGATGGACGCGATACGTGTACGGACGCCGAGGTTTGCGCCGCCTTGTCCTTGGACTTAGCAGCGACACGAGCTCCCTCGTCGACGTCCGCTCTTCCGCCGGCGTCTTCCCCACCACTCGTCGGCTCCGGTGGTGGTGGGTTTGACGCGGACGGCTCTGCTGCCGCCGAAGCCTTCTTCTTCGGTGGCATGTTGATGAAGATGATGAAGATGTTGCTCGTGTGAACGCCGGATCAGGTTCACACAGCCTCGACGCCTTCCCCTACCTGGCGCGCCAAAGATGTCGGGGAAGCTGATCGTAACCCACGAACACCTATGGGACCGGCGGACCGAGTCCCTTTTGGTTCGGTGGGGGGCGGAGATTGCACGAAGAGCAGATCGAGGCGATGCACACGAGCAGTTTACCCAGCTTCGGAGCTCTCCGGAGAGATAATACTCCTACTGCTGCTTGTCTGATTGTATTGTGTTCTTGCTAGGGAGCAATGAGAGCTACAAAACCTAGCTTGAGTGTCTCTAGTCTCGAATGAGTCGAACCAGCCGAACCCCTTCTACGTTGCGCATGGGCCTCCTTTTATAGGCTCAAGGGGTCACCACAGGTGGCAACGTAAACAAGGGCAAAATGGGAAAATGAGTTGCGGTTGGTACAGCTACTTTGTAGAGTGTATTCTACCTAACTCTGACGGAAAGGGACAAGAGCAATAAATGCCCGTCCATGTCGCCTAAACAGTGCAGAAAGGGACCGTCAAGGGCGCCACCGCTTGCCACGATGGCACCTCTGTCGTAAGCCACATCGCTGCTCTCCGCTGGCTGCACAGCCTCTTGACACGCACGCCTGGAATGGCCCCATGGCGACACGTTGGTGAATGAGCTGGAGCGGAGATGAAGAGAGGTTGCCTGCCGCGGCAAGCACCTTGCCCGGCTGAATCCTTGTCGCGCCCGGAAGCTTGTCGCTCGCCAAGCCTTCCCGGCAAGCTCCTCTTGCCGGGGTCTTGTCTTCTGCGTGCCTTGAGTGGCCTTCCCGGCAAGCTCCTCTTGCCGGGGCCTTGTCTTATTGGCTTAAATACTTTGTTCTTGAATGGCTCCAAAGGAACCACGGAGGACCTTGGCGGTCACTAGGCAGCCCTGCCGCGGGGTGCTGCAACTGCCCGTGCACGAGTTCGGGATACCAGGGTACCCCTACTCTAGTACACCGACAATTTTTGAAAATAAAAATTTTGGGAGTGACAAAAATTTGTCAACAAAACTTTATAAGATTGATAGCAACTACTCATAGGGATGCATAGAGGCCATAAAAAGCATTCAAACTACTTAGAACACTAAGAATTCAACATGCAAGCACATCTATAGCAGCACTAAGAGTAGCTAATTATTCAAAATATAAACCGCTAACACAAAAACTAATTGGACAAATGGTGGAGTCACATACCAAGCAACAATCCCCCAAAACAGGTTCGGAAACGGAGCTTCAAGCAAAGAGATCGAAATCCGCGGGTTTGAGCTCTAGAACACGGGAGAGAGAGAGCAATGGAGATTTTTTTGGAGGTAAGTGATGATGTGGGATGAAGAGGTAAGTGAGGGGGCCCACGTGGGCACCACAACCCACCAGGGCGCGCCTGAGGGTCCTGGCGCGCCCAAGTGGGTTGTGCCCACCTGGTGCACCTCCCTCTGATATTATTTGCACCAGAAATTCAGAAATATTTGGAAAAAAATCGTGTAAAATTTTCAGGGCATTCTGAGAACTTTTATTTTTGGGTCATTTTTTATTGCACGGGAAATTCAGAAAACATATAAAACATTTATTTTATTTAACTAATAAAAACAGAAAACAAAAGGTAGGGACAGAAGGTAGTGCTTACTAAATTCATCAACTTCATACCGCTCAAAAATGTTCCATTAATAAGGTTGATCGGGTCTTATAAACGAACACTTCCGATTAGCATGAAACCGAAGAACTTTTGTTAATCACTAAGTTACCTCAATGGGGATATGCATTTCCCCAACAATAAGCATTTCATATTTCTTTTTGACTATAGGTAGAGGTACTTGAAAACATCCAATAGTGATTGTCGGAGATTTTTCAATAACATTAATACCATTCACTAGGAATTATTTCTTTCGAAAGTGCACTGTATGCTCATTACCATTGATATGAAAAGTGACCTTGCTTTTATTGCAATCAATAACAGCCCCTGCAGTATTCAAGAAAGATCTACCAAGGATATTCGACATGTTGTCATCTTCGGGCATCTCAAGTATAACAAAGTCAGTCAAAATAATAACATTAGCAACAACAACAGGCATATCCTCACAAATACCGATAGGTATGGCAGTTGATTTGCCAGCTGATACTTCAATTTTGCATCATGCTTTTATATCGATGTTTATTGCATTATGGGCTGTTATTACACATTATGTCACAATACTTATGCCTATTCTCTCTTATTTTAAAAGGTTTACATGAAGAGGGAGAATGCCGACAGCTGGAATTCTGGGCTGGAAAAGGAGCAAATATTAGAGACCTATTCTGCACAACTCCAAAAGTCCTGAAACTCCACGGAAGTCAGTTTTGGAATATATAAAAAATATTGGGCAAAGAAAGCACCAGAGGGGGGCCACCCACCATCCATGAGGGTGGGGGCGTGCCCTACCCCCCTGGGCGCGCCCCCTGCCTCATGGCCCCCTGGCAGGCCTCCGGTGCCCATATTTGGCTATATGAAGCCTTTCGCCCTGGAAAAATTCAGAAGGAAGCTTTCGGGACGAAGCGCCGCTGTCTCGAGGCAGAACCTGGCAAAACCAATCTACAGCTCCGGCGGAGCTGTTCTACCGGGGAAACATCCCTCCGGGAGGGGGAAATCATCACCATCGATCCTCTCGGCGGGAGGGGGTCAATTTGCATCAACATCTTCACCAGCACCATCTCATCTCAAACCTTAGTTCATCTCTTGTATCCAATCTTTGTCTCAAAACCTCATATCGGTATGTGTGGGTTGCTAGTAGTGTTGATTACTCCTTGTAGTTGATGCTAGTTGGTTTATTTGGTGGAAGATCATATGTTCAGATCCTTTATGAATATTTATACCCCTCTGATTATGAACATGAATATGTTTTGTGAGTAGTTACGTTTGTTCCTGAGGACATGGGAGAAGTCTTGCTATAAGTAGTCATGTGAATTTGGTATTCGTTCGATATTTTGATGAGATGTATGTTGTCTTTCATCTAGTGGTGTTACGTGAACGTCGACTACATGACACTTCACCATTATTTGGGCCTAGAGGAAGGCATTTGGAAGTAATAAGTAGATGATGGGTTGCTAGAGTGACAGAAGCTTAAACCCTAGTTTATGCGTTGCTTCGTAAGGGGCTGATTTGGATCCATATGTTTCATGCTATGGTTAGGTTTACCTTAATACTTCTTTTGTAGTTGCGGATACTTGAAAGAGGGGTTAATCATAAGTGGCATTCTTGTCCAAGGAAGGGCAGTACCCAAGCACCGGTCCACCCACATATCAAATTATCAAAGTAATGAATGCGAATCATATGAGCGTGATGAAAACTAGCTTGACGATAATTCCCATGTGTCCTCGGGAGCGTTTTCCTTTATAAAAGAGTTTGTCCAGGCTTGTCCTTTGATACAAAAAGGATTGGGCCACCTTGCTGCACCATGCTTACTTTTTTTACTTGTTACTCGTTACGAATTACCTTATCACAAAACTATCTGTTACCGATAATTTCAGTGCTTGCAGAGAATACCTTACTGAAAACCGCTTGTCATTTCCTTCTGCTCCTCGTTGGGTTCGACACTCTTACTTATTGAAAGGACTACGATAGAACCCCTATACTTGTGGGTCATCAACACTCTTTTGTGGCGCCGTTGCCGTGGAGTGAAGCGCCTTTGGTAAGTAGAATTTGGTACGGAAAAATTTATATAGTGTGCTGAAATTTACTGTCACTTGTTACTATGGAAAGTAATCCTTTGAGGGGCTTGTTCGGGGTATCTTCACCCCGACCAGTAGAGCAAAGAGTTGCTCCTCAACCTACTGAACCTACTGAAAATGTTTACTTTGATCATGGGGTGTGGACGCCTTGAAGACCGCGACCCCTCCCCACCCCGTGATCATGGGGTGTGGACGCCTTGAAGACCACGACCCCTCCCCATCCCGTGATCATGGGGTGTGGACGCCTTGAAGACCGCGACCCGGCCCCGCACGGTAAATGAGCCGCGCCTCCACGCCTCCCTGTTTTTATGGGGAAGGCGCGAGCCGCCTCTTTACCACGATGTGATGCATGCGTGCGGGAACTGCCCCACGCATGCCGCCCACGTCACGCGCACCCCTCCACACCACGCCGCGCCGCGCGCGGGTCGTGGGAAGCGCAGCGCGTGAAAAGTTTTATTGCGGTAAAAACCGCCCCGCCTACCCGCGCACCGTTTTGGGCCTGGCCCAATAACGTGTCACGCTTATGTGTGGCCCAGGCCCGGGGGCTCCTGTCGGTGTACAAAAGGAGGGACACACTTTTGTACCCCTTTACCTATGCACGGGCAGTCGGAGCCGCGCCCACGGTCACACCAAGAAGAACAGGGGAGGTGAGCCAAGGTAAGACCGAAGCCCAAGACAACCGAGCAAGGCCAAGGCCCAGACCACAAAGAGCAGAGGGACGAGTAGGTTCCCTCGGCAAGACCCTTGCCAGGGCAGCTCGCCCCACAACAACAGAGCGAGCCACCCTTGAGCCCACGGCCTCCAACATCACGTTGGGCCAGGTCTCGGGAGGCACCTCCATGGTGGCATGCAGATCTTTGTGAAGACAAGGAACGCTCAAGATCAGATGAGGATTAGAAGACGACGATCCTCTGCAGGATCCTTGCCGAGGAAGGCCACCAGACCCCCGGCAAGGTCCTTGCCAGGGACGACAGCGCGCCACCGCAAGACCCTTGCCGGGCCACCTGGCAAGACCCTCGCCGAGGACGCCAGCAGGGCCACTACCAGGCCCGCACCAACCAAGTCTCCACCGCCGTTCACTTGCAGCTACCAGCCCAACTAGTTGGGCGGGCACCTGCGTGGCAACATGCAGCTCCCGGGCCAACTCATCCAGCGCCTGCATGGCGGCATGCAGATCTTCGTGGAGGCTCCACCACCGCGCCGCCTTAGCTGCCTGCCTGCCTACGTGGCGCCGCATGCGTCGCTAGCCAGGGCGCGTGTCGAAGCAAGGAGGAGCGGCGACGGCCACGGGGCGGGCCTCGCCCGTCCCGATAAAGCAAGGGACACCTAAGCTACGCATTAAATGCATCTTGTCGTAATATCTGACGATAAGCTCAAAGCACTGTGCGCCTTTCCACCTCCTGTGTGCCACTGTGGCAGCCCCTTTCGACTATAAAAGGAGGCCCATGGCATACTAGAGAAGGATTCGGCTCTTTTGAACCAGGCACTCACCACAGCTAGTTCGAGAGCTCAAGAATTCTCTGAAATACTCCAACCAAAGCAGGACTAGGGTTTTACGCATCCGCGCGGCCCGAACCTGGGTAAACGTTCTCCGCACTGGTTACTAATCCTGCTCTTTTCGCAACCCCGTGCCCCAGCAACCGTAGTAGGGATTCTTGTGATCCCATAGGTTTCGTTCCACACCGACATCTTTGGCGCGCCAGGTAGGGGGCGCAATTGTGAGAATTTGGTCCAGTAGCTAGCCTAGCAGTTCTTCGTCGCCATGGCTCCCAAGAAGAAGGCGGCCACGGCGATCGGCTTATTGGGCGAGCAGCCCGATGCCAGTCTTGGCGGCGGTGGGCAGCTTCATGACAGGACCCGATGTCGGTTTCGGTTCCAGCCAAACCCTCGAGTTGAACTCAGGGGTGCCGCGGAGATCTCACCCCTACCTACCTGCACCCGTCGCCTCGCAAGGATCTAAAAACTACACGAAGAGCAACACAAGGGACACAAGGTTTATACCGGTTCGGGCCACCATTGTGGTGTAACACCCTACTCCAATGTGTGGTGTGGTGGATTGCCTCTTGGGCTGATGATGAACAATACAAGGAAGAACAGCCTCGCGAGGGTGAGGTGTTCTTGTGGCTAGGCTCTCAATCGGATGGGATCAAGCTAAGATTATCCCTCTCTACTATGGTGGCTAGCTCTACTTATAGGCAGGGGCCCTGGGCCTCTTCCCAAATATTGAGCGGCAAGGGCGCCAACAATTGGCCATTTTGAAGGGGAACATCTAGTACACTTATCCTGACTAAAGTTGGTCCTCGCCTGTCAAAGGCTCTGGTGGTGATGCCAGCTTGGGCTCCATGATGACCTCCTTCCTGCCGTTGCGACGGTCTTGGTCTTGTTGCACCGAAACGGCTGCCTTTGCTTGATGCTCTCGCCTGCGCTTGCCTCCTTTGCACCAAAGAGGAAATGAGGACACTGCGCGGGCTGGCACCCGCCTGGCGCCCTTGGACGTCATGGCTTGCGTCATGGGCACCTCATGAGGTTCCCCGCCTTGATCTCTCCACCTCCTTGCGAGCCAGCCTGACGAGGCCGTGCACGAGAAGCTTCACATCGTCCGTGCATGCGAGGCTTGGCCCCTTGAGGTCTTGAGCTGGTGCTGATGAAGATGGGCCGCACTGGGCCACCCTTTGAGCCACGTCGCAGGCCGCAGGCAGGCAAGTCTGGGTACCCCCGTTCCCAGAACGCCGACAGTAGCCCCCGGGCCCAAGGCGCGCCTGGACTTGGCTTAGCAGAGAAGCGAAGGGGCAAGTGCGAAGCACCGCGGGCCCTAACAGCTTGCGGCCTTGGGCGCCGCGTGGCGGTTGATTGGACGTGGGCGTCCCTGCTTCCCCATGACGCCTCGGCGACTGCACGAATTGACAAGTCCCTGCATGCAAAGCGGGTCATGATTACCTGCGATCGTGGAGGTCGACGGTTGGCCTTCCCCGGCTATAAGTACGGAACGGCGTGTGCCCTTCCAGTCCATCTCTTCTTGCTTCTCCTTCTTCTCCGTCCCTTGCTCCACTTTGCGGCAATGGCTCCGATCCGCCGGTTCTTCGCGGAAGAGAAGGGAAAGGCTCCCCGAGAGGGTCCCGACCCGCTTCCGTCGAAGAAACGGCTAGCCCTCTGCCGTCAGGATGAGGGCGCCCGGTAGGAAGTGTCGAGGCCCTGTGCGGCGGCCACCGCCAGAGTTCACGCTGCCCTTATCGCCCACTTTGAGGGCCACAGAAGGAGTTGGCGCCGAGTGCCATGGGCGACGCCGCCCGTCGGCGTCGGCGGTCCGCAACGGTCGCGTTGTCCCTCACGGAGTCCATGCCGAGGGCTCCTCCGAGTTTGTGCTCCACGCCGCCATGCCTCCTTAGTTTTGGATTCGCCTTCCTCCCTCCTTCGCCTTCGTGATGCCGCAGGGGGTATATTTGGAGCTCTGGTTGCAGCACCCTCGCGATTGAAGCGGAGGTCGCGGTCGTTGCTCCGGGCAAGGTCTTCATGACTCGAGGTTGGGGCGAGATCGCCCGGGTCTGCAGGACGAGGGGCGCCCTCGCGATCCACCTGGAGTACGATGGCGCCTCCATGATGTTCTTCAAGGCCTTCGACGCGGAAGGACGCCGGCTGGAGTGCTGCCCTGAGAGAGGCGGTCGGGGCCCTGCCGCGGCGAGGACTAGGCCCGCCGATCGCTCCCTCAGTAGCTCCTCATGCGTCGGGGGATCCAGCGACTCCGCCGAGCTCTTCACGACCCCTGAGACGAGCGACGGCAGCTACGAGCCCCCGTGCTTGCACCGCTAGCGGATCTGGATGAGGTTGGCGCCAGTGCCTGATGGCCCACTGTTGATGATGGCGTCTCTTGCGGAGGCACGTGTAGTTAGCGTTCTTAGGATCTGCTCCCTCTGTTCCCTGCGAGGAATCGAAAACGTGCCCCGTGGGGGCTTGTAAGGTGCCTGTGGTTCTGTTTGTTAATATGATCCTCGTCGTGAAGCGATGTGAGATGCTCATTCCGTCTTAGCTTAGTTCCTCCTTTCAAACCTCCACGAGGGCTTGGTGCTCTGCGCCGACAGGTCCGGTCCCAAGGCGAGCTTCAGCCGTCGCTGGTATGCCAGGTCGCGATGCCGTGGTCAAGGCCAGGAGGTGAGCAGCCCGGTGTCCAGTAAGAGCCCGTGAGTCGCGATGCTCCGGAGGTCCCCTTTAGCGCTCAAGCAGCCATCGTTCTGTGAGAAAGGAGCGCGACGTTGCTAACACGGGATTGCCTTAGGTGCGAGGTTGGTGCTGCGTTAGCTAGTGTTTCCGGAGGATGAATTATCTTGGGAGTCAGGAACCGCTTCCCGGTGCAACGTTAGGTCCGTGCATCGGCAGGCGAGGGGTCGCGTGGTGAGGTCCCCGCGTGCCTCTTCCCTCTCGCCTTTGCTCCCCTTTCTGCTCTACGTCCTCGGGTCCCGGCCCTCGAGCGGGTCTCAGCCGTCGCTGGTATGCCAGGTCGATGCGTGGACAAGGCCAGAGGGTGAGGCTGGAGAGCGATGGGAGCCCGTGGTCGTGATGCTCGGTACCCCCTTTAGCGTGCAAGCGGTTTTGCGACGAGGCCAAGAAGACGCCGTGAGGGCCTCACCTGGCACTGCTCCTTGAAGAGATCCTGCAGGCTCACCACAAGAAGAACAAGAGTCCGCCATGACAAGCGACGGTCAGCCGTTGGTTGCTCTGGAGGGGTGACGAGGCACTAAAGGCCTGACGAGGTGGCGCCGTGCAGGGCTGCCGCAGCCAGAGCTCAGCCATTCAGGTTTGTCGGCGCTGCAGGGACGGACCCATGCGCAAGCGTCGTGCCGTTGGGGAGCAGCTCCTTCGGTTGGTGTCAATTGAGCGGGTGACTAGGTCAAACACGTTAATCATGAAGGAGCGAGTTCATTTAGATAGGTGCGAGGAAAGGCGGGCGTCGGCTGGGTGCAGCCCGGCGACTTGGGATGATGCAGCCCGAGGGCCCCGATAAGGTAAGCTAGGAACATGAAGTACAAGGGATACCGCGCGGGTCGGACCCATGTGGCACAGGAATGATGCAGCCACAGGGCGCTCCGGCTGAAAATGAAACTTGAAGGATGTCACTGTAGCGTTGAAGGCGAAAGGATGCTGAAGTAGCAAGCGCCGTGGGTTGCGGAAGCCGATCTTCACGAGCCCCGGGCCCGGGGAGCCTCGGGAGGCTCCGGAGGCGCTGGTGGCTCCTTGTGGACCATCTCCATCTCCGCCAGGACTGCAGAATGCCTGACCTCTTGAGCCTCCAAGATGCTCCCCATGAGGCGCTGGCGCGTGGCAGCCGCGTTAGGCACGCTGTAGTGCATCTGAACGTGGTTGTGGGGTGGACCTTCACAGGCGCCCAGCGCGAGGGCAGGCGCTCTGAGGCGGCTCGGTTGAGCCCTGGTATGTCGATCTGCAGACGCGCAGCCCACCTTCCTCGCTGGATGGGCAGCTCGGCGGAGTAAGCGGCGGCTGCCACTCATGACTCTTGACTCCTGCAACTCTTGAATGATCTGGTGACGAACTCCGAGGTTTGGCCCTCCTTGCCTTGCTCCTTCTCGAGGGAAGCGTGCTTTGGCGCCTCCAAGTGGTGCTCAAGCGCCTCCCTCGTGACCTTAGCAAGGTCGGTGGCCCTCGGGAGAGCCCCGAGCCTTGCTCGAGGAGGCGCCGGGCGCGCCTTCCTATTGGACAGAAGGAGGTGCCCCGTGAACAGGCGCGGACCCTGAGGGGCCTGCCTCCCGAGGGGTCGGGCCAGAGATGTCTTCTTCTTCTTGGGAGCAGCCTCGGGGAGCCTCCCGCTCCTGCGGTCTGGGTCTTCAAGTGATGCGGCTTGAAAAGCATGCTCCAAGGAGCACACCGCATCTCTCTCTTCACAAGGCACCGTGATGACTCCACCGCTCCCGGCATCTTGGCGGCGTTGTGGCCGTGATGAGTCACGGCCATGAACTTTGCGAGCTGAGTACCGAGGATGGCATTGTATGGCGGCGAATGTGAGCGACATCGAAGTCGATGAGCTCGGTGCAGTGGTGTCGTCGCCCGAAGGTGACAGGGAGGCGGACCTGCCCAATCGGGCTGTGGAGCCATCGATGACTCGGAGAAAGGCTTGGTTGGCGGAAGCTGATTGTAAAACACTTGGAATTGCTGAATATCTCTACTGGACAGGACATTGAGCCTGCTCCGCCATCGATGAGGTCTGGTGACTTGCGTTGCGATGATTGGGGAACAAAGCATCGGGAGGACTCCGGCTATGGCGCGCGCGACTTGAGCTGATCCGCCGAGCTGAATGTGATGGCGCCGCTGACCACGAGAGGCGTGGCTTGAGCTTGGGAGGACTGCATTCACTTGCGGGCGAACTGCTTGAAGAAGCGCTGAGAGGCTGGGGCTTGAGCTCTGCCCAAGATGCAAGCGATTGCGCACGGCTCCTGGAAGCCACCAGCCCCCTCGTCCTGATGGTGGTCCTCATTTCTCCTTGGCTGTGGCGGCAGAGGAGGGAGGCCTGCGTTGCCTTGCGGGCGATCTTCGTGAGGCTGATCCCTCCAACCTCCCTCGCGAGGCTGATCCTGCCAGCGGTCCTCGCGAGGTCGGCCGCGCCATCCTTGGCGAGGGCCACGGTCTTCCCAGCGTCCTGCGTTTCTTCCTCCTCCTCGGCCGTAGCCTCAATCATTGCGATCGGGGCGTCGACCGATTCGCCCTTCTCACACTGCTCGGAGTTCAAGACATTCGTTGGTGTTGTGGGTGTGGAGGTCATGGTACACACAGTACCGGCTGCCCTTGGAAGACTCGGGCTGATCTCTGCCTCGCTTGGTATCTGGTTCCGCCGCGAGCACGGCAGCCTCCTTGCGCTTCACGTCCTTGACCTTGGGCTTCTTCTCTTCTGGGTCTGCGGCTGGCAGCTCGAGTAGGGAAAGGCGTCCTTCCTCAGCCCTGGCGCACTTGGTCGCCAAATTGAACAGCTCCAAGGATGTGCACAGATCTTCATGCATCGCCAGCTCCTCCTTCATCTTGACGGCACGCACAGCGTCGGAGAAGGCTGAGATGATGGCCTCCTCAGTCATCTTGGGAATCTTGAGGCGCGCGTTGTTGAAGCGCTAGATGTACTTTTGTAGGGTCTCCCCTGGCTGCTGCTTGATGCGGCGCATGTCGCTCACGGCAGGAGGCCGGTCGCGAGTGCCTTGGAAGTTGGCGATGAAGCGGGTGCGCATCTCGTCGAGGAGAAATCGTGCGAGGCGAGTTCGAGGGCAGTGCGGGCTCCGTCCTTGAGTGCCATGGGAAACAAGTTCGCCATGACCTTCTCGTCCCCGTTGGCATCTTCGATGCCCAGCTCGTAGAGCTGGAGGAACTCCGCAGGGTCGGCCATGCCGTCGTAGCAAGGAGGCAGGTCTGGCTTGAACTTGTCGGACCCGTGACATTTGTGCAGCTCGGTGGTGAAGGCGCGACAGCCTGCTGTGGCCACGGGAGGCCTTTGGTGACGAAGGGCCTGGTCTTGCGGGTCCCCATGCGCTGCCGCTGGGAGCAGCGAGGTCTTAACATCTTTGGAGCGGGGCCTTGATCGTGACGGGCGGTGCAGGGAGCACTCGGGCAGCTTCTTGGGGGCGAGGGACCTCTTGACAGCTCTGCTCTTGCTGCGCTGGTGCCGGACGGAGTGGGTTCCGCCCAGGGGCCACGCGCCTTGGTGCCAGGGCGCCTTCTTGAGGGAGAGGTGGCTGAGGCGCCCCTGGAGCTTCATCGTCCGCGCAAGGCGGGGCGCGGTGCAGCGAGAAGGACGACACGGGGAGCCCCCTACGGCGCGGACGAGCTCGGCGACGCGGTCGAGCCACTCTTCGTGAGCGTCGTCGGCAGGCGATGCGCAGGAGCTCGTTTGCGCGATGGCGCGCTCGAGCCTCCATGGGCGCTGGCGGGCGCGAGACGAAAAACCAGTGGGGCGAGTGAAGGGTAGTGGTATAGCCGTCTCGCCTCACGGACGAATCTTTGGGGCGATGCTTGCTGCTCGTTCCCGCCGGGCGGTGGCGGCGTTGACGCCTTGAGCGGCGAGGAACAGCGAGGGCAGCTGCCGGCGGGGCCGTCTGGCGGCAGGTGGCGAAAGCAGCTCGGCGCTTAGCGCGGGCCCGACAGCGTCGACATGGATGAGGCGGGCGGCGAAGAACAGGCGGCGGAAGACTGATTCGGTGCACCTACCGGGCGCGCCAAATGTCGGTTGGGGTTCGGCAAACCCTCTAGGTTCGAACTACAGGGTGCACGCGAGATCTCACCCCTACCTACCTGCACTTCGTCGCCTCGCAAGGATCTAAAAACTACACGAAAAGCAACACAAGGGACACAAGGTTTATACTGGTTCGGGCCACCATTGTGGTGTAACACCCTACTCCAGTGTGTGGTGTGGTGGATTGCCTCTTGGGCTAATGATGAACAATACAAGGAAGAACAGCCTCACGAGGGTGAGGTGTTGTTGTGGCTAGGCTCTCGATCACATGGGATCAAGCTTAGATTCTCCCTCTCTACTGTGGTGGCTAGCTCTACTTTTAGGCAGGGGCCCTGGGCCTCTTCCCAAATATTGAGCGGGAAGGGCGCCAACAATTGGCCATTTTGAAGGGGAACATCTAGTACACTTATCATGACTAAAGTTGGTCCTCGCTTTGTCAAAGGCTCTGTGGTGGTGGCCTTGCTTGGGCTCCACGATGACCTCCTTCCTGCCGTTCTGACGGTCTTGGTCTTGTTGCACGAAATGGCTGCCTTTGCTTGATGCTCTCGCTGCGCTTGCCTCCTTTGCACCAAAGAGAAATGAGGACAATCTGTGGGCTGGCGCCCCTTGGCGCCCTTAGTCGTCATGGCTTGCGTCATGGGCACCTCGTGAGTACCCGCCTTGATCTCTCCGCCTCCTCATGAGCCAGCTGACGAGGCCGTGCCTAAGGAAGCTTCTGTCGTCCGTCCCCATGAGGCTTGGCCCCTCGCGAGGTCTTGAGCTGGTCTTGATGAAGATGGGCGTCTTGGGCCACCCTTTGAAACACGCCAGCAGCGGCGAGCAAGTCTGGTACCCCGTTCCTAGAACACCGACACCCGAGTCGCGGTCCGCGAACACCAGCATCACCCTGGCATTCAGAGCCTGGCGAGCGGCGTCGTTCGCGCGCCAGACGACCGGCCGCACGTCGCCAGATCCAAAGACGGAGCTGGACCCCCGCAGGCGGCGCGGGGCCCTCCAGGAGTGTCGTTGTGCCACCCCCAGGCGGCGCAGCGACCTCCAAGACGACCACGTTGGCGACCACTACGCGCTCTTCCCATGGTGTGCGCGACGAGCAGCGCCACCACGCCGGTGACCCTGGGCGCCGCCGTGGGAAGAGCCATGTGCGTTGTCCACTGGATGAAGGAGTTCGGCATGCTCGCCGAAGTGCTGGCGAAAATGGCACGCAGCCGCTGGATCGTAATGGAGCTCCTTCTAACGTGGTTAGGAGTTGAAGCGCGCCGCGATCCGCGCAGCTATCACCGCCGCCCACGCCAGCAGAAGCTTTGGCGCGCGCGCAGCTGCTCCTCGACTTCCCTCCTGCTGCAGAGAAGCTCGACGAGTGGAGGGCAACCATCCGGAGCCTCATCGCCATTGCCAACAAAGACGACCCGCGGCCGGCGGGGCCCTCGGGTTGGCGCTCCACCGAGCCACCACATGCTGGCGCTGGGAGGACCGGGGGAGCTACGACTACGGTGCACTCTCCTCCTCCTCGCCAGCCACTGCGGGCATTGGCCCGTCGTGACGACGCTTATGATAACATCTCCATAGCATCGTCCGACCTGCGGACCCTCCGCGACCAGCGCTAGGTTCTTCAGGGACGAGCTCACGAAGACGCTCGGACCACCATCAAGTGTCGGCGCAAAATGCGCCACCAGTCGGACAAGCGGGCGGGACCCGCTATGGATCACCCGGCACCGGGGGGCTCCGGCGGCCTACCTTACGAGGTGGGCTGCCCGGCCTTCACCCGTGAGCTGCGGCAGTTCCAGTGGCCGTCCCACCGCACGTTCAAGCCCGACGTCGGCGAGAAGTACACTGGCAAGACCCATCCGTCCGAGTTCCTCAATATCTACACCATCATGATGCAGGCTGCTGGAGCTCGTGACGACAAGGTGCTTGCCAACTATTTCCCGCTGGCACTGAAGCCTAATGTTATGTCTTGGTTGATGCACTTGCCGGCGGATTCCATTTCTTCTTGGTCGGATCTGTGCCATGAGTTCGTTGGCGCCTTCACAGGAGGCTACCAAGCTCATGACCAGGCCAGTGATCTGCATATCATTCCCCAAAAGGAAGGGGAAACCCTGCGCAAATACATCCAGAGATTCAGCCGGGTGCAGTACAACATCCCCGATGTTCATCCCACCGCTGTAAGCAGCGCGTTCCATCAGAACATGCGCAACCGCAAGATGCGCGAAGAGCTGGCGATGACCAAGGTTAAGGATGTGGCCGAGCTTTACGTTCTGGCCGACAAGTGCGCCCGGGCTGCAGAGGGGAGGAAGTACCACGGCGAAGACGCCAGTGCGGAAACCAACTCTACCGACGAAGACGCCGCTACCCCGACGAAGAAGGGCCGGCGTCGCAATACGAAATGCAAAGGCAAGGCTGTGCTTGCCGTTGAAGGATCTGACGACACTGGCGCTGCCAAGAAGGTCAAGGCAGACGCCCCCTGCAAGGAGATTGCCGGGTGCGCCGCCTGCCAGGCCTTGGCGGCTACCGACAAGCCAGGAAGCTCCAGCAAGCAATACTGCAAGATCCACCGCACCAAGGGCCAAGACCTCCAGAACTGCCGACAAGTCGAGCTGCTTGCTGAGAAGCAAAAAGCTGAGTACGAGAGGCGAGACAAGGGGAAGGACCAGGATGGTGCTAAGGGATCCGACAAGAAGCGTGGCGACCAAGGAGGCCGCGGCGGCAAGGACAACCAGCAAGAGAGGCCCGCCCGGGGCCGTGACAAGAAACAAGAAGACGATGATCACGACGAGGACGACGAGTCCGGTGAGCAAGAGTTCCAGAAGGCTACGGAGGCCATGCGCATCGATGATGGCGCCTCGCTGCATACTTCTCACCGCTAGCTCAAGCAGTGGGCGCGTGAGATTACAAAGAATGAACCGTCGTTCGGCCTTCGAAGCCGCTGAAGTGGTCCAGCCGCCCCTCATCTTGGGCGCCGAGACCACCACGACCGCCGCGACCGCGGTCGGTGTTTGCCATTGTTGGTCTCACCAGCGATCGCAATCTCAAGGTGAACAAGATGTTGGTTGACGGTGGGGCCGGCCTGAACTTAATCTCGCCCGTCGTGATCGAAAGGCTGCAAATTCCTGATGAAGACCTTGAGGAAACGGGCACGTTTCAAGGGGTCAATCCGGGGAGGAGCCAGCCAAAGGGGAAGGTCACACTGCCCATGACGTTTGGAGGAGAGTTGAACTACATGACGGAGAGGATCATCTTCGACGTGGCCGAGATGCCCTTGCCCTACAACGGGATCCTCGGCCGCCCGGCACTAGCCAAGTTCATGGCGGTAGCACACTACGCCTACAACATGCTAAAGATGCCCGGGCTATTGACCATCATCTCCATCCCCTCCGACAAGAAGGATGCGCTCATTTGCGCCGACCAACTCTACCAGGAAGCTGTTGCAGCAGCTGCCGTCAAGGCACCTGCTCCTGCCGCTGAAGGCCCGGGAGGGAAGAACAAGCCCGGCAAGACCTCTCGCACGCACTCCGGCAAGCGCACCTCCTCGGAGTGTTGTGCTACCGTCGAGGACGTGCCAGAGAGCTCTACCGGCAAGAGCAAGAAATCCAGAGCTGAGCCGCCGTAGACCAAGAAGGTGTTCATCAGGGAGGATGGCACAGGAGGGGCCTTCACCATAGGCTCCACCCTCGACAGCAAATAGGAAGGCGCGCTCGTCACCTTCCTGCGGGCGAATGTCGACGTGTTTGCGTGGCAAGCATCCGACATCCCAGGTGTTCCCAGGGAGGTGATTGAGCACCACCTAGCTATCTGTCCTCATGCGCAGCCCGTCAAGCGAAGGTCGAAAGCGAGCTCTGGAGAGGCGGGAGTTCATCACAGAGGAGATCGGGGAAGTTGGGCGACAGGTTTGGTGAGAGGAGTGCTCCACCCGACGTGGTTGGCCAATCCGGTAGTGGTGCGCAAGGCAAATGGGAAGTGGAGGTTGTGTATTGACTACACAGATATCAATAAGGCTTGTCCTAAGGACCCCTTCCCGTTGCTGCGCATCGACCAGATTGTCGACTCCACTGCCGGGTGTGATCTGTTGTCATTCCTCGACGCCTACTCGGGCTACCACCAAATCTTCATGACAAGAGAGGATGAAGAAAAGACAACATTCATCACCCCATGTGGTACGTATTGCTTTTTACGGATGCCTTTCGGGTTGTGAGTCTTTGGCTCGGCGTTTGCAAGAGCAGTCCAAATTGGTTTTGAACCCCAGCTCCATAGAAATATGGAAGCATACATGGACGACATAGTGGTCAAGACCAAAGACGGGGCAACTCTTGTGCAAGATCTGGAAGAGACATTTGCCAACCTGCGCAAGATCAACCTCAGGCTGAACCCTGAGAAGTGTGTCTTCGGCGTTCCGTCCGGCAAGCTTCTCAGGTTCTTTGTGTCGCAGCGTGGGATCGAGGCAAACCCAAACAAAATCAAGGCCATTGAGCAGATTGAGGCGCCCAAGCGGATCAAGGATGTGCGTCGACTCATCGGTTGCGTCGCCTCCATGAGCCGATTCATCTCCAAGTCTGCCGAGCACGCCCTTCCTTTCTTCAAAATCTTGAAGAAGGCAGGCCCAATGGAGTGGACCCCAGAAGCCGAGGCAGCATTGCAGGATCTGAAGAAATACCTTTCCTCCACGCCAATACTAGTTGCGCCTAAACCACAACAGCCGTTGTTGCTGTATCAGGCAGCGACGAATCAAGTGTTCAGTGCCGCACTGGTGGCACAGAGGGAGGTCGACGTGAAGGCGGTGACGGCGGCAGAACCAGCGGATGTCAAGCCAAAGATTCCCCCAGCAGGGCCTGGTGTCGGCAAGGCGAGGCCCCCAGCAGAGTCTGATGCCACCGGGGCAGTGCCCGCACGGTCGAGTGAGGTGGTGCAGAAGAAGAAGATGATGCAGCACCCGGTTTACTTTGTCAGCTCCCTCTTGCAGGGAGCTAGATCGAGGTACTCCGGTGTGCAGAAATTGCTCTTCGGCCTCCTTATGGCCTCGAGGAAGCTGCGTCATTACTTCCAAGCCCACGAGATCACTGTCGTCACCCGCCTCCCATTGCAATGGATACTGCATAACCCAGATGCCACCGGAATGATTGTGGAATGGTCCTTGGAGTTGTCAAGCTTTGGTTTGAAGTTTGAAAGTACCTCGACAATCCAGAGCAGAGTCTTGGCGGAGTTCATCGCAGAATGGACCTCAACGCCTGACGAAGAAATCCAGGAGACCGCTCTCCCTGGCAAGGAAGCAGACCGCGAGTGGATCATGTACTTTGATGGGGCTTTCTCGCTGCAAGGCGCTGGTGCCGGCGTGCTACTCATCGCGCCCACCGGAGAGCACCTCAAGTACGTGGTCCAGATGCACTTTCCCAGGGAGATGTCCATCGACAACACTGCGGAATACGAAGGGCTGCTTGCCAGTCTCAGGATCGCGGCAGACCTCAGGGTTAAGAAGCTCATCGTCAGGGGCGACTCGCAGCTCGTTGTTAGGCAGGTCAACGAGGATTATCAGAGCCCATTGATGGAGGCTTACATAGATGAGGTGAGGAAGCTGGAGGAATGCTTTGACGGTACCCAAGCGGAGCACGTCCCCCGATGGAGAACGACATCGCTGATTACCTGTCAAAGTGTGCTGCATTCAAGCTACCTGTGGAACCAGGTATCTTTTTGCTCCGGTTAACTCAACCATCCGTCGAACCATCAATGGGGCAGAACAAGCGGATGAAGTCAAGTCCCGGCAAGTACTTTCCTACGAGCCCCACAGGTTGCGGCAAGGGTGCTTTGCAGACGCTGAGCCCCGCCAAAGGAAGCGGCTCCGCAGAGCGTCAAGCCCTAGCCATGGAGACAGCCGCGCCCATGGCTGAGGAAATGCCTTTGGTCCTTGCCGTCGTGCCCCAGGCTCCGGCATGGGCGCAACATACTGTCTGATTCCTCCAAACAGGGGAACTTCCTGAGGAGCAGAAGGAAGCGGAAAAAGTAGCCCGCCGGTCCGCCCTGTACCAGTTCGTCGATGACGTCTTGTACAGGAGAAGGCCAAACGGCGTGAAATTGAAGTGCATCCCCAGGGAGGAAGGACTGGAGCTGTTGGCAGAGATACATGGAGGCATATGTGGCTCCCACATTGGGTCGAGGGCCCTTGCCGGAAAGGCATTCCGGCAAGGTTTCTTCTGGCCCACCGCCCTCCAGGATGCGACGGCACTAGTAACCAAGTGTGAAGCGTGTCAGTTCCATTCAAAGAAGCTTCATCAACCAGCTCAAGCCCTTCAAACAATCCTCTCTCTCTGGCCATTCTCGATGCAGGGCTCGATATACTCGGCCCTTTCCCCTGCTGTCGGGGCTTTGAAATCTTGTACGTTGCACTCGACAAGTTCACAAAGTGGCCGGAGGTGGAAGCAGTGAGAAAGGTGACTGCTCAGTCAGCTGTCAAGTTTTTCAAGGGACTGGTCTGCCGTTTTGGTGTGCCAAAGAGAGTCATCATTGACAACGGCACGCATTTCACAAGCCCCACCTTCATGCAATACATTCAAGACCTCGGTAGCAAGGTCTGTTTTGCTTCCGTGGCACACCCACGGAGCAACGGCCAAGCGAAGAGGGCAAATGCTGAAGTGTTGCGAGGCCTGAGAACGAAGACCTTTGACAAGCTGCACAAGAGTGGAAGGCGCTGGATTGATGAGTTGCCGGCGGTTCTTTGGTCGATCAGGACGACGCCAAATCGAGCCACCGGACAGACACCCTTTGCCCTAGTATATGGGGCGGAGGCAGTTCTCCCCACGGAACTCATATATGGGTCACCTCGAGTGCTCACTTATGATGAACTTGAGAAAGAGCAGTTGCGGCAAGATGACGCAATGCTCCTTGAGGAAGATCTTCTTTGGGCGGCTGTGAGAGCAGCACGCTACCAGCAAGCCCTGGGCCGCTACCATAGCCGCAAGGTTCATGCCCGAAGCTTTGAGGAAAGCGACCTTGTTCTTCGGCGCGTTCAGTCAGCCAAGAATTCCAACAAGTTGACGCCAAAGTGGGAAGGCCCTTATCGGGTAATACGAGTCACCAGGCCTGGCGCAGTCCGCGTGGAGACCGAAGATGTTGTCCCAGTGAGCAACTCTTGGAACATCGAGCATCTTCCCAAGTTTTACCCATAAGGCGCGGCTTGCTGGGCCTCCCGGCAAGCCACCTTTTGTACAAGCTTTGCCGGCAAGGCATGTAACCCTTTGTACAAAGCCAGGCGCGGACCCTGAGTATAAATAAATGAAGCGCTGGTGCCCTAAGTTATAGCATGCATGCTAGGTCAACTTTCGCTTGAGGAAGAGCTTCCATCGTCGGAATCTCCGTTGGAGGAGCTCTCCACGCAACACTTCAGGCGAGTCCCGAAGTCTCCGAAGACCTTGACAGAGAGCAAGCCGTCCTCCATTAATTTGAAATAGAGGACGAGCCCTGCCGTCAGGCTGTGGATGCGATCGAACGTCTTCCATCCACGACAGAGGTACATGACCCGAGGAGCCGGGAAGTCGACGTCGACCCGCGTGCCCCCATTCCCACAACCCCTCATGTGCAATCCGAGGGACTGGGGTGGGTCACGCTCCATCTCCCGAGCAAATAGGGCGGGAATAAGAAGATGGGAGGCCGGCTCAGCCTGATGAAGAACTCGCGGGGCTGGTCTCCAACATGGCCTTCCATCGGAAAACGCATCATTGGCGGGGGTGAAGCCGGCGCGCCGCCCCGTCCTCCTCTTCCCGAGCACTACGACCTCTGCCCCGGCCTCGCCCACGGCCTCGCCGCCTCCCCGTTCCCCTCCCGGCCGACTCCACCACCGTGGGCTCATGAGGGGGAGGGACGCGCTGTTGAGCGGCGACCCTCGCCGCCACCGACGAAGGACTAGGATTCCCTTTCTCCATGGCGAGTGAAAGGAAGAAGCAGAAGCGAGAGAGATAGATGACAGAAGAGTGCGGGACACCATCCCCCCATCCTCCTTCTTATAATGGGGCGGGGTCGGGGCTCGGCCGACCCGCACGGCCAATCTAGCCACCAGAGGCGTAGGGAATCGGGACCGACCCGCTGCCCCAACCAGCAACGGCCCGGTTCCCCGCCTCCACCGCTTGCCACCCCAAGCGCATGGAGGACGCGTGGCGAACGTGCAGAATCGAGGGGACGGCTGAGGCGACCCCTAATATGTCCATTTTGCATCATACTTTTATATTGATATTTATCGCATTATGGGCTGTTATTTCACGTTATGTCACAATACTTATGGCTATTCTCTCTTATTTTACAAGGTTTACATGAAGAGGGAGAATGCCGGCAGCTGGAATTCTGGGCTAGGAAAGGAGCAAATATTGGAGACCTATTCTGTGCAACTCCAAAAGTCCTGAAACTCCACGGAATATCTTAAAATAAATAAAGAAAAATCGTCGCCAAAGATGAAGGCCAGGGGGGCCACTTCCTGCTCACGATGGTGTGGGGCGCACCCCCCTGGGGCTCGCCCCTACTTCGTGGGCCCCCTGGTGGCTCTCTGATGCCCATCTTCTCCTATATGAAGTCTTTCGATGAGAAAAAAACCAGAGGCAACCTTTCGGGACGAGACTCCGCCGCCACGAGCGGAACCTTGGCGGAACCAATCTAGGGCTCCGTGAGCTGTTCTGCCGGGACACTTCCCTCCGGAGGGGAATTCATCGCCATCATCATCACCAACGCTCCTCTCACCGGGAGAGGGCAATATCCATCAACATCTTCACCAGCACCATCTCATCTCCAAACCCTAGTTCATCTCTTGTATCCATTCTTGTCTCCAAGTCCGGGATTGGTGCTAGTAGGTTGCTAGTAGTGTTGATTACTCCTTGTAGTTGATGCTAGTTGGTTTAATTGGTGGAAGATCATATGTTCAGATCCTATATGCATATTATTACCCCTCTGATTATGAACATGAATATGCTTTGTGAGTAGTTACGTTTGTTCCTGAGGACAAGGGAGAAGTCTTGCTATTAGTAGTCATGTGAATTTGGTATTCGTTTGATATTTTGATAAGATGTATGTTGTCTAGCCTCTAGTGGTGTTATGTGAACGTCGACTACATAAAACTTCACCATTATTTGGGCCTAGAGGAAGGCATTGGGAAGTAATAAGTAGATGATGGGTTGCTAGAGTGACAGAAGCTTAAACCCTAGTTTATGCGTTGCTTCGTAAGGGGCTGATTTGGATCCATATGTTTCATGCTATGGTTAGGTTTTCCTTAATACTTTTGTTGTAGTTGCAGATGCTTGCAATAGAGGTTAATCATAAGTGGGGTGCTTGTTCAAGTAAGAACAGCACCCAAGCACCGGTCCACCCACATATCAAATTATCAAAGTACCGAGCGTGAATCATATGAGCGTGATGAAAACTAACAGACGATATTCCCATGTGTCCTCGGGAGCGCTTTTCCTATTATAAGAGTTTGTTCCGGCTTGTCCTTTGCTACAAAAAGGATTGGGCCACCTTGCTGCACCTTATTTACTTTTGTTACTTGTTGCTCGTTACAATTTATCTTATCACAAAACTATCTGTTACCACTTATTTGAGTACTTGCAGAGAATACCTTGCTGAAAACCGCTTATCATTTCCTTCTGCTCCTCGTTGGGTTCGACACTCTTACTTATCGAAAGGACTATGATAGATCCCCTATACTTGTGGGTCATCAAGACACTTTTCTGGCGCCGTTGCCAGGGAGTGTAGCGCCTTTGGTAAGTGGAACTTGGTAAGGAAAAATTTATATAGTGTGCTGAAATTTTCTGTCACTTGTTACTATGGAAAGTAATTCTCTGAGGGGCTTGTTAGGGTATCTTCACCCGTCCATGAAACAAAGAGTTGCTCCTCAACCTACTGAACCTATTGAAAATGAAACTCCTTTTGAATTTCCTTCGGGTATGATGGAAAAACTACCGGCTAATACTTTTACAGGAGACGGAACAAAGCATCCTGATGAACATCTACTCTATGTGGATGAAGTTTGTGGATTATTTAAGCTTGTAGGTATACCCGATGATGTTGCTAAGAAGAAGGTCTTTCCTTTATCTTTGAAGGAAGACGCATTGACATGGTATAGGCTATGTGATGATACGAGATCATGGAACTATAAAAGATTGAAATTGGAATTTCATCAAAAGTATTACCCTATGCATCTTGTTCATCGTGATCGCAATTATATATATAATTTTTGGCCTCGCGAAGGAGAAAGCATCTCTCAAGCTTGGGGGAGGCTTAAATCAATGTTATATTCATGCCCCAATCATGAGCTCTCAAGAGAAATAATTATTCAAAGTTTTTATGCTCGGCTTCTGATAACAATCGCACCATGCTCGATACTTCTTGTGATGGCTCTTTTATGATGAAGACTATTGAATTTAAATGGAATTTATTGGATAGAAATAAACGCAACTCTGAAGATTGGGACCTCGACGAAGGTAAGGAGTCAGGTATGACGCCTAAGTTTGATTGTGTTAAATCTTTTATGGATACCGATATTTTCCGTAAGTTTAGCACTAAATATGGACTTGACTCTGAGATAGTAGCTTCTTTCTGTGAATATTTTGCTACTTATGTTGATCTCCCGAAGGATAAGTGGTCTAAAAATCGTCCTCCCATAGAAGTAAAAGTAGTTGCACCTATTAAAGTTGAAGAAAAGACTATCACTTATAATGATCATATTGTTCCTACCTCTTATGTTGAGAAACCACCTTTTCCTGTTGGAGTAAAGGATCATGCTAAAGCTTCAACTGTTGTTCGTAAAAGCAATAATAGAACTTATACACCCCCTGAGCAAGTCAAAGTAGAACCTAAACTTTCTATTGTTAAAGATCTCTTGTCTGATAATATTGATGGGCATGTGATTCAGTTCTGCGGTGAAACTGCTAGAATTGCTAAACCGTGTGCTAAAGATAAACATAGACATGTGGTAGGCGTGCCTGTTATTTCTGTTAAAATAGGAGATCATTGTTATCATGGTTTGTGTGATATGGGCGCTAGTGCTAGTGCAATACCCATTGACTTATACAAAGAAATTATGCATGATATTGCACCTATTGAGTTAGAAGAAATTGATGTCACGATTAAGTTTGCCAATAGAGATACTATTTCACCAGAGGGAATTGTTAGAGATGTTGAAGTCTTGTGTGGGAAAACCAAATATCCCGCTGATTTTCTTGTTCTTAGTTCTCCACAAGATAGCTTTTGTCCCATTTTATTTGGTAGACCCTTCTTGAACACCGTTAATGCTAGGATAGATTGCAAAAAGAATGTTGTTACTATTGGCTTGGATGATATGGTTCATGAGTTTAATTTCTCTAAATTTAGTAAACAACATCGTGAAGAAGAATTGCCTAGTAAGGATGAAATTATTGGTCTTGCTTCTATTGCCGTACCTCCTAGTGATCCTTTAGAACACTATTTGCTAGACCATGAAAATGAGATGTTTATGAATGAAATAAGGGAAATAGATGAAGTATTCTTTAAATAGGAACCTATTCTGCAACACAATTTGCCTGTTCAAATCCTAGGGGATCCTCCTCCACCCAAGGGTGATCCCGTGTTTGAGCTTAAACCGTTGCCTCATAATCTTAAATATGCTTATCTTGATGAAAAGAAAATATATCCTTTTATTATTAGTGCTAACCTTTCAGAGCATGAAGAAGAAAGATTATTGAAAACTCTGAAGAAGCACCGTGCCGCTATTGGATATACTCTTGATGATCTTAAGGGCATTAGTCCCACTCTATATCAGCATAAAATAAATTTGGAAGCGCATGCCAAACCAGTTCGTGATCCTCAACGACATTTGAATCCTAAAATGAAAGAAGTGGTAAGAAAAGAAATACTCAAGCTTCTGGAGGCAGGTATAATTTATCCCCTTGCTCATAGTCAGTGGGTAAGTCATGTCCATTGTGTTCCTAAGAAGGGAGGTATTACTGTTGTCCCTAATGATATAGATGAATTGATTCCGCAAAGAATTATCACAGGTTATATAGGATGGTAATTGATTTCCGCAAATTAAATAAAGCTACTAAGAAAGATCATTACCCCTTATCTTTTATTGATCAAATGCTAGAAAGATTATGCAAACATACACATTATTGCTTTCTAGATGGTTATTCTGGTTTCTCTCAAATACCTGTGTCGGCTAAAGATCAATCAAAGACTACTTTTACATGCCCTTTTGGTACTTTTGCTTATAGACGTATGCCTTTTGGCTTATGTAATGCACCTGCTACCTTTCAAAGATGTATGATGGCTATATTCTATGACTTTTGTGAAAAGATTTGTGAGGTTTTCATGGACGACTTTTCCGTCTATGGTTCCTCTTTTGATGATTGCTTGAGCAATCTTGATCGAGTTTTGTAGAGATGTTAAGAAACTAATCTTGTCTTGAATTGGGAAAAGTGCCACTTTATGGTTAATGAAGGAATTGTCTTTTGGCACAAAGTTTCTGAAAGAGGTATTGAAGTTGATAAATCCAAGGTTGATGCTATTGAAAAGATGCCATGTCCCAAGGACATCAAAGGTATAAGAAGTTTCCTTGGTCACGCCGGATTTAATAGGAGGTTCATTAAGGACTTCTCAAAAATTTCTCGGCCTCTGACTAATTTATTACAAAAAGATGTACAATTTGTCTTTGATGATGATTGTGTAGAAGCATTTGAAATACTTAAGAAAGCATTAGTCTCTGCTTTTGTTGTTCACACCTGATTGGAATTTACCCTTTGAAATTATGTGTGATGCTAGTGATTATGCTGTAGGTGCTGTTCTAGGGCAAAGAGTTGATAAGAAATTAAATGTTATCCATTATGCTAGTAAGACTCTAGACAATGCTCAAAGAAATTATGCTACTACCAAAAAGGAACTTTTAGCAGTTGTGTTTGCTTGTGATAAATTCAGACCCTATATTGTTGATTCTAAAGTAACTATTCACACCGATCATGCTGCTATTAAATATCTTATGGAAAAGAAAGATGCTAAACCTAGACTTATTAGATGGGTTCTCTTGCTGCAAGAATTTTATTTGCATACTGTTGATAGGAAAGGAGCTGAGAACCCCATTGCAGATAACTTATCTAGGTTAGAGAACGTTCTTGATGACCCACTACCTATTGATGATAGCTTTCCCGATGAACAATTAAATGTCATAAGCACTTCTCGTAGCACTCCATGGTATGCTGATTATGCTAATTATATTGTGGCTAAATTTATACCACCTAGCTTCACATACCAACAAAAGAAAATGTTCTTTTATGATTTGCGACATTACTTTTGGGATGACCCACATCTTTATAAAGAAGAAGTAGATGGTGTTATTAGACGTTGTGTGCCTGAGCATGAACAGGAACAGATCCTACGCAAGTGTCACTCCGAAGCTTATGGAGGACACCATGCTGGAGATAGAACCGCACATAAGGTATTGCAATCCGGTTTTTATTGGCCTACTCTCTTCAAGGATGCCTTTAAGTTTGTCTTGTCTTGTGATGAATGTAAAAGAATTGGTAATATTAGTAGACGTCAAGAAATGCCTATGAATTATTCACTTGTTATTAAACCATTTGATGTTTGGGGCTTTGATTATATGGGACCTTTTCCTGCCTCTAATGGATACACACATATTTTAGTTGCTGTTGATTACGTTACTAAGTGGGTAGAAGCTATTCCAACTAGTAGTGCTGATCATAACACCTCTATTAAAATGCTTAAAGAAGTTAATTTTCCGAGGTTTGGAGTCCCTAGATATTTAATGACTGATGGTGGTTCACACTTTATTCATGGTGCTTTCCGTAAAATGCTTGCTAAATATGATGTTAATCATAGAATTGCATCTCCTTATCACCCGCAGTCTAGTGGTCAAGTAGAATTGAGTAATAGAGAGCACAAATTAATTTTACAAAAGACTGTTAATAGGTCTAGAAAGAATAGGTCCAAGAAACTTGATGATGCATTATGGGCCTATAGAACTGCATATAAGAATCCTATGGGTATGTCTCCGTATAAAATGGTTTATGGAAAAGCATGCCACTTACCTCTCGAACTAGAACATAAGGCATATTGGGCTATTAAAGAGCTCAACTATGATTTCAAATTTGCCGGTGAGAAGAGGTTATTTGATATTAGCTCACTAGATGAATGGAGAACCCAAGCTTATGAAAATGCCAAGTTATTTAAAGAAAAAGTTAAAAGATGGCATGACAAAAGGATACAAAAGCGTGAGTTTAATGTAGGTGATTATGTATTGCTATACAACTCTCGTTTAAGATTTTTTGCAGGAAAACTTCTCTCCAAATGGTAAGGTCCCTACGTTATCAAGGAGGTCTATCGTTCCGGTGCCATAAAAATGAACAACTTCGAAGGCAGAAATCCGAAGGTGGTAAACGGTCAAAGAATCAAACATTATATCTTAGGTAATCCCATAAATGTTGAAACCAATATTATTGAAACCGTAACCCCGGAGGAATACATAAGGGACACTTTCCAGACCGTTTCAGGCTCCGAAAAGGAATAGGTGTGTGGTACGGTAAGTAAGCCGACTCCAAAACAATTTTGAAGGCAATATTTCTCCGTTTTGGAATATTTAGAAAAATAGAAAAATAAGTGGCAGTCCGGGAAGGACACGAGGCCTTCACGAGGGTGGAGGGCGCGCCCTACCCCCTGGTCGCGCCCCCTACCTCGTGAGCACCTCGTGAGCCCTCCGGACTCCGTTTTCTTGCACTATACGTATTTTGGTCGGTAAAAATTCATTATATATTCTCCCGAAGGTTTTGACCCCTGTATCACGCAAATATCCTCTGTTCTTGTTTGAAGCTTTTGCTGCTGCAGATTTGATCAACATGTCGTCCCAGGATTCAGAAGGAGAAAGCTATGTGGATGATTACCTAGCAAATCTGAAGGTCTATGGGGACGTGGAGCACGATGGTTGGACTACGGAGGAAGAAGAGGACTATGAACCCAAGGGGAAGGAGGAGTCGAGCTCAGATGATGAAGCCCCATTACCTCAACCTGGGGACATGCATGTGGAGTTCCAAAAGTCAAGTCTCCCTGATAGGGTAAAGAAACCAAAGTTCGAGTTTATCCCTTTTCGTCTTTTGCAGGAAAATAAGCGGGATCTATGCAAGAAGATATTAACCACAGGTGGGAGATTGATGATCCGAGGGATCAAAATGCAGTCCTCAAGCGCAAATTAAGGGAGAATTCTATGCCATCAACTAAGTCAACAACACCACCACCAACAACAAAGAAGGAGACATAATCACATGGGTATGGGCACTCCCGTTAGCAACCGCCAAGCTTGGGGGAGGTGCCCCGGTATCGTATCACCATCACAACTCCTATCTTTACCGTTTTTCTTAGTTCGATCCTATTAGTAGTATCTTGATTTAGTAGAATAAAGTCATGGCATGATCTAGTTTTGAAGTTTTGCTTTATGATCCCTCTATGTAATCGAGTTCGTGAGCTATTACATAATAAAGATTAGTGTTGAGTCAAGGACTTGATTGTTTTGCCATGATCTTGGGTGAATAAAAGAAAAAGAATAAAAAGAAAAAAAGATATCATATTGATCTTATTGAAAGTAATGACTTCACATAAAAAGAGTATGATGATTAAAAGTTGTTGGGAGTTGGCAAATATAGCTTTGGTCATCGTTGCAATTAATAGGAAGTAATAAAGGAAGAGATGTTTCACATATAGATATATTATCATTGACCTCTTTTATGATTGGGAGCACTCATTAAAGTATAACATGCTAAAGAGTTGATGTTGGACAAGGAAGACAACATGATGAGTCATGTTTTCTTATATCTGAGATAAAGTATGTTGTCATGGATCCTCTAACATGTTGAGCTTGCCTTTCCCCCTCATGCTAGCCAAATTCTCAGCACCAAGTAGAGATACTACTTGTGCTTCCAAATACCCTTAAACTAGTTTAGCCATGAGAGTCCACCATATCTACCTATGGATTGAGTAAGATCCTTCAAGTAAGTTGTCATCGGTGCAAGCAATAAAAATTGTTCTCTAAATATGCATGACTTATTGGTGCAGAGAAATAAGCTTTGTACAAACTTGTTGTGGAAGTAATAAAAGCGACGGACTGCATAATAAAGTTCCACATACAAGGGGCAATATAAAGTGACGTTCTTTTGCATTAAGATTTTGTGCATCCAACCATAAAAGCGCATGGCAACCTCTGCTTCCCTCTGCGAAGGGCCTATCTTTTATTATTATCTTCTACCTTATGCAAGAGTCATGGTGATCTTCACCTTTCCTTTTTCATTTTATCCTTTGGCAAGCCTAGCATGTTGGAAAGAACATGATATATATATATATATATATATATATATATATATATATATATATATATATATATATATATATATATATCTAATTGGATGCAGGTGAGCATGAATTATTATTGTTGACATTACCCTTGAGGTAAAAGGTTGTGGGGCAAACTATAAGCCCCTATCTTTCTCTGTGTCCGATTAAAACTCCGTAACAACAAGTATTGCATGAGTGCTAGCAATTATGAAGGACTAAGTGATAGTTGAGTATGTGGACTTGCTTTTGAGCTCTGACATAGACTCTTTCCGATGTTATGATAAATTGCAATTACTTCAATGACTGAGGTTATAATTTGTTGGTGCCCGATAAGGTTTCTGATTCATACTTTTGCATTGTGAAAAGATCATCACTTGAACATAAGTAATCATATGACAAAATCTATATATGTTGCTGTTATGAGATCAATCATGATGCCTTCTTGTCCGTATTTTATTTTTATCGACGCCTATACCTCTAAACACGATGACATATTTATTGTTATCGGCTTTTCGCTTGAGGACAAGCGAGGTCTAAGCTTGGGGGAGTTGATACGTCCATTTTGCATCATGCTTTTATATTGATATTTATCGCATTATGGGCTGTTATTTCACGTTATGTCACAATACTTATGGCTATTCTCTCTTATTTTACAAGGTTTACATGAAGAGGGAGAATGCCGGCAGCTGGAATTCTAGGCTGGGAAAGGAGCAAATATTGGAGACCTATTCTGTGCAACTCCAAAAGTCCTGAAACTCCACGGAATATCTTAAAATAAATAAAGAAAAATCATCGCCAAAGATGAAGGCTAGGGGGCCCACACCCGGCTCACAAGGGTGGGGGGCGCACCCCCCTGGGGCGCGCCCCCTACCTCGTGGGCCCCTTGGTGGCTCTCTGATGCCCATCTTCTCCTATATGAAGTCTTTCGATGAGAAAAAAACCAGAGGCAACCTTTCGGGACGAGACTCCGCCGCCACGAGGTGGAACCTTGGCGGAACCAATCTAGGGCTCCGGCGGAGCTGTTCTGCCGGGGACACTTCCCTCCGGGAGGGGGAATTCATCACCATCATCATCACCAACGCTCCTCTCATCGGGAGAGGACAATCTCCATCAACATCTTCACCAGCACCATCTCATCTCCAAACCCTAGTTCATCTCTTGTATCCAATTCTTGTCTCCAAGTCCAGGATTGGTGCTAGTAGGTTGTTAGTAGTGTTGATTACTCCTTGTAGTTGATGGTAGTTGGTTTAATTGGTGGAAGATCATATGTTCAGATCCTTTATGCATATTATTACGCCTCTGATTATGAACATGAATATGCTTTGTGAGTAGTTACCTTTGTTCCCGAGGACAAGGGAGAAGTCTTGCTATTAGTAGTCATGTGAATTTGGTATTCGTTTGATATTTTGATAAGATGTATGTTGTCTAGCCTCTAGTGGTGTTATGTGAACGTCGACTACATAACACTTCACCATTATTTGGGCCTAGAGGAAGGCATTGGGAATTAATAAGTAGATGATGGGTTGCTAGAGTGACAGAAGATTAAACCCTAGTTTATGTGTTGCTTCGTATGGGGCTGATTTGGATCCATATGTTTCATGCTATGGTTAGGTTTACCTTAATACTTTTGTTGTAGTTGCGGATGCTTGCAATAGAGGTTAATCATAAGTGGGATGCTTGTTCAAGTAAGAACAGCACCCAAGCACTGGTCCACCCACATATCAAATTATCAAAGTACCGAACGCGAATCATATGAACTTGATGAAAACTAGCTTGACGATATTCCCATGTGTCCTCGGGAGCGCTTTTCCTATTGTAAGAGTTTGCTCCGGCTTGTCCTTTGCTACAAAAAGGATTGGGCCACCTTGCTGCACCTTATTTACTTTTGTTACTTGTTGCTCGTTGTCGGTGTCAAAACCGGCGGATCTCGGGTAGGGGGTCCCGATCTGTGCGTCAAGGCTGATGGTAACAAGAAGTAAGGGACACAGATGTTTACCCAGGTTCGGGCCCTCTCGATGGAGGTAAAAACCTACTTCCTGCTTGATTAATATTGATGATGTGGGTAGTACAAGAGTAGATCTACACGAGATCGTAGAGGCTAAACCCTAGGAGCTAGCCTATGATGGTATGATTGTAATTGTGAGCGGCCTTCTAAGGACCAACCTCTCCGGTTTATATAGACACCGGAGAGGGCTAGTGTTTACATGGAGTCGGTTACAAGTAAGGAAATATAATATCCGGATCGCCAAGCTTGCCTTCCACGCCAAGGAAAGTCCCATCCGGACACGGGCCGAAGTCTTGAGTCTTGTATCTTCATGCTTCAATAGTCCGGACGTTGTACACAGTCCGGCTGTCCGGGTACCCCCTAATCCAGGACTCCCTCAGTAGCCCCTAAACCAGGCTTCAATGATGATGAGTCCGGCACGCAGTCTTGTCTTCGGCATTGCAGGGCGGGTTCCTCCTCCGAATACTCCAAAGTAATTTTCGAACACTTAAACCGTGTCCGGATCCACAAGATGATCTTCGCATGCCACCGTAGAGAGAATGATGTTTCACAAATGCAATCTGCTGACAACTTTTTAGGCAACGCGACGTGTCACTACGGTCAGGTCATTATTCGAACCGTTCTTTCCACAACCAGCCACAGCGCATATTGCGAGGCGGTTTGCTTGACACGTCTTGTCAAAGCAGAGATCGTGCCCCCTTATTACGGGATTCTCATCAATACGGGTATGGGTAATCCCACCACATTATCAATCGTGGCGCTTGGGAAGCAAGCGATTCCCAACGGGCAAGTGGGGAGGCGCACCGCCTTCGTCGCCTCTATAATGGGATAAGATTTCCTCATTTTTACCCACGCCTTCTTCCTCCTTGGCCCATCCTTGCCCCCTCGAGCTCCAGCGCCCAAGCCCAAGTCTCCTCCGCACAGCTAAACATGTCCGGAGCAGGAGGCAGGTGGGTGGCTTCCACCGCCAAGGAGAAGCACATCACAAATCTTTGGGCTGCCGGATACTTGGCCGCAGACATAGCGCACAGGCTACCGGACGCTGGGCAGGTCATTCTGACCCCGGGACCCCACGAGAGAGTCGTGTTCGTCGCCCACTTCATCCGTGGGCTGGGATTTCCACACCACCCCTTCGTCCGCGGGCTCATGTTCTACTATGGGCTAGATTTCCACGATCTAGCCCCGAAGTTTGTCCTCAACATCTCGGCGTTCATCGTCGTTTGCGAGGCCTTCCTCCGCATCCGGCCTCATTTCGGCCTATGGCTGCAAACCTTCTGCGTGAAGCCGAAGGTTGTAAGCGGCCAGCAAGCGGAGTGCGAAGGAGCCATGGTGGGCAAGATGCCTAACGTCACCTGGCTGGATGGTTCCTTCACGGAAACCGTAAAAGGATGGCAATCGGGGTGGTTCTACATCACTGAGTGCGCGGCGCGAGCTGGGCAGCGGCCCCCGAGTTCCGACCTGGAACACCCATGCGGCTCACCTCCTGGGAGAAGAAGGGCCTGTCCTGGGGCGATTCCACAGGGCTGGCCGGACTCCAGACATGCATCAAAAGCATGAAGGACAAGAACAACAAGCTTGTCAACGTGATCGAGGTCATGCTTGTTCGCCGGATCCTGCCCTGCCAAAAGCGGGCGGTTAATCTATGGGAGTTCGTCCCGGCCGAACACCAGACGCTCCAGAAGCTCTACGACATGACGCACGAAGGCGCATGGAAAGTGTTGTTCAAGGCCTCCGAAGTACCTCCTCCCACATCCGAGGACCGCGGGCTTCACGCCGCGCGGGTTCCTAGTCAGGTGAGTTCTCAGACTACCACCGAACCCAGTTTTCCCCAATATATTCACGGGAGTCCCTCAAGTAATCATGCATACTTGCCTCAGGACTATGTGGAGACAGCGGAGCAGGTCTACTGTCCGGCTACGCTGCCAGAAGACCTAGCGGATGCTCTCATGACGGAGATGCTGGTCCCGGCAACGTACAAGGTGCCGGAGAAGAAGGCCGTGAAGAAGGCCCCGGGGACCCGAAAGGGTCTCCGTCGTAAGGTTGTGCCAGAAGCCTCGTCCGAGTACGACGAGGTAGACACCTCCCACGAAGGGGAGGAGGAAGAAGAAGAAGCTCCACCCAGAAAGGATGAGGAGCCCGGCGAAGCGGGCCGGGGGCCGGAAAAGGCCCTCGGCGCAAGGCCGTTATACCCCTGTCGTCTGATGACGACGAGACAGATTCCTCCTGCAGAGGCGGGGGGAATCACGAAGAAATTCCGCCTCCCCGCACCAGGGGGGAGAAGAAGAGGAAAGCCGCCCGGAGGGGGGAGGCTGGGGCGCCAAGAAGGAAAACATCCTTCCGGACTACTCCACCACGGCCGCTCACAGCGATGAGGGGTGGCTGCCCCGGGGGAAGCCCCCGGCGCGATCGTAAGTGTCCGCACTCTATCGTGGTTTTCACTTCATAACTGTTTAATAACGCCGAATATTGACGCAGTCCGGCCCGGACTCATCCGGCGGTGTCGTCTTCGGATGGGTCTCTGAGTTCTTCGGAGATGAACTCGCTCCCGACGGCCACCACTCCTCAGCCTGCGGATGACACTGAGGTGTTGTCCCACAGGCTCCCCGAACAGGGGGAGGTGACCCTGGAGACGCCCCAAAGCAGACCCCCGAACGTCGGGCATGCAGGGTTCAAGATTCCCGCAGATCGCGTCCATGAGAGCCGCAACAAGGCGGACTCTCGACCGAACACTGTTCCGGAACCTCTGATGGTTCCGGACTTAGGCGGGCAACCCCTCATTAGGGAGGGCGAGCCGCCCGTGCCGAGGACTTCCGTCGCATCAACGGCGCCGGATAGGCTGGTGGAAGCGCTTCAAGGCGCTTCCATGGAAGAAGAGCACCATACTCTTATGAGTGTGGTGATTCAAAAGGTTCTGTCTGCCAAAAGCGGACTGACCGAAGCATGCACAAGCCTCCTAACGGGCTTTGAGGTAAGTAAAAAATGTATGAGATTATCACCCGATAGGTTGTAGCCCCTGATACTCTGTTTGGCGTTCGGAAGGAAAAGCCAAACAGAGGGTCAATTATAATCTGCAGGAGTCTAATAATAAGCATTGTTGTGAATAAGCAGGTTGTGTTGCTTGCTGCTGCTGCCCGTACTGCCGAGGTTGCCGAACTAAAGCGGGACCTGGAGCAGGCGCATGGAGAGCTCAGCCTCACGAAGAGGAAGCTCAAGGAGAATGAAGGTAAGTGATTCCCTGTTTGTATGTGTATTTAAAGATAAGCAAAATGTGTCAATCTAACGCCAAAGCGTCATGACTGTGTAACAGGGGCCACCGCTGAAGTGGCGTCCCTGAAGGAAGCGTTGTCCAAGGCCGAAAACAAAGCGGCCTTGGAATGCAAGGAGCGCGAAAAGCAAAGTGCTAGAGTGGGCGAGGTACAGCAGGAGCTCCAGGACCTCGGCAACAAGTTTGAGTCCATGGAGCATGATCTGAAGCTGAAAGAGGCCGAGTTTGTGAAGGCCCTTGAGAGTGTCAGAGACGCCAAGGCCGAGGCCGAGAAGGCAGAGCGGGAAATCCAGGAGGCCAAAAAGAGGAGGCGTTTCTTTTACTTACTCGGATTCGGAGCTCTCCAGGGGCATCCGCAGATCTGCCACGCAGCGTATCTGACGCCACGGAGTTCTACCGTGCCCAGGAGGGGAGCTAAACGGAGCAGCTGTTCTGGGCCCAGTATGCTGGGGCCGAACACCCAACGCCTCTGAGTGACCAACTGAAGCAGTTGGTCGAACTCCACAGGGCGGCCGAAGTGGCTATGAAATATTTCATAGTCCGGATGTGGCCTGGTGAGCTCCTGCCCACTAGCTACTTTGGCCTGATCAAGCGGATGGTGGATGCCTGTCCGCGGCTTGAGGTGATCAAGCGATCTGTTTGCATTGAAGGTGCCCGCCGGGCCCTTGCCCGCGTCAAGGTGCATTGGGGCAAGCTGGATGCGGAGAAGCTGGTCTCGCCATCCTGAAATGTACTATGATGGCGTGATGAAGGGTGCTCATCTCGTCGCCGATGAGTGTACCAAGGACGCCATATTTGAATGAATTCACTTCTGTCGTGTTTGTAATTAAAGACGAAGTTACTTGCACTATGTAGCGCTTTTGTTATCTAAAATATTACCTTCTGTGCGGCTATTTATAAAATCCTGAAAGTAGGCCAGTCGTCGGCTTCCGCACCTGCGTGACTAGCACTGGGGTATTCGTGGAAAACCTGGACACTCTTTACCCAAATATTTGGTCCCTTAAGGAGGTCTCCGGCGCAGCGAACCAGGCAATCGGACTATGCGGCTTTATAACTTTCACTTAGCCATAGAAGTCTACAATTTTAAATTTCGGCGAAGCCCCTAGAATCCGGAAGACCGAATCGGGGTGCTATACACGCCTAGGTCGGACGAAGCCGATTTATCGCCTAAAGAGGAAAATCTTTAAGGATTTTAGAACCTCTCGAATAGCGACCAGCTCCCGCCATATCATGCCGGTCAGTTTTCGGCCTTCTCTACTGAGGTGCTCGTCCGGAAGAACCGGGACACAATTGCAGTAGTTCTCCCTGCGCTACCTTGGCCGATACAACGGAACGTAAGGCACCAAGACAAGGGAGCCGGGCTATCCCAAATGTAGACCCAAGACACGATTCGGAGCTGATGCATATAGTGCTATAAGTTCGGGGTGCTGCACTGTTCAAAATGTTCGGACTTCAGTTGCCATATAGCGGGGCGCCATAAGAAGCCCCTGGCAAACCGGCCGTACCAAGGTGTATGGATGCAATATCATATAAACATTTATAAGAGAAAAATGCTCAAATGAGAATAATAAGCTGACGCTATGTATAATCTCACATTGACGAAAAATACATTTAAGCATACATTTACAATGGATGCGTTAAGCAGAGATAAAATAGGACTATTTGACATGTCCTATCCAGGGGCAGGCTGTGTTCAGATAGATAAAGCAGGTATAATGATCGTAAATAGATTCCACCTGTGTATTTCCTTCTGTGCACAACGTCTGTTTCCTCCGTGGAAGTCTCTTCCCTAGGAGTCCGGCAATTTGGCTTTTTGAGGATGTTGCGCCAATGCGGTGTCCTGAAAGGTAAGAGGGAAAGAGTATCAAAGTATTTGGCGGTTACCTGCACTATTGACTGAGTCGTTGATGCGCCTCCGCCTATGCCCATGGTATTTTAAGTGCATAATTGTGTGCACGTGGCACGAACACTGCTTTTATGGGGATTAAGCGGAGGCCAGGCTGCTAGTCGCGCTCTTGGCATGCCTGATGATCCTGTTGCGGGGTGCTCCGGACTCGCTTGAATGTGCTCGAAGTTGTTGTCGCCGGATTGGTGTGTCGGAGAAGGCCGCATTGTACTTCCGCCGCAAGGGCTGCAGTATGTTCTTCTGTTCGTAGGAGCGATCCATGTTTCCGTTCACCGTTATGACCCCGCGTGGTCCTGGCATCTTGAGCTTGAGATATGCGTAGTGTGGTACCGCATTGAATCTGGCGAATGCAGTTCGTCCGAGCAGTGCATGGTAACCACTGCGGAAAGGGATGATGTCGAAGATTAACTCTTCGATTCAGAAGTTATCCGGAGATCCGAATACCACTTCCAATGTTATAGAGCCCGTACAGCAGGCCTCTACTCCGGGAATTACACCTTTGAAGGTGGTTTTAGTGGGCTTGATCCTTGGAGGGTCAATGCCCATTTTGCGCACTGTGTCCTGATAAAGCAGGTTCAGGCTGCTGCCGCCGTACATAAGGACGCGCGTGAGGTGGGATCTGTCAATAATTGGGTCTAAGACCAATGCCGCCGAGCCACCATGACGGATGCTAGTAGGGTGATCCCTACGATCAAAGGTGATCGGGCAAGCTGACCAAGGGTTGAATTTGGGGGCGACTGGCTCCATCGCATAGACGTCCCTTAGTGCCCGCTTCCATTCCCGCTTGGGGATGTGCGTGGCGTAGATCATGTTGACCGTTTTCACCTGGGGGGGAAATTTCTTCTGTCCCCCCGTGTTCGGGCGTCGGGGCTCCTCGTCATCGTCGCTGTGCAGCCCCTTGTCCTTGTCTTCGGCGTTTATCTTGCCGGCCTGTTTGAATACCCAGCAATATCTATTGGTGTGATTGGCTAGCTTGTCCGGTGTGCCATGAATTTGGCACGAGCGCTCAAGTATGCGGTCCAGACTGGACGGTCCCTGATTATTTCTTTTGAACGGCTTCTTCCGTTGACCAGGCTTGGATCCACTGAATCCGGCGTTGGCTGCCGTGTCTTCAGTGCTGTCGTCGTTGTTCCGTCGCTTATGTCTGTTACGCCGTGGCTTGCCGTTATTGTCGCGCCATCCGAATTGCGGACCGTGGCGTAGTGCTGCTGGGCCAACCAATCGACCTCGCCAGCATAAAGCGGGTCATTAGTGTTGTGAGAGCTGCCAGGAATTGGGTTTTCTGGCGAGGTGTCGAGCGAGCCACTCATCACGGATATTATGCTTGAAAGCCGCCAGGCTTGGCGTCCGGACGATCAACTATTTGGTTCTTCTTAGTTAGGGCCGGATCCAGAATTTCTGGCTGACTCTCCGGCTGTTGAGTAATGTGGCTCAAGTCGCCGGCGTCGGGTGGTCGCACATATGTACGCGGAAGTTGTCGAGGAATCGTCTTCGAGTTTTCCCAGCTGCCGATGGAATTTCTTTGGCGAGCTGTTTAGCCATGTCGGGCTGGTCCTTTGAGCTTAAGGGGAGATACTTGATGGCGTGTAGATCATCACCGCGGGCCATGTGGATGTGGAGAAGAAAATCTTCGATCCATACCGCGGGGTCTGTTGTGCCATCGTATGATTCGATGTTTACGGGTTTGAACCCTTTTGGGAATTCATGATCCATTACTTCGTCAGTGAAGCAGAGGGGGTGCACGGCGCCTCTGTGCCGGGCTATGTGGCTACACTGGTCGAATTGATCTGGGTGGCTATATTCGGCCCGGCCGGACTTGTTGAAGGCGCGTCCGGCGCGACGGTCCTTGTCGCGTGTCGAGGCGCGCCCCCGCGATCCGTATATCGATTTTGGCTGTCCTGATTTGTTGCCCCGGGCCGTAGTATGTTGGCGTGGGGGTGTTGGCTGGTATGCGGACTGGTATGCCGCTTTATCCCGGCCGCGAGGTGGCCGGTCAGCCGTGTGGTGCTCGAGTCCATATTCCTCGGCTGCCAGGACTTCAGTCCATCTGTCTGTGAGCAGGTCTTGATCAGCTTGGAGTTGCTTCTGCTTCTTTTTCAGGCTCCTTGCAGTGGCTATAAGCCGACACTTGAAGTGTTCCTGCTCTACGGGATCCTCAGGCACACCGAACTCGTCGTCGCCGAGGCTAATCTCATCTTCGGAGGGGGGCATGTAGCCGTCCTCCTCCGGGTATTCGTCTGTCGCCTGTTCATCTGGGTTGACCTGCTCATCCCCCTGTTCGGCCTGCTCGAAGGCGGGCTGATCAGGATTGCATTCTTCTTCGGCACCATTCGGATTGTTTTCGTCTCCTAGGCCGGTGTTGGTGTGGCGGGGCTTGGAGTGGCGCCGTCGACGCCCATTCTTTGCTTTTTTCCTTGAGGTTTTATCCTCCGTTGCCTCATCGCCATTTGTTTCCTTCAGGGTGTCCACCATATATATGTCATAGGAAGAGGTGGCTTTCCACCGCCCAGTGAGCGGTGGTTCGTGTTCTTCTCCTGCATCGTCGTCCATACCGTCGATGTCTTCGGAGTCGAAGTTTAGTACCTCGGCTAAATTGTCAACCGTGGCAATAAAGTGGGTGGTGGGTGGGCAACAAATTTCCTCGTCGGCTGCCTCCCACTCGAGTCGGACATAGTTCGGCTCCTGACAAAGAGAGAGACTTTAATGAGTCCAGCACGTCGCCAAAGGGCGAGTGCTGGAAGATATCCGCAGCGGTGAACTCAATTATCGGAGCCCATCCTTGCCCGACGGGCAAGGGAGTGTGCGGACTGGAACCAACGTCCGGATACGAATCCGGGGGTTCGGAGTTACAGGCCACCGCAGAGGTGAGACCCGTGTTCGGCTCCACCGCCGATGAGTGTGCGACCTGGGGGGCGGGGTCCATCCCTCCGTCCTTAGGCAATGCAGTCTGCTCCGGATCTAGGTCCGGGGACAGTACGGGGATGATGCCCTGAGCTTCGTCCGATGGCAGGTCTAATCCAAGCTCGTCGTGACTGTCCGGTGCTCCTGGCATAGGCCCAAATCCATCGAAGATCAAGTCTCCGCGGATGTCCGCCGTGTAGTTCAGGTTTCCGAACCTAACCTGGTGGCCAGGGGCGTAGCTATCGATCTGCTCCAGATGGCCAAGCGAGTTGGCCCGCAGTGCGAAGCCGCCGAACATGAAGATCTGTCCGGGAGGAAAGTCTCGCCCTTGACAGTGTCGTTGATGATGATTGAAGGAGCCATCGAGCCTAACAGCGACGACACAGAGGAACACCCAACGAAAGCACCAGTGTCGGTGTCAAAACCGGGGATCTCGGGTAGGGGGTCCCGATCTGTGCGTCAAGGCTGATGGTAACAAGAAGTAAGGGACACAGATGTTTACCCAGGTTCGGGCCCTCCCGATGGAGGTAAAACCCTACTTCCTGCTTGATTAATATTGATGATATGGGTAGTACAAGAGTAGATCTACAACGAGATCGATGAGGCTAAACCCTAGGAGCTAGCCTATGATGGTATGATTGTAATTGTGATCGGCCTTCTAAGGACCAACCTCTCCGGTTTATATAGACACCGGAGAGGGCTAGGGTTTACACGGAGTCGGTTACAAGGAAGGAAATATAATATCTGGATCGCCAAGCTTGCCTTCCACGCCAAGGAAAGTCCCATCCGGACACGGGCCGAAGTCTTGAGTCTTGTATCTTCACACTTCAATAGTCCGGACGTTGTACACAGTCCGGCTGTCCGGATACCCCCTAATCCAGGACTCCCTCACTCGTTACAATTTATCTTATCACAAAACTATCTGTTACCACTTATTTCAGTACTTGCAGAGAATACCTTGCTGAAAACCGCTTATCATTTCCTTCTGCTCCTCGTTCGGTTCGACACTCTTACTTATCGAAAGGACTACGATAGATCCCCTATACTTGTGGGTCATCAACCCCTCCCCACCCCGTGATCATGGGGTGTGGATGCCTTGAAGACCGCGACCCGACCCCGCGCGGTAAATGAGCCGCGTCTCCACGCCTCCCTCTCTTTATGAGGAAGGCGCGAGCCGCCTCTTTACCACGATGTGATGCATGCATGTGGGAACTGCCCCACGCATGCCGCCCACGTCACGCGCACCCCTCCACGCCATGCTGCACGCCACGCCGCACTGCGCGCGGGTCGTGGTAAGCGCAGCGCGCGAAAAGTTTTACTACGGTAAAAACCGCCCCGCCTGCCCGCGCACCGTTTCGGGCCTGGCCCAACAACGTGTCGCACTTATGTGTGGCCCAGGCCCGGGGGCTCCTATTGGTGTACAAAAGGAGGGGCACACTTTTGTACCCCTTTACCTGTGCACGGGCAGTCGGAGCCGTGCCCACGGTCACACCAAGGAGAACAGGGGAGGTGAGCCAAGGTAAGACCGAAGCCCAAGATAACCCAAGCAACGGCAAGGCCCAGACCGCAAAGAGCAGAGAGACGAAGTAGGTTACCCCGGCAAGACCCTTGCCGGGGCAGCCTCAGCAGCCCCGGCAAAACCCTTGCCGGGGCAGCTCGCCCCACACCAACAGAGCGAGCCACCCTTGAGCCCACAGTCTCCAACATCACGTTGGGCCAGGGCTCGGGAGGTACCTCCATGGTGGCATGCAGATCTTTGTGAAGACAAGGAACACTCAAGATCAGATGAGGATTAGAAGAAGACGATCCTCGGCAGGATCCTTGCCGAGGAAGGCCACCGGACCCCCGGCAAGGTCCTTGCCGGGGACGACAGCGCGCCACGGCAAGACCCTTTCCAGGCCACCCGGCAAGGCCCGCGCCGAGGACGCCAGCAGGGCCACTACCTGGCCGGCACCAACCAAGTCTCCACCACCGTTCACATGCAGCTGCCAGCCTAACCAGCTGGGCGGGCACCTGCGTGGCAAAATGCAGCTCCCAGGCCAACTCATCAAGCGCCTGCGTGGTGGCATGTAGATCTTCGTGGAGGCTCCACCACCGCGCCACCTCAGCTGCCTGCCTGCCTACATGGCCCCTCATGCGTGCTAGCCAGGGTGCGTGTCGAAGCACGGAGGAGCGGCGACGGACGGGACGGGCCTCGCCCCCGTCCCCGATAAAGCAAGGGGACACCTAAGCTACGCATTAAATGCGTCTTGTCTGTGTCTGACGATAAGCTCATAGCACTGTGCGCCTTTCCACCTCCTGTGTGCCACTGTGGCAGCCCCTTTCAACTATAAAAGGAGGCCCATGGCATACTGGAGAAGGATTCGGCTCTTTCGAACCAGGCACTCACCACAGCTAGTTCGAGAGCTCAAGAATTCTCTGAAATACACCCACAGAATCTCAAAAGGATCTTTCTTGAGACCGGATTGGTAGCTATTATTATAAGCAAATTCAGCGAAAGGAAGGCACTTCTCCCAATCCATACCTAATGAGATAACACAAGCTCTAAGCATGTCTTCGAGAATTTGGTTGACCCTTTCCACCTGACTGAGGGTAGAAAGCGGTACTGAAGGAAAGATGGGTTCCCATGGCAGTTTGGAAACTCTCCCAGAAATGGGAAGTGAAAAGAGTGCCACGGTCTGAATTGATCTCTAGTGGGACACCATGAAGTGATACTATTCTAGAAATATATAAGTCAGCGAGCTGACTAGCAATGATACTCTCTCGAACAGGTAGGAAGTGAGCCACTATGGAAAGATGATCAGTGACTACGAAGATAGCATTATTCCCTCTTTTGGTCCTGGGAAAGCCGGTGATGAAGTCCATACCAACTTTGTCCCATTTCCACTCGGGAATAGCTAAAGGCTGAAGGGTGCCAGCAGGCCTTTGATGCTCTGCCTTAACGCGGTGACAAACGTCACAATTAGAAACGAAGTCAGCGATTTCTCTCTTCATCCTAGTCCACCAGAACCTCTGGCGTAGGTCCTGATACATCTTCGTACTACCGGGATGAATCGTGAGAGGAGATTCATGCGCCTCCTTAAGGACCAGTTGCCGAGATGTTGATTCTTGGGAACCACTAAGTGACTCTCAAAGAAAACAACACATCGATCATCCATGGAGAAACATCCATCAACTCCCTTATTAATGTTTCTCTTGATCCGGGAAATTCCCATATCCTGCTTCTGAGCAGAGATGATCTGATCCACAAGAGTAGGTTTCGCCACCAAGGTAGAAAGGAATCCGTGAGGAACAATGTGAAGGTTAAGCTTACAGAATTCCTCATGGAGAAGTGGTTGGCCCTGCTGCAACATAAGATTGTTGCTGTTGGGGATCGTTGTAGAAAATAAAAAAATTCTACGCATCACCAAGATCAATCTATGGAGTCATCTAGCAACGAGAGAGAGGAGTGCATCTACATACCCTTGTAGATCGCGAGCGGAAGCGTTCAAGAGAACAGGGTTGATGGAGTCGTACTCGTCGTGATCCAAATCATCGATGATCCTAGCGCCGAACGGACGGCACCTCCGCGTTCAACACACGTGCAGGGCGGTGGCGTCTCCTCCTTCTTGATCCAGCAAGGGAAGGAGAGGTTGAGGAAGAGGGCTCCAACAGCAGCCTGACGACGTGGGTGGTGATGGAGTGGCCGTCTCCGGCAGGCTTCGCCAAGCACTCAGCGGAGGAGGAGAGTGTTGGGGAGGAGGGCTGCACCTTGGATGTGGTATGCAGCCCTCCCTCGCCCTCTATTATAGGGGAAGGGGATGGGGCGGCCCCTCTAGATGAGATCTAGTGGGGGCGGCGGCCAAGGAGGGCTTGCCCCCAAGCAAGGCGCCCCTCTGGGTTCCCCCAACCCTAGGCGCATGGGCCCAAGGGGATCGCCCAGCCCACTTAGGGGCTGGTTCCTTCCACCTACAGCCCATAAGGCCCTCCGGGCAGGTGGACCCTCCCGGTGGACCCCCGGAACCCCTCCGGTGGCCCCGGTACAATACCGGTATGCCCCCGAACTTTTCCGCTGACCGTATGATAACTCCCCATATATAAATCTTCACCTCCGAACCATTATGGAACTCGTGACATCCAGGATCTCATCCGGGACTCCGAACAACATTCGGTAATCACATACATATCTTCCTTATAACCCTAGCGTCACCGAACCTTAAGTGTGTAGACCCTACGGGTTCGGGAATCTCGCAGACATGACCGAGACAGCTCTCCGGCCAATAACCAACAGCGGGATCTGGATACCCATGTTGGCTCCCGCATGTTCCACGATGATCTCATCGGGTGAACCACGATGTCGAGGATTCAAGTAATCCCGTATACAATTCCCTTTGTCAATCGGTACGTTATTTGCACGAGATTCGATCGTCGGTATCCCAATACCTCATTCAATCTCATTACCGGCAAGTCACTTTACTCGTACCGTAATGCATGATCCCATGACCAACCAATTGGTCACATTGAGCTCATTATGATGATGCACTACTGAGTGGGCCCAGAGATACCTCTCCGTCATACGGAGTGACAAATCCCAGTCTCGATCCGTGCCAACCCAACAGACACTTTCAGAGATACCTGTAGTATACCTTTATAGCCACCCAGTTACGTTGTGATGTTTGGTACACCCAAAGAACTCCTATAGTATCCGGGAATTGCACGATCTCATGGTCTAAGGAAATGATACTTGACATTAGAAAAGCTCTAGCAGACGAACTACACGATCTTGTGCTATGCTTAGGATTGGGTCTTGTCCATCACATCATTCACCCAATGATGTGATCCCGTTATCAATGACATCCAATGTCCATGGTCAGGAAACCGTAACCATCCATTGATCAACGAGCTAGTTAACTAAAGGCTTACTAGGGACATGTTGTGGTCTATGTATTCACACATGTATTACGATTTCCGGATAACACAATTATAGCATGAACAATAGACAATTATCATGAACAAGGAAATATAATAATAATCATTTTATTATTGCCTCTAGGGCATATTTCCAACAGTCTCCCACTTGCACTAGAGTCAATAATCTAGTTACATTGTGATGAATCGAACACCCATAGAGTTCTGGTGTTGATCATGTTTTGCTCGCGGAAGAGGTTTAGTCAACGGATCTGCGACATTCAGATCCGTATGTACTTTGCAAATATCTATGTCTCCATCTTGAACATTTTCACGAATGGAGTTGAAGCGACGCTTGATGTTCCTGGTCTTCTTATGAAACCTGGGCTCCTTGGCAAGGGAAATGGCTCATGTTGTCACAGAAGAGAGTCATCGGCCCCGATGCATTGGGAATAACTCCTAGGTCGATAATGAACTCCTTTATCCAGATTGCTTCATGTGCTGCCTCCGAGGCTGCCATGTATTCCGCTTCACATGTAGATCCTGCCACGACGCTTTGCTTGCAACTGCACCAGCTTAATGCCCCACCATTCAAAATATACATGTATCCGGTTTGTGACTTAGAGTCATCCAGATATGTGTCGAAGCTAGCGTCGACGTAACCCTTTATGACGAGCTCTTCGTCACCTCCATAAACGAGAAACATATCCTTAGTCCTTTTCAGGTACTTCAGGATATTCTTGACCGCTGTCCAGTGTTCCATGCCGGGATTACTTTGGTACCTTCCTACCAAACTTATGGCAAGGTTTACATCTGGCCTGGTACACAAACATGGCATACATGATATACCCTATGGCCGAGGCATAGGGGACAACACTCATCTTTTCTCTATCTTCTGCCGTGGTCGGACATTGAGCCGAGCTCAATTTCACACCTTGCAACACAGGCAAGAACCCCTTCTTGGACTGGTCCATATTGAACTTCTTCAATATCTTATCAAGGTATGTGCTTTGTGATAGACGTATGAGGCGTCTCGATCTATCTCTATAGATCTTGATGCCTAATATGTAAGCAGCTTCTCCAAGGTCCTTCATTGAAAAACACTTATTCAAGTAGGCCTTTATGCTCTCCAAGAGTTCTATATCATTTCCCATCAACATTATGTCATCCACATATAATATGAGAAATGCTACAGAGCTCCCACTCACTTTCTTGTAAACGCAGGCTTCTCCATAAGTCTGCATAAACCCAAACGCTTTGATCATTTCATCAAAGCGAGTGTTCCAACTCTCAAAGCGAATGTTCCAACTCCGAGATGCTTGCACCAACCCATAAATGGAGCGCTGGAGCTTGCACACCTTGTTAGCATTCATAGGATCGACAAAACCTTCCGGCTGCATCATATACAATTCTTCCTTAAGAAAGCCGTTAAGGAATGCCGTTTTGACGCCCATTTGCCATATCTCATAATCGTAGAATGCGGCAATTGCTAGCATGATTCGGACGGACTTAAGCTTTGCTACGGGTGAGAAGGTCTCATCGTAGTCAACCCCTTGAACTTGTCGATAACCCTTAGTGACAAGTCGAGCTTTATAGATGGTAACATTACCATCCGGGTCCGTCCTCTTCTTAAAGATCCATTTATTTTCTATCGCTCGCCGATCATCGGGCAAGTCTGTCAAAGTCCATACTTTGTTTTCATACATGGATCCTATCTCGAATTGCATGGCTTCAAGCCATTTGTTGGAATATGGGCCCGCCATCGCTTCTTCATAGTTCGAAGGTTCACCGTTGTCTAACAACATGATTTCCAGGATGGGGTTGCCATACCATTCTGGTGTGGAACGTGTCCTCGTGGACCTACGAAGTTCAGTAGCAACTTGATCCGAAGTACCTTGATCATCATCATTAACCTCCTCTCTAGCCGGTGCAGGCACCATAGGAACATCTTCCTGAGCTGCGCTACTTTCCGCTTCAGGAGGCAGTACTTCATCAAGTTCTACTTTCCTCCCACTTACTTCTTTCGAGAGAAACTCTTTCTCCAGAAAGGATCCATTCTTGGCAACAAAGATCTTTCCTTCGGATCTGAGGTAGAAGGTATACCCAATGGTTTCCTTAGGGTATCCTATGAAGACGCATTTTTCCAACTTGGGTTCGAGCTTTTCAGGTTGAAGTTTCTTGACATAAGCATCGCATCCCCCAAACTTTTAGAAACGACAGCTTAGGTTTCTTCCTAAACCACAATTCATAAGGTGTCGTTTCAACGGATTTTGACGGAGCCCTATTTAAAGTGAATGCGGCAGTCTCTAAAGCATAGCCCCAAAATGAGAGCGGTAGATCGGTAAGAGACATCATAGCTCGCACCATATCCAATAGAGTGCGATTACAACGTTTGGACACAGCATTACGCTGAGGTGTTCCATACGGCGTGAGTTGAGTAACGATTCCACATTTCCTTAAGTGCGTACCAAATTCGTGACTTAAATATTCTCCCCCACGATCTGATCGTAAGAACTTTATTTTTCGGTCACGCTGATTCTCTACCTCATTCTGAAATTTCTTGAACTTTTCAAAGGTCTCAGACTTGTGTTTCATTAAGTAGACATACCCATATCTACTCAAGTCATCAGTGAGGGTGAGAACATAACGATAGCCACCGCGTGCCTCAACACTCATCGGACCGCACACATCAGTATGTATGATTTCCAATAAGTTGGTTGCTCGCTCCATTGTTCCGGAGAACGGAGTCTTGGCCATTTTACCCATGAGGCATGGTTCGCACGTGTCAAATGATTCGTAATCAAGAGATTCCAAAAGTCCATCTGCATGGAGCTTCTTCATGCGTTTGACACCAATGTGACCAAGGCGGCAGTGCCACAAGTATGTGGGACTATCATTATCAACCTTACATCTTTTGGTATTCACACTATGAATATGTGTAACATCACGTTCGAGATTCATTAAGAATAAACCATTGACCAGCGGGGCATGACCATAAAACATATCTCTCATATAAATAGAACAACCATTATTCTCGGATTTAAATGAGTAGCCATCTCGTATTAAATGAGATCCAGATACAATGTTCATGCTCAAAGCTGGCACTAAAAAACAATTATTGAGGTTTAAAACTAATCCCGTAGGTAAATGTAGAGGTAGCGTGCCGACGGCGATCACATCGACCTTGGAACCATTCCCGATGCGCATCGTCACCTCGTCCTTCGCCAGCCTCCGCTTATTCCGCAGCTCCTGTTTTGAGTTACAAATATGAGCAACCGCACCGGTATCAAATGCCCAGGAGTTACTACGAGTACTGGTAAGGTACACATCAATTACATGTATATCACATATACCTTTGGTGTTGCCGGCCTTCTTGTCCGCTAAGTACTTCGGGCAGTTCCGCTTCGATGATCGCTTCCCTTGCAATAAAAGCTCTCGCCTCGTGCTTGGGTCCATGCTTTGGCTTCTTCCCGCAAGCTGGCTTACGGTAGCGGCAACTCCTTGCCGTCCTTCTTGAAGTTCTTCTTAGCCTTGCCTTTCTTGAACTTAGTGGTTTTATTCACCATCAACACTTGATGTTCCTTTTTGATCTCCACCTCCGCTGATTTCAGCATTGAATATACCTCAGGAATGGTCTTTTCCATCCCCTGCATATTGAAGTTCATCACAAAGCTCTTGTAGCTAGGTGGGAGCGACTAAAGGATTCTGTCAACGACCGCATCATCTGGGAGATTAACTCCCACCTGAGATAGGCGGTTGTGCAACCCAGACATTTTGAGTATGTGCTCGCTGACAGAACTACTCTCCTCCATCTTACAGCTGTAGAACTTGTCGGAGACTTCATATCTCTCGACCCGGGCATGAGCTTGGAAAACCATTTTAAGCTCTTGGAACATCTCATATGCTCCGTGCTGCTCAAAACACTTTTGGAGCCCCGGTTCTAAGCTATAAAGCATGCCGCACTGAACCAGGGAGTAATCATCACTACGCGACTGTCAGGCGTTCATAACGTCTTGAGTTGCTAGGAAAACGGGTGCTTCACCTAGCGGTGCATCTAGGACATATGCTTTCTTGGCAACTATGTGGATGATCCTCAAGTTTTGGACCCAGTCCGTATAGTTGCTGCCATCGTCTTTCAGCTTGGTTTTCTCTAGGAACGCGTTGAAGTTGAGGGCAACATTAGCGTGGGCCATTTGATCTACAAGACATATTGCAAAGTTTTTAGACTATATTCATGATAATTAAGTTCATCTAATCAAGTTATTTAATGAACTCCCACTCAGATAGACATCCCTCTAGTCATCTAATTGATACATGATCCGAGTCAACTAGGCCGTGTCTGATCATCACGTGAGACGGACTAGTCATCATCGGCGAACATCTTCATGTTGATCGTATCTTCCATACGACTCATGTTCGATCTTTCGGTCTCTTGTGTTCCGAGGCCATGTCTGTACATGCTAGGCTCGTCAAGTCAACCTAAGTGTTTTGCATGTGTAAATATGGCTTACACCCGTTGTATGTGAACGTTAGAATCTATCACACCCGATCATCACGTGGTGCTTCGAAACAACGAACTTTCGCAACGGCGCACAGTTAGGGGGAACACTTTCTTGAAATTATTATGAGGGATCATCTTATTTATGCTACCGTCGTTCTAAACAAATAAGATGTAAAACATGATAAACATCACATGCAATCAAATAATGACATGATATGGCCAATATCATTTTGCTCCTTTTGATCTCCAACTTCGGGGCGCCATGATCATCATCGCCACCGACATGACACCATGATCTCCATCATCGTGTCTTCATGAAGTTGTCTCGCCAACTATTACTTCTACTACTATGGCTAACGGTTTAGCAATAAAGTAAAGTAATTACATGGAGTTATTCAATGACACGCATGTCATACAAAAATAAAGACAACTCCTATGGCTCCTGCCGGTTGTCATATTCAGCGACATGCAAGTCGTGATTCCTATTACAAGAACATGATCAATCTCATACATCATATATATATATATATATATATATATATATATATATATATATATATATATATATATATCATTCATCACATCCTTTTGGCCATATCACATCACACGGCATATGCTGCAAAAACAAGTTAGACGTCCTCTAATTGTTGTTGCAAAAAATTTACGTGGCTGCTATAGGTTTCTAGCAAGAACGTTTCTTACCTACGCCAAAACCACAACGTGATATGCCAATTTCTATTTACCCTTCATAAGGACCCTTCTCATCGAATCCGATCCGACTAAACTGGGAGAGACAGACACCCGCTAGCCACCTTATGCAACTAGTGCATGTCAGTCGGTGGAACCTGTCTCACTAAGTGTACGTGTAAGGTCGGTCTGGGCCGCTTCATCCCACGATGCCGCCGAATCAAGATAAGACTAGTAACGGCAAGTAAATTGACAAAATCGACGCCCACAACAACTTGTGTTCTACTCGTGCATAGAAACTACGCATAAACCTGGCTCATGATGCCACTGTTGGGGATCGTTGCATAAAATAAATTTTTTCCACGCATCACCAAGATCAATCTATGGAGTCATCTAGCAACGAGAGAGAGGAGTGCATCTACATACCCTTGTATATCACGAGCGGAAGCGTTCAAGAAAATGGGGTTGATGGAGTCGTACTCGTCGTGATCCAAATCACTGATGATCCTAGCGCCGAACGAACGGCACCTCCGCGTTCAACACACGTACAGAGCGGTGACTTCCTCCTTCTTGATCCAGCAAGGAGAAGGAGAGGTTGAGGAAGAGGGCTCCAACAGCAGCACGACGGCGTGGTGGTGATGGAGTGGTCGTACTCCGACACGGCTTCTCCAAGCACTCACCGGAGGAGGAGAGGTGTTGGGGAGGGGAGGGGCTGCGCCTTGGATGTGGTATGCAGCCCTCCCCTCGCCCTTCTATTTATAGGGGCAGGGGGAAGGGGCGACCCCTCTAGATGAGATCTAGAGGGGCGGCCAAGGGAGGGCTTGCCCCCAAGCAAGGCGCCCCCTAGGATTCCCCCAAACCTAGCCGCATGGGCCCAGGGGATCGCCCAGCCCACTTAGGGGCTGGTTCTCTTCCACCTACAGCCCATAAGGCCCTCCGGGCAGGTGGACCCTCCCGGTGGACCCCGGAACCCCTCCGGTGGCCCCTAAGTATAATACCGTATGCCCCGAACTTTTCCGGTGACCGTATGATAACTTCCCATATATAAATCTTCACCTCCGGACCATTCCGGAACTCCTCGTGATGTCCGGGATCTCATCCGGGACTCCGAACAACATTCGGTAATCACATACATATCTTCCTTATAACCCTAGCGTCATCGAACCTTAAGTGTGTAGACCCTACGGGTTCGTGAATCACGCAGACATGACCGAGACAGCTCTCCGGCCAATAACCAACAACGGGATCTGGATACCCATGTTGGCTCCCACATGTTCCACGATTATATCATCGGATGAACCATGATGTCGAGGATTCAAGTAATCCCGTATACAATTCCCTTTGTCAATCGGTACGTTACTTGCCCGAGATTCGATCGTCGGTATCCCAATACCCCGTTCAATCTCGTTACCGGCAAGTCACTTTACTCGTACCGTAATGCATGATCCCGTGACCAACCACTTGGTCACATTGAGCTCATTATGATGATGCACTACCGAGTGGGCCCAGAGATACCTCTTCGTCATACGGAGTGACAAATCTCAGTCTCGATCCGTGCCAACCCAACAGACACTTTTGGAGATACCTGTAGTATACCTTTATAGCCACCCAGTTACGTTGTGACGTTTGGTACACCCAAAACACTCCTACGGTATCCGGGAGTTGCATGATCTCATGGTCTAAGGAAATGATACTTGACATTAGAAAAGCTCTAGCAGACGAACTACACGATCTTGTGCTATGCTTAGGATTGGGTCTTGTCCATCACATCATTCACACAATGATGTGATCCCGTTATCAATGACATCCAATGTCCATGGTCAGGAAACCGTAACCATCCATTGATCAACGAGCTAGTTAACTAGAGGCTTACTAGGGACATGTTGTGGTCTATGTATTCACACATGTATTACAATTTCCGGATAACACAATTATAGCATGAACAATAGACAATTATCATGAACAAGGAAATATAATAATAATAATTTTATTATTGCCTCTAGGGCATATTTCCAACAGTTGCAATAGGACTTACGACTTAGCGCATCAGCCATGACATTGCCCTTGCCTGGGGTGTAGGTAATCCCTAAGTCGTAATCTGAGATCAACTCCAACCAACGAATTTGCCTAAGGTTCAAATCTGGTTGGGTGAAGATATACTTGAGACTCTGGTGATCGGTGTAAATCTTGCAACATTTACCGAGAAGTTAATGTCGCCATGTCTTAAGTGCATGGACTACGGCTGCAAGCTCTAAATCATGTGTAGGATAATTATCCTCATGTGGATGCAACTGTCGGGATGCATAGGCAATCACATGACGATCTTGCATAAGAATGCAACCAAGTCCATGTCATCGGGTGTCGCAATAGATAACAAAGTCCTTAGTGAAATCCGGTGGCACAAGTATGGGAGCAGAAGTCAGGCGTCTTTTCAGTTCCTGAAAACTGTACTCACACTGTGGGGACCACTCAAACTTTTTATCTTTCTTGAGATGTTCCGTGAGAGGTTTGGCCACTTTGGAAAATTTCTCAATGAAGCGGCGACAATAACTGGCTAGACCAAGGAAACTCCTAACTTGTTTAACTATTTCAGGTGGAGTCCAATCAAGAACGGCCTGAACTCTCTCGGGATTGACAGCAATGCCCTTACCAGAGATCATGTGGCCTAGGTAGGTCACTTTTGGCAACCAAAATTCGCACTTGGAGAACTTAGCATAAAGGTGGTGCTCTCTGAGTTTCTCTAACACAAGTTTAAGATGTTCGGCATGCTCTTCCTCGTTCTTCGAGTAAATAAGGATATCATCAAGGTAAACCACGACAAACTTGTCTAAGTACTCCATGAAGATCGAGTTCATCAAGCGGGAGAATGTAGCTGGAGCATTGGTTAGACAAAAGGACATGAAGGTGTACTCGTACTGGCCATGACGAGTGACAAAAGCCGTCTTAGGAATGTCCCCATTTTTTATCTTGATTTGGTGGTAGCCTAACCTCAAATTCATCTTGGAAAAGACCGAGGATCCAGCGAGCTGATCATACAGGTCGTTGATCCTGGGGAGCGGATATTTGTTCTTTATCGTGACCAAATTAACAGGACGATAATCTACAACCATCCGGTCTGTACCATCCTTGTTCTTGACGAAGAGGACAGGGCAATCCCAAGGAGAAGAACTAGGACGGAGGAAACCCTTTTGCAAGGACTCATCAAGTTGTTTCTTAAGCTCAGCTAGCTCTAAGGGTGCCATTTTGTAGGGTCTCCTAGAAATTGGAGCGGTTCCCGGGATAAGATCTATAACAAACTCTACATCTCTGTCAGGTGGAATGCCTGGCAGTTCCTCTGGAAATACATCCGGAAAGTCACGGACTACCAGGATATCTTCAAGGTCTGGAAGAGGGCTGGCATTAAGAGAATAGAGCTGACGCTTTGCAACTCTAGTGGACACAGTGACTATCTTGCCAGATGGGTGTGTAAGCTGAATAGACCTAGTGTAACAATCAATCTTGGCGTAATGAGCTTTCATCCAGTCCATACCCAAGATGATGTTTATATCTGTAGACTTGAGAGCTACAAGTGAGGCAAGGAATACAAGTCTGTCAACAAGGATTTCATTACCATGGCTTATTCTGGTAGTTTTCCATCTAGACCCTGGAGTTTGGATTTCAAGTGGAGTTGGCATATCACAAAATGACATGTTGAGCAAACGAGCATAGCCTTCAGATATGAAGGAGTGAGATGCTCGGTATCGAATAGAACCGAAGCTGGATGACAGTTGACAAGGAGTGTACCAAGAACGACATCCGGATCATCATGAGCGTCTTTAGCTGAGACGTGATGCACACGTCCACGTTCAGTGGGAGCTGACTTGACACTGATCATCTTGCATGGTTGCTTACCACGGCCAATAGGCTTCTCGGGATGGGGTGGAGCATAACTGGCTTGAGAGCATTCACGTGCATAGTGTCCTGGCTCTCCGCATGTGAAGCAAGTCCCTGAAGTAGGACGTGGACCCGCATTGACAGGCGGTCTACCAATAGGCCTGGGTGTAGCATATGACTGAACTGGGTGAGGTGCCACACAAGATGGCCTCGGTGTATAACCGAGTGGAAGAGCGGAGTTCGGAACCCAAATTCGGCGCTTCTGCGAACTAGAATCGGAGGAAGAACCCAAATCATGGGTGTGCTTACCAGACTCCTCGTAAGTGAGCTGAGCTGTCTCTGCATTAATGGCCTTGTTCACAAGAGCCTGGAATGTATTGCAATGGTGCGGGTGGAGATCACGACGCAACTTGGGGTTGAGACCCTTCCGGAACCTAGCCTGCTTCTTGGCGTCTGTGGACACCTCCTCTGTAGCATAGCGGGCGAGGTTCTCAAACTCTCTACTGTAAGCATCAACATCCATCTTACCTTGGGTGAAGCTACAGAACTCTACTCTTTTGCGGTCAATGAGAGCCAGAGGAATGTGATGCTCGTGAAAAGCCTCAGTGAAATCTCTCCAGGTAGGTATCTGGCTAGCTGGAAGCATAGCCTCATAGTTCTGCCACCAAAGACTAGCAGGACCTTCCAGGTGATATGCAGCATAGGTGACCTTGTCACCTTCAGCTACGTTCGCAGAACGCGGCTTGTGAGTGGTACTACGGAGCCAGTCATCTGCATCGAGTGGCTCAATGGAATGATTGAAGGTAGGTGGTTTCAGACCAATGAAATCATAGATGGTCGTTGACTCTTTGCACAGGGGTGCGGTGTTCTCCTCGATACATGCTAACAAGCGGTTAGACTCACGCTTGTTCCTCTCCATCTCTAACATGAACTCTGCCAACAAAGACTGGTCGGGAGGATCCTCATCCCTACCATCTCCGTGGTTCAGGCCACGAGCAGCAGAACTTCGGTTAACCGGAAACATCCTGAAGAACGAAACCAAGGAAAACAAGGATGGATTCAGCATCAACTATAGGATGCAAAAAGTAGCACAAGAAGTTAGTATCTCTCGAACTCCTAGGACAATTCCGGCAGCATAACGACAGTAAAAATGCTCAAAATGAGACAACCTTCAAACGATGGGGTAGTACCATACTCAACATCATCACTCAAGGTTCTGTGATAGTACTAAACAGACTACACCGGAAGTACTTGAAAACTGGAATATGACTCTGATCAACCAATCCTATGAGACTACGGAATAGTAACACGTGATCCTGATAGACAGAAGAGAAAGCCTAGTTCCTTAACCCCGTAGGAAAGATAGGATGGCTCAGATCAGAAAGGCATGAGGTATAAGGAGTAAAAAGAGCCTTACGTTCCCTTCCACAATCAATTCCCCTACATAACTAAAGAATTTCTAGACTCAACTTCGACCAGTTTGGCTAGGTAATCCTACAGGCAGTCAGGCTCTGATACCAAAGTTGTCAGGACCCCGATTCCAAGTCACATCGATCTAGCCTATAACACCTCATATCACTTTGCGGCCTCACGTATGGTATTCCCACGGGTGTCGCCTTACCATGGCCAGGACCGTTTGCGCCTTTTGGCTCACGTATATGATAGTGTCGCTAGCATCCATATGACAGACAACCCAGGCCGACATGACTAGTCGTGAACCCAAAGTGGCGCTAACTTACGGGGACATGCATACATGACCCAGCAACGAACGTATCGGTCATCAGCGAGTGAATTCGGGTTGTAGCAAGTGGGCTAGTAGGACTCCGGGAATCCGGGCTATAGCAGGCTAACAGGAGTCCGAAAAACACCGCGTGACATTTCCCTGAAGGGACAGACACATGATCTAAGAAGGACACATGCCGGCCAGTCTAAGTGTTCCGGAGCAGTAGCAACTGGGCTAGTAGGAATCCGGGAATCCGGGCTGTAGCAGGCTACCATGGCTCAGTGGAAGCACTAGACTACATTTCCCCATAAGAGAGGCTACCAAGGATAGACAACTAGGTTGTCGGATCCCACACATAGCAATACACATTACACGTACGCATAACATGCAAGTATGTGTTGTACAACATGGCATCACAACATAACTCAACAACTCATATAGATAAAGGCCCAGAAGAGCCACATAGCATTTAATACAAACAGGGGTCTCATGACCCATCATTCAGATCATACAAGCAACGGAAGCATTACATGTCTGAGTACAGACAACTACGAAAGAAAAAGGCTGAGAAGCCTGACTATCTACAAGACCCTCCCAAGGGTATAAGATCGTAGCCGAGGTAACAAGCTACTCGTCGAAGTCCAAGCGGAAATACTAGTGAGACAGATGTCTCATCTGCAAAACATAAATAAAGCAAACGTGAGTATAAAGATACTCAGCAAGACTTACATCAGATCATATCATACATGCATTAGTATCAAGAAGGCAATGTGGGGTTTGGCTGCAGCAAGCCAGCTTTGACTCAGTGGCTATCCTGTTCTACGACTATAAGTAAATTCTTTGAGGTGAGAAACCGCACACGAGTCCACTAATCACCACATCAATACACTACTATGGATTCATTCCCGTCTCCCTACGAGAAGGCCATCCATAGCACTCACACTTGTCTTGAGCATTTTAGAGTATCCACTTCCAGTTGTCTATGTACCACGTAATCATCCAAGAAGTCCATAACCACGGACCCGGCTATTCGAATAGATCATGTTAACCCTGCAGGGGTGTACTTTTTCACACACGCTCTCACCACTTCTCACCATGTACACATCGTGTATCTCGGCAACCTTCAACCGGAAGCCTGGCGAGGGTGTCGTCCACGACCTGACTAACCACGCAAGACTATAGTCCAGGTTTATCGTCCATTCGGGTTCCATCCGCAAGGAGATCCGGCCGAGGTTTCACTCACGGCCCCAAACGATGTGTGCAGGGTTCCCGAGCCCACCATCCGGGTGCCACTCGGTACACTGGGCCATGGTGCCTAGTCTGTCCCAAGTCCACCCTGCCGGGTGCCACTCGGTAGAAAAATAGCACTACCTACAAACACCAGAAACTAGTTGCGACTCCTGGACAGAGATCAAGTTGGTTAATAAGTCGAGAGAGCTTGGAGCGCCCAGAGCCCAATGTGTGGTAGTAGCTAGTCATTGGACAACTTACACAGAACTCAGTTCTTAAGGACGGTCCCAATGAGACAACCCACCATGTACTCCTACATGGCCTCTCACCGCTACCTTTACCAAATCGTGTTCACACGCTTAACTCTCAGCATCAGAACATATCATAACACTCCAATCCATTCCCAATGAATCAGACCTGACACAACTTTAAACAATAGCATGCATGGCATGGTAGGAACACAACATGGCTCAGTCAACTCCTACACATGCTAGTGGGTTTCAACTATTTACTGTGGCAATGACAGGTCATGCAGAGGAATGGATTCAACTACCGCAGCATAAAGTAACAGTTGAATCGTTGTTGTCCTAATGCAATAAAAGAGAGCAGGAGTGAGAGAGTGGGATTGTATCGGAATGAACAAGGGTGGTTTAATTGCCTGGTAGATCAACAGGGGGCACAGCTCCTCTGACAGGTACTCTGGAACGGTCTCCGGAGCAGGACCTATTGAGAAGGACGGTGTCGGCAATCAATACACAAGATATGCAAAAATATGATGCATGAACATGGCATGTAGATGTGATATGGTTTGTGCTAATGCATCTAGCATTCACTTGGAAGAAGTCCATTTGAACCAAAGGCTCAAATGCAACTCTAACTTAAGTCTCTTTAAAATCCATTAATGTGTTTTCACATATACAGCAGGTATAACTTGGTTATTCATGCATGAAAATGGTACAGATGGATATATTGCATTTTTCTGATGATTTTTCATATATAAATTATTTCAATCTGAGCTACGGTTGAATTTCTGTGATTTTTTGAAGTTTTGAACATTTTCTGGAATTTCCTATTTATTTTAAATGCAGAAACAGTTAAATGCATCTTGCTGATGACAACATGATGTCAGTTGGTCAACGGCGCTGACCAGGGTCAAACCTGACGTGTGGGGGCCACACGTCAGTGTCTCAGCTAGTTAACATGGGGTTAGTTTATATTAACTAAAAGATTAGGGCGCTGGGGCCCACTGTAAATGTCACTAGGGGGTAATTAGTTCGGTGGTGATTAGCTTTAAGCTAATCACCTGACAGGCCGGGCCCACACATCAGGCCAGCTAGGTCGTCGCCGACGACCTCTGGTCGTGGCGGTGTCCGCGCTACAGGCAGCGGGGTCGGCTAAGGGCACCGGGGCGTAGCCTGGGCTCTCGCGCATCCAGGGGAGGCAACGGGGGGACGCGGGGTGGCCGGAGCTCGCCGGAGCGGAGCTCGATGCTATGAGCGGGAGCGGGCTGCAGGGCACGGGGAGGCCACCCGAGGGGCTCTGCGGCACCCTCGTGGCACCAGGAGCACGGCTGGGTGCTCGGGGGCGAGCTGCACCGGCTAACATGACGGCGGCGACATGGACGGCGGCGAGGAGATACAGCCATGGCGGGGAACGGAGCTACGGCGAGGAAATCGAGCGCGGGGAAGGAGGGGAAACGGAGGAGAGCTCACAGTGGTTCGGCGGGCGTGTTCAGCGGCTCGTGGGAGGCTCTGGAGCCGACGGAGCAGCGACGGCGATCTCCGGTGCAGGAGGTTAAAGTCGACGGCGATTGCGGCGATGCAGCGCGTCCCTGGTCGCGTGGGTTGTCGGAGCGGTCGGAGACGAGCAGGCGGAGTGTCTGGGCATGAAGTGAGGGCGAGGCCGTGGCGGTGGGCACAGCAACGAAGTGCGGCGGCGACGAGGGTGCTCGGGCGTCGCGCGAGAGAGCGAGGGAGAGGAGAGGAATGGGCACGGGAGAGTGAGAGGGGTACGGGGCGGCGCGTGGTGTCACGCGGGGCATCCAGAGGGACGAGGGGGAGGACAGGCAGGCATGAGGTGGCCGGACGCGTGCGTGCGCGCCGCGGGCGCATGTCCCTGTCCTCCTGGCGTGGTGGAGACGACGACTGGCACTGGCCAGTCGGCTGGGCCGGCCTGTTGGGCCACTGGGCTGCCAGGTAAGAAGCCCAGGTACGCTCCTACTCCTTTTCCCTTTCTGTTTTTGTTTTCTTTCTATTTCTGTAAAAAAAATTCTGATTTAGTAAAATACTAAATCAATTTGTTTGCCTCTGATAATTTTTGTAGGGACTACTTGGATTAATCCAAAGCCCCACACCAAAAATCAGAGATATTGGACATATATTAAATATATAACTAATATATATCCAATGCAAATATTTATGCATTAATTCCAAATGGCCAGAATATATATTTATGAGCTCCTAAAAATATTGGTTTGAGTTTTACCTCTGACCAATATTTCCAGAGAGCAACATGAACATTTTCTTGGACCTTTTTGGAGCAATTTTTATCTGGGTTATTACCAGAAATGATTTCTGAGGGTTTCACAAATCCCCATTTCAAACTTAAATGAAATTTAAACATGATGCACACATGACTAGCTAGTCTAGGTCATACATGAACTAGGGATGTGACAATAGGATTTTATAGCGTTGGAATTAGGGTCTGCGGGGCCAGTGAGGGAGTCCTGGACTAAGGGGTCCTCGGCGTCCGGCCTGTTATCCATGGGATGGACTGGTGGGCTGTGAAGACATGAAGGCCAAAGACTCTACCCGTGTCCGGATTGGACTCTCCTTGGCGTGGAAGGCAAGCTTGGTGATCAACTATGAAGATTCCTTCCTATGTAACCGACTCTATGTAATCCTAGATCCCCCCGGTGTCTATATAAACCGGAGGGTGTAGTCCGAAAAGGATATACTCATTACCATAGTCATACTGGCTAGATTTCTAGGGTTTAGCCATTACGATCTCGTGGTAGATCAACTCCTGTAACACTCATATTCATCAAGATCAATCAAGCAGGAAGTAGGGTATTACCTCCATAGAGAGGGCCCGAACCTGGGTAAACATCGTGTCCCCTGTCTACTGTAACCATCGACCTTAGACGCACAGTTCGGTACCCCCTACCCGAGATCCGCCGGTTTTGACACTGACATTGGTGCTTTCATTGAGAGTTCCGCTGTGCCGTCGAGGAAAGGTTCGATGGCCCCTTCAATCGTCGATAGTGACGCCGTCCAAGGGGAAACCTTCCTCCCCGGATAGATCTTCATGTTCGGCGGCTTCGTACTACAGGCCAACTCGCTTGGCCATCTAGAGCAGATCGATAGCTACGCCCCTGGCCATCAGGCCAGATTCGGAAGCTTGAACTATGTCGCGGATGTCCGCGAAGACCTGATCTTTGACGGATTCGAGACCGCGACGATCGCTCCCCCTCGCTCCGATGAACATGACCTAAATCTGTCATCGGATCGCATCCAGGAGATGGTTCCTGTTGCTGCAACGGCCTTAGAACCGGAGCAGATCGTGCCATCCGAGGCCATAGAGTCTGCGGCGTTGGAGCCACACACAAACTTGACACCCTGCAATATTTGCGTCAACGGAACTCCGGACTCGTCTCCGGCTATAAGTTCCGGACCATGTACGCCTGGGGACACCGAGCTGGATCGGTTATCGATTTTCGAATTTAGCACCGCAGACATCTTCCAGCACTCACCTTCGGGTGACATGCTAAACTCTTTAAAGAATTTGTCCTTGGAGAAGGACTCACAGCCGAACTATGTTCGGTTCGAGCTAGAGGCTGATGATGGGGAATTTTACCTCCCACCCGCCACCCACTTCATAGCCACTGTCGATGACTTAACCGACGTGCTTGGTTATGGCTCCGAAGACATCGACGGTATGGACGAAGATGCCGACAAGGAGCAAGGCCAAGACTCGCCATTCACTGGACGTTGGACGGCCACCACTTCGTACGATGTGTACATGGTTGACACGCCTAAAAAAGCTAGCGACGATGACAAAGAAGATCCAGTTGCGAACAAACCTTCTGAGACACAGTCCAAGCGTCGACGCCCAAAACGCCGTTCTAAGCCTCGTCGCTCAAAAGATGGCAACACTAGCACCGGAGAAAATAGTACTCCGGGCGACGCCGAAAACAATGAAGACCCTGTTGGAGTAGCATCCGAACAGGAGGAACATGGCAACGGGCAAGTTAACCCTGATAAACAGGCCATGCCCAATGACCCGGATGATGATAGTTATCGTCCAGTCTCCGAGGATGAGGAGAGCCTCGGCAGCGAGGATTTCATCATGCCTGAGGCACCCTCGGCAGGGCGCTGGCGCCAGCTAATAGCTATTGCTAGAAGCCTGAAGAAAAAGCAGCGGCAGCTCCAAGCCGATCAAGACCTACTCATTGACAGATTGACCGATGTCCTGGCAGCCGAAGAATACGGCCTCAAGCGCCTAGCCAAGAGTTACCCGAAGCGCGGACTGCTACCTCAGTTCGATGAGGAGGCACCAGATCCCATACCTCCCTCGCGCAATGCGGAACGACCACCACGTGGTCGGGATAGTGCGGCGGACCGACCACCCCGCGGTTGGGATAAAACGGCAACTCAGGCCGAACAACAGCCCGCCCCACCACTTAGGAAAACAGAGACAGAGCAGCTCAGGACCATACATATGACCTTCGGCAGGACCTGGACAGTAGAGCAGGACACACCAGATCAATCTACGGATCGCGAGGACGCTTCCCGACTCGGGATGACGGCTACCTATTCGTACGTGACAAACCTAGTCACGCCCAGGCCGATAACCGCAGACAGACTTCATCGGAGGTGCGCCGTGACGTGGCCCGATATAGAGGCGCCGACACCCCCTCTGCTTCACAGATGAAGTACTGGATCACGAATTACCCGAGGGGTTCAAGCCCGTCAATATCGAATCATACGACAGAACAACCGATCCTGCAGTATGGATCAAGGATTTTATTCTACACATTCATATGGCCCGAGGAGAATTCTGGACTAAAACTAAAAGGGCCAGCTAGACACTGGTTAAATAGCCTGCCCAGAAATTCCATCGGCAGTTGGCAGGACTTGGAAGAAGCTTTTCTGGACAACTTCCAAGGTACTTATGTCCGGCCACCACACGCTGATGACTTAAGTCATATAGTTCAACAACCTGGAGAATCAGCCAGAGAATTCTGGACTAGGTTCCTAACCAAAAAGAACCAGATCGTTGACTGTCCGGATGCCGAAGCCCTAGCGGCCTTCAAACACAGCATCTGCAACGAATGGCTTGCCCGTCACCTCGGCCAAGAGAAGCCGAAATCCATGGCAGCCCTCACGGCGCTTATGACCCGCTTTTGTGCGGGAGAGGACAGCTGGCTGATTTGTAGCAAAAACACAGCCAACGAGGTAGGGCCCTCCGAGGCCAAGAACATTACGGCAAGCTCCGGCGCAATAGACACAAACGCCGAAGCAATGGCGACAATACCGATGACACTACACTTAATCTCGGATTCAACAGCTCCAAGTCCGGCCAGCGGAAAAAGCCCTACAAAAGGAACAATGAGGGACCATACAACTTGGACCGCATACTCGACCGTCTGTGCCAGATACATGGCACCCCAAACAAACAAGCCAATCATACCAACAGAGATTGTTGGGTTTTTAAACAGGCTGGCAAGTTAAATGCCGAGAATAAGGAAAAGGGATCGCAAAGCGAGGACCAGGACGAAGAGCCCCGGCAGCCGAACACTGGGGGGCAGAAAAAATTTCCCCCTCATGTCAAAACGGTGAACATGATATACGCTACACACATCCCCAAGAGGGAGCGCAAGGGAGCACTCAGGGACGTCTACGCGGTAGAGCCAGTCGGCCCAAAATTCAATCCGTGGTCGTCATTCCCGATCACCTTCGATCATCGAGATCATCCAACTAGTATCCGCCATGGCGGTTCGGCCGCACTGTCCTCGACCCAATCATCGACGGATTTCACCTAACACGAGTCCTAATGGACGGTGGTAGCAGCCTCAACCTGCTCTATCAGGATACAGTGTGCAAAATGGGCATTAATCCCTCACGAATCAAGCCCACAAAAGACTACATTTAAAGGAGTCATACCAGGCGTAGAGGCCGGTTGTACGGGCTCAATCACTCTAGAAGTGGTCTTCGGTTCTCTGGACAACTTCCGAAGCGAAGAGTTAATCTTCGATATCGTCCCCTTCCGCAGCGGCTACCACGCACTGCTTGGACGAACTGCGTTTGCTAGATTCAACGCAGTGCCACACTATGCTTATCTCAAGCTCAAGATGCCCGGTCCACGGCGTCATAACAGCCAATGGAAATATCTGAACGCTCCCTCCGAGCAGAGGAGCACAGCCGCCCTAGCAGCTGAGATCTGAGCGGCCTTCTCAAGCAGAACCGTAATCCGGCTGCCGAGCCCCTGGACATCACTAAGAGAGTCCAGTCCACACTACAACAAGACGGTTCGCCTCGTCAAGAGCTCGACTAGCAATTCGACCTCCGTCCCGGTCCTGATGAGGTAGCCGCATCCGCACCACGCGTACATAATTACGCACTCAAGATCCCATGGGCATCGACGAAGGCACAGCTAGCTTGTAGTTTGGCTACACCGATCCCGGACTCACTAGTATCTCTACTATTTTTTTTGTTTTCCCCTCTTTTTCAGGTATCTTTTATACAGACCTCCTCCGATGGCATGACTACCGGTCCTGTCAAAGGACAAGTACACCAGATTGGCACAGAGCACAGGCATACAGGGGAACCCTAGAGGACAATCCAACGACTACTCTACATGTGTTTCAGTACCCAAATGCAGCTCTCCTCTGGTTCTGGCATGATAACTAGTCGGTTGCTTATCGAATTATTTGTATAAATGCGCTTTGATGCATTAACCCAACCATAACGGAAGCAGTTTACGGCCCACGTCAAGGGGCCCCAGATACTACCTCTGCTCTTTTTTTGTTTCCCGTTGCTATTAATTACTTATATCCTCGCACCCGTGCACTTTGGTAAGTTCATATTCGCCAGGGGTCCCTATCGCCCCATAATGCGGTAACAAAGTCCGAACACTTCTTATAGATAAGTTCGGCACTCCGAATTTAGCATTATATGCATTGGCTCCGAATCATGTCTTTGGTCAATAGTTGGGTTGCCCGGCTCCTGTGCTTGCTACCCTATGTTCCGCTACATCGGCTAGGGTAGTAATGGGAGAACTACTACAATTGTGCCCTGGTCTAAACCGGATGAGCACCTCATTAGAGAAAGCCGAAAACTGACTGTCATGATGCGGCAAGAGCCGGTCAGCTGTTCGGCGGTCACAAATCGTTGGAGATTTTTTTCCGCATTTCGCAAAGGATCGGTACTTCCCGATCAAACGCTGACATCACTCTGGTTCATATACCAGGGGCTGCGCCTATGTTTTATTATAAAACTCCTATGGCTAAGTGAGGGAATTTAAGCCGCATAGTCTGATTGCCTGGTTCGTTGCGCTAAACAACTCCTTCAAGGACCATATAATTGGATCAAGATTGTTTAGATTCCATCCCGAACACCTCCGTACTACCTACTTGAGGGCAGAAGCCGACGACTGGTCAACCCTCAGATTCCATACAACACGGCCGCACAGGAGGAAACAATCAAAACATAACAAACATTATATTACAAGCCGGATTTGTTTTCATCATACAAGGCAAAGACAAAAAACGAATGTCTTCATTCGAAAATAATGTCCTGCCCGCACTGCGCTGCTGCAAGTCGAGACCCCTCCAGGACATCCGCAAAATATCGCTCGGGTGTGCGGTGGTCCTTGCCCTCCGGCGGCCCCTTGGTCACCTCGACGGCGTCCATCTTCGCCCACCACATATTGCAACGAGCGAAGGCCATGCGGGCACCTTCGATGCAGACTGATCGCTTGACAATGTCTAGCCACGGACAAGCCTCCATCACCCGCTTCACGAGGCCAAAATAACTGCTAGGTATAGCTTCGGCTGGCCAAAGCCGGATTATTAAATCCTTCATGGCCAGTTCAGCCACCCTGTGCAGCTCGACCAACTGTTTCAGCTGATCGGCAAAGGGCACCGGATGTTCTGGCACAGCATATTGCGACCAGAACAGCTTCTCTGTGGAATTCCCTTCTCCGGCTCGGAAGAACTCCGCAGCATCGGACACGCTGCGTGGCAGGTCCGCAAAGGCCGCTGGGCAACTCCGAACCCGGGTTAGTAAAAGGTACTTCTTCTCTGCATACTTGCTTTGCATGTTAAAAGCCTTTCCCGTTGCGATCTTCTTAGCCTCCTGGATCTCCTGGAGAGCGCCCCGGGCTTCATTCTGTGCGGCCTCCGCGCTCTGGCGAGCTTTGGCAAGTTTGGTCTCTCGAACCGACGCTTCGCGCTCCAAAGCCTCACACTTCTTCACCGCGTCTTGGAGCTCCTGCTGGATCTCGCTGACCCGGGCCTTGAGCTCCTTACGGGCGGCTTGCTGCTGGATAGCCTTCCCTTCGGCTTCAGTCAAGGCATTTTTCAGGGCCTCGACCTCGGTCGCCGCCCCTACACATATTATGACACTCCTGTCAATACTCACCACTTACTCTTCTCGAATACACAGCAAGTCGTTACTCACCTTGCTTCTCGTGGAGTTGAATCTTCACCTCGCCGAGCTGGTTCTCAGTCCGCTCCAACCTCTTCTTCAGTTCAGAGACTTTGGCAGCATGCGAGGTCGCGGCCAACAGCGACGCCTGCTTATTCGTAAATATCAAATTAGTCTCCTACAAACGGTTGATCCTATGTCCGGCCTTTATTTCCGAACACGGACGGTGTCTCGAGGGATCTTTGTCGGACGGGTGTTCTCTTTCTATGTGACTTACCTCAAACCTCAGCGAGGTTGTTGCGAGCCTCGTTTAGTCCGCTCTTGACGGACTGAACCTTCTCGATCACCGTACCCATAAGGATACGGTGCTCGTCCACAATGGAGGCGTCTCGTAGTGCCTCCATCAGGTTATCTGGTGCCCCCGGTTGGATAGGGTCCATCGGTGGAATTGGCGCACCCCCCTCCTTCAAAGGAAGGTGTGCGCCGGATTCCGGGGCCGTATCGGTCCCCGGGATCGTATTCGGCTGATAGCCGAACTGAATACGTCCCTCTCGCCAGTCTCCATGGGGATCTGCTCCCCCATGTGTCCGACAGCGGAGGTCTCGCCTAGCGGCGCCTCCTGGACAGCGTCCTGGGCCCCTCCCCGGCTCGGAGCGGTCCTCCGGGACAACACTTCGGTGTCGTCCTTGGCCTCAGGGGAATAACCGGGCTGCGGCGACATACTGGCCAATTCCGCCGGATCCAACGAACCCCCAACGGGCCGAACTGCAATGGCACAATTAATCATGTTAAAACAATGAAAAGGAGAGGCCGGATACACTTATGTACGAGAGTCATAGTACTTACGATGCGGCCCGAGGCTTAGTGTGGAGGCGTCGCTCCGGACTGTTGTGAACATCCCACGCGGTGTTGACCGCAGGGGCGCCCTTCCCCTTCTTCGGTGTTCCCGCCTCCAGATTCATGGAGGCTCCCCTCTTCTTCTCCTCAGGGGGAGGTTCTTCCCCTCCTCCTCCTCCTCTTCCTCATCTTCGTCCTCAGGGACGGAGGAATGGGCTTCCTCGTCTTCAGACGTCACGTCTGAAGTGCCCTTGCGACGGGGGCCACTTTTGGGCCCCTTGGCCTTCTTCTTGGCCTTCTTCTCCGGCGCCGGCACCAGCATCTTCGTCAGGCGCTGGATGACCGGCTCTTCAGGCAGCGGAGCCGGACACTGGATTCGCTTCGCCCTCTCCATCCAATCCTGAAAAAGCAATAATAAACTCAGACATCATCCTCGAAACAATTAAGTAGGGGATACGTCAAAAATAACATACCTCATTGGCGAGGTGTTTGCAATCGTGCCCACGATCTGAATCGATGGCGGCGGTTTCTCGTTGCCCTTAAAGAGCAACTTCCAGGCACCTTCATGAGTGGTTTCGAAGAGCCTCTCCAGAGTTGGTGCTTCTTCGGATTAAACTCCCACAGAGGGCGACTTCTACGCTGGCACGGGAGGATCCGGCGAACTAGCATCACCTGGATTACATCGACAAGCTTGACGTTCTTGGCTATCATACTTTGAACGCGCGTCTGCAGCGCTATCAGCTCTTCGGGCGAACACCAATTCAGACTCTTCTCGATCCAGGAGGTGAGTCGCATGGGAGCACCGGAGCGGAATTCGGCAGCCGTGGCCCAGGTGGTACCGCGGGGTTCAGTAATGTAGCACCATTGTTTCTGCCACTCCTTTACTATCTCCACGAAAGTGCCTTTTGGCCAGGAGACGTTGGACAACTTACTCACCATGGCTCCCCCGCGCTCCGCGTGCTGGCCATCCACCACCTTCGGCTTCACATTGAAGACTTTGAGCCATCACCTGAAGTGGGATTGGATGCGGAGGAAGGCCTCACACATGACGATAAACGCCGAGATGTTGAGGAAGGAGTTTGGGGACAGATCATGGAAATCTATCATGTAATAATACATCAGCCCGCGGACAAAAGGGTGGAGTGGGAACCCTAGTCCGCGAAAGAAATGAGGGAGGAATACCACCCTCTCGTTGGGCTCCGGTATTGGGACGACTTGTCCCTCGGCCGGCAGATGATGGGTGATTCCCTTCGCCAAGTATCTGGCCGCCCGAAGCTCAGTAATGTCCTCCTCCTTGACGGAGGAGACCATCCACTTGCCCTGACCTCCGGATCCGTACATGGTTGAGTGCTAGCTCAAGTGGGAAGGAGATAAGAACTTGGGCGCTGGAGCTCGAGATTGGGAGGGCGGAGATGGAGAGAAGGCGTGGGAGAGGAAGAGGGAATCCTTATCCCCTTATAAATGCAGTAAATATAGAACGCCTTCCCACTCGCCTTAGAATTCGCCTATTCCCAAGGGTTGTATAAAAAGCGCGGTTGGATTACCCATGCCCGCATTGATGAGAATCCCACTATAAGGGGGCACGATCACTGCTTCGACAAGACATGCCCATAGCAACCGCGTCTCGGGGCATGGAACGTCGGACACTAAACGGTCCGGAATTATGATCGGTTGGACGTGATGTCATGCCACTAAAATTTGTCAGCGGATTGGACTCGTGCAAAATTATATTCTCTCTGTGGTTGTGTATGGTGTGTGACAGGTCCGGATACTATCATCGCGTCCGAAGACTATCTTGGAGTCCGAATAGAAGGGAACCCGCCTTGCAATGCCGAAGACAATCTGCGCGCCAGACTCCTCGTCATTGAAGCCAGGTTCAGGGGCTACTGAGGGAGTCTTGGACTAAGGGGTCCTCGGGCGTCCGGCCTGTTATCCATGGGCCAGACTGGTGGGCTGTGATGACATGAAGGCCGAAGAATCTACCCGTGTCCGGATTGGACTCTCCTTGGCGTGGCAGGCAAGCTTGGCGATCAACTATGAAGATTCCTTCCTATGTAACTGACTCTATGTATCCCTAGATCCCCCCGGTGTCTATATAAACCGGAGGGTGTAGTCCGGAAAGGATATACTCATTACCATAGTCATACATGCTAGATTTCTAGGGTTTAGCAATTACAATCTCGTGGTAGATCAACTCTTGTAACACTCATATTCATCAAGATCAATCAAGCAGGAAGTAGGGTATTACCTCCATAGAGAGGGCCCGAACCTGGGTAAACATCGTGTCCCCTGTCTCCTGTAACCATCGACCTTAGATGCACAGTTCGGGACCCCCTACCCGAGATCCGTCGGTTTTGACACCGATGATACGTCCATTTTGCATCATGCTTTTTTATCGATATATATCGCATTATGGGCTGTTATTTCACGTCATGTCACAATACTTATGGCTATTCTCTCTTATTTTACAAGGTTTACATGAAGAGGGAGAATGCCGGCAGCTGGAATTCTGGGCTGGAAAAGGAGCAAATATTGGAGACTTATTCTGCGCAACTCCAAAAGTCCTAAAACTCCACGGAATATCTTAAAATAAATAAAGAAAAATCATCGCCAAAGATGAAGGCCAGGGGGCCCACACCCTGCTCACGAGGGTGGGGGGCGCCCCCCCTAGGGCGCGCTCCCCAACCTCGTGGGCCCCCTGGTGGCTCTCCGATGCCCATCTTCTCCTATATGAAGTCTTTCGATGAGAAAAAACCAGAAGCAACCTTTTGGGACGAGACTCCGCCGCCACGAGGCGGAACCTTGGCGGAACCAATCTAGGGCTCCGGCAGAGCTGTTCTGCCGGGGACACTTCCCTTCGGGAGGGGGAAATCATCACCATCGTCATCACCAATGCTCCTCTCATCGGGAGAGGGAAATCTCCATCAACATCTTCACCAGCACCATCTCATCTCCAAACCCTATTTCATCTCTTGTATCCAATTCTTGTCTCCAAGTCCGGGATTGGTGCTAGTAGGTTGCTAGTAGTGTTGATTACTCCTTGTAGTTGATGCTAGTTTGTTTATTTGGTGGAAGATCATATGTTTAGATCCTTTATGCATATTATTACCCCTCTGATTATGAACATGAAAATGTTTTGTGAGTAGTTACGTTTGTTCCTGAGGACAAGGGAGAAGTCTTGCTATTAGTAGTCATGTGAATTTGGTATTTGTTTGATATTTTGATAAGATGTATGTTGTCTAACCTCTAGTGGTGTTATGTGAACGTCGACTACATAACACTTCACCATTATTTGGGCCTAGAGGAAGGCATTGGGAAGTAATAAGTAGATGATGGGTTGCTAGAGTGACAGAAGCTTAAACCCTAGTTTATGCGTTGCTTCATAAGGGGCTGATTTGGATCCATATGTTTCATGATATGGTTAGGTTTACCTTAATACTTTTGTTGTAGTTGCGGATGCTTGCAATAGAAGTTAATCATAAGTGGGATGCTTGTTCAAGTAAGAACAGCACCCAAGCACCGGTCCACCCACATATCAAATTATCAAAGTACCGAACGCGAATCATATGAGCGTGATGAAAACTAGCGTGATGATATTCCCATGTGTCCTCGGGAGCGCTTTTCCTATTATAAGAGTTTGTCCAGGCTTGCCCTTTGCTACAAAAAGGATTGAGCCACCTTGCTGCACTTTATTTACTATTGTTACTTGTTGCTCATTACAATTTATCTTATCCCAAACTATCTGTTACCACTTATTTCAGTACTTGCAGAGAATACCTTGCTGAAAACCGCTTATCATTTCCTTCTGCTCCTCGTTGGGTTCGACACTCTTACTTATCGAAAGGACTATGATAGATCCCCTATACTCGTGGGTCATCAAGACTCTTTTCTGGCGCCGTTGCCGGGGAGTGTAGCGCCTTTGGTAGGTGGAATTTGGTAAGGAAAAATTTATATAGTGTGCTGAAATTTTCGGTCACTTGTTACTATGGAAAGTAATTCTCTGAGGGGCTTGTTCGGGGTATCTTCACCCCATCCAATAGAGCAAAGAGTTGCTCCTCAACCTACTGAACCTATTGAAAATGAAACTCCTTTTGAAATTCCTTCGGGTATGATGGAAAAACTGCTAGTTAACACTTTTACAGGAGATGGAACAAAGCATCCTGATGAACATCTACTCTATGTGGATGAAGTTTGTGGACTATTTAAGCTTGCAGGTATACCCGATGATGTTGTTAATAAGAAGGTCTTCCCTTTGTCTTTGAAGGGAGACGCATTGACATGGTACAGGCTATGTGATGATACAAGATCATGGAACTATAAAAGATTGAAATTGGAATTTCATCAAAAGTATTACCCTATGCATCTTGTTCATCGTGATCGTAATTATATATAGAATTTTTGGCCTCGCGAAGGAGAAAGCATCGCTCAAGCTTGGCGGAGGCTTAAATCAATGTTATATTCATGCCCCAATCATGAGCTCCCAAGAGAAATAATTATTCAAAGTTTTTATGCTCGGCTTTCTGATAACAATCGCACCATGCTCGATACTTCTTGTGCTAGCTCTTTTATGATGAAGACTATTGAATTTAAATGGAATTTATTGGATAGAATTAAACGCAACTCTGAAGATTGGGACCTCGACGAAGGTAAGGAGTCAGGTATGACACCTAAGTTTGATTGTGTTAAATCTTTTATGGATACCGATATTTTCCGTAAGTTTAGCACTAAATATGGACCTGACTCTGAGATTGTAGCTTCTTTCTGTGAATCTTTTGCTACTTATGTTGATCTCCCCAAGGAGAAGTGGTTTAAATATCATCCTCCCATAGAAGTAAAAGTAGTTGCACCTATTAAAGTTGAAGAAAAGATTGTCACTTATAATGATCCTATTGTTCCCACTTCTTATGTTGAGAAACCACCTTTCCCTTTTAGAATGAAGGATCATGCTAAAGCTTCAACTGTCCTTCGTAAAAGCAATTTTAGAACTTATACACCTCCTGAGCAAGTCAAAGTAGAACCTAATATTGCTATTCTTAAAGATCTCTTGTCTGATAATATTGATGGGCATGTTATTCAGTTCTGCGGTGAAACTGCTAGAATTGCTAAACTGTGTGCTAATGATAAACATAGACCTGTGGTAGGCGTGCCTGTTATTTCTGTTAAAATAGGAGATCATTGTTATCATGGCTTATGTGATATGGGTGCTAGTGCTAGTGTAATACCCATTGACTTATACAAAGAAATTATGCATGAAATTGCACCTGCTGAGTTAGAAGATATTGATGTTACAATTAAACTTGCCAATAGAGATACTATATCTGCAATGGGAATTTTTAGAGATGTTGAAGTCTTGTGTGGGAAAACTAAATATCCTGCTGATTTTCTTTTTCTTGGTTCTCCACAAGATAGCTTTTGTCCCTTATATTCGGTAGACCCTTCTTGAATACTGTTAATGCTAAGATAGACTGCAAAAAGAATGTTGTTACTATTGGCTTGGATGATATGGTTCATGAGTTTAATTTCTCTAAATTTAGTAAACAACATCGTGAGGAAGAATTGCCTAGTAAGGATGAAATTATTGGTCTTGCTTCTATTGCCGTACCTCCTAGTGATCCTTTAGAACACTATTTGCTAGACCATGAAAATGATATGTTCATGAATGAAAGAAGGGAAATAGATGAAGTATTTTTTTAAACAGGAACCTATTCTGCAACACAATTTGCCTGTTCAAATCCTAGGGGATCCTCCTTCACCCAACGGTGATCCCGTGTTTGAGCTTAAACCGTTGCCTGATAATCTTAAATATGCTTATCTTGATGAAAAGAAAATATATCCTGTTATTATTAGTGCTAACCTTTCAGAGCATGAAGAAGAAAGATTATTGAAAACTCTGAAGAGGCACCGTGCCGCTATTGGATATACTCTTGATAATCTTAAGGGCATTAGTCCCACTCTATGTCAACATAAATAAATTAGGAAGCGGATGCCAAACCAGTTCGTGATCCTCAATGACGTTTGAATCCTAAAATGAAAGAAGTGCTAAGAAAATAAATACTCAAGCTTCTGGAGGCAGGTATAATTTATCCCGCTGCGGATAGTTAGTGGGTAAGTCCTGTCCATTGTGTCCCTAAGAAGGGAGGTATTACTGTTGTTCCCAATGATAAAGATGAATTGATGCCTCAAAGAATTATCACAGGTTATAGGATGGTAATTGATTTCCGCAAATTAAATAAAGCTACTAAGAAAGATCATTACCCCTTCCCTTTTATCGATCAAATGCTAGAAAGATTATGCAAACATTGTGACACTCCAAAAAAAATTATTTGGTTTTTAACAAAACCCTTATTTTTTTTATTTGAAGGAGGCTATTTTAAAATCTTTACAAAAGCCCCTCCTTCTCAAAAAAATTCTCCTATGACTAGTATTTTCTTTTTGTGTCTTCCTCAACCTTGGTGTTTGGTTTTAAAAACTTTCCTTCTCATGTTAACTCATCACAATGAATTTTTGGAAATTAATTTTTTTTAAAGAAATCCTAAGGGTTTTGGAGCTATTCTTTTGTTTTGCAACCACCCATTGTTTTACCATGCCTCATATCAAAATTTCTCCCAAAACCCCTCCCTCCACTTTGGGCCAAGCCAAATATTCTATTTCAACAAGTTCAACCCATTTTTGAAATTTATTTCATTTATCTTATCCCAAAATTAATTCTGTCTTTTATTTTGGGCCTAGGTGATTTACAAAGGAAGTATCTGATTTCCTTTGAGTTTTGATCTCAAACCAACTCTTCTGGCTAGTCCCTAGCACCCCCAACCTAGATCCATCAAGATCCACTCTTCCACAATTCAAATTTTTCAAGTTTCACTCACTGCAAGTTTGGACCAGATTTGGCAAATTTGGCGAAATTCATATTTTCTCTTCTCCAAAAATTCTAACAAAAATCAGGCAGCCCCAGGTGCATTGAGAGGCCACCCCACCAAAAATCAGCCCCAGATAAATTTCCCACATGCCAAAATCATTTCATCGAACACCTGGCATGCACTGTTGTTGTTCATGTTCAAAGTTCAGTGTTCAGTTCGACCGTCAGCGTCGTTTTCTTCAGAGACACGGCGTCGATCTCACCAGTGCCCACTCTGGAGCCATGCGCACTGCTCCCTCTTCTTATCCAGAGCACCGCATGATCCTTTGGACGGGCACCATCGTCGGTGGTGACATGCCCCGCCGACGCCGGCAGCTTCTGAAGTGGTAGAGCCACCCGTGGCGGCCAGCAGGGATCAGCTCCAGCTTTCGGCGCCGTCCAAAGACCGCCTGCCAACCCGAGACCTCCAGCGTGGTCGCTCTGTTTGCTCACAAGACGCTGCGGCACTTGTCGCCGTGGGCTCGAGCAAAGACAGAGCGTGCTCCCTGCCGCCGACGAGCTCCGTGCGCCGTTCCGTTCGGAACTTGGACCATCAACCAAGGCAGGCCAAGGTTAGTACCTAAACCGAACCAGTAGGCCCCCACGGTGATGCCTGGCCCCCTAAACCACCTGACCAACCGCTGCACCGCCTTAATCGCCGCCGGAGTTATCCCGTTCACGGCCATCGCCTCGGATCAGCTATAACAGGAGCCCCCGAACTCGTTCTCGACCCCGCACCACAACTCCACCTCACCAGAGCCCCGCCAAGACACCAGGAGGACCCCGAGGAGGTCTCCTTCCTCGACGATGCCTCGGGCTCCGGCTTGATCCACTCAGGTGAGGCCACCCCCGCCTCCCAAACAACGTCAGCAGCCCTCTGGTGCACCCAGTACTCTAACCCGAGCCTCAATTCAATCTTTGTAGCCCTGCCCGACGAGATCCACCCACGCCCGAACCACCGCCCGCCGGAGTTGAGGCCGCCGTCGACGTGGTGCTCGCCGTCGACCAACCCCACCACCCACAAAAGCGGAAGGACCCAAGGAACCCGTGGGTACCACCCACCTCCTAATCGGCCGTGGATCGCCACGGCGACCACGCAGCCTTCGGCGCCGTTAATCTGTTTGAGTTTAAACCCGACAGTGGGACCCCCGTCAGCTTTTTCTTCTTTTTGAACCGTTTTAAAACGCCTTCCAGGCAGGATCGTTTTCCTTTGGAATTGGCGGGTTTTAATCGAACCGTTTTCTGTTTTTATAAGCTAGCCCACAGGAACTTTCTGCTTCATTACGCACAAGTCCTGGACAAAACTTTAATAACTTTTAAACAGAAAATGATTTTTGATTGATTCTTTTTCTGTCACCTTTATTTTTCTGTCTAGTTTTTTATCATATTTATTTGAAAAATATTTGGAGCACTTTTTGTGCACACACGGTATTTACGTTAGTACGTATTTTTTTTCTTATACCGTAGATACCGGAAGAGTTGACGGAACCGCGAACTTCACCGAGCTAGACTCCGACTACTCCGAACCAGGCAAGCATGTTTGAACCTTTGATATGATGAGTGTTTTGCGTGTTTGCTTAAGTAGTTACTTCATGGCATGATTACATGAACAACCGTGAATGTTATGTTGCATGAAAAGCTATCGCAAGTGAGCTTCGAAACTCGATGTGTGATTCGATGTGAGTTTACATGATCATGTGGTGACATGATGGGTGGTAAGATGGTATTGTTGTAGCATGTCAGTCTTATACCAAACTATTTAACTCCAGGGTCAACGTGAGTCAAGTCACGTTACCATCTGTTCCTTCTTCTTGTACTACCACATGTTTTCTTTACGGAATATGGTTTAGTAAGTTGCAAACCTCTTCCCTGGTACACACCAAACAGAGGGGTCGGGATGAGGGTTCCATGGCCCTGGATTAAAGCCCGTCATTCGGTCAGGGGGCATGGGTGTTTCCGGTTGGGACCGAGAGGGGGGCACCCCTTAGAGCGCACGAGATAAATTTGATCCCATGCTATTCGAGGTTGTGACCTCCCCGTCTTAGAGTTTTTCTTGAATGTTGCCTAGGGTGATTCCTAGCAACGGAATGTGGAATTGGGTGTGTACTGGTTAGATGAGTTTCTTCTAAAATACCGTAAACGGAACTAGTCCCTTGCGACTACTGAAATCCGTTGGCTGTGGCTTAATAGTACAAACTCAGCAGAGTCAAACTCATCCAAGTAACCGTATCTCTAGTCAATGTCTGTGTTCAACTTGTCCTGTCAGTCTCAGTGTCAGTCTCCTTGACAAATCTCCGGTGAACAGACATGAGTGGTGAACTTAGCTGCATGATTAATCCTGTGGATGGACTAACCCGGTTATTATTATGTGCTGAGTATCTTTCCTTGGAATGGTCTATACTGCTTGAATACAACAATGCAATATAAGCCCTTTATGTGATGTCGCTCAGACGTCCGACTGTGGCACTCTTGTTATTTATTTTCAATATAAGCCCTTTATGTGATGTCGCTCAGACGTCCAACTGTGGCACTGTTGTTATTTATTTTCAATATAGGCCCTTTATGTGATGTCGCTCAGACGTCCGACTGTGGCACTCTCGTTATTTATTTTCAATATAAGCCCTTTATGTGATGTCGCTTAGACGTTCGACTGTGGCACTCTTGTTATTTACTTTCGATATAAACCCTTTATGTGATGTCGCGTTGACGTCCGACTGTGGCACGCACTGTCATTTATTTTTCCAATATAAGCCCTTTACGTGGTGTCGTTTAGACGCCCGACTGCGGCATGTTAATTTATTTGTTTACCATTCGAGGCGTCACTTTAGACACTCGATCGGTTTTCAGTTATTTTGTTGGGGTTTCGGGAGGATTACTGCCTGACTTCCTTTATTTAACATGCCGTGCAAGTTATCCACTTGAGTGTGCATTGCCAATTACTCATGTTGCATCACGCTTACATTTGTTATATCTTATGTTCGAACTGTCTTGTGAGTACATTCAAAGTACTCACCTGGCTTGTTGATTTGGCCAGATGTTGACGAAGGCGATCTTATGAATGAAGAGTTCGATAGCGAGTCCGACGCCTAGAGGAGTCCCAGTGAGTCCCGTGCGATCCTGGAATTTATCACTTGTACCATATCCGCTTCCGCTACCCGAATAAATCATCGAGCCTCACTTCGACGCTCGATGAGCCGCAAGAGTAGAAGTCAATGTCACCCACTTCACTGTGACATATCCGCCACCATTTTTAAATGCGATTCAGTAGTATGCCACCACACCCTTGTGCCATATCCGCCTTTATGTATATTATTGGCGTGCTTGTAATAAATTATTGAGCAACCTCAGCTCAACCCTGTAATATATTTTAGTACATCTGGATTTCTGTATCAAGAATTTGTCTACCAGTAAGGAGGACTCTCCTATACTGGAAATAAAAGGATCGGTTTCTCAATAAGTATTTTATTGAAAAACCGGTCATGACAAACTTGGTACCAGAGCCAGGCTGACTGTAGGAAGCCACTAGGTGCGATCGCTAATCGGTTATTAGCGTCTTAGTGCGATTTTAGCATTTTTGCAAAATTTAGCAATTTTCTGTTAGTCATCATAAATTTATGATCTGACTATTCGGAATTTTTGTCTACTTTTGTAGATGGCTAGCAGCGACTGTGAGTCACAAGTGTTCGCCAATGTACCTGAGGGGTTCATCAAGCTCCTCACCTACATCGTCAAGATCGCGATTGGGACATCGGTTCGCCCAGTGTTCACACTCTACCAACACAAGATCAGCGACAGTCTGTCTATGCACCAGGCCGCGGTGCAGTTCAAGGGAGGGCGTTCAGAGTCACGCCAATTCTGATTTGTTGGCAGAGCCATGCCTACGGAGAGGCATGCCATGCAGATGGCTGCCCGTGAGGCGATAGCTCGCCTCTGGGATGTTCTTCCTTCGATGAAGACTCGTCGCTACCGCTACCTTCCATGCCACGTGCCATACACTTGTCACTATGCATTCGCTTGCCCCAGGGAGAGCGATATGAGGCTATTGAGATGCTTGTGGAATACCTCCAGGCACTTGAGGCAGCTTTTGATAACCTTGTGGACGACCTTGTGGCTGCCCGTATGGACTCAGTCCATGGCTGTGCCGCCAACAGGAGGGAGCTCCTCCACACAGCACCACCACTGACCTTCGTCTCATCCTCAGCATCTTATTCACCTGCCATCCTCGCCACCGCTCGTCGCCTGCCTACCACTGAGGAGTTCGACCAAGTCATCGCGCCCACTCCAGTCCGTGTTGCACCACCCATTGCGCCTACTCCAGTCCGTGTTGCTCCACCCATTGCGCCTACTCCAGTCCGTGTTGCACCACCTATTGCGCCCGCCCCAGTCCATGTTGCACCTCCTCTCGCGCCCGCTCCAGCTTCTCAGCGCAGCACTTCACGCCTGAAGCCTATTAGTGAGGAGGAGGTTGAGTCCCCGGCATCACTGGGCCTCACCCTCGGCAGGCCAAGGGAAATCCTTACCATCTCCGACTGAGTGCGCCTAGCAGCCCTGCGTTGTGCCAGCTTGTATGATATGTTTATATGTATATAAGTTGTGAGAAGTAGTTTGCATGCGCATCATGTAGGAACTGGGAGAAGTGCACTAGCTTAAATAACATGTCAGGAATGTGTACACACATCCTGAGTGATGTATTGTATAATTACTGCTTGCGTGTAAGATATGTACTAAGCGGTCCTTCTCCGTGCGCAATCGAATGTTTTCTTGAAAAATCTTGGAGTGGTTAAAATTTTCGCCTTTGAGTATTTATTTATTTTTGCGGCTCAATTTCCTTTTCTTATGAATTTTTCCAAAATATATCCCAAGAGTGGAAAATGTCTCGTCCTTCGACTCGTTCCATGCCAAATCCGTCAGAAGAGAATTATGGCACCCAAACCAGCAACAATTTCATGCAGGGATAGTCAAGTCAACAGGGCAGTGAGACAGCTTTTTCTCAAGTGTGCCGCCTTTATGAGCAAAGCCAGCAACAGCACCAAGAAATGATGAACCAGGTCATCAATATGGGAAATCACCGTGGACCGTATCAACAGCAATCCAAATTGTCAGAACTACAAAAGACGCGTCCACCAACTTTCTCGCACACTGACAAACCTCTTGAGGCCGATGACTGGCTTCGGGACATTGAAAGGAAATTGATTATTGCACAATGTTCAGACCGTGAGAAGGTACTATATGCACCTCACTACCTCACAGGAGCAGCTGCATCATGGTGGGAAAATTTCCTACACATGCACCCCAATGAGAATAACATCACCTGGGAAGAATTTAAAGAAGGTTTTCGTGGGGCGCATATCCCCAAAAGTGTTATGAAAATCAAGAAGAGGGAGTTTGATGACCTCAAGCAGAGAGGCATGACGGTGACCGAGTACAACAGTCTGTTTACTCAGTTATCTCGTTATGCCAACGAAGAGCACATGACTGAGAATAAAAAGATGGAAAAGTTTCCGGACGGTCTTGCACCAGCACTTAAATGCCAGCTGGTTGTACACACCTTTCCAGACTTCAAAACACTTGTGGACAAGGCCATTACCCTGGGAAATGAGCGCCGCAGTTTGGAAGATTTTCACAAGCGCAAGAGGGACCAAACTACTCAAGCTCGCAACAACCGAAGCAAGAATGACTTTCAGAAGAGTGGAGCAAACAAGTCCACAACCAATATCCCGCGCGCGATCAAGAATTTTCATGCAAGGGACAAGGACTTTACATACCGCCCAGGTGTTACTTGCTATGCTTGTGGAGAAGAAGGACACTATGCCAAGTAGTGCCCAAAGCCAAGAAACTCGGCTCCCACGCCGAACCACGGTGGGAATAATTCAGCACCCAAGCGTAACAACTTCAACCCCAATAATAATCACAAGAAGGGTCACTTGAACCATGTGACCAAAGAGGAAGCACAGAATGCCCCGAATATCGTACTCGGTACGTTCCCTGTCAACATAATACCTGCCACAGTTTTGTTTGATTCTGGAGCTTCTCACTCGTTCATTTCAAAGAAATTTGCTTTGCAAAATGATTTTTTGATGCTTCCCCTGGAAAAGTCCATGATCATCAAGTCCCCGAGATTAAGCAAGTTACTCGGAGTTCTTGCCAAGGTGTGGTTATTGAGTTTGAGGATTAAAGTTTCACGCCAACCTTATTGTATTGGAAAATAAGGGACTAGATGTCATCCTAGGAATGGATTGGTTAACCACCAACAAAGGATTTATTGACTGCTTCAACCGGACAGTAATTCTTACCCACCATCACGCGAAGACAATAAAAGTTTCAGCTCAAGACAGACAAATATCACGGCAACCAAGGTTGAACAAGGTGGACGTTTCTGAGTTAAGCAAAGTTCCAGTAGTGTGTGAGTTCCCAGACGTATTTCCCTAAGAACTACCAGGCATGCCACCAGACCGGGAGATAGAATTCAGCATTGAGCTAGCACCTGGAACCACCCCCATCTACAAGAAACCGTACAGAATGGCACCCTCAGAGTTGGTGGAATTAAAGAAGCAAATAAAAGAATTACTGGACAAAGGATTTATTCGAGCCAGTTCCTCACCTTGGGGTTCACCAGTTTTATTTGCAAAGAAAAAGGATGGGACACTGAGATTGTGTATAGACTATCGAGCACTCAACATGGTCAACGGATAAACGATTTATTTGACTAGCTCGCTCAAGCCAAGGTTTTCTCAAAAATTGACTTAAGGTCGGGATACCATCAATTAAAAGTACGGACGGAAGATATCCCCAAGACAGCCTTCACCTCCAGATATGGGTTGTATGAGTTTACAGTGATGCCGTTTGGTCTGACCAACGCCCCCGCATATTTTGTCCACCTCATGAACAAAGTGTTTATGAAATTTATGGACAAATTTGTTGTGGTGTTCATCGATGATATTCTGGTATACTCCAAGACACCAGAAGAGCATGCCGAACATCTCAGAATTGTACTGGGAGAATTAAGGAAACATAAATTATACGCCAAGTTCAGCAAATGTGAATTTTGTTTAAGACAAGTTGGTTTCCTAGGCCATGTGTTAACACAACAAGGTGTTGCCGTAGACCCGGAAAAAGTCAAGGCCGTGCTTGGTTGGAAACCACCAGCCAGCGTAACGGATGTAAGAAGTTTCTTGGGAATGGCAGGGTATTACCGAAGGTTCATTGAAGGGTTCTCCACCATAGCCAAGCCAATGACGCAATTGCTCGGGAAAGACAAGAAATTTGTTTGGACAGAAGCTTGCGAGAAAAGTTTCCAAGAACTCAAAAGAAAATTAACAACAGCACCAGTATTGGTTGTGCCAGACATACACAAAAGTTTTGAGGTGTATTGTGACGCGTCCAGGAAGGGCCTCGGATGCGTATTAATGCAAGAAGGCAAGGTAGTCGCGTATGCCTCCAGGCAACTACGCAAGCATGAAGAAAATTACCCTACTCATGACTTGGAACTAGCAGCAGTCATTCATGCACTCAAAGAGTGGAGGCACTTTTTACTCGGAAACCGTTGTGAAATATACACTGACCATAAAAGCCTCAAGTATATTTTCACACAACCAGAACTCAACTTACGACAATGACGCTGGTTGGAATTAGTGAAAGATTATGATGTCGGTATTCACTACCATCCAGGAAAGGCGGATGTAGTGGCAGATGCTCTTAGTCGAAACCCCAGTTCGGGCAACAACAGTCTGCCAAACTTGAGACCTGAATTTTAGCAAGAGTTCGCCAAACTCAACATGATGATGGTCGCCGAGGGCGATGTGTCAAATTTGGATATACAGCCTACCTTAATGGAGCAGATTAAGGAGCCTCAGCATGGACACCCCAGCATCGAAGGCATAAAAAGAAAAGTGAGTTTGGGCAAGGCCTCAGAATTTATCATAGACGAAAAGGGAATACTATGGTACGAAGACAGACTTTCATACCGAATGTAGAAGACCTCAAACAACAGATCCTAGCCGCAGGCCACACCGCTCCGTATTCAATCCACCCGGGAGGAACCAAAATGTACAAAGACATCCAGGAAAAGTTTTGGTGGCATGGTATGAAGAGGGATATAGCCACCTTCATTGCATGTTGTGATTCGTGTCAACGCATTAAGGCCGAGCATCAAAAACCAGCAGGGTTATTACAGCCAAACTGGATACCTGAGTGGAAATGGGATGAGATCGGGATGGACTTTATTGGACTACCTCGGTCACAACACGGAAATGATGCCATATGGGTCATCACAGACAGATTAACCAAGGTGGCACATTTCATTCCCGTGAAGACAACCTACACCACTCAGAAACTTGCTAAGCTTTATCTCTCTCACATAGTCTGCCTGCATGGAGTCCCAAAGACTATAATATCTGACCGAGGCACTCAATTCGTCTCTAGATTTTGGGATCAATTACAGCAAGCTCGGGAACTCAACGGCATTCATCTGACATACCACCCCGGCATCGATGGACAAACTGAACGCGTAAACATAATACTAGAGGACATGCTGAGAGCGTGTGTCCTCACCTATGGGAACAGTTGGGAAGAAAGCTTGCCATATGCCGAGTTTGCATACAACAACAGTTACCAAGACAGCCTGCAAATGGCACCCTTCGAAGCCTTGTATGGACAGAGATGTCGTACTCCTTTGAATTGGTCAGAGACAGGAGACAGCCGTATATTTGGCCCAGATATGCTCAAGGAAGCCCAGGAGAAAGTTAAGCTAATCAGGGACCGACTCAAGACAGCTCAAAGCCAACAGAAGAGTTATTACGATCGAAAACATCGGGGAGTCAGTTTTGAACCCGGTGAGTGTATGTACCTCCGAGTATCTCCTATGAGGGGCCTACAGCGATTCAAAATTAAAGGAAAGCGAGCACCAAGATTTATCGGACCCTTCTGTGTAGTTGCACGAAGAGGCACGGTAGCCTACCAGCTAGACCTACCCGAAGAGCTGTCCGACGTCCACGACGTGTTCCACGTCTCACAGTTGAGGAAATGTGTGAGCAACCCCGAAAAGCAAGTGTCTCATGAGGACATTGACGTACAGCCAGACCTCACCCACCGGGAACACCCAATAAAAATATTAGAGGAGTCTGAAAGGAGAACCCGTTAGAAAGCAATTAAGTTTTTCAAAGTACAGTGGAGCAATCACACCGAAGACGAGGCAACATGGGAAAGAGAAGATTTCCTTCAGGCAGAACACCCACACCTATTTGAGGATCAACCGAAATCTCGAGGACGAGATTTTTCCTAAGGGGGTAGGTGTTGTGACACTCCAAAAAAAATTTATTTGGTTTTTAACAAAACCCTTATTTTTTTATTTGAAGGAGGCTATTTTAAAATCTTTACAAAAGCCCCTCCTTCTCAAAAAATTTCTCCTATGACTAGTATTTTCTTTTTGTGTCTTCCTCAACCTTGGTGTTTGGTTTTAAAAACTTTCCTTCTGATGTTAACTCATCACCATAAATTTTTGGAAATTAATTTTTTTTAAAGAAATCCTATGGGTTTTGGGGCTATTCTTTTGTTTTGCAACCACCCATTGTTTTACCATGCCTCATATCAAAATTTCTCCCAAAACCCCTCCCTACACTTTGGGCCAAGCCAAATATTCTATTTCAACAAGTTCAACCCATTTTTGAATTTTATTTCATTTATCTTATCCCCAAAATTAATTATGTCTTTTATTTTGGGCCTAGGTGATTTACAAAGGAAGTATCTGATTTCCTTTGAGTTTTGATCTCAAACCAACTCCTCTGGCTAATCCCTAGCACCCCCAACCTAGATCCATCAAGATCCACTCTTCCACAATTCAAAATATTCAAGTTTCACTCACTGCAAGTTTGGACCAGATTTGGCAAATTTGGCGAAATTCATATTTTCTCTTCTCCAAAAATTCTAACAAAAATCAGGCAGCCCCCAGGTGCATTGAGAGGCCACCCCACCAAAGATCAGCCCCAGATAAATTTCCCACATGCCAAAATCATTTCATCGAACACCTGGCATGCACTGTAGCTGTTCATGTTCAAAGTTCAGTGTTCAGTTCGACCGTCAGCGTCGTTTTCTTCAGAGACACGGCGTCGATCTCACCAGTGCCCACTCTGGAGCCATGCGCACTGCTCCCTCTTCTTATCCAGAGCGCCGCACGGTCCTTTGGACGGGCACCATCGTCGGTGGTGACGTGCCCCGCCGACGCCGGCAGCTTCTGAAGTGGCAGAGCCACCCGTGGCGGCCAGCAAGGATCAGCTCCAGCTTTCGGCGTCGTCCAGCACCGCCCAAGCCACCCGAGACCTCCGCGTGGCCGTCTATTTGCCTGCGCATGCTGCGGCACTGTCGCCGTGGCCTGAGTAATGCAGAGCGTGCTCCCTGCCGCTGACGAGCTCCGTGCGCCGTTCCGTTCGGAACTTGGAGCATCAACCAAGGCAGGCCAAGGTTAGCACCTAAACCGAACCAGTAGGCCCCCACGGTGATGCCTAGCCCCCTAAACCACCTGACCAACCGCTGCACCGCCGTAATCGCCGCCGAAGTTATCCCGTTCACGGCCACCGCCTCGGATCAGCTATAAAAGGAGCACTCGAGCTCGTTCTCGACCCCGCACCACAACTCCACCTCACCAGAGCCCCGCCAAGACACCAGGAGGACCCCGAGGAGGTCTCCTTCCTCGACGCCGGCCGCCCCGATCCGCCTCGGGCTCCGGCTTGATCCACTCAGGTGAGGCCACCCCCGCCTCCCAAACCACGTCAGCAGCCCTCTGGTGCACCCAGTACTCTAACCCGAGCCTCAATTCAACCTTTGTAGACCTCCCCGACGAGATCCACCCACGCCCGAACCACCGGCCGCCGGAGTTGAGGCCGCCGTCGACGTGGTGCTCGCCGTCGACCAACCCCACCATGCACAGGTGCGGAAGGACCCAAGGAACCCGTAGGTACCACCCACTCCTCCTAACTCGCCGCGGATCACCGCCGGCGACCACCGCAGCCTGGGAACTTTCTGTTTTTAATCGAACCGTTTTCTGTTTTTATAAGCTAGCCCCTGGGAACTATCTGTTTCATTACAGACAAGTCCCTGGACAAAAACTTTAACAACTTTTAAACAGAAAATGATTTTTGATTGATTCTTTTTCTGTCACCTTTATTTTTCTGTCTAATTTTTTATCATATTTATTTGAAAAATATTTGGAGCACATTTTGTGCACACACGGTATTTACGTTAGTACGTATTTTTTTTCTTATACCGTATTTACCGGAAGAGGTGACGGAACCGCGAACTTCACCGAGCTAGACTCTGACTACTCCGAACCAGGCAAGCATGTTTGAACCTTTGATATGATGAGTGTTTTGTGTGTTTGCTTAAGTAGTTACTTCATGGCATGATTACATGAACAACCATGAATGTTATGTTGCATGAAAAGCTATCGCGAGTGAGCTTCGAAACTCGATGTGTGATTCGATGTGAGTTTACATGATCATGTGGTGACATGATGGGTGGTAAGATGGTATTGTTGTAGCATGCCAGTCTTATACCAAACTATTTAACTCCAGGGTCAACGTGAGTCAAGCCACGTTACCATCCGTTCCTTCTTCTTGTACTACCACATGTTTTCTTTACGGAATATGGTTTAGTAAGTTGCAAACCTCTTTCTTGGTACACACCAAACAGAGGGGTCGCGATGAGGGTTCCATGCCCCTGGATTAAAGCCCTTCATCCGGTCAGGGGGCATGGGTGTTTCCGGTTGGGACCGAGAGGGGGGCACCCCTTAGAGCGCGCGAGATAAATTTGATCACATGCTATTTGAGGTTGTGACCTCCCCGTCTTAGAGTTTTTCTTGAACGTTGCCTAGGGTGATTCCTAGCAACGGAATGTGGAATTGGGTGTGTACTGGTTAGATGAGTTTCTTCTAAAATACTGTAAACGGAACTAGTCCCTTGCGACTACTGAAATCCGTTGGTTGTGGCTTAATAGTACAAACTCTGCAGAGTCAAACTCATCCAAGTAACCGTATCTCTGGTCAATGTCTGTGTTCAACTTGTCCTGTCAGTCTCAGTGTCAGTCTCCTTGACAAATCTCCGGTGAATAGACATGAGTGGTGAACTCGGCTGCATGATTAATCCTTTGGATGGACTAACCCGGTTATTATTATGTGTTGAGTATCTTTCCTTGGAATGGTCTATACTGCTTGAATACGACAATGCAATATAAGCCCTTTATGTGATGTCGCTCAGACGTCCGACTGTGGCACTCTTGTTTTTTATTTTCAATATAAGCCCTTTATGTGATGTCGCTCAGACGTCCGACTGTGGCACTCTTGTTATTTATTTTCAATATAAGCCCTATATGTGATGTCGCTCAGACGTCCGACTGTGGCACTATCGTTATTTATTTTCAATATAAGCCATTTATGTGATGTCGCTCAGACGTCCGACTGTGGCACTCTTGTTATTTACTTTCGATATAAGCCCTTTATGTGATGTCACGTTGACGTCCGACTGTGAAACACACTGTCATTTATTTTTCCAATATAAGCCCTTTACGTGGTGTCGTTTAGACGCCCGACTGCGGCATGTTAATTTATTTGTTTACCATTCGAGGCATCACTTCAGACACTCGATCGGTTTTCAATTATTTTGTTGGGATTTCGGGAGGATTACCGCCTGACTTCCTTTATTTAACATGTCGTGCAAGTTATTCACTTGAGTGTGCATTGCCAATTACTCATGTTGCATCACGCTTACGTTTGTTATATCTTATGTCCGAACTGTCTTGCGAGTACATTCAAAGTACTCACCTGGCTTGTTGATTTGGCCAGATGTTGACGAAGGTGATCTTATGGATGAAAAGTTCGATAGCGAGTCCGACGCCTAGAGGAGTCCCAGTCAGTCCCGTGTGATCCTGGAATTTATCACTTGTACCATATCCGATTCCGCTACCCGAATAAATCATCGAGCCTCACTTCGACTCTTGATGAGCCGCAAGAGTAGAAGTCAATGTCACCCACTTCACTGTGACATATCCGCCACCATTTTTAAATGCGGGTCAGTAGTATGCCACCACACCCTTGTGCCATATCCGCCTTTATGTATATTATTGGCGTGCTTGTAATAAATTGTTGAGCAACCTCAGCTCAAAGCTGTAATATATTTTAGTACATCTGGATTTCTGTATCAAGAATTTGTCTACCAGTAAGGAGGACTCTCCTATACTGGAAATAAAAGGATCGGTTTCTCAATAAGTATTTTATTGAAAACCGGTCGTGACAAACATACACATTATTGCTTTCTAGATGGTTATTTTGGTTTCTCTCAAATACCTGTGTCGGCTAAAGATCAATCAAAGACTACTTTTACATGCCCTTTTGGTACTTTTGCTTATAGACGTATGCCTTTTGGTTTATGTAATGCACCTGCTACCTCTGACTTTTGTGAAAAGATTTGTGAGGTTTTCATGGACGACTTTTCCGTCTGTGGTTCCTCTTTTGATGATTGCTTGAGCAATCTTGATCGAGTTTTTCAGAGATGTGAAGAAACTAATCTTGTCTTGAATTGGGAAAAGTGCCACTTTATGGTTAATGAAGGTATTGTCTTGGGGCACAAAGTTTCTGAAAGAGGTATTGAAGTTGATAAAGCCAAGGTTGATGCTATTGAAAAGATGCCTTGTCCCAAGGACATCAAAGGTATAAGAAGTTTCCTTGGTCATGCGGATTTTATAGGAGGTGCATTAAGGACTTCTCAAAATTTCTCGACCTCGACTAATTTATTACAAAAGATGTACCATTTGTCTTTGATGATGATTGTGTAGAAGCATTTGAAATACTTAAGAAAGCATTAGTCTCGCACCTGTTGTTCAGCCACCGATTGGAATTTACCCTTTGAAATTATGTGTGATGCTAGTGATTATGTTGTAGGTGCTGTTCTAGGGCAAAGAGTTGATAAGAAATTAAATGTTATCCATTATGCTAGTAAGACTCTAGACAATGCTCAAAAAAATATGCTACTACCAAAAAGGAACTTTTAGCAGTTGTATTTGCTTGTGATAAATTCAGACCCTATATTGTTGACTCAAAAGTAACTATTCACACTGATCATGCTGCTATTAAATATCTTATGGAAAAGAAAGATGCAAAACCTAGACTTATTAGATGGGTTCTCTTGCTGCAAGAATTTGATTTGCATATTGTTGATAGAAAAGGAGCTGAGAACCCCGTTGCAGATAACTTATCTAGGTTAGAGAATGTTCTTGATAACCCACTACCTATTGATGATAGCTTTATTGATGAACAATTAAATGTCATAAGCACTTCTCGTAGCACTCCATGGTATGCTGATTATGCTAATTATATTGTTGCTAAATTTATACCACCTAGCTTCACATACCAACAAAAGAAAAAGTTTTTCTATGATTTGCGACATTACTTTTGGGATGACCCACATCTTTACAAAGAAGGAGTAGATGGTGTTATTAGACGTTGTGTACCTGAGCATGAACAGGAACAGATCATACGCAAGTGTCACTCTGAAGCTTGTGGAGGACACCAAGCTGGAGATAGAACTGCACATAAGGTATTGCAATCCGGTTTTTATTGGCCCACTCTCTTCAAGGACGCCCATAAGTTTGTTTTGTCTTTCGATGAATGTCAAAGAATTGGAAATATTAGTAGACGTCAAGAAATGCCTATGAATTATTCACTTGTTATTGAACCATTTGATGTTTGGGGCTTTGATTATATGGGACCTTTTCCTGCCTCTAATGGATATACACATATTCTAGTTGCTGTTGATTACGTTACTAAGTGGGTAGAAGCTATTCCAACTAGTAGTGTTGATCATAACACTTTTATTAAAATGCTTAAGGAAGTTATTTTTCGGAGGTTTGGAGTCCCTAGATATTTAATGACCGATGGTGGTTCACACTTTATTCATGGTGCTTTCCGTAAAATGCTTGCTAAATATGACGTTCATCATAGAATTGCATCTCCATATCACCCGCAGTCTAGTGGTCAAGTAGAATGGAGCAATAGAGAGCTCAAATTAATTTTGCAAAAGACTGTTAATAGGTCTAGAAAGAATTGGTCCAAGAAACTTGATGATGCATTATGGGCCTATAGAACTGCATATAAGAACCCTATGGGTATGTCTCCGTATAAAATGGTTTATGGAAAAGCATTTCACCTACCTCTCGAACTAGAACATAAGGCATATTGGGCTATTAAAGAGCTCAACTATGATTTCAAACTTGCCGGTGAGAAGAGGTTATTTGATATTAGCTCACTTGATGAATGGAGAACCCAAGCTTATGAAAATGCCAAGTTGTTTAAAGAAAAAGTTAAAAGATGGCATGACAAAAGGATACAAAAGCGTGAGTTTAATGTAGGTGATTATGTATTGCTATACAACTCTCGTTTGAGATTTTTTGCAGGAAAGCTTCTCTCTAAATGGGAAGGTCCTTACGTTATCGAGGAGGTCTATCGTTCCGGTGCCATAAAAATCAACAACTTCGAAGGCACAAATCCGAAGGTGGTAAACGGTCAAAGGATCAAACATTATATTTCAGGTAATCCCATAAATGTTGAAACCAATATTATTCAAACCGTAACCCCGGAGGAATACATAAGGGACACTTTCCAGACCGTTTCAGACTCCTAAAAGGAATAGGTATGTGGTACGGTAAGTAAACCGACTCCAAAATAATTTTTATGGCAATATTTCTCTGTTTTAGAATATTTAGAAAAATAGAAAAATAAGTGGCAGTCCGGGGAGGACACGAGGGCCCCACGAGGGTGGTGGGCGCGCCCCCCTACCTCGTGTGCCCTCCGGACTCCGTTTTCTTGCACGATACGTATTTTGGTCGGTAAAAAATCATTATATATTCTCCCGAAGGTTTTGACTCTTGTATCACGCAAATCTCTCATGTTATTGTTTCGAGCTGTTTTCTGTCAGGGTTTTCAAGGCTAGGCATCATGTCGTCCCCCTCCTCCAACAATGGTGACAACGATGCTTGGCTAATGAAGATAGATCTGAAGAGGGAAGAAACCATGAAGGTCAACAAGGATGAAAGGACCAAGAAGGCCACAGAGGATCAAGCTCCAGCAGCAAAAGACATCCTTCAACTTATCATAACTTTCTTACCCCAACTGAGATAGAAGCTTTCAAGATGATTGAGTTAGCTCGTATACAGAACAAGTATCTCACACAAGAAAAATATTTGGTTAAAGAAGCATATTGTTGCACTCAAGGGCATCATCCGCAAGCTGGAGGACCTCTTACGCTCGATGTGCGACTATCCATCACCTCCACCTTCTTCACCGACAAAGAAGGAAACATAAACACATGGGTATGGGCACTCCCCTTGGCAACTGCCAAGCTTGGGGGAGGTGCCCCGGTATCGTATCACCATCACAACTCCTATCTTTACCGTTTTTCTTAGTTCGATCCTATTAGTAGTATCTTGATCTAGTAGAATAAAGTTTATGGCATGATCTAGTTTTGAGTTTTGCTTTATGATCCCTCTATGTAATCGAGTCCGTGAGCTATATATATATAATAAAGTTTAGTGTTGAGTCAAGGGCTTGATTATTTTGCCATGATCTTGGGTGAATAAAAGAATAGAAAGAAGAAAAGAATAAAAAGAATCAAAGAGTTCATATTGATCTTATTGAAAGTAGTGACTTCACATAGAAAGAGTATGATGATTAAAAGTTGTTGGGAGTTGGCAAATATAGCTTTGGTCATCGTTGCAATTAATAGGACGTAATATGGGAAGAGAGGTTTCACATATAGATATATTATCATTGACATCTTTTATGATTGGGAGCACTCATTAAAATATGACATGCTAAAGAGTTGATGTTGGACAAGGAAGACAACGTGATGAGTTATGTTTTCTTATATCTGAGATAAAGTATGTTGTCATGGGTCCTCTAACATGTTGAGCTTGCCTTTCCCCCTCATGCTAGCCAAATTCACAGAACCAAGTAGAGATACTACTTGTGCTTCCAAATACCCTTAAACCAGTTTAGCCATGAGAGTCCACCATATCTACCTATGGATTGAGTAAGATCCTTCAAGTAAGTTGTCATCGGTGCAAGCAATAAAAATTGCTCTCTAAATATGCATGACTTATTAGTGCAGAGAAAATAAGCTTTGTACGAACTTGATATGGAAGTAATAAACGCGACGGACTGCATAATAAAGGTCCACATACAACGGGCAATATAAAGTGACGTTCTTTTGCATTAAGATTTTGTGCATCAACCCTAAACGCGCATGACAACCTCTGCTTCCCTCTGCGAAGGGCCTATCTTTTATTATTATCCTCTAACTTATGCAAGAGTCACGGTGATCTTCACCTTTCCTTTTTCATTTTATCCTTTGGCAAGCTCAGCATGTTGGAAAGAACATGATATATATATATCTAATTGGATGTAGGGGAGCATGAATTGTTATTGTTGACATTACCCTTGAGGTAAAAGGTTGTGGGGCAAAACTATAAGCCCCTATCTTTCTCTGTGTCCGATTAAAACTCCGTAACCACAAGTATTGCGTGAGTGTTAGCAATTATGAAGGACTAAGTGATAGTTGAGTATGTGGACTTGCTTTTAAGCTCTGACATAGACTCTTTCCGATGTTATGATAAATTGCAATTGCTTCAATGACTGAGGTTATAATTTGTTGGTGCTCAATAAGGTTTCTGATTCATACCTTTGCATTGTGGAAAGATCATCACTTGAACATAAGTAATCATATGACAAAATCTATATATGTTGCTGTTATGAGAATAATCATGATGCCTTCATGTCCGTATTTTATTTTTATCAACGCCTCTACCTCTAAACATCAGGACATATTTATTGTTATCGGCTTTTCGCTTGAGGACAAGCGAGGTCTAAGCTTGGGGGAGTTGATACGTCCATTTTGCATCATGCTTTTATATCGATATTTATCGCATTATGGGCTGTTATTTCACGTCATGCCACAATACTTATGGTTATTCTCTCTTATTTTACAAGGTTTACATGAAGAGGGAGAATGCCGGCAGCTGGAATTCTGGGCTGGAAAAGGATCAAATATTGGAGACCTATTCTGCGCAACTCCAAAAGTCCTGAAACTCCACGGAATATCTTAAAATAAATAAAGAAAAATTGTCGCCAAAGATGAAGGCCTGGGGCCCACACCCTGCTCATGAGGGTGGGGGGCGCCCCCCCTGGGGCGCGCCCCCCTACCTCGTGGGTCCCCTGGTGGCTCTCTGATGCCCATCTTCATGGTGGTAGCATAAGAGCTAAAACTCGGATGGGCACTTTCCAACACTTTTTTCATGAATGCAAATGACACTAACATATAGGTGATGTTTTTCTGAGCATTTTGGTATCTTATTTGCATTTTTTTGATTTAGTATGAATTAGTTATGAAGTTTTCAAACTGATGGTCAAACGGTCAAAGGGCAAAAGCATAATAGGAGCAAAGTGACTTGGACAGAACCAGTGAATTTTGAGAATTAGGGGTAAAACATATGAGTGGGAAACAACTAGGGGCATAAATCTAATTATCCCATATATAATTACAAGGGAAGGCCTCTACCTCAACTATACAAGACTAGGAGGTGGGCCACAACTCCAATATACATGCAACACAAAATACAACTCAACACAAAGCACCCTAAACAAAATAAAAAATATATCAAGTTCCCTCGACTGCTAAATAACCACTATCGCCGTTGCGACCCGTCGACTCCCTGCTACGCTGCTCACTGGTAATTAGCAAACATGTATTAACAACGTAAAATCAACATAATGCATCCACAACACAACTGACAGTTGTAGGTCTATCAACAGGTAACAAAATGTGAATGCCATTAGCTTTTTTCAAAAAAAGGAATATATTAATATCGCGGAGATACTAATTACACCCTACCTCTGCAACAACGCAATATCGTAAGGAAATTACAGATGCACACAGCCAAAAACAATAAGAAGAAGAAGGAAAAAAGATCCCGCAACACTGATCAATTCCTCGTAGCTACAGCACGAACCACCGTCTAGACAACACCCGAAGTCCTAATTCTCCAAAAGTGACGCCGCCAAGAAGGAAACAGTGCAGAAGCACCGTCATCGCCCGATCCTAGATCTTAGGTTTTCACCCTGGAGAAGATACGCGCTCTCAAATTAATGCCTTCAACAAGGTCACTGCCAGACACAACCAATTAAGGCTAGACCTTGGGTTTCACCCTGAAAGTTAAGACCCTGTACTCCGCTTGTGCTGCCACCCCCACTTGCCGATGTCGCTGCCACGATTCATGAATCACCAAGCGAAGTCCTCATCGCTGCGAAGACTCGATCCGCTATTACAAGACCACAGACCTCGGCCACCATGACATTCTCTGTCATTGTCTCCACATTAGCTAATATGCTACTCCCTCTGTTCCTAAATATTTGTCTTTCTAGAGATTTAAAGAAGTGACTACATACGAAGCAAAATGAGTGAATCTACACTCTAAAATATGTCTATATACACTCGTATGTGGTAGCCCATTTGAAATTTCTAAAAGATAAATATTTATGAACGGAGGGAGTAGAAGTTTCTAAGACGAAAGGGAAAGAAGAGAGCTAATGGTGAACAAACAGAAATAGACAACATTTTCTGAAAAAGCATATGCATACCTTTAAAAATTAAATAAACTCTATAGCTAGGTGGACATGGGATGTTCTTGTTCAGTGACCCGACGCCGGTGAAGCAACTGGACCTGGGCGGGCAGAGCAAATAGGAGCGCGACCGACATGTGTTACTCGAGCTGGACGGAGCTATGGACACAGGCAGACGATGTGTCCAGTCCTGGCGGGTTTTGATTCAGACATGCAGGCCGAAGCGGCTTTGCATGATGTGTCTGGTCACGGTATGGGTTGCACCGATGGGAGCAGCAAGTGTTGTGAGTCTAGAGGTCGTAGGAACGATAGATGGGTGTGCCCGGTCACGACTAGGGGTGGCCGGCGGGCGCGGCAGGAGTGTGGGGCCATCAGCGAATAGTGCAAGCAGTCGAGTCGGGAGCCTCATGTGATGGGAGAGAGCCGGGCAGGCATGGCATGCCACCGGTGCAGGTTAGTCGATGACGACGCGAGCATGGGCACACGGTTTGTAGAAGTTTTTTTTACTTGAGTGGAGGCAGTTTTAGGGGAGGAGATACATTGGTGAGAGGTGTGCAATGCGTGATTTTTGGTTGATGTGTTTTTCAGTTACATAATAAGGTATAACTAATCCTGATTAAGATGTTGTGGGGATGATGGCTGATGTTTCTTTTTCAATTATGTGATATATGGTGTGATGATTTTTTTTCTTAATGAAGGTACAATTAAGGTGCAATGATTGTGTTGTGAAGATGATAAAAATTAATTACTAAATATATGAATTTGATGTGATAAAACATCGGGGCAATCCGGTCCATGATGGATGGTGGATATGTGGCTGAGATATAATATTTCCGCCTCAACTCGCTTATTTAATGGTAGTGAAGATAAACATATCTATTATGTTAAAAGGCTTTGAAGATTTTGTGTTTACAAAATACAAACATACGGGCCGGTGTCTAAGGGATAGGAGCCGTCAAAAGGAAAGGTGAGAAGGTTACATCTACAACCTAAATGGAAACTAAGCCTTTCGTGGTTTATTAAAAACACAGAATCTCCTCTCAATCGTCATGTGTATAGTATTTAAACGCTTAAGGCATGTGTTGTGGCTGTAATAATTGAATTGAACTTCTAATTTTTTTATTCGCGAGAAAAGAGTTGAAGTCTTCATTGGAGTATATATTAAGGATTTTTTTATTGTGCTGACGTTCACTAGGAGGGCATGGCAAAACAAAACGTTTTATATGAAATGTTAGGTGTCATGAGGATGGCAAATCCCTTCATGAAGTATGATATATCCTGACAAGAGAACTGAACTGAATGAATTTGCCATGCTTGCTCGAGAAATTTGCCGTCCACGGACAGCATAAATTGCCATGAAAATCGTTCCAAGCAAACACATTGGTAAACAAAATCCTATATCAAAACGGCTCAACCGCCATGGTAAACAAACCTGGTACTCCCTCCGTTCACTTTTGTAAGTCATTTTAGACAACACAAAATGGGCTATTTTATACATTGTCTGAAATGGCTTTAAGGTCTTATAAAAGTGAACAGAGAGAGTAGATTCTTTTTTGAATACAGTACAGACGCAAGCGTTTATACATACACGCATATACTTACCCATATGAATGCACACATGTACATCATATCCTTATGAGCACCTTCTAGAGACTGAGCCGGCATATCATTTTAAGATTTACGAAGTCACGTAGATGTCTCGTCGTCGACGGGAACGTCTCCTTCCGCTGAAAGCGCTTTGCTGAAAATCTTTAGAAAAAATTCAGAAATAATACGAGCATCAGGACTTGAACCCGGTGCACTGATGATAACACTATTTCTCTAACCATCCAACCATATGTTGATAGATTCGAAAGTGTCTTTTGATTGGCAAATTAGTTAGTTCGTTAGAAAGAAGAACACCGCAGGAAAAAAGCTGCTCTTTTTGGATAGAACACGCGCTAGTGGGTGGAGTAATCTCTCCATGTAGTCCTGGCTATGGAAAACCCGGCCCGGCCCAAGAAAGCCCAACCCGGCCCAGCCTAACGCTGCTCCCGGGCCAGGCTCGGGCCTACATTTTGAGCCCGATGGCCGGGCCCAAGCCCGTCGATTTTGCGATTTCCTGAAGAGGCCCGGCCCGTGGCATGCACATAACCGACCCTTGGGAGTCATGCATGCGCCCTAGATTTTTTTTCTCGAGCAAGCGCCCCGTCACCATGGCCCTTTGCCCATGGCGCGCCGGTGGAAAACGATGACGCACCGAAACTAGACAAAGAACCTAAGCTGCCACAAGAAACAGTTTTGGACGGGTGGAGCCGAACCAAATCTGGCTTGAGATTTTGAAAGTAGCGTAGCACTAGACCAAAATTGTCACCGAATGATATAGTAGCTGTACGCACAAGTGCACAACAAACTACGACGCCGGTGGCACCATAGAGGGGAGGGGATAATGCGTGCATATGCATTGGCGCCAAAACTTGCGCCTTTTGAAACCCGCAAACTTTTCACGAAAGTGGTATGTAACGGGTAGTCCGGTATATATGCTGGCAGACAGTTTAGCTCGCACGTTCGGCCTTCTGTTTCTGATTGGTAACGATGATGAAACCACAAAATGGATTCATCATCCTCTCAAACATCGTGGGATTGCTAGTGTTTGACTGATCAGGGAGCTGCCAGTATTGTGCGAATATTATTGCAAGATTTTTTTGAAGTAATTCACCTCATCGTGTTTTCAGTATTCCCTTACAAGCAATCAAAAATGCATATCGAAAGGCCATGCAGATACAATGTAAGTTGATTCTGCTTGGATCCTCTCGGAGATGAATAATCGCTCTAGCTCCCTTTGCATGTGGCATCCACGCCCAGTGGCGGAGGACGAGAAAAATTTAAGATGGGGCGAATCCTAAAGGCTAAAAAATGGCTAAAAAATGATTTGATGCAATATCAAAATAGCATGTACACACTAACAATACACTCTAATAAGTTTAGGTGATTCTAAACTGAATCATTAAATTCAGTGGAATTTTCACGCATAAATAAATAAATTCAATGGAGAAAACATATCTAAATAGAAAATTAGCCTAAAAAATATGGACTAAATTGCCAAAGCTATTTTCTGAAAAAGTATCATAAATTTGATAAATTCTCGACACGAAAATGTACTCCCTCCATTTCCAAATATAAGACTTTTTAGAGATTCCTATATGGACTACATATGGAGCAAAATGAGTGAATGTACTCTCTAAAATATATCTATATACATCCGTATGTAGTCCATTCAAAAATCTTTAAAAGACTTATATTTAAGAAAGGGGGGAGTAGAAATTTATAGCTCTCCGTGTGTATCTTTTTTCTGAGTGGGACTCCGTGTGTATATGTGGTATACTGGTGCGTGCGCTGGATCAATTGGAATTGACCTGATCGCTTTGGCAGTTCCGCTAAGGGAACGATGCCTGGCAGCAGGTACTAAGGCCTTATACAATGGGAGGTGCTTAGGGGAGTAGCTTACAGAAATAAACCAGACTTTTCTTAAACATTGATGCTTATTTATACAGGATAGACGCTTAACTAAGCGTCTTTCCTGTACAAATAGGCACCGATGCTTCAGAAAACCCGGTTATTTTTCTAAGCATCTCTCTAAACACCTCTTATTGTACAAGGCCTAATAGGCCTAAACAACGTGGACCGAAGCTGAGCGACTAGGCCCTCTCCTTTTTCTTCTTTTTCCCTTTTCCTAGCGACCTGACAAGCACAGAGAATCAGCTAGCCACTCAGCGTATGCGTACATGTATAAATCTTTCTGCCAAAAATCAAGGTAGGGCGGGCGCCCTGCCTCGCCCTACCGGGAGCTCCGCCTGTGTCCACGCCCAACCTAGTAAGATCGTTGGTTCAAGTCTGAAGTTTATATGTTGATTAGTTTGAGAGAAACAAAAGGATAAATGTGCCTTCACAGATCACCATGCAGAAATGAATGACTAAGATAAGGAGTACTACCATATAGCTCGATCTATATAAAACCACATTCCGTAGCTCGATCTATATAAAACCACATTCCGAGTCGTTATTCGGTAACCTCGGATGTACGCGTGGGCTATGTAGCTTTGTATCCTGTTGAGAGTTGGAAGTACATTTTTTTCGATAAAGAGCATTTCATTGAATTGAAATATCGAGGTGATACAATCGTTTCATAGAAAGTCCGGCCTCTGCATAACTAGATGCACACAGCCAACACGTCTAGTCCTACTTAAAAGCAAACATAATAGGCTGACACAGCCAGCACATTAAAAAAGAAAGCAAAGCCAGCCTACGATGTGGCTGATCCTAACCGAAGGTCACACCGCCATCCATGGGGGTAGAAAACCTCCCTGGCCGAACGCTCCAGCCGAGTAGACGCCATCATAAAAAGGTCTCTGTCCTCCGGCCTCTGCAGGATAGACCACGTACGGAGCCATCGCGAGCATATATGAATAACATGCATAGAAGATGGAATGTGTTTATGGTTAAAAACTATATTATTCCTGGTGAGCCACAGCGCCCAACATAAGGCGGCTGCCCCCACAAGGATATGAGCAGAAAATTGTTTATCTATTCCCCACAACCAATTGCCAAACATATTCCGTGCACTACGTAGGGGGTAAAGATTCAACGCTATCTGAACAATGGCCCAAACCGGCCGTGCAAACTTGCACTCGAAAAATAAGTGTTTAATGGACTCATCATGATGGCAGAAAACACATTCTTTGCAACCTTGCCAGTTGCATCTTGCCAAGTTATCCCTAGTTAAGATCACCCTTTTGTTAAGAAACCATAGGAATATCTTCACTTTTAGAGGGACTTTTAGCTTCCAAAATTTCCTGTTATCAATCGGAACCTCGTTATGGACAGATACGTCTCCAGCGTATCTATACTTTATGAAGTATTCATATTATTATATTATTCATCTTGGATGTTTAATGGGCTTTACTATGCACTTTTATATTATTTTTGGGACTAACCTATTAACCCAGAGCCCAGTGCCAATATCTGTTTTTTCCCTTGTTTCAGTGTTTTGCAGAAAAGGAATATCAAACGGAGTCCAAACGGAATGAAACCTTCGGGAGAGTTATTTTTAGAACGAAAGCAATCCAAAAGACTTGGAGTGTACGTAAGGGAAGCAACGAGGAAGGCACGAGGCAGGGGGGCGCGCCCACCCTCCCTGGGCGCGCCCTCCACCCTCGTGGGCCCCTTGTGGCTCTCCTGATCGACTTCTTTCGCCTATATATATATATATATATATATATATATATATATATATATATATATATATATATATATATAAATAAATAAATATATATATATATATATATATATATACCCTAAAACCATCGGGGAACAGAATAGATTGGGAGTTCCACCGCCGCAAGCCTATGTAGCCACCAAAAACCAATCGGGACCCTATTCCGGCACCCTGCCGGAGGGGGGGGTCCCTCACCGGTGCCCATCTTCATCATCCCGGCGCTCTCCATGACGAGGAGGGAGTAGTTCACCCTCGGGGCTGAGGGTATGTACCAGTAGCTATGTGTTTGATCTCTCTTTCTCGTGTTCTTGAGGTGGTACGATCTTGATGTATCGCGAGCTTTGCTATTATAGTTGGATCTTATGGTGTTTCTCCCCCTCTATTCTCTTGTAATGGATTGAGTTTTCCCTTTGAAGTTATCTTATCGGGTTGATTCTTTAAGGATTTGAGAACACTTGATGTATGTCTTGCCGTGCTTATCTGTGGTGACAATGGGATATCACGTGATCCACTTGATGTATGTTTTGGTGATCAACTTGCGGGTTCCGCCCATGAACCTATGCATAGGGGTTGGCACACGTTTTCGTCTTGACTCTCCAGTAGAAACTTTGGGGCACTCTTTGAGGTTCTATGTGTTGGTTGAATAGATGAATCTGAGATTGTGTGATGCATATTGTATAATCATACCCACGGATACTTGAGGTGACATTGGAGTATCTAGGTGACATTAGGGTTTTGGTTGATTTGTATCTTAAGGTGTTATTCTAGTACGAACTCTTGAATAGATCGATCAGAAAGAATAACTTTGAGGTGGTTTCGTACCCTACCATAATCTCTTCGTTTGGTCTCCGCTATTAGTGACTTTGGAGTGACTCTTTGTTGCATGTTGAGGGATAGTGATATGATCCAATTATGTTATTATTGTTGAGAGAACTTACACTAGTGAAAGTATGAACCCTAGGCCTTGTTTCCTAGCATTGCAATACCGTTTACGCTCACTTTTATCGCTTGCTACCTTGCTATTTTTATATTTTTAGATTATAAATACCTATATCTACCATCCATATTGCACATGTATCACCATCTCTTCACCGAACTAGTTGAAGGAAATATGCCCTAGAGGCAATAATAAAGTTATTATTTATTTCCTTATTTCATGATAAAAGTTTATTATTCATGCTAGAATTGTATTAACCGGAAACATAATACATGTGTGAATACATAGACAAACAGAGTGTCACTAGTATGCCTCTACTAGACTAGCTTGTTAATCAAAGATGGTTAAGTTTCCTAACCATAGACAAAGGAGTTGTCATTTGATTAACAAGGTCACATCATTAGTTGAATGATCTGATTGACATGACCCATTCCATTAGCTTAGCATCCGATCGTTTAGTATGTTGCTATTGCTTTTATCCATGACTTATACATGTTCCTATAACTATGAGATTATGCAACTCCGTTTACGGAGGAACACTTTGGTACTACCAAACGTCCTAACGTAATCGGGTGATTATAAAGGAGTACTACAGTGTCTCCAAAGGCAGATGTTGGGTTGGCGTATTTCGAGATTAGGATTTGTCACTCCGATTGTCGGAGAGGTGTCTCTGGCCCTCTCGGTAATGCACATCATAAGCCTTGCAAGCATTACAGCTAATGAGTTAGCTGTGAGATGATGTATTACGGAACGAGTAAAGAGACTTGCCAGTAACGAGATTGAACTAGGTATTGGATACCGACGATCGAATCTCGGGCAAGTAACATACCGATGACAAAGGGAACAACGTATGTTGTTATGCGGTCTGACCGATAAAGATCTTCGTAGAATATGTAGGAGCCAATATGGGCATCCAGGTCCCGCTATTGGTTATTGACCGGAGACGTGTCTCGGCCATGTCTACATTATTCTCGAACCGTAGGGTCCGCACGCTTAAGGTTTCGATGACGGTTATATTATGAGTTTATGTATTTTGATGTACCGAAGGAGTTCGGAGTCCCGGATGTGATCACGGACATGACGAGGAGTCTCGAAATGGTCGAGACATAAAGATTGATATATTGGACAGCTATATTCGGACACCGGAAAGGTTCCGGAAGTTTCCGGAGAAAACCGGAGTGCCGGAGGGGTTACCGGAACCCCCCGAGGAAGTAATGGGCCCTATTGGGCCAAGAGGGGAGAGAGGGCTGCACCAGAGGTGGCGCCCCCATGGGGAGTCCGATTGGACTAGGAGGCGGCGCCCCCCTTTCCCTCTCCCTCTCCCTCTCTTTCCTTCCCCCTTCCTTCTTCCTAGTAGGACTAGGAAAGGGGAGTCCTACTCCCACTAGGAGGAGGACTCCCCCCTCCCTTGGCGCGCCTCCTAGGGCTGGCCGGCCCTCCCCTTGCTCCTTTATATACGGGGGCAGGGGGGCACCCTAGAACACACAAGTTGATCTTCGTGATCGTTCCTTAGCCGTGTGCGGTGCCCCCCTCCACCATATTCCACCTCGATCATATTGTAGCAGTGCTTAGGCGAAGCCTGCGACGGTAGAACATCAAGATCGTCACCACGCCGTCGTCTTGACAGAACTCCTCCCGACGCTTTCTGGATCGGGCCCGGGATCGCCATCGAGCTGAGCGTGTGCCAAGAACTCGGAGGTGCCGGAGTAACGGTGCTTGGATCGGTCGGATCGTGAAGACGTCGACTACATCAACAGCGTTGATATAACGCTTCGCTTCGGTCTCACGAGGGTACGTGGGCGGACACTCTCCCTCTCATTGCTGTGCCATCACCATGGTCTTGCGTGTTCGTAGGAAAATTTTTGAAATTACTACGTTCCCCAGCAGGGCATCCGAGCCAGGTTTTATGCGTTGATGTCATATGCACGAGTAGAACACAAGTGAGTTGTGGGCGATATAAGTCATCTTGCTTACCAAAGATGTCATACTTTGGTTGGCGGTATTGTGAGATGAAGCGCCCGGACCGACATTACGCGTCGCGCTTACGCGAGACTGGTTTCACCGCTGCGAGCACTAGTTGCTTAAAGGTGACCGGGGTGTCTGCTCTCTCACTTTAGTTGAACCGAGTATGGCTACGCCCGGTCCTTGCGAAGGTTAAAACAGCACCAACTTGACAAACTATCATTGTGGTTTTGATGCGTAGGTAAGAACGGTTCTTGCTCAGCCCGTAGCAGCCACGTAAAACTTGCAACAACAAAGTAGAGGACGTCTAACTTGTTTTTGCAGGGCATGTTGTGATGTGATATGGTCAAGACGTGATGCTATATTTTATTGTATGAGATGATCATGTTTTGTAACGAAGTTATCGGCAATGGGCTGGAGCCATATGGTTGTCGCTTATTGTATGAAATGCAAGCATACTGTAATTGCTTTACTTTATCACTAAGCGGTAGCGATAGTCGAGAAGCAATAGATGGCGTAACGACAACGATGCTACGATGGAGATCAAGGTGTCGCGCGGTGGCGATGGTGATCACGACGGTGCTTGGAGATGGAGATCACAAGCACAAGATGATGATGGCCATATCATATCACTTATATTGATTGCATGTGATGTTTATCCTTTATGCATCTTATCTTGCTTTGATTGACGGTAGCATTATAAGATGATCTCTCACTAAAATTATCAAGTAGTGTTCTCCACGAGTATGCACCGCTGCCAAAGTTAAATGTGCGAGACACCACGTGATGATCGGGTGTGATAAGCTCTCGTCCATCTACAACGGGTGCAAGCCAGTTTTGCACGCGTAGAATACTCAGGTTATACTTGACGAGCCTAGCATATGCAGATATGGCCTCGGAACACGGAGACCGAAAGGTCGGCGTGAATCATATAGTAGATATGATCAACATAAGATGTTCACCATTGAAAACTACTCCATCTCACGTGATGATCGGTTATGGTTTAGTTGATTTGGATCACGTGATCACTTAGATAACTAGAGATGTCTGTCTAAGTGGGAGTTCTTAAGTAATATGATTAATTGAACTTAAATTTATCATGAACTTAGTACCGATAGTATTTTGCTTGTCTATGTTTATTGTAGATAGATGGCTCGTCTTTGTTGTTCCGTTGAATTTTAATGCGTTCCTTGAGAAAGCAAAGTTGAAAGATGATGGTAGCAATTACGGATGGGTCCGTAACTGAGATTATCCTCATTGCTGCACGAAAAAGTTACGTCTGGATGCACCGCTAGGTGCAGACTCTTCTTGATGTAACCGACGGCGTTAAGAACGTCTGGCGAGCAAAGCTGATGACTACTCTATAGTTCATGTGTGCCATGCTTTACGGCTTAGAACTGGTCTTCAACGACGTTTTGAGCGTCATGGAGCATATGAGATGTTCCAGGAATTGAAGTTGATATTTCAACAGAATGCGGATTGAGAGATATGAAGTCTCCAATAAGTTCTATAGCTGCAAGATGGAAGAGAATGGATCTGTCGGTGAGCACATACTCAGAATGTCCGGGTATTACAATCACTTGACTCAAGCTGGGAGTTAATCTTCCGGATGATTGTGTCATTGACAAATTCTTCAATCACCGCCACCAAGCTACAAAGGCTTCGTGATGAACTATAATATGCAAGGGTTAGTAAAGACTATGCTCGAGCTCTTACATGATGCTAAAGGCTGCGGAGGTAGAAATCAAGAAGGAGCATCAAGTGTTGATGGTCAATAAGACCACTAGTTTCAAGAAGAAAGGCAAAGGGAAGAAGAAGGGAACTTCAAGAAGAACAGCAAACAAGTTGTTGATCAGAGAAGAAACATAAGTCTGGACCTAAACCTGAAATCGAGTGCTTCTACCGCAAGCGATCGGTCACCGGAGCGGAACTGCCCCAAGTATTTGGCGGATAAGAAGGATGGCAAGGTGAACAAAGGTATATGTGATATACATGTTATTGATGTGTACCTTACTAGAGCTCGCAGAGTACCTCGGTATTTGATCTGGTTACTGCTTGCTAATATTTGCAACTCGAAGCAGGGACTACGGATTAAGCAAGCACCGCAAAGGGCGAGGTGACGATGCGCGTGGGAAATGGTTCCAAAGTCGATGTAATCGCAATCGGCACGCTACCTCTACATCTACCTTGGGATTAGTTTTAGACCTAAATAATTGTTATTTGGTGCCGCGTTGAGCATGAACATTATATCTGGATCTTGTTTGATGCGAGACGGTTATTCATTTAAATCGAGAGAATAATGGTTGTTCTATTTATATGAATAATATCTTTTATGGTCATGCACCCTTGAAGAGTGGTCTATTTTAATGAATCTCGATAGTAGTGATACACATATTCATAATGTTGAAACCAAAAGATGCAGAGTTGATAATGATAGTGCAACTTATTTGTGGCACTGCCGTTTAGGTCATATCGGTATAAAGCGCATGAAGAAACTCCATCTTGATGGACTTTTGGAGTCACTTGATTATGAATCACTTGGCACTTATGAACCGTGCCTCATGGGCAAGATGACTAAAACCCGTTCTCGGTACTATGGAGAGAGCAACAGATTTGTTGGAAATCATACATACTGATGTATGTGGTCCGATGAATGTTGAAGCTCGTGGCGGATATCGTTATTTCCTCACCTTCACGGATGATTTAAGCAGATATGGGTATATCTACTTAATGAAACATAAGTCTGAAACATTTGAAAAGTTCAAAGAATTTCAGAGTGAAGTTGAAAATCATCGTAATAAGAAAATAAAGTTTCTACGATCTGATCGTGGAGGCGAATATTTGAGTTCTGAGTTTGGTCTACATTTGAAACAATGCGAATAGTTTAGCAACTCACGCCACCCGAACACCACAGCGCAATGGTGTGTCCGAGCGTCGTGTCGCACTTTACTAGATATGGTGTGATCTATGATGTCTCTTACAGATTTACCGCTATCGTTTTGGGGTTATGCTCTTGAGGCGGCCGCATTCACGCTGAAATAGAACACCATCAAAATCTGTTGAGACGACACCTTATGAACTATGGTTTAGCAAGAAACCAAAGTTGTCGTTTCTTAAAGTTTGGGGATGCGATGCTTATGTGAAAAACTTCAACCTGATAAGCTCGAACCTAAATCGAAAATGTGTCTTCATAGGATACCCAAAGGAGACAGTTGGGTACACCTTCTATCACAGATCCGAAGGCAAGACATTTGTTGCTAAGAATGGATCCTTTCTAGAGAAGGAGTTTCTCTCGAAAGAAGTGAGTGGGAGGAAAGTAGAACTTGATGAGGTAATCTGTACCTTCTCCCTTATTTGAAAGTAGTTTATCACGAAAGCGGTTTCTGCGACATCTACACCAAATAGTGAGGAAGTTGATGATGTTGATCATGAAACTTCAGATCAAGTTACTCTGAACCTCGTAGATCAACGAGTAAGAACCGCACTGTGAGTGGTACGGTAATCCTGTTCGGAAGTCATGCTACTAGATCATGATGAACCTCGAACTATGAAGAAGCGATGGTGAGCCCAGATTCCATAAAATGGCTTGAGACCATGAAATCTGAGATGGGATCCATGTATGAAAACAAAGTGTGGACTTTGGTTGACTTGCCCGAGGGTCGGCAAGCAATAGAAAACAAGTGGATCTTCAAGAAGAAGACCGACGCCGACGGTAATATTATCGTCTACAAAGCTCGACTTGTCGCAAAGGGTTTTCGACAAGTTCAAGGGATTGACTACGATGAGACCTTCTCACCCGTGGCGATGCTTAAGTCTGTCCGAATCATGTTAGCAATTGCCGCATTTTATGATTATGAAATTTGGCAAATGGATGTAAAGACTGCATTCTGAATGGATTTACGGAAGAAGAGTTGTATATGATGCAACCGAAGGTTTTATCGATCCAAAGGAGCTAACAAAGTGTGCAAGCTCCAAATGATCCATTTATGGACTGGTGCAAGCATCTCGGAGTTGGAATAAGCGCTTTGATAGTGTGATCAAAGCATTTGGGTTTATCTGAGACTTTTGGAGAAGCTTGTATTTACAAGAAAGTGAGTGGGAGCTTTGTAGCATTTACGATATTATATGTAGATGACATATTACTAATCGGAAATGATATAGAATTTCTGGATAGCATAAAGGGATACTTGAATAAGAGTTTTTCGATGAAGGACCTCGGTGAAGCTGCTTACATATTGGGCATCAAAATCTATAGAGATAGATCAAGGCGCTTAATTGGACTTTCACAAAGCACATACCTTGACAAAGTTTTGAAGAAGTTCAAAATGGATCAAGCAAAGAAAGGGTTCTTGCCTGTGTTACAAGGTGTGAAGTTGAGTAAGACTCAATGCCCGACCACCGCAGAAGATAGAGAGAAATGAAAGATGTTCCCTATGCCTCAGCCATAGGCTCTATCATGTATGCAATGCTGTGTACCAGACCTGATGTGTGCCTTGCTATAAGCTTAGCAGGAGGTACCAAAGTAATCCAGAGTGGATCATCGACAGCGTCAAAAACATCCCGAAATACCGAAAAGGACTAAGGATATGTTTCTCGATATGGAGGTGATAAAGAGCTCATCGTGGCAGTTACGTTGATGCAAGCTTTGACACTGATCCGGACGATTCTAAATCGCAAACCGGATACGTATTTACACTAAACGGAGGAGCTGTCAGTTGGTGCAGTTCTAAACAAAGCGTCGTAGCGGGATCTACATGTGAAGCGGAATACATAGCAGCTTCGGAAGCAGCTAATGAAGGAGTCTGGATGAAGGAGTTCATATCCGATCTAGGTGTCATACCTAGTGCATCGGGTCCAATGAAAATCTTTTGTGACAATCTTTGGAGCAATTGCTTTAGCAAAGGAATCCAGATTTCACAAGAGAACCAAACACATCAAGAGACGCTTCAATTCCATCCGGGACTTAGTCCAGGTGGGAGACATAGAGATTTGCAAGATACATACGGATCTGAATGTAGCAGACCGTTGACTAAGCCTCTTCCACGAGCAAAACATGATCAACACCAAGACTCCATGGGTGTTAGAATCATTACTATGTAATCTAGATTATTGACTCTAGTGCAAGTGGGAGATCAAGGAAATATGCCCTAGAGGCAATAATAAAGTTATTATTTATTTCCTTATTTCATGATAAAAGTTTATTATTCATGCTAGAATTGTATTAACCGGAAACATAATACATGTGTGAATACATAGACAAGCAGTGTCACTAGTATGCCTCTACTAGACTAGCTTGTTAATCAAAGATGGTTAAGTTTCCTAACCATAGACAAAGGAGTTGTCATTTGATTAACAAGGTCACATCATTAGTTGAATGATCTGATTGACATGACCCATTCCATTAGCTTAGCATCCGATCGTTTAGTATGTTGCTATTGCTTTTATCCATGACTTATACATGTTCCTATAACTATGAGATTATGCAACTCCGTTTACGGAGGAACACTTTGGTACTACCAAGCGTCACAACGTAATCGGGTGATTATAAGGAGTACTACAGTGTCTCCAAAGGCGGATGTTGGGTTGGCGTATTTCGAGATTAGGATTTGTCACTCCGATTGTCGGAGAGGTATCTCTGGCCCTCTCGGTAATGCACATCACTAAGCCTTGCAAGCATTACAGCTAATGAGTTAGCTGTGAGATGATGTATTACGGAACGAGTAAAGAGACTTGCCATGAACGATTGAACTAGGTATTGGATACCGACGATCGAATCTCGGGCAAGTAACATACCGATGACAAAGGGAACAACGATGTTGTTATGCGGTCTCGACCGATAAAGATCTTCGTAGAATATGTAGGAGCCAATATGGGCATCCAGGTCCCGCTATTGGTTATTGACCGAGACGGTCTCGGCCATGTCTACATTATTCTCGAACCGTAGGGTCCGCACGCTTAAGGTTTCGATGACGGTTATATTATGAGTTTATGTATTTTGATGTACCAAGGAGTTCGAGTCCGGATGTGATCACGGACATGACGAGGAGTCTTGAAATGGTCGAGACATAAAGATTGATATATTGGGCGGCTATATTCGGACACCGGAAAGGTTCGGAAGTTTCGGAGAAAACGGAGTGCCGGAGGGGTTACCGAACCCCGGGGAAGTAATGGGCCCTATTGGGCCAAGAGGGAGAGAGAGGCTGCACCAGAGGTGGCGCCCCCCATGGGGAGTCCGACTGGACTAGGAGGCGTGGCCCCTTCCTCTCCCTCTCCTCTCTTTCCTTCCCCTTCCTTCTTCCTAGTAGGACTAGGAAAGGGAGTCCTACTCCCACTAGGAGGAGGACTCCCCCCCTGGCGCGCCTCCTAGGGCTGGCCGGCCCTCCTCCTTGCTCCTTTATATACGGGGAAGGGGCACCCTAGAACACACAAGTTGATCTTCGTGATCGTTCCTTAGCCGTGTGCGGTGCCCCTCCACCATATTCCACCTCGATCATATTGTAGCAGTGCTTAGGCGGAGCCTGCGACGATGAGAACATCAAGATCGTCACCACGCCGTCGTCTTGTGACGAACTCCTCCCGGCGCTTTGCTGGATCGGAGCCCGGGATCGTCATCGAGCTGAGCGTGTGCCAAGAACTCGGAGGTGCGAGTAACGGTGCTTGGATCGGTCGGATCGTGAAGGCGTCGACTACATCAACAGCGTTGATATAACGCTTCGCTTTCGGTCTCACGAGTGCGTGGGCGGACCTCTCCCCTCTCGTTCTTTGTGCCATCACCATGGTCTTGCGTGTTCGTAGGAAAATTTTTGAAATTACTACGTTCCCCAACACTAGTGCACCTATACAATTTACCATTGTATTGGGTGTGTTGGGGACACAAGAGACTCTTTGTTATTTGGTTGCAGGGTTGTTTGAGAGAGACCATCTTCATCCTACACCTCCCACGGATTGATAAACCTTAGGTCATCCACTTGAGGGAAATTTGCTACTGTCCTACAAACCTCTGCACTTGGAGGCCCAACAACGTCTACAAGAAGAAGGTTGCGTAGTAGACATCATGGACCAATGCATCAGACATGGATTTTACTGAAAACTTGCCATTCTGATGCAATTTCCATCTAAAAATGTCCGGCTCATCCGACAGCTGTATGGCCTCCAAACGGATGAGCAGTTCATTCCAGGTTGTCAGACGAGGTCCAAGAAGGTCCCTACGAAAAGAAATGTCGGGATTTGCCTGACCCAAAACTTGTTTAATCGTGACAAACTTATGTCTAACAATCCTATACAAGCTTGGGTATTGAACGCTAAGCGGATTAGTCCCCAGCAAGGTATCTTCCCAAAACCGTACTTGGGAACCATCCCGGACCGAGACCGAACAAAATTGGAAAAATAAATCTTTAGCTTTCATCACCCCACTCCAAAAATGAGAATCACCTGATTTCCAGTATACCTGAGATATTGCTTTGGATCCCACATATTTATTATGAATGGTTTCCGGCCAAACGCCCTCCTCAGTGAGTAGTTTATACACCCATTTGCTAGAAGAGCGATGTTTTTAATATCTAGGTCCTGGATTCCAAGACCCCCTTGGCTTTTAGGTCGACATAATACATTCCACCTAGCCAGACGGTATTTTTGGTTTCATTATCGCTCTGCCAAAAGAACCTTGATCTAAAATAATCTAGGCGTTGTAGCACTCCTTTTGGAAGATGAAAGAATGATAACATGTATAGAACCATATTAGTGAGGACCGAAATGATCAAAATTAGTTGACCCCGTAGGACAGGAGCTTGTCCTTCCAACTTGCCAAGCATTTCTCCAGTCTCTCTTCTACATGCTTCCATTCGGCTATAGTTAGGCGGCGATAATGAACGGGAATACCCAGGTAACGGATCGAAAATTGCCCAAGTTGACAGCCAAAGATCTCAGCATAAGCAGCAGTTGCTTCTGCGGCTTCACCAAAACAGAAGAGTTCTCTCTTATGAAAGTTGATCTTGAGACCAGAGAGTTCCTCAAAAGCACATAACAGTAATTTGAGGTTTCTGGCTTTTTCTAAATCATGATCCAAGAACAGAATTGTATCATCTGCATATTGTAGAATAGATAAGCCTCCTTCTACCAAATGAGGTATGCCACCAGTGACTTGTCCCGCCAGCTTAGCCCTCTCAACAAGGGTAGCTAACATATCAGCCACGATATTAAACAAAATTGGGGAAGCGGGGTCACCTTGGCGAAGCCCCTTCCTAGTCTGAAAGTAAGTGCCCACGTCATCATTTACCTTGATGGCCACACTACCTCCAGACACAAAAATCTCTATCCATCGACACCATGTACTAGAAAACCCTTTCATGCGTAATGTTTGCAATAGAAAAGGCCATTTCACTTTATCATAAGCTTTTTTGAAGTCGATTTTAAAAATTACTCAATCTAGCTTTTTGTGGTGAAGCTCATGTACCGTTTCATGCAGAACAGCAACACCATCCAATATATTACGTCCTTGCATAAAAGATGTTTGGGTAGGTTTGACCGCATGGTCAGCCACCCCATTCAGTCGGTTAGTGGCTACCTTTGTAAGGATTTTGAAGCTTACATTAAGAAGGCAAATCGGTCTATATTGTTGAATCCGACTGGCATCTTTAGTCTTAGGTAGAAGATGATTTCCCCAAAGTTTAAGCAGGAGATGTCAAGTTGCTACTCATGCAGTTCATTAAACAACTGAACCAAGTCCAACTTAATCAGTTCCCAAAAGCATTGATAGAACTCCGCCGGAAAACCGTCCGGCCCCGGCGATTTATTGTGTTCCATCTGGAACACCGCCGCACGAATTTCCTCCTCCGACAATTGAGAGGTTAGGAATTCCTTTTCCGCAGCAGAAACTTGATGGATATCTTGAGTAAAAAACTCATCCATCAGAACAGTTGTATGAGCTGAAGGTCCAAAAAGATCTTTATAATAATTCGTAATAAAGTTTTTAAGTTGTGCATCCCCCTCGATCTGATCCTCCTCCTGTTCTAGAGCGAAGATACGTTTCTTCCTATGTCTGCCATTGGCCAACATTTGAAAGTACTTCGTATTATCATCTCCTAGGACAAGAAAGTCCGTCTTGCAATGCTGGTACCATTTGATTTCCTCTTCGCGCAAAAGACGGGCAATCTGCTCATTAAGATTACTTTTTTGGTCAATCTTCGTGGGAGTCAGAGGCCTCACCTCCGCGGTTTTATCTAGAGTATCAATTAATGTAGAAAGTCGCAACTTTTCTTTCTTATAGATTCTAGCAGTGTGTTTAGCCCAACCACGAAGGAATCGGCGCAGAGCGTGAATACGATTGTTCCATCGTTAAATTGGCGTATTACCACGAGGTTGATGTTCCCACACTTTTTTAACCAGCTCATGAAAACCCTCTCTAGTGAGCCATCCCAGTTCAAATTTGAATTGGTGAAAATTCCCACTAGGAGCAACCAAACCAAAATCAGCAAGCAAAGGCACATGATCCGATAAGGCGTCAATTCGTTCTAGTGCCCGTACCGAAGCAAGAGGATATTTGAATTCCCAGTCGGTGGTAACCAGAACTCGATCTAGTTTTTCAAAGGTTGGGTTTGCTCTGTTATTGGCCCAGGTATATTGGCGACCAGACATACAGAGCTCCCGCAAATCGAGCTTGTCGATAACAGCGTTGAAAAGAAAAGGCTACCGAGAATCAAATTTGTCATTGTTCTTTTCCTGCTGATTCCGAAGGATATTGAAGTCCCCAATTAACATGGGATGGGGATTCTCTCAGCAGGTATTGACCAACTCTTTGAGGAATGCCGATTTGAACTCCTCTTGAGCGGCGCCATAGACAGCCACCAAGCCTCAAATGAAATTGTCAGCTTTATTTCGAAGGTGGAATTTGATATGATATTCCCCCTTCGAAGTAGATAACAATTCCAAGTATGTGGAGTGGATTCCAAGTAGAATACCCCCAGACCTCCCAGAAGGTGGTAGGATATGCCATTCGTAATCATAACCACATGAAAAATGGTCAAGATCGCGTGTTGGAAAATCACGTTTGCCACACTCAGAGATGGCCACAAAGTCCAAAGCATGATCTCTAACACAATCGGAAATATGCTTATGCTTAGCCAAGTCACCAAGACCTCTGCTATTTCAAAACATCCCTCTCATGATGAACCTTTTTTATGTTTAGAGATTTTTGCCTTCTTAGTTGGACGACCCTTTTTATTTACTGAATTAGACTTATTCTTTCGTACCGACGCGACGAGCTCGCATAGCATAGTGTCACGTGCAATATCTTCCAAGTCTACTTCGGTAGTATCTCTAACCAGATGAGAAAGGAGTTTGCCTTCATTATTGACATCAGACTCCTCTTCCTCCTCATTTGACACTAGAGGATCATAAAATAAAGCTGACTTTGGAGCAACCGTAAGCCGGTCGAACTCCACTTGCTTAAGGGCCTTAACAGAGATATCTACCGCTTTATCATTTTGGCCTAAAGAAATACCAAGACTAGCGATATTTGAAGAAACTTTAGCATCATCAAAAGACAAAAAAGATTTCCGGGTGGAAGTACCTTCAAAGTCGAGGTTGCGAGAAGCCGTCCTGCGCATGGCCTTCGATAAGGAGTCCTCATCAGTGGCAGATGTACCGTCGGCACCGACAAGGTGGCGGCCACTGCGTCTGAGAGGTGTAGGTGTGGCCTCCACCTCAACCTGCGTCCCTGAGGCCAAGAAAGGCGGCGGCGTTGGGTCCAACGATGGCGTGAAGACCGTGAGGGCTGAATCACGCCCTCGCCCTCCGAGGTCGGGTCAGCCGCCGACGCACCTGCAGGTGAAGAAGGCACCGAGGACAGCGCCCTCAGCTCCACCCTCGCGACCTCGCGATCAGCCTGTACTGTCGGCGAGAAGATCACCCCCCGACGAAGAGGGGACAGCTGCCCCGACGAAAGAAGTGGCGGCGCCTCCACCGTAACCCCCTCCGAAGCAACGCCCCCATCCAGCGAAGTAAGCGTCTCCTCGCCGCGGATCCGAACCGAAGGTAGTGCTGGAGACGAAGGTACCAAAGACGTCACACCCAACATCGCAGCCTGAGGAGTCGGCTGAGATCCAGGCATGGGAGAAGCACGTCGATGCGGGTTAGGTGGTGTAACCGCGATAAGTTTCCCCGACGCCGAAGGCAGAGAAGGGGCAGAAGTGGCTATGGCTATCTGCATAGGCACACCCCCCCCTGCGCGTGTTCGCCAGAGCCGTCGAAGTGGTAGCCGATGATGATGATTTGGACCTCTTGCTTGTATCATTAGCCCTGAAAGAGTCCTCTCTGTCCTGTCCCCTGTCACTCTCAGGATCATCCTCGTGCTCCCAGCGAGGGAGAAAGTCAGTATCAACCCGAAAATCAGATTCTTCCAAGCTATATCGAAACTCATAACCCTTCCTCTGAACAACCACGTCCAACAAGAGAGAATTAACAGTATTCTTCTAAAAAGCATCGAGGTTGAGCACACCCACCTGTATGCGCACAATACCTCTCTGACGCAGACAAAGTAGATCCACATCCATCGTGGCACAGATTACGTTGATATATTGATATGCATGGTGGCTCCTGATTTACTAGACGGTAAGTAGCCTGATCTACACACAGCTGTTAACCGAGAACACGATGAATTATCAAACAGTCAATCATGAAACGAGCGCAACGTGAAGCGCTGATTAAACAGATAATTAACGTAGCCGCACAGATTACGTTGCTTTAGTTTGCGGAGGAGGATGTTGGTCCGGCCGACCGGGATTAACCACCTCAACGACATCGTCTAGATAACCGCTGGGTTAATTGATGCGGATACACCAGGCACAAGTCACACACATCACATGCACATGCAGACGCGCTACTATAAGCTTTGCACTGGAGCTTAACTAACCTCTTAATTATATAAGCAGCTAGCTTAATAAGCAATGTGCGACGTACGCCAACACAGACGCCACGGCTGTCCGGCCGACAGGGCTAACTGACGACCGGCTGATCGATAGATGGACGGTGCATCTCCGGGCGACCGGCCGTACGTTAACTAACCCCGCCTTCATAATTTAATCCCTCCTGCTGCTGCACCTGCTTGCATCTATCCGCTGCTAGCTGTACATGCCTCTCACTGTAGGGTACTGGCCAGGCACGAGAAGATAAACAAGAACGCAATCAAAAGATCAGCTGCTCACAGGGCCTGATCGATGCGGCTGCAGTCTCAGGTCATGTGCGCGCTGCTCAATGCATAAATTAGTTTAGGGCGGTTAGTTAAGCAAACGAGTAAGTTCTTAGGTGGACTGATCTACGTCGATGCATCAACACTGTAGTACTACTATGAACGAGCACTGGACATGTAGAATTAGAATCACCGAGGGGTGACGGGATTGCATGTCCACCGCGAGTGCCTAATTGAAAGGCTCGCGAGGCCGCCGGAGAAGGTACATGAAGTACCGGCCGGTCGGCGGGCGAGCGATTTATGAGGCCGGCGTCGGTGCATGAGAGAGATAGAGAGATGGCGACGGATGCGCCGGGAGACACGCGTCCGTAGAGCCTGCCCGTCGTGCACCTCACAACAGCATCCTGCAATATCGTCCACCGCACATGCCTTGACTACCGGCCGGTACCGTGCATGTGACTGCCGGAAACTGTCAAATTGTCCAAAAATGCTATATCTACGTAAAACTCAACGAAGCGTTACGTAATCTCTTTATAAGTAATCTCTCCGATCCCTCTCATTAAACACACATCCACAAAAGGCCTGAAATAAATTCAGATAAATGCGAGTACCGATGACAATCTATTACTTAAACTCCAGTGTGCTAGGGATATCAGTGTCGTTCTGACCATTCAACTACAAGTTGCTCACCTGTTTTTTAACTTATTAAGAGAAGTTACGATGAAACGATTTCGTTTGAAATTTCTGCAAGATCTAATCCTTTTGTCTATCGCCATACATGACGATGGTGGGATTAACAAAACAGAACCCACTAGTCAGGGAACGTTTGCTGCGAGGGGTGGCAATTGCGAATATTTTAGATGGCAAGTTTAATTGTATGAGGTGGTAAATTCTTCAAAAACACATGGCAATTTCTGGAAAGTAGAAAAAATTGCATCAAGAAAAGAACAAGATTTGCCATCTCCTACCAGATAAAGTTGCCACACATAGAAACACATTTGCTTGCCATCCCCTCCAAGCTGACGTTCATCAGTTATCATTTCCGTAACGAAATACCGCCCCGTTCGACGACCATGGACCATGATCCACATCCGCTGACCCGGCTTATGTGGGTACAGTCATTGACCCCAACGGTAGGCCACTAACCCTATCGCCACGGGAGGCAGCGATACACTCTTGCGAAGAGGTAAGTCGTGGGGCTGCGGGTGGACAAAACAAGCGGCCTAGCCGACCACTCCTCTTTATTCATTCCACGAACTGAAGAGAACCCCCCCCATCCAATCCCCTCTCAAATCTCTCCCTTTTGTGACTTTTTTGTGGAACATGCCTCACCTATGTAGGTTAAGGTAATGTCCTCCGATTCCCCCAAAAAAAATTTAACTGAATGTCGTTGTTTTTTTATGTATGTATTTCTAGCACTAGGTGAAACCCTAATTTCTTCATTTTCTTAAAATTTCCCTCATTCATGTAAGTTCCTATCCATTGGTTAGTTTGTTTTAGGTGTGAGTCAATAACAAATGTGTGATAGATTATCTATATGCATTGACATGGATTTGAGATAGAAATTTTATTTAGTGTTGGATACAAAATAGGCGTGTGTGATGCAAGCAATTTTCTGCGTGGTTCAGCTACACACTTGACCAAAGTATCTTCATCACATGGAGGTTCTTCTGGTCCAGGCGCAGGAGTAGGATCCGAAACAACTTGCGCCTCCACTCTTTGCTCCATCACCGAAGATTCAACAATCTCGCAAGTTGTATTGTCCTCCCACTCACCTCTTTTGCAAGAAACTCTTTCTTGAGAAATAATACATTCTTAACGGCGCACACTTTGCCTTCGGTACGGTGGTAGAAGTAATACCCAATAGTATCCTTGGGATAACCAACGAAGTAGCATTTGTCTGATTTAGGATCAAGCTTGTTTGGTTGTAAACGTTTTACATAAACATTGCAACCCCAAATTTTAAGAAAAGACAAGTTGGGCTTCTTTTAATTTCAAATCTCATATGGTGTCGTTAATAGACTTTGACGGTGATCTATTAAGTGTAAAAGCCATTGTTTCTAAAGCATAACCCCAAAAAGATAATGTCAGTTCAGTTAATGATATCATCGATCTAACTATGTCTAATAAGGTTCGATTACGTCTCTTGGACACTTCATTCCTCTGTTTTGGGTGGTATAAGTTGAGAAACAATTCCACAACTCTTCAGATGCTTCTTAAACTCGTAACCTAAATACTCTCCTCCACGATCTGATCGCAGAAATTTGATTTTCTTGTTACGTGATTTTTCTACTTTGTTATGCAGTTCTTTGGAATTTTTTAATGTTTCAGACTTCTGTCTCATTAAGTATATAAAGTAGAGAAATAATCCGTGAAGGTAACAAAGTAGAGAAATCCACTGTGTGCTGGTATACTCATCGGACCACATACATCTGAATGAATTATTTCCAACAAGTCACTCGCTCGTTCCATATGGCCTGTAAACGGCGTCCTAGTCAATTTTCCCATCAGAAAAGACTCGCAATTATCAAATGAATCCAAAAGTGCATCACTATGGAGCTTCTTTAGTGCCTCACTTAGTAGATCTCTCCTCGCCACACCCCCGAGCATGCGCCACCGCTATAGCAACAAACAACCATAAAAACCGCGACCGTTTGCATGGAGACTTGCACAAGAGGAAGAGTAGGCCAGGTGGGAGCATGAATGCTCAGCCGCAATGTGGAGTAGATGAGAGAGAGAGAGAGAGAGAGAGAGAGAGAGAGAGAGAGAGAGAGAGAGAGAGAGAGAGAGAGAGAGAGTTGTGCTTCCCCGCCGTCGCCGTTGGCTTCGAAATAGAGATGTGTGTGTGGTGCTCCAACGGGATGGAAAAGGGGGTCGACCGGGATTCTTGAACAAGGATAAGGTCGCTCCTCTTCACCCCCACCGAGTGAAAACGATAAGGTTAGCGTCGGTCGCGCGACGCATGCCATGGAGCAAACGGGGAAAATATTAGGTGCTCCCAAACCTTAGAGGCTACGATGATACGAGTTTCTAGGCCATTGGATCTCAGATCCAACGGCATCTGAGCAGCTTCGGTACTTTTTTTTAATGGTCACCGGGCAGGAGAGCTTCCACACTTGAATAATTTGCATCAAGTACCTAGTTTACAGAGGAGATTACAATTCATAGCAAATCACCCAAATGAGGGAATTCTAGAAGAGAGAAAAGCAAGCCGCTTCCTAGCATTATCCCTAAGTTCCAACTTCTTAAAGCGGTAGATCCAGAGAGAACAAACAGCAACAATGTTCAGACCTCCAAGGAGCTTCTGTATTCGTGTGCAATTCTCAAATTTGAGGGGTTTTTTTTTGCAAAAACTTTCAGACCTCCAGCGAGCTATTGGATCTCAGATCTAACGGCTCCTAGGAGGTTGTATCACCATAGCATGTAAGGTGCGAGAGCATGTGATAATCTCCCGGAGCAAACGTCCGTCAGAGGACAACGCCATGCTGGCAACTTCGTGATTCGTGCTATTCATCTAACGGTTCAAACAGCGTTCACGCGAGATGACCAAAAATCTGACGCTGGTTCTTTAGTGTTCTTTCTGTTGGGGGCAGGGGGTGTTGTTTTTTTTTCCTTGAGTAGAAGGAGTGGTTTACAGTTGGGATTTTTTTTCAAAACTATGACATATTTTATAGCATTTTCAGAAACTATAGCATGATTTGGATAAAAATCAAAAGTAGCAGCCCGTCGGCCACGCGCTAGCCGAAATGGGAGTTTTCGGCCACCTCTAGGCCGAAGTAGCCTTTTCGGCCTTCCCTTGGCCGAAATGGTGGGGACCTGGCCGAAAAGGAACTTTTTGGTCAAGTGTAGGCCGAAATAGACTTTTTGGTCAAGTTTAGGCCGAAAAGTCTTTTTTGGTCTCGTGTAGGCCAAAGTTGCATGGCTCATACATTAGGCTGAAATGCATTTTCCCGCCACCCGTTTCCCGCCAACCCCTTTCCGCCATATGATCCCGCCACCCGTTTCCGGCTAACCCCTTCCCGCCATATGTTCTCGCCACCCGTTTCCCGCCAACCCCTTCCCGCCTTATGTTCCCGCCAACCCTTTCCCGCCATACCGCAGTCATTCTTTCCCGCCATTTTCTCCTCTCTATCTATAAAACCCCCTTCAGGCGGAGGTGGATAAGCATTCCAGTGTAGTGTAGTCGAGATGTCCCATTATCCATTCGATCGTAGTTTTCACCCTGGGATGAGCAGGACTCTTCTGAGTCTTGCTACCGATTTCAGGATGGATAATAGGATAGTTCCATGGGACCGGTAGTGACACCATAATGAATGAGTTGGCTCAGAATTACGTAGGTCTGGATGGCCTGAAAGGACCTATGAGGAGGTACGTAAAGAACTTCTGAGGTTGCATGAAAGGTGGAAGAAGGTGGTGGAGCCGAAGAGTGAAACTTTCAGAAGGACTGCAGCAAAGAATACATTTTTATGGACTGAGGAGAGCGAGGACGAAGATGATATCTTCATGCCGCCGCTTCCGGGTTCTGCATGGTCGAAGGGCAAGAGTTCTGCATCGTCCAAGGGCAAGTGTTCTGCATCCTTGAAGGGCAAGAGTTCTGCATCGACGAAGGGCAAGAGTTCTGCATCGACGGAGGGCAAGTGGACCGCATCGTCGAAGGGCAAGAGGGCTGCATCAACGGAGGATGACGATGATGACTTCATGTAGTATGTAAGATGTATTCCAGTTGTACCGTTTCATTCAGATGTACTTGCATTATTAGTTTGTACTGTCTTATTGTAGGGCATTATGTTCTATCTGAATTTCATTTTGTAGTATGTAAGATGTTTTGCACAAGTTAAGCCGCACCGTTTAATTTAGATGTACTTGTATCTTAATTATCGATTGTAGTCTCTTTGGAAATGTAACTGGAATAAGAATGCGAATTAATAGTAATATGTCTCTCGCATACATAAAACAATATATGTCTCCTGATCAGATAGAAGCAAGTGCGGTAGTAACACATACATGAAGCATGTCTCATACATAAATACTGACTCACAGCTGCGAATAGTCTAAAACTAACATAGATAATGAGTCATACATAGATAGATAAGCAAATCATCTGCGGGGACGACGAGCAGTGCAGGTCTTCCTCGGGCGAGGACCGGAAGGCGATAAGCCCTGAGGCGGTGGACGAGGCTCGCGATAACCACGACCATAGTTAACCTCGTCTATCACGGTCTGTATCTCCTGCGTCGGTGGTAGTGGTGGAGTGTGAAATACTGTCTGCGAGAAGCCATAAATGTGTGTAGCTTGGTCATCATCCTCGTCGTCGCCCTCAAAGTACGAAGCACCACCACTAAGAATCGGTGACTGCTCTGAATGCATGAACGGTTGCGACTGGTTGCCTCCTGCAGTAAAGTAAAACATGTAAAATTGATACAAATGCATGAATGAAGCACCACCAGTAAACATCAGTGACTGCTGAGAATGCAGGAACGATTACTACACTGTTGAAAAGAATGTAGTGAGTATTCTTACCTAGTTCCATCTGCTGATGCGATGGCGCTCCCTAGCCGTGAAGGAGGTGGTGATGCGGGAAGAGCTCCACGGCTGTGAAGGAGGTGGCTAATGCCGGAAGAGCTCCCGTGCTGTGAAGGATGAGGTTACGCACGGTGCATAGAGGGTCGTGGTTACGAATGGTGCCTGAGGGTCGTGGTTACGAATCTTGTCTGAGAGGGGCGTGGCGGACGATGTCTGGAGGAGGAAGTGCAACATCCGAAGACCGTCTACACGTAACAACTGCGTAAATCCCGCGTAGCTTTTCATCAAGACGCCTCAACCATGAGACACCTTCTCGTGGTGGGATAGTTTCTCCCCTCTGAAAGCGCTGTATTAAGGTGAAAACTTCCTCTTGCGCCTGTACTGTCAAGTCACCCTGTACACGAAGAGTTAACCAATTATATCCTCGTTGTATGATAGAAACCACGAATAGATAACCAAAGCGAATATGTCCAGGTTAACAAAAGACTAAACATATGAGAACAAGGCATGTACCGCGTGGTGTATGGTTCCCACAACAGAGGCAGTTGGGTACATATTGCTGGTGAGAGGGGCTTCGATCTGATCAGGAGCAGCTGATGGAACCAAGTAGATCATCGTTGTATGCCGGTAACGCTGCAGATGCAACCCGAACATTTCCCAGATAAAGGGCCGAACCTCACCCCAGATATTTGTCGGCGCGGTAGTCCATTTCCCAGATAAAGGGCCGAACCTCACCCCAGATAAGCCATGGACTTGTTTCCTCCTAGGCGACTGTCCCTGAGATTGACATGCGCGATACATGATTAGGTATATTATGAATGCAGAGCTAAAAACTAAAATAGTATTTGTACTTACTTGTGCACGTGTTCTGGCAAGTGTGGAATATCTGGAATCTCAGGCACTTGATATAGACCGAACTGTCTCATCACCCTATGAAGAGCCATCTCCTCAACCGTCACGTCGAACACCAACTTGGCCTTGGTCGTCCAATAGTGTCCATCTCTAGTGCACAATCCAGAAATCCCAACTGGGCACCTCAATGATATAGCCTCGGGCGAGTATGGCTCCCAGATAACTTGATCCTCATGCAAATTATCAAACTACACCATGAAGGACGGGTAGCATCCCCTAACCTGGCTATGCGCAAACTGTCTCTGTGCATGACAACAATTAAGCATTAGTAATACTATTGAATGGCAAGAAATAATGGAATTAATTGTTATTTAATATAAAAGTACCTCTCGCCGTGCCCAAACAGAACCCATAGTAGGCAAGTCGCCGATAGCAGGCACATAAGCCCCAGCTAAGTCCTCCAAACCAAAAGGTTTATCAACATAGACATAGGGTCGTCCAATAGGGAATCTCTCGTATGACCAGAGCTACAACAATAATGGACATCCAACAAGACTTGATTTTCTAGACTTCAACAAGCACCGACCACTGAACATTGGGATATCCTAACGAGACAATCTACATAGAAAGTAATGATTGTATGAACATCGGGGAACTAAAAAACAAAAACATTTGTTTAAGTGGCCATGAAGGTTACCTGAAACTGGCTCAACCATCTAAAAAGAGGCATGTGAGGATCGTTGTCTCTGGCCCTAGCAGTCGGCACCGCAGCCAAAAAATGAGACTGCATCGCTGCTTGCCAACCAGATTCTCCCTCTAAGGGACCTATGGCAGCACCGTCCAGAGGTAATATCAACAAGTAAGACACATCCTGTAAAGTAGGCGCCATCTCTCCCCAGGGAAAGTGAAACGTATGTGTCTCTGGTCTCCATCTATCTACTAAGCAGGTAAGGAGTGACTTGTCGTAAGAGAAACGTTTCACTTGCCTCTTGTGTAACTGCAATGGTTCACCTGCCTCATCTAAGTCTGGACCATCAACCCACTCATCCAATGTACCCTCAACCAGTCGTGCCAAGGGTAGAAGTCTAGCCCAATTTAACCTACAAAATAAAGAGTTTGTTAGCGGCTATGAAAAGTATGACAAACATAGTAAGTCATTATATGGATTCCATATATGCACACATACCTATCAACCCATGAATCGTGTATCATCCAGTTAGTCTTTGGGGTACGAGTGACCAACATGTCTAAGTTATTCCCCGCTTCCATAAGGGCGCCCCGGTGCTTTCTATCGATGTTACCATTAAGCAACGGATACGAAGACATATCTGCAATTCAAACAACAAATCTCAGGTGCAAATAAAACATAGTACAAACATATTACAAATTAAACATAGTCCTGACATATTAAAAATTAAAACATAGTCTTGACATATTACAAATTAAAACATAGTCCTGACATATTACAAATTAAAACATAGTCCTGACATATTACATATTGAAACACAGTACGACACATTACATATTAAAATATAGTCCTGACATATTACATATTAAAACCCACTACGACACATTATATAGCTTGTGAGTTATTTCTTCCTCATCCGCCCCTTCGGCCTCGACTGCCACGACCACGTCCGCCTCTTGCTCCTGTTGTCGCAGTCGTCGATGTGGAAGCACCATCTTTGTTCAGGTCGGGACAATATTTCATCCTATGCCCATAAGCTACGCATAACAAACATTGTCTGGTTGCTCCATGACTTGAGATTGGTCCATATCGTTCGGATCACGACGGGCCTTTAAATCCCCTACTTGTTCGCCGAAGGTCTAGATGCGGAATGTATACTCTCTCACCGTCGTTTACCTTGTTGAAATTGCCGACGACTCTAAACCCTGTCATCTCACCTGTCCATGTGTTCAGCACTGCCTCTTTTAAATAGTATGAGGACACGAAGGAGATAGCATCCAACTCAATTTGTCCACAGACAGCCAACAAATGAGAGCAAGGTAGGTGCAACTACTTCGGTTTGTTGCATGTACACTCACACGTTGGATAAAATTCCGTTCCAATTTTTACCTCGTGTATCTTCACCTCATGTCCAGAACCAAAACCATCGGTAGGAAGCTGAACCTCATACCTCCTTTCTTGATTCCCTATGAGTCTGACAGTGTGCTTCTTTGCTTTCTATATCTTCTTTGCCATGTATTCCATGACACGGCTACAATAAGGTGTGTTCTGATTATCTTCAATATGCTTCTTTGCTAACTCGTGTCTTTCTCTGAAATATCTCAAAGTGCCATGGAATACAGCCTCCACAATAGCTGTGAGTGGCAATGCTCTATTCCCTCTCAGTACAAAGTTATACATGTTGGGGAACGTAGCAGAAATTCAAAATTTTCCTACGTGTCACCAAGATCTATCTATGGAGAAACCAGCAACGAGGGGAAGGAGAGTGCATCTACATACCCTTGTAGATCGTTAAGCGGAAGCGTTCATGTGAACGGGGTTGAAGGAGTCGTGCTGTCGTGATTCAAATCACCGATGATCAAGTGCGAGCAGACGGCACCTCCGCGTTCAACACACGTGACAGCCCGGTGGCGTCTCCCACGCCTTGATCCAGCAAGGAGAGAGGAGAGGTTGAGAAGACTCCATCCAGCAGCAGCACAGCAGGCGTGGTGGTGGTGGAGGAGCGTGGCAATCCCGCAGGCTTCGCCAAGCACCAAGGGAGAGGAGGAGAGGAGGCGGGGCTGCACCAAGAGGGAGAGGTTCTCTGTGTTATGGGCAGCCCAGGGCCTCATATATATAGGGAAGGGAGGGCTGCGCCCCTCTAGGGTTTCCACCCCTAGGGGCGGCCAGCCCTAGATGGGATCAAGGGAGGCGGCCAAGAGGAGAGGGAGAGGAGGCGCCACTAGATGGGCCTTAGGGCCCATCTCGACTAGGGTTTGCCCCTCCCACCCATCCTTGCGCTTTGGGCCCCTAGTGGGCGCACCAGCCCCTTTGGGGCTGGTTCCCTCACACTTGGCCCACGCAACCTTCAGGGCAGGTGGCCCCACTTGGTGGACCCAGGACCCTCCGGTGGTCCCAGTACATCTACCGATAAACCCCAAACTTTTCCGGTGACCAAAACAGGACTTCCCATATATAAATCTTTACCTCCGGACCATTCCGGAACTCCTCGTGACGTCCGGGATCTCATCCGGGACTCGAACAACATTCGGTAACCACATACAAGCTTCCTATATAACCCTAGCGTCCACCGAACCTTAAGTGTGTAGACCCTACGGGTTCGGAGACATCTGGAACATGACCAGGCGTTCTTGGTCAATAACCAACAGCGGATCTGGATACCCATGTTGGCTCCCACATGTTCCACGATGATCTCATCGGATGAACCACGATGTCAAGGACTCAATCGATCCGTATACAATTCCCTTTGTCTAGCGGTATTGTACTTGCCCGAGATTCGATCGTCGGTATACCGATACCTTGTTCAATCTCGTTACGGCAAGTCTCTTTACTCGTTCCGTAACACATCATCCGTGATCAACCCCTTGGTCACACTGTGCACATTATGATGATGTCCTACCGAGTGGGCCCAGAGATACCTCTCCGTTTACGGAGTGACAAATCCGATCTCGATCCGTGTCAACCCAATGGTCACTTTCGGAGATACCGTAGTGCACCTTTATAGTCACTCGATTACGTTGTGACGTTTGATACACCCAAAGCACTCCTACGGTATCCGGGAATTGCACGATCTCATGGTCTAAGGAAAAGATACTTGACATTGGAAAAGCTCTAGCAAAGCGAACTACGATCTTTGTGCTAGGCTTAGGATTGGGTCTTGTCCATCACATCATTCTCCTAATGATGTGATCCGTCATCAATGACATCCAATGTCCATGGTCAGAAACCGTAACCATCTATTGATCAACGAGCTAGTTAACTAGAGGCTTACTAGGGACATGGTGTTGTCTATGTATCCACACATGTATTGTCTGTTTCCGTCAATACAATTATAGCATGAACAAAAAGCGATTATCATGAACAAGGAAATATAATAATAACTAATTTATTATTGCCTCTAGGGCATATTTCCAACAGTCTCCCACTTGCACTAGAGTCAATAATCTAGTTCACATCGTCATGTGATTAACGCGATAGGTCACATCGCCATGTGACCAACATCCAAAGAGTTTACTAGTGTCTTAAACTAGTTCACATCACCATGTGATTAAGTCTCAATGAGTTACGGGGTTTGATCATGTTTTGCTTGTGAGAGAGGTTTTAGTCAGCGGTGCGAACCTTTCAGATCCGTGTGTATTCATAAATCTCTATGTCATATTGTAAATTCTGCTTTCACGCTCCACTTGGAGCTATTCCAAATGGTTTCTCCACTATCGTATCCGGTTTGCTACTCGAGTCACTCGGATAGGTGTTAAAGCTTACATCGGCGTAACCCTTTACGCCGAACTCTTTATCACCTCCATAATCGAGAAACATGTCCTTATTTACTCCAAGGACAATTTTTTGACCGCTGTCCAATGATCCCCATTCTGGATCATTCTTGTACCCTTAGTGACTCATGGCATGGCACACTTCGGTGCGGTACACAAGATAGCATACTATAGAGCCTACGTCTAAAGCATAGGGGCGACCTTCGTCCTTTCTCCCTTTTCTGCCGTGGTCGAGCTTTAACTCTTAACTTCATACCTTACATCTCGTGGCAAGAACTCCTTCTTTGGTGATCCATCTTGAACACTTTCAAGATCATGTCAAGGTATATGCTCATTTGAAAGTACCATTAAGCATTTTGATCTATCACTATAGATCTTGATGCTCAATGTTCAAGTAACTTAATCAGGTTTTCACTTGAAAACACTTTTCAAATAACCCTATATGCTTTCCAAATTCTATATCATTTCGATCAACAATATGTCAACAACATATACTCATCGAAATTCTATAGTGCTCCCACTCACTTCTTTGGAAATACAAGTTTCTCATAAACTTTGTATAAACCCAAAATCTTTGATCATCCTATCAAAGTGCATATTCCAACTCCGAGATGCTTACTCCGGTCCTTAGAAAGGATCATTGGAGCCAAGATACCTCTTAGCATCCTTAGGATTGACAAAACTTTTCCGATTGTATCACATACAACCTTTCCTTATAAAACTGGTAAGGAAACTCGTTTTGACATCCATCGCCAGATTTCATAAATGCAGCTAATGCTAACATGATTCCGACGGACTTAAGCATCGCTTCTGAATGAGAGAATCTCATCGTAGTCAACTCCTTGAACTTGTGAAAAACTCTTCGCCACAAGTCGAGCTTCATAGACGGTGATATTACCGTCCACGTCCGTCTTCTTCTTAAAGATCCATTCATCTCAATGGCTTGCCGATCATCGGGCAAGTCCACCAAAGTCCATGCTTTGTTATGATACATGGATCCTTCCTCGGATTTCATGGTTTCTAACCACTTGTCGGAATTTGGGCCCACGATCGCTTCTTCATAGCTCGTAGGTTCATTGTTGTCTAGCAACATGACCTTCAAGACATGATTACTGTACCACTCTGAAGTAGTACACATCCTGTCACCCTACGAGGTCGGTGACTTGATCCAAACTTCATGATCACTATCATAAGCTTCTACTTCAATTGGTGTAGGTGCCACGGAACAACTTCACGTGCCTGCTACACACTTGTTGAAGTGACGGTTCAACGACCTCATCAAGTCTCCACCATCCTCCCACTCAACTTTTAGAGACGAACTTTTCCTCGAGAAAGGACCCGATTCAAGAAACAATCCCTATTGCTTTCGGATCTGAATTAGGAGGTATACCCAACCGTTTTGGGTGTCCTATGAAGATGCATTTATCCACTTTGGGTTCGAGCTTATCAACCTGAAACTTTTTCACATAAGCGTCGCAGCCCCAAACTTTTAAGAAACGACAACTTAGGTTTCTCCAAACGGTGTCGTCTCAACGGAATTACGTGGTGCCCTATTTAAGTGAGTGCGGTTGTCTCTAATGCCTAACCCATGAACGATAGTGGTAATTCGATAAGAGACATCATGGTACGCACCATATCCAATAGAGTGCAACTATGATGTTCGACATACCATTACACTATGGTGTTCGGTAGGTATTAATTGTGAAACAATTTCCACAATGTCTTAATAGTGTGCCAAAACTCGCAACTCAGACATCCATCTCTATGATCACATCACAGACATTTTATCCTCTTGTCACGAAGATCTTCAATTTCACTCTGAAATTACTTGAACCATTCAACAATTCAGACTTGTGTTTCATCAAGTAAATATACTCAACATATACTCGAATCATCGTGAAGTCGAACATAATGATATTCATTTGCATGCCTCGGCACTCATTGGACTGCACACATCAAAATGTGTTACTTCCAACAAGTTGTTATCTTGTTCCATCTTCTTCAAACCGAGGCTTTTCACCATCTTGCTCATGTGGTATGATTTGCATATCTCAAGTGATTCAAAATCAAGTGAGTCCAAACGGTCCATCTGCATGGAGTTTCTTCATGCATATACACCAATAGACATGGTTCACATGTCTCAAACTTTTCAAAATTGAGTGAGTCCAAAGATCCATCAACATGGAGCTTCTTCATGCGTTTTATACCAATATGACTTACATGGCAGTGCCACAAGTAAGTGGTACTATCATTACTATCTTATACTTTTGGCATGAAAATGTGTATCACTATGATCGAGATTCAATAAACCATTTATTTAGGTGCAAGACCATCGAAGGTATTATTCAAATAAATAGAGTAACCATTATTCTCCTTAAATGAATAACCGTATTGCGATAGACACAATCCAATCATGTCTATGCTCAACGCAAACACCAAATGACAATTATGCTGGTTTAATACTAATCTTGATGGTATAGGGAGCGTGCGATGTTTGATCACATCAAACTTGGAAACACTTCCAACACTTATCGTCAGCTCACCTTTAGCTAGTCTCCGTTTATTCCGTAGCTCTTTTATTTCGAGTTACCAACACTTAGCAACCGAACCGGTATCTAATACCCTGGTGCTACTAGGAGTACTAGTAAAGTACACATTAACATAATGTATATCAAATATACTTCTATCGACCTTGCCAGCCTTCTTATCTACCAAGCATCTAGGGTAATTCCGCTCTAGTGACTATTCCCCTTATTACAGAAGCACTTAGTCTCGGGTTTGGGTTCAACCTTGGGTTTCTTCACCGAGCAGCAGACTGATTTGCCATTTCGTGAAGTATCCCTTATTGCCCTTGCCCTTCTTGAAACTAGTGGTTTCACCAACCATCAACAATTGATGCTCCTTCTTGATTTCTACTTTCGCGATGTCAAACAACGCGAATACCTCAAGGATCATCATATCTATCCTGATATGTTATAGTTCATCACGAAGCTGTAGCAGCTTGGTGGCAATGACTTTGGAGAAACATCACTATCTCATCCGGAAGATTAACTCCCACTCGATTCAAGTGATTGTTGTACCCGACAATCTGAGTACAAGCTCAACGATTGAGCTTTTCTCCCTTAGTTTGTAGGCTAAGAAAATCGTCGGAGGTCTCATACCTCTTGGCGTGAGCACGAGCCTGAAATCCCAATTTCAGCCCTCGAAACATCTTATATGTTCATGACGTTTGAAAACGTCTTTTGTGCCTCAACTCTAAACCGTTTAAGCGAACTATCACGTAGTTATCAAAGCGTGTATGTCCGATGTTCGCAACATCCACAAACGACGTTTGGGGTTCAGCACTGGAGCGTGCATTAAGGACATAAGCTTTCTCTTGTCCGCATAATCGCTACTTTCAACTTTCAACTATATTTTCTCTAGGAACATATCTAAGCAGTGGAACTAAAGCGCGAGCCTTCGACATAATTAGCAAAAGGTCTTTTGACTATGTTCAAGATAATTAAGTTCATCTTATGAACTCCCACTCGAGATAGACATCCCTCTGGTCATCTAAGTGATTACATGATCCGAATCAACTAGGCCGTGTCCGATCAACACGTGAGACGGACTAGTCATCATCGATGAACATCTTCATGTTGATCGTATCTACTATCGACTCATGCTCGACCTTTCGGTCTCCGTGTTCGAGGCCATGTCTTCACATGCTAGGCTCGTCAAGTTAACCCTAAGTGTTTCTGCGTGTGTAAATCTTGCTTACACCCGTTGTATGTGAACGTAAGAATCCATCACACCCGATTAACACGTGGTGCTTAGAAGCGACGAACTGTAGCAACGGTGCACGCTTAGGGAGAACACTTCTTGAAATTTGTGTAAGGGATCATCTTATTTACTACCGCCGTTCTAAGTAAACAAGATGCATAAACATAATAAACATCACATGCAATTATATAGTAGTGACATGATATGGCCAATATCATATTGCTCCTTTGATCTCCATCTTGGGGCTCCATGATCATCATTGTCACCGGCATGACACCATGATCTCCATCATCATGATCTCCATCATCGTGTCTTCATGAAGTTGTCTCGCCAACTATTACTTCTACTACTATGGCTACGGTTAGCAATAAAGTAAAGTAATTACATGGCGTTGTTCAATGACACGCAGGTCATACAATAAATAAAGACAACTCCTATGGCTCCTGCCGTTGTCATACTCATCGACATGCAAGTCGTGAATCCTATTACAAGAACATGATCAATCTCATACATCACATATATTCATCACATTCTTCTTGGCCATATCACATCACATAGCATACCTGCAAAAACAAGTTAGGCGTCCTCTAATTGTTGTTGCATGTTTTACGTGGCTGCTTTGGGTTTCTAGCAAGAACGTTTCCTACCTCATAAAACCACAGCGTGATATGCCAATTGCTATTTACCCTTCATAAGGACCCTTTTCATCGAATCCGTTCCGACTAAAGTGGGAGGCGGCACCGCTAGCCACCTTATGAACCAAGTGCATGTCGATCGGTGGAACTGTCTCACGTGAAATGCGTGTAAGGTCGGTCCGGCCGCTTCATCCCACAATACCGTCGAAACAAGATTGGACTAGTAACGGTAAGCATATTGAACAACATCAACGCCCACAACTACTTTGTGTTCTACTCGTGCAAAGAATCTACGCAATAGACCTAGCTCATGATGCCATTGTTGGGGAACGTGGCGAGAAATTCAAAATTTTCCTACGTGTCACCAAGATCTATCTATGGAGAAACCAGCAACGAGGGGAAGGAGAGTGCATCTACATACCCTTGTAGACCGTTAAGCGGAAGCGTTCATGTGAACGGGGTTGAAGGAGTCGTACTCGTCGTGATTCAAATCACCGATGATCAAGTGCCGAACAGACGGCACCTCCGCGTTCAACACACGTACAGCCGGTGGCGTCTCCCACGCCTTGATCCAGCAAGGAGAGAGGAGAGGTTGAGAAGACTCCATCCAGCAGCAGCACAACGGCGTGGTGGTGGTGGAGGAGCGTGGCAATCCCGAGGCTTCGCCAAGCACCAAGGGAGAGGAGGAAGAGGAGGCGGGGCTGCACCAAGAGGAGAGGTTCTCTGTGTTATGGGCAGCCCCTGTGGCCTCATATATAGGGGGAAGGGGAGGCTGCGCCCTCTAGGTTTCCACCCCTAGGGGCGGCCAGCCCTAGATGGGATCAAGGGAGGCGGCCAAGAGGGAGGGAGAGGAGGCGCCACTAGATGGGCCTTAGGGCCCATCTGGACTAGGGTTGCCCCTCCCACCCATCCTTGCGCTTGGGCCCCTAGTGGGGCGCACCAGCCCCTTTGGGGCTGGTTCCCTCCACACTTGGCCCACGCAACCTTCGGGGCAGGTGGCCCCACTTGGTGGACCCAGGACCCTCCGGTGGTCCCATACATTACCGATAAACCCCAAACTTTTCCGGTGACCAAAACAGGACTTCCCATATATAAATCTTTACCTCCGGACCATTCCGAACTCCTCGTGACGTCCGGGATCTCATCCGGGACTCGAACAACATTCGGTAACCACATACAAGCTTCCTATATAACCCTAGCGTCACCGAACCTTAAGTGTGTAGACCCTACGGGTTCGGAGACATCTGAACATGACCGAGACGTTCTTGGTCAATAACCAACAGCAGGATCTGGATACCCATGTTGGCTCCCACATGTTCCACGATGATCTCATCGGATGAACCACGATGTCAAGGACTCAATCGATCCGTATACAATTCCCTTTGTCTAGCGGTATTGTACTTGCCCGAGATTCGATCGTCGGTATACCGATACCTTGTTCAATCTCGTTACCGCAAGTCTCTTTACTCGTTCCGTAACACATCATCCGTGATCGACCCCTTGGTCACACTGTGCACATTATGATGATGTCCTACCGAGTGGGCCCAGAGATACCTCTCCGTTTACGGAGTGACAAATCCATCTCGATCCGTGTCAACCCAATGGTCACTTTCGGAGATACCTGTAGTGCACCTTTATAGTCACCCGATTACGTTGTGACGTTTGATACACCCAAAGCACTCCTCGGTATCCGGAATTGCACGATCTCATGGTCTAAGGAAAAGATACTTGACATTGGAAAAGCTCTAGCAAAACGAACTACACGATCTTTGTGCTAGGCTTAGGATTGGGTCTTGTCCATCACATCATTCTCCTAATGATGTGATCCGTCATCAATGACATCCAATGTCCATGGTCGAAACCGTAACCATCTATTGATCAACGAGCTAGTTAACTAGAGGCTTACTAGGGACATGGTGTTGTCTATGTATCCACACATGTATTGTTGTTTCCGGTCAATACAATTATAGCATGAACAATAAACGATTATCATGAACAAGGAAATATAATAATAACTAATTTATTATTGCCTCTAGGGCATATTTCCAACAATACACCTCTGCAAGATTGGTTGTCATGTGGCCATACCTAGCTCCATGTGTGTCATGCAGCAAAGACCAATTCACTGGAGGCTCTTTCTCTGTCCACTCAGAAAAATTCTTTATTGCCCTTCCTTTCTTTCTCTTAGTATGAGGAGGGTCAATTGCTGGCAAGTCACAAAGACCTACTGGCTCCTCTAGCTCCGCGATGAGTGCTGCTAATTTAACCTGATCTTCTTTCATTTTCTTCCTCGCACGGACCTGCTTCTTAGTGAACTCATCTAGTTTTGACCAAATAAATCTGTATTTGCGCTGCTGGCTCTGCTTGCATAATTTTTTGAACAAGTTCATCAACCGCTTGTTCTTGAACTGTGAGAAAAAAATTAGCCTCAAGATGGCGCATGCACCACCGCTCTGCAAGTCCCTCCAAGGTGTTGGTTAAATCAACTGTTGGATTACGTAGTGTCTTGCGACCTTCAATATACCAAATATGTCATCATGAATGACACACACGTTTGGTCGGTCCTTCACGATGGCAATTTTCACTTGCGGAAGAACCATACCCAGTGGGTAAGTTCTCACCCTCCACAAATGCCATGGCAAGTGGAATGATTTGATTATTCCCGTCCACACCAATAGCAGTCAGGATTTGCCTCTATACTGGCCGGTCAGGAATGTACCATCCACAAACATAGCAGGAGGACAATGCCGGAAAGCTTCGATGCACATAGCGAAAGAGAAGAACACTCGTTTCAATACCTTGAAATCCGGTATACTCAACAACCTCATGTGTTGTACGTTCACATAAGTGTCGGGATTCCTCTCCTTCAGTATGCCAAGGAGACGGACAACATTATCATATGAGTCGAAGAACGTCCCAAACCTTTCCTCCATAGCCTTCTGCTTAGCCCTCCAAGCCTTCCCATAAGGAATGACATAATTCCATCGACCTTCACCTTTGTCCGGATGTGTTTTGGTTCCATATCTTTCTTCTCTACTATCTCAGTATACATGAGTTGCGCAATGAGACTTGAAGTCGGGTTCAGATGCTTCACCAGCAGGTTCTTCCTCACACAATTATGTGGGACAACAATGGTGACAACCCAGTGGATGTCATACTTGACGCGTGCCGTGCACCTTCCTAGGACAACCTGTTTCAACACATTTCACGGTATAGTTTGTTGGACTTGATATGTGTGTCCGGAAAACCCTCTGCGTGACATAGCCCACTTTATCACCACATATTTCAATTTTTTCTTTGTATCAAACATAGCCCCTATCTGTACTTGGTTCAGATTATATCGCCATGGAGTCTCATGGCCATCGTTGACCGTAAGGCGGTGGATATGTCCTGCTCCCATGCGTATGAATCGATACTTCAACTTCATCCTCGAATTTTTAGAATCCAGTTCCTCCACCAATCCATCCTCGTCCTCTTCCTCCATCACCCTCTGCATTTCATCCCTTCCTCATCCCCATCAAGAAAACCAGAACCAGCTAATATTATCGATGGCTACTCGCCGTATCGGGACCACAAACATTGTGTGGCACGTAGTCCGACTCTTTCTCGGGTTGGCTAGCATCCACATCTTGTGGTTGTGACCCGGATAAAACAATCTCGTTAGCCACTTCACTGCCTTCGCCGGGTTCATACCCCCTGTGGAGTTGTACAGTATTCTCCTCCTTCGGCACAGGTTGCACAAGTGCATATGGATGGATTCTTCGATCTCGGCAGCGTCTTAACAGGGATAACCAATGCTGGCTCCTATCTATCGGCATCAACTCCCACTTGACATTTTTACGATTTGGTCCACAATGCATGAATCTTGTGGAACATACTTGAGATCCAGCCGAAACTAGTTGTCAACCAAGACTTCAACCTGCCTAATGTCCGATCTATCCGGTTCGCTAGTGTCATGGCGCCATTTTAAACTCGCTAAGATCAACCCCAACTCATTATATCGAACATTACCAGCGTCGTAGTAAGCGATGAGTTTACCGATTGAGACATTTTCACCGTCGACATTGTCATCTTCTCATTAATCACAACGAACACTAATATTACCCGCTACACGAACTATGCGCTAAAATGCCTCCACAAATATATTAGCACTAAAGTCCGCAATATGACTTATATACACTAACTAAACTATACAATTTAGATAAAATAAATTTGTGACGACATGGTTATACCTTCGAAGCATGTCTCCCTAGCTTCTTGCTCCTCTCTTCGACTCAGCGGCACCGGCCACCTCGCGGAGTTCTTGCACCACCGGACAACGACACCGCCGCCCCCTCGACGATCGGAGGTTCAACTCCGGTCACCCCCCAAGCCGCACCTCCTCCTCACCTCCTCCTCCTCCACAGCTTCCGCTCCTCCTCACCACCACCTACTGCCCAACCCCACGTCCTCCTCCCCACCATGGCTCCTCCTCCACACCGCGGCTACTCCTCCCCAAACGCATCAAGAACTATCCCATAGCAAGAAATAACACCGTAGGCCGTCGGGGATTGCTACGATCTATCGATTTTATGGCTTGGATGTGAAAATGGGTGGCAAATGGAGGAGATCGGAGTGGGGTGGCGACCTACAGAGAAGAACTGAGAGAGAGAGAAACGAGAGAAAGAAGAACAAAGGCGACAGGAAGAAGACGGGCGCGGCGCTGGCTTATCCAGCCTTTTCGGTCGATGGGTGGCCGAAAACGACTTCAGCCTATGTGTGGCCGAAAACGGCCCATTTCGGCCAGCTGGTGGCCGAAGCTACTATTTTTGGCTGGGCCACCGCCGACGCCATGTCTTCGGCCCAGAAAAGCCAGTTTTCGGTCAACCGCAGGCCGAAGTCCCATTTTCGGCCAATGTTTAGCCGAAAAGTCCCTTTTCGGCCCAAACAAGGCCGACAGGGTCATACTTTTGAATTTTTTTTTCCATTCTGTCCTATAGCTTTCGAATTTGCTTCAAAAAACGTGATAGTTTTGAAAAAAAAATCTATAGTTGGAAGGGACAGATCTCTAATCTCAGTTGTGCATGGCCTGTTGCCCCGACATGCGGAATCTCCATAAATGACTCGTACGTTTGCGCCGTGCGTGCTGCCTCTCAACCAGCGGTCACATGTACGTTAGCGGTGATGTGGCCATGGCCATCGAGCTCAGTTAGGCCACCGCCCCCCGTCCCTAATGGCATCGCTTAGCTGTGGTGTCCCTTCGGTTCAGACGTTCACAGTCGTCGGATCACCGCACGGAGCATACGAATGATGAACCCAAGGAATTCCAAGCAACAAAAAGAGCATGATTACAAAGCTGTCTGTCCGGTTCGAGCCAGAGATCACCTCGTCCATATATCATACGTACGCTACGCACGTTGACCTACTATACAGCCAGCGGTGTCTTGGAATCAGTGGCATAATCCAATGCTAATTCTGTACCCGGCTCGTGCTTAGGAAGGGATGGTGAATCATAAGTTGTTTAATTAGTTGCACGGTCGATTCACCGTCCAGAAGTTCAATCGAGCGGAATAAGATGCGGCAGCGGGCTGTGTTGAGGTGTGAGCTGTGGCTGTCTCCTCCTGTCCCGGCCGGGAGAGCAGAGAAACCTCGTGGCAATGGCCATGCACACGTGCGTGCGCAGCTAACAGCTAACTAACCTAAGCATCTCACCTGTATGTATATCCAGCTAAGTCAACGCATTCGGATTTCTGTGATTGTGTGGTCAGTTGGAGATACTACCAATATTGCATAGCCAGCTGGAATTTGTATGTGATTCCAAATGGAGGTATTGTATTGTATGAGATACCAAGTACTGACCGATTTTGTAACTGGCACGAAAGCAGGTGCTACCATATGAGAGATGAATTGGCTTTTGCAAATTCACTTGGTTTCCCCCAGATTGAAGCAGAATCGGACTTCACAACGGTGATAGAATCATGTGATGGCTAAGCTAGATGGTGGGATGAAGCAGCAGCTATTTTTGCCGAATGTGTGGATCTCTCTTCGTTGATCGGGAAGGTCAAATTTCAGTACTGCCCACGTTCTTGTAACCAAGCAGCGCATGTGCTAGCTAATTACAGTTATTGTAATAAGATTTCTCTTAGTTGGATGGATGAGCCTCCGACCTTTCTTGTTTTAAACCTTGTGAACGATGTAATCCCTATTTTCAATCAATAAAGCTAGCCATGATGGCCTTCTCTTAAAAAAAATTCTGATGCACCCTAGGACGTACGCACGCACATCGCTGTACTGAACTGGTAGTACTACAACACCTGATCTAGTAGAAATGAAGACGTAATGCAATCCGGCAGGGGAACGAACTAGCTAGAGGTTGGAAATATAATTACGCCCGTACGTGTACGTGTGCATGTTAATTATAGTTGATTGATGGCAGTGGCATCGATCCGTAGGCAGCTAGCTGAATCATCGAGAGGTCTAGCTAGTGCACGTAGTACTTCAACGGGTTGCTTTTAGTACATGCGTATGGTTTGTGTCCCACCTCCGGAGGTGATTGTTTGTCTGACCCACCGGGTCGATTAAACCAATCGTTAACAAAGAGTGCAACATGTAAACGAAAAGTCGTACCGCGGCCTTGAAACTTCAACGTGTTATTATCTCCATCGAGCCGCGGCCTTGAAAATGAAGCAAAACCCGTACAGTACGCCGGGATGAAAAACGTAGCCGGCCGGATTAACGCTCACCATGGTGCTCGCAGCTATCGGTACTACGTCGTCGGGGCCGAAGTGATAAATAAATAAATTAATCGGGCGACAACGCCTCCTGGAAGCAGGCCACGGTCGCGTGGCCGCATGGAGCTCGCTCATCGTACGTGCGTGTATCCCTCCATGGACCGGCCGGCGAGGGCGAGCGACAGAGACAAGCTGACGAAGGAGGCCGAGCACGCGCGCGGATGGACGCGAAGAGAGATCCAAGAGCCATTTAATGAGGTCGGCGCGGCGGGTCTGACGCCGGAGATGGCGACGGGCAGCGGCGCGTCACGTAGGGCCGCCCGGCCTACTGCCCCTTTCCGGGGCCTTGTCACCTACGTACGTACGACGTTGCACGACCTTCAGACGTCGACCGTCCGGGCGGAGTTTGTTGCTTCCCGGCCACACCCATTTCGCCTCTCAAGAGTTCCTTCGATCGCCTCCTTGTTCGACGGCACCGATGCATTCTGGAAATGGCACGGTACGCGTCGCTCTCCAAAGCCGGTTGATTGATGCACTGACGTCGTAGCGGTAATTGTTAAATCGGATTAGGTTCCGCTGTCTTTCTTTCAAAATCGTCCAAGTCCATAATTTAAAATACTATATAAACTGAGGAGCCGGCTCCTGCGTTATTTTTTAGAAGGGTCTGTCTAGGACGCATCTAGATGTGACACATTTAACTTTGTGTTCATTATGTTTGTGGTCTATTTTTTTGTTTCATGTTTTTCTATTTCATGTTGTTGTGTTATTTATGGAAGTTTAGATATGGCATCCTTAAAAAATATCTAGGTGTGAATTAGACAAACTGTTTTTTGGAACTCTCGTGCATCAGGTGTGTGCATATGGGACGACCAAACTTGCGGGAAGCCTACGTCGAATTTGAGGCTCTCTTTTTTTTCCTTCAAAAAATATGCCCAAAACTAAAGTATAAACTATTGTGAAAGTGCAATAGACTAGGTCACAGGATGCTAATTAAGTATGTTCTTGAATGGCATATCTCTGAACATTCAGATCAGTGAAAAATACCGTCCTAAAAAGAAGGATCGAACCCACATGAGTGTATTCGTTGTATCTTTATTTAGGCATACGCGTTCTTGTTCCCAAGCTTGTTTATCGTGACCTCTCAGTCCCTCGGCCAGTGCGTGGAGTCACCACTCAAGGAAGGAATCGATGCTTCTTATCTCTGCCCCATAGCTACTTTTGCCTTTATAGGAGGGAGCTAAAGAACATTCTTCACGATCGAAATGATCACAGGTCACTACGCGATCGATACATCCCTTTTCTCGCCTTCATGTAAAGAACAAGTTGATCCAGCACTTTCAGTCTTCGGCCCTGTTTGGTTTAGCTTTTATCACAGCAGAATCTAAACCAAAGGGCGAATCCAGCAGAATCCGATTTCAAAAATCTGCTACCAAAATCTGAACCAAAAGCAGAAGCAGCTCAGGACATGTTTTTCAAAATCTAATTCGGCTGCAGGCCAAAATCTGAAAAAGCTGTATCAGCTGGTTTGCCAAATGACCTACATCTTTTTTACATCAAATTTTTTACAGCTGTTTTTTTTTCGAGGGTACGCAAATTGCGTACCTTAGCTTTATAGAAGAGGAGAAATGAGACATACAACAACGTCAGCCACTCGCTGCGAACAACGAAGGCGACCAACTCCACATCCGGTTCGTACAGGAACAACCAAACACGACAACACGACAACACAACTACGACACAAAAAGCCTACCCTACACCGAACCCCTTGCCACGTCTCGGCCGATGCTAAGGCCTCCGAAGAACAGCAACTCCAGCTTCCTTGGATAAGCCGGCGACGACCGTACATGGCGCCGAAGGAGAAAGATTCGGGCAGCGGTGAACGCCGGAGGAGCGCATCATGGGACCTCGAGTCCCCCAAGACAATGCTCCCAACAGAGTAACAACCTCAAGGGCGTTGCCATCATGCCGATCCCTCGAATCAAGGCTTCGCCCGGAGACACCTGCCGATACAAGGTCGCGAGGAAGGTGGCGTTGCACTCGGCGAAGCCTCCAGGAAGGTGAATGACACCCCTAGGTGCCATCAACGCCGGTCCGGCCACAGCCGAACAAGATTTTCATCTGTAGCACCGCACATCTCCACGTCTCCAAGATCCCGGCCAGTCCCAAACAGATGCCTCACACCGCCGTCGCCGCAGCAAATTGCCATCGAAGCCCCCCTCACTGCCGAAGGAACACGCCTAAAGCCATCACCTTCAACCTCGACAAGGAACCGCAGCAACCACCGAGCGGTGCACAGCCAGATCCGCCACGGTGGCCTTCACCCGCGCCGGGATCGCCACGAATGGATCCGACCCGCACCTCCGACCACACTCCGGCACCCACACTGCCGAGGCATCGCCGCACGCCTCACACGGCAGCAGCCGAACGCTCGCTACCCGCCAAGACCCTTCCTGGCCAGGCCTCGCAGCTCCGCCGCCGCCATGGCTGCGCTCGCATCGCCGCCACCACCAGTGTCGGTGTACCACCAGCACCCTCCATCCTGCTACGCCCCACGTAAGGCTTCGGGGACAACCGCCGCACTCCCTGCCGTGAGCACCCTAGGGCGCTTTGCACGACAAGCGCACACAGATCCGGGCCGAGATCCCCGACCAGCGCCCGGCTCCGCCACCGCACCATCGACCAGCGCCTAGCCAACCACCGCCGGGCGAAGCCGCCAGCACCACTGATCCTGCTCCGCCAGGCTCCGGAGGACCGACCGCTGCCGCCCGCCTTCATCCCCCGTCGGCGCCCGCTCCAACCTCAAGCGCAGCCGTCCGTAGCCACCAGATCTGGCGGACCACGCCAGCAGCGCCATACCGAAGCAACACCCGCTCCAACGAAGCCGACCACAGCGGATCGTGTCGCCGCCGATTCCGGACCCCAAGAGGGAGTCGCCCGCGCGCGGAGAGCCTCGAGGAAGGAGGGACCCGCCGCCGTCGGCAGCGCGCGGGCTTTGCCAGGCATTCCATGGCGGCGGCGAGGAGGGAGGGAGGAAGGCGGCGGCGGGGATTAGGTTCGCCGGGCACGCTTCATGAGCGGCACGGGACGGAGGGATGGACTCGGCTCGAACGGATCAGGCGGGGATGAGCTTTCAGTGGAGCACAGCTGTTTTTTCAAAATAGATTTTTCACAGCTACTTTTAGAAATCCACAGCCGAACCAAACAGGGCCTTCGACTGTGAGAATCAGGGGGTTTTGGATGCCACCGAGTCCACTCAACGTCCATAGGAAAAGGAATGGTGGCCAGTTTGCTAGCTGAGGTAGTGAGGTCGTAGGTGGCGTCCTCTATTAGTTTCTCTCTGTGGAATACTAGTCACATTGGTCATAGAGCGAATTTGCTGGAGCCTAAATACGAGTGACGCCAAATTAAGTTTGAAATTCATATCAGCCACACTCTCTGCTCCTAAATATAAGACGTTTTGATAGTTGAAATTAAACTACCAAAACATGCTATATTTAGGAATGGAAGTAGTACAAGTTATCAAAAATTAGGAAAGTATTTATAAGTGTAGGACAAAGGGTGGATACTTATCCATGTAAATTTGGGCCAAAAGAACACGACCATCTACAAGCCATGCAAAAATCATAAAATGAGTAAGGTCATCTCCAACGCCAACACCCTCAAATCGCTCGCAACCGTCCAGGCGTGTTATGCCATCCAACGCGGTCATGTATCAGTCCGCTCGACTGTTCGGACATGCTTTCCCCCGCAAAGTGGGGGGAGGGGGGTTGCGGGAGTTCGGACAACAGCCACATAAGACTCCGACTCCCGAGGCCCACCACATCCCCCTCTCTGTCCTATTTCCTTTCACTCCGCCCCTTTTTCCCCCTACTTTGCATCCACACCCTTTACCTCCGTTGCCGCTGTTGTACCTTTCCGGTCGCCATAGAGGCATTGCCAGATGTCCGCAATCAGCACCGACGCATCCGCTCGCCTTTACGACGGCGTTCTCCACCCTGGAGCCATTCGTACCTAGGTACACTCCGCCCCCCTGTCGGGGACCTCCATGGCAGACACCACGTCCAGCAGGTGTTCGGTCAAATGCCATTTAGCTAATTTCAGATGCCATGTTGCTCTTTCAGGGTACGAAGGATGGCGGGGTATTCGACTATGGAGGATGAGTTGTTGTGCGATGCGTGGTTGGCCATATCCACGGATTTTGTAGGCAGGAATAGGGGGCCTTCTGGCAGCAAGTGCATGAATCATTTCACGCATGAAAGCATATTGCGCCCTATGACATGCACATCATTCAAGACTGCAATGTGAGGTCATTATTGTATCGCTGCTTTGCTATCCAGACCAGCATCACCAAGTTTTGTCACGTGGTTGGTCAGGTGGAGGCAAGGTGACCATTGCACGCGGCAGAGGAGGAGACCGTAAGTTTTGTTTCTTCTTGTTGAACTTGTTTAAACCATTCATTCACTCAATGTTTGTCTATACATTATGTAGTCCACGCGCACTGCCATGATGTACCATGAAAAGAGGGACGACCATTTACATACACACACCGTTTGATGAAGCTGAAGGCACAATATGTGTGGGGCAACATGATCCGTTGATGAAGTAAAAGCGCGTAAATCTCCGACAAGCCAAGAGATATTTTTCTCACTTTCATGGGAGATTTTTTTTCTTATTAATTTCCAGCATTGTCATCAATCAAACCAAAGTGTCAAAGGTAGCCAAAGTGATTTGACCGTCGTTCTGGATAACCCAAATTCATTCAATTCAGTAATAAAGATACAAAATTCAATAGAAGGAGCAATGTGATCACTACGGTGTTTTTCTTTTCTTTTCTTTTTCTCTACCAGGTTGTTAGCTGTTAGCTTGTTGTTCAAACTCGGAATAGGAGCCCCGTACGTACCACCTTTTGGAAGTTTTCAAGTAAAGGGCAACGTAATCATTCTCACTTTTCAATTTTGAATACAAAATGCAATAATACCATCCAATGAGATCTTCGCTATTCTTTTAAGGGGGGTAAATTATTAATTTGATCAACCAATAGAGAAAGGTTGTGCGCTCGTGGTAGTTGAAGAAATCAGTATGGAATTGAATGGTCCTTTTTATTTCTCTGTTGAAGCTTCCATTGGAGAGCGAAGACCTATACCATTAACAGTTGTTGCTGCTACTACTGTACTCCTACCACTTGTTTAGAGAAAGATGATCATCACGCACATGGCTGATCGTAGAAGCCAGATTAGAGCGCTTGATAAAACACGCCGCTGAAACTAATCCAACAAATAAAGTTCATCAAAAATTTGGATTAATTGTCTGTCTAATTCATTGACCGTTTAAGTTGCCGTGCATGACACTTGTTTCATAGCATATTGAAACGTGGTTTGGACCCGAGATATAGTATCAGCTTAAATTGTGAAGTTGTCACTATCAGTTTGATCTATGTTTGCACAAGGCGTTTTAAGCAATATGCATTGAATTATCATCAATGATCTCGTTTTTAATGTATATTTCCGTCAATCTACTTATGGTTTATCTAACTAGCTTTTGCTTATTTCCACTGATACTGTTCCACACTGATCTACAGGTTTATTTTAAGTATGATGTGTGAATTGTTAAGACTAGTATTTCCCCGTTGGAGGACTCAACAAACTAAAATATATTAGGAGTCTATTCTTCTTCTTTATGTCTGGCAAAATGACCCAAAGCTATTATAGAAGTGAGCAGAAGTACAGAGCACTCCAAACAAAATAAAAATATATATCAAGTTCCCTCGACTGTTGGATAACCAATATCGCCGCCGCGACCCGTCGACTAGCTGCTAGTCTTTTGTCACGGCACATGTCCTCTTGCAAGGACTTAGTCGTGGAGCCATCGCAACTAGGAAGATTAAAGGGGTTAATCGGGATAAGGGACACGAGAGAGGTTTTATACTAGTTCGGCCCCTTACGGTGAAGGTAAATCCTACGTCTAGTTGGTTTGGTATTGCTAGGGTTTCGATGACCATGGAGCGAGATACGCTATGCCCGGCTCTCGATGATATGTTACCTGCCCTAAGCCGTCAGCGGGTCGTCCCCTTATATACACGGGTTGACGCTCTGCGGCCTACAGAGTCCCGGCCGGCTCATAAACAGTGTCCGGTTCGGTGACTAGTTAATCCTGCCTTACAATACAAATCACGCCATTACAACGGTTTATCACTACGGGCCTTAAGTCGCTCGTGGGCTTAGAACCTTTATTGAACCGTCATCTTCATGCTTGATCTTGGGCTTCTTATGATGAATCGCCTTTGCATAACCCGGCCCCTCCTGGGCGGCTTAAAAGAATAGTTATATCCCCAACATTAGGCCCCAGATTGATTTGAACCGGTTCATGTCAATCTTGAAATACCTTAAGAAAAAGCCTTCCGTCTGTGCAAAGGTTATAACCCGCCGTGACGTCATCTTCCGGATCTGTGATAACCCGCCTTGACGTCATCTTCCATTAAATTCATATTTTATTCCATCATATCTTAATGGATCTTTATCTTTAATGACCATTCCGAAAATCGAGGCGTCAGAGTCGTTGGATAATGACGCCCGGCCTCCTCGTTTCTCGCTTTTTCTCAGTTCGCCCTTCCTTATAAATAGACACGACCACAAGGTCTTTTTCATTCTCCCCCTTTTGTCGTCCTCTTCCTCTCGCTATTATTCTGCTTGCTCAAGCTCCACTGCCACCGCCGCTGCAGCAGAGCTCCGCATCTTCATCGACCTTGGCCGCTGCATCGACCTGATCTGACCAGAAAAACGCGACAAACCTCCGCAGCAACTCTGCATCTGTAAGTTTCTTCCTCCCTGTTCCTCAGGTCTGCATTAAGATTTTCGAGTTCGTCGGGGTTCGTCGCTGCTCGTCATGAACCCTTGATAGATTTCACCTCCGCCGCCCTTTTCTGATCTTAAGATAATATAAAACTGCCGCGGTAGCTGTTTTGCACCCATTTCGAATGCAAATAGATCCCTTTTCGCTTGCATATGGGCCTCATTCAAGTTTATGAACTCATCTATACTGGTTTCTAGGTCTAGAAATATTTCCTTTTCTGCAACCTGTTTGATCAAAATAATATCTGCCAGCTGTGAAACTTGTTTGTGCGACACTTAGGCAAAATCGGTTTTTGTCAGGCCCATTTAACTCTAGCGGCTCTCATTGCCGGTTTAAAATAGACAATGTTAATCGACAGCCTTGCCAGCTCCTGGCGGCTTAAAATAACTTAACTGTTTCTGATTCCCATAGCGGCTTATATAACCAGATATAATTAGCCATATGTCATTAGGCCCCTTCATAAGCCGCCGTATTGAATAGAATTTGAAATGTTCTTTCTCCGGGTTAAACTGAACCGAAAATTTTTATTCTGTCATAGGCTTTCATCTGCATAATGGCACCCAAAGCTCCCAAAGCACTTGTGACTTGCAACTGGGTCAGGTCCATCGTTACTGAAAACACCTTATCTGATTTCATGAAGACCGGCTATCTGCCCGAGAAAGAAGTTATGTCTTATCGTGCTCCTGACCCTTCAGAGGAAAAGCCTTAACCCAAGGAGGGGGAAGTGGTCATTTTTACTGATCATATGAGCCGGGGCTTTTCTCCACCCGGCTCAAAATTCTTCAGAGATGTTTTATACTTTTTTGACCTCAGACCTCAAGATATCGGGCCCAACTCCGTGTCAAACATTTGCAACTTCCAAGTCTTTTGCGAGGTATATCTTGGAGAAGAACCCAACCTACCGCTTTTCAGAGAATTGTTTTATTTAAACTGGCAGAATGAACGTGCCAACTGGCCCAGCCTGGAACTTGGTGGTATATCCATTCAGCGGCGGAGAGACTGCCTTTTCCCATATGGTGAACTGCCAAGCCATCATAAGGATTGGAACCAGACGTGGTTCTATTACCAGGACACTTCTCCGGCTGATGAGAACCCGCTGCCCAGCTTTCGTGCTCTGCGCCTTGAATCCAACCATCCACTGCCGGATAAGATATCTGCCGCTGAACGCCTACAGATTGCTCCTACCATAAAGAAAATCAAAGCTCTCTTGGGGAACGGCTTAGATGGCATTGATCTGGTCCGTGTCTGGATCTCCTGGCGGGTGATACCGTTAAGTCGCCGGCCCGGCTTGATGTGCACTTACACAGGCGAAAAAGATGACCCGCTGCGTCATTGTCCTGATGACATGCCTGATGATATGATTGAAGCCACGACCCAATCTCTTTTGAAAGAAGGCTCAGTGGTCAGTAACACCTTCGGCTTACTTCCCTTCTGCAAGAATAACCCGGCTCTTGCAGTAAGTTATCAATCTAAGAATTTTACTCTTTTTTGTGGAATGCCTTGTTTTTACTCATAACCTTTTCTCATTATTCACAGGCAAAGGATGACTTCTGGAAGGTCAAATATGACCATGAAGCTGCCAAACAGGCCAGAGCGGCCAAAAGAGCCGCAAGGAAAACCGCCAAAGCTGGAGCTCAGAGGAAGAAGAAGCCAAGTGCTTTAGATTTGCTCAAACTAGATGACTCCTCTGACGATGAAGAAGAGGTAATCCTTAACTCCCCTGAATTCCTTTCCCATCATCTTATTGACAATAATTCCTTCAGGGGGACACGGGAAATAGCCAAGTAGTTGAGGAAGAGGTAACTATAATTTCCTCCGACTCCAAGCCTTTGCCAAGGCAGAAAGTCCAAAGAGTGACCCGAAAAGTAAGATTTTCACATCCTTTAGCTTACCAAGATCCTCAATTTCTTTTGAAACAACAGCTCATGAGGCCGGAGGCGAACCGGACCAGCAAAGATCGCGAACTCTCCTCCGGCTTACTGACGCGACAAGGAAGCGTCGGGCTGAGGTTATCTCCGAATTACGTTCCTTTTTTCCTTTGGCGAGTTTCATTCGTCAACCCCTCAATTCATCTGACTCAAATTATCAGGATACTTCACCTTCTTCCAGCGAATCTATGCAATCCAACATGCCGGCTTTCAAGACTACTCCAGGGTAATGTCATTGTATTCATTTTCATGCTTATCTTACTCATGTTTTTGTACTTAAACTTTCTGTTTTGCACACAGCGTACAAGTGAAGCCCAACAAAAGGGCGAAGAAAAATAAGCCGGCCAAAGAGCCAGTCGTGACTGACCCGGAGGTCGGAACAACCGTTCCTGAGACCTGCACACATGAGCCGCCACTTGAACCGGCCATGACATTCCAGCTCCAACCTCTGATCCCCCTGCTAAACAGACTCTTGACAGTTTTGATAACCCGGAGGTTCCCAGCCCGGCAAGAACAGATGATCCGGAAGTTGAGATTCTTAAGACTCAATTTGTTGAACCGGGAAGACCCACTATTCTTGCTAAGTGTTCTACCAAGGAAGAACTATCAGAGCGCCGAAAGGCCAAGCTGGACGTCACTGATTACACTCACCTCAGAATTGGAGACATTGTTTCTAGCTATATAAGTCAAGTGCACAGCAGCCGTGATCTGGAAGTTGATATGGTGAAGCAAATCCATCAAAAATCTGAGGTATAACTCTTGTTGATATTCCTTATTCCTCCTTATTGTACCAGCCCCCAAGTCTATTGCTTATGAGAAAGAATATGTTGTAGACTTAGAATCTGCTTAGCACTGCTTGTCAGACGCCCGGCTTATGTTGTAACAATCGAAGACCGACTTGAAAAGAAGATATTTGAACCGGCGTCGTATAATACTTTTAACTGCAATATGCATTAGCCCCCAAGTGCCAAGTATCTTTTGCTTGCAAAGTGCTTGGGACTTAATTTCCATGAATCCCCACAGCAATTTAGAGTGCTTCAGTATACATTAGCCCCCAAGTGTCAAGTACCTTTGCTTGCAAAGTGCTTGGGACTTAATGCTATATTATAACAATGCTGACTGTAGTCCGGCTTGATTCAGGCTACCATAAGTCAATTTGAGTCGGAGATTGCTGATTTGAAGAGTCGCCTGGCAGTGCAAGAAACTGAAATCCAAAAGGCCAACTCCTCAAATTTGAGTTCAGCGTGTCTGAGCAGGAGAAACTGAAGAAAATCTTTGTAGCTGATAAAAAGGCATGGGCTGATGAAAAAGCCTCCTTGGTCACTCGGGCCGAGAAAGCAGAAGCAGCTCTCGCAGACACAACTGCTGAGTTAACCGGCTTAAAACGCCATATATCTCAGATGACCTCAGCAATCTTTGCTAAGCTATTCTGCAAGTTTAAATACTGTAAATCTTTTTTCGACAAGTAACTTGTCATCATCTCAGCTCACGATGTTTGTTAATGCAGGCCCAGGAGCTCCAATCTGAACGAATATGTTAACAAAGTGAAGGCGGTTTACACATTGGTGGAACAATTGTACATCGGGTCACAACGCGCTTTAGCCATTGTGGCTTTGTCAAACGATGTTCCCACTCGCCTGGCTGACGTGCTGAAGAGACTTGCTGTGCTTCCTCAACAAATCAAAGAATTGAGACGTGCTTCCGCAAGAGCTGGAGCCATAGCCGCCGTAAGCCGTGCTAAGGCATGGTTACCAGAGCTGGACCCGGCCGACATCTCCCTTGGATATCCAAGCTTTAAGGAGGATGGCACCCCCTTTGAGGAGAAGGATTTCACCGCTGCGTGAAAGAAATCGCCCTCATCCCTCTCGATCGGGAATGATCTGGATCTCACCAAGTACCAAATAGGGTTATGACAGCCAAAATCGAGGATCGCCACGCCACATTATGATGGCGTCATCTTGACTCTTCAATTCGTAAGCATACCTTCGCCCCCAAAATCGATCCGGCCGGGTTAATTGATGATGAAGCTGAATTTGAAGCTTTGAGTGGCATTGACTGGTCATCATCAACCTTCCAGGACAGGGCAGCCGATGGAGGAGCGGAAAGGGATGACCCGGAAGCTTCAGGCCAACAAAATGAATGATCTATCGGGCGTCTGATTTTTCTGCCTTGTAGAAACAATGATTCCTTATTCAGACTCAGGGAGTCTTGTAATAGGATAGAAGAAAAACTTGAATTTGTCGTGCCATCGCGCACGTTTGAGGCGCTCAATACTTGTTCAAGCCACCGTCGTTATATTCTTTCGGTTTATATTGATCTTACGCTTTGGTTGCCTGCATACGTAACAAAAGCATAAGTCCCTTGGCGGTTTACATGAGGCGAGTCATATGTTTCTGAGATAACCCGGAGTATGAATCAAAAATCATAAACAAAGCCGGTTTTCAATTATATCTTTTAAGACATAACCGCAACAGGATACCTGTGATCCTTTGATTACCTTGCTGGCTTGTGCGACCTGAATAAGGAGGGTAAGTTTTTTAAACCTCATAAATGCTTTTTAGAAAAAAGATATGCAAACCATCAAACAATTGTGATTCGCAAAGTTCTATGATTGATAGACAAAACTCAAAGGCTGTTGATTCGAATATGATCAGTAAACCGTTCCAAAGGGGTTAAGCTAAGATTCGGATACGATCATATAGCCCCCAGTGGCTCTGGCGATGCCGATCAAGTGGGTATCGACAACTATGTTCTCTTTGGTTCGAATATGACCTATGTTTGAACAGGAAGCCCCCAAGTGACCATAAGAGCTGTTTAATGACGTTGATTCGAATACGATCCACGTCAGACCCAAAGGGGTTGAGCTATGATTCAGATATGATCAAGAAGCCCCCTAGTGCGTTTGGCCGTATGCCGATCAAGAGGGTATCGACAGCTATGTTCTCTTTGGTTCGGATACGACCTATGTTTGAACAGGAAGCCCCCTAGTGACCATGGCTAGATTCAGATATGAACATAAGCCGCACCAGAGGGAAAGCCGGATTCAAATATGACCCACTCCCTATTGGTTGTTTCAAAATAATAAGGAAGACATGTAAACATTTGAGGATGAAAAGGACATAGGTCCTGCTTTATTGCTTTTCATAATATATACATCTCAAAATATATGTACATCCTGAGAGCCGGTGGCTCAAGTATAGTAAGGCCGAAGATGAGCGATATTCCACGGCCGACGGGTCTCCTCCTCCGACTTACGTGAATCTTTGTGTTCTCGAACATCAATGAGGTAATATGACCCGTTGTTCAGGTTCTTACTGACCACAAAGGGCCCTTCCCAAGGGGGAGATAGCTTGTGCATATCGGATTGATCCTGGATGAGCGGAGCACCAAATCGCCTTCTGAAAGGTTCGGACCTAACCGGCGGATGTGGTAGCGGCGCGGTCTTCTTTGTAAATTGTCGGCGGGCTATTGCCAAGTCTCGCTCTTCATCGATAAGTCAAGTGCATCTGACGAGCTCGTTCATTATCGGTTTCAACGTAAGCCGCCCTTATTGGCGAGTCATGGCGGATATCACTTGGCAGGACCGCCTGCACTCCGTACACCATGAAGAAAGGTGTATAACCCGTAGATCTGTTAGGTGTAGTGTTGATGCTCCAAATCACAGAGGGTAATTCCTCCACCCAACAACCCAATGTCCGCTGTAAGGGGACCAAGAGTCGGGGTTTTATACCTTTCAAGATCTCCTGATTAGCTCTTTCTGCTTGACCATTGGATTGAGCATGAGCTACCGCCGAAACATCAAGCCGGATATGTTCTCGTTGACAGAACTCTTCCATAACACCTTTGGAGATATTAGTGCCATTATCAGTTATGATGATGTGTGGAAAACCAAAGCGAAAAATCACCTTTTTCATGAACTGAACTGCCGTGGCTGCATCACACTTACTGACCGGCTCTGCCTCAACCCACTTTGTAAATTTATCCACCGCTACCAGAAGGTGCGTCTTTTTATCCTTAGACCTTTTGAAAGGCCCGACCATATCAAGCCCCTAGACTGCAAACGGCCAAGTAATTGGAATCATCCTCAATTCTTGAGCCAGCACATGAGCTCGTCGTGAGAATTTTTGACAACCGTCACATTTACTGACCAGATCTTCCGCATCAGCATGAGCCGTCAGCCAGTAAAAACCGTGACGAAAAGCTTTGGCCACAAGAGATTTTGAGCCGGCATGATGACCACAATCACCTTCATGAATCTCCTGAAGTATTTCCTAACCTTCCGCAGGCGATACACAACATTGAAAAGCCCCAGTGACACTGCGATGATGCAGCTCATCATGAACAATTGTCATGGACTTAGACCGCTGGGTGATTTGTCTCGCCAAGGTCTCATCCTCGGGAAACTCTCCCCGGGTCATGTAAGCCAAATATGGCACTGTCCAATCCGGGATAGCGTGAAGAGCTGCCACCAAGCTGTGCTTCCGGTGCGGAACAGCTAAGTCCTCCTCTGTGGGTAACTTGACAGAAGGATTATGCAAAACATCCAAAAAGGTGTTAGGTGGTACATGCTTACGCTGAGATCCCAGCCGGCTTAAAGCATCAGCCAACTCATTCTTCCTTCGATCAATGTGCTCTACTTGATAACCCTTGAAGTGCCCTGCTACAACATCAACTTCGCGACGATAAGCCGCCATGAGGGGTGACGGTGTCCTGGACTAGGGGGTACTCACCACGTCATCTCCCGATCTATTAGATTGGGCCGAGGACCCCCATGGCCGTATACTCATGGGCCAGTTCGGACAGCTGACGCATACAAGGACGACTCCACAAGACTTGGCGATCAAGACAAGGACTCCTCCCCCACCGGCGTATTCGGCTAGGACTCTTGTTATCCTAGGCCTCTGGTGCATTATATAAACCGAGGTCAGGCTAGTCGATAGACGATCATAATTACAATCATACCATCATAAGCTAGCTTCTAGGGTTTAGCCTCTACGATCTCGTGGTAGATCTACTCTTTTACTACCCATATCTTCAATATTAATCAAGCAGGAAGTAGGATTTTACCTTCATCGAGAGGGCCCGAACCTGGGTAAACATCTGTGTCCCATGTTTCCTATTACCATCAGCCTAAGACGCACAGATCGAGACCCCCTACCCGAGATCCGCCGGTTTTGACACCGACATTGGTGCTTTCATTGAGAGTTCCGCTGTGTGTTCGGCAAAAGGTTGATGGCTCGCTGCTGAATCAAGCTGCGACTTGACATCTTCGTCACCAGCTCGACTGGTCACCTTGGTTCGACCAAGGACTGCGCCCTACCTCCGATCGTCATGTTCAGATGAGGGCCTTCATCAAGATCAACTCCGATCTCTATCAAGATCATGGAGGAATCATCCATGGCGCTCAGGGGCTCAACGTCAACAATGCCCTCGGGCGACCGTGTTGTTTTTCTGGACAGCGAACTTGTATCTGCCACCTCCGCCTCCTCGAGTGTTGCTTTAACAATTGCTTCGGCGGAATTGTGCGGAATTGAGTCTACAACGACCCTGGAAAATATCGTCAAGTTCCAATGGAGGAATCTCCGGCAATCTCCGATATAATGGAGCCACATTGAATCTGGACGAGAATCCGGACGAGTTTGGAGTGTGGTGTCCAGCATCTAGCTCGGACGTCCTTTGGAAGATCCAACTGTTGATCGGCTGTGAAATTCCTATATCTACCACCTGTCAAAAATTCAGGTCGATCCGACCGTCCAAACTCCGGGAACCTCCCGATTAGTGCATCACTTTTCAGATCTGTTTTCTACGCGAATACGGATCCGACCCGAATTCATGTTTCTTTATGAACATGATATTTGACAACCTTTTTAAAAGCAATTTTATTCTAAGGTATTGCACATTGTTTTTAACACGCGCCCATAAAATTCTAATCCTCCTCTGAGGTAATCTTCGCCATCACGCTGGTGTCAAACCAGTCCGGCAATATAGCTCCACGGTTGCCGATCTGCGCTAGACATGTCGTCGCCTTTTTAGCCGAGCTCAACTTCTTCGGATACTCACCTCGGCGAGCCGAACAAAAGTTTGGAATCGCCAAAGATAAATCATCACCAACATCACCGCCCCACGGATTACACGGAGCGGGCACACCGGCATCGCCGCACGGCCACTTCAGCAAGCCAGTATTGACCACGTCACAAATTACGACCTGCATCGGCATGGCGAACTGTTGCTTCATTGAGCCAATGTCCTGGCGCCGAACTACTTCAACAACTCGGCTGACATGGCAGCTGCAACATCTCCTCATTGATCTGCTCCGTCTCCTCGTCCGTGCAGGGGCCGTCATCCCTTCATCGACACACTCTGGTAACCCGGCGACACGGTCGACCAGCCATCCCACGTCGGTGGATCGGGGCTTTGCCTCGGCGAGTCAACCTTTACCAGCGTCGCCATGCCACCGCTTCATCGCCCATCAGGCAATGGGTATGCGGATCGAGTCCCAATTTTGGGAGTCGCTTTTCTTCGGACTGCTACAACGAATAAACCAGGTGCTATTAATCCTAACAATTTTTGCTTGTTGGGTTTATTTGTTTTATTTTTTTAAGGAATTATTACTCTGGTTTGTTCCACCATCTGTACACAGGTCTATCAAATGGCGGCCACATTAAAAACGGTCGCGTGGTGGCTCGGTCAGTTTCCGTACATAGTTTGGCGAACGCCGCATCCGGAGCCCGGACCGCCCTGCAAATTCAGGCTTTGCCACTGCGTCACGCTGATGCACTGCATCAACATTGGCTTCAGCACCAGGCCACATCTCTTTAAATAAATTATTTTTGCGCAAAGCAAATACGCAAGGATTATATATATTATTATTATTTCCTGGACTGCACTATTTTACATGTGCAGGTAATGGACTTTGACTGCGTCGCGTGGGCTCTTTGGCGTCACTCTGCCGGCCTACATTGGCCGTGCTACGTCGCCACTTCGGATTGCCGAGCTCTTCGCTCCGCCACCTCGAGACCGGCTTGGGCGCTGGGACCTTGTCCCGCATAAAGCTAGGACCGCGTCATCAACACCGAGCACATTAACCAGCTAAGTCGCTTTCATGCTCAAAAACTTTCAGTTTTAAATTTTGTTCGGTCCGACCAAGCAGTATACCTTTTTTGACAAAAGGTTGTTTGCGAAAAACTTCCTTTTCCAAACTTTGTTTGTGACACACAAATTCAAATACCCCGTTTACTTGGGGGCTCCCTTGCTGGAGATTTTCCTCTTGCATATGATTATACTTATACGGCTTCATTCCTTGTTCGTGTATTATGCCACAATATGCACCATATTGACCTAAGTGATTTGCAAGATGGGTTGCCTTGCTTCTGTGTTTACCCCTACGTTTCTGATTGTTCGGCTAGGGAGTAAAGGGAGCACCTCTGTGATTGTCATGATCGGGTCACCGGAGCCGGACCTCAAACTGGGTGAAGCCGAAAGCTAGCGCTCTTACTGTTTTCAATAATGGTCGGCACATAACGGAACTCATGAGTACAAAAAATCTATTGCACAAGCCTCATAGTAACAATGAGCACCGAAGAAAGGTATCGGTGGGGGTACTATTTTCTTCGAAGATGCTTCTTACACTTCGTTAGTAATATAGCATAAGTTCCTGAGCGCTTTATCTCGTTATGACCTTATGGCCTGATTTCCTGGTTATCGGAAACACCGTCGATATTCTCGACAGGTGGAGTACATAACACTTTTCGGTCCTTGACTGAAATGGGAGAAGCCGACGGTCGGTTAAGACGCGTTTAAAGTCCGGGTGAACATAGATATGATATAAGTACTTCGGTACATACAATCATTCTTTTTCCCAAGTCACTTGGGGGCTCTTAAAGTTTATTTGAGCCGTTTTATGATAAGTGTTTTTCTTCTTATTCGTTGCAAAGTTTTTATTATTATTATTTATCACTCCTTTTTTGACGCGAGTGTGCGGTCAATAGCCGGGGAGCCTAATTTCTCTCTCAAAGCCGCTCGAACTTAGTTTGCTAAAGTAGCCTCGGAGAAGCACTCCACCTTCGGGATAAGGAGGTTGAAGCCGTAGGCTGACCCACTTGAAGTCTTGAGATAGGATGTGTCATTATAAAGCACGGCAGGAAACACAATTTTCTAAGTCCAATTTTTGATTTGGCACCGAACACTCGATTTAGTTCGGACGTCCAGATTTTACTGAAGTTTTTGGTTTTTCAAGCCTATGGCACTTTTAAACTATTTGTGCATTTCCAGCATTAGTCTCGCAGTGCAACGCCGGACACCTTTTGGGATTCGGCAAAAACATTCTCGGATATTGCTTTATATGCATCGGTTTCGAATTGTGTCTTCGGTCAATAGTTGTGTTGCCCGGCTCCTGTGCTTACCTCCTACGTTCCGCTTTGTTCGGCTAGGTGTGCAAAAGGAGAACCACTGCGATTGTGCTTCCAGCTCGCATGGTTAAGCACCTCAGTTGGGAAAGCCGAAAACTGACTGTCACAATAGGCGTAAACTGGCCAGCGATCCGATGACTATGTTAAATGACGGGCCGTTCATAACATTGGCCGAAGTGTTTACGGCTTGACCTCGACTGTCGTCGAACACTAACCGGAGGCTAATGGCGGCCTTCAACTTTAAGCTCCTATGACTAAGTGAAAGTTATAAAGCCCGCATATCTGATTGCTTCGTTTCTGCTAACACAACCGCCTCCGGGCACCGAGACGTCGGCTAAGGTTTGTTTTGTTAGTGCGTAAACACCCTGTGTAGTATCTACCAAGGGGTAGAAGCCGACGATGGGCCACTTTCAACTCATAAACAGTCGCAATGGAGTCAAAATAATGATGTAAAGTACTTGGATACATAGAATCATTACACATAATCTATGATGTCACTCTGGATATCGATCCTTAATACGGCCACCCATGCCCACATTAAGGCTCGGGGGCTACTGGGCTTTGCGCTCATTATTTACAAATATTAAAGGGGCACATCGATCCCCTTATCTAGTGTTGCCACCCGACCCGGTGTCTGGGGCTCTTGCATTGCTTATTCAATGCAGAGAATTCAAAGTGCTCAGTGTTCGGCTTGACCGAACTATGCGCATACAAGTCTTCGGACAATAACAGGTACCATATGGACCTATCCGGCGTCAAGCTAGTATACTGCAGCGACTTCTCACGACCCTCTCTCAGGGGCCCGTTCGACGATCACTATTATCTCTAATATATTATACTGCATTTTTTCCCATGTATGTTGCCGAGCTAGGAGTTGATCCTCAGGCCAATTTCGCGCATCGACCCGAGTCTCAGGGGCTACTGGGAACAACGGTTTTATGCTTTCCTTCAGGTGCATCTCGGGTTTTAGACTGATACACACCTTGAGGGATACTGGCTATATATCTCGGCAAAGGATAAACTGCACCAGTTAAAAATATTCACAAAAAAATCAGCCCGCAGTCGGGGTGGTGCACCACCTCGGAGGCAGTCCGGCATAAAGCTCGGGCGCCAGCGGCTAGCTCCATAAAGGGCATTTCCGGCATTAAGCTCGGCTAAACTCCTTCAACTTTTTTGAACCAAGACATCTTGGATATAGTCCGGCATTGGAGCTCGGATACAGTCCGGCGTTGGAGCTTGGACACAATCCGGCATTGGAAACTCGGATACATTCCGGCGTTGGAGCTCGAAAGCAGTCCGACATTGGTGCTCGGCTGCAAAAGATACCTCGAATGCAGTCCGGCGTTAGAGCTCAGATGCAAGAGGACACTGCCTTCCGGGAACAACTTCAAACCCGAGGTGAGGCATAAAAATAACAAGGCATTGATAAAGGCCAGAAACTTAAAGGGGCTCCTCGGATGCCCGACGTGTAAACTCTTCGGATGCACTTCGGCGATCCTCGAGATCGAAGATGAGAAGATTTTTTGAACCAGTTTTCAAGACGACGACTGAAGATGAAGAACAGTTCGGAAGAATCGAGGAGCATTCCTAACTTGAAGATCGGTTCAGGGGGCTACAGACGGTGTCCTGGACTAGGGGGTACTCACCACATCATCTCCCGATCTATTAGATTGGGCCGAGGACCCCCATGGCCGTATACTCATGGGCCAATTCGGACAGCTGCCGCATACAAGGAGGATTCCACAAGACTTGGCGATCAAGACAAGGACTCCTACCCCACCGGCGTATTCGGCTAGGACTCTTGTTATCCTAGGCCTCTGGTGCATTATATAAACCGAGGCCAGGCTAGTCGATAGACGATCACAATTACAATCATACCATCATAAGCTAGCTTCTAGGGTTTAGCCTCTATGATCTCGTGGTAGATCTACTCTTGTACTACCCATATCTTCAATATTAATCAAGCAGGAAGTAGGGTTTTACCTCCATCGAGAGGGCCCGAACCTGGGTAAACATCTGTGTCCCTTGTTTCCTGTTACCATCAGCCTAAGACGCACAGATCGGGACCCCCTACCCGAGATCCGCCGGTTTTGACACCGACAAGGGGGTCCTTGGAGTCCCACTTGCCCGACACCTGTTGAGCCACAAGATTTGAATCGCCCAAACACCTTACCCGACTCAAATTCATCTCTTTGGCCATCCGAAGACCATGAAGTAAGGCCTCATATTCAGCTGCATTATTAGTACAAGGAAACATGAGCCGGAGCACATAGCAAAATTTATCACCTCGAGGGGAAGTTAAGACGACTCCAGCCCTCGAGCCTTCGAACTGCCTGGACCCATCAAAATGAATAGTCCAATATGTGTTATCCGGCTTCTCCTCCGGCGTCTGGAGCTCTGTCCAATCATTGATGAAGTCCACCAGTGCTTGAGATTTAATAGCAGTGCGTGTCACATACTTCAAATCATGAGGCCCAAGCTCAATGGCCCACTTGGCTACTCGTCCTATGGCCTCTCTATTCTGGATGATGTCTCCCAAAGGAGCAGAACTTACCACGGTGATAGGGTAGCCCTGGTAGTATTGCTTAAGCTTCCGGCTTGCCATGAACGCCCCATAAACAAGCTTCTGCCTGTGCGGATATCTTTGCTTAGACTCAATGAGCACCTCACTGATGTAGTAAACCGGTCGTTGAACCGGATGCTCCTTGCCGCCTCCTTGCGTTCCACCACAATTGCAACACCGACAAGGACGTGAGTTAGCGGCCACGTTATAATAGCAGCGGCTTTTATCAATGGGAGCCGCAAGAATCGGCGATTCGCACAACTGTCTCTTTAAATCTTCAAAGGCAGCATTAGCGGTACCACTCGTATAAATCATGCTGCTTTTTCTTCATCGGTGATACGTGGTATAGCCTTCTCACCTAACCGGCTTATGAACCGGCTTAAACCAGCGATACGGCCAGCCAGTCGCTGAACATCATTGATGCACACCGGTTTATCCAAAGAGGTGATTGCCTTGATTTTCTCCGGATTAGCTTCAATACCTCCGTTAGAGACCAAAAAACCCAGAAGTTTGCCTGCTGGTACCCTGAACACACATTTGGCCGGGTTAAGCATCATCTTGTAAACCCGGAGATTATCAAAGGTTTCCTTCAGATCATCTATCAAGGTTTCCTTCTCTCTTGACTTCACCACTATATCATCCACATAAGCGTGAACATTGCGCTCAATCTGGCTGTGGAGACAGTTCTGTACACACCGCTGATAAGTCGCCTGGGCACTCTTGAGCCCAAAAGGCATAGATACATAGCAGAAGGCTCCAAATGGAGTAATGAAGGTCGTCTTCTCCTGGTCCTTAACTGCCATCTTGATCTGATGGTAACCAGAGTAAGCATCCAAAAAGCTCAAACGCTCACAACCCGTCGTAGCATCAACGATTTGATCAATACGGGGGAGAGCAAAAGGATCAGCCGGAAAAGCTTTATTTAAGTCCGTATAATCCACACACATCCGCCAGGTGCCATTCTTCTTAAGTACAAGCACCGGGTTAGCCAACCACTCAGGGTGAAAAACTTTAATAATAAACCCGGTCGCCAAGAGCCGGGCCACTTCCCCACCAATAGCTTTCCGTCGCTCTTCGTTGAACCGCCGAAGAAACTGCCTGACCGGCTTAAACTTCGGATCAATATTAAGAGTGTGCTCAGCGAGTTCCCTCGGTACACCCGGCATGTCAGAAGGTTTCCATGCAAAGATGTCCGATTCTCAGGATGAACTCGATGAGCGCGCTTTCCTATTTAGGATCCAGTTAGCACCGATCTTTGAATCGTTTAGATGAGTCGCCTGGAGTAAAATCAACAAGCTTGGTTTCATCAGCCGATTTAAACTTCATTGCCGGGTCATGCTCGATGGTCGGCTTTTTCAGAGGTGTCATATCTGCCGGGTCAACGTTATCTTGATAAAACTTTAGCTCCTCAGCTGCGCAAACAGACTCGGCATAAGCCGCATACCCCTCCTCACATTCCAGGGCTATCTTTCGACTCCCATGCACAGTGATGGTGCCTTTGTGTCCCAGCATCTTGAGCTGCAAGTAAACATAACATGGCCGCGCCATGAACTTGGCGTAAGCCGGCCGACAAAATAGAGCGTGATATGGACTTTTGATTTGAACCACCTCAAAGGTTAATTTCTTAGCCCTAGAATCATATTCGTCTCCAAAGGCCACCTCCAGCTCGATTTTTCCAACTGGGTATGCCGACTTACCAGGCACCACTCCATGGAAAACGGTGTTGGACATCTTCAAATTTTTGTCAGTCAGTCCCATACGCCGAAAGGTCTCATAATAGAGGATGTTGATGCTACTACCTCCATCCATGAGTACCTTAGTAAACTTATATCCCCCGACTTGAGGTGCTACCACCAAGGCTAACTGACCCGGATTGTCAACTCGTGGAGGGTGATCCTCTCTACTCCATACAATAGGCTGTTCTGACCACTTGAAATAACAGGGAACCGCTGGCTCAACAGCGTTCACAGCCCTTTTATGAAGCTTCTGGTCCCGCTTGCACAAGCTAGTGGTGAACACATGATACTGTCCACTATTCACTACTTTGGATTGCTTTGATAACTGATCGTTGTCTGCTGCTGACCTCCCCGACGACTGCTGGTGATTATAGCCACCTTGATTTCCTGGCGAATTTGAACCGCCACCCGGCCATGAAAGCCGCCAAAGACTGAGCCGCCACGACCCATGATTGCCGTCGAGCGTGTTGGAATTCTTGAAAGCCTTCATGATCGTGCAATCCTTCCATAAGTGAGTGGCCGGCTTTTCCCAGGTACCGTGTCTCGGGCATGGTTCATTGAGTAGCTGCTCAAGAGATGGACCTGACCCGCCAGATCGAGGGGTCCGCCTCCCCTTACCTCTTTGATCATTACCCTGCGTATTAGCGTTGGCCACAAACTCCGGATTACCATCGGCTTTACGCTTATTGCCTCCTTGATTTGCCGGGTTATGTTGCTCGCCCTTTCCATTGTCGTTCTTCTTTCCATTCCCCGCCTTTTCGTCGTCAGACGCAGGATCCGCGGTATTATCAGAATCGGCGTAATTTACTAGAGCCGCCATCAGCTGACCCATATCATTACAATCACGCTTGAGGCGCCCCAGCTTCTGTCTCAGCGGTATAAATCGGCAATTTTTCTCCAGCATGAGGACTACAGAGCCGGCATCCATCTTGTCAGACGAATGTATTATCTTCTTGACCTGGCGCACCCAATGAGTGGTAGATTCACCCTCCTCTTGCTTACAATTATTTAAATCCACAATTGACATGGACTGCTTGCAGGTGTCTTTGAAGTTCTGAATGAACCGGGCCTTCAATTCCTCCCATGAGCCGATGGAATTGGGCGGCAAACCTTTTAACCAAGTCCGGGCCGTTCCATCTAACATCATGGTGAAGTATTTAGCTATTTCCGCGTCACTGACCTCCAACAGCTCCATGGCCATCTCATAGCTTTCGATCCACGCCCCGGGCTGTAAGTCGGCCGTATAATTTGGCACCTTCCGGGATCCCTTGAAATCCTTAGGTAGATGTACATTACGTAAAGCCGGTACCAAACAAGGAACACCGCCGGTTCTGGTGGCCACTCCTGCCTCAACAGAAGTCGTCGGATAATCCGGGAAAGCTTGATGAGCCGTTTGCTGAGCCGCCAATTGAGCCGCCCGCTCGTCCTCCTGACGTATCCGGTCCTGTACCGAGTTATAACCGCCGGGTTGATTGCGGCGCTGGGCGTTGCTTGACAAAGCTTCCGACTCTATGTGCCTGCTATAACTCGGACTCCGGCTTGGGCGAGGAGTCGAATGAATCATGTCTCAGCTATAGGAATAAGCCTCTTGCTGAGCTAGAGCCGTCTGGACGAGTTCTCTGATCCTTCGCGTCTCCACCGCTGTTGGATCATCGCCGTCCACTGGGAGAGCCGCCAAACGCGCTGATGCTGCGATCAGGTTCTCCATGGGGTTAGAAAAATGATCCTGTGGTGTTGGTACGTAGCGAGGCGGGGCCAAATTCCCATGAGGAGGTGCCATCACCCGAGGCTGAACCGGTCCCCCTGGTCCGGGTGTTATGAACTGGTTTGCTTCTGGCGGGTTACTAGGGACAGCTCCGAGTGTCGTAAAAAGGTTTCGAGGATCATAAACCGGAGGCAAACGGGATTGAGTTTTCTGGTGTCTCCTCCTCATCACCTCGTTAGACGCGTTTAGGTTCATCGTAAGCTGGAAAGCCTCTGACTGGAGCTATTGGGCCCGTGCATCTAAAGCCGCCCGTTCTGCGGCTAACCTGGTGTCCTCTGCTGCTAAGGCCTCCTTGGCCCGAGCTATTTCCTCACGCACCTGTGCCACCTCTGCATCACACTCCTCTTGATTTGCAGGAATAACTGTGGCGGTTAACAGGGCCGCAGCTTATCCATGAGATCAAGCAGCACCTGAGCCGGCGGGCGCAGGGCCTCTGCCCGCCCTCGACCGGACGTTATTGCTGCCGCAGCGGTAGAATTCTGGCCGGGTTGAGTGCCAGCCATGAAGACCCCTACCCAACTTGGCGGCTCAAAGGGGTCCGGGATACTGCTGCCATCGGAACAGCCCCCAAGCCTGCCATCTTGTAGTTGATACAACGAATCTGTCTCACACCAGTGGACGAATCACCATCAGAGTGGACGGCCGTCTCACCGCCATCAACAGATCCCTCAGAAAGTTCTCCTCCATGGATGCAACCCACGAAGGCACACTTCACGACAGGTTGAGCACGGGCGGGTCTCGCACGCAGAGCCGTCTCGACGAGGTCGGTGCAGTTGTCCGGCTCAGGGCCCGGCTCACCGATCCGGCCGATGAAAACATGGATTCTGCCGAAGGGAACCCGGTACCCGTACTCAATTGAGCCGGCGTCGGGGCCCCAGCCTTCGTCGTCGATGTAGATCTTGCCGCGTCGACTCTTGGTCATCCGGCCCACAACGTATCCCTTGAGCCCTTCGAAGTTGCCCTTCAAGAACTCAAATCCACCGTGCGCTGGTCCCATGATGGGCGCCAACTGTCTTGGTTTTGTCACGGCAGATGTCCTCTTGCAAGGACTTAGTCGTGGAGCCATCGCAACTAGGAAGCTTAAAGGGGTTAATCGGGACAAGGGACACAAGAGAGGTTTTATACTAGTTCGGCCCCTTACGGTGAAGGTAAAGCCTACGTCTAGTTGGGTTGGTATTGCTAGGGTTTCGATGACCAGGGAGCGAGATACGCTATGCCCGGCTCTCGATGATATGTTACCTGCCCTAAGCCATCAGCGGGTCGTCCCCTTATATACACGGGTTGATGCCCTGCGGCCTACAGAGTCCCGACCGGCTCATAAATAGTGTTCGGCTCGGTGACTAGTTAATCCTGCCTTACAATACAAGTCACGCCATTACAACGGTTTATCACTACAGGCCTTAAGTCGCTTGTGGGCTTTAGACCCTTTATTTAACCGCCATCTTCATGCTTGATCTTGGGCTTCTTACGATGAATCGCCTTTGCATAACCCGGCCCCTCCTGGGCGGCTTACAAGAATAGTTATATCCCCAACAATACCTTTAAAAAATAGATAAACTTTATAGCTAGGTGGACATCTGATGTTTTTGTTCGGTGACCCGACGTCGATGAAGCAACTGGACCTGGGCGGGCAGAGCAAATAGGAGCGCGATCGACATGTGTTGCTCAAGCTGGACGGAAGCACTGGACACAGGCGGACGATGCGTCCAGTCCTGGCAGGTTTTGATTGAGACATGCTGGCCGAAGCGGCTTTGCGTGATGAGTTCGGTCGCGGCAAGGGTTGCACCGGCGGGAACAGTAGGTGCTGTGAGTCTAGAGGTCGTAGGCATGATAGATGGGTGTGCCCGTTCACGGCTATGGGTGGCCGGCGGGCGCGGCAGGAGTGTGGGGCCATCAGTGAATAGTGCAAGTAGTCGAGTTGGGAGCCTCATGTGATGGGAGAGAGCCAGACAGGCATGGCAGGCCGCCGGCGCAGGTTCGTCGATGACGACGCGAGCATGTGCACACGGTTTATGTGGATTACACTAGCCCTTTTCATCAGTTCGGACTTTTGGTTGCGTTGCTAGTGCATGAAGCTTAACATGGTATCGGAGCTAAGGTCTTGAGTTCAAGTCCTGCCTTTCGCAATTTATCTAAAAAATTGTTGCCGCCTCCCTTTGTGTCCACGTATAGGCCTCTTGAGTCATTCGTGAGTTTCGTGCGCCGTCGCTCTCTTCCGGTTGCACGTGTTGACTTGTCTTCCCCGTCATACGTGAGAGGGGGTGTTACAGTATATGTGGATTGCACTAGCCCTTTCCATCAGTTCAGACTTTTGGTTACGTTGGCTAGTGAATGAAACTTAACATTTTTTACCTGAGTGGAGGCAGTTTTAGGGGAGGAGATACAGTGGTGAGAGATGTGCGACGCGTGATTTTGGTTGATGTGTTTTTCAGTTACATGATAAGGTATAATTAATCTCGATTAGGGTGTTGTGGAGATGATCGCTGATGTCTCTTTTTCAATTATGTGATATATGGTGTGATGATTTTTTTTCCTAATGAAGGTATAATTAAGGTGCAATGATTATGTTGTGAAGATGATAAAAAAATAAGTAGTAAATATATGAATTTGATGTAATAAAACATTGGGGCAGTCGGGTCCATGATGGATGGTGGATATGTGGCTGAGATATAATATTTCTGCCTCAACTCGCTTATTTAATAGTAGTGGAGATAAACAGATCTGATATGTTAAAAGGCTTTGAAGATTTTGTGTATACAAAATACAAACATACATGCCGATGTCTAGGGATAGGAGCCGTCAAAAGGAAAGGTGAGGATATTACGTCTACAACCTAAATGGAAACCAAGCCTTTGGTGGTTATTAAAAACGCAGAATCTCCTCTCAATCGTCATGTGTATAGTATTTAGACACTTAATGCATGTGTTGTGATTGTAATAATTGAATTGAACTTTTCACTTTTGTATTCGCGAGAAAAGAGTTGAAGTCTTCATTGAAGTATACATTAAGAATTTTTTTTCATTGTGCTGACGTTCACTAAGAGGGCATGGCAAAACAAACATTTTATAGGAAATTTTAGGTGTCTTGAGGATGGCAAATCCCTTCATGAAGCATGACATATCCTGACAAGAAAACTAATCTGGAGGAACTTGCCATGCTTGCTTGAGAAATTTGCCATCCACAGACAACATAAATTACCATGAAAATCGTTCAATTTGCCATGCCATCCGAGCGAACACTCGCTGGTTATAAAAATCCTATATCAAATCGGCTCAACCGCCATGGTAAACAAACCTGGTAGATTCCCTTTTTTTAATACAGTATGGATGCAAGCGCTCATACATACACGCATACATTCATCCATATGAACGCACACATGTTACCCTACCTTTATGAGCATCTTCGAGAGATTGAGCCGACATATCATCTTGAGATATGCGAAGTCACCGTAGGCGCCTCGTCGTCGACGGAATCGCCTCCTCGCACTAAAAGCGCATCGCTGAAAATCCTGAAATAAATTCAAAAATAACGCGAGAGGGCTTGAACTCTGTTAGGCTGGAGATATCACTATCTCTTTAACCATCCAATCCTTAGTTGGTAGATTTGAAAGTGCTCTTTTGATTGGCAAGTTATAGTTAGTTGGTTAGACAGAAGAACACCGCGGGAAAAAGGCTGCTCTTTTTGATAGAACACGCGCTCATGGGTGGAGTAATCTCTCGATGTCATTGTCCGTGGATCTTCTCCGTGGCCGATCGACGGAGCGTTGCCGCACATGATCACTTCACGGGGAGGGGATGCATGCGGATGCCGATGCCGGTGACGTGACGCTAGCTGTACTAGGCCGGATGGATCCGTCCAAGCTGGCTCGCGCGTCATCTAGTCTCCGGCCTCCACGAGATAGTATCTGGATTGCCAGATCAAATCGCGGAGGGGGATTAGTTAAACTCATCTCCAGATTACATATAGCTAGCCACGTTTAGTACGAGCAGCAGCAGTAGGTATACTAGTAGTAGTAGGCTAGGCAGGCTAAGTTTATTGGTACTCTCTCCGTCCCATAATATAAAAGCGTTTTTTACACTACACAATTCTTAATTTTTCCAGAATTTATCTCATTGAAATAATTAAAAATTAAGAATGGGTTTAATTGGTTAAATTAAAAAAGTTAATAAAATAACTTCGTTATAAAGATAGTGGACATTTACATCCCCGCAGCCTAGCCATTACTAGTAGATTTGATTGATACTTCCGGAGACGGCAGTAAAAAGCAAGTAGCACAACGAACTCCAAGGTTTTCACCAAGAATGTCTTCTTCTTCTTCTTTGACTCTAGAACTGGACACATGCAAAAGAATTTTCACTGTTTGGTTTGAGATTAAGTTTACTAAGGTTGTTACATTTAAGGTTAGGCAAGTTTGATCAATTTAGATGTGTTTGATTCAAATCATATCTTAGACAAGCCATACTAGAGTCCCACATTACATACACTTAAAAAATATCGTAAGATTCTCTTAGACTTGCCAACTTATGGCTGTTTGGATTGTGACTATCTTTCCCATATATTGCCATTTATTTTGGCCATACTTGCCTTACTTGATTTGCTCAAGTTGTGTTAGTCACACTTTGGCTCGCCTAAGGAAATTTTGTCACACTTTTTATGTCCATACATGTGGGGTTTATTGCTCATAATTTTTTTGCATTAGGTGTGGCTAGAACCAAACAGTCACCTAACTTGGTCAAATTTGCCTAAAATGAGATGTGGTAAAGTGTGGCAAGGTGTGACTAGGAACCAAACAACTCTAAGCCGAGGCAAGTTTTACAACATTATAGCAAAGTGTGGCACTCTTAGGCCTAAAACCAAACAGCCTTTAACTCCAACAACCTGAACTGCGACGGAGGATCATTAGGGCAACTAAAACGTACGACCCCATCCGGTCCGTATTTGTCTGTCTGGCCCAGACGGATAGATGACACGGCCCAATGTGTGACCGCATCTGTATTCTTTGTCCGTTTGGCGTCCGGCTCGCCCCATTTTCGGCGCAAACCTACGCCCGGTTTGTGTCCACACGAACGTTAAACGGACAGGCACACGCTTGCTCCTCGTCCGCCTCGGGGACGCGTGGCGGAGCCCGCCTGCCTCCTCGACCCCGAACACGAGCTAGCAAACCCTAGCCGCCGCCGGCCCATCCCTCTCATCCACCTCCTCGCCGGCGCCATGGGCTGGCATTGGATCGGCAAGGGGAAGCACGACTGTGAGGCCGACTCCTCTTCTGGTCGCCACCGCTCCACCAGGTCCGAGCCGCCCGCACCACCTGCTCTGCCTGTGTTTGCCATCGCGCCGCCGGCCCCCCGCAACGCAGATGGCCCAACGTCGGCGCTTACATCTGCCAGCGTTATTGCGAGATGGCGACGCCATTACCGTGGGGAGATTCCCACCTCCCCAACTATTGGCATCTCTCGGTGGATCGGGTGCCAATCCTACCGGTGCCGGTGAGCGGGCGCGCTTGCCGCGAGGAGATCGAACGTCGCCGCTCCCGTCTCCCATCGGATCTGCTCTACGCCCCCAGGTATGCCATTGATTCACCGCTATGGGATAGGTGGCTCTGCGACGAGCTCGGCCTGCGGCGGCAATCCTTTTTTGTCGTCCGTCCTCCGAGCCCGTGTTGCCCGCGTCCTGCTCGTGCTGAGAGCTCGCCCCAACTGCGCGGGCATAGGCGTGTGCGCGGCCTCACGCCGACGCCATCTCCGTCCCCGTCCCAGCCACTGCCACCTCCCATGACTGAGGAGGAGGAGGCCGAGCTCATGAGGCGTGTCATGGAGGACTCCATGAATACCCACGACGAGCGCCAATGGGAGGGCCTCGAAATCCAGTTGTCCCTCTCTGTGTCCGGCGACGTGGCCATCCCGAAGCTGGACATGGCAGTCAAGGAGGAGGTGCAGAAGGAGGTGGTGGAGGAGCCGCCCATTGCCGGGCCCGCGTCTGGTGGGCCATCGATGGACCTGGTAGTCCACGACGCCGAAGATGGCCGACTCGCTGGGTGTCGGGCCATGGTCACCCATGCCGCCGCGGTCACCAGAGCCGGAGCAGGAGTCACGGGAGGAGGTGATGCAGGCGCCGCCGACGCCTTTGGTCTGGTAGGGATCGCCGGCCCACCTTTGATAGCCACCTTCGTACATCGACCTCACCGACGACGACGACGACGAGTAGGACAACAACTACTAAAGACGACGGCGGCCCCACCGGCGACGGGCCTTATCCGGACGTCCTTTGGATCGTGTGTTGGAGTTGGCTTTGTAATCTGGCCCTGGACATAATGTCCGGTGGTGACCAGATCGATTCTGAACACCTCGACGTGCTAGCCAACTGCCGAGACGGAGAGGGATGGGAACATGTTGGAACCGTCCATGACCTGACCACGTCCGGTCAGTGGTCAGCGCGTGTTCCACGAGAGACCTGGACGTACGAATCAAATAAGGGGCCAGGATTCAGTTCCAGTGCCAGTGGTTTTTTTTTTTTGGAAAAACACCCCATATATTAATTAAGCCAAAGAAAAGTTCTTACAATCATTCGTTACAGCATACACCACGCAGGGCGGAACAGAATTAAAATAAATCCCATCGGACCTAGTATTAAAGCTAAACTTAGCAATCTCATGTGCCACCCAATTGACAGTCCGACTTATCTTCATTTTTCCGGTCAGTGCCAGTGGATTTGGATTCAACCCTGAGTAAGTTTGGTTTTAGTCAATGCTTTTTTCCTCTTCATTTTTACCCTTGGCGGGCGCACATGCATGCAGGCATCCTGACTCTCATGTCATCGAACATGGAGACATCACATGCTCGCCAAAGTCAGCGCCATACTGCGTGCACTCACTCAGGGTCAGGGTACGAAGCCACACACAACAGACAGAGCCATTAACAACGGAACAAGACAGTGCAATATCGTGCATATGGGTGGGGTGAGGCATCTTCCCATGTGTGACACCCCCGCCCCGAGGTTCATCCGATTCTAACCGAAATTTCCAAAGCAGCTAGTAGACACCAGCAACCTACCATAATATCGGAAAGCACTTCCCCTCATTTTTTTTCGGAAAACACTAATTGAAACATATAGGTTTTTATGGTGTTCCCAAATTAATACTATGAACCATTCGATTTTTTTTCTATCAAGTGGCAAGTGTAAGTATTGTGTTTAAAAAATATACAAGTACTGTGGTAGTATAGGTCTAATATGTATTTTTGTACTCATACAAACATGGAAGTGAATTATGGCATTAAAGCACATGCATAAGGCTGGTCACAATGGGCAAGAACATAAGCTAGTAACTTACACACTTCCCTAGACTATGTTACTACCTTCATAGTGGGTAGGAACATCTATGTAGTGTCATGCAATGATGTATTTATTAGGTTATAGACTCATTTTTTCTTGAAGTGTGTGATGTTCCGGTAACTTAGCTAGTTACCACAAGCACCTCTCTCTTCATTAAATATGTGCCACATAAGTAAAGTTGTATTAGAGTGTGTGATGTTACTCTTAAGTTCCTCCCCATTGTGACCAGCCTAAGTATATAAAGTTGTAACAACAGTTTTAGGTGCTACATAAGTATACCAAGTATGTGTATTAAATGTTTCAAAAAAAAGTATGTGTATCACTAATTACTTATGCAATTGAGACAAACTATTTTATAACGTTTGTAATGCGTACAAGAAATTTACCTGAACAATGGCTTATGTATTTAACATATCTTTAAGAAATATGAAGTATATCTCTTGTACAACCAATCACGTGGTAAAGCAAAAATGAAGCACATTTTAAAATAAGATTCATATTCATGTCGTATGTTACAAGTTACATTGAACTAAAATTAGTTAAAGAAAACAAACATAGCGTATGGAAATCTCTATATTTGAAAAAGAGCAAACATTTACATTTATAATTATTTTCAAACTTGTTAGACTTGCCATTTAGTATAGCCAAATTACCCTTAACGACTAGACCCCTAGATTTGAATTCTCCTCTTACCTCTCGAGAGGTAAGTGGAAGGATCATAAATTTTCTCCTAAGGTTATATACTAAACGAAAAACAAGCAAGTTCATATATGTTTGTAAATTTTGATTCTAGAATATGATCATCTGCAGCCACATAAAATTCACATGGCGAATTTTATTTTAAAGTGAATTGCACAGTAGTAAATATTGTACAACAACTCACTTTGTAAGGTTTGCTCAACTCACAAATGCTATTTATTTTTACCAACAAAAATACATGGACCTGGTCCTCCCTTAATCTATATGTTTGTTTGCTTTTCATATTTTCCTACTATGCATGTATTTTTTTACTAAGTTTCGTGACACATATTCAATTATTTTAACACAGTACAATCGCAGATGCTCACATACACTCACCCCTATAAAAGCACACACGCGCATCCTATTCCTACGAGCGCCTTCGAGATACTGAGTTGGCACAACATCTTGAGATTGCCGAAGTCACCATAAGCGCCTCGAAGTCGATGGTAACATCTCCTCCCACCGAACGAACATCGCCGAAAAATTGAAATAATGAAAGAAAAATACGAGCACCAATGACAAGTTTAGCACTTGAACCTTGGTGGGCTAGTTCCACCACAAGGAACCTAACCATCTGACACATGTATAATGTTATTTTTTATGCAGGGTAAAGGGAGTTTTATTTCATGATTGTAGTTACTGTCACGAGGCAAAAGTTCCTCGATACATAGGGGTCCTTGATGCAACCACATAGCCATGATACACTCCGTACGACTATAATTCGTCAAACAATCGACAACTCTATTTTGTACCCTACTAATTTCTGAGGAATAAACTCCATATCTACCATTAAAGCTTTGATCTCTGCAACAAGATGACCGTACGCCGAACGAATAAGACCATCGCCAGTAATACAAGATAAGGCCTTCGTGGAGTCAGATTGGACAATTACGATGAGCTAGAGTGTTGTAGGCTTGTAGCGCCAAAGCCATCCCCTGCATGATTGCACGGATTTCAACCTTCAGGGCGTCATTGTAGTTAAAAACAAATCGCGACAAGCTGCAAAAAATGACGGACCCATCGTATCGCTGCACGATCATGCCTGCCGCCGCCACCCAACTCTCAATCAAAAAGGAACCATCCACAGACAAGGCAACATGAACAAAGCCTCCAAAAAAATTAGTTAACATACTTTTCATGGACATTGCCCAATTATACCCCGTAAAAAATACTAATAAAATGTCTATTTTATCCTTTAGCCAACTAAAATTTCAATTTCGCGTGTATTCATAGTACTCCCTCCGTCCTTGAAAGAACTTTGTTGGAGGGTCAAACTATCTCAAAGTTTGCCCGAGTTTGTGCAAAAATATATCAATGCTTGTGATACTAAATAGGTATATGACGAAAATATATTGTATCATGAATCTAATGTAATTTGATGACGTAAATGTTGGTCTATTATTGTATAATACATCAAACACAAAAAAAAATGACTGTTGGAAGCATGGATTTATAAGGAGCAGTTATAGTAAATCACTATTTTTTCGAGGTATAAATACCTCAGTTCGGAAATATAGTAACCAACTAAGCATGTCTCTAAGCGCCGTTAAGATTGTCCTCTACTTAACCGCGTTTTATGTCTCCAATACAAAGCCGCATATTCCCTCAAAAAAACAAAAAAACAAAGCCGCATAAAACGCAGGGCCCCCTCCCCCTGGGATCGTCGTCCTCCCCACACTCCCACGCGCCCCCGATACAACGCAACGCTCCTCTCTCTCCCCCATCCCTCGCTGTCCTCCGCGGCAAGTCAAGTGGAACGCGAATCGAAAAGCAGCGGCCGGAGGCGGAAGGGAGCGTGACGCCACCGCCCGCCATGAGGCTCCTCGTCCCCGACGGCGCGCGCCAGCACTCCGAGGCCACGCTGCGCCGGCACCGCCCGCCGTCCGAGGCGCCGCCGGAGGCGGCCGGAGCTAGCGGGAGGACGGTGGCGGTCGGGATCAGGTGGGACGCCGCCAGCCGCGAGCTCCTTACGTGGGCGCTCGTCAAGGTCGCCAATGCCGGCGACCGCGTCGTCGCCCTCCACGTCGCCGCCGGTGCGTCCCCCCCTCTCCACGGCCCAGCGCCGCCGGTCACCCGTGTCTCTAATTTCCTCGCCCTCACTTTTTACCAAGTTCGAGTTCCGTGGTTGCGAAATTTTCCCTTCGGTCTCCTCATGAGATTAATCTCCTCCTTTTCCTGCCTTTTCATTCAGCAGGCGGAGGAGGGGCTGGGCTGGAGGAGAGGAGGAAGGCCGCGGATTCGCTCGCGACGGTGCTCGCCGTGTACGACGGCTTCTGCAACCTCAAGCAGGTCCGTCCCTCCCTGCTTCCCCAAAACGCTCTCTGTTTTTTGTTACCACTACTTTATTTATTATTATTCGCGGGAGTAACTTCCGGATTCTATTCAATGGCCGCGGTTCATCAAAGCGCTTGCCTTTTTCGTCACGGAGAGCTCCCAATTTGACCCGTCATTAATTTGCTGGCCCATCCAAGTTTAGCTCAAACTTAAAACTTTCCACCTCTTCCGTACCAATTTGATGGCGACAATAGCTTACCGGGTGGTCGGGTCCAACTTCAGTGTTTTCATTCAGTTTTGGCAGCTCTTAATTTTCACCTCCAACCATTAAATTTTACTTTTACCGGTAGTGTTTTGTCAAGCTGCAAAAAGTTTAGGGGCAAGGACTTTTTAGCCCTTTGATCCTACCACCGGGAATTTGCCTCAAAATTAACTCTCTCTTTTCAAGTTTTTTCCCCTCAAAATTCTCATCACTTTGTTCTTCCACTTACATTCAACAGATCAACTTGGAGCTCAAGGTCTGCGGAGGATCGTCTATCCGGAAAACTCTGGTTAAAGAAGCAGCTTCTTGTGGTGCTGCGCATCTGATCCTCGGCGTGGCTAAGAATTCTCGGTCTTTTGGGTACTGAATTTGCACATTCTCCACTCCTTTGTTGCTAAATTGGCCCAAATTAGTCTGTTCCTCATATTAGTGTCCTCGTTTCTTTTCAAATATATATCAGATCCTCCTCCACTTCAGTTGCCAAGTACTGTGCAAAGAGAGTCCCCACGAGTTGCTCGGTTCTTGCTGTGAACAATGGCAAGATTATTTACCAAAGAGTTGCCGCCCACGAAGAACCATTCAATAGCACTAGCGCACGTAAGTCAATCAACCATATCGCTTACATTTGTTCATTTCCTGGTCTTTGGTTGCCATGAGCATGCTTAACTCTGTAACTGGAATGCAGCCGAGACTCCAAGGAGGAGTTACCGCAAGCTTCTGACTTCCCTGATGGGAGAAAAAACTCAGGACGAATGCATAAAGGATAACAGGTCCATTTCTCGGGCTGTCACCATGCCAGTGAGGTCTTCCACATCGTCAAAGCAAGTTTCACTAGCATTGGTTCCAGTTAAGGTTTGCCGACGTGAATCACCAGAAGTAGCAACTGGCTGGCCATTCCTAAGGAAGAAGTTATTGCCCAACCGACAGGATGCGTTGTCTGACAAGCCCAAGATGTCTGTGGTGCAGTGGGCAATGCGGCTTCCGAGCAGGTATTCAGCTGTTTCGCCAGTCCATCTTGAACACAGAACTACGAGACCGGACTCAACCAACAGTGTCAGTCATATCTTGCGTGATAGGGTGGTTATCCCCTCCGGAAGCAATTCAGGAAGCTCTTCTGTTGTGATTGAGGAATTGGATACAGAATTTCCAGAGGAGCTGATCTCACTCAAAGAGAAATTCTTATCCCTTTATTCTTCGTACAGTTACAATGAGCTTGCAGATATCACTTCCAATTTTTCACCTGGTATGTATTTCAGATTAATTTCTATCATTCCAATTTCCCTAGACATGTCATGTTTAGCCATTAGGTGCTTGTTTGCGCAGAGTGTATAGTTGGACAAGGTGGCACGAGCCAAGTCTACAAAGGTTGTTTGACGAATGGCAAGGAGTTGGCAGTGAAGATCCTGAAGTATTCCGATGAGGTACTGAAGGAGTTCACGTCAGAGATCGAGATTGTCAGCTCCCTCAGTCAGAAGAACATCATATCCATCACCGGTTTCTCCTTCAAGAACAACGACCTTCTATTGGTGTATGAATACTTGCGAAGAGGAAGCCTAGAAGAAATACTGCATGGTATGCTCCATAACTTGCGTCACCTGTTTTCTTCCCGTGTTGTTTCCATGTAAAAACTCATCTTATTGTTAACGTGATGTAGGCGAGAAAGAATGCAAGAGCATGTTTGGTTGGACCGAGAGGTTCAATGTGGCAGTAGGTGTTGCTCATGCCCTGGATTATCTCCATGGTAACGGCAACAGTCGCCCGGTGATCCATAGGGATGTCAAGTCGTCAAATATCCTTGTCTCAGAGGATTTTCAGCCAAAGGTAAACCTATCGTCCTGTTCCACAACATGCTTCAGCTCTTGTGCAACGTCAGATTAGCTGAACCAAGATATATCTATATTCGTGTGATGCAGTTATCAGACTTTGGCCTTGCACTCTGGGCCGCTGATGCAACACCCCAGATCACATGCAATGACGTCGCAGGAACTTTCGGGTTAGTTAGCTGTTCATGTGCACACTAGCTTTGCCTTTTCATGCTCTGCTGCAATGTATTTTTACTGATGTATGTATACATACCTTCCCCCAGGTATTTGGCTCCTGAATACTTCATGCATGGCAAGGTGAACGACAAAATCGATGTTTTCGCCTTTGGTGTTGTTCTTCTCGAACTTGTCTCAGGCAGGAAACCTCTGTGCACTGGTTGTCCGAAAGGCCAGGAGAGTCTAGTTATGTGGGTAAGTGCATCATTTCTATGCATCATCATCTGTTGATTGTTTGTTTGACAATAAAAATTGGCTTGATTTTGGTAAAGAAGGGTTTCTTCCTGTAGTTTTAACGAAAAATTTGGTTGTTTGTGTTGTATAGGCAAATTCTATCATCCAAGGTGGAAAGCTCACGCAACTGGCCGATCCTAGCTTGCCTACCGAAGGCCATGCCGATGAAATTGAGAGGATGACACTTGCCGCTTCGCTCTGCATCAGACCAACACCTCAACACCGTCCTCACATCGCAGTGGTGAGATTTCGATTCTGATAGGCTATGCCATTCATTATGTTGGGTATTTCCTTTGTACTCCCATCTTACAAGCAGCATCCGTCTGTAAACATCAGGTTCTGAAGCTACTTGATGGTGATAATGACATTCTCAAATGGGCGAGATCGCACGTGGGGCTATCATACGAGAGCGATGGCGACGAGGATGTGGTCACGCTCGCACCTCCGGAGAACAACACCAACATCCAGTCCTACATCAATCTGGCCTTTGACGTGGACGACGACTCCGCCTCGGTGAGCAGCAACGACTTCATCACGGCAAACACGTCCCTGGAAGAGTATCTGCAGGGAAGATGGAGCCGGTCGTCGAGCTTCGACTGACCGATCGATCCATGGCAGAGTTGGTGCCCCATTTTTGTGTATAGAGATCCTTTTCCTCTCCCACTTGTTGGTAAGTTAACCTGTTGCTGCTCCTTGGGTGAGAGGTGGCACATGCAATGCAATTGCCCTCCTCAAGGCCTATGTTCTGGTCATTATTTCTTAATTTTTTTACCCTAGAGTTGTTATGAGTGAGCCTGTAATGTTCTCACCCAAAGGATGAGATGAGGAATAAAGTAGAGTAGGGAGGATATAACCGTGGGTTGTTTGCCCACACCCAAATCACTAGTGCTTGTTCCACCCTGTGCTCGCTTGTTAAGAGTAAAATTATCATGAGACTGAGACTGCTATGTTTGCTACTGTATGAGACATTATTTACTGCTGAATTTCACTGTGGATGTTGAACTGCTTCTAGTGCCTTGTGCTATTACCCACCACATTGCTCCAGATCATGAGTAAGGTCAGCAGGATCAATGTATTCACACCCAGATACTACTATTAATCTAGCCTTGTGCTCCACGATGATGCCTGTGCTTGTGCGTCCATTGGACAATGAACTGCCAGAGTCAGTATGATAACCAAGTAACCAACTAATGGGTGTCTGCTTCAGCATGGCATCTCATGGTCCCGGGCATCAGGTCGGTCCAACCAACGAACAGAGCCGATCATCATTAAAAGGAAAGAAAAGAGAAGATCATGGAGGAGTAAAGCTGTCCTACTAGTAGTAGGATACTAAATGATTTGGTGATCGCAGGCACAGTTGGGACATGTTGCATCACATGGGGCTGGCTGGGGGAATCACATGAACCAACCAACCAACCCCCGTGGATGGATGCATGGTACCCGGCAATGGCAGGATTCTTGGGAGAGTTACCTGTGCACGCCAGCATCAGAGAAGAGAACCGACACCGAGAAGCCGTGACCAGAGCTTTGCTTGACGACAGACAGCGAATAATGGGGACGCACGCTTATTATGGCACGCATGGATAATAGTCAACAGCATCGCAAGTCGCAGGTCCCAACAAAGCAAAGCGCAACCATTGCAGCAGGTCCTCCAACACTATATGGAGGAGAGTGTGTGAGAAAAATGATCATGATGCTAATACTACTAGTAACATGTTGCTCCCTCTATCCCATAATATAAGAGCATTTTTGACACTAGTGTAGTACTCTTTCTGTCCCAAAATATTAGAGCGTTTTTTGTACTAGTGTAGTGTCAAAAACGCTCTTATATTATGAAACGGGAGGAGTAGTATAAAAAAGGAGAGAGTAGAACCCAAGATCAGCTGCTTCTCGGGAAAGGGAACCGCAGGGGAGACCTGAGGCGTCGGTGTGGTGGAAATGCTGAGCTCCGCTGCTTGGTGAGGGGTTTCTCTTTTTCCACGGTGGGGCGAGCAATTGTGGCTGGCCGTTGAAACACTTCGCTGCCTTTTTATCATCTTGAAATTCGCTTACACACTAGTAAACGTGCTGGCAGTCGTGCCCCATAACGTTCAGCTTTGAAGCGGGTCTGTTTTTCTGTATAGAAAAGCGAAATCCTCAATTGACAGTGCTACCTTAGAGGGAATAGCATTCCAACACTGATTTTGCCTCGGGCTGGACAAAAAAGCACCTGTCACCTTCCTTCTCGTTCCAAAGGCGAGAGCTCCCCATCGTATAGCATTCCAAATCTAAAATGTCCTCTCTGACCTCTTTTGGTTTGAAGAAATTTTGTTGGAATTTTAAATGGTAGGAATTTCATAGGAAAAATTTGCTTTCAGGCCCTTTGGTTTGTAGGAATAAAATATTATTCCTGTATAGCATAGGAACTAATTCTTTGTGTTCTAGAGGAAAAAAAACATTAGCCTATATTGAGTAAAATGCATCATAAGTCTTAAAACTATCATAGATGTGTCAGTTTAGTCCTATAACTTTCAAACTGCACTTTTGGGTCCTAAAACTATCGGAAGTATGTCAGTTTAGTCCTATAACTTCGAAACTGCACTTTTGGGTCCTAAAACTATTGGAGGTGTGTCATTTTTAGTCCCATAACTTCAAAATTGCAGTTTTGGGTCTCAAAACTATGCATGTTTGTTCATCTGAGGTCCTAATCTTGCATGGCCACCATCCATGGTGCATTTTTTTAAATGAGCCCTTTGTATGTGTTTATATCCCCCAAAGTGGTACATACGCTTCCACGTTGCAGTGTGTCCTGCAACCTGCATGCCCACCACCTGCATGGCCATGAGCTGCACGATAGCCTCCCTAAGAGGTTTGGCGTGACCGTCGGGAGACCCCGAGCTAGTCGGCATGAAGGATCGACATCCTCTCCCTCGGCGAGGCCGCCGGGAGATCCCGAGCCAATTGGGATGGAGTACGCCATCCCACTCTCTCTCTCTCTCTCTTTTGTTGATATCGCTGCTGCCCGACACCCTTGCCGTAGAGTTGGCCGTGCAGCTGTTGTTTGGGCACGAGCATGGTCATAGGTGGTGAGTGTCAGGCGACACAAAGGAGTCTTGTGAAACGCAAAGTCGGGCGCAGAGGTCGCCGAGAGACACAACCCTAGCAAGAGCTATAGGTGGGTAGCAATTGGACATTGTGCGACATGTCGCTTCTGCTTCTGGGGGAGGCCGAGATGACCGGTCTACTCTCCTCATTGGAGCTCAAACCATCATTCCACCGATGGCCTCTGCATCTGCCGCCTCGAGCATTACGTGCGTGGGAGAAGACGAAGCGTGAGAATGAGGCGAGACAACGCTCTAGTTTTTTTTTTGCATATTTACAGGTGGGCCCATTGGGTCAGTCAACGTGGCTACAATCCAAGCATTTCCAAGTGACTCACAGGGTCAATGCTAACCATGCAAGCTTAGGACCTAAGAGGAAGAAACTTACATAGTTTTGGGACCCACAACTACTGTTTCAAAGTTATAGGACTAAACTGACACACGTTTTAGGACCCAAAAGTGCAGTTTCGAAGTTATAGGACTAAATTGACACACCTCTGATAGTTTTAGGACCCAAAAGTGCAGTTTCAAAGTTATAGGACTAAACTGACACACCTCCGATAGTTTTAGGACTTATGATGCATTTTACTCGCCTATATTCAATGGGAAAAAAATCATATCCTATGAACCACATAACATCTTCTTTCTTATATATAGAATTTGAGATACATATCATCTCATTTTGTATGTGTTTTCTATTCGTATGAAATTCATATCCTATGAACCAAAGAGGCCATCAGCTGCTGTCGTGTTAGCCAGAAAATTTCGCATGACACAGTAGTCAGTCAGTAGAGTCACGCTGCACGCCCCTTGTGACACCAGAGGACATGAAGTCTTTCCCTTAGTTGAGCAGGTCCTTGAGCAGGCCACTGCATTGAGAGAAAATCAGAGCACACTCTCGACCTGAGGACAATTTGGCTCTGAATCTGATCTGACACATTAATCTGATCTAACACATTATTACAAACTTTTTAAAGAAAATAATGCATACGACGGGGAGCGGCTATATTTCGCTTATAGCGACCCCGAAGGAGCTCTCGCTTTTGGAACCCCTTCTCAATAGGCGGGTGGAGCGCTGCTTTCCGGCGCACATTTTTTTCCTTTTCTCTCCATTTTTGTCTAAAAAACATTTTTCCTTTTTACTATTGTTCGTTTACTTTAACTTATATTTCTAAAATTCAAAAGAAATCCTTAAATTTTAAAAACATTCATCATGCATTCAAAAAAAGTTTAAAAAATATATAAAAAGTTCATGTAATTCAATAAAGTTGATAGCATTCTAAAAATGTGTGTTTAATTTTAAAAATCACGCACTTCATAAAAACATTCATAAAATTTTACAGAAAAATGTTTGTAAAATTTTAAAAACGCATAATAAAAAATTATTTTACAAAGTCATAAAATTTTCCATGAAATTCTAAAAAATGTTTGTACAACATAAAAAAATCTCGTAATTAAAAATGTTTGGGAAATTCATAAAATGCTCACACGTTTTCAAAATATGTTTGTAACATTTCAAAAATGATTATAAGTGTAAGTAAATGTTTTCTTAATTAAACAAATGCTTCTTGCCAATAGAAAATGTTCAACGTGTGTTTGATAAATATTTAACATGTTTCTAAAATATTTAAAAATTGTGTATTTTGAAAATGTACATCATGTATATGAGTAGTTTTCAACATATATCAAAAAATGTTATGCGTGCATAAGAAATAGGTACAATGCGTATTAAAAATAGACTTGTGTTGAAAAATTAATAATGAAAAAGAAACAGACAGAAAAAAACCTGTAAAAGCCGTTAAAAGAAACAAAAAACAAAGAAAACAAAAAGATGAAAAATAAATTTTTTGAAAAAATTAATAGAAGGAAAAGTAAACCGATGAAAATAGTAAAAACCAATAAGAAAAATCACATAGAAAGAAGAAACGGGGAAAAAATTAAAATAACAGGAAAAGAAGAAAAATAGAAACACGGAAAACAGAAAAGGAAAACGCACGGAAGGTTCTAAAAACAGACAAGATCGATCTATAGAACCTTCCCTAAACTTCTTAGGTGGGCCGACCTACTAAGATGAGTGTATCTCCGACGCCAGAGGCGAGATCAAGCTACGCCTCGGTACTAGTGAGAAATAGCTTTCGCGCATATATGACGGGGACACCGGGCATGTATACAATGGTTGATCTTCTGTTGCTTGTGTATGTGAGCATTTGAGACTGTATCGTGCTAAAACACGACGCTCGTGGGGCTGCGTGGAAGTAGGCAATCGTGCTTCCTGCTGTCGTGCAATGCAAGGAATGAGAGGCATGAGTGCTTTTGACAAATTATCCTCATTTTCGGTGAGAAATAGAGTGAACTAGTGGCTAAAGCGTGCTTCGCTCTGCTATTCTTCACTCGCTGGGTTATTTTTTTCTCTAGCAGGTTATTGCAGTTGGTTGTTTTGTTTCCATATTATGTACAATGGTTTGAGTTTTAATTATGTTATGGCAGTGTTTTTACTCATTTGTATAGCATGTTGGACTACTGTTTGAGATGATATTGGTTTTAAGAGGAGAATGAAGTTGTTAGATGCCTGATTGTGGTAGCCTTACACGTTTCAGCCTTGGTGTCAATTGGTGGAGGTTGTCTCTTATTCCAAGTTCTAACTGTGGAATTGCTAGTATAACAACTACATGGGCTGATGTATAAAGCCGTCGCTCGCTTAGTTTGGCTCCCTGCTTCGCTTGCTCACTTTGTTTTTTATTTCGCTCACTCCACTGTTTGCTTGGAAAAAGCCTTCTACATATTTTTTATTTGAAGAATTATTGTAAGTGCATCTAGTTGGTTTTGGAGTATTGACGACAAACCTGGTTGAGGGACTAATGTGTTTGTGAGAATTCCAGGATAACACAGGTAGTAGTCCCTCATTGATTCGGTTTACCTACCGGAGATGACCCCTAAAAATGTATGAAGACATTGAAGATACTGATGGTATGTGAAGATATTCACATTGAAGACTAGGACAACAGAAGGCATTGCGTGAAGACTATGGAGCGCGAAGACTTAGTTGTTTCGTTGTTTCCTTCTCTTCTTTGTGAGTCGTAGGAACCACCGTACTGTTAAGTGGGGTCCCAGTGAACAAAGTCAGAGTGACTGAAGTGATGCTCAACCAAATCCTATGTCTTCGAGCGAAGACAATGAGAGCAAATCGTATCCAGAGTGGATGAGTCAGCTTTACTTGTAGCCCAAGTCAAGCTGCCAAGGTGTTTGAAATCGACCGTTGGAACACGTGTCGGTTCCTTAGTGACCTGTGGTCATTTCGACAAATCAGGTCGGGTTGCCTAGTGGCTATAAATAGCCCACCCCTACACCATAAATTGGTGGCTGCTCAGAGTTGTGCACGGCTTTTGTCGCTTGAGAGCAACCCACCTCCAAGCTTTTGAGAGAGAGAAATTCTTGCGAGGACAAAGCCCAAACACCTAGAGCCAAAGAGTGTTAGGCATCATCAAGTCTTTCTCGTCTGCAAGTGACTCAAGACTTGTTACACTTGAGGACTGTGAATCCTCCAGCCGGTTAGGCGTCGCGTTCTGAGCATCCAAGAGTCATTGTGGATCGCCGGTGAACGAAGTTTGTGAAGATTTGAAAGTCTACCTTGAAGACTTACCAAAGTGATTGGGCGAGTACTGGGTGTCCTTAGCTCAAGGGGAATAAGGTCAAGACGTGGTTTTCTGAGTTGAATCTCAGCCTCCCTAACAGACGTCTGCTTGTCACAAAGAATCGAACTGTACAACAAATCTCGTGTCCTCAACAAGTGACTGGTTCTATCCTCTCCCTCTCTTTACTTATAGTTTGTCTTCGTGAAGTCATTGCCTGCTTACACTACATGTTTGACTTCACTGTGTGACTACTATCATTGTTTGGCTTCATACTATCTTTCATCCTGATCTTTACTACCTAGCTGCTATTAGTCTTCGTGCTTTCACTTTATTGCATACTTGACTATGGCTTGCTTAGTGTAGTCTACCTTCCGCTGCATATCCATAGGTTCATTTCTATTATTTGTCTTCGAAACTCTCATGTTTTGAAGACGTTCATAAAAATCGCCTATTCACCCCCCTCTACTCGATAACTAGCACTTTCAATTGGTATCAGAGCAAGGTACTCCCTTGTTATGTGTGATTCGGTTTAACCACCTGGAGTTTTAGCTATGTCGATCGCAGGATAATCAAAGTCTCCGCTGCTTGCCCTGTCCTTCGATGGAACTGCATATCCTCTTCGGAAGAATAAGATGCGATGCATCTTGAAGCCATTGATATCGACCTCTGGTATGTCGTCAAGAATGGCGTTCACAAGACTGGTGAAGGTGTCACCCCTGCTGATGTCAAGAAGTTCATTCAACTGGATTCTACTGCCAAGAACATCATCTGTGGTCATCTGACCAAAGGACAGTATGGCCGTGTGAGTGCTCTGAAAACGTCAAAGCTAGTCTGGGACTGGCTTGATACGTCTCCGTTATATCTACTTTTCCAAACACTTTTGCCCTTGTTTTGGACTCTAACTTGCATGATTTGAATGGAACTAATCGGACCGACGTTGTTTTCAAAGAGATTGCCATGATGTTGTTTTATGTGCGAAAAACAAAAGTTCTCGGAATGACCTGAAACTCCACGGAACATCTAGTTAAAAATAATAAAAAATCCTTGCCAAAGATGAAGACCAGGGGGCCCACACCCTGTCCACGAGGGTGGGGGGTGCCCACCCTAGGGGGCGCCCCCTACCTCGTGGGCCCCCTAAGGCTCCTCCGACGCCAACTCCGACTCTATATATTTGTTTTCGGGGAGAAAAAAAATCAAGGAGAAGAAATCATCGCGTTTTACGATACGGAGCCGCCGCCAAGCCCTAAAACCTCTCGGGAGGGCTGATCTGGAGTCCGTTCAGGGCTCCGGAGAGGGAGATTCGTCGCCGTCGTCATCATCAACCATCCTCCATCACCAATTTCATGATGCTCACCGCCGTGCGTGAGTAATTCCATCGTAGGCTTGCTGGACGGTGATGGGTTGGATGAGATCTATCATGTAATCGAGTTAGTTTTGTTAGGGTTTGATCCCTAGTATCCATTATGTTTTGAGATTGATGTTGTGAAAGTGCAACTATCCCTGGGTGGTTTTGGTAATTCCTAACAACATATAGCTCATTGAGCTAACATTATTCCAAGATAAATATTTCAGGAAAAGCTCAATGAATGGCATGGCATGGATGAGGAAAGTGGACCCCTCAAAATACTAAGGACAAAGGATTGGCTCAAGCTTCAAGTACAAGACTCTATATTTTATATTTTAGTGATCCAAGATCACATTGAGTCCATAGGAAAAGCCAATACTATCAAGGAGTGATGAGGTGTTGCTTAATGAGGTTCTTGCTTCAAAGTGCTTAGTGATATGCTCCAAAACCCTCAACTACCTTCCCACATCCACATATGACCTAAACCAAAAGTCAAACTAGGCCACACCAATTCTATCTATCCGGCGCCACCGAGTTCAGATGTCATAGCCACTGCCACAAACCCTAGGCAAATCGGTTTCACCGATAGGGATCTCGATCTCACCGAGATGGGATTGTAATCTCTCTGTTTCCCTTGGTAACATTTCAGTTCCGCCGAGATGAGTGATAGGTCCCACCGAGATTGCAATGTAAACTCTCTGTTTCCTTTTTGTAACGTTTTGGTCCCACCGAAATGAGCGAATCGGTCCCACCGAGTTTACCTGACCAACTCTCTTGTTAGCTTATTACCAAAATCGGTCCCACCGAGTTTGTGTAATCGGTCTCACCGAGATTACGTTATGCCCTAACCCTAACATATCGGTCCTACCGAGTTGCATGTCAGTCCCACCGAAAATCATAACGATCGCTAGGTTTGCTAAATTGGTCCGACCGAGTCTCTCAATTTGGTCTCACCGAGATTGGTAGATTGTGTGTAACGGTTAGTTTTTGTGTGGAGGCTATATATACCCCTCCACCCACTCTTCATTCTGGAGAGAGCCATCAGAACGAACCTACACTTCCAGTACACATTTTCTGGGAGAGAACCACCTACCCTTGTGTTGAGGCCAAGATATTCCATTCCTACCATATGAATCTTGATCTCTAGCCTTCCCCAAGTTGCTTTCCACTCAAATCTTCTTTCCACCAAATCCAAATCCTGTGAGAGAGAGTTGAGTGTTGGGGTGACTATCATTTGAAGCACAAGAGCAAGGAGTTCATCATCAACACACCATTTGTTACTTCTTGGAGAGTGGTGTCTCCTAGATTGGCTAGGTATTGGGGATGTTACTACTGGGCGTAAACCGGCCTATTTGGGCCGGGTTAACTTCATCAGTAGTTCAATAGTGTAAAAGCCCAAGAGGCATGAGTGTAAGGGCCCAAGGCCTATAGTCGGTTCAGAATCAGAGCAGTAAACCGCCTGATGTATAACTTGTACTTGTAAGTTAGAATAGAGAGAGACCAACCCGGACACGAATATGAACCGGAGGTTGGGACTCTCTGAGCCGACGGGCGTCACCCGTGTATATAAGGGGACGACCCGGGGCGGTTCAAGGGACAGACGACAACAACTCGAGGCCTAGGCAAAGCTGTTTGCTCCCTAGTCATCAAGACCACATCAATCCCATCACAAACTAGACGTAGGCTTTTACCTTCATCGAAGGGGCCGAACTAGTATAACCCTCGTATCTTTGCGTCCGCTTTAACCCCTCTAAGTTAACCCGTAGCGATGGCTCCGCGACTAAGTCCTTTCATAAGGACATCTGCAGTGACAAAACCACGACAGTTGGCGCCCACCGTGGGGCTATCGCACGATGGTTTGATGATCTTGGAGGGCAAGCTCGAAGGACTCGAAGGCTATGCTGTGGGCCGGATGACCAAGAGTCGTCGCGGCAAGCTCTACATCAACGATGCAGCCGGGCCCCGAGGCCGGCTCGATTGAGTACGGGTACCGGGTCCCTTTGGTGGCATACACGCTTTCATCGGCAAGATCGGTGAGCTAGGGCTGAGCCGGACATCCAGACCGACCTCGCCGAGACGGCTCAGGCGTCGCGTAAACCTGCCCAGCTAAACCGGCCGTCAAGCGTGCTTCGTGGGAGTCATCCACGGAGGAAATTATGAGGACGGATCAGCATCTCGGTGGCGAAACCGCTGTCTACTCGTGACGAAGTCGTCGACCGGAGAAACCGAGTCTCTGATCACCGCAAGATGGCCGATTGGGGCTGTTCGATGGTGACAATATTCCGGACCCTGGATATGCCCAACCGGTTGGAATATTCATGGCGATGCATACGCGATGCTTCACTCTTCGACCGCTGCGATAATGGTCGCCGGTTCAACAGCGGCGATGGCAGCCGAGGCAGAGGCCCCGTCGCCCGCCGCTCAAGTTTTATCGAGCTGTTCGATCGCTGGTCATGCTCATGGCGAGGCTAACCCGCGAACCAGACATTCATAATGCGGAGATTGCCAAGGTGAAGGAACAAATCACTCAAAGCTAAAGCGGATCTGGCAACCGCAGACGCCAGATGGCGGCAGAGCGGCCGCTTTGGATGCGCAGTTATAGGCTCATCTTTGGATCGTAATCCATCGCATGAAGTCATGAAAATGAAATATAGATCCCGCTTTGCCTTCGCCGAGGGAAGAGACCTCTTCAACACCCGGAGCAGGATCAAGAATCCGCGGTGGTAAACCGGCGGAAGCACTGGACGGGTATGCCGGTTCAGCCCCGCATCATAGATCTACCTCGCCATCATACCGGCACGCCTCAGGCTGTGCAAACACCTCCAGGTCACTACTCCAACCCGATGGATAACCTTGTTGCAGCTGCGGCACGGTTGGAGGCGATTCCAATTGAGGGCGATTCACCACAGGCGATGGAGACGCGCCGGGTCAAGGAACTCCTTAGGACAGCTCGGTCCAACAGAAGCGATTCAGACAACCGCGATCGATCCACTCTACCCCCCGCCCAAGCCGGAGCTATAGCAGGCGCGTGGATGAACCGGCCGTATCAAGTAATGCGCGGCGCGGTGCACCCCGTGGCAACAACCCGGCGGGTGGTTTCGACAATGCTCACGAGGTGGTGGACCGGGCCCGAGCACATAGGGAGGCCGAGTTAGCGACAAAGATCGATTATCACTTCGCGGTTCGTCTGACCATTTTTGAGCCTGGGGTTACCTCTAGCTCTTTGGGGGTGCCTTGCCTCGTCCCCGCTTTACGCAATGTACGCTTGCCCAAGGATTTCATGGGGCCGCGCAAGGTGCCGAATTATACCGCCGATTTGGCTCCAGAAGCATGGATAGAGAGTTATGAGATGGCCATGGAGATGCTGGATGTGGATGAAGCCGCGTGTGCCAAGTACTTCACCATGATGCTCGAAGGCACGGCCCGTACTTGGTTGAAAAACTTGCCACCCAATTCCATCAGTTCGTGGGCCTAGTTACGGGCCCGATTCATTCAGAATTTCAAAGATACCTATAAGCAGCCCATGTCTGTGGTGGACTTGGCGGCTTGTGTCCAGGCTGAGGGGGAATCAACAACCCATTGGGTACGCCGCGTTCCGGAAGTCTTACATTCTTCAGACCGGATCAACGCTGATTCTGCGATCTTGACCCTAGAGGGCAACTGCCGATTTAAACCTTTAAAGTTGAAGCTGGGACGCATGAAGCGGTTTTGCAATGACATGGGCACTCTCATGGGCGTTTTAGTGAAGTATGTTGATTCCGATAGTACCAAGGATCCCGAGTCCGATGATGATGATGAGACAGGAGGGAAAGAAGAACAAAGAAATCCAGAGGCCAAAGAAGATCACTCGGCGGGTAATGGTGGAAGTAAGCGTAAGTTTAATGGCAACATGGACTTCAGAGCCAACACCAACGCTACAGGACAAGGGCCAGTGGCGCAAGGGTAAACAACCGAATCGAGGTGGTGCGCCTAACCCCAATCCGGACCGATTGAACTATCTGTTGAATCAACCCTGTCCGAAGCATGGGACGAAGGAGGCGCCAGCAAACCACCTTTGGAAGGATTGTTACATTATGCAGGAGTTCAAAAGTTCTAATGCTTTCCGGTATGATCAAGGTTCCGGCGGCGGTTCAGGGTCCGGCCCGGGTTACGGTGGAGGAAATCCCGGTCCAGGGTTTAATGGTAATCCGGGCGGACATAACAATCAGAACAATCAGAACAACCAAGGTGGTTACAATCAGCAGCAGCAGCAGCAGCAGTCGGGTTATCAGAGCAACCCAAAGCAGTTGAATGGTGGGCAGTACCACGTCTTCACCACCAGCTTAGACAAACGAGACCGGAAGCTTGAGCGGGCAAGAACGTGGTTGAACCGGCCGTGTTCATTACCTACGCTGGTCGAGCAGCCCATCGTGGAGTAGAGAGGATCATCCTCCCGGGTTGACAATCCTGGTCACTTAGCCCTCGTGGTGGCACCTCGTGGAGGTTACAAGTTCACCAAGGTGCTTATGGACGGAGGAGCAGCATCAACATCCTCGTACTACGAGACCTTCCGTCAGATGGGGTTAACAGATAAACATCTCAAACCGTCCAATACAGTGTTCCATGGTGTGGTGCCTGGCAAGTCAGCATATCCGGTTGGTAAAATAGCTCTGGAGGTGGCATTCGGGGATGAACATGACTCCAGATCAGAAACATTGACGTTTGAAGTGGTGAAAATTCAAAGTCCCTATCACGCCCTGTTTGGGCGGCCGGCTTATGCCAAGTTCATGACACGACCTTGTTATATCTATTTGCAGCTCAAGATGCCGGGTCACAAGGGGACGATAATGGTTCATGGGAGCCGCAAGATCGCTTTGGAGTGTGAGGAAGGTGATGCAGCTTACGCAGAGTCGGTTTGTGCCACCGAAGAGCTGAAGTACTATAAGGATAATGTTGATCCGGCGGACATGACTCCGTTGAAGAAGCCAACTACGGAGCACGAACCGGCCCTGAAGTTTAAATCGGCAGCTGAGACTAAACTTGTTGACTTTGTAACTGGCGATTCGTCCAAGCAGTTCATCATCAGTGCCAACTTGGATCCTAAATAGGAAAGCGCGCTCATCGAGTTCATCCGTGAGAATCGGGACATTTTTGCATGGAAGCCTTCTAACATGCCAGGTGTACCGAGGGAGCTCGCTGAGCACACTCTTAATGTTGATCCCAAGTATAAACCGGTAAAACAGTTTCTCCGCCGGTTTAACGAGGAGAGGCGTAAGGCCATCGGAGAGGAGGTTGCCAGGCTCTTAGCAGCAGGTTTTATCGTTGAAGTTTTCCATCCAGAGTGGCTTGCTAATCCGGTGCTGGTCCTTAAGAAAAACGGCACTTGGCGCATGTGTGTGGATTACATAGATCTTAACAAGGCTTGTCCAAAGAGATCTTTTGCCCTCCCCGCATTAACCAGATTATTGATGCCATCATGGGGTTATGAGCGTTTGAGCTTTTTGGATGCATATTCGGATATCATCGATCAAGATGGCGGTTAAGGACCAGGAGAAGACAGCATTTATCACTCCCTTTGGAGCCTTCGCTATGTGTCTATGCCTTTTGGGCTCAAGAGCCCAAGCAACTTATCGGCGTTATGTCATGTAATTGCTTGCATGAACAGATCGGCCGTAATGTGCATGCTTATGTGGATGATATTGTGGTTAAGTCAAGGAAGAAGGAAACACCGATTGATGATTTGAAAGAAACCTTTGACAACCCGCGGGTTTACAAAATGATGCTTAACCCGCCAAATGTGTTTTCGTGTTCGCGGGCAAGTTATTGGGTTTTCTTGTGTCCAACAGGGGATTGAAGCTAACCCGAGAAGATTACGGTAACGCCTTGGATTCAATGCGCCTGTGTGTCGCCATTATTCATTGTCGCTGCCATGTCATTTGCTTGCGTGTTGCACTTTGCCATGTCATCATCTGCATTTTTATTATGTCATCATGTGCATTTCATTTTGCATACGTGTTCGCCTCATGCATCCGAACATTTTCCCGTTGTCCGCTTTTGCAATCCGCACTCCTATGTCTCCGCGCCTCCTTTACCTCTTTTCATGTGCGGGTGCTAAACGTTCTCGGAATGGACCGAGGTTTGTCAAGCGGCCTTGGTATAGCACCGGTAGACCGCCTGTCAAGTTTCGTGCCATTTGGAGGTCGTTTGGTACTCCAACGGTTAACCGGGTAACCGCAAAGCCTCTTTTGTTTGCAGCCCAACACCCCTTCCAAAGTGACCCAAAACCCAGCAAACTCCTCTCCATGCTCTCGGTCGTTCGATCACGATCGCGTGGCCGAAAACCGCACCTCATTTGGAGTCTCCTAGCTCCTTCTACCTATAAATACATCTCCCCTCCAAATCCACTTGGATGAATTCGCGGTCTAACCTAGCCTCCTTCAACCTCAGCCACGGACACGCCCAACTTCGCGGACACGCCCACCTCCACCTCACCCGGCCAATCCGCCTCGCCACCTCAGCCAAGGCCTCCTCCACCAACCAGCGGTTGCCACGTCGCCTCGCCGCCCTCCCGCCGCAGTCTGCTGGGCCCGAGGCCGCCCGCCGGGCCTGATCTGGGCGCTCCTCCACCACGCCCGCACAGATCCCGCCGCCGGCCGCCGCCAGCGCTGGCGAAGGCCGCCGCCGCCATGGCGCCTCCGGCGACCTCCGCCCATGGCCGCCGCCGCTGCGCCGCGCCCGCCGTCGCCTCGCCGCTGGCGGCGCCGCCGCCGCCGAGACCTCCCGAGACCTCCCTGCCTGCGCTGCTGCCTTCCTCCGCCGGAGGAGCTCGAGCTTCGCCGCCCGATCTGTGCTCGCCCGGCCTCGGCTCGCCGGCTGATCTCCGCCCGGCCTCAAGGCCTCCATGGATCCGCCTCCCGGCACGGATCCGGCGGCCCCACTCGCTGCACCTCTCCTCGTCCTCCGGCCACCACCGCGTCCATCTCCGGCGAGATCCGGCTCGCCTCGAAAACCGTGCTCGGAGGTTGACTTTCCCCGAAATTGTTGCATTTTTGTTGCATATTCATCGCATCATATCTCTGCATCCGTTGCTCCGTTTTGTGCGTATAATATGTCAAAATGTTCGCCTCGAAGATTAGATCATTTCATCTCATTGCATCATTTTCATTTGAGCTCATCTTGATGCCCGAAATACTGTTAGAAGAGTGCTATGTGATGTTAGTTTCTGATTCTTATCAGAACATGCACTTTTGTCATTTTTGCCATGATTGATGTGTGCATCCTATGAACTTGAGTCCTACATGTGTTTTGTAATATGCCATGCCATATTTCCAGGGGTGTATGCCATGTATTTTTGTGATCTATGTGGTGACTAGCACAAGCATGCAAACTAGGTGTCTTGATGTTGCTGATTTCAGCCCTGTTTTGCTGATATTTTGATGCCATGTTAACTTGATGCTACAGAGAGATCCATGCTTATTTTGAGATACTTCAGTAAGGATGTTTTGTTATACATGTTTTGCTCTATCCATCCATGCCCTTGTTTGCAATTATGGAGTGCCATAGCTTGAGTCAATCGAGCTCTACTTTTGCTATCAATTGTTTCCTGGCAGATTGTTTACATGTTATTCAATTTTGCCAAGGTTGTTGTGGGTGGTCCTTGCATGCTATGATGTTGTTCTTGCCATGTATAGCTTCTATGCCATGTCTTCTTATTGTTGGTTGCCTTGCCATGCCATGTATTGCTCTGTGGTGAGTGGTTCAAGCTCACCAACATGCCTACTCATCGTTGTTCCTGCCATGTTTGAATCTGTAATATAACTTGTCATGTTTACATGGGTGCCATCATATTTTCTGATCCTTTTTGGCTTATGGTCACTAAAGGAATTTTGTTATATGCATTTAGTAGATTCATGCCATGCCTTTGTTTGCCATGTTAAGTTCCTGTAACATGTTGTTTCATAGCTCTAAACATTGCAACCTGATGTTATTTCTGCCAATGCCTGAAACTGTTATTAATTGCAATCTTGCCATGTCATTTTGAGCATGTTCTAGTGATTTCTGGAGATAGCTCAGTGTTCATGTTTTGTAATGCTTTACCTGTACATCATGCCCATGCCTTTTGTTATTATGTTGAGGTCCTGTAGCATGTTGTTTTGATGCTTGTAATATGCCTAGTTGCTGTTTTGGATGATTATTGCTATAACTTGTATAGGGTGTATGTGTTGAACCGCTGTCTGCTTTTGAGTGTGCTCTATATGAAAATTGCTTGATTTTGCATGTAGCTTCATATTATCGTGTTGCATCCATGTTTTGAGGTGTTTGCTTGATGTTTGTATGCATTTTGCATCAAAGCCATGCTTATCTTGTTTTGCTCATATCTTCTAGGCAGTAGTTCAATTAAATGAACTTTATATGTAACTTGACTAGAATTTCGTAGATCATCGTGGTGCATCTTAAATTGCTGGTTAACAACTTGAACATAAAGTTATCCGGATCTGGACCAATTTCGAAATTTGCATATGAGGACTTACCGGAATTGTTATATGTTGTTCCCGGCCTCATTTAAACTTGCCTTGATGTGTTGCTCTTGTTTGCATCATCCCTTGCCATGAGTAGCCTCATCCTAGCTTCGTCATGCATCATGGTTGTTGTGCATCATGTCTTGCTCATGTGTGGTGTGTTTACTATGTGGTGTGCTTCTTCTTGTTAGTTCCTGTTTCGTTGCGATCGTGAGGATTCGTTCATCTATGCTTGGTTCGGCTTCATCCGCTCGCCTTCTTCATGGACTCGTTCTTCTTCCTTGCGGGATTTCAGGCAAGATGACCGCTACCTCGATCTCACTACTATCATTGCCATGCTAGTTGTTTCGTTTCTACCGCTATGCTGCGATACCTATCACTTGTTCCTCAAGCCATCCCAAATTGCCATGTCGCCTCTAACCTTTTGCACCCTTCCTAGCAAACCGTTGTTTGGCTATGTTACCGCTTTGCTCAGCCCTCTTATAGCGTTGTTAGTTGCAGGTGAAGATGAAGTTTGTTCCTTGTTGAACATGGAGATGTTGTTCCTTGTTGGAACATGTTTACTTGTTGGGATATCACAATATATCTTTTTAATTAATGCATCTATATACTTGGTAAAGGGTGGAAGGCTCGGCCTTATGCCTGTGTTTTGTTCCACTCTTGCCACCCTAGTTTCCGCCATATCGGTATTATGTTCCCGGATTTTGCGCCCCTAACGCGGTCGGGTGATTTATGGGACCCCTTGACAGTTCGCTTTGAATAAGACTTTTCCAAAGAAGGCCCAACATTGGTTTTACATTTGCCTCACCTAGCCTTTTTTTCCTTGGGAGTCGCGCATCCCGAGGGTCATCTTTATTTACCCCCGGCCAATGCTTGTCTAAGTGTTGGTCCAAACTAGAGCCACTTATGTGCCGCCCGAGGCAACTTGGGGTATCGCTTGCATCAGACGCTTAGCTTATCCGGTCGTGGCTCGAGACGAGATACGCTGCTACTATCGGGATGTCGGCACGCCGGAGGTCTTGCTGGACTTGTTTTATTACCGTCGAATGTCTTGTAGCCGGATTCCGAGACCGATCGGTCTTCCCGGGAGAAGGAATATCCTTCGTTGATCGCGAGAGCTTATCATGGGCTTGTTGGGACACCCCGCAGGTATAAACTTTCAAAGCCGTGCCCATGTTATGTGGCGATGGGAATTTGTTAATATCCGTTGTAGTAAACTTGAAGCAAACTCTTCTAAAATACACCAACCGTGCGCGAATCGTGAGTGTCTCTTTTCGGGTTGATCGAGAGGAGAACACGGTTTCGGGTTATGTCTCGACGAAGTAGGAGTTCAGGATCACTTCTTGATCATTACTAGTTGACGACTGCCTTTGTTTCTCTTCTCGCCTCATTTGCGTATGTTAGCCACCATACATGCTTAGTCGCTGCTGCAACCTCACCACTTTATCCCTTCCTTTCCTTTAAGCTTTGCTAGTCTTGATACCCATGGTAATGGGATTGCTTTGAGTCCTCGTGGCTCACAGATTACTACACCACCAGCTTGTGTGTACAGGTTTGCGATGATCATGACGCGAGAGCGATGTTTGCTTGTGTTGGAGTTCTTCTTCTTCTTCTTCGATCGTGGGATAGGTTCCGTGTCGGCAGCCCGGGCTAGCAGTGGTGGATGTCGCTTGAGTTTCTGTTTATGTTTCATCCGTAGTCGGATGTTGATCTTGTATATGATATTGATGTATTCTTGTGGCATTTGTGCCTTATGTATGTATCCCCATCTATTATGTAATGTTGATGTAATGATATCCACCTTGCAAAGCGCTTCAATATGCGGGTCTATCTTGGTGGGACCGTCGAGTTCCTTTGGATAGGGTCGCATATTGGGCGATATTACGGCTATCACCTCCTCGCTAAACCAAAGTGTATTAATGATGTCCAGCGCTTACGGGCCGGATTGCCGCTACCGAACCGGTTTATCACCGCCTCGAGAGAAGGCCATCCTTTGTACCAGATGTCAAGAAGACAGATCGCTTTGTCTCGAGTCCACCACCGATGAAGCGTTGAGGACTTAAAGCGGCAATTGGCCAACCCGCTCAGCATTTCGCCGCCTCTATTGACAAGGAGCCGTCATGATATGTCGCCGCTAACGCCAGGCGCTTAGCGTGGCCATTGTGGTAGAGCGAAGGAGGCAGGAAGGAGCATCCGTTCAACGTCCGTTTATTATATCAGCGAGGTGCTTATTGAGTCTAAACAGATATCCGCATTGGCGTAAGCCGGTGTATGGAGTTTCTATGGCGTCGGAAGTCAAGCAAGATTTTCAAGGGCATCCGATCACGGTGGTCGATTCAGTTCCTTAGGTGATATCATACATGTAACCGAGAGGCGATCGTCGGATTGCCAAGTGGGCTATAGAGCTTGGGCCGCACGGTTTGAAGTATGTACCTGGACGGCAAAGAAGTCCCAAGCGCTTGTGGATTTCATTAATGATTGGATAGAGTTGCAAGCGCTCAAGAAAGGCCGGATCATACCTATTGGACCATCCATTTTGACGGATCCAGCAGTTGAGGGCTCGGGTCGAGTCGATTAACTTCCCCACGAGGTGACAAGTTTTGTTACGCTTCTCCGCTTAATGTTCCTTGTACTAATAATGCAGCTGAGTATGAAGCCTTGCTCCACGGTCTTCGGATGGCTAAGCGATGAACCCGAGCCGGTTAAGTGCTTCGTGACTCGGACCTGGTGGCTCAACAGTGTCCGCACTTGGGATTCCAAGGACCCACTCATGGCTGCATATCGTCGTGAGGTGGATGTTGTTGCAGGTCATTTCAAAGGCTATCAGTGGACCATGTGGATCGTCGGAAGAACGGTTGCGGACGCTTTGAGCCGGTTGGGCTCCCAACGCAAACCGGTCCCGCCCAATGTTTTTCTCGACGTGCTGCACAATCCGTCCGTCAAGCTCCCTGATGAAGCGGATTTGGCTATTCCTGATCCGGAGGCTCAATTAGTGGCAGCCCAGCATGTCATTCCGGATTGGACGCTCCCTTATCTAGCGTACATGAACCGGGGCGAGTTACCAGAAGATGAGATGTTGGCCCGACAGATAGTTCGCCGGTCTAAGTCTATGACCATTGTCAATGGCGAGTTGCATCATTGCAGGTGTCGTATGCGTTTCAACGCTGTGTGTCCCCGAGGAAGGCTGTGAAATATTGCGTGAGATCCACGGGAGATTGTGGTCATCACGCCGGTTCAAAATCCTTGGTGGCTATATGCCCGCCACGGTTTTTATTGGTTGACCGCCCATGCCGATGCGTAAGATCCGGTCGACGATGTGATGGTTGCCAAAAGTTTTACAGACGCAGCCATCTACCGCCCAAGAATTGAGGATGATTCCAATTACTTGGCCGCTTACATTTGGGGTTGGATATGGTTGGACCTTTCAAGCGGTCCAAGGACAAAAAGACACACCTATTGGTGGCGGTTGACAAATTTACAAAGTGGGTAGAGGCAGAACCTGTTAGCAAGTGTGATGCGGCCACGGCGGTTCAGTTCATCAAAAAGGTGATTTTCCGTTTGGTTTTCCACACAAGATCATTACGTATAATGGTACCAATTTGTCCAAAGGTGCTATGAAGGAGTTCTGCGAACGGAGCACATCCGCTTGACGCTTTCTTCAAGAGCTCACCCACAGTCCAATGGTCAAGCGGAAAGAGCCAATCAAGAGATCCTGAGAGGCATCAAACCCCGGCTTATGGTTCCTTTGCAGAGGACGCCGGGTTGTTGGGTAGAAGAGCTACCGTCTGTGTTATGGAGTATAAATACTACACCTAACAGATCCACGGATACACGCCGTTTTTATGGTTTATGGAGCAGAGGCGGTTCTCCCAATGACATCCGCCATGACTCACCTCGTGTGGCAGCCTATGTCGAAACGGATAATGAGACAAAGACGACAGACGCTTTGGATCGGCCGGATGAAGAGCGGACATAGCAGCTGCTCGCCGGCGATTTACCAACAGGATCTTCGCTTATCATAGTCGCCGGTCGAGACCGTAACCTTTCAAGAAGGAGATTTGGTGCTTCGCTCATCCAATACCGCATGTACATGCACAAGCTAACCCCGCCTTTGGGAGGGACCTTTGTGGTCAGCAAGAATCGCACAATGGGTCGATTATCTGATCGATGTTCGAGAGCATAAAGACTCACGACGCCGAAGAGGAGACCAACAGCCGTGGAACATAGCTCATCTTCGCCCTATTATACCGAGCCATCAGCTCTACTTATGTACATATTATGACAAGGTATATATTATGAATAAAGCAATAAACCGGAGCCTCGCTAAAGCGGGTATCCGCTCATACATCCCGCATGGTTACATGGAGTTGTTCTGCTTAAAGCGCCTCCGGTTTACCCCTTGAGTTTGCTTTTCTAAAGCTTTGTGATATCACTTGGGGGCTTGGTCGTATCCGAATCAATGCAACACCTTTTGATAGGCGAAAGCCACCAGATCACTTGGGGACATGGTCAAATCTGAACCAGTCACGCTTCTTGATCGGCCTAAGGCCATAGAGTCACTTGGGGGCTTGGTCGAACCCGGACCATTGCTACGCCACTTGATCGGCACAATGCCACGGTTTCAGTTGGGGGCCTGGCTGACTTGAACCATAGCTACACCTTATTGGGAGCTTGGTCGTGTCCGACCATGGTAACACCATCTGATCGGCTCAGTAAAGCCTCCTTTTGCAAAATGGTTTTATCATTGCCTTTGCTTCCGTAATTTTCCATCACCGTTATTTAATTTTGGTGCGTTTTCTTAAACCGCAACATTGTTAAACCATTTTTCAAAACTATCGCTTGATGGAATTCGTCAATTTTTAAGCCGCGATAATTTCACCGGTTTGATGTTTTTCTCGTTAACGTCCGATTATGGAGTAACAAGGGGCTTTATGACCCGCACGGTTTACATGGTAAACCGGCAAGATAAACGGCAGGAGCTGTTTTCCTTTGACGGTAAGAGTTTATCCAACCTCCGCTTCAAGATTGGCTAAGCCAACCCTATGCCCAGCAATGGCAGGTATTTGATATCATAAATTTCGGTTATATGCCCTAAATATTCCATTATATGAATACATGAATATCACAAATCAGCTGGCGGTATAAACCGCCGTGGCGGTTTAAGATTTTGTTGCTGCAGGCAATATAAGATGAAAAGTTTTGATCATTCAAGCAAGAGTATTAGCACCCATGCACGCAGGCATGTTCAAAGCAAGAGTGTTGGCTATCCTATTACAAGGCAACATGGTGCCCAAATAAGATCATTGTTTCTGGACAGAATGTAGTCAAGGAGCTCTTCAAACCGGCTTCTGGTTCATGCTTGTTCGCTGCCCCGGTTTGATGGTTGTGGATCGTCCTGCACCGCTTCAGCCTCTTCCTCTCTACCCAGCTGCTGGAAATCAATAGTGGTCCAGTCGATTCCCATTAAAGCTTGAAAGACAGCCTCTTCATGGATCAGGGAAGTTGGGTCAATATCAGGAGCATAAGTATGCTTACGGATTGAGGGATCAGGTTCTCCGCTTGTGGATAGGGGCAGCCACCGCTTGTTCGATCATCATACCGAGCTTGATAATGCGACAAGTTGGCTTCTTCACTAATTGGCAAGCCAAAGGGCGACGCCCGGTTTATTGCTCTCAAGTCATCTTCATTGAATTCTGAGCCGCCTTCCTTCAGACCGATAGCCCCGAGCCGCCTAATGGGATCGAATCAGCACCCATGCTTTGGCCCGGATTATATGCTGATGGCGCCGGTTCGTGGCAGCAGATTTCTTCAGCTCTTCAATCCGTAAGGGAAGCATGGACAACCTCTTAAGGGTATCCTGAATTAAGGAAGGCGCCAGATTGTTATGAGATGCGGTGGAGATGATCCGCGCGCCCCATCTACAGCTGTTTATTAAGGTATAGGCAGCCTTCAATTTTTTCCGGACATCTGACCCCAAGTGACCAATGCGTATGCCTACAGCATTGCAAGAGAAATTACAAACCGGACTTATCATAAGAAAGGTCGAGATTATCATAGAAACCAGAGGAAACTTACCGAAGATGGCAGCAGTCATGGAATGCACTTGCCGCTTCACGCCGGGTCACTCGCCTACCACCGGTTTAAGGGCAGCCTCAAAGATTTTCAACCTTTTTGGTCAAAGCGGCCTTTTCAGTATCCCAGCCGGCCTGCTCAGACTTGAACCACTCCTTGAGCTGCTCCATAGTAGTTAAAGCGGTTTTTAGCTCATCCTTAGCCTTGGAGGTTTCTGATTGTTGAGATTTCAGATTTTCCTGGAGGTCCTGGATTTGTGAGGCTTGTTGACGTATCTCACGCTGCAACAAGGAAGCATGTTACATATCGTCATTTCAAGTCTCTAGTGCATAACCTGTTATACACTTGGCACTTGGGGGCTAATGCATATTCAATCTTCATCTGTTAGTGCAATCACAAAGTCCCAAGCTCAATACAAATATTCAACTTGGCACTTGGGGGCTAATGGCTATTTATTCAAACATGTACGGATGTGGCGATATAAAGTACAGTCCCGGTTTAACTAGGCTAGGTTGAACTGCCTCGGGGCTACATCAGCGGATTCTCAAGCATTGAGTTTATACTAAGTCCCGCTTAACTATGCTAGGTTGAACCGCCCTTGGGGGCTAGAAGAGTTAACAAAATGGAAATATTCAGCAAGGAAGAGAACATGGAGGTTACCTCGAGTTTCTCCTTCATCATTTTCACCAAGCCAGCTTCATAGTCACGACCGGTATACAGCCGGTTCAAGTAGCCGGAGTGAAGGTCTTGAGGGTTCAGAGCGCATAAGTGGCCGATCAACATCCCACTTGCCCTTGCTCATAGTGGCAAACCTCCTTGGCGTAATGTTTAGATAAGGCAATCGGATTTCCGGTTCATCGTGGCCAAAACCAGTAATTACGACGCCATCGCCCTTGAGCTACCGGTTTGACCAGAACCGCTCGGTTGGTCGCAGCCGAATGGACCGGTGGATTTCTCAATCCGGTTGGGCTTCTAGGTTGATCAGCAGGAAGGGCGTGTCGTAGGCCTTTCTTCAAGAATAAGATCGCTATTTTGCCGTGGCGGATCATTGGGTGTGTCTTCACAGCTTATCCGGTTCAAGGTTTGGGGTGCTCCCGGTTCGTGGGCGCTTTCTTCGTCGGCCGCTTTGCCCAGCATTTGAGCCTTTTTGCTCGGTCTAGGCTTGGCCCTGAAAAAGCACAACAAGAGTTAAATATGGCATATACAACACAGTGATGCTGAAGAAGGAATATGAAAAGTATGACTTACCCAAGCACCGTTTTTAGCGGCGGCAGCTGAGTGGCTGATGACTCGCCAGATGAAGAGTGGGAAGTGACCTGATAATCAGAATCATACGGATTAAGGGGTTGACGAAACCAGCCTGCTTTAGGAGGAGCACTGACAAGCAAATTAGAGACCTTTGAACGACGTTTCCGAACCGGACTGTTTGGTAAACCGGTGGAGGTAACTACCTGGCCGCTATGTCGAGTTGTGCGGCGAGCTTTGTGTTGTTGAGTCTTCATAAGAAATTGGGGATCCAAGTAAGCAAGGGGATGAGAAAATTTAATTTTCCGATTTGCCTGACGGTTTGTTAGCAAAGGCAAAGGATTTGAGTCAGAGGAGAGAACGGTTACCTCTACGGCATCAGCGCATCGGCTTCAAAGATCATCCTGACAAACATCATCAGTAATTAGGCGTATGAAAGGTAAACCAAGTAAATCAAAATTTACCTCAAGGTCCGGGTTACCCACATCATCATCTGCAGCCGGATCAGAAGAGGCAGTGGTTTTTCTTTTATGAGCAGTCTTCTTAACAGCTTTTGTCTTTTGCCTAAGTGGTTTTTCCGGTTTGTCGTTTCTCCGCTTCTCTTTCGGGCGTTTCTTGCTCCGTAATGGATCATCGCCTGGTTCAGCAACAATGGGTATTAAAAGCTATACCGGATAGCAACAATATATTCAGAATGAATAGTAAGAAATCTTACACCGGGCGGTTTGTTGGCAGCATGTAAGGGAGCAGACCGTCCGGCACGTAGATTTTCCGGTTCGCTCAGCATCTTCTTCACTCGCCTCGGTGACCTCGTGATCGGTAAGCTGGATATTAATGTGTCGGAGGGGGTCGCCGACACTACCAAAGGTACTCAAGACATTAAACCGGAGCGCCGGAGAGGGGCAGATGCTCCATGATATCCAACAGCGCAAGAAGGTCAATTCCGTTAAACCGTTAGCCATGAAGGCTCGAGCTTGGAGAGTTGAGGCGATATTTACTTCTCTCACCGGCACTTAAACTTTGTGGAAAGGGATGTGCGTTGTCGAGTCGCCCGGACGAAAACCGTGCAAGGGATTCTCATTGGCGTGTGAAGTATCTTTGCAATAAAACCATGTTTGATTCCATTCCTTGGGGTGGTTGTGCAGTTTGACATGAGGATAAGTGACCTCCTTTCTTTTCTGAATCGCCACGCCACCTAATTCCGTGTTAGGTCCGTCGCTGAATTTCATGCGGCGGTTTATATGGAAGCAGTCTCTAAACAGTTCCATTGTGGGTTCTTCCAAAGTATGCCTCACGAGCACTTGGAAGTGGCGATATTGGTAATGTAATTGGGGCCTATGTCTTGTGGACGGAGTTGAAAATTTGCTAGCACATCTCGATAAAATTTTGAGCCAGGCGGATTGAAGCCCCTGCTAGGTGATCTGAAAACTACAACCTCTCCTTCCCGAGGGGTGGGTGGACATTCTTTGCCGTGGACCCTCCAATGGATGTTATTTTTATGGCTAAAGCGCCACCAGACCAGGTTGTTTAATTGAGTCTCAAAGACACGGAAGGAGCCCAGCTGCATTCATACACTTGTTTGGCCATCTACAAAGTATATAAACCGTTCAAGGAAATATGGCGGATAAAAAGAGAACCGTGTACAATGCTAAACCGGAGTTTTTGCTACGTAAATTCAGCGGTTCAACAAGAGGGCTAATGGTGTGTACCGGCTTATCTAATTTTTTCTATGTTAAGTTAAACCGCCTGGTCTAAGGTCTAAATATTGAAAGCAATGAAGGTTGCGAACGGCTAAGTATGCAGAAACAGGTTTCGCAAGTTTTTTCTACAACGAAGGATCTGACGCCAGATCGGAAAATAAGAAAAACATTCAAAAAGGAAGACAAAGAGCAGATTGATGCAATGAGCAGAGATGGTGCACTAGACCCTTGGATGCACGCACGAGACTACATGCGGAGCATAAAAGTTACTGCTAATCAAGCGCAAAAGTATCACAGATATATTCAAGAATCTGCTATAAGAACAAGTTCATGGAGTACGGCAAGGACAGGAAACCCTAGAATGGATCTAGGTCAAAAGGGAACTGAGGACCTACCTCAGTCAAGGAGAGGCGAAGGACTCTGCGTTTTCTCTGGTGCGTTCAGGTCGATGCAGCGGCCCAAGACGGTGCAGAGGTCGACGGCAGCGGCGGAGCTCTGAGGCCAGCGACACGAAGAAGACGAAGAGAAAGGGGACGAAGGGAAGAGAAGGGATGACCCTTCGGGCCTATTTATAAGGCAGGATCCCTGTGTCAGGCGCGGGAATCAAGGAACCGTAACCCTAGAAAGCGGAGCGGTCGCCTCGATTATTGCGGATCTATTAAAACAAAGAAGATATCACGGATGCTATCTTTCTGAGGACGTCAGACCGGTTTACAACATCGGAGAAAGTGACATCATGGCGGTTCAACGATTTCAAGAAGGTATTGAAGATAAAGGTTTTTTCTCAAGGATTGACGTGAACCTGTTCAAATCAATCTAGGGCCTAATGTTGGGGATGTTACTATTGGGCGTAAACCGGACTATTTGGGCCGGGTTAACTTCATCAGTAGTTCAATAGTGTAAAAGCCCAAGAGGCATGAGTGTAAGGGCCCAAGGCCTATAGTCGGTTCAGAACTATAGCCGTAAACCGGCCTGATGTATAACTTGTACTGTAAGTTAGGAATAGAGAGAGACCAACCCGGACACGAATATGAACTGGAGGTTGGGACTCTCTGAGCCGACGGGCGTCACCCGTGTATATAAGGGGACGACCCGGGGCGGTTCAAGGGACAGACGACAACAACTCGAGGCCTAGGCGAAGCTGTTTGCTCCCTAGTCATCGAGACCACATCAATCCCATCACAAACTAGACGTAGGCTTTTACCTTCATCGAAGGGGACGAACTAGTATAACCCTCGTGTCTTTTCGTCCGCTTTAACCCCTCTAAGTTAACCCGTAGCGATGGCTCCGCGACTAAGTCCTTTCATAAGGACATCTGCCGTGACAAAACCACGACACTAGGTGTCACTTGGGAGCCTCCGACAAGATTGTGGAGTTGAACCAAGGAGTTTGTAAGGGCAAGGAGATCGCCTACTTCGTGAAGATCTACCGCTAGTGAGGCAAGTCCTTCGTGGGCGACGGCCATGGTGGGATAGACAAGGTTGCTTCTTCATGGACCCTTCATGGGTGGAGCCCTCGTGGACTCAAGCAACTGCTACCCTTCGTGGGTTGAAGTCTCCATCAACGTGGATGTACGATAGCCCCACCTATCGGAACCACGACAAAAACATCCGTGTCTCCAATTGCGTTTGAATTCTCCAAACCCTTTCCTTTACATTCTTGCAAGTTGCATGCTTTACTTTCCGCTGCTCATATACTCTTTGCATGCTTGCTTGAATTGCATTAAGATTGCTTGACTTGTGCTAAGATAGCTAAAATCTGCCAAAGACTAAAATTGGGAAAAGGATAAGTTTTCATTTGGTCAAGTAGTCTAATCACCCCCCCCCCTCTAGACATACTTTCGATCCTACAAGTGGTATCAGAGCTTCGGTCTCCATTTGCTTTGATTTCCATAGCTTTTGGTGGTCATGGCCTTGGTTTCACAACCTAGGAGGGTATCGCGTCTAGCGAGGGAAATTATCACCGTAGAGGTCCTTACTTTGATGGTACTAATTTTGCTAGTTGGAAGCATAAGATGAAAATGCATATTCTTGGACATAACCCCGCTATTTGGACTATCGTGTGTATTGGCTTGCAAGGTGAATTCTTTGATGGGAGAGAACCAAACCGGTGAAGCTAACGCGGAAGAGTTGAAGATGCTGTAATGCAATGCTCAAGCTTGTGATATCCTCTTCAACGGATTGTGCCCCGAAGAATTCAACAAAATCAGCCGCCTTGAGAATGCAAAGGAAATTTGGGATACTTTGATTGATATGCATGAAGGTACCGACTCACCAAGGAATCCAAGTTGATGTGCTTCAAAGTCAACTTGACAAGTTCAAAATGAAGGATGGTGAAGGTGTCGCTGAAATGTACTCTAGGCTTGCTCTTATCACAAATGAGATTGCCGGCTTAGGAAGTGAAGAGCTGACCGACAGATTCATCATCAAGAAGATCCTAAGAGCCTTGGATGGAAAATATGATACAGTGTGCACATTGATCCAAATGATGCCAAATTACAAAGATCTCAAGCCAACGGAAGTCATTGGAAGAATTGTTGCTCATGAGATGTCACTCAAGGATAGGGAGGAACTTCACAACAAATCAAGCGGTGCTTACAAAGCCTCATGTGAAGCCCCCACATCATCAAGTGAGAAACAAACCTTCAATGAAGAATTGAGCTTAATGGTGAAGAACTTCAACAAATTCTACAAGAGTAGAAGCAAAGAGAGAAGCTCCAAGTCAAGGTCCTACAACGACAAAAGATCTTCTAGTCGAGAGCATAATTGCTACAATTGTGGAAGACCCGGACACTGTTCAAATGAGTGTACGGCACCCTACAAAAGAAGAGTAGATTCTCCAAAAAGAATGAGTAAGAGAGAAGAATCACCACCTAGAGAGAGAAGGAGTAGAGATGATCGTTATGAACGAAGACCCTCACGGAGAAGCAAGGATTCGGAAAGGAAGGACAAGTCATCAAGGAGCTACACAAAACGAAGACATCAAGCTCATGTTGGTGAATGGGTATCCGGCTCCGACTCCGACAACCACTCCGAGAGAAGCTATCACTCCGACTCCGAATATACTCAAGATGAAGGTGTTGCCGGTCTAGCACTTGTGTCAACCAACTCCTATGACATATTTGATTCACCTAATGAAAGAATTGGAAGATGCTTCATGGCTAAAGGTCCAAAGGTAACACATCCCGAGTATGTTGATTTCAATAGTGATGAAGATGACTTGTTAGGTGATGATGATTTACTTGTTGACAACTCTAGTGATGAATACTATGATGAAACGTCAATTAATCATGCTAATCAAGATAAAACAAATGACAATGATAAGGAGAAGATTGAGCTTCTAACTAAAGAACTAAACACTCTTAAGTTAGCTCATGAAACTATCTTAGGAGATCATCGAGAACTTTTAAGGACTCATGAGAAGTTACGCTTTGAAAAGCTCAACCTTGAGCAAGAGCATGAGTTCTTAAAGGCAATCAATGATGATCTTCGTAAGAAAATTTCTTCTTAGATTGCCAAGCTTACTCTTATCCACTTACATGCCTCAAGTCAAGTCTAGTAACAAGAACAAGAAGGATTCTTCCTCTAGCAGTAACAATAATCATGTTAAATTTAATGTTGTTGCTTCTAGTAGTTCTCTTGATTCCACTAATGATTCTCTTAGCCAAGTTACACTTGAGCAACAAAATAGCTTATTGAAGGGAATTATAGAGAAAGGTGTTTACAAGAGCCTTGCCGGGAGTAAGCAATTTGAGGAAATTGTACGCAAGCAAGGAAGGCACCGGAAGAATCAAGGTATTGGTTTTGAACAAAAGTTCAATGCCAATGGAGTTGAGTGGGAAGAAGATCAATACCCAAAGACGAAGTTTGTTCCCCAACAAGAGAAGTATGATCCTACTTATTTCAAAGGGACACAAGCTCAAGATGATCTTCCACCACAAGACCACAAGCAAAAAGACATGGACAAGCTTCAAGAAGAAATTGATGCATTTGAAGAAGCTCCTAAGGCCTTGGTCAAGTGGGTACCCAAGACTACATCAAGTTCCACATCATCAAGTACGGCTACAACTCCGAGGATTTCCATCAAGATGATGTGGATCCCAAAGAATAAGAACTAGAGAGTTCTTGAGGGTGACTCAGCCAACATAGTTCACTCATATCATTTTGGCAAGAACAAGTGCAATCAACTTCCACATCTTGCACTAGTTTAAGGAGTCACAAACCCTCTTGTTGGTAAGACAAGGGACAAGGTAACCTAATGCTCTCATAGGCATTATCTCATGTGTGCATCACTCTATGTCTATGGATATCCTTGTTTGTTCCTTGTGGGACTAACCCGTGTAGGTATTGAAAGTGCAACTCACTCCAAGGGATGGCTCAAGATGATCTACATCAACATTGAGCATCCACATCTTCAACACCTACATGAAGTCATCATCGACAAAACCCGAGGTTAGTTCATCCCTCTTAAGGGGGATCTCACATCTAGGGGGAGCTTTATTCTAAGAATTGAGCTAAAGCAACTCTAATGGTGTGAACACAACAATGCATTATGTAAAAGTGGTAACCCCACTTGAGCTTAAACGATGAGTATGACCTATGATCAAATGTTCTCATTTGACTCCTAAGTCAATATGCTCATATATAGATGACCTAGTCATCGCCAATTGCTTGATAGATGCTATAATTGGTTGTGCATGCTTTGCCACATATTTCATTTGCCATTTTATTGTGTGAGCATGTTGGTTGCATAATTTACTCATTCGAGGACATCCACTTGTTGTTTTGATTGATTGGTTCCTTTTTCTTTGGCCAAGTGGATGGACAAGAATGCCTAAGAACCTTCTCTAGCTATCTATGCTATTCTCGTCTCAAACTCTATTCATGCTACATCACAAAATTTGATCAAGTCAGATTTGAACCACTCTGTGTGAGGAGCACTCGGAGTCCCCGATTCGTCATAGACTTAAACTTCCAAAACTTCTTTGTGTGTTTCGATCTGACCGATTGCTACGTCTTGAGCTTGCGTTAGTTTTCCCCGAAGAGGAGAGGATGATGCAGCATAGTAGCGTAAGTATTTCCCTCAGTTTTTGAGAACCAAGGTATCAATCCAAGAGGAGGCCACGACAAGTCCCTCGTGACCGCACAAAACGATAGCTACTCGCAACCAACGCGATTAGGGGTTGTCAATCCTTCACGATCACTTACGAGTGAGATCTGATAGAGATAATATTTTGGTATTTTGGTATATAGATGCAAAGTGAAAAGTAAAAGCAAAGTAAAAACAAAGCAAGTATAAAAGTGATGGAGATTGATATGATGAGAATAGACCGGGGCCAGGTTTCACTAGTGGCTTCTCTCAAGAGCATAAGTATTCTACTGGGTGAACAAATTACTGTTGAGCAATTGATGAATTGAGCATAGTTATGAGGTTATCTAGGTATGATCATGTATATAGTCATCACGTCCGAGACAAGTAGATTGAAACGATTCTCGCATCTACTACTATTACTCCACTCATCGACCGCTATCCAAAGATGCATCTAGAGTATTAAGTTAAAAACAGAGTAACGCCTTAAGCAAGATGACATGATGTAGAGGAATAAATTCATGCAATATGATAAATACCCCATCTTGTTATCCTCGATGGCAACAATACAATACGTGCCTTGCAGCCCTTTCTGTCACTGGGTAAGGACACCGCAAGATTGAACCCAAAGCCATGCACTTCTCCCATTGCAAGAACTACCAATCTAGTTGGCCAAACCAAACAGATAATTCGAAGAGACTTGCAAAGATAACTCAATCATACATAAAAGAATTCAGAGAAGATTCAAATATTATTCATAGATAAGCTGGATCATCAACCCACAATTCATCAATCTCAACAAACACACCGCAAAAAGAAGATTACATCGAATAGATCTCCACGAGAGAGGGGGACATTGTATTGAGATCCAAAAGAGAGAAGAAGCCATCTAGCTACTAGCTATGGACCCAAGGTCTGAAGTAAACTACTCACACTTCATCGGAGAGGCTATGGTGTTGATGTAGAAGCCCTCCGTGATAGATGCCCTCCCATGGAGCTCCTAACAGGCCCCAAGATGGGATCTCGTGGATACAGGAAGTTGCGGCGGTGGAATTAGGTTTTGGCCCTGTTCGATCGCTTGGGGTGCGAGGTATATATAGGAGGAAGGAGTACGTCGGTGGAGCAACAGGGGCCCACGAGGCAGGGGCGCCCCACCCTCGTGACCGCCTCACACTTCTTGGAGTAGGGTCCAAGTCTCCTGGATCACGCTCGTGAGAAAATCACGCTTCAAGGTTTCATTCCGTTTGGACTCCGTTTGATATTCTGCTTTCTTGAAATCAAAAAGGAAAAAAACAACAATTCGGGCTGGGCCTCCGGTTAATAGGTTAGTCCCAAAATAATATAAAAGTGGAAAATAAAGCCCAATATAGTCCGAACAGTAGATAAAGTAGCATGGAGCAATCAAAATTATAGATACGCTGAGACGATCGCATCCCCAAGCTTAATTCATGCTCGTCCTCGAGTAGGTAAATGATAAAAGAGAATTTTGATGCGAAGTGATACTTTGGCATAATTTCAATGTAAATCTTCTTAATCATGGTATGAATATTCAGATCCGAAAGATTCAAGACAAAAGTTCATATTGACATAAAATAATAATACTTCAAGCATACTAACTAAGCAATTATGTCTTTTCAAAATAACATGGCGAAGAAAGTTATCCCTACAAAATCATATAGTCCTGCTATGCTCCATCTTCCCCACACAAAATATTTAAATCATGCACAACCCGATGACAAGCCAAGCAATTGTTTCATACTTTAACATTTTCAAAACTTTTTCAATCTTCACGCAATACATGAGCGTGAGCCATGGATATAGCACTATAGGTGGAATAGAATGGTGGTTGTGGAGAAGACAAAAAGAGGGAAAATAGTCTCACATCAACTAGGCGTATCAACAAGCTATGGAGATGCCCATCAATAGATATCAATGTGAGTGAGTAGGGATTGCCATGCAACGGATGCAATAGAGCTATAAGTATATGAAAGCTCAACAAAAGAAACTAAGTGGGTGTGCATCCAACTTGATTGCTCACGAAGACCTAGGGCATTTGAGGAAGCCCATCATTGGAATATACAAGCCAAGTTCTATAATGAAAAATTCCCACTAGTATATGAAAGTGAAAAAATGAGAGACTCTCTATCATGAAGATCTTGGTGCTACTTTGAAGCACAAGTGTGGTAAAAGGATAGTAACATTGTCCCTTCTCTCTTTTGCTCTCATTTTTTTGTTTGGGCCTTTTCTCTCTTTTTTTATGGCCTCTTTTCTTTCTCTTTTTTTTATTTTTCGTCCGGAGTCTCATCCCGACTTGTGGGGGAATCATAGTCTCAATCATCCTTTCCTCACTTGGGACAATGCTCTAATAATGATGATCATCACACTTTTATTTTTCTTACAAATCAACAATTACAACTCGATACTTAGAACAAAATATGACTCTATAGGAATGCCTCCGGCGGTGTACCGGGATATGCAATGACACATGAGTGACATGTATGAAAGAATTATGAAAGGTGGCTTTGCCACAAATACGATGTCAACTACATGATCATGCTAGCAATTTGACAATGATGGAGCGTGTCATAATAAACGGAACGGTGGAAAGTTGCATGGCAATATATCTCGGAATGGCTATGGAAATGCCATGATAGGTAGGTATGGTGGCTGTTTTGAGGAAGGTATATGGTGGGTGTATGATACCGGCGAAAAGTGCGCGGTATTAGAGAGGCTAGCAATGGTGGAAGGATGGGAAAAAGTTCGTATAATCCATGGACTCAACATTAGTCATAAAGAACTCATATACTTATTGCAAAGATCCAGAAGTTATCACAGCAAAGTATTACGCGCATGCTCCTAGGGGGATAGATTGGTAGGAAAAGACCATCACTCGTCCCCGACTGCCACTCATAAGGAAGACAATCAATAAATAAATCATGCTCCGAGTTCATCACATAACGGTTCACCATACGTGCATGCTACGGGAATCACAAACTTTAACACAAGTATTCTTTAAATTCACAACTACTCAACTAGCATGACTCTAATTTCACCATCTTCATATCTCAAAACAATTATCGAGCATCAAACGTATCTTAGTATTCAACGCACTCAAAAGAAAGTTTCACATATCTTGAATACCAAGTATATTAACATTAAGCAAACTACCATGCTATTAACGACTCTCAAAATAATCTAAGTGAAGCATGACAGATCAAGTTTCTTTAAAGCAAATCCACCACCGTGCTCTAAAAGATATAAGTGAAGCACTAGAGCAAAAAATTATCACGCTCAAAAGATATAAGTGAAGCACTATGAGCAAAACTATCAAGCTCAAAAGATATAAGTGAAGCACATAAAGTATTCTATCAAATTTCAATTCATATATGGCTCTCTCAACGGGTGTGTACAGCAAGGATGATTGTGGTAAATTAACAAGCAAAGACGCAAATAATACAAGACGCTCCAAGCAAAACACTTATCATGTGGTGAATAAAAATATAGCTCCAAGTAAATTACCGATGGAAGTGGATTTAAAGAGGGATGCCTTCCGGGCATCCCCAAGCTTTGACTTTTGGTGTCCTTGATTATCTTGGGGTGCCATGGGCATCCCCAAGCTTAGGCTCTTGCCACTCCTTGTTCCATAATCCATCAAAAGAATTCACCCAAAACTTGAAAACTTCACAACACAAAACTCAATAGAAATCTCGTGAGCTCCGTTAGAGAAAGAAAACAAAAGACTACCTTAAGGTACTGTAATGAACTCATTCTTTATTTATATTGGTGTTAAACCTAATGTATTCCAACTTCTTTATGGATCATTGATAACCCATAAGTATAGGGGATCACAACAGTTTTCGAGGGTAGAGTATTCAACCCAAATTTGTTGATTCGACACAAGGGGAGCCAAAGAATATTCTCAAGTATTAGCAGCTGAGTTCTCAATTCAACCACACCTGGAAACTTAATATCTGCAGCAAAGTGTTTAGTAGCAAAGTAATATGACAGTGGTGGTAACGGTAACAAAGTAAAGACATCAAAAGTAATGTTTTGGTATTTTGTAGTGATGATAACAGAGCAACGGAAAAGTAAATGAGCGTAAACCAAGATATGGAAAACTCGTGAGGCACCGGATCGTTGATGGATAATTATGCGGATGTGGTTCGTCATGTAACAGTTACAACATAGGGTGACACAGAACTAGCTCCAGTTCATCAATATAATGTAGGCATGTATTCTGTAAATAGTCATACGTGCTTATGGAAAAGAACTTGCATGACATCTTTTGTCCTACCCGTGGCAGCGGGGTCCTATTGGAAACTAAGGGATATTAAGGCTTCCTTTTAATAGAGAACCGGAACAAAGCATTAGCACATAGTGAATACATGAACTCCTCAAACTATGGTCATCACCGGAGTGGTCCCGTTATTGTCACTTCGGGTTGCGGATCATAACACATAGTAGGTGACTATAGACTTGCAAGATAGGATCAAGAACACACATATGTTCATGAAAACATAATAGGTTCAGATCTGAAATCATGGCACTCGGGCCCTAGTGACAAGCATTAAGCATAGCAAAGTCATAGCAACATCAATCTCAGAACATAGTGGATACTAGGGATCAAACCCTAACAAAACTAACTCGATTACATGATAAATCTCATCCAGCCCATCACCGTCCAGCAAGCCTACGATGGAATTACTCACGCACGGCGGTGAGCATCATGAAATTGGTGACGGAGGATGGTTGATGATGACGACAGCGACGAATCCCCCTCTCCGGAGCCCCGAACGGACTCCAGATCAGCCCTCCCGAGAGAGATTAAGGCTTGGCGGCGGCTCCGTATCGTAAAACGCGATGAAACTTTCTCTCTGATTTTTTTCTCCCCGAAAGCCAATATATGGAGTTGGAGTTGGCGTCGGAGGGCCACCAGGGGGCCCACGAGGTAGGGCCGTGCGCCCAGGGGGGAGGGGCGCGCCCCCCACCCTCGTGGACAGGGTGTGGGCCCCCTGGTCTTCATCTTTGGCGAGGATTTTTTATTATTTATTCTAAGATATTCCGTGGAGTTTCAGGTCATTCTGAGAACTTTTGTTTTCTGCACATAAAACAACACCATGGCAATTCTGCTGAAAACAACGTCAGTCTGGGTTAGTTCCATTCAAATTATACAAGTTAGAGTCCAAAACAAGGGCAAAAGTGTTTGGAAAAGTAGATACGACGGAGACGTATCAACTCCCCCAAGCTTAAACCCTTGCTTCTCCTCAAGCAATTCAGTTGACAAACTGAAAGAGAAAAAGAAAATCTTTTACAAACTCTATTTGCTCTTGTTGTTGTAAACATGAAAAGCCAGCATTCAAGTTTCAGCAAATATTATGGACTAACCATACTCACAATAACATGTAGGTCTCAAAATTACTCATATCAATAGCATAATCAGCTAGCGAGCCATAATAATAAAACTCAGATGACAAAACTTTCCCAAAATAATCATAACATGATATAACGAAATGGTATCTCGCTAGCCCTTTGTGAGACCGCAATACATAAATGCAGAGCACCTTTAAAGATCAAGGACTGACTAAACATTGTAATTCATGGTAAAAGAGATCCAGTCAAGTCATACCCAATATAAACCAATTATAATGAATGCAAACGATAGTGTTCTCTCCAATGGGTGCTTTTTTAATAAGAAGGGTGATGACTCAACATAAAAGTAAATAGATAGGCCCTTCGCAGAGGGAAGTAGGGATTTGTAGAGGTGCCAGAGCTCGATTTTGAAATAGAGATAAATTATATTTTGAGCGGCATACTTTCACTGCCAACGCAACAACTATGAGATGGTTGTATCTTCCATACTACATGCCTTATAGGCAGTTCCCAAACAGAATGGTAAAGGTTTATACTCCCCCTCCTCCACAAGCATCAATCCATGGCTTGCTCGAAACAACGAGTGCCTCCAACATTCAACGGGTCCCAAGGGGAGTTTTGTTTAATTATTTTGATTTGCTTTGATATTTTTGGATCATGGGACTGGGCATCCCGGTTACCGGCCCTTTCTCGTGAATGAGGAGCGGAGTCCACTCCTCTTGAGAATAACCCACCTAGCATGGAAGATATAGGCAGCCCTAGTTGCACATGAGCTGCTCGAGCATACAAAACAGAATTTTTATTTGAAGGTTTGGAGTTTGGCACATACAAATTTACTTGGAACGGCAGGTAGATACCGCATATAGGAAGGTATGGTGGACACATATGGAACAACTTTGGGGTTTAAGGAGTTTGGATGCACAAGCAGTATTCCCGCTTTGTACAGGTGAAGGCTAGGAAAAGACTGGTAAGCGACCAACTGAGAGAGCGACAACAGTCGTAAACATGCATTAAAATTAATTTACACCGAATATAAGCATGAGTAAGATATAATCCACCATGAACATAAATATCATGAAGGCTATGTTGATTTGATTCAACTACATGCGTGAACATGTGCCAAGTCGAGTCACTCAATTCATTCAAAGGAGGATACCATCCTATCATACCGCATCATAATTGAAAGTGCAACTATCCCTAGGTGGTTTTGGCAATTCATAACAACATATAGCTCATTGAGCTAATACTATTCCAAGATAAATATTTCAGGAAAGCTCAATGAATGGCATGGCATGGATGATGAAAGTGGATCCCTCAAAATATTAAGGACAATGGATTGGCTCAAGCTCAAAAGCTCAAGACTCTTCATTTTACATTTTAGTGATCCAAGATCACATTGAGTCTATAGGAAAAGCCAATACTATCAAGAAGGGATGAGGTGTTGCTTAATGAGCCTTTTGCTCCATGTGCTTAGTGATATGCTCCAAAACCCTCCACCAATTTCTCACATCCACATATGACCTAAACCCAAAGTCAAACTCGGCCCTACCGATTCTTTCTATCCGACGCCACCGAGTTCAGATGTCATAGCCACTGCCACAAACCCTAGGCAAATCGGTTTCACCGATAGGGATCTCGGTCTCACCGAGATGGGATTGTAATCTCTCTATTTCCCTTCGTAACATTTCGGTCTAACCGAAGTGAGCGAATCGGTCCCACCGAGATTACAATGTAAACTCTCTGTTTCCCTTTTGTAACGTTTCGGTCTCACCGAAAGAGCAAATCGGTCCCACCGAGTTTACCTGACCAACTCTCTGGTTAGCTAATTACCAAAATCGGTCTCACCGAGTTTGTGTAATCGGTCTCACCGAGATTACGTTATGCCCTAACCCTAACCAAATCGGTCCTACCGAGATGCATGTCAGTCCCACCGAAAATCCTAACGGTCACTAGGTTTACTAAATCGGTCCGACCGAGTTTGATGATTCGGTCCCACCGAGTTTGGTAAATTGTGTGTAACGGTTAGATTTTGTGTGGAGGCTATATATACCCCTCCACCTCCTCTTCATTCGTGGAGAGAGCCATCAGAACAAACCTACACTTCCAACTTACCAGTTCTGAGAGAGAACCACCTACTCATGTGTTGAGGCCAAGATATTCCATTCCAACCATATGAATCTTGATATCTAGCCTTCCCCAAGTTGCTTTCCACTCAAATCTTCTTTCCACCAAATCCATATCCTGAGAGAGAGAGTTGAGTTTGGGGAGGCTATCATTTGAAGCACAAGAGCAAGGAGTTCATCATCAACACACCATTTGTTACTTCTTGGAGAGTGGTGTCTCCTAGATTGGCTAGGTGTCACTTGGGAGCCTCCGACAAGATTGTGGAGTTGAACCAAGGAGTTTGTAAGGGCAAGGAGATCGCCTACTTCGTGAAGATCTACCACTAGTGAGGCAAGTCCTTCGTGGGCGACGGCCATGGTGGGATAGACAAGGTTGCTTCTTCGTGGACCCTTCGTGGGTGGAGCCCTCCATGGACTCAAAGAACTGCTACTCCTCGTGAGTTGAAGTCTCCATCAACGTGGATGTACGATAGCACCACCTATCGGAACCACGACAAAAACATCCGTGTCTCCAATAGCGTTTGAATCCTCCAAACCCTTCCCTTTATATTCTTGCAAGTTGCATGCTTTATTTTACGCTGCCAATATACTCTTTGCATGCTTGCTTGAATTGTGTGAAGATTTTGTGTGGAGGCTATATATACCCCTCCACCTCCTTTTCATTCATGGAGAGAGCCATCAGAACAAACCTACACTTCCAACTTACCAGTTCTGAGAGAGAACCACCTACTCATGTGTTGAGGCCAAGATATTCCATTCCAACCATATGAATCTTGATCTCTAGCCTTCCCCAAGTTGCTTTCCACTCAAATCTTCTTTCCACCAAATCCATATCCTGTGAGAGAGAGTTGAGTGTTGGGGAGACTATCATTTGAAGCACAAGAGCAAGGAGTTCATCATCAACACACCATTTGTTACTTCTTGGAGAGTGGTGTCTCCTAGATTGGCTAGGTTCACTTGGGAGCCTCCGACAAGATTGTGGAGTTGAACCAAGGAGTTTGTAAGGGCAAGGAGATCGCCTACTTCGTGAAGATCTACCGCTAGTGAGGCAAGTCCTTCGTGGGCGACGGCCATGGTGGGATAGACAAGGTTGCTTCTTCGTGGACCCTTCGTGGGTGGAGCCCTCCGTGGACTCGCGCAACCGTTACCCTACGTGGGTTGAAGTATCCATCAACGTGGATGTACGATAGCACCACCTATCGGAACCACGACAAAAACATCCGTCTCTCCAATTGCGTTTGAATCCTCCAAACCCTTCCCTTTATATTCTTGCAAGTTGCATGCTTTATTTTCCGCTGCCAATATACTATTTGCATGCTTGCTTGACTTGTTCAAAAATAGCTAAAATCTGCCAATGTCTAAAATTGGGAAAAGGTTAAGTTTTTATTAGTCAAGTAGTCTAATCACCCCCCCCCCTCTAGACATACTTCAAGGTCCTACAAGTGGTACCAGAGCTTTGTTTCCATTTGCTTTGATTTCCATAGCTTTTGGTGGTCATAGCCTTGGTTTCACAACCTAGGAGAGTATGGCGTCTAGCGAGGGAAATTATCACCGTAGAGGTCCTTACTTTGATGGCACTAATTTTGCTAGTTGGAAGCATAAGATGAAAATGCATATTCTCGGACATAACCCCACCGTTTGGGCTATTGTGTGTATTGGCTTGCAAGGTGAATTCTTTGATGGGAGAGAACCGAACCGTGAAGCTAGTGCGGATGAGTTGAAGATGTTGCAATACAACGCTCAAGCTTGTGATATCCTCTTCAATGGATTGTGCCCCGAGGAATTCAACCAAATCAGCCGTCTTGAGAATGCAAAGGAAATTTGGGATACTTTGATTGATATGCACGAAGGTACCGACTCCGTCAAGGAATCCAAGTTGGATGTGCTCCAAAGTCATCTTGACAAGTTCAAAATGAAGGATGGTGAAGGTGTCGCTGAAATGTACTCTAGGCTTGCTCTTATCACAAATGAGATTGCCGGCTTAGGAAGTGAAGAGATGACCGATAGATTCATCATCAAGAAGATCCTAAGAGCATTGGATGGAAAATATGATACCGTGTGCACATTGATCCAAATGATGCCCAATTACAAAGATCTCAAGCCAACGGAAGTCATTGGAAGAATTGTTGGTCATGAGATGTCACTCAAGGATAAGGAGGAACTTCACAACAAGTCGAGTGGTGCTTACAAAGCCTCATGTGAAGCCCCCACATCATCAAGTGAGAAACAAACCTTCAATGAAGAATTGAGCTTAATGGTGAATAACTTCAACAAATTCTACAAGAGTAGAAGCAAAGAAAGAAGCTCTAAGTCAAGGTCCTACAATGACAAAAGATCTTCTAGTCGAGAGCGCAATTGCTACAATTGCGGGAGACCCGGACACTACTCCAATGAGTGTACGACACCCTACAAAAGAAGAGAAGATTCTCCCAAGAGAAGAAGTAGAAGAGAAGAATCACCACCAAGAGAGAGAAGGAGTAGAGATGATCGTTATGAACGAAGACCCTCACGGAGAACCAAGGATTCGGAAAGGAAGGACAAGTCATCAAAGAGCTAAACGAAACGAAGACATCAAGCTTATGTTGGTGAATGGGTATCCGGCTCCGACTCGGACCATCACTCCGAGAGAAGCTATCACTCTGACTCTGAATACACTCAAGATGAAGGTGTTCCTGGTCTAGCACTTGTGTCAACCAACTCCTACGACATATTTGAATCACCAAATGAAGGAATTGGTAGATGCTTCATGGCCAAAGGTCCTAAGGTAACACACCCCGAGTATGTTGATTTTGATGTTGATGAAGATGACTTGCTAGGTGATGATGATTTACTTGTTGACAACTCTAGTGATGAATACTATGATGAAATGTCAATTAATCAAATTAAAACGAATGACAATGATAAGGAAAAAATTGAGCGTCTAACTAAAGAACTAAACACTCTTAAGTTAGCTCATGAAACTATCTTTGAATATCATCGAGAACTTTTAAGGGCTCATGAGAAGTTACGCTTTGAAAAGCTCAATCTTGAGCAAGAGCATGAGTTCTTAAAGGCAATCAATGATGATCTTCGTAAGAAAAGTTCTTCTTACATTTCCAAGCGTTTACTCTTATCTACTTACATGCCTCAAGTCAAGTCTAGTAACAAGAACAAGAAATATTCTTCTTCTAGTAGTAACAATCACAATGCTAAATCCAATATTGTTGCTTCTAGTAGTTCTCTTGATTCAGTAATGATTCTCTTAGCCAAGTTACACTTGAGCAAGAAAACAACTTATTGAAGGGAATTATAGAGAAAGGTGTATACAAGAGTCTTGCCGGGAGTAAGCAATTTAAGGAAATTGTACGCAAGCAAGGAAGGCACCGGAAGAATCAAGGTGTTGGTTTTGAACGAAAGTTCAATGCCAATGGAGTTGAGTGGGAAGAAGATCAATGCCCCAAGACGAAGTTTGTTCCTCAACAAGAGAAGTATGATCCTACTTCCTCCAAGGGAACACAAGCACAAGATGATCTTCCACCACAAGACCACAAGAACAAAGGCAAGGACAAGCTTCAAGAGGAAATTGATACATTTGAAGAAGCACCTAAGGCCTTGGTCAAGTGGGTTCCCAAGACTACTTCAAGTTCTACTTCATCAAGTACAACTACTACACCAAGGATTCCCATCAAGATGATGTGGATCCCGAAGAATAAGAACTAGAGAGTTCTTGAGGGTGACTCTGCCAACATTTTTCGCTCATATCATTATGGCAAGGACAAGTGCAATCAACTTCCATATCTTGCACTAGTTCAAGGAGTCACAAACCCTCATGATTGGTAAGGCAAGGGACAAGGTAACCTAATGTTTTCATGGACATCATTTTGTGTGTGCATCACTCTATGTCTATGGATATCCTTGTTTGTTCCTTGTGGGACTAACCCATGTAGGTATTGAAAGTGCAACTCACTCCAAAGGATTGCTGCAAACGATCTACATCAACATTGAGCATCCACATCTTCAACACCTACATGAAGTCATCATCGACAAAACCCAAGGTTAGTTTATCCCTCTAAGGGGGGATCTCACATCTAGGGGGAGCTTAACTCTAAGAATTGAGTCAAAGCAAATCTAATGATGTGAACACATAAATGATTTATGGAAAAGTGGTAACCCCACTTGAGCTTAAACGATGAGTATGACCTATGATCAAATGTTTTCATTTGACTCCTAAGTCAATATACTCATATATAGATGACCTAGTCATCGCCAATTGTATGATAGATGCTAGAATTGGTTGTGCATGCTTTGTCACATATTTTATGTGTTGTGTGAGCATGTTGGTTGCATATTTACTCATTCGAGGACATCCACTTGTTGTTTTTGATTGTTTGGCTTTTCTTTCTTTGGCCAAGTGGATGGACAAGAATGCCTAAGAACCTTCTCTAGCTATCTATGCTTTTCTCGTCTCAAACTCTATTCATGCTACATCACAAAATTTGATCAAGTCGATTCGAACCACTCGTGTGAGGAGCACTCGAGTCCCCGATTCGTCATAGACTTAAACTTCCAAAACTTCTTTGTGATTTACGGTCTGACCGATTCCTCCATTTCGGTCATACCGAGATTACTGAGTCGATCTAGGTTTTCATCTCGGTGCAACCGATTTGTACTTTTCGGTCACACCGAGTTGCAATAACTGTTCATTGTTTTGCATCTCGGTGCCACCGAGTTGTACCACTTGGTCACACCGACAGGGTCGGGCTATATATATCGCACGGGCAAAATTTGGAAAACTTTCTCCGAATCCTCCCGCCCGCGCATAGCTTGCTCTGCCAACTTGGTCTCGGATCGTCGACTTCATCGCCATGCCGCCTCCTCATGGTCTCCGCCCGTCAATGGGATTCTCCTCCGCCGTTGCCGCCGTAGCGAGTTCCCGCCGAACTAGGGTATGGACTCGATCACAGTGCTTTCCTCGTCCGATTCTCAGCACATTGTGTTCATTATGCATCTTGCCACGATTGAAACACTCCTATCTAGTCAAATCAATCCTTAGAATAGTTGCAATTCGAAAATTTAGGGTTAGCTTTCCGCCGAAACCATCTCGGACCCACCGAGTTGAAAAACTCGGTCCCATCGATTTGGCTGATGCCATTGCACTTGTAAGTCTCGATCTGACCGAGAATTACAAATCGGTGTGACTGATTTCTGAACTTTGTGAAACCCTAGCAGTCTCGGTGCCACCAAACTGTGACTCGGTCTGACCGAGTTCACTAGTTCAGGTTCCAAAACTGCTTCGATATCACCGAGTTGGAAAATCGATAGATCCGAAATGCTTTCAGTGGGAAACTAAAACTAAGTTTTTTGAATCACTCTTTTGCAAAAATCTTTGCATTTTGTGATGCTCATCCACTCTACCTCATCTATACCTATTCACGTGGTCAGTCATTCGGTTGAGCGGCATGTCGCACGGAGTGATAGCCAGAACAAATCTGAAGAGCATATCCAATTGAGTGAGGGCACTAGTCCCTCAAGCAGCTCAGATGAGGGGAGCAGAAGCACTCCGAGCAATTTGCCCAAGGCTGCCACAAGGTCAAGAAAGAAGAAGACTCAGAATCTGAAGATGAGGATTACGTGGCAGTTGAGGATGAGGCAAGCTCCAAGAAGAAAGTGCTCAAGAGGGAGTTAAGTTCATCTGCAGTGAAGCCCGGCTTGAAAATCAAAAGGCCAAGAAAGTGACAACCAATGTCCAAAGCAGAGTGTCTACTCAAGCTCCTTTGGAATCTCAACCCAAAGAGCATGTTGTCAGAGAGGAAAGAAAAGGAAAGAAAGGGTCAAGAAGACCATGGCAAGAGTGATTGGGAAGCCTTCCATAATGGAAGAGGAAGAAGAAGAAGAGGTTGCAGAGCCAGCACCCAAGGCAAAAAAGCTGATGGGTGATGCTATCAAGTCAGGGGCTGCAACTTCCAAGCCCAAAGCTGCCTCAAGCCCAAGAATGCACCCAAGAGGAATACCAGAGCATACCAAAGAGCTGAAAAGAACAAGGCCCCATTACCTGAAGTTGAAGCTGAAGAAGATGAAGAAGGGCAGGTCCTAAGGAAGCTCAAACCCAAGATTCCAGACCACAATGATGCTCATCCTGTGGCTGAAAACATGAAGACCAGGAGAGATAATGGGTTGAGGCTATGGAGAGAGACAGATCCATATGCCACGAGGAGAAGGACTGCTATGGATTATAGGTTCCACACCAAGGAGCAGCAGGACTTTTATGAGACTGTCTTGCTGGATAAGAAGCCCATAGTTTGCGATATGAGATGGGTCAACTGGACCTACATGAAGGAGAACGCAGAACACTACCCTGGAGTATACAACAGCTTCAGTGCTTGTGGAGTTGCTGATTTTGTTGGGCAGAAGCTCACCAATTGGAACAACGAACTTATCATGCAATTCTACTCCACAACACATTTCTATCCAGATGGCAGGATAGTGTGGATGTCAGAAGGAACCAGATATCAGTCTACCATAGAGGAATGGGCAAGTTTGATCAATGCCCCAAAGGAAAGTGAGGATGACCTGGACATTTATGGTAAGAAGAAAATGGATCATAACTCAATGGCACACGTGTACAAGGAGATCCCAGATGATGCAATTGAGACCTTCAAGTTTGGATCAGTCCATTTTCTGCTGTCAGGGCTGCCTACGATCAACTGGATCTTAAGGCATACTCTTTTGCCCAAATCAGGTGACCATAACATGATTAGAGGGCATGCAATCAATTTGCTTCATGTTTTGATGTGCCTCGAAATTCAAGGTCATGAGCCTCATAGTCGAGACAATTAAGAGGACAAGAAGCAGATCGGAAGAGAAGCGTGGATATGCCCCATGATTCGTGGAGTTGATAAACTCAAGATGGGCACAGAAAGTATCTCTTGGATAAGGAACACATGATTCTCTATCCTGATTTTGAGGACAATCGAGTTGTCATGACAGAGAATGAACCATCATCGATGCAAGCTCGGAGAGAAAGGAGAAGGCAAGGCAAGAGAAAGCTGCAAAGATGCCAACTCAAGCGAGTATCGACTACTTTCTCAAGAGCAAGCAGGAGCAGCTTGGTTACTTAATAGCATCATCTCTGCGGATTGAGAAGGGTTGACCACCTAACTCAAAACCAGAGAGCTCGAGAGAATCATAGAACAAAAATTCTATGATCTTGATGTCAAAGTGACTGAGATTCATCAGCGATGGAGCAATTACAAGATGATATGCGAGGAGAGGAAGGGCAAGACGACAACCGATGCATTTGCGGAGTGCCTAGAGCTCGGAGGTCGATTGCAGACCAACTCCGGACACGAGCAACTTCTTCCGCTCCACTACAGCTCCAGCTCAACCAGCTCCAGCTCCAACTTCTTCAGCTCCTACCACGTCTACTGATGCGTTCATCCTTGGAGTCCTGTCTACACCACCACCAGAAGACCAAGCCTGAGAGATGACATAGTAATATGCATTTTCTAGGAACTTTTTGGTAACTTGTTGCCAAAGGGGGAGAAAAATGTATAGATCACAGGCTTCGAGAGAGAGAGAGAGTTTTGCTTTTGTTCTCTCTTGTCTTTTTTGTCTTTTTGGTTGAACTTTTTGCGTTTGATTGCTTGAGATACTATGCATTACCTGTGAGACATTGATGATCATGTGTTTGATCATAAGCTACACTTATGCCTTTTATGATATTATCTTATTTATCCTTATATGATCATTCATTGTGCTTGGTGATGAGTGCATGTATTCAATCGTTATTATTTTGAGCGCTCCACCAAGATGTATGTGACATGGAAGATTAACCTGTGAGCCTAATTTCTTGTGCATTTGCAGTCCAAAGCAAATCTTAAGATATGCACAAATTTAGGGGGAGCTCTTGCTTATCACATACTTCTCAAAGCGACGATGTTTTTCAATTTTATTATCATTTGTCGAAGCTTTGATCTATATGTTGTCATCAATTACCAAAAAGGGGGAGATTGAAAGTGCAACTATCCCTAGGTGGTTTTGGTAATTCATAACAACATATAGCTCATTGAGCTAATACTATTCCAAGATGAATATTTCAGGAAAGCTCAATGAATGGCATGGCATGGATGATGAAAGTGTATCCCTCAAAATATTAAGGACAATGGATTGGCTCAATCTCAAAAGCTCAAGACTCTTCATTTTACATTTTAGTGATCCAAGATCACATTGAGTCTATAGGAAAAGCCAATACTATCAAGAAGGGATGAGGTGTTGCTTAATGAGCCTTTTGCTCCATGTGCTTAGTGATATGCTCCAAAACCCTCCACTACTTTCTCACATCCACATATGACCTAAACCCAAAGTCAAACTCGGCCCTACCGATTCTTTCTGTCCGGCGCCACCGAGTTCAGATGTCATAGCCACTGCCACAAACCCTAGGCAAATTGGTTTCACCGATAGGGATCTCGGTCTCACCGAGATGGGATTGTAATCTCTCTGTTTCCCTTCGTAACATTTCGGTCTAACCGAAGTGAGCGAATCGGTCCCACCGAGATTACAATGTAAACTCTCTGTTTCCCTTTTGTAACGTTTCAGTCTCACCGAAAGAGCAAATCGGTCCCACCGAGTTTACCTGACCAACTCTCTGGTTAGCTAATTACCAAAATCGGTCTCACCGAGTTTGTGTAATCGGTCTCACCGAGATTACGTTATGCCCTAACCCTAACCAAATTGGTCCTACCGAGATGCATGTCAGTCCCACCGAAAATCCTAACGGTCACTAGGTTTACTAAATCGATCTGACCGAGTTTGATGATTCTGTCCCACCGAGTTTGGTAAATTGTGTGTAACGGTTAGATTTTGTGTGGAGGCTATATATACCCTCCACCTCCTCTTCATTCGTGGAGAGAGCCATCGAACAAACCTACACTTCCAACTTACCAGCCTCGAGAGAGAACCACCTACTCATGTGTTGAGGCCAAGATATTCCATTCCAACCATATGAATCTTGATATCTAGCCTTCCCAAGTTGCTTTCCACTCAAATCTTCTTTCCACCAAATCCATATCCTGAGAGAGAGAGTTGAGTTTGGGGAGGCTATCATTTGAAGCACAAGAGCAAGGAGTTCATCATCAACACACCATTTGTTACTTCTTGGAGAGTGGTGTCTCCTAGATTGGCTAGGTGTCACTTGGGAGCCTCCGACAAGATTGTGGAGTTGAACCAAGGAGTTTGTAAGGGCAAGGAGATCGCCTACTTCGTGAAGATCTACCACTAGTGAGGCAAGTCCTTCGTGGGCGACGGCCATGGTGGGATAGACAAGGTTGCTTCTTCGTGGACCCTTCGTGGGTGGAGCCCTCCATGGACTCGCGCAACCGTTACCCTACGTGAGTTGAAGTCTCCATCAACGTGGATGTACGATAGCACCACCTATCGGAACCACGACAAAAACATCCGTGTCTCCAATAGCGTTTGAATCCTCCAAACCCTTCCCTTTATATTCTTGCAAGTTGCATGCTTTATTTTACGCTGCCAATATACTCTTTGCATGCTTGCTTGAATTGTGTGAAGATTGCTTGACTTGTTCAAAAATAGCTAAAATCTTCCAAAGTCTAAAATTGGGAAAAGGTTAAGTTTTTATTGGTCAAGTAGTCTAATCACCCCCCTCTAGACATACTTCAAGGTCCTACAATTATCATCTCAATAGCATGTTGGCACGCAAGGTAAACCATTATAACTCATAGCTAATCAAGAATGGCACAAACAACTATAATCTCTAAATGTCATTGCAAATATGTTTACTTCATAATAGCTGAATTAGGAACGATGAATCATCATATTTACAAAAACAACAGAGGTCGAGTTCATACCAGCTTTTCTCATCCCAATAAGTACATCATATATCATCATTATGGCCTTTCACTTGCACGACTGAACGGTGTGAATAATAATAAGAGTGCACGTGCATTGGACTAAGCTGGAATCTGCAAGCATTCAACTCAAGAGAGAAGACAAGTAATATGGGCTCTAAGTTAAATGAACGATCATGCATATGAGAGCCACTAAGCATTATCAATATAGTCTTCTCGACCCCCAAAGAAAGGAAAAGAAATAAAAACTATTTACACGGGAAAGCTCCCAACAAGCAAAAGAAGAACGGGAAATTTTTTTGGGTTTTCTTTTTAATTATTACTACTACGGCAGGAAAAATAAACTACTACTAATTTTTTTGGTTTTTCTTAAGGATTATTAAACACACAAGAAGAAAGCAGGAAAAATAAAATAGACTAGCATGGATATTACAGTGAAAAAGTATGAGCACCGACATCTAGCAATGAGTGTGTGTGAGCATAAATGTAATGTCGGTGGAAATACGTACTCCCCAAGCTTAGGCTTTTGGCCTGTTGGTCTATTGCCGAGGATAGCTTTGCCGATACCCGTAGGTGTAGCCGGGTCGTCTTGTGATGAAGAATAGTTGGGATCATAATGTGATGAAGAGGACTCGATCGCCATTGATGGCAACCGCCTCAGATCCCAAGAATAAATGTATATTCGTGGAGGCTCATCTTGTGGCTCCGGTTCCGGGGCTGGTGCAGGATTCCGATAGGCTTGAACAGCTGCCCACGGAACAATGTAAGGCCCTGTAGACAAGTTAAACAAAGAGGGAGCAGGCAAAGTAATAGTCTCAGGGTGATGTTTATCAAAGTACAATTTATATTTAAGCTCCCCTTCGCGACTCTTAACAAGAAAATCATGCGCTATCATACTCTTATAATCTAAATAAGCACGGGGCAACGCTGTTTCTTCTTTCTCCTCATGCCTAATAGGTATTTCAAAATATTCAGCAAGGCGCGAAGCATAAATGCCTCCAAAGACGGGGCCCTTAGTACGGTTCAGACTTAACCTTCTAGCAACAATTCCACCCATACTAACAGAGTTATTGCGGTATAAACCATGGAACAAAATAATAATATCAGGAATACTAAGGTTCCCACAGTTCCCGCGTCCAATCAAGCAACGAGTAGCTAATTAGGCAAAGTAACGTAAAACAGGAAAATGTATGCTAGTGATTCTTGCATCAGAAACCTTCATGGTTTCTCCCACAGTGATAGTGTTAATAAAAGCTTCCACTTCATTACGGTGTGGTTCATCTAAGGTGCCCTCAAAAGGTATTTTGCAAACCTCGCAAAATTCAGCTAATGTCATCTCCTTAACAACGTCATATAAATGGAACTCTACTGTTGGATGTGATTTCTTAGGGAAAAAGTAGAAGTTCTGCACAAAGGTATTTCTGAGTAAGAGATACTGATGACGTTGGTCGCGAAGGAAGTTGGTGAGGCCGGCGTTCTCAATCAATAGATAGAAATCCTCATAAATCCCGGCTCTCCTCAAGAAGTCATCAGAAGGCCATTCACACGGCCGAACCTCCGCGATACGAGGCAAATTAAATTTGGGCTTCTGTTCTTCTTCCTTTTGTTTCTCCTTAGAGCTTCGGCTCGACGAGCCCCTCAAAAGCCTCTTCATTATTTCTGAAACAATCTGAAATTTTTAGTAACTTCAAATAAAAGTGAACCAACTTCAATAAAACTGATAGCAACTACTCATACAAATGCCTAGAGCATATATCAAGCATTAGAACTACTTGGAACCATATGAATTTGACATGCAAGCTCAAGAACATGGTCACCTATGCAGCACAAATTTGCAATGAATAAAGCACTAGAACAAAAACTAGTTGGACCAATGGAGGAGTCACATACCAAGGAACAATCTCCCCAAGCAGTTTTGCGAGAGGTGCTTTGAGCAAGGAGATCGAAAATCACAGCAAAAGCGGCTGGAACATGAGCTTGAGTTGGTTTTTCGGGTTTGTGTGAGGCAGAGGAAGAAGATGGGTGCAGGATAAGTGGAGGAGGGCCACCGTGGGCCCACGAGGCAGGGGCGCCCGGGGGTAGGGCGCGCCCTCCACCCTCGTGGCCAGGTGGAAGCTCCCCCCGCGGTAATTTTTGCACTAAAAATCCTCAAATATTCCTGAAAAAATCATATTAAATTGGCATGGCATTCTGAGGACTTTTATTTTCGGGATATTTTTATATTGCACGGATAAGTCGGGAGATAGACAGAAAAATACTATTTTACTTTATTTTTACTAAATAACAGAGAATATAAAGAGGGTATAGAAGGTTGTGCTTCTAGTTTCATCCATATCATGCTCATCAAAAGGAATCCACTAACAAGGTTGATCGAGTCTTGTTAGCAAACTCATTCCGATTAACATGAAACCGGAGAAATTTTGAATAACACTATGTTACCTCAATGGGGATATGGACATCCCCAATAATGAGTATATCATATTTCTTCTTGACAGTAGGGAGAGGAAATTCAAAGCCTCCAAATATAATCGATGGAATTTTTCCAATAGAGTTGATACTATAAACTTGAGGTTGTTTCCTCGGAAAGTGTATCGTATGCTCATTACCATTAACATGAAAAGTGACATTGCCTTTGTTGCAATCAATAACAGCCCCTGCAGTATTCAAAAAAGGTCTTCCAAGAATAATGGACATACTATCATCCTCGGGAATACCAAGAATAACAAAGTCCGTTAAAATAGTAATGTTTGCAACCACAACAGGCACATCCTCACAAATACCAACAGGTATAGCAGTTGATTTATCAGCCATTTGCAAAGATATTTCAGTAGGTGTCAACTTATTCAAGTCAAGTCTACGATATAAAGAGAGAGGCATAACACTAACACCGGCTCCAAGATCACATAAAGTAGTTTTAACATAATTTCTTTTAATGGAGCATGGTATAGTAGGTACTCCTGGATCTCCAAGTTTCTTTGTTAATCCACCCTTAAAAGTGTAATTAGCAAGCATGGTGGAAATTTCAGCTTCCGGTATCTTTCTTTTATTTGTAACAATATCTTTCATATATTTAGCATAAGGATTCATTTTGAGCATATCACTCAATCGCATACGCAAAAAGATAGGTCTAATCATTTCAACAAAGCGCTCAAAATCCTCATCATCCTTTTTCTTGGATGGTTTCGGAGGAAAAGGTATGGGTTTCTGAACCCATGGTTCTCGTTCTTTACCATGTTTCCTAGCAACGAAGTCTCTTTTATCATAACGTTGATTCTTTGATTGTGGGTTATCAAGATCAACAATGTGTTCAACTTCTACATCATTATCATTACTAGGTTGAGCATCATCATGAACATTATCATTAACATTTCCACTAGGTTCATGTTCATTACAGATTGTGTTTCAAAGATCGGACATAGAGATATCATTTGGATTCTCGGTGGTTCAACAACAGGTTCACTAGAAGTTTGCACAGTTCTATCATTTCTCTTTTCTTCCTTTTAGAAGAACTAGGCATATCAATATTATTTCTCTGAGAATCTTGCTCGATTCTCTTAGGGTGGCCTTCAGATACAAAGGTTCTGAGTCATTCTACCAGTTCTAGTAGCCACTCTAACAGCATAATCATTTTCTTACTATTCATTTCATTAAGCACTTCTTTTGAGCTTTAAGTACTTGTTCTACTTGAGTGGTAACCATAGAAGCATGTTTGCTAACAAGTTTAAGTTCACCTCTAATATTAGCCATATAATCACTCAAGCGTTTAATCATAAAGGTATTCTGTTTTAGTTGTCTACCAAAATAAGCATTAAAGTCATCTTGCTTAAACATAAAGTTATCAAACTCATCCAAGCAATCGACTAGCAATTTTAGTAGGAGGGACTTCACTTTATCATATCTATAGAGAGAATTTACCTTTACTACCCGTGTCCGGGATATCGGGAGGTTCTTTAGTAAATAAGTAATTGAGATCATATACTTCTTCAACAAAGTGTAAATTAAGACCATGTATTTCTTCAATAGGAGGTAAATTCTTAACATCTTCAGCTTTAATACCTTTTTCTTCCATAGATTTCTTTGCCTCTTGCATATCTTCGGATCGAGAAATAGAACACCTCCCTTCTTCGGAGTTGGTTTAGGAATAGGCTCGAATTGGCTCGAGCTGGCTCGGTGTTGGCTCGGAGGTGCCCAATTATTTTCATTTGCCAACATATTATTCAATAGAATTTCAGCGTCATCCGTGTTCTTTCCTGAAAAGAGAACCAGCACAACTATCCGTAATCTCTGAAGCATCGGTTAGTCCATTATAAAAGATATCAAGTATTTCAGGTTTCTTAAGAGGATGATCAGCAAAGCATTAAGTAACTTGATAAGCCTCCCCAAGCTTGTGGGAGACTCTCTTCTTCAATTTGCACAAAATTATATATATCCCTCAAAGCAGCTTGTTTCTTATGAGCAGGAAATATTTAGCGAGAAGTAATAAATCATATCCAGGGACTTTGCACACAAGCAGGATCAAGAGAATTAAACAATTTCTTAGCATCACCCTTTAATGAGAACGGAAATATTTTGAGTAAATAAAGGTAGCGCGATCTCTCATTATTAGTAAACAGGCAGCTATATCATTTAACTTACGAAGATGTGCCACAACAGTTTGATTCAACCAAAGTAATTATATCCGGATCAACAGAAAATCATAATAATCCTGATCGGGAACACGATAGGTGAAGTAGCAAAAGCAGGGTCGGGTCTCATCCTATCTCTAAAAGATTCTTTACTCCATTTAATTAGCAACCTCTTAAGTTCAAGTCTATCCTGGCAAGCAAGAATGGCTGCTGTAGATTCAGCATCGAAAAGATAGCCCTCAGGAATAGCAGGCATATTATCATCATTACAAACATCATCATGTTCAGTTTCAATAATTTCTCTTTCTCTAGACCTAGAAATTTGTTCATCTAGAAATTCACCAAGGGGCACATTAGTATCAAGCATAGAAGTAGTTTCATCATAAGTATCATGCATAGCAGAAGTGGCATCATCAATAGCATGCGACATATCGGAACGAATAGCAGAAGCAGGTTTAGGTGTCACTAGCTTACTCATAACAGAAGGTGAATCAAGTGCAGAGCTAGATGGCAGTTCCTATGATGGAATTACTCACGCACGGCGGTGAGCATCATGAAATTGGTGATGGAGGATGGTTGATGATGACTACGGCGACGAATCCCCCTCTCCGGAGCCCCGAACGGACTCCAGATCAGCCCTCCCGAGAGAGATTAGGGCTTGGCGGCGGCTCCGTATCGTAAAACGCGATGAAATTTTCTCTCTGATTTTTTTTCCCCGAAAGCCAATATATGGAGTTGGAGTTGGCGTCGGAGGGCCACCAGTGGCCCACGAGGTAGGGCGGCGCGCCCAGGGGGGAGGGGCGCGCCCCCCACCCTCGTGGACAGGGTGTGGGCCCCCTGGTCTTCATCTTTGGCGAGGATTTTTTATTATTTATTCTAAGATATTCCGTGGAGTTTCAGGTCATTCCGAGAACTTTTGTTTTCTGCACATAAAACAACACCATGGCAATTCTGTTGAAAACAACGTCAGTCCGGGTTAGTTCCATTCAAATTATACAAGTTAGAGTCCAAAACAAGGGCAAAAGTGTTTGGAAAAGTAGATACGACGGATACGTATCAATCATAAACTATTTTACTAGCCATAGATTCATCAAAATAAGCAAACAACACACGCAAAACAGAATCTGTCAAAAACAGAACAGTATGTAGTACTCTGTAACTAACGCAAACTTCTGGAACTCAAAAAATTCTACCAAAATTAGACGACCTGGAAAATTTGTTTATTGATCAGCATCAATTGGAATCAGTATTTTAACACGTTCTGGTGATTTTTAACAATTCGGGCACTGAGCGCAAAGTTTCTGGAAACTACAGCAAGATCAAATAACTATCATCCAAGAAGATCCAATAGGTTTAACTTGGCACAAACACTAATTAAAAGATAAAACCACATCTAAACAGAGATTAGATGGATTATTTATTCCTAAACAGAAGCAAAAACTAAAAATAAAATTGGGTTGCCTCCCAACAAGCGCTATCGTTTAACGCCCCTAGCTAGGCATAAAAGCAAGGATAGATCTAGGTATTGCAATCTTTGGTATTCGGAGAGGAGGATCTCCTTTCTATGGCATTCATTCTTCTATTTAAGTTAAGCACATGGCCATTAATGGAAGAGGTATGATTAAGCACGTTACGGAAATTTGCCTCTAGACTAGACTTCCAATTTCATTTTGATAAAAGCACAAGAGAGTAGTAGATTCAACCTTATCATTCATGGGGCGCCCAAATATAGTTTTCATTCTTTCATAGGTATCTATAGCATCCCCTTCAAGAAAACCTTCTTCAAAGATGGAATCTAAAACTTGTTTGAAGGAAGCGGGCAAGCCAACATAAAAACTTTTTAAGTAAATTTCAATTTGATATTGTGGCACATAGCTAGCCCGAATCCTAAGTAACCTATCCCAAGCATCTTTTAAAGACTCATCAAGTAAATAGCGAAAAATTCCAGAGTCATCCTCATCAAAATTATTCAAGCTCTCATTGGTGACCCCGGTGGGTCTTTCTATAGCATCATTATTTATGAGCTTAGAGAGGATAGAGGGGTTATCCAAGGCACTAGAGCTCGGGATAAAACCCGTAGTTCTTTTTGATTCGGCAAGGCAAGCGGAAAAGAGAGGAGGAGATTGGAAAGAGAGGACGAATAAAACAGCAAGGGTGAAGTGGGGGAGAGGAAAACGAGAGGCAAATGGCAAATAATGTAATGCGAGAGATAAGGATTGTGATGGGTACTTGGTATGTTGACTTTTGCATAGACTCCCCGGCAACGGCGCCAGAAATCCTTCTTGCTACGTCTTGAGCTTGCGTTGGTTTTCCCCGAAGAGGAGAGGATGATGCAGCATAGTAGCGTAAGTATTTCCCTCGCTTTTGAGAACCAAGATATCAATCCAAGAGGAGGCCACGCACAAGTCCCTCGTACCTGCACAAAACGACACTACTACGCAACCAACGCGATTAGGGGTTGTCAATCCTTCACGGTCACTTACGAGAGTGAGATCGATAGAGATAATATTTTGGTATTTTGGTATATAGATGCAAAGTGAAAAGTAAAAGCAAAGTAAAAACAAAGCAAGTATAAAAGTGATGGAGATTGATATGATGAGAATAGACCCGGGGCCATAGGTTTCACTAGTGGCTTCTCTCAAAAGCATAAGTATTCTATGGTGGGTGAACAAATTCTTGTTGAGCAATTGATGAATTGAGCATATTTATGAGGTTATCTAGGTATGATCATGTATATAGGCATCACGTCCGAGACAAGTAGATCAAACGATTCTACATCTACTACTATTACTCCACTCATCGACCGCTATCCAAAGATGCATCTAGAGTATTAAGTTAAAAACAGAGTAACGCCTTAAGCAAGATGACATGATGTAGAGGAATAAATCCATGCAATATAATAAAATACCCCATCTTGTTATCCCTGATGGCAACAATACAATACGTATCTTGCAACCCTTTCTGTCACTGGGTAAGGACACCGCAAGATTGAACCCAAAGCCATGCACTTCTCCCATTGCAAGAACTACCAATCTAGTTGGCCAAACCAAACGGATAATTCGAAGAGACTTGCAAAGATAACTCAATCATACATAAAAGAATTCAGAGAAGATTCAAATATTATCCATAGATAAGCTGGATCATAAACCCACAATTCATCGGTCTCAACAAACACACCGCAAAAATAAGATTACATCGAATAGATCTCCACGAGAGAGGGGAGAACATTGTATTGAGATCCAAAAGAGAGAAGAAGCCATCTAGCTACTAGCTATGGACCCGAAGGTCCAAGTAAACTACTCACACTTCATCGGAGAGGCTATGGTGTTGATGTAGAAGCCCTTGAGGATGCCCCCCGTGGAGCTCCTAACAGGCCCCAAGATGGGATCTCGTGGATCTGGAAGTTGCGGCGGTGGAATTAGGTTTTGGCTCTGTTCGATCATTTGGGGTGCGTAGGTATATATAGGAGGAAGGAGTACGTCGGTGGAGCAAGGGGCCCACGAGGCAGGGGCGCGCCCCACCCTCATGACCGCCTCTGTTACTTCTTGGAGTAGGGTCCAAGTCTCTGGATCACGTTCGGTGAGAAAATCACGTTTCAAGGTTTCATTCCGTTTGGACTCCTTTGATATTCTGCTTTCTTGAAATCTGAAAAGGCAAAAACAACAATTACAATTTGGGCCTCCGGTTAATAGGTTAGTCCCAAAAATAATATAAAAGTGGAAAATAAAGCCCAATATAGTCCAAAACGGTAGATAAAGTAGCATTGAGCAATCAAAAATTATAGATACGTTGGAGACGTATCACCGATTCATCCATTTCAGTCATACCGAGATCACTAGGTTGATCTAGGTTTTCAATCTCGGTGCAACCGATTTGAACTTTTCGGTCACACCGAGTTGCGATGCTTGCCTGCGTTATGCATCTCGGTGCCACCGAGTTGTTCCACTCGGTCACACCGACAGGGTCGGGCTATATATACCCACAGGCAAAATTTTGGAAATTTTCTCCGAACTCTTTCGCCCGCGCTCAGCCCGCTCTGCCTCCAGGGTCTCCGGATCGTCCTCCTCGTCGCCTGCTGCCTCCTGCCGCTGGTCTCCGCCGCCGTCAACGGAATTCATCTCCGCCGTTGCCGCCATAGCGAGTTCATCACCGAACTAGGGTATGAACTCGATCACTGTGCTATCCATATCTAATTCCTAGCACATTGTGTTCGCCATGAATCTTGCCATGATTGAAACTATCCTATCCAGTCAAAACACTCCGTAGATTAGAGATGAATTGAAAATTTAGGGTTAGGTTTCCGCCGAAACCATCTCGGACCAACCGAGTTGTGGAACTCGGTACCACCGATTCGGCCCAGGCCATTGCACATGTAACTCTCGGTCTGACCGAGAATTGCAAATCGGTGTGACCGAGTTCAGGACTTTGTGAAACCCTAGCAGTCTCGATGCCACCAAACTGTGACTCGGTCTGACCGAGTTCACTAGTTTAGGTTCCAAAAGCTGCTTCGGTATCACCGAGTTTACAAATCGGTAGATCCGAAATGCTTTCTGTGGAAAACTAAAACTAAGTTTTTGACTCATTCTTTTGCAAAAACCTCTGTATTTTGCGATGCTCATCCACTCTATCTTATCTACATCTACTCGTAGGGTCAGTTGTCAGTGATTGCAATATGTCTGATCAAAGTGACAGCCAGAACAGGGAATAGGAGCAGGTGCACATGAGTGAGGGCACTAGTCCCTCTAGCAGCTATGATGAGGGCAGCAGGAGCACCCCAAGCAACCTACCCAAAGCTGCCACCAGGGCCATAAAGAAGAGAACTTCAGAATCTGAGGATGAAGACTATGTGGCAGTTGAGGATGAGGCCACTTCCAGGAAGAAAGTGCTCAAGAAAGAATATAGCTCAGCTGCAGCAGCCAAACCAGGTCTGAAGACCAAAAGGCCAGCAGGAAGGATTCCCATCTCTAAAGCCAGAGCATCCACTCAAGTATCTCTAGAAGCTGAACCCAAAGAGGATGCTGCCGAAGGGAAGAAGAGGAAGGAAAGGGTCAAAAAGACCATAGCCAGAGTTATTGGAAAAGCTTCCATAATGGAAGAGGAGGAAGAAGAAGAGGATGCTGCACCAGCACCCAAAGCTCAGAAGCTTATGGGTGATGCTATTAAGTCAGGGGCTGCTTCATCTAAGCCCAAAGTAGCACCCAAGACTGCCTCCAAACCCAAGTCTGCACCCAAGAGGAGTACCAGAAACATTCCAGCTGCTGAAAAGAATAAGGCTCCAAAGGTTCAAACTGTTCTTTCAAGAAGAAGATGATGAGACTCATGTTTTGAGAAAATTGAAGCCTAAAATTCCAGATCATAATGATGCTCATCCTGTAGCAGAAAACATGAAGATCAGGAAGGACTCAGGATTGAGGCTATGGAGAGAGACAGATCCATATGCCACCAGAAGAAGGACTGCTGTAGACTACAGGTTAGGAACAGCAGGATTTCTATGAAACAGTGTTGCTTGACAAGAAACCAATAGTATGTGACATGAGATGGGTCAACTGGGAGTACATCAAGGAGCATGAGGAACACTATCCTGGAGTATATGACAGCTTCAAGGCTTGTGGAGTTGATGAGTTTGTGGCTCAGAAGCTCACAAAATGGAATGATGAGCTTATAATGCAGTTCTACTCCATAGCTCACTACTACCCAGATGGCAGGATAGTCTGGATGTCTGAAGGCACTAGATACTAGTCAACAGTAGCAGAATGGGCTCAGTTGATCAATGCCCCAGAAGAACAAGAAGATGACTTGGATGTCTATGCCAAGAAGAAGAAGGATCACGACTCCATGGCTAGCATGTACAAGGAGATTCCAAATGCAGACCTTGAGACTCACCAGTTTGGGTCAGTGAAACACTTGCTGTCAGGACTGCCTACAATCAATTGGATCCTCAGGCACACACTTCTGCCCAAGTCTGGTGATCACGGAATGATCAGAGGTCACTCCATCAATCTGCTACATATATTTGATGTGCCACAAAAGTTCAAGGTCATGAGTCTTATAGTTGAAACTATCAAGAGGACAGCTGCTGACCAAAAGAGAAGTTGTGGATATGCCCCACAGATCCAGGAGCTGATTAACTCCAAGATGGGCACTGGCACATACTTGTTGGACAAGGAGCACATGCCTATCTATCCAGAATTTGAGGATAACATTGTGGTTATGAATGAAGATGAACCATCTTCTGTGCAAGCTCAAGCAAAGAGGGAGAAGGCAAGGACTGAGAAAGCTGCAAAGATGCCAACCATGGATGAGGCATCTCAGTATCTTCTGAAGAGCAAACAAGATCAACTTGGCTACTTGATTGCATCCACTCTGAGGATTGAGAAGGGGCTGGCCACCTTGACTCAAAACCAGGAGAGCCTGGAAAGGATCATGGAGCAAAAGTTCTATGACATGGATGTGAAGATAACTGAGATTCAGTCTGCTGTGGAGCAACTTCGGGATGATATGCAGGAGAGGAAGGGCAAGTCAACCACGAATGCTTTTGCCAGAGTGCCTAGAGCTCAGAGGTTAGCTGCAATGCCAGTTACAGACACCAGAGCCACTTCATCTGCACCAGCTACAACTTCAGTGCCACCAGCTCCAGCACCTACTCCACCAGCACCATCTACATCAACTGATGCCTTCGTCCTTGCCGTTCTGTCTACACCACCACCTGAAGATCAAGCCTGAGAGACGATTTAGTGTTATGCATTTTCTATGAACTTTTTGGTAACTTGTTGCCAAAGGGGGAGAAAAATGTATAGATCATAGGCTTCGAGAGAGAGCGTTGCTTTTTATTCTCTCTTGATTTGGTGTGGTTAAACTTTATTTTCTTGATTGAGATATTTTCTGCTTGTGTGATACTTGGATGATCATGTGTTTGATCATATGCTACATTAATGCTTGTTGGATGACTTTATCCTTTTATCTCTATGATCATTCACTTTGCTTGGTGATAAGTGCATTGATAACCCACAAGTATAGGGGATCGCAACAGTTTTCGATAAGTAAGAGTGTCGAACCCAACAAGGAGCTAAAGGTAGAACAAATATTCCCTCAAGTTCTATCGACCACCGATACAACTCTACGCACGCTTGACGTTCGCTTTACCTAGAACAAGTATGAAACTAGAAGTACTTTGTAGGTGTTTTTGGATAGGCTTGCAAGAAAGTAAAGAGCACGAAAATAAAACTAGGGGCTGCTAAGGTGAAGACACAACTAAAGTAAATATAGCGAGTGTGGAAGAGTGATGGTAGGTGTGGCGAAATTGTCCCTTAAGCAATTGACTACCTTACTAGACCGATAGCAAGTTTTATATGGGAGAGGCCACTGCTAGCATGCCATCCCTGACTTGGAATTCTATGCACTTATGATTGGAACTATTAGCAAGCATCCGCAACTACTAACGTTCATTAAGGTAAAACCCAACCATAGCATTAAGATATATTGGTCCCCCTTCAATCCCGTATGCATCAATTTCTATGCTAGGTTGAAGCTTCTGTCACTCTTGCCCTCCAATACATAGTCCTATCAACATACAACTAACCCTATGGTGTGATCCACGCGCGCGCTCATATGATGGGCACCAAAGGACATCAACATAACCACAAGCAAATTAAATCAATCATAGCAATTCATCAACCACCGATAGGACAACGAAAATCTACTCAGACATCATAGGATGGCAACACATCATCGGAAAATAATATGAAGCATAAAGCACCATGTAAAATTAGAGGGTACAGCGGGTTGCAGGAGAGTGGACCGATGTAGATAGAGGGGGGAAGGTGATGGAGATGTTGGTGAAGATCGCGGTGATGATGATGGCCCCCGGTGGCGTTCTGGCGCCACCGGAAGCGAGGGGGAGAGAGCCCCCCTCCTTCTTCTTCTTCCTTGACCTTCTTCCTAGATGGGAGAAGGGTTTCCCCTCTGTTCCTTGGCTCCCATGGCTTGGGAGGGGCGAGAGCCCCTCCGAGATTGGATCTATCTCTCTGTTTCTGCGTTCTCTTCTGGCTCTGTTTCACCGTTTCGCGTATATATGGAGATCCGTAACTCCGATTGGCCTGAAACCTTTTCTGTGATTTTTTTTCGAATATTAGCTTTCTTGCGGCAAAAGAAGAGCATCAACTGCCTTACGGTGGGCTCATGAGGGTAGGCGGCGCGCCCAGGGGGGCACGCCCCCCTGCCTCGTGACCACCTCGGGCACCGTCCCACGTGGATTTTTCTTCTGGAATTTTCCATATTTTCCAAAAGTAAGCTCCGTCCGTTTTTATCCCGTTTGGAGTCCGTTTGATATGGATATTTTGCGAAACATAAAACATGCAACAGACAGGAACTGGCACTGGGCACTGAATCAATATGTTAGTCCCAAAAATAATGTAAAAAGTTTCCAAAAAGTATATGAAAGTGAATAATATTGGCATGGAACAATCAAAAATTATAGATACGACGGAGATGTATCAGCATCCCCAAGCTTAATTCCTGCTCATCCTCGAGTAGGTAAATGATAAAAAAGAATAATTTTTGATGTGGAATGCTACCTAGCATAATCTTGATCATATGTCTAATCATGGCATGAATATTAAGGCACGAGTGATTCAAAGCAATAGTCTATCATTTGACATAAAAACAATAATACTTCGAGCGTACCAATAAAGCAATCATGTCTTTTCAAAACAACAAGGCCAAAGCAAGCTTATCCCTACAAAATCATACAGTTTGGCCATGCTTCATTTTTGTCACACAAAATGCCCCCATCATGCACAACCCCGATGACAAGCCGAGCAATTGGTTCATACTTTTTAACGCGCTTCAGCTTTTTCAACCCTCACGCAATACATGAGCGCAAGCCATGGATATAGCACTAAAGGTAGAATATAATGATGGAGGTTATGTGGAGAAGACAAAAAAGGAGAAAGTTTCACATCGACACGGCTAATCAACGGCTATGGAGATGCCCATCAATTGATGTCAATGCGAGGAGTAGGGATTGTCGTGCAACGTATGCACTAAGAGCTATAAGTGTATGAAAGCTCAACAAAAGAAACTAAGTGGGTGTGCATCCAACTTGCTTGCTCATGAAGACCTAGGGCATTTGAGGAAGCCCATCGTTGGAATATACAAGCTAAGTTCTATAATGAAAATTCCCACTAGTATATAAAAGTGAAAGCATAGGATACTCTCTCTATGAAGAACATGGTGCTACTTTGAAGCACAAGTGTGGTAAAAGGATAGTAACATTGCCCCTTCTCTCTTTTTCTCTCATTTTTTTGTTTTCTTTTTGGGGGGCTTCTCTTTTTTTTTGGCCTTTCTCTTTTTTATTTATTTATTTTTATTTTTTTCGTCCAGAGTCTCATCCCGACTTGTGGGAGAATCATAGTCTCCATCATCCTTTCCTCACTGGGGCAATGCTCTAATAATGATGATCATCACACTTTTATTTACTTACAACTCAATATTACAACTCGATATCTAGAACAAAGATATGACTCTATATGAATGCCTCCGGCGGTGTACCGGGATGTGCAATGATCTAGCGTAGCAATGACATCAAAAAAACGGACAAGCCATGAAAACATCATGCTAGCTATCTTACGATCATGCAAAGCAATATGACAATGAATGCTCAAGTCATGTATATGATGATGATGGAAGTTGCATGGCAATATATCTCAGAATGGCTATGGAAATGCCATAATAGGTAGGTATGGTGGCTGCTTTGAGGAAGATATAATTAGGCTTATGTGTGACAGAGCGTATCGTATCACGGGGTTTGGATGCACCGGCAAAGTTTGCACCAACCCTCGAGGTGAGAAAGGGCAATGCACGGTACCGAAGAGGCTAGCAGTGACGGAAGGTAAAAGTGTGTATAATCCATGGACTCACATTAGTCATAAAGAACTCATATACTTATTGCAAAAGTTTATTAGCCCTCCAAGCAAAGTACTACTACGCATGCCCCTAGGGGGATAGATTGGTAGGAAAAGACCATCGCTCATCCCCGACCGCCACTCATAAGGAAGACAATCAAAGAAACACCCCATGCTTCAAATTTGTCACACAATGGTTACCACACGTGCATGCTATGGGACTTGCAAACCTCAACACAAGTGTCTCTACAATCCACAACCACCCACTAGCATAACTCTAATATCACCATCTTTATATCGCAAAACTATTGCAAGGAATCAAACATATCATATTCAGCGATCTACAAGTTTATGTAGGATTTTATGACTAACCATGTGAATGACCAGTTCCTGTCATCTCTCTAAATAGATATAAGTGAAGCAAGAGAGTTTAATTATTTCTACAAAAGATATGCCCAAACTCTAACAAATATAAGTGAAGCAAAAGAGCATTCTACAAATGGCGGTTGTCTATGTAAAGAGAAACAGGCAATCCAAACTTCAAATGATATAAGTGAAGCACATGAAGCATTCTATAAAGCCATACTCAAAAGATTTAAGTGAAGTGCATAGAGCATTCTATAAATCAACCAAGGACCATCTCATACCAGCATGGTGCATAAAATAAAAATAAAAACCTAAATGCAAAAGACGCTCCAAGACTTGCGCATAATGCATGAACGAAACGAATTCGAAAACATACCAATACTTGTTGAAGAAAGAGGGGATGCCTCCCCAGCATCCCCAAGCTTAGACGCTTGAGTCTCCTTGAATATTTACTTGGGGTGCCTCGGGCATCCCCAAGCTTGAGCGCTTGCCTTTCTTCCTTCTTCTCACATCGAGACCTTCTCGATCATCGAACACTTCATCTTGCCTTTAGGATGTTTACAATGCTTGTTGGTTTGTGCGGTGCAGGACAGAAACTTTGGCTGTAGTGCGCGATTTTTAATTTTTAGCTGGAACGTCAAATGGTTCTGATTCTTTTTGAACTGTCTTTCTGTACAAATTGTTTATTTTTCCTAATTTGGGCAGAATTTTTCAAGTATCAGAAGTATGGTGAATATTCAGATTATTACAGACTGTTCTGTTTTTGACAGATTCTGTTTTTGATGCATAGTTTGCTTGTTTTGATGAAACTATAAATTTATATCAGTGGATTAAGCCATGAAAAAGTTATATTACAGTAGACACAATGCAAAAACAAAATATTAATTGGTTTGCAATAGTACTTAGAGTAGTGATTTGCTTTATTATACTAACGGATCTTACCGAGTTTTCAGTTGGAGTTTTGTGTGGATACCTTGGCACATTATTTTTATAATACAATGGAATTGTACAAGGGGATAATTATTTTTATTGAAAAGTTTCTGTAATTAAGATTCACAAAGTTCCCATGGGCCTGAACAAGTTTAAGGACGTCCCCCACTTTCACAATGCTCGTCTCTCTCACTTTCACTTTTCTTTTTGAAAAAGTTTTGGGTTCCCCTCTTTATTTTTGTTGTTTTTAAACTATATGAAAGCACTCAACAGAAATAAATGACTCCCTAAAACTTCCGGATTGTCTCCCTGGCAGCGCTTTCTTTAAAGCCATTAAGCTAGGCATTTAGTGCTCAAGTAGTGAATCCACCCGGATCCCAAGGTATATCAAAGCCAATTTTAATTAGCAATGATTTGTAATTTAGTAGTGAGCACAAAGTAACATATATCATGTAATGACGAAGTCTAACTCTCTTCCTATGCATCGGCATGTCATAAAAGAACAATTCATGCACACATAGTAAAGGCCAATGCATAGTATAAACACTTTCTTGCAATTTTATCGTGTTGGAAACATAGAGAGGTGAAGATATAGTTCCTCTCTCATAATAATTGCAAGTAGGAGCAGCAAGCACATGCATATTACATCTATCAAAATCATCATGTGCAACGGTAAAAGGCAACCCATCAATGTAATCTTTAATAAAAGCAAACTTCTCCGATATAGTGTAGTTGGGAGAATTCAAAAAGATAATAGGACTATCATGCGTGGGTGCAATAGCAACAATTTCATGTTTAACATAAGGAATTATAGCAAGTTCATCTCCATAAGCATAATTCATATTGGCATCTTGGCCACAAGCATAGCAAGCATCATCAAAAAGGGATATTTCAAAATAATCACGGGATCATAGCGATCATCATAGCAATCATCCTTCGGTAAGCACGAAGGGGAATTAAACAATGTATGAGTTGAAGAGTTACTCTCATTAGAAGCAACAAATTCTTCTATTTGTTCCACATCATAGTAATCATATATACCTCTAGCATAAGAAGCTAAGGTTTCATTATCATTAAATTTGCATGAAAAGGGAAGGTGTGGAGAATTCATCCTAGAGCAACAAGTATAATCATATTCCACGATAGTTGCCAAGCATACCACTTCAATATATGAATTTGATCCCATAATAGTTTCCTTTTTGTGTCAGCGATAATCCCTAAAGTATTCACGTTGATCTAACGTTACTCCCATTACATAATTGAATGGGGTTTTCTCAGGATTATTAAAGTAGTACATAATATCTTTCACATAACCAGCATCGAGGGTTTTAGGAGGTTCCCCATCTCCATGAGTGGCAAGTACACCTAATTTTTTTGGTATTTCGTGTTCCATATCCATAGCTAAAGATAGAAAACAACTAAGAACAGCAAATAAAAATTACTTAGTGATAAAGCAAACAAGCACACACGAGAATATTCACCCCGGGCTATTGCTCCCCGGCAACAGCGCCAGAAAAAGGTCTTGATAACCCACAAGTATAGGGGATCCCAACAGTTTTCGATAAGTAAGAGTGTCGAACCCAACGAGGAGCTAAAGGTAGAACAAATATTCCCTCAAGTTCTATCGACCACCGATACAACTCTATGCACGCTTGACATTCCCTTTACCTAGAACAAGTATGAAACTAGAAGTACTTTGTAGGTGTTTTTGGATAGGCTTGCAAGAAAGTAAAGAACACGAAAATAAAACTAGGGGCTGCTAAGGTAAAGACACAACTAAAGTAAATATAGCGAGTGTGGAAGAGTGATGGTAGGTGTGGCGAAATTGTCCCTTAAGCAATTGACTACCTTACTAGACCGATAGCAAGTTTTATGTGGTAGAGGCCATTGCTAGCATGTCATCCCTGACTTGGAATTCTATGCACTTATGATTGGAACTATTAGCAAGCATCCGCAACTACTAACGTTCATTAAGGTAAAACCCAACCATAGCATTAAGATATATTGGTCCCCCTTCAATCCTGTATGCATCAATTTCTATGCTAGGTTGAAGCTTCTGTCACTCTTGCCCTCCAATACATAGTCCTATCAACATACAACTAACCCTAAGGTGTTATCCACGCTACTCATATGATGGGCACCAAAGGACAGCAACATAACCACAAGCAAATTAAATCAATCATAGCAATTCATCAACCACCGATAGGACAACGAAAATCTACTCAGACATCATAGGATGGCAACACATCATCGGAAAATAATATGAAGCATAAAGCACCATGTTCAAGTAGAGGGTACATCGGGTTGCGGGAGAGTGGACCGCTGTAGATAGAGGGGGGAAGGTGATGGAGATGTTGGTGAAGATGGCGGAGGTGTTGGTGAAGATCGCGGTGATGATGATGGCCCCCGGCGGTGTTCTGGCGCCACCGGAAGCGAGGGGGGGAGAGCCCCCTCCTTATTCTTCTTCCTTGACCTTCTCCCTAGATGGGAGAAGGGTTTCCCCTCTGTTCCTTGGCTCCCATGGCTTGGGAGGGGCAAGAGCCCCTCCAAGATTGGATCTATCTCTCTGTTTCTGCGTTCTCTTCTGGCTCTGTTTCACCGTTTCGCGTATATATGGAGATCCGTAACTCCGATTGGCCTGAAACCTTTTCTGTGATTTTTTTCCGAATATTAGCTTTCTTGCGGCAAAAGAAGAGCATCAACCGCCTTACGGTGGGCTCACGAGGGTAGGCGGCGCGCCCAGGGGGGCGAGCCCCCCTGCCTCATGACCACCTCGGGCACCGTCCCGCATGGGTTTTTCTTCTGGAATTTTCCATATTTTCCAAAAATAAGCTCCGTCCGTTTTTATCCCGTTTGGACTCCGTTTGATATGGATATTCTGCGAAACATAAAACATGCAACAGACAGGAACTGGCACTGGGCACTGGATCAATATGTTAGTCCCAAAAATAATATAAAAATTTGCCAAAAAGTATATGAAAGTGAATAATATTGGCATGGAACAATAAAAAATTATAGATACGACGGAGACGTATCATGCATGTATTCTATTGTTATCATTTTGAGCGCTCCACCAAGATGTATGTGACATGGAAGAGTAACCCATGAGCCTAACTCTGTGTGTATTTGCAGTCCAAAGCAAATTTTAACCTATGCACAAATTTAGGGGGAGCTCTTTCTTTTCACACACTTCTCAAAGCGACAATGTTTTTCATTCTTATTATCCTATGTCGAAGCTTTGATCTATATGTTGTCATCAATTACCAAAAATGGGGAGATTGAAAGTGCAACTATCCCTGGGTGGTTTTGGTAATTCCTAACAACATATAGCTCATTGAGCTAACATTATTCCAAGATAAATATTTCAGGAAAAGCTCAATGAATGGCATAGCATGGATGAGGAAAGTGGACCCCTCAAAATACTAAGGACAAAGGATTGGCTCAAGCTTCAAGTACAAGACTCTACATTTTATATTTTAGTGATCCAAGATCACACTGAGTCCATAGGAAAAGCCAATACTATCAAGGAGGGATGAGGTGTTGCTCAATGAGGTTCTTACTTCAAAGTGCTTAGTGATATGCTCCAAAACCCTCAACTACCTTCCCGCATCCACATATGACCTAAACCAAAACTCAAACTCGGCCCCACCAACTCTATCTATCCGGCGCCACCGAGTTCAGATGTCATAGCCATTGCCACAAACCCTAGGCAAATCGGTTTCACCGATAGGGATCTCGGTCTCACCGAGATGGGATTGTAATCTCTCTGTTTCCCTTCGTAACGTTTCGGTTCCGCCGACATGAGCGATCGGTTCCACCGAGATTGCAATGTAAACTCTCTGTTTCCTTTTTGTAACGTTTCGGTCCCACCAAAATGAGCGAATCAGTCCCACCGAGTTTACCTGACCAACTCTCTAGTTAGCTTATTACCAAAATTGGTCCCACCGAGTTTGTGTAATCGGTCTCACCGAGATTACGTTATGCCCTAACCCTAACCATATCGGTCCTACCGAGTTGCATGTCAGTCCCACCGAAAATCCTAACGGTCACTAGTTTGCTAAATCGGTCCGACCGAGTCTCTCAATTCGGTCTCACCGAGATTGGTAAATTGTGTGTAACGGTTAGTTTTTGTGTGGAGGCTATATATACCCCTCCACCCACTCTTCGTTCGTGGAGAGAGCCATCAGAACAAACCTACACTTCCAATACACATTTTCTGAGAGAGAACCACCTACCCTTGTGTTGAGGCCAAGATATTCCATTCCTACCATATGAATCTTGATCTCTAGCCTTCCCCAAGTTGCTTTCCACTCAAATCTTCTTTCCACCAAATCCAAATCCTGTGAGAGAGAGTTGATTGTTGGGGAGACTATCATTTGAAGCACAAGATCAAGGAGTTCATCATCAACACACCATTTGTTACTTCTTGGAGAGTGGTGTCTCCTAGATTGGCTAGGTGTCACTTGGGAGCCTCCGACAAGATTGTGGAGTTGAACCAAGGAGTTTTTAAGGGCAAGGAGATCGCCTACTTCGTGAAGATCTACCGCTAGTGAGGCAAGTCCTTCGTGGGCGACGGCCATGGTGGGATAGACAAGGTTGCTTCTTCGTGGACCCTTCGTGGGTGGAGCCCTCCGTGGACTCGTGCAACCGTTACCCTTCGTGGGTTGAAGTCTCCATCAACGTGGATGTACGATAGCACCACCTATCGGAACCACGACAAAAACATCCGTGTCTCCAATTGCGTTTGAATTCTCCAAACCCTTCCCTTTACATTCTTGCAAGTTGCATGCTTTACTTTCCGCTGCTCATATACTCTTTGCATGCTTGCTTGAATTGCATTAAGATTGCTTGACTTGTGCTAAGATAGCTAAAATATGCCAAAGTCTAAAATTGGGAAAAGGATAAGTTTTTATTTGGTCAAGTAGTCTAATCACCCCCCCCCCCTCTAGACATACTTTCGATCCTACATGTTGCTATGACTTTGCTATACTTAATGCTTGTCACTAGGGCCCGAGTTTCATGATTTCAGATCTGAACCTATTATGTTTTCATGAATATATGTGAGTTCTTGATCCTATCTTGCAAGTCTATAGTCACCTACTATGTGTTATGATCCGGCAACCCCGAAGTGACAATAATCCGGACCACTCCCGATGATGACCATAGTTTGAGGAGTTCATGTATTCACTATGTGCTAATGCTTTGTTCCGGTTCTCTATTAAAAGGAGGCCTTAATATCCCTTAGTTTCCATTAGGACCCCGCTGCCATGGGAGGGTAGGACAAAAGATGTCATGCAAGTTCTTCTCCATAAGCACGTATGACTATATTCGGAATACATGCCTACATTACATTGATGAATTGGAGCTAGTTCTATGTCACCCTATGTTATGACTGTTACATGATGAACCGCATCCGGCATAATTATCCATCACCGATCCAATGCCTACGAGCTTTCCACCTACTGGTTTACGCTTATTTACTTTCCCGTTGCTACTGTTACAATCACTACAAAACACCAAAAATATTACTTTTGCTTTCATTACTCTTTCATTACCGTTACCACTACTATCATATTACTTTGCTACTAAATACTTTGCTGCAGATATTAGGTTATCCAGGTGTGGTTGAATTGACAACTCAGCTGCTAATACTTGAGAATATTCTTTGGCTCCCCTTGTGTCGAATCAATAAATTTGGGTTGAATACTCTACCCTCGAAAGCTGTTGCGATCCCCTACACTTGTGGGTTATCAAGACTAAATTCGCGCCGTTGTTGGGAGCATAGCTCTATTCTTTGAGTCACTTGGGATTTATATCTGCTGGTCACTTGTGAAGAACTTGAAAGACGCTAAGACAACAATTTATCCCTCAACTACGAGGGGAGGTAAGGAACTGCCATCTAGCTCTGCACTTGATTCACCTTCTGTTATGAGTAAGCTTGCGACATCTAAACTTGCTTCTGTTAATCGTTCTGATATGTCGCATGTTATTGATGATGCCACTTCTGCTATGCATGATACTTATGATGAAACTACTTCTATGCTTGATACCGATGTGCCCCTTAGTAAATTTCTTGATGAACAAATTGCTAGGGCTAGAGAGAAAGAAATTATTGAAACTGATACTGTTGATCAAAGTGATGATGAAGATAGGCCTGTTATTCCTGAGGGTTATGTTTTGGACAAAGAAGCTTATGCAGCTATTTTAGCTTGCAAAGATAGTTATGAACTCAAGAGGCTATTAATTAAATGGAACAAGGAATCTCTTAGAGATAGAATGAAACCTGACCTGCTTTTGCTACTTCACCTATTTGTGTTCTTTGATAAGGATTATGAATTCTCTGTTGATCCTGATATAATTACTTTGGTTGAATCTGATCCTTTTCATGGCTATGAATCTGAAACTGTTGTGGCACATCTTACTAAATTAAATGATATAGCCACCCTGTTCACTAATGATGAGAAATCTCGCTACTTTCATATCCTTAAAATATTTCCGTTCTCATTAAAGGGTGATGCTAAGATATGGTTTAATTCTCTTGATCCTGGTTGTGTGCGTAGTCCCCAGGATATGATTTATTACTTCTCTGCTAAATATTTCCCTGCTCATAAGAAACAAGTTGCTTTAAAGGAAATATACAACTTTGTGCAAATTGAAGAAGAGAGTCTCCCACAAGCTTGGGGGAGGCTTCTCAAGTTACTTAATGCTTTGCCTGATCACCCTCTTTAGAAAAATGAAATACTTGATATCTTTTATAATGGACTAACCGATGCTTCCGGAGATTACCTGGATAGTTGTGCCGGTTCGCTTTTCAGGGAAAGAACACCGGATGAAGCTGAAATTCTATTGAATAATATGTTGGCAAATGAAAACAGTTGGGCACCTCCTGAGCCAGCTCCTGCTCCAATTACTGAGCCTATTTCTAAACCAACTCCGAGGAAGAGAGGTGTTCTATTTCTCAGTCCTGAAGATATGCAAGAGGCAAAGAAATCGATGAAAGAAAAAGGTATTAAAGCTGAAGATGTTAAGAATTTACCTCCTATTGAATTAATACATGGTCTTAATTTACCGCATGTTGAAGAAACATACGATCTTGATCCAGTACCTATTGAAGAACCTCCAGATCTTGATATCCCGACACATGTAGTAAAGGTAAATTCTCTCTATAGATATGATAGAGCTGAAGTCCCTCCTACTAAAATTGCTAGCCAATGCTTGGATGAGTTTGATAACTTTATGTTTAAGCAAGAAGACTTCAATGCTTATTTTGGTAGACAATTAAAACAAAATACTTATATGATTAAACACTTGGGTGATTATATGGCTAATGTTAGATGTGAACTTAAACTTGTTAGCAAACATGCTTCTATGGTTACCACTCAAGTAGAACAAGTACTTAAAGCTCAAAATGATTTGCTCAATGAAATTAATAGTAAGAAAAATGATTATGTTGTTAGAGTGGCTACTAGAACTGGTAGAATGACTCAGGAACCTTTGTATCCTGAAGGCCACCCTAAGAGAATTGAGCAAGATTATCAGAGAAATAATATTGATGCACCTAGTTCTTCCAAAAGGAAGAAAAAGAAAAATGATAGGACTTTGCAAACTTCTAGTGAACCTATTGCTGAACCACCTAAGAATCCCAATGATATCTCTATGTCTGATGCTGAAACACAATCTGGTAATGAACATGAACCTAGTGAAAATGTTAATGATGATGTTCATGATGATGCTCAACCTAGTAATGATAATGATGTAGAAATTGAACCTATTGTTGATCTTGATAACCCACAATCAAAGAATCAACGTTATGATAAGAGAGATTTTGTTGCTAAGAAACATGGTAAAGAAAGAGAACTTTGGGTTCAGAAACCCATGCCTTTTCCTCCCAAACCATCCAAGAAAAAGGATGATGAGGATTTTGAGCGCTTTGCTGAAATGATTAGACCTATCTTTTTGCGTATACGATTGACTGATATGCTCAAAATGAATCCTTATGCTAAATATATGAAAGATATTGTTACTAATAAAAGAAAGATACCGGAAGCTGAAATTTCCACCATGCTTGCTAATTATACTTTTAAGGGTGGAATACCAAAGAAACTTGGAGATCCAGGAGTACCCACTATACCATGCTCCATTAAAAGAAACTATGATAAAACTGCTTTATGTGATCTTGGAGCCGGTGTTAGTGTTATGCCTCTCTCTTTATATCATAGACTTGATTTGAATAAGTTGACACCTACTGAAATATCTTTGCAAATGGCTGATAAATCAACTGCTATACCTGTCGGTATTTGTGAGGATGTGCCTGTTGTGGTTGCAAACGTTACTATTTTAACGGACTTTGTTATTCTTGATATTCCCGAGGATGATAGTATGTCCATTATTCTTGGAAGACCTTTTTTGAATACTGCAGGGGCTGTTATTGATTGCAACAAAGGCAATGTCACTTTTCATGTTAATGGTAATGAGCATACGATACACTTTCCGAGGAAACAACCTCAAGTTCATAGTATCAACTCTATTGGAAAAATTCCATCGATTATTTTTGGAGGTTTTGAATTTCCTCTTCCTACTGTCAAGAAGAAATATGATATTCTTATTATAGGGGATGTGCATATTCCCGTTCAGGTAACATAGTGTTATTCGAAATTTCTCTGGTTACATGTTAATCGGAATGAGTTTGTTAACAAGACCTGATCAACCTTGTTAGTGGATTCCTTTTGATGAGCATGAGACGGATGAAACTAGAAGCACAAACTTCTGTACCCTCTTTATACTTTCTGTTATTTAGTTGAAATAAAGTAAAAATAGTATTTTTTTCTGTCTGTTTCCTGATTTATCAGTGCAATATAAAAATACCCCGAAAATAAAAGTCCTCCAAATGCCATGCCAATTTAATATGATTTTTTCGAGAATATTTGAGGATTTTTGGTACTGAAATCACCGCGGGAGGAGCTGCCACCTGGCCACGAGGGTGGAGGGCGCGCCCTACCCCCCAAGGCGCGCCCCCCTGCCTCGTGGGCCCACGGTGGCCCTCCTCCACTTATTCTTGCACCCATCCTCTTCTTCTTCTTCCCACAAACATGAATAACCAGCTCAAGCACGAGTTCTGGCTCACTTTGCTGCGATTTTCGATCTCCTTGCTCAAAGCACCTCTCACAAAACTGCTTGGGGAGATTGCTCATTGGTATGTGACTCCTCCATTGGTCCAATTAGTTTTTGCTCTAGTGCTTTATTCATTGCAAATTTGTGCTGCATAGGTGACCATGTTCTTGAGCTTGCATGTCAAATTTATATGGTTCCAAGTAGTTCTAATGCATGATATATCCTCTACGCACTTGTAGGAGTAGTTGCTATCAATTTTGTTGAGCTTGGTTCACTTTTGTTTCAAGTTACTAAAAATTTCAGAAATTTTTCAGAGAAAGCAATATGCTTAGGAAAATGTTTCAAGGTGGTTCTTCAAAGAAGCAAGGTCCCAGGCTTGCAACGTGTGATGCTGATGAGGAACCCCCAAGGGACGCTCCAGTGCGGCCTTGTGAGTGGCCTTCAGAAAATTTTATGGATCGAGCGGGAATCAAAGAAGAATTTAACGCATATTTGCGTAACGCCGATCTTAAGAGCTTTGAGGCAGACAAATGCCCTCAGTACCATCAACTCACTAGCTCATTTGTGAGGAGGTTTGAATTTTCATCTTCGCGTAATTCTCCTTCTGTCATGTTTGATCTTTATGACAAATCTTATACCATGGACTTAGAGGATTTTACGTTGATACTTCTCCAACGTATCTATAATTTTTTATTGCTCCATACTACTTTATATATTGTTTTGGACTATAATGGGCTTTATTTTCCACTTTTATATTATTTTTGGGACTAACCTATTAACCGGAGGCCCAGCCCAGAATTGTTGTTTTTTGCCTATTTCATGTTTCAAGAAATGAATATCAAACGGAGTCCAAACGGAATGAAACCTTCGGGAACGTGATTTTCTCATCAGATAAGACCCAGGAGACTTGGACCCTCCGTCAAGAAAGCCACGAGGCGGTCACGAGGGTGGAGGGCGCTCCCCGTGCCTCGTGGGCCCCTCGAAGCTCCACCGACGTACTCCTTCCTCCTATATATACCTACGTACCCCCAAATGATCAGAACAGGAGCGAAAAACCTAATTCCACTGCCGCAACTTCCTATATCCACGAGATCCCATCTTGGGGCCTGTTCCGGAGCTCCGCCGGAGGGGGCATCCACCACGGAGGGCTTCTACATCAACACCATAGCCCCTCCGATGAAGTGTGAGTAGTTTACTTCAGACCTTCGGGTCCATAGCTAGTAGCTAGATGGCTTCTTCTCTCTTTTTGGATCTCAATACAATGTTCTCCCCCTCTCTCGTGGAGATCTATTCGATGTAATCTTCTTTGTGCGGTGTGTTTGTTGAGACCGATGAATTGTGGGTTTATGATCCATCTTATCTATGAATAATATTTGAATCTTCTCTGAATTCTTTTATGTATGATTGAGTTGTCTTTGCAAGTCTCTTCGAATTATCCATTTGGTTTGGCCAACTAGATTGGTAGTTCTTGCAATGGGAGAAGTGCATGGCTTTGGGTTCAATCTTGCGGTGTCCTTACCCAAAGGATGTAAAGGGTTGCAAGGCACGTATTGTATTGTTGCCATCGAGGATAACAAGATGGGGTATTTATCATATTGCATGAATTTATTCATCTACATCATGTCATCTTGCTTAAGGCGTTACTCTGTTTTTAACTTAATACTCTAGATGCATGCTGGATAACGGTCGATGAGTGGAGTAATAGTAGTAGATGCAGAATCGTTTTGGTCTACTTGTCTCGGACGTGATGCCTATATACATGATCATACCTAGATAACCTCATAACTATGCTCAATTCTGTCAATTGCTCAACAGTAATTTGTTCACCCACCGTAGAATACTTATGCTCTTGAGAGAAGCCACTAGTGAAACCTATGGCCCCCGGGTCTATTCTCATCATATCAATCTCCATCACTTTTATACTTGCTTTGTTTTTACTTTGCCTTTACTTTTCACGTTGCATCTTTACACCAAAAATACCAAAATATTATCTCTATCAGATCTCACTCGTAAGTGACCGTGAAGGATTGACAACCCCTAATCGCGTTGGTTGCGAGTAGCTATCGTTTTGTGCAGGTACGAGGGACTTGCGCGTGGCCTCCTCTGGATTGATACCTTGGTTCTCAAAACTGAGGGAAATACTTACGCCATCGTGCTGCATCATCCTCTCCTCTTCGGGAAAACCAACGCAAGCTCAAGACGTAGCAAGAAGGATTTCTGGCGCCGTTGCCGGAGAGTCTACGCAAAAGTCAACATACCAAGTACCCATCACAATCCCTATCTCTCGCATTACATTAGTTGCCATTTGCCTCTAGTTTTCCTCTCCCCCACTTCACCCTTGCCGTTTTATTCGCCCTCTCTTTCCCAGTCTCCTCCTCTTTTTTTCCTTTGCCTTTTTCCTCGTCCTTTTGTTTGCTCGTGTGTTGGATTGCTTGTTTGTCGCGATGGCTCAAGATGCTACCAAATTGTGTGACTTCACCAATACCAATAATAATGATTTCCTTAGCACTCCGATTGCTCCTCTTGCCAATACTGAATCTTGTGAAATCAATACTGGTTTGTTGAATCTTGTTATGAAAGATCAATTCGCCGGCCTTCCTAGTGAAGATGCCGCTACTCATCTGAATAGCTTCGTTGATTTATGTGATATGCAAAAGAAAAAAGATGTCGATAATGATGTCGTTAAATTGAAGCTATTTCCTTTTTTGCTTAGAGGTCGTGCTAAAGCGTGGTTTTCATCTTTGCCTAAAAATAGTATTGATTCTTGGAACAAGTGCAAAGATGCTTTTATCTCTAAGTATTTTCCTCCCGCTAAGATTATCTCTCTTAGGAACGATATTATGAATTTTAAGCAACTTGATCATGAACATGTTGCACAAGCTTGGGAGAGAATGAAATTAATGATATGTAATTGTCCTACTCATGGTTTGGACTTGTGGATGATTATACAAAAAAATTATGCTGGATTGAATTTTTCTTCTATAAATCTTTTAGATTCGGACGCGGGAGGCACTTTTATGGAAATCACTTTAGGAGATACTACTAAACTCCTAGATAATATTATGGTTAATTATTCTCAATGGCATACTAAAAGATCTTCTAATAAAAAAGTGCATGCTATAGAAGAAATCAATGTTTTGAGTGGAAAGATGGATGAACTTATGAAATTATTTGCTACTAAGAGTGTTTCTTCTGATCCTAATGATATGCCTTTGTCTACCTTGATTGATAATAATAATGAATCTATGGATGTGAATTTTGTTGGTAGGAATAGTTTCAGTAAAAACGCGTATAGAGGGAATTTTAATCCTAGGCCCTATCCTAGTAATCCTTCTAATAATTATGGAAATTCCTACAACAATCTTATGGAAATTTTAATAAGATGCCCTCTAAATTTGAGAATAGTGTTAAAGAGTTTATGAATTCACAAAAGAATTTTAATGCTTTGCTTGAAGAGAAATTGCTTAAAGTTGATGATTTGGCTAGGAACATTGATAGAATTTCTCTTGAGGTTGATTCTTTAAAGCTTAGATCTAGTCCTCCTAAGCATGATATCAATCAGTCTCTCAAAGCTATGAGAATTTCCATTGATGAGTGCAAAGAAAGAACCGCTAGGATGCATGCTTCCAAAGATGCCTTTATTAAAGTGTGTTCTTCTAATCCCTATGAAAATCAAGATGAAGATCTAAAAGTTATTGATGTGTCCCCTATTAAATCTTTGTTTTGCAATATGAATCTTGATGAAACTGAATATGATCTTCCTTTACCTAGAAGGTGTTCTAAGAATTCGGAGTTTTTAGATCTTGATGATGAAATTGATAAAAGTGGGATTGAAAGAAATAAAAATCTAGATATTGCTAAACCCACTATATTGGATCTCAAGGAATTTAATTATGAAAATTGCTCTTTAATTGATTGTATTTCCTTGTTGCAATCCGTGCTAAATTCTCCTCATGCTTATAGTCAAAATAAGGCTTTTACCGAACACCTTGTTGATGCCTTGATGCAATCTTATGAAGAAAAGCTTGAGTTGAAAGTTTCTATCCCTAGGAAACTCCATGATGAGTGGGAACCTACTATCAAAATTAAAATTAAATATTATGAGTTTCATGCTTTATGTGATTTGGGTGCTAGTGTCTCTACTATTCCCAAAACTTTGTGTGATTTGCTAGATTTCCGTGACTTTGATGATTGCTCTCTAAACTTGCATCTTGCGGATTCCACTATTAGAAAGCCTATGGGAAGAATTAATGATGTTCTTATTGTTTCAAATAGGAATTATGTGCCCGTAGATTTTACCGTTCTTGATATAGATTGCAATCCTTCATGTCCTATTATTCTTGGTAGACCTTTCCTTAGAACGATTGGTGCAATTATTGATATGAAGGAAGGCAATATTAGATTCCAATTTCCATTAGAATCATGAACTTGGCAAAAGGAAAGCACCTGGATGAGACTCCGGTTAAAACGATAAGCAAGGAAAAGGACATGGTCTTTACAAAACGAGGTGAAATTCTGCCACCAACGGAAACAAACGATTGGATTGATATCAACAAGGAGACGAGAAACTTATACCACCGGGAGGAGAAATGAAGAACTTGGGTCATTTACAAGCACCATAAATAGCAACAATCCTTAGGGAAAGCTTTAGGTGAAATATAGCCCAAGACAACACCAACGAATAAATTGTTGGGTTGAAAAGATCTCGTGAACGAAGAACAAATGATGGATTTAAATATGTCACTCTTGAAAAACTGTGAATCGTGGAACACGAAGGGAAATTGTCAGGAATGACATAACACCATCTCAAGAGATAAGGTAGAAAGAATTTCACTTCGAAATGCAAGAAGAAGAATACTTGAACTCCTCAAAACAAAACATGTGTTGAACACCATGCTTATTTTAGAGTATAGCTTGGCGGATCATAACTCCGAGAAATCTTGAAGAACAATTGAAGAATGAAAAGAATCCTTGAGGAAGCACCATGTAGAGCCTCCATGAAGAACTCCGGTAATAAAAAGGATGATAAAAGAAAAAGAAGTTGAAAACACAAGGTGAAGCCTTGCAATAATTTAGATGGATCTTCGTGATGATGAGAGCTTGGAACTCCGTGAAAAGAAAAGATGAAACAATTGAAATCAAGAATTTTGATGAACCTCCGGAATAAGGAATTGAATTTACTCGTTGGAACAAGAATAAGAATTACATTATGTTGATCCTTCACCAATTACATTGATGACAAGCAATGGATTAGGCATACTACTTATTCTCGTAGAAAGGATTAAGATAGATATGGCACAAACTTGGGAAGGTCTTCAACGAACCACCGGTAGAATTGAAACAACGAATAAATCTATATGGTAACGAAGGAAGAGAACTCTTGAACGAAACACCGTAAGAATTAAAAATGAACATAGCAAAGGCACAAATCACCGGGAAGAATTGGAAAACGAATGAAGATATTTGAGGGGATTTAGATACAAATGAACGCAGAGATCCCGAGCTGATTAGAGGATATTTCGACGATGCACCGGTGAGATTTGGAAAACAAGAGTTGAACGCTTGAATGAATAATTCTGAGATGATGGGCTCAGAAGAATCAAACTGAAAAGACTCCTGAATTGCTCCGGGTGGGTGAAAAGAATTCTCACAATCAAAACAATTATGAGGATGGCACAAAGCTAGAACCATGAATCTTGAAGAGAATGGAGCAAGATTAAAAGAAACTCTTCTTCAGTCTTCAAAATTCGAGAATGACGACGAGAAACATCACCATGAATTGTTGAGATACTCCGGGATGAAAATTAGAAAGGTTGAACCAACAATGAAAGAATTTGAAAGATCTTGGAGAAAGACATATGACTGATGACAATTCATTCTTACGTCAAACTTTGCAAAGAATTTGAGAATAACTCCGGAAAATAAAAGAGTCAGGTAAGATCCTGGGAAAAGACCTGTGGGTTAGGGCCCACTCAAAAGAACCACCGTTGAACAATTGTTTGAAATAGATATTGCACCGGTAGAATTAAATGGCTTGAATGAGATAGCATCCTCAAAAGAACTTGAACGGATTAAGAATGGAAACACGAATCTTCTGGGATATCTTCAACACTCCTGAAACAATTGAATAGCGAGAAGTGGATGATTAGGGATGCACCGCATGAGAAAGCATTGTGAAAAGAGGAAAAGGGATAAGATCAACACCGAAATCTTGATCTAAATCCACCGGAGAAGAAAATTAGAATGGAACAATGATAAGGTAAAAGCTTCCTTAGCGTCTTCATGAGAAATCACCGGATAAAACATTAAAGGAAAAGAATGAAGGAACTTCACTCAATAAAAATGGATACTTAATTAAGAAATCCGAGTCCTTGAAGAAAAAGGGTGGGAGGGCGGGAAATCAAAACAACTTGGGTCGGATGAAACGAACACCGTTGAGAAAAAGCTTGGAATTGATCTTGCGAATGTTGGAATGATCGGATCCACTTGAAGAGAAGCACACCGGTTGGGAAAAGAATTAACATGACGACCTCGATGATCAAGAAGAATTAGTATTCACATAGAAATATGAGAATACCATTTAGAATAAGGTATGGAATCAACACTTGACTTCGAAGCAACTCGAATACCACAAAACAAAACAAAAACAAAGGATTGGCTTCAAGAATGAGCCGGAACAAACACATGATAGAGATTTCGCCCAAAGTGTTCGTGGTGGGGCCCACACGGACACGACGTATAGCGGACGTCACGAATGACAAACAAGACGTCCCCGAATCAGCATAGCCAAGGATTCTTTAAGACGCCTCACGACCATCAGAATCGACCGTGAATGGGCGGACCACTAGACGTTGAACCCCAATCTCAAATCATACATCCGCCGGAAAGAATATCCCGTAAGCTACTAGAATTCCCACCTATAAACTCCCAAACTTTCTGGTTATGCAATCTGGTGTTGGGGATCAGGGACACAAAATATATCACCCAAACTAACAATACCTAGATCCAATTGTATCCATCCGTCAACACATAACCAAGAAATCCTCGAAATCGTTTACCTCGACCTTCAAAAACATCCGTTATACAAGTCATGGCAATACTCCCACTTTTCGCCACAAGATCGGGCTATCGGGGTTATCTCACCAACAACTGCACAAAAGAGATTTCGATGTCGGCAAAACTCGGTATTCCGAATCAAGCAACGATAAAATTGTGACGACAACACCTCGGAGCTCAACTCCCGGGACACTGCCACAACCCCTAAATGTCGAGGCACCAAGAACAATGTTCTCGTCACAAAACCATCGAACGATTCCAAGATACCCGTGATCCTAAAAAAATTTTTAGTGAAATCTGAGGAGAGAAAAGTCAAAACTCTACGTCGGATACCTCACCGGAGCGACGAAGGACCGAGGAGTAAAAAATCCTACTCTCCGATATATATAATCCTAAGACTCAAAACATTTTCCGTTCTAGACTCAACAACGCCAACAAACAATCAAGTAGGGGGCTCTAAGTCGGGAAGGCTCGATTACCAACTTGAACGCCCTCGATGCGGCTATATCTCCCACGTGTCGAAGCACGACTTAGAGGCATAACCGCATTGAAAGCAATGTTGCAAGTGAGGTAATCTTCACACAACCCATGTAATACATAAGGGAAAGAGATACATAGTTGGCTTACAATCGCCACTTCACACAATACATGAGTAAAACATTACATCATACAGATACAATCAAGGTCCGACTACGGAGCCAAAATAAAAGAAGACTACCCCAAATGCTACACAGATCCCCGATCGTCCCAACTGGGCTCCACTACTGACCAGCTGAAACGAGACAACACAATGCACAAAGATCTTCATCGAGCTCCTCCTTGAGCTCGGATGCATCACCTGCACGGTTTCATCGGCACCTGCAAACTGGTTTTGGAAGTATCTGTGAGTCACGGGGACTCAGCAATCTCACACCATGAGATCAAGACTATTTAAGCTTAAAGGTAGGACAGGGTGGTGAGGTGGAGCTGCAGCAAGCGACTAGCATATATGGTGGCTAACATACGCAAAAGAGAGCGAGAAGAGGAGGCAAAGCACGGTCGAACAACTATGATCAAGAAGTGATCCTGAACTCCTACTTACGCCGACATAACCCGAAACCGTGTTCTCCTTTCGATCAACCCGAAAAGAGACACTCACGATTCGCACACGGTTGGTGTATTTTAATTAAGATCAACTTCGGTCTTCTACAACCGGACATTAACAAATTCCCATCTGCCACATAACCGCTGGCACGGCTTTGAAAGTTCACAACCCCGCAGGGTGTCCCAACTTAGCCCATGATAAGCTCTCGCGATCAACGAAGGATATTCCTTCTCCCGGAAGACCCGATCAGTCTCGGAATCCGGCTACAAGACATTTCACAGCAATAAAACAAGACCAGAAGACCGCCCGATGCGCCGACAATCCCGAAAGGAGCTGCACATATCTCGTTCTCGTGGCAACACCGGATGAGACAGGCTACGAGTAAAACCAACCCTCAAGTTGCCCCAAGGTGGCCCCGCAGGCGGCTCGGTTCGGGCCAGCACTTAGAGAAGCACTGGTCCGGGGGGGCTAAAATAAAGATGACCCTCGGGCTCCGGAAACCCAAGGGAAAAGGGGCATAGGTGAGGCAAATGGTAAAACCAATGTTGGGGCCTTGCTGGAAAAGTCTTATTCAAAGCGAACTGTCAAGGGGGTCCCATAAATCACCCGACCGCGTTAGGGACGCAAAATCCGGGAACATAACACCGATATGACGGAAACTAGGGCGGCAAGAGTGGAACAAAACACCAGGCATAAGGCCGAGCCTTCCACCCTTTACCAAATATATAGATGCATTAAATAAATAAGATATATTGTGATATCCCAACAAGTAAACATGTTCCAACAAGGAACAACATATCCATGTTCCAAACGAGGAACAAACTTCATCTTCACCTGCAACTAACAACGCTATAAGAGGGGCTGAGCAAAGCGGTAACATAGCCAAACAACGGTTTGCTAGGAAAGGATGGTTAGAGGTTTGACATGGCAATATGGGAAGGCATGATAAGCAAGTGGTAGGCATCGTAGCATAGGCATAGCAAAAGAGCGAGCAACTAGCAAGCAAAGATAGAAGTGATTTCGAGGGTATGGTCATCTTGCCTGAAATCCCGCAAGGAAGAAGAACGAATCCATGAAGAAGACAAACGGACGAGGTCGAATGAATCCTCACAACTCCGGAACGAAACCGAAGCTAACGAAAGAAGCAACCCGGAAAGAAACAAACAACATAGTAAACAACCAACACATAAACATGGCATGATGCACAATCAAGTATGATGCATGTCCGGTTTAAAGAGGCATGCATGGCAATATGCACAAACAACACTACAAGTTAAGTGGAGCTCAATATGCAACGAGTTGCATATTGACAAAACACCACATTGACAAATGTAGTTTGATCTCGGTTAGGTACTCAACAATATTAAATGTTGTTAAACATGGCAAGAGGTGAAGCATGATGAAACTACCTATCTAGGCAAGTTTAAATGAGGCCGAAACAACGAACAACAATTCGGAAAAATCCTCATGTGCATATTATGGATTTGGAACAGATCTGACCTAAAGCATATTTTAGAGTTGTTAAACATGCAAAGTAAAGCTACCATGTTAAACTAGGCATTTTTCTACCCCATTTACATATATAATTTATTTAAAATGGAGCTACGGTTATTTAGTTATGAAATAAATCATTTTAGCATGGCATTTAGGCAAAATTAATGCAAACAACAATTATAAGCATTTAAATGTTGTTATCATGATGCGGATGACATGTGCAAGTTTATGCAATATTATGAAAATGTTAACAAGAGCATGTTAAGAAGCATTATGTCACCGTGGTGGAAGAAAGGGGTGCCATGGCAACGAATCCGAAAATGGTGCCACGGCAACATATCGGTTCCGATAACTCGATTGAGATATCGGTGCAAAGGAAAACGTGACGGAAGCGAGTCATGCAAGATGGTGGGGTGTTCCCGGATTCCGGGTTCCCACGGAACGGTGGCATGGCAACGAGGGGCATCGCAAGGATGATTCGATCACGGTCGGTCATCTCGGGTTATACCTCCGGAACGTTCAAACGGGACGGGTCGAGTTTCGTAGAGGGAAGGAGTCGTTCACGGGTCGTCGAGGGAAGTAGAGGAAGTAGTCGTTCTCGGGCGTAGAGGGAAGTCGTTGTTCACGTTCGATGGTAGTGGTACATCTCGTCATCGGAAGTAGTGGTACACACGAAGGTAGTCGAACTTGACGGTTCCGTTACACAGGTCTTCGGCGACGGTAGTTGTACACGTTTTTCGTAGATATTCGAAGAGGGACTTGGCGCATCCGATGACTCCGGGGTCGACGGTAGTGGTACAAGACGCATCATGTAGTCGAACTTGGCGCATCCGAAGGGGTTCTTGACACATCCCCGGGTGTAGCCGTACAAGTTTTGTAGACGAACTTTGACGGAACATGAGTGTCGTGGTACTTGACGAATCCGTGGAGCTCGCGGTCTGTCGTGGTACTTGACGGTCTCACACGGGGCAGCAACATGGCAGTCTTGGCGTCCTGGTTCGGTGGTCGAACACGGCAGGGCAGCACGGTTCACGGCAGGGCAGCTCGGTTCCTGGTCACCGTAGAGGAAGCAGAGGACGACACGGGTCCTGCGACGACGGAGGACGGCAAGGGCGGCGGAGGCCATGGCGTCGGGCAGGGCTTCCCGAGGCAGGGCGCCGGAGGCGCGAGGAGGGGGCCGCGGGGCGGCTGGGGCGAGACCGCAGGCAACCGGCGGGGCAGACGGCGGCTTCGACGTGGTGGTCGCGAGGAGGCGACGAGGAGAGGGCCGCAGGGACGGGAGAGGAGGCAGGGGGCGCCGAGGAGGAGGGTTGAGGGCGACGGCGCTCCTGGTGGAGCTCGTCGGCGACGAGGAGACCACCGGGGGGTCCGGCCTGGAGGAAGGTCGGGCGCAGCGACGGGGAGGTAGCGACGGGATCGAGGGAGGAGGCGGCGAGGGGAAAGGGAGAGGGGCGACGAGGGGAAAGGGAGAGGGGCGATGGGGAGAAGGGGATCCGGCCTAGCGAGGGAGGAGCGAGGGGAAAGGGGAGAGGGGATCGCGCGAGCGGGGCGACGAGGGGATCGGGCAGGGGGGTTGGCGGCGCTGGTGGGAGGGAACGAGAGGAGGACGAGGGGAGGAGAGAGATGCGGGCTAGGGTGCTAGGGTTAAGGCAGGGGGCGCGGCTGGGCCTAGGCCTTGGGCCTGCGCGGGGAGGAGAAAGGCCGGCCTGGAGGGAGGCGCTAGGAGGAGAATGGCCAGGGGCCGGCTGGGCCGCACTGCTGCTGCGCTACTGGGCTGCTGCTATTGCTGCTGTCTCTTTTCTTTTCCATTTCTTCAAAGTGTAAATACAAAAGGAAAGAGCAGGGGAAAAGAAGAGGAGCTAGAGAAATATAAAAATATTCTCATGATCCTGAGCATGCTCACTATTTAATAAAAATAGTTTGGAGATTTATAAAGGAAGTAAAATAATTCAAGTTTGAATTAAATTCGAACTTGAACCATTTTAAACCCTAACCAAAACTATTCCGATTGGGATGAAGTTTGGCAGAGAGGCTAGGTACATGGTGTTAGAATTTTGGGGAAAAGATGAGCATTTTTGGTGGAGGCAAAATGGCACTGCAAGACTGGAAGAAAAGGAAAAGAAGGAGAAGGGAAGGAGCAAAGGTTTGAAGAGGTGACAAGGGTACGCACAAGATGCTCATGGAAACAACATGAATGACAAAATGCAACATGGCAAGCACGAAGCTATACTTGATATGACCAAGATGCAACATAAGATGGCATGATGACATGATGCAATGCAAGAGATGACATGATGAATGCACAAACAAAACAAATCACACGACAAACTCGGAAACCCTGGAAGGCAACTGAAGCTCCGGTCTTGGGGCGTCACAACACTCCACCACTACGAGAGGATCTCGTCCCGAGATCTAGGATGGCACCGGAGAAAAACGGAAGAGGAAGAGGTAAAACAAAGTTGCTTCCTTGACAAACGAATGAAACCAAAGAACCTTGAGAGGTTGAAACAAAATGAAAGAAAGAGAACAACGAAGATGAACAAAGTTGAAAACACTCTGTTAGAAAAGAGGATTATGGGATACGACGAGAACCAAGAGGTTAAGTGATAAGATAGATACTGAAACCACTCCGGTTAAAACTAGATCGAGAAGGAATAAGAATGATAAAATTTGGGCAGCACTCCGACTAAAAACGGAAGGAATTAGAATCATGAACTTGGCAAAAGGAAAGCACCTGGATGAGACTCCGGTTAAAACGATAAGCAAGGAAAAGGACATGGTCTTTACAAAACGAGGTGAAATTCTGCCACCAACGGAAACAAACGATTGGATTGATATCAACAAGGAGACGAGAAACTTATACCACCGGGAGGAGAAATGAAGAACTTGGGTCATTTACAAGCACCATAAATAGCAACAATCCTTAGGGAAAGCTTTAGGTGAAATATAGCCCAAGACAACACCAACGAATAAATTGTTGGGTTGAAAAGATCTCGTGAACGAAGAACAAATGATGGATTTAAATATGTCACTCTTGAAAAACTGTGAATCGTGGAACACGAAGGGAAATTGTCAGGAATGACATAACACCATCTCAAGAGATAAGGTAGAAAGAATTTCACTTCGAAATGCAAGAAGAAGAATACTTGAACTCCTCAAAACAAAACATGTGTTGAACACCATGCTTATTTTAGAGTATAGCTTGGCGGATCATAACTCCGAGAAATCTTGAAGAACAATTGAAGAATGAAAAGAATCCTTGAGGAAGCACCATGTAGAGCCTCCATGATGAACTCCGGTAAGAAAAAGGATGATAAAAGAAAAAGAAGTTGAAAACACAAGGTGAAGCCTTGCAATAATTTAGATGGATCTTCGTGATGATGAGAGCTTGGAACTCCGTGAAAAGAAAAGATGAAACAATTGAAATCAAGAATTTTGATGAACCTCCGGAATAAGGAATTGAATTTACTCGTTGGAACAAGAATAAGAATTACATTATGTTGATCCTTCACCAATTACATTGATGACAAGCAATGGATTAGGCATACTACTTATTCTCGTAGAAAGGATTAAGATAGATATGGCACAAACTTGGGAAGGTCTTCAACGAACCACCGGTAGAATTGAAACAACGAATAAATCTATATGGTAACGAAGGAAGAGAACTCTTGAACGAAACACCGTAAGAATTAAAAATGAACATAGCAAAGGCACAAATCACCGGGAAGAATTGGAAAACGAATGAAGATATTTGAGGGGATTTAGATACAAATGAACGCAGAGATCCCGAGCTGATTAGAGGATATTTCGACGATGCACCGTGAGATTTGGAAAACAAGAGTTGAACGCTTGAATGAATAATTCGAGATGATGGGCTCAAAGAATCAAACTGAAAAGACTCTGAATTGCTCGGGTGGGTGAAAAGAATTCTCACAATCAAAACAATTATGAGGATGGCACAAAGCTAGAACCATGAATCTTGAAGAGAATGGAGCAAGATTAAAAGAAACTCTTCTTCAGTCTTCAAAATTCGAGAATGACGACGAGAAACATCACCATGAATTGTTGAGATACTCCGGGATGAAAATTAGAAAGGTTGAACCAACAATGAAAGAATTTGAAAGATCTTGGAGAAAGACATATGACTGATGACAATTCATTCTTACGTCAAACTTTGCAAAGAATTTGAGAATAACTCCGGAAAATAAAAGAGTCAGGTAAGATCCTGGGAAAAGACCTGTGGGTTAGGGCCCACTCAAAAGAACCACCGTTGAACAATTGTTTGAAATAGATATTGCACCGGTAGAATTAAATGGCTTGAATGAGATAGCATCCTCAAAAGAACTTGAACGGATTAAGAATGGAAACACGAATCTTCTGGGATATCTTCAACACTCCGGAAACAATTGAATAGCGAGAAGTGGATGATTAGGGGATGCACCGGCATGAGAAAGCATTGTGAAAAGAGGAAAAGGGATAAGATCAACACCGAAATCTTGATCTAAATCCACCGGAGAAGAAAATTAGAATGGAACAATGATAAGGTAAAAGCTTCCTTAGCGTCTTCATGAGAAATCACCGGATAAAACATTAAAGGAAAAGAATGAAGGAACTTCACTCAATAAAAATGGATACTTAATTAAGAAATCCGAGTCCTTGAAGAAAAAGGGTGGGAGGGCGGGAAATCAAAACAACTTGGGTCGGATGAAACGAACACCGTTGAGAAAAAGCTTGGAATTGATCTTGCGAATGTTGGAATGATCGGATCCACTTGAAGAGAAGCACACCGTTGGGAAAAGAATTAACATGACGACCTCGATGATCAAGAAGAATTAGTATTCACATAGAAATATGAGAATACCATTTAGAATAAGGTATGGAATCAACACTTGACTTCAAGCAACTCGAATACCACAAAACAAAACAAAACAAAGGATTGGCTTCAAGAATGAGCCGAACAAACACATGATAGAGATTTACGCCCAAAGTGTTAGTGGTGGGGCCCACACGGACACGACGATAGCGGACGTCACGAATGACAAACAAGACGTCCCGAATCAGCATAGCCAAGGATTCTTTAAGACGCCTCGCGACCATCAGAATCGACCGTGAATGGGCGGACCACTAGACGTTGAACCCCAATCTCAAATCATACATCCGTCGGAAAGAATATCCCGTAAGCTACTAGAATTCCCACCTATAAACTCCCAAACTTTCGGTTATGCAATCTGGTGTTGGGGATACAGGGACACAAAATATATCACCCAAACTAACAATACCTAGATCCAAATTGTATCCATCCGTCAACACATAACCAAGAAATCCTCGAAATCGCTTACCTCGACCTTCAAAACATCCGTTATACAAGTCATGGCAATACTCCCGACTCGCCACAAAGATCGGGCTATCGTGGTTATCTCACCAACAACTGCACAAAAGAGATTTCGATGTCGGCAAAACTCGTATTCCAGAATCAGCGATAAAATTGTGACGACAACACCTCGGAGCTCAACTCCCGGGACACCGCCACAACCCCTAAATGTCGAGGCACCAAGAACAATGTTCTCGCCACAAAACCATCGAACGATTCCAAGATACCCGCGTGATCCTAAAAAATTTTTAGTGAAATCGAGGAGAGAAAAGTCAAAACTCTACGTCGGGATACCTCACCGAGCGCGACGAAGGACCGAGGAGTAAAAAGAATCCTACTCCGATATATATAATCCTAAGACTCAAAACATTTTCCGTTCTAGACTCAACAACGCCAAAGAAACAATCAAGTAGGGGCTCCTAAGTCGGAAGGCTCGATTACCAACTTGAACGCCTCGATGCGGCTATATCTCCCACGTGTCGAAGCACGACTTAGAGGCATAACCGCATTGAAAGCAATGTTGCAAGTGAGGTAATCTTCACACAACCCATGTAATACATAAGGGAAAGAGATACATAGTTGGCTTACAATCGCCACTTCACACAATACATGAGTAAAACATTACATCATACAGATACAATCAAGGTCCGACTACGGAGCCAAAATAAAAGAAGACTACCCCAAATGCTACACAGATCCCCGATCGTCCCAACTGGCTCCACTCATCGACCAGCTGAAACGAGACAACACAATGCACAAGATCTTCATCGAGCTCCTCCTTGAGCTCGGATGCATCACCCGCACGGTTTCATCGGCACACGCAAACTGGTTTTGAAGTATCTGTGAGTCACGGGACTCAGCAATCTCACACCCGAGATCAAGACTATTTAAGCTTAAAGGTAGGACAGGGTGGTGAGGTGGAGCTGCAGCAGCGACTAGCATATATGGTGGCTAACATACGCAAAAGAGAGCGAGAAGAGGAGGCAAAGCACGGTCGAACAACTATGATCAAGAAGTGATCCTGAACTCCTACTTACGCCGACATAACCCGAAACCGTGTTCTCCTTTCGATCAACCCGAAAAGAGACACTCACGATTACGCACACGGTTGGTGTATTTTAATTAAGATCAACTTCGGTTTTCTACAACCGACATTAACAAATTCCCATCTGCCACATAACCGCGGGCACGGCTTTGAAAGTTCACAACCTGCAGGGTGTCCCAACTTAGCCCATGATAAGCTCTCGCGATCAACGAAGGATATTCCTTCTCCCGGAAGACCCGATCAGTCTCGGAATCCTGCTACAAGACATTTCACAGCAATAAAACAAGACCAGAAGACCGCCTGATGCGCCGACAATCCCGAAAGGAGCTGCACATATCTCGCTCTCGTGGCAACACCGGATGAGACAGCTACGAGTAAAACCAACCCTCAAGTTGCCCTAAGGTGGCCCAAGAAGCGGTCGGTTCGGGCCAGCACTTAGAGAAGCACCGTCCGGGGGCTAAATAAAGATGACCCTCGGCTCCGAAACCCAAGGAAAAGGGGCATAGGTGAGGCAAATGGTAAAACCAATGTTGGGGCCTTCTTTGAAAAGTCTTATTCAAAGCGAACTGTCAAGGGGGTCCCATAAATCACCCGACCGCGTTAGGGACGCAAAATCCGGGAACATAACACCGATATGACGGAAACTAGGGCGGCAAGAGTGGAACAAAACACTGGCATAAGGCCGAGCCTTCCACCCTTTACCAAATATATAGATGCATTAAATAAATAAGATATATTGTGATATCCCAACAAGTAAACATGTTCCAACAAGGAACAACATATCCATGTTCCAAACGAGGAACAAACTTCATCTTCACCGCAACTAACAACGCTATAAGAGGGCTGAGCAAAGCGGTAACATAGCCAAACAACGGTTTGCTAGGAAAGGATGGTTAGAGGTTTGACATGGCAATATGGGAAGGCATGATAAGCAAGTGGTAGGCATCGAGCATAGGCATAGCAAAAGAGCGAGCAACTAGCAAGCAAAGATAGAAGTGATTTCGAGGGTATGGTCATCTTGCACGAAATCCCGCAAGGAAGAAGAACGAATCCATGAAGAAGACAAACGGACGAGGTCGAATGAATCCTCACAACTCCGGAACGAAACCGAAGCTAACGAAAGAAGCAACCCGGAAAGAAACAAACAACATAGTAAACAACCAACACATAAACATGGCATGATGCACAATCAAGTATGATGCATGTCCGGTTTAAAGAGGCATGCATGGCAATATGCACAAACAACACTACAAGTTAAGTGGAGCTCAATATGCAACGAGTTGCATATTGACAAAACACCACATTGACAAATGTAGTTTGATCTCGGTTAGGTACTCAACAATATTAAATGTTGTTAAACATGGCAAGAGGTGAAGCATGATGAAACTACCTATCTAGGCAAGTTTAAATGAGGCCGGAAACAACGAACAACAATTCCGGAAAAATCCTCATGTGCATATTATGGATTTGGAACAGATCTGACCTAAAGCATATTTTAGAGTTGTTAAACATGCAAAGTAAAGCTACCATGTTAAACTAGGCATTTTTCTACCCCATTTACATATATAATTTATTTAAAATGGAGCTACGGTTATTTAGTTATGAAATAAATCATTTTAGCATGGCATTTAGGCAAAATTAATGCAAACAACAATTATAAGCATTTAAATGTTGTTATCATGATGCGGATGACATGTGCAAGTTTATGCAATATTATGAAAATGTTAACAAGAGCATGTTAAGAAGCATTATGTCACCGTGGTGGAAGAAAGGGGTGCCATGGCAACGAATCCGAAAATGGTGCCACGGCAACATATCGGTTCCGATAACTCGATTGAGATATCGGTGCAAAGGAAAACGTGACGGAAGCGAGTCATGCAAGATGGTGGGGTGTTCCCGGATTCCGGGTTCCCACGGAACGGTGGCATGGCAACGAGGGGCATCGCAAGGATGATTCGATCACGGTCGGTCATCTCGGGTTATACCTCCTAACGCTCAAACGGGACGGGTCGAAGTTTCAGAGAGGGAAGGAGTCGTTCACGGGTCGCCGAGGGAAGTAGAGGAAGTAGTCGTTCTCGGGCGTAGAGGGAAGTCGTTGTTCACGCTCGATGGTAGTGGTACATCTCGTCATCGGAAGTAGTGGTACACACGAAGGTAGTCGAACTTGACGGTTCCGTTACATGTGTCTTCGGCGACGGTAGTTGTACACGTTTTCAGAGATATTCAAGAGGACTTGGCGATCCGATGACTCCGGGTCGACGGTAGTGGTACAAGACGATCATGTAGTCGAACTTGGCGATCCGAAGGGGTTCTTGACACATCCCGGGTGTAGCCGCATGTTTTGTAGACGAACTTTGACGGAACATGAGTGTCGTGGTACTTGACGAATCCGTGGAGCTCATGGTCCGTCGTGGTACTTGACGGTCTCACACGGGCAGCAACATGGCAGTCTTGGCGTCCTGGTTCGGTGGTCGAACACGGCAGGGCAGCACGGTTCACGGCAGGGCAGCTCGGTTCCTGGTCACCGTAGAGGAAGCAGAGGACGACACGGGTCCCGCGGCACGACGGAGGACGGCAAGGGCGGCGGAGGCCATGGCGTCGGGCAGGCTTCCTGAGGCAGGGCGCCGGAGGCGCGAGAGGGGGGGCGGGCGGCTGGGCGAGACCGCAGCAACCGGCGGGGCGAGACGGCAAGCTGGATGTGGTGGTCGCGAGGAGGCGACGAGGAGAGGGCCGCAGGACGGGAGAGGAGGCAGGGGCGCCGAGGAGGAGGGTTGAGGGCGACGGCGCTCTGGTGGAGCTTCGTCGGCGACGAGGAGACCACCGGGGTCCGCCTGGAGGAAGGTCGGGCGCAGCGACGGGAGGTAGCGACGGGATCGAGGGAGGAGGCGGCGGGGAAAGGGAGAGGGCGACGAGGGGAAAGGGAGAGGGGCGATGGGGAGAAGGGGATCCGGCCTAGCGAGGGAGGAGCGAGGGAAAGGGAGAGGGATCGCGCGAGCGGGGCGACGAGGGATCGGGCGGGGGTTGGCGGCTGGTGGGAGGGAACGAGAGGAGGACGAGGGAGGAGAGAGATGCGGCTAGGGTGCTAGGGTTAAGGCGGGGCGGCTGGGCCTAGGCCTTGGGCCTCTGTGAGGAGGAGAAAGGCCGGCTGGAGGGAGGCGCTAGGAGGAGAATGGCCAGGGGCCACTGGGCCGCTGCTGCTGCTGCGCTCATGGGGCTGTCATGCTATTGCTCTTGTCTCTTTTCTTTTCCATTTCTTCAGGCAGAAATACAAAAGGAAAGAGCAGGGGGAAAAGAAGAGGAGCTAGAGAAATATAAAAATATTCTCATGATCCTGAGCATGCTCACTATTTAATAAAAATAGTTTGGAGATTTATAAAGGAAGTAAAATAATTCAAGTTTGAATTAAATTGAACTTGAACCATTTTAAACCCTAACCAAAACTATTCCGATTGGGATGAAGTTTGGCAGAGAGGCTAGGTACATGGTGTTAGAATTTTGGGGAAAAGATGAGCATTTTTGGTGGAGGCAAAATGGCACTGCAAGACTGGAAGAAAAGGAAAAGAAGGAGAAGGGAAGGAGCAAAGGTTTGAAGAGGTGACAAGGGTACGCACAAGATGCTCATGGAAACAACATGAATGACAAAATGCAACATGGCAAGCACGAAGCTATACTTGATATGACCAAGATGCAACATAAGATGGCATGATGACATGATGCAATGCAAGAGATGACATGATGAATGCACAAACAAAACAAATCACACGACAAACTCGGAAACCCTGGAAGGCAACTGAAGCTCCGGTCTTGGGGCGTCACAACCTGGCTTGTGCATCCTTATGAGTGGCGGTCGGGGACGAGCGATGGTATTTTCCTACCAATCTATCCCCCTAGGAGCATGCGCGTAGTACTTGATTTTTGATGACTTATAAATTTTTGCAATAAGTATATGAGTTCTTTTGACTAATGTTGAGTCCATGGATTATACGACTTTTACCTTTCCGCCTTTGCTAGCCTCTTCGGTACCGTGCATTGCCCTTTCTCACCTTGAGAGTTGGTGCAAACTTCGCCGGTGCATCCAAACCCCGTGATATGATACGCTCTTTCACACATAAACCTCCTTATATCCTATTATGGAATTTCCATAGCCATTCCGAGATATATTGACATGCAACTTTCCACCGTTCCGTTCATCATCATCATGACATACTTTACTTTTGTCATATTGCCATTGCATGATCATGTAGTTGACATCGTATTTGTGGCAAAGCCACCATGCATTATTTTTCATACATGTCACTCTTGATTCATTGCACCATCCCGGTACACCGCCGGAGGCATTCATATAGAGTCATACCTTGTTCTAGTTTCGAGTTGTAATCCTTATGTTGTAATTAATAGAAGTGTGATGATCATCATTATTAGAGCATTGCCCAAAAAAAAGAAGAGAAAGGCCAAAAAAAAGGAAGGCCCAAAAAATATATAAAAAGGGCAATGCTACTATCTCTTTTTCCACACTTGTGCTTCAAAGTAGCACCTTGTTTTTCATGTAGTGAGTCTCATATATTGTGCTTCAAAGTAGCACAATTATTTTCATATAGTGAGTCTCATAAGTTGTCTTGTTCATACTAGTGGGAATTTTTCATTATAGAACTTGGCTTGTATATTCCTACGATGGGCTTCCTCAAAATGCGCTAGGTCTTCATGAGCAAGCAAGTTGGATGCACACCCACTAGTTTTCTTTTATTGAGCATTCATAGCTCTAGTGCATCCGTTGCATGGCAATCCCTACTCCTCATGTTGACATCAATTGATGGGCATCTCCATATCCCGTTGATTATCCTCGTCAATGTAAGACTTTATCCTTTTTTGTCTTCTCCACACAATCCCCATCATCATATTCTATTCCACCCATAGTGCTATATCCATGGCTCACGCTCATGTATTGCGTGAAGGTTGAAAAAGTTTGAGATTACTTAAGTATGAAACAATTGCTTGGCTTGTCATCGGGGGTATAGAAGTTGGGAACATCTTTGTGTGACGAAAATGAAGCATAGCCTAACTATATGATTTTGTAGGGATGAACTTTGTTTTGCCATGCTATTTTGAGAAGACATGATTACTTTTGATTAGTATGCTTGAAGTATTATTATTTTTATGTCAATATGAGCTTTTGTCTTGAATCTTTCGGATCTGAATATTCATACCATGATTAAGAAGATTTACATTGAAATTATGCCAAAGTACCACTCCGCATCAAAAATTCTCTTTTTATCATTTACCTACTCGAGGACGAGCAGGAATTAAGCTTGGGGATGCCTGATACGTCTCCAACGTATCTATAATTTTTGATTGCTCCATGCTACTTTATCTATTGTTTTGGACTATAATGGTCTTTATTTTCCATTTTTATATTATTTTTGGGACTAACCTATTAACCGGAGGCCCAGCCCGTAATTGTTGTTTTTTTGCTATTTCAGTGTTTCAAGAAATGAATATCAAACGGAGTCCAAACGGAATGAAACCTTCGAACGTGATTTTCTCATCGATAAGACCCAGAGACTTGGACCCTCCGTCAAGAAAGCCACGAGGCGGTCACGAGGGTGGAGGGCGCCTGCCTCATGGGCCCCTCAAGCTCCACCGACGCATTCTTCCTCCTATATATACCCACGCACTTCAAACGATCGTAACAGGGCCAAAACCTAATTCCACCGCCGCAACTTCTTGTATCCACGAGATCCCATCTTGGGGCCTGTTCGGAGCTCTTCACGAGGGGGCATCCACCATGGAGGGCTTCTACATCAACACCATAGCCCCTCCGATGAAGTGTGAGTAGTTTACTTCAGACCTTCGGGTCCATAGCTAGTAGCTAGATGGCTTCTTCTCTCTTTTTGGATCTTACAATGTTCTCCCCCTCTCTCGTGGAGATCTATTCGATTTAATCTTCTTTTTGCGGTGTGTTTGTTGAGACCGATGAATTGTGGGTTTATGATCCAGCTTATCTATGAATAATATTTGAATCTTCTCTGAATTCTTTTATGTATAATTGAGTTATCTTTGCAAGTCTCTTCAAATTATCCGTTTGGTTTGGCCAACTAGATTGGTAGTTCTTGCAATGGGAGAAGTGCATGGCTTTGGGTTCAATCTTGCGTGTCCTTACCCAAAGGATGTAAAGGGTTGCAAGGCACGATTGTATTGTTGCCATCGAGGATAACAAGATGGGGTATTTATCATATTGCATGAATTTATTCCTCTACATCATGTCATCTTGCTTAAGGCGTTACTCTGTTTTTAACTTAATACTCTAGATGCATGCCGGATAGCGGTCGATGAGTGGAGTAATAGTAGTAGATGCGAAATCGTTTGGTCTACTTGTCTTGGACGTGATGCCTATATACATGATCATACCTAGATAACCTCATAACTATGCTCAATTCATCAATTGCTCAACAGTAATTTGTTCACCCACCGTAGAATACTTATGCTCTTGAGAGAAGCCACTAGTGAAACCTATGGCCCCCGAGTCTATTCTCATCATATCAATCTCCATCACTTTTATACTTGCTTTGTTTTTACTTTGCCTTTACTTTTCGCTTTGCATCTTTATACCAAAAATACCAAAATATTATCTCTATCGATCTCACTCGTAAGTGATCGTGAAGGGATTGACAACCCCTAATCGCGTTGGTTGCGAGTAGCTATCGCTTTGTGCAGTGTACGAGGGACTTGCGCGTGGCCTCCTCTCGGATTGATACCTTGGTTCTCAAAAACTGAGGGAAATACTTATGCTACTGTGCTGCATCATCCTCTCCTCTTCGGGGAAAACCAACGCCAAGCTCAAGACGTAGCATACGTCTGCCTGCAAACTTTCACAATGGGGTAGTATTAATGATCCCCATAAATCTGAATTTAGAAACTTTCTTGCTAGTATAACCGTGGGAGAATCTAGAGATATATCACAAGCTACCATAGGGAGCATTCACTTTCCTGCTATACATTATTTTGCTCTCTTCATAGGTAGGTGCATAAATGCTAAGGATGAAGCATGTCACATGTGTGTCCTTGACCTTAGCATTCTCAGGAGTGCTGTGTTAGGGGACCAATCTTATCATATGGGAGCCATTGTAGCATGTAGGTTGCATCATAATAGATATAATGGAGATTTCTTTGGAGGAATTTATGCAACCCGCTTAACTAATTTTCTTGAGGTGGACGTTCGTAAGGGTGATATGGAGTTGCCTCCCACTTATTTAGATTTTAATTCTATGGCCTCTCACCAGTTTGTCGAGAGGAATGAATCACCTCTCCTATATCGACTAATCTTTGATAAACGGCGTGTTGTCCGTATTACTCTCCCTGCTCCTGCCTTCTTTGATTCTCAGACAAAAGGAAGATATACTATTACCAGAGAGGAGGCACATGAGTACGAGAGGAGAGCGGAGGCAGCTCGACGCCACACTGCAGCTTAGGCGGCGATAAACGCTGCATCGCAGTACGACCCCAGCTACACCTACGGGTATCCGCCAGGCCATCCCTGGCAATAAACCAACTTAGGCCAAAAGCCTAAGCTTGGGGGAGTACGTATTTCTCACCGACATTACATTTATGTTTCACACACTCATTGCTAGATGTCGGTGCTCATACTCTTCCACTGTAATATCCATGCTAGTTTATTTTCTTTTTCCTGCTTTCTTCTTGTGTGTTTGTTAAACCTTAAGAAAAACCAAAAAAATTAGTAATAGTTTACTTTTCTTGCTGTAGTAGTATTAATTAAAAAGAAAAACCAAAAATATTTTCCGTTCTTCTTTTGCTTGTTGGGAGCTTTCCCGTGTAAATAGTTTTATTTCTTTTCTTTTCTTTGGGGTTCGATAGGAGAAGACCATGATTAAATTGTTGAAGTGGCTCTTATATGCATTGTTGTTAATTTAACCAAGAGCCCATATTGCTTTGTCTTCTCCTGTTTATTGAATGCTCGTAGATTCCAGCCTAGTCCAATGCACGTGCACTCTTATTATTATTCACTTCGTTCGGTCGTGCAAGTGAAAGGCAATTATGATGATATATGATGGACTGACTGAGATGAGAAAAGCTGGTATGAACTCGACCTCTCTTGTTTTTGTAAATATGATAAGTTCATCATTCTTGATTTAGCTTATTATGAATAAACATGTTTGCAATGACAATTAGAGATCATAGTTGCTCGTGCCATGCCTGATTAGCTTAGTTATAATGGTTTACCTTGCGTGCCAACATGCTATCGAAATGGTTATGATGTGGTATAGTGGGGTGGTACCCTCCTTTGAATGATTTAAGTGACTTGACTTGGCACATGTTCACGCATGTAGTTGAAACAAATCAACATAGCCTTCATGATATTTATGTTCATGGTGGATTATATCCTACTCATGCTTGCATCCAATGTTTATTAATTTTAATGCATGTTCATGACTGTTGTCGCTCTCTAGTTGGTCGCTTCCCAGTCTTTTGCTAGCCTTCACTTGTACTAAGCGGGAATACTGCTTGTGCATCCAATCCTTTAAACCCCAAAGTTATTCCATATGAGTCCACTATACCTTCCTATATGCGGTATCTACCTGCTGTTCCAAGTAAATTTTTATGTGCCAAACTCTAAACCTTCAAATAAACATTCTGTTTTGTATGCTCGAATAGCTCATGTATCAACTAGGGCTGCCCTTATCTTCCATGTTAGGCGGGTTATTCTCAAGAGGAGTGGACTCCGCTCCTCACTCACGAAAATGGCTGGTCACCGGGATGCCCATCCCATGCTTTATGCAAACTAAATCAAAATTAATTGCAAACAAAACTCCCCAGGACGTTGCTAGTTGGAGACACTCGTTGTTTCGAGCAAGTCATGGATTGATGCTTGTTGGTGGAGGGGGAGTATAAACTTTACCATTCTGTTTGGGAACCGCCTATAATGTGTGTAGCATGGAAGATATCGCCATATCTTAGTTGTTATGTTGACAATGAAAGTATGCCTCTCAAAATATTATTTATCTCTATTTTAAAACCGAGCTCTGGCACCTCTACAAATCCCTGCTTCCCTCTGCGAAGGGCCTATCTATTTACTTTTATGTTGAGTCATCACCCTCTTATTAAAAAGCACTAGCTGGAGAGCACAACTGTCATTTGCATTCATTACTTTTGATTTACATTGGGTATGACTGGATCTCTTTTACCATGAATTACAATATCTATTCAGTCCTTGATCTTTAAAGGTGCTCTGCATTTATGTTTTGCGGTCTCAGAAAGGGCTAGCGAGATACCATCTTGTTATAGCATATTATGATTGTTTTGAGAAAGTGTTGTCATCCGAGATTTATTATTATCGCTCGCTAGCTGATTATGCTATTGATATGAGTAAACATGAGACCTGAGAGTTATTGCAAATGTGGTTGGTTATAATCTTTGCTGAAAACTTGAATGCTGGCTTTACATATTTACAACAACAAGAGCAAACAGAGTTTGTGAAAGTTTTTCTTTATCTCTTTCAGTTTATCAACTGAATTGCTTGAGGACAAGCAAAGGTTTAAGCTTGGGGGAGTTGATACCTCTCCGTCGTATCTACTTTTCCAAACACTTTTGCCCTTGTTTTGGACTCTAACTTGCATGATTTGAATGGAACTAACCCGGACTGACGTTGTTTTCAGCATAATTGCCATGATTTTGTTTTATGTGCAGAAAACAAAAGTTCTCGGAATGACTTGAAACTCCACAGAACATCTAGTTAAAAATAAAAAAAAATCCTTGCCAAAGATGAAGACCAGGGGGCCCACACCCTGTCCACGAGGGTGGGGGGCGCGCCCCCCTACCTCATGGGCCCCCTGAGGCTCCTCTGACGCCAACTCCGACTCTATATATTTGCTTTCAGGGAGAGAAAAATCAAGGAGAAGAAATCATCGCGTTTTACGATACGGAGCCGCCGCCGAGCCCTAAAACCTCTCGGGAGGGCTGATCTGGAGTCCGTTCGGGGCTCCGAAGAGGGGGATTCATCGCCACCATCATCATCAACCATCCTCCATCACCAATTTCATGATGCTCACCGCTGTGCGTGAGTAATTCCATCGTAGGCTTGCTGGACGGTGATGGGTTGGATGAGATCTATCATGTAATCGAGTTAGTTTTGTTAGGGTTTGATCCCTAGTATCCATTATGTTCTAAGATTGATGTTGCTATGACTTTGCTATGCTTAATGCTTGTCACTAGGGCCCGAGTGCCATGATTTCAGATCTAAACCTATTATGTTTTCATGAATATATGTGAGTTCTTGATCCTATCTTGCAAGTCTATAGTCACCTACTATGTGTTATGATCCGGCAACCCCGAAGTGACAATAATCCGGACCACTCCTGGTGATGACCATAGTTTGAGGAGTTCATGTATTCACTATGTGCTAATGCTTTGTTCCGGTTCTCTATTAAAAGGAGGCCTTAATATCCCTTAGTTTCCATTAGGACCCCGCTGCCACGGGACGGTAGGACAAAAGATGTCATGCAAGTTCTTTTCCATAAGCACGTATAACTATATTCGGAATACATGCCTACATTACATTGATGAATTGGAGCTAGTTCTATGTCACCCTATGTTATGACTGTTACATGATGAACCGCATCCGACATAATTATCCATCACCGATCCAATGCCTACGAGCTTTCCAATCGATCGGTTTACGCTTATTTACTTTCCGCTGCTCTTGTTATAATCACTACAAAACACCAAAAATATTACTTTTGCTTTCATTACTCTTTTGTTACCGTTACCACTACTATCATATTACTTTGATACTAAATACTTTGTTGCAGATATTAAGTTATCCAGGTGTGGTTGAATTGACAACTCAGCTGCTAATACTTGAGAATATTCTTTGGCTCCCCTTGTGTCGAATCAATAAATTTGGGTTGAATACTCTACCCTCAAAAGCTGTTGCGATCCCCTACACTTGTGGGTTATCATGGCTCTCCAAGGTCAATGAAGGCGTCTCAACCCAGAGAGATCAAAGGATTAGTGTTCTTCGCAACCGCTTCAGGAGAAACGACAATGAGAATGTCCAGCTCACGTTTGATCGCCTCACTGACATCACAAATGAGCTGCGTGCTCTCGGCGCCACTGAGATCACCAAGCATGAAATCGTCAAGACACTACTGAGATCACTTGACAGCTCGTTCGACACCCTTGCCCTGATGATACAAGAACACCCTGACTTCAAGACACTTGATCCGCCTGATATACTTGAGAGGCTCAACACACATGAGTTCCAGCTATATGAGAAAAGAGATATCTATGGTCCCAACTACGGCCGAACTCGTGCTTTGAAGGCAAAAGATGTTTCCTCATCTGAAGAAGAATCTGACTGTAGTTCTGATGATCTTGAAGACATTGGAAAGGAACTTGCTATGCTTGTGAAGAAGTTCCAGAAGTTCACTAAGAAGAAGGGCTTCAGAAAGTCTTCACGATCCAGCTCAAGAAATGATGAAGCCTCCACTCATGACTACAAGAAGAGAACATGTCACAAGTGCAAGAAACCTGGACACTACATCTCTGAGTGTCCACGGTGGGACAATGAGAACAACAAGAAGAAGAAGAGCAAGGAATATGATTCTGATGACAAGAAGAAGAAGAAATCCTCAAAGTCTTCATCCAAGTCTTCATCTCATAAGAAGAGCTCATCTGGCAAGGCTCGTGCTTTTGTTGGCAAGGAGATGGATTCAGAGGATGAGTCTACTTCTGAGGAGGTGGAGGTGGAGTCCGAGGAGGAGTCCGACCCTGGCGTTGCAAGTCTGGCTCTAGCTATAGCCTACATAGCCAAGTCCATCTTCAACACTGAAGACAATGGCCCCGTCAACAACGCTGAAGCTAATGACAAGGACGACTCTGCTCCCACCTACTGCTTCATGGCACGTGGTGCCAAGGTAAAATCACGCGATGCTTACTTTCAAACATCAAGTGAAGATGAATCTGATTGTGAATCCAAACCCAGCTACAAAACATTTGCTAAAATTGCAACTGAACAACAGAAAGCTATGGAACATACTCAAAAACTGTTAGACAAAAGCGATGACCTGTTGGACGCTGAAATGACCCGTTCTCAGTCCTTAACTGAAGACATAAAAAATCTTCCTGTTAAGTACTAGGAACTTGAAAGTCGTCATGAAACGCTCTCAACCACTCATGAAAAGCTCTCCTATGATTATCTTCAAAGGAAGCAAGAGCTTACTATTGCTGATGAAAATGCTAGGTTGAAGACATTGCTCGAAACAGGGATGTACAAAAGTCTCAAAGGGCATCAGACACTGTGCGATGTCCTCAAAAAGAAGATTCTGAACCGAAACCCTAGGAAAGAGGGTGTTGGGTTCGAGAGAAAATGAATGTTGATGGCCCCTACTGGAAGCCAGAGTAGTACCCCAAAACCACATGGGTTGCTGCAAAGGAACCTTCAGTGGATCCATCCACCTTATCTGGCTTCACTTGTGCTAACCCTATTATCATTGATGAATCCTTTGATGCAAATTATAAATTGTTTAAGAATCAGAATGGTGAAGTGTTTGTCACATATATTGGTACTAACTGCAGGAATGGGCCATCCATGAAGAAGATCTGGGTTCCCAAAAGTTTTCTTGAGAATCTTTATGTGAATGTCATCATGACACCGCCTGGGAAGAAGACAAATCCCAGACCAAAGGCTTCATATGGTCCAAAGGCTTCATACAGACAGAGGACTCACCTGAGTCACCCTAATGCCAATGTTTTGCAGGGAAATCATACTTAGACTTATGAATATGAGCATGTTTCTTCAAACCGCTATGTTCATAAAACTAAGAACTTTTCTGCTTATTCATATGAGTATCATTCATCTCCTGCAAGGCTATTTGCTAGGGCTCCAAAGTCAAGTTCTCGATGCTGCACTTAGACTCATTGCTTCTAAGCCACCCTCAAGATGTGGGTGGTTAAGAAGAATTAACTTTCTTTTGCAGGAAAGGTCTCCACCAAAATCAAAGGCGCCTCGATGCTATTGTTTGGGGACCTAAAACATCTTGTAGGACGTAAGATCAAATGCCCAAATGGTCTCACTATGTATTTTGTTCCTGAATCATTTGACAATCATCCTATCAGTCCTAATCTTGATCTGAGCTTTGATAATCCTCTTGCCCGTCAAATGTTTATGCTTCACAATACTCTTGGTGAAGCCTATCCCCTAACTGCATCAGAGGGTATGACACCTCATGCTTCAGAATGGATTATGGATAGCAGATGCACTAATCATATGACTGGTGATCGAAGTCTTCTCATGGACTCAACCTTACGTCCATCTGACAAGAGTCACATCACATTTGCTAACACTGGTAAAAGCAAGGTATTGGGTCTAGGTAGAGTTGCAATCTCAAAGGATCAGCACATGGATAAAGTGATGCTTGTTGAATCCCTTGGTTTCAACTTAATGTCTGTCTCAATGCTTTGTGACTTGAACATGATTGTGATATTTGGAAAATATCATTGCCTTGTACTAATGGAACCTGACAAGTCTCTAGTCTTTGAAGGGTACCGGAAAGATGATCTGTACATGGTAGATTTCTCAGCAGGACCACAGCTTGCCGTATATCTTCTAGCAAAAGCTTCAGAGTGTTGGCTCTGGCACCGGAGGCTAGGGCATGCTCGCATGAGGAACTTACACACTCTCGCAAAGAAGAAGCATGTCATAGGCATTGAGGGCGTCAAGTTCAAGAAGGATCACTTGTGCGGTGCCTGCAAAGCTGGAAAGATGACTAGGGCCAAGCATCCCTTGAAGACAATCATGACGACATCTCAACCCTTCGAGCTGCTACACATGGACTTATTTGGCCCTACCCACTACTCTACTCTCACTACTACTGATTGTCTCTATGGCTTCGTCATTGTTGATGATTATTCAAGATACGACTGGGTGCACATAATTCTCTACAAGACTGAAGTGCGGGACGTCTTTGGACGCTTCGCCAACCGTGCCATGAACAACTATGGCGTCAAGATCAAGCATATCAGGAGTGACAAACGTCACTGAGTTCAAGAACACCGGCCTCGACCTTTACTTGGATACATTAGGCATCACTCATGAGTTCTCTGCTCCGTACACACCTCAGCAGAATGGCATCATGGAGCGCAAGAACAGAATGCTCATTGAGATGGCACGGACAATGCTTGATGAATACAAGACTCCAATAAAGTTCTGGCCTGAAGCTATTGATACTGCATGTCATGTCATCAACCGTGTTTATCTTCACAAGCTTCTGAAGAAAACATCCTATGAACTCCTCACTAGTAAGAAGCCAAATGTCAGTTACTTCAGAGTATTTGGTGCTAGGTGCTGGATCAAGGATCCACATCACACTTCAAAATTTGCACCGAAAGCACGTGAAGGTTTTATGCTTGGTTACGGAAAGGATTCGACTCCTCTAGTCTTCAACCTCTTTCACTATAAAGTGGTTGAAACTGTGGATGTCTTGTTCGATGAGACTAACGGCTCGCAAAGAGAGCACTCGCCAAATGTGCTAGATGAAGTTCCACCCAAAGAATCCATCAAGCTAATGGGAACCGGAGAAATCATACCGTCTCAAGCACAACCTCAAGAGGAACTTATCATTTCGCACCTAATCAACCTGAAGGCAATGCTCAGCCCGAAGACAATCCTCCTAACAACGACAATGATCAGCAAGAGCAAAATCTTCGTCGGTTCATCCTCGTGTTGCAAATGAAGTACAGATTGAGAAGATAATTGACAACATCAATGCGCCTGGTCCACTCACTCATTCAAGAGCAACACAGCTAGCAAATTTCTATGGGCACTTTGCATTTGTCTCAATATCTGAACCCAAGAAAGTTGCTGAAGCCTTCATGGAACCTGAATGGATTCAAGCTATGCAAGAAGAGCTTCAACAGTTCAAGTGAACAATGTCCGGAACTTGTCAAGCGCCCCGACCCCCGCAAGCACAACATAATAGGCACAAAATGGATATATCGCAACAAGCAAGATGAGCATGGTCAAGTTGTCAGAAACAAGGCTCGTCTCGTTGCTCAAGGATACACTCAAGTTGAATGGATTGACTTTGTTGAAACATTTTCTCCTGTGGCTAGGCTTGAAGCTATGCGCATATTGCTAGCCTATGCAAACCATCACAACATCCTGCTGTATCAAATGGATGTGAAGAGTGCATTTCTCAACGGCAAGATTGAAGAAGAAGTGTATGTTGCACAACCTCCTGGCTTTGAAGATCCAAAACATCCCGATATGGTGTACAAGCTAAACAAGGCAATCAGATGGCCTCAAACAAGCCCCTCGCTTGGTATGATACACTCAAAGACTTCATGAAGAGCAAAGGCTTCAAACCTGGTTCCCTGGATCCCACACTCTTCACGAAGACATATGATGGTGAACTGTTTGTGTGCCAAATATATGTGGATGACATTACCTTCGGCTACACCAACCAGAAATACAGTGATGAGTTTGGACACATGATGCAAGAGCAATATCAGATGTCCATGATGGGTGAGCTGAAGTTCTTCCTTGGTCTTCAAATCCGTCAAAAAAGCAATGACATATTCATATCTCAAGGGAAATATCTCAAAGATTGCTTGAAGAAGTTTGGAATGCAAGACTGCAAAGGTTACACGACGCCAACGCCAACCAAGAGTCATCTAAGTCCTGACGCCAATGGTAAAGAGTTCGATCAAAAGGTATACCGCTCCATGATTGGTTCTTTACTTTATTTATGTGCATCTAGGCCATATATTATGCTTAGTGTTTGCATGTGTGCTCGATTTCAAGCGGCACCAAAGGAATCGCATCACTTAGCGGTGAAGCGAATTCTTCGATATTTGGCTTACACCCCAACATTAGGATTATGGTATCCAAAGGGCTCAGAGTTTGATCTAGTTGGATTCTCGAATGCTGATTATGCTGGTGACAAGGTGGATCAGGCACATGTCACTTTCTAGGACGATCGCTTGTCTGTTGGTCTTCAAAGAAGCAGAACTGTGTATCACTCTCCACTGCTGAATCTGAATACATTGATGCTGGATCTTGCTGTGCTCAGCTTCTATGGATGAAGCAAACACTCAAGGACTATGGCGTCCATCTGAAACAAGTACCACTCTACTGCGACAACGAAAGCGCCATCAAGATTGCCAACAACCCGCTTCAGACTCAAGACAAAGCACATTGAAATTCGCCATCACTTTCTCAGAGATCATGTCATGAAGGAAGATATTGATATCATACACGTCAACACTGAAGAGCAACTCGCAGATATCTTCACAAAGCCCTTGGATGAGAAAAGGTTTTGCAAATTGCGGTGTGAGCTAATTATCTTGGAATCCTCAAATGTCCTGTGATCAGGCACACATCCTAACACTTATGCATGTTGATGACTTAGATGTGCAACACACGAAGTAAAGTATATCTTCAATCAATGAAGACTTACACTCTAAGTGTGAATACATTAATGCGGAATTTGACTTCGGAGCGCCACGATAATTGTGCGCCGTGTTTGGGTCTAATACTTCCTATACGGTGGGTAACGCCACCACCAAATTCTTCTATTTTGAAATGTTTTGCTCATGGCGTTACATTTGCTATGTATTTGCATTTGGTTTGTCTTCAATTTCAACATGTCTTCATGATTATCTTCACTATGTTGATTTGGCTGTATTCTGATATATATACATATATTAGTGTTCTGTCCTCTACAAAATTCACTTATAGCTATGTCTTCTCGTTTGAATCTTTTGAACTAAGTGAATGTGATCGGACCCTAACCTCTCTATGCTTTCTACCTCAAACTCTATCTATCCAAATCATATGCATTCTGTTAAAACTGTCGAATGTCTTCTCTGCGTCCTTATCAGCAGAAGATACAAAGACAAACATTAAATCTGTTTTAAAAGCTCAATTCTTATTGCCTGAGACCCAGAGAAGCCGGAACGACCATCCGACAGTCCAAGCGGGCGTGGGAACGTGGGACAACTCCCAATGTGTTGCATGTTCGCCAAGTGTCCCTCAGATGTGAACCGCCAGGGGCACCTGCGTAATTGCGCTATGACGTCCCTTTCCCTATAAATACACATCCAATCGCAGTCAAAATCTTTCTTCCACCTCTCCACCTCGACAAACCCTAGCGCCACCGCTAGCTCACGACGATGCCGATGATGAAGCGCTTAGCTGCCGCGACCTCTCCGACGCCGTCTTCACGCCGGCCGAGGACATCGTCTTCTCCGCCGCCGACGTAGGTGTCCTCCGTCGCGAATTTAGGGCACATAAGATCGAACTGCTCGGCCTCATCTTCTACTCCGTCTAGCAGTTCATCGTGTGGTAAATTAAAACCCTCTTTTTACCGTCTTTTTGATCCCATAGATTCATCCTTTCTACCAAAACTGGTTTCTGCCTCCACAAAGTTAGATCTATCATGTCTGCATCTCATATGATGCCTAGTATATTCACTTATGCTTCACACGTAGTTAGATTCCTCACTTGTACTTATTCTTGGATTCTTACAAATCTGGAACCAACTCTCAAAGTGAATGTCTTCGCGCTATGAGGTCAATGTCTTCTAAACTGATTTATCTTCAAAATCTTCTGAGAATGCATATGACCTCATCCTCTTCCCTCGCATCTCTAATGCTGTCACAGGTACATGTCCGTGGGAGAATCCCTTGGTTCTCATAGTCTGCATTCATTTGCAGAATTCTTACAACATCACATCAACTCTCCCGAAGCCAGTTCCTGTCTGACCAGTAGACGGAAGCCTTTGACAGTGTTGAAGCCATTCAGTCTGAACCTCATGGCAACAAAGAAGTCTGCAAGGAAGGGTGGCAGAGAGCGTCATGGGAATACATCAAGAGATTTGCCTCCTGACCTCTATGAGCTGTACAAGACAGACCCAGAGGAGGACTACAATCAGCGAAAAACCCGAATCCAATGGATTCGAAGATATTGGGCAGAACAATGGTACAAGTACAGGTTCGTGACCCAAGATTCTCGCTGCCAAGTGTGTTCAAGCTTACAATGAAGCTGAGAAGCGCAAGGCACTTGGGCGTCCTGGCATCGACCCTAAGATGGCTGCCAAACGGAAGAAGAAGACTGTTGTAGACCATGCTGAACCATCCATGCGGGAAGAACCTCGCATTGTCTTCCCCGCTAGTATGACAGGCGTGAAGCCTAAGGTCCCCATAGTGGCTTCAGAGCTTCAGAAGACAAGGGCAGCCGAAGCCAAAGCCAGAAAGCGCAAGACCAAGAACACCACTGACGATGCTCCACCCATCAAGAAGCGCAAGACCAAGAAGAAAGATCGGGCTGCTCCTACAGAGCCCCTTGTCGTCGAGCCAATTTCTGTTGCTCGTCCTCCATCTGCACAACAAGAACGCTGTTTGATAGTTCACGAGCCTGCTTCCCCAGAGGCTCCTCGAAGTCAAGACATTCCAAATTGTTGACCCCACCGCGGCTGAAGACATTGGTCATCAAGACAATGTTGAAGATGATGAAGTCCTTCCTCAGATCGAGCACAATGTGGTATCATCGCCTGTTCTCACAAACAGCGAACTCATCAGCATTGGTCGTCCATTGACACCAATTACTCAGGATGACTCATGGGCTGATCACCCACAAACTCCCCCCGTCAAGCAGAAACACCAGTTACTCCCCCAACTCAAATCACCACTCCGGTGATTGAAGATGAAGACTTTGTGGCCCAACCAACTCCATCTCCACAAGCGTCGCCAGCGTTCCGCAGGCTTCACAAAGGACCAAGGCCACAGGTCACTCTGTCAAGTGTTCCAGAAGGAGAAGAGCGCCAATCGGTTTAACGCCAAGTCTTTCCTGAAGCCTCTCCAACTATGAACAACCCCGAGACTGAAGCCAACATGGCTGAAGATATTCCGGCTGCATCAGCTGATGACCAAGAAGACCCAAGAGAAGAACAAGAACGTGTTGCTACACCCCAACCAACCAAGTTGTTCTCGAGGAGAACGTGTCCGACCCTCCAGCTACTCGAGTGGAGGTTAACAACATCGAGGCGACCACCAACACCAACACTGAAGCCAATGACGTTGTCATGGCTGAAGCTAATGTGGCACCTGAAGTCAATGTGGTGCCCAAAGTGATAGCACCTGAAGTTAATGCTGCACCTGGTGCAAATCTGCAGCCTGAAGCCACTGCCACTGCCACTGCTCCTGTACTGCCTCCCAGGCCACATACTATTGAGCAAGCATACAACTATGGTCAGATGGTCATTGTCAGATGGCCTATTCTGGTTCCTCCACCTGCTGCTGGTCCGCAATTTGATTATCATGTCGAGCATGTGCCTTAGGTCCGTAAGCCAAAGCCAAGATTGCCTGTGTTTCCAGTGCATCGCCACTTCACCAGGGTCCTTAAATGCAAATGGCTTCATTGCGCACAACACTTTCTTTGATAGCGCCAAGAACCCCTATTCCAAGCCAAGAATTTCATCAGACTGGTTCTGGAGCTATCAGCAACGCAATTATTATTCTTGTGTTCTTTATGATCAAGGGCGCATCTTCCCTCATATGCGTCTTGACTGTGAAGCCATTGCTGGATTGCCATGCCTTGAAGAAGCCCTTGACTGCTTCCGTGATGCTGGATTGCTGGATTTTGTGACTGATAAGGAGCATTGGAATGAAGAGCTTCTGCTGCAATTCTATGCCACCCTCCACATTCGCAGCTACAACAAGGATCCGAAGACATGGATCCTTGAGTGGATGACAGGCAACATACACCATGAAGCTAAAGCTTTTGACATTATTGAGCTCACTAGTCTGCCCACTCCAGGTGAACTATATGAACCTAGTTGTCAGCTTCACCGCAATGCTTTGGAGAGCATCTTTCAGAAGCCAGAGCCCAACATGAGCCAAATACTGAGCATGATGAAGCCTCTGCCACATGACGCTGATTACCCAAAGGAGTTCTTTGTTGAAGACGTAGAGTATCTGCCCCGCACTATTTATCATATCATCAGGCGAACTCTATGGCCTGTCAAAGGACATTTTTCAGCAGCAAAATTTGAGGGAGCAATGAAGACTTTGGTCTTTTATATCTTCAATTGCATCAGCTTCAATGCTCAAGACTTCTTTATCAGGCAGTTGGCTGCATCAAGCTCTGATCTCTTTGGACTGAAGTTCTACGCTCCATGGGTTATGCGCCTCATGAAGCTACATTCAGCTGTCAACTATCAGCCCTCTGCTCGCAACCATCTGATCTTTCTGCCAGAGGTTGATATGTTAGTTGAAGCCATATACCCAGGGCCTGCCAAGGAGCCTGTTTGTCTTCACAATGTTGATCACCAAAGCTTCACGCAACCCATTGAAGGAGTCCAGGCAGTCACTCGTGTTTATCCTTTGGCTGGCAATACACGCTTACCTCACAATGCTCAAACTGAAGCCACTGAAAGCACTGTTGCTCAAAGGCATCAGAAGCGATCTCGTGTTCTCAATGACCGAGAACTTCTCGTTGCCCTGCATCAGAAACAGGATAAGCATCACTACTGGCTCAAGCGTCAGATGCAAAGCCTCTTGGTGGACGTCAATCACATTCGCAATCTTGCCACAAAGAATGCCTTTGTCACTCATGAAACCTGTCGGAGGTCTTGGAAGAGTTTGACATTGCTGAGTGCTGAAGCAGATCTTCAAGACGATGGCTTCACTGAAAGATTCAAGTTTGACTCCACTCCTCCAAGGAATGTTGTCTTGCGTCGAACTCCTCTTGAAGACTCTGATTATTCCTCCTCAGCTGCAACGGTGAATGCCAGAGTGATAGATGATCAAGATGATGCTACTTCACCACCTCCAACTTCAGCGTAGACGACACCGCACCAAGTTCTTCTCGCACCGCCAAACCCCGACGCCGACCTCAAGATCTTCTCCTACTCCTTCGGGAACGAGTAGAGGCTCTATGTCTTCAAACCTTTTGGTCCCATCGACAAAAGGGGAGAAGCATATGAGTTGATAGTCTTCAAGCGGGTCCATATGGGCGGTTGCTTTATATTTTGCCTAGTGTTTACAACTCTCGCTTTTGATACATTTGGTTCTTTGAGTTGTAACACTTAAACTTGATGGTCATCTGCTACTTGTTTGCTATTCTGTGATGCGATGATAAATTCCGCATGTGCGATGATAAATCCTGCGCGAAGTCATATTGCAGACGTCCATTTTTCATTATGCATATCATTATCTTCGTTATATCAAATCATGCATGATGAATTGTCTTCATAAGTTGAAGAGGATCTCCACAAGTACAACCTGCCATGTGCATTTGCATTCCAAAAGCAAATTACTTATATGCACATCTTCAGGGGGAGCCTTTTGCTACTTATGAAGACAATACCTAAATCCTTTACAATTTCACATACTGTTATCCCCGTTGAAAACTTCAACCAGTTTGTCATCAATCACCAAAAAGGGGGAGATTGTAAGTGCATCTAGTGCCATCCCTAGTTGGTTTTGGAGTATTGACGACAAACCTGGTTGAGGGACTAATGTGTTTGTGAGAATTGCAGGATAACACAGGTAGTAGTCCGTCATTGATTCGGTTTACCTACCGGAGATGACCCCTAAAAATGTATGAAGACATTGAAGACAATGGTGGTATGTGAAGATATTCACATTGAAGACTATGACAAGAGAAGGCATTGCGTGAAGACTATGGAGCGCGAAGACTTAGTTGTTTCGTTGTTTCCTTTTCTTCTTTGTGAGTCGTAGGAACCACCGTATTGTTAAGTGGGGTCCCAGTGAACAAAGTCAGAGTGACTGAAGTGATGCTCAACCAAATCCTATGTCTTCGAGCGAAGACAATGAGAGCAAATCTTATCCAGAGTTGGATGAGTCAGCTTTACTTGTAGCCCAAGTCAAGTCGCCGCTGTGTTTGAAATCGACCGTTGGAACACGTGTCGGTTCCTTAATAACCTGTGGTCATTTCGCACAAATCAGGTCGGGTTGCCTAGTGGCTATAAATAGCCCACCCCTACACCATAAATTGGTGGCTGCTCAGAGTTAGTGCACGGCTTTTGTCGTTTGAGAGCAACCCACCTCCGAAGCTTTTGAGAGAGAGAAATCCTTGCAAGGACAAAGCCCAAACACCCAGAGCCAAAGAGTGTTAGGCATCACTGAAGTCTTTCTGTCCGCGTGACGTGAAGACTTGTTACACTTGAGGACTGTGAATCCTCCAGCCGGTTAGGCGTCGCGTTCTGAGCATCCAAAAGTCATTGTGGATCGCCGGTGAACGAAGCCTGTGAAGGTTTGGAAGTCTACCTTGAAGACTTACCAAAGTGATTGGGCGAGGACTGGGTGTTGTTAGCTCAAGGCGAATAAGGTGAAGACGTGGTCTTCTGAGTTGAATCTCAGCCTCCCTAACTAGACGTACAATTGTCACAGCAACTGGAACTGATCCAACAAATCATGTGTCCTCAACAAGTGACTGGTTCTATCCTCTCGCTCTCTTTACTTACAGTTTGTCTTCGTGAAGTCATTGCCTGCTTACACTACCTGTTTGACTTCACTGTGTGACTACTATCATTGTTTGGCTTCATACTATCTTCCATCCTGATCTTTACTACCTAGCTGCTATTAGTCTTCGTGCTTTCATTCATTGCATACTTGACTATGGCTTGCTTAGTGTAGTCTACCTTCCGCTACATATCAATAGGTTCATTTTTATTGTTTGTCTTCGAAACTCTCATGTTTTGAAGACGTTCATAAAAATCACCTATTCACCCCCCTCTAGTCGATAACTAGCACTTTCAATTACATCAGATCAAAAGAAGTCCAGATATTTAAAAAATCTTGTATTTTTAAAATTTCCGCGAATAAAAAATGATTTTAATAAAAATTTTATGAATTTTTAAATTATTCATGGATTTAAAACAATGTTCACGAATTTGAAAATGCTCCATAAAATTTATAAATGTTTGTGAAATTTTAAAAAATATTCAATGAAATTTAAAAAATGCTCATGAATTCGAAAAAATGCTCATAAAATTTTAAAATGTTTTGACTTTAATAAATATTCATGAATTAGCGTATGAAAAACTAAAAAGTGAAAAGAAAACAGAAAAATAAAAACTAGGAAAAGGAATAGAAGGAAGAATCCAAAAGAAGAACTATCAAAACTGTTGGAAAAAAACCCAGGTAATACTTCCCCAACACCAAAAAAACCAACCGGCCCAGCAAAACGCACCCTTACAAGTGGGGCTCATAGCGTCATCACAAGATAGATTAGGGAAGAAGGGAAAAAGCCAAACCAAATTGAACTATGTGTCGGAACTAAGAGAAAACCAAATAAAAACAATTAAGAAAATTAAGCCGCCTACGTGGCAAGCACAACTGATGCAAAAATGAAAAGTAAATTAAATTGGCAAGTTGTGGCACAAGTTTCACTAATTCAAGCAAAAAAAAAAGAATTTCTTAAGAATGGGGTAACATTGTCACGAACGTGAAATAGAGGATAAAAATAAATGAAAATTCACTTCAATGTTAAACTAGAGAACATATGAATAAGATAATACCTCTCAAATAGTGGCAGACAAATATCTTATCTTATGTGTACTCGTTTTGTTTAGATGTTCTACGAGAGGAGCTTGAACATGTGATTAGTTTTTTTAGAAGAACAACACGCATTATTTCATGTGCTCAAGTTTAGGGGGATATCCGGAGGATCGATGAGCCACACATGTCGGTCAATATCTAGGGTAGTGGCCATTCTAGCTAATCTATGTGCCTCGCCATTGCTTGCGCGTTGTTCGTGGACGAGCTCACAGCCCTGGAACTTCTGCTTTCTGCAATACTCGGGGAAAGCAGTGCGGGCCGCCAGGAAGAAGGAAGAGGGAGGAAATGGCGTTGACTGTCGGACCACTGCGAATGGCTACTGCGTTGGAGAGGAGGGGCGGCTCGAGTTATGGTGGAGGTCGCCGTGGAGGGGGAAGGAGGAGGCGGCGCTTGTTGCCAGCAGCATAGCTGGCCAAACGGGTCGGGCCAACCAGGCCAGCCCGCGAGCACAACACGGGCTAAACAAGCCGTGCCCGACACGCGACACGTCATGGGCCGTGCCTGGACCTGGAGGCTAGGCACGCGGGCGGACACGACACGACCCATTTATTATATATATATATATATATATATATATATATATATATATATATATATATATATATATATATATATATATAGGAAAATCCATCCTACCACCTGGGGTAGTTACCCCACATGTCTCATATACTATCTTATGGTAGTATATATCCTACTTTATCATTTTAAGTATGTTCATATACTATATATAAGATACTCCAAAGTGAGTTGCATGAAAAAATTCAAGTTGGCCCATGGTTTTATTATATTTGTGAAATACGTATATATTTGTACATAAAAGAGAGCATACTCAAAATATGATACATACTACCAAAAATAGTATATATACTACCTAAACATTCTTATATACTACATACTACGCGTACATACTCTCCGATTTGATAGATACTACATACTACATATAAAACTCAAGTGGTGGTAACTACCACTGGTGGTAGATAAAATTTGTCCTATATATATATATATATATATATATAATAGAACCCAATATGCCTAAAAATCATCCCGACAAACTGAAAATGTGCAGCCCAGCATGCTAATTGGCCCGTTTACTAGATAGACCGTGCCTGGGCCTGGAGGCGCAAGATGTGAGCCGGTATGGCACAACCCACTTACTAAACGTGCTTACGTGGGCCGGGACGTGCCTGACACGATTAGCATGGGCCGGGCTATGTTGTTTCGGGCCGACCTGTTTGGCCAACTCTGGCCAGCAACCAGGTTGGGATATGATGTGGGAAGTGAGAGCGAGCGTGGGACTCAAAGGGTGGTATACTTGTCCGTTGTTTTGTGCATATATTATGCCAATCATTTGCAAGCATTGTTTTTGTGTTAAAAAGTGGCAAAAAGTCAAAATGAAAAATAAATAGTGGCAAAAGATCAAAGTAAAAAAAAAAAGACCAACCCAAGGACTAACCTTCGTTGGTTTTTCTTTATAGGAGAAACTCCGTGAGCACCGCGCGTCCGTGCCGGGACTCGAACTCGGGTGCCCCCTGCTTTCCACACTCGTCCCAAAACCGAAATTTTCTTCTGGAAACCGAAGTACCGACCGGATCGGTTCGCCCAGCCTGCACCGGACCCGGTCCCGGTAAACCATGAACCCGGGCGGTGGCGGTGGCGGTGGCGGTGGCATGGCCTCACCATCCGCGACACCTCACCCCAAATAAAATTCCCCCCCCCGCCTCTTCCCGCCCCTGCTCCCCCGCCTCCGCCTCCGCCACTGTCACACACCGCCCCGATGACGCCGTCGCACGCCCCCGCCTCCGCCGCGCCGGCCGCCTCCTCCGGCGGCGGGCGGAGGACCGCGACGTTCGCGGGCGCGTGCGTGTTCCTGTCGCGGAAGCTGGTGGCCCCCGAGGTGTTCGACGCCGTGCACGACGCGCTCCGCCTCAACGGCGCCGATGTCCTCCTCTGCGCCGACCCCACCCGCACGGGGCCCCTCGACTACCACGTCATCTCCTCCTCCTCCCACGTACGCCCCCCTCCCCCGTCCACCGTCGCCGCGCTTCGCGGCGCGACCTCCGGCCCTCCGTCATTTACCGAATCCCTAATTGACCCCTTCCGTTTCCGTCTCTGTCTTCTGCAGGAGAGGTTCGCGGATCTGAAGGACAAAGGCTGCAATCTGCTAGGTAATTCGGTTCGGCGGTGCTACTGTTAGTTTCCTTGTGTAGTTGTAAGCTGTGACTGTGAAATCTATCCAGTGGAAACACCGAAATTAGCTCACGTGCCCGTGAAATTTAACACTAGCTGGCTTGGACGCCTTGCCATTGGGGAGCATGTGGCTAGGATTTTTGAGTTTGTGCATCCTTACTCCATATAAGCACATAGTCTACAAACTTTTACATTAGTCTGGTACCTTGACGTTTCAATGTTGCAGATGTTAGTGTGGTACTTCGCCATCAGTTACAGAGGACCATGACCCAGCAACCTCTGTAAAATTTCTCGTTAAATGAAGATAGTATCACACGCGTTTTATTTACTCTACAAGGCTACGCATTAGTACAGAGACAAAATGTGATGTGTTTCCTAGTAACCTAGTACACAATTTTGTTTGGTTGGAACAGCAGTCAACCAGGTCGGAGTATTTCCACAACCATTTTGTGCATTGGTTTTCATTGTAAGATCAGGTTTATTTTTTTACAGGACCACAATGCATCCTTTCCTGTGCTAAGGAGCATCATTCCCTGCCTAAACAAGCTTATACTTGTTGTCTTGCAATGGATGGGGTTACTATACTCTGTTCAGGCTTCGAGAAAGATGAGAGGGTATGTGTTATCACGTATCGGAACTTGTCTTCCTGTTGCAGCTTCATCAGCTAACGCATGATGCATGTATCTCAAGTTTGTTTTTGTTCTTCCAGGCCAGGATTGAACAATTAGTGACAGCTATGGGAGGTCTTTTGCAGACTAAAGTGTCCATGGATGTTAACTTTGTCGTTGCAAAGGATGTCTTGGCTGCCAAATATAAAGTAAGTTACGCTGAAAGCTGTTAATATGGGATGGAAATCATTTGTTAATTGCCGTTGGAGTCAGTTTGGTAGGAGAAACTAAATATGCTTACCAAACAGGTAATATGGACTGCTAATCTGCTGTGCAGCCCATCTAGTTGTGAAGTCCTCAAAGTTCAAAACTAGTTCTTTCATAATGTTATCATAGAGATGGCTAATATATTACATACTGCACATAAAATATCCTCATTTTTTCGCTAGGGTTTGAAGTACTGCTTAATGGTGTACTTAGTGGTAGTTTAGTTTATCGATGCTCTTGCTGGTTCCAAAACTAATACTCATTTGAGGTGTCCTTTTGCTGCCATCATTCTGGTCTGGTGTCTTACTCCCCTGTTTGGCTTTGTTATTTACCTTACACATTTCTCCTTTTGTATCCTCTTAGGTTTTTTAGCCTAGGAATTACTCTGGTTTATTAAAAGGAACCTGAGTCAAACTGTATATTATTTTTTGTGCAAGTAATCCCAGTTTTCATAATAAAACTGAAAACTATAAACTGGCTAACCCAAAGTTCATCTTCTGAACAGCCCACATCAGAGAATGTTGAAAATATAGAGGTATCAACCCAATGCAGGGGATACAATTTAGCCTGATGCACACATGAGTGGCAGTGCATCTTGCAAGTTGCAACGGAAGCATGTGAGAATGACAATAGGAAATTAGAAATAGTGTATGAGACATAACATGAAAATAGTCAGCCATCTTTCCATGTAGTCGTCTTCAGTCTTTTCTGCTACACCCCTCAGCTTTGTACATCTTCTTTATGGATCTGAAAATCTCTACTCACACATGTTCTTTCATCTCCTTCGTTTGAGCCTCTAAGGATTTCTCTGATGATTTCTTTTGTATTTATTTTTAGCATGTGTGATCACTAGTTTGGAGCTGCTTTTGCAGCCGAATGTATTTAGGTCAAAAAAAATTCAGTGGCTTTATGGGACATTTATTTGATTGCTAGAAAAAGAGGTTATTAATATTACCAAAATTGTAAATTGAAATCACAGATTATATGCTGCTACCATGCCAAACTAAGCCGTAAATCTGATGGTTGTCATTTTATTTGATCTCTAGCTCCCCACAAGCCCACAACCTAAACAAAATATGTTTCTAGGTTGTTGGCATTTTATCATCTGTGCTGCAAACCGTAGATGAAAATACTATTTGTTTTAACTGCTCATTTTAAGGTTGATATTCTCAATGCTTAGCAGAGCTGTTTCATTCAACTCGTTAGGGCTGGTTGTAATATTTTTGCTGTTTGCTTTTTTCATGCCAGGTTTGTATAGCTTCCCTATTATAAGTTCACCTATAGAGTTTCTTTATGTTTGGAGGCTCTTTTGCTGTAAAGGTGGCAACACTAGTTACTGATTTCTGTTACCTTCTTTAACCTTAGTCTGGAAGCAAGAATTGTTTTGTGGTGTCATATCATGCAAGGATCGATACTGTTGGGCTGACTAATGGGGACGTGCTTCAATGTTTTTGTGTACTGCAGTGGGCCGTGAATAGCCTGAAGAAGCCTATTGTCAATAGGAACTGGTTGGAGCAATGCTGGATCGAACATCGTGTTGTGCCTCACGAACCTTACAGGATTCTTCCTTTTACTGGGTTGAATATATGCATCACAAAACTAGATGCAGGTACGTGCCTAACAAACCTTGAATGATTCATTGTTAATTCTTTTACTTGGTTGAACCATTGAATAGATATGTCACCAAACTAGATGCAGGTATTTAGAACCGGCGATGGAAGGCTGGAAGCAACTTTGACCTTCTTTCAACCAATATGTTTTACTTTGCATCTCTATTAAAATTTTATAGTTGTTAACTGTGGGAATAATTTACCAAATGAAATATGATAATGAAATTGATTTGGCCAAGGTTCTTAGACCGGCAGCAGATGTTAACAGTAGTTGCACCAAATCTTCAAATAGCGGAGATAGCATCCGCTATTGCGTCCGCAATAGCGCTAGCGCAATAGCGTCTGCTATTGCTCAAATTAAATGTCATTACTTTTTGTTAATGATCTAGAAATATAAACAATAATATAGTGTTTTTATAATTCCGTTACATGGACATAGCGCCCGCAATATCGCCCGCTATCCGCATTCCGCTACGCGGACCCCAACCCGCTACCAGCTATTTAAAACCATGTCATTTAAGAAGAAGCTACCACTAGTATCTCTTCGCCACTACATCTGGCAATATATGCTTTATCCTGTTGGATGTTTGTTTACTTCATTTGTCTTACCCCTTTTCTTTTGTTTAATCAGATAAACGGAAGGAGTTGATGGAAGTAATAGAGCAGAATGGTGGCCAGTATTCAGCAAATCTTACAAAGAAGTGCACTCATTTAGTTGCAAATATATCCTTTTGGTGCTTTCTGCTTTTGCTCTCAGTTTGAGATTTCATCTGATCAAATTGACAAATTATTTTTACCGGCTTCTTTCCTTTCTGAATTTTAGTGGAATAGGTCTTGAGATACCTCCTTGTTAATTGACCAATGATGTGATCCTCCACCCTGTATTTGTTTCCCACACTGCTGTAAAACAGCGAATAGAGCAGAAAAGGGATGTTACTCCAGTTAATTTCAATGCTGCTCATGTCTCAGTCACTTTAAGCAGTTAAGTTCTGCATTAAAAGATTTGGTGCTTTGGTCTGCCACATGTAAGCATGTAAAGATGTCTTACGAGTGAGGCACCTATGAGATTTGTTGACACATCGGCAGAAATGTGACTAAATTTCATAGTCAGCGGTCTATCTGGGCACTCGACAGTGAAATCATACACCAATTTAGTTTGTAGGAGGTATATGCACACATACTCTGTTACAGGAATGCAAGCGTACTCAGCTAACAGGCTAGAAAAGTTAGTTCTAAATTCCTTAAGGCACGTTGTATTTATTCCAACGATTAAACACTGATATTAACCTACCCCAACTTGTTTGGGACTAAAGGCTTTGTTGTTGTTGTTGTTGTTGTTGTTGTTGTTTGTGATGAAACACTGATATGAAACATCAGGCTATCAGAGTTAATTTTTGCTTTATAGTTGGTTGCACATGTTGTCTCACATTCGATAAATGATATCCAATTCCCGTACAACTTTCTCAAAAATAGCGCGCTGGTTTGCTACATGTATCTCTATTATTTATCAGGAAATTGAATCTTGAGGAACTTTTCTTAACATGTTATTACGAACCTGGCGGTGACAAGTATCTTGTAGCTAAAAAATGGGGTAATATTCACATTGTGGATCGGAGATGGGTTGATCAATCTGTTGCTCGAAGAGGTAATTATCAAGATGCATGGGCGTTTCATTGACTTCGATGCTGATATTGTCTTGTTTTTCCTGTAGAAATGAGCTAGTAAGGTTAAAAAAATAAAAACTAACCTCATGTTTCTTCTTCTTTGGAACACAGCTTATCTAGATGAAAGTGCCTATGTCATTGGCCAGAGTTCTTCTAACTATAATGGCATAAAGGGCTCCCTTAAAGAGCAACGGAACCCAATGAGCAGTGCAAGTTTTCAATCTGTTCCAGCAGTATCAGTTGATGATTCAGTATCAATGTCACAGTATGTTCCAGTTTCTTCCGGTTATGCTTCAAAGATCTGCAACACTGATATTGTCAGTGCACCTTGTGTCCAAGAGACAAACGAGATGCCGGTTGAGAGTCATGTAGCTGAGGACTCCGAGGCTGAAGATGACGATCTGTACTTATCAAATTGCAGAATTTCTCTTGTGGGTTTTGAGGAGAAAGAGTTGTCAAGGTTAGTCATGATGATACGTAATGGTGGTGGATCCCGGCATGTTATGTTGAGTGAGAGGCTTACTCATATTATTCTAGGTGCACCTTCAGAGGAGTAAGTTCATGTCACCGTTTCTTCTGCATACACTAAGTTCTGTATTAACTGGTAGCAGTTACAGTTAATGATGCTTATTTGCCTTAGCAGAGAAAAAAAAGAGGTAAGACGCCTTGCTGCTTGGGGTGTGATAAATGTGGTAAAGGTAAAATGGTTGGAAGACTGCAATAAAATAAAAACGGAAGTCAAAGTATCCGCAGCTCATTTGGCTAGTGAGTTGCTCTCGAAAGGTACGGAAGCATCAGATTTAGTTGTATTTCAGATTGTTGAATGGGTCACCAAAAAACATGTTGTCCTGGCTGACTTTGTTTTATATTCATTTTCTACCTTCTGAACTCAGAATTTCCGTTTGTGGGTATGGAAAAATCTGCTGCTACACGTGAAACAAAGGCAGCCAAAAGTTCACATGGAATGTTCCATGTTCCAACTGTCAATGATTCACATGATAAGCAGCTCGCAAAAGATCCGTCATCTGAAAGAAAACCAGCCATGGGCAAACATGAAAACATGAATAATACCCGAGCAGCAACTAGGTCTGCAAAATCAAGCCAACAAAATGGATTGACCAGTTCTGGCAAAGCAACTTCTTCTGCAGTGAATTCACAGAGTAGCACCACTTCAAATATTTTCGAAGGGAGGACATTTTGTTTCTCAAATTCATTTTCTCATGATCGGGTATGCTATGGTGTAATTATTTTAGTAATTTGTTTTACCAGTATCACTTCTTAATTTGTGCCGTCAACTTCTCCACTTGGATGACTTTTACTTCAACCTTTACTATATAATAGTATTACTGGGACAAGCAGACCAACAGTAAATATGGTGTTCACACTTTCTAATATTAGAGGCTGATCCATCAACTTGTGAAGACATTGCTTTTCAGTGAAGTTGCTAGGTGTAGTGCACAGAGTTAAAATTGCCTAATCATATTCATCGATGCAGTGCCTTTGTTTTTCGTCATTTACCTTGTTTTCCACTTTATTTGCTTTCCTGTTGATGAAGTGCCTATGTCCATCTTAACCAGAGACCGGAGGTAATCGATTGGGTAAGAAAAGGGGGAGGCACTATGGCGGTGGATGATGCACAAGCAACTGCTGTGGATTTCATAATTGAGTGCCATGGACAGAACAGCATGCAATGTGACTACTCTCATTCAACCGTTGTTTCAACTCAATGGATAGCCTCATGTATTGAGGTGCATGTTTATGTTCTCATGGTTGCTTCTTTACTCTGTATTCAAGAAGCAGATGGTCCATCATACCCTGCACTTCTACTTGCAAATTTCTATAAGCTTCCAGTTCTTACATACAAATTCTTGTACAGGTGGGCCACTTGCAAGATGTTGGAAGTCATCCTATCTTCTCTCCTTTGCGGTGTCGCATCCCACTCCCGGGGTTTGAAGAGTTCCGTTTCTGTGTTTCACAGTATGATGAGAAAGAGAGAGTTCTGCTTAAGAACCTCTGTCTTACTCTAGGAGCTAAATTCACAGAGAAAGCATCAAAAAGAGTGAACCATCTTATCTGTAAATTTGCAAGCGGTCCAAAGTACGAGGCTTACCATAATAAGAGAATTCCAACCATTACCGTAGAGTGGCTCTTCGAATGTGTGAGACAGGTATCCTTTTTTCCTGCATAGTTTTGAGCATATCCAAATTTTGCCTGCCAATTATTTTCTTATTGATGATATATAGGTTGTATGGGGCTGATTAACAGCACAACAAATTGTCATCGCAGGACACCATTATCCCTTATGACCAGTTTCAGCCGAAACCACCTACTTCTCAGGACAAGGATGCCGGTATGTGCACTGTCAGTCAATTTCCGACACAAGCCGCCAATACGATCTCTAAATTTGATTGCCCTGAGCCACTTAGTGAACCTCAAGTACCAAGAAGCAGTTCAAAACACAGCTCAGGTAATTGTCCATTGCACAATTTGTAAAAATATTTTCTTGTCAGACTCACCATGATAGCTTGGCAGGCTCCTCTGTTAGTGAGGAGAAAATTGCTTCTTCTGTTAACAAAAGAAGACGATCCGGAACAGCCAAGGCTAATGATACATCTACAAACATTGGACGAATGGAGAAACATTCGGACAGCAGCTCTGCTCTGGGTGTTGCAGACTCCATAAAGGACTTCGAGGACCTACTGGTTCAGTCATCCAGGGTATGTGGTTCATGTACATTACTATTTGCATGGCATGCCATGTTCACATGAATTTGAATAGAAGTAGCAACTTCACACCTTTTTGAACTGCCAATGCAGGATCCTGCACTTGATGCTTCTGTTGTTGGTCAAGATGAGGAACCTCAACCTGTGCCAGATAATGCTTTCACTTCCCTATACAATGACATGAAAACCCGCTCAAATAACTGGTAATTGTTATGAGTATACATCGGAAACGTATCTTCTGTCTTAACACTCGCCTGCACATTCAAATAATTCCCTTTTACCATGTGGTCCCTTCAGGCCACAGAAGCAACACATGCCCCCTGGCAAGAATGTCAAGAGCCCAGACTCTACCCGGGCCCCTGTTCCAGCTCCCTACCTACCTTTCAGCGAAACGCAGACAGATTCCCAGGTGTGCATTGTACCTTACAACCAACACTTTCCCACTTGGCAGGTCACAACTGGCATGACCGCTCAGCTCATGTAACCTCTGGTTTGTCGTGCAGATCATCGGGTATGAAGAAGATTTGACTGGCATGCAGAAGATCATCGACAGAGTTAGTTCCCAAAAAAAGACCATCGACAGTTCAGGCACCGACAGTTCAGTCATGGGGCATCAATGGGACTCCCTCAAATGAAACGGCATGTCTTTAGTTAGAGACAAAGCTGGTCATCTATCTAATGCAGCGATATCTACCGCCTGACGATTCCGACACAAGAAATCAAAAGATACATCATCGAATCTGCTTGCCCTGCCTCGTTGTCAGCAAGATGGATGTGGTTGTTCCTACGCAGGAGACATCTTGTGCTGGTGGCACAACAAACAGCAGATGATTGTCATGTGGATGTAGTACATGTCTGTGTCGCAATTTTGTAGAGCGACTCAGGACCGTTGTGCTTCCTTTTCCCGAGAAGACGGTCTGAGACTCTGGCCCGTGTGTTTGCTGTACCGGACCTGTTTTCTTGATTAGTGTGGTTTTGTACTGACTTGATGCTGGATTACTGAGCATGTGAACATGCCCGTACAGATGTGCCATTGTAATATACTGTATGCTGGTTAGATGCCTGTATAGTTGTGTCTGTCTTTTTCTTGAGATGGTTGCTAGATATGGTTCGAGTCCTCCTTCCTGTTTGTTTTGTCCTGTTTTGTAGATATATCACAGGTTAGATAATGTGCTTGGTTCATGTGAGCACAGTAACATATGATTTTGCAAAATTATAGGTGTGCCAGAAAATAAGCTGAAATAGTAATTATAGATTTCTGATGCCTTGTTTTATTTCATCACTGGGTCATAATATAGTCATAAATTTTTTGGTACTTCCTCCGATTCAAATTAATTGATGCAGCCTCTCTATACATTGTCCATTTAGTACATTTTCTTTTGAAAACACTCCATATATTATACTCCCTCCGTTCCTAAATATTTGTCTTTCTAGAGATCTCAATAAATGACTACATACGAAGCAAAATGAGTGAATCTACAGTCTAAAATATGTCTATATAAGTCTATTTGAAATTTCTAAAAAGACAAATATTTAGGAACGAAGAGAGTATATTACTCCAGTGATGCCAGGCACCTCAGAAAATTAACAAAATCTTGGTACGAAACGACTCATCCACATTAGCCAGCAATAGTAGCCAACATGCCATGCAACAAAATCTTCGCCGGGGATAGAATGGATGCGAAGGGTTCACTGGCTAGAAATATCTTTGGGCCTCGTGGGAGAGTTGTGCTTGACTTGCTCGTCGTTGAGTTGGATGCATTCGAGGGCGTCCAACCGATCGATATGGGGCGTGCCTGCCTACTCGGTAGAAACCCGGACGTCGTCGCAGGCGGCGGCAGCGCTAAGGACGGGAATGGAGCGAGGAAGAATGCAACAAGAACACGGACATCGTCACTAAGCGAACGCCTGTAGACGAACTGGAGCTAGCCCCTACGATATGAAGAGTTGTTGCCCAAGATGTCGAGCCGCTATCTTACGGAGCCGCTGCTGCGAGGAGGCCTAATAAAAATAAAATGAAATTGTTAAATCTCAGTCGACTAAGATTTGACGAAGTTTTAATCAATGCTATACCCTTTGAGATCCTACATGGAGATTTTTATAACTTTTTTTTTATATGTTCCGTCACTTGAAGTCTCAGTCGATCGAGATTTAACAATCCCGTAATTCAAACAATTACCTAGATAACGATGCCCTAATGGGTCTACGTACGCCGCTGCAACGACCCGGCCGGTAGCCAAGAGCGTACACGTGGATGTGGATCAACAGTACATGTGTGTAGTGTAGGTGTACGCATTCTTATAGTACTGCTAAAGCAATTTTGGGTGGAACATACTACTAGAAAAGACAAACGGTGTGATGTGCGACGTCCATATTTCTGCATGCATCCCTTGAAATTCCTATATACAACAAAAATACACTCACGTGGTTGAAAGCAATTCGGCTCGCAGCGATACCTGGAAGATTTGATGAAGAGTCAATAATGGTAACTCCGTATGCAGAGCGAGGAAGGAAGGCTTTGAAGCCGTCGCTGCTGGCCGGCGGCGGGATGGGGTCGAGCGACGGACTGACTTGACAAATCCGTTGGGCTCCACGCCTCCAAGCCGATCCAAGTCTCACATACGTCGCCGTCAAACATGTACACCACCACGACGACAATCAAACATGGCAACCACGCACCACGACTTGCACGGTCAAACGGCTTGATTCCTCAACCCTGCCATGCATGCATGCATGCACGCACGCACATGGCTTCTCACTTCTCGGGTGTATATAAGCAAGGGAAATCGCGCTAGGTTTACTCACACAGCCACAAGATCGACACAAGATAGTACGTCGTCTGCAGTTATACGCACGAAAGACACGTACGTCGTAGATCGGTCGAAGAGGCTTGTTGAGATGGAGATGCCGAGGGTCTCTGAGGAAACTGTGGCCGCCGTCGTGCCCATCGCCGTGTACTGGGCATACGCCGGCGTGCACACGGCGCTGGGGCAGTCGCGGCTCATGGACAAGTACAGGCTCAACACCAAGGACGAGGAGGACCGCAAGAACATGGTGTCCAAGCGCGCCGTCATCCTCAACGTCCTCATGCAGCACCTCATGCAGCTCGCCGCCCTCGCCGTGCTCGCCATGGTACGTACCGATCTTATTTATGCTACTAACCGCATGCATGCATGCACGCACGTCGTTAATTTGTGCACCGGCTGACCGTCGAGCTTATATATGCACAGATTACGGGAGGAAGAGAGGCGACGGCGTCGAAGGCCGCTGGCGGCTCACGCGCGGCGGCGTACCTGACGGCGGCCGCCCGGATCGCGGTGGCCGTGCTGGTGTTCGACGCGTACCGTTACGCGTGGCACCGCCTGGCGCACATCAACCGGTTCATTTACCGGCACCTCCACTCGTGGCACCACCGCATCGTGGTGCCCTACGCGTTCGGCGCCATCTACGGCCACCCGATCGAGGTCCTCATCGCCGACACGGCCGGGGCCTCGCTCGCCGTCCTCGTCACCGGCCTCTCGCCGTCTTCGCCGCGCGCCACGGCCGTCTTCCTCACCCTCTGCACCGTGAAGGCCATCGACAACCACTGCGGCGTGTGCCTGCTGCCGCGCCGCCTACAGGCGGTCTGGAACGGCGCCGCGTACCACGGCGTGCACCACATGCCGCGCGGCGTCCGGTACAACTTCTCCGACCTCTTCTTCGTGACGTGGGACCATGTATTCGGGACCCACATGCCCTACGCCGTCGAGGAGAGGCCGGGCGGCGATGGCCTCGTGCTCAAGCCCCTGCCGCCTCCCAAGGCAACTAATTAGTTAACGGCATGCTCGATCAGGCATGCAGTTACTACGTACCACTCCTAGTGCTAATGAGTATAGTTATATGTAGATTAGTCAATAAGCAGGCAAGTTGCATGTGTATGTACGTGTGGCTTGCATGCACGCATGCAGCTACAAAACTAGAAGCAGCCAGTGAGATGTTCGTGTTAAAGTCAGCGGGTAGACGTGAGCCGGTCAAACTATTTGCTCGCGGCGCCGAGTGCCGACCATAGCACGCATGTGCTCAGTATTTTTGTTTTTGTTTTGAGTCACTCTATGTATTGTATATTCCATTCAATAAAGTGTAGAAGTCTGTTTAATTAATTTGCTAGAAAAAAACAGAGAGTTCTGTTTGAATTGAATCGGTCTGTGGAGCTCAGAGCAAATTCCAATCCAACCTAAGCAAAGGGAAATCTGCTTATGATTCAATTTCTATTGTTTGGTTGACAGTTGGAGTTGCTCATGGAATCAAACAACTTCCCATTTCAGATTGTTGTTTGGATATGTACGTTGTTGGTTGATTCTCAGAATTTGGATATACATGAGATCGAGAACACTCGTTATGAGTCCTTTTACGGTACTCCATGAGAGAATACTCAGTTGATGCACAACAGAATTTGGATATACATGAGAGAACACTCCAGTTGGCTGTTTTTCATTTCGTTTTTGTTCCAGCTTCTGAAAATTTTACGAAAAAACTAACGCCCACACGTGTGGGCGTTTGCAGATCGCTCACACGCCTCCATCACCATCCATTTTGCCATGTATGAATAGATGACATTAGCAGAAATCTTTTTGGTTTTCGGCTTAAAAATGTTTTATCTCCTAAATAAAAAAGCGAACTAAAAATCCGTTTTCACCATTAAATCCGTCTTGACGAGATCTTCAAAACTAGACCCCTTGTTGATATGTTTCGACGAATTTTTTTTTGCCCAGAAGTTGCCATGATGTTTACACTATAGTTGCCATAGTGCTTAAACTAAAATTGCCATGTGGCAATTTTAGTTTGTAGATCATGGCAATTTTAGTTTTTTGATGATGGCAATTCCAGTATTTTTACCATGAAAATATATTTTTTATTGAACCATGGCAATTTTAAGTCCATGTATCATGGCAATTTTAAGTCCATGTATCATGGCAATTTTAGTTTATGGTGCATGGCAAGTCTAGTTTCTAAATTCTCCGTTTTATAATATGTTAAAATTTACTTTTAAATGTAAAAGAAAATAGTTGAAACATATCATGGCAACTTCAGTGTAAATATCATGACAATTCATGTGCAATAGACATGGCAACTTTTAACCAAAAAAAATTCCGCCGAAATATATCGATATGAGATCTAGTTTTGAAGATCTCGTCGCGAGAGATTTAATAGTGAAAACGGATCTTCAATTGGTTTTTTTATTTAAGAGATAAAACATTTTAAAAACTAAAAATCCAAAAAGATTCTCGCATGCATGAATGCGATGACGTGGCAATCTATTTGCATTAGAGACGTATGGTGCGTCTCCTTTCCTGCCACACGTGTGGCAGTTATCGACGTCCAAATTTTATTGATTTCATTCTGAGTCTTAATCAAATTTGCAAAGGGCCGTTAGGCACCACCATTCGAACACGCTCGATTCAAACCCGTTAGCCCATAAAGACACATTGACAAACACCCGTAAAGCCCCCCCGCCCCTCCCAAATCAAGCACAATGATCCATTCATGTCACCTGGCTTTGCTACCCCTCACCCCGCGTCCCCTACTGGTCTGAATAAAAAAAGGTTCTAGCTTGCTAACGATGTTCTTCTTCTTCCACAAGACACACAGAAGGGGAAACTACAGCGGCCCCTCCACATGCACCCCCATTACAGAGAACCACCGATGCGCAGAGAACCACAAGAATCTTGTGACAAGATCGACTGCAAAAAAAGGAAAGGGAGAACTACAAGAATCTTGTGACAAGATCGACTGCAAAAAAAGGAAAGGGAGAGAGAAAAGAGAGCTTCGATCACATATGGAAGATGTACTAGGGCGAGCGGCTTCGGAGTGGAGCTCCACGCAAGCCTGAGGACTGAGAGCGTGTTTGGTTGGAGTCCACGCCATTGCAAGCCTAGCCTGACATGTGCCTGGTTCCTGCCTGACTTCTATTTGGTTGGTGCCCTGGTGGAGAAAATTATCTCCTGGCCTCACTGTCCCTAGCAGCATGGTTTGCTGGGCACGATTAAAAAAATCAAGTAAAAAAAATATCCATCCCGAGCAAGGGACTTAATTGCATGGAGGTACCACAATTGGGGCAACACGTGTGGACTGGTACAAACTTTCATAAATTTTACATGTCAGTACTAAGACTGAGGTGTCTTGTTGCAAAACGGACTAAACGGCGTATAAACAGCTATTGACAAGCTAGTTTATATGACATTTATACATGTTTATACGACGTTTAGTCTATTCTACAGGTGCGCGTCCCAGTCTTCATGCTGACATGTAAAAATTATAATAGTTGGTATCAATCCGCACGTACTACTTCAATTGTGGTACCTATGTGCAATTAACTTCAAGCAGGGCGATCAGCCTAGCCCGAGTGCCATATTCTTATGCATGGCTGTGTGCCTGCCACTAATGAAGGGTTGTTGTAACAACATTGAAAAAATTTTAAACACAAAAGGACAAATGGGCAGACAAGGAAGGAAACTAAGCGCGCATGCACCAGGCTAGCCTGCAGGCAAACAAATCGGCCATCTCAAGCTTAAACCAGGCATTACTTTTTTACAGTACATCTTAGATTAAGCGTACGAAGGAACAAACAAACCGGAAGGAGTTTCCCCTGGCAGCTTCCGTCTAGGGTTTTAGTTTTCCTCCGGTAGCGACACCGTGAGGCCGATCCGGACACTACCACCACGCCCTAGCCTTCCCATCGTGGTTCTCGGGCTGATCAAGGGGATAGCCTCGCTATCTACCCGGCCTTGGTTCCTGCTTTGGGTTGTTAGGGCGTGGCGGCGGAAGCGCGAAGCTTGTTAGGGTTTGGCCATGGCGGCAAGTGGATCGCAATCATCAGCGGGGAGTGCGGCTCCGGGGGGAAAGCCGATCGGGGTCGAGGAGATGATCGGGAAACTGAACCCGCAGGAGCGGGAGGAGGACGATCTGGATTTCGATGAGGAGTTAGCGGATGAGATTAAGGAGGCGGAGTTCATGGCGCTGGCAACGGTGCATACAGATAAGCCCTTTAGTAGGAGTTCTTTCTATGAGACAATGAGACTTGCATGGAGCTTAGTACAGGGAGTTAACTTTAAACCTTTGGGCGAAAACATGTTCTCCCTAACAGTTAATTGCATGGGAGATTGGAAGAGGGTCACGGAGGAGGGCCCTTGGCTGTTCCGAGACCATGGTGTGCTCATTGAGAAGTATGATGGATATTCTAGATATGATGAAGTGGTGCTGGATAAACTTGCAGTATGGATACAGATTGTGGATCTTCCTCCACTCTACAGGAAGGAAAATGTGGTGCGATCGCTGGCAAAGAAAGTTGGGATTGTGGAGAAGGTAATGCTAAACCCTAGATGGGGTGAGGGAAGGATTGTGAGGATAAAAGTTAAGCTTGACATCCATGAGCCTCTGATGCGATATGTCTCTATCACAAAAGATAAGAAGAAGGTTTACTACTCGGTCCTGTACGAGAAGGTGCCGGTATTCTGCTATGTGTGCGGTCATATGGGCCACACCTACCTTGAGCATGGTAATGGGAACTGTGGGTGGTAGGGGAAGAACCAATGCCTCGGATGATGATGATCTGCAGGACACCGGTACCAGCCCTATAAAACCTATAAGCGGGGGGAGGGGGCTGAGGTCAAACCCCCCGGCAGGAAAATGCTTGCTTTTGATGATAAGAGCACAGATCCGGCAGCTGCAAAGGAGGGGCTTTCAGCACAGGAGCCCCCGGTTGATATGTCAACCGCGATGGTAGTTCACTCGCAGGTGGAGTTGATCACAGGAAAAGTAGATGAGGAGGAGGGGGATACGTCCTCGCACGATTCGAAGAGGTCGAAGAAGGAGAACTCGGCTGTGATGGATGTCAGCCACAACTTATCGGCGAGCTCCGAGAAGGGGCTCGACCGGTCGCAATGAAACTCCTCGTATGGAACTGCCGCGGGATGAGCAAACCTGCGGCAGTTCAAGTGCTCCTGGGGGTCCAAGAGCGAATAAAACTGGATGTGTTGTTCCTGTCTGAAACACACCTAGATAAGGCTAAGGCAGGAAAACTGAAAAGGAGATTAGGGTTCGATGAGATGGAAGTTTTGGAAAGCGATGGCAGAAGTGGAGGTCTGATCATGTTTTGGCACACCAACCTGGGAGTCTCTTCCTGGGAAACTCATGCAAATTTCATTGATATTCGAATTAAGGAGACAACACCGGCGGGTTGGCAGTTCACAGGGTTCTACGGTGAACCAAGCAGCGATCAGAAACACCTGTCCTGGGAGTACCTGCGTGATCTTCGCACAATGGCTGATCTGCCATGGTTAGTAGCAGGGGATTTTAATGAAATATTGCATGCTCATGAGAAAGGAGGGGCGGCACGCCCCCAACACTGTATGCAGGCCTTTAGCAGAGCACTAAGTCATTGCGGGCTTGATGATCTTTGTTACTCTGGGGATATTTTTACTTGGCGAAGAGGACGCATAAGAGAACGATTGGACAGGGCTGTCTCGAGTGGCACGTGGGCAGATCTGTTTCCATCTTATGGTGTGTCCAATGAGCCGTTTAACAAGTCGGATCACCGACCAATTTTGATTGACACTGAGTTCCAGCAAGGCCTGCAACCAAGGGGTCCGACAGGGCCAAGAAAATTTGAAGCAAGATGGCTTGCCGAGGAGGATGTTGAGGTTATTGTTAAAACTTCTTGGGACCGAGCTAAAGCTAGTGGAGTGGTGCCATACTCGCAGGTCACATTTGACATACATGCTGCGTTGCATACATGGGATAAAGAAACACTCAAGGGTCCCAGGACTCGGTTGAGGAAACTACAGAAAGAGCTAAATGTTGTTCTGATGGGACCGCTAATGGATGATGCAGTTGCGCGCCAGCATGAGCTACACTTGCAAATCGAAAACCTACTCGAGCAGGAGGAGATATATTGGATGCAGAGAGGCCGTGCTGATTGGCTATGCCGTGGTGATCAAAACACGGATTTCTTCCATAGAGCTGCTACTGGAAGACGCAAGAAAGATTTTATTAAGAAGCCGGAGGGAGAGTTAGGAGATTGGATTGAGGAGGAGGACCTGCTAAAGAGTCATGTGGCAAGTTATTTTGAGGGACTTTTTTCTTCGGAAATGCATGACCCAGACCAAGCTGTATTGGACAAGGTCAAGGCGAGAGTCTCACCAGAGATGAATGATGAGTTGATGAAACCCTACACTAGAGAGGAAGTGAAAAGGGCTATGTATAATATAGGGGACTTGAAGGCACCGGGACCTGATGGTCTTCATGCAGTTTTTTATAAGAGATTCTGGTATATCATTGGAGAGGATTTAATCGATGAAGTGTTGATGGCAGTGAATAATAGAAAGATACCGGAGGGATGGAATAACACCACAATTGTTCTTATTCCAAAGGTGGAAAATCCGGAAGTCATTACACAATTCCGCCAAATTAGCCTGTGTAACGTGGTCTATAAGGTGATTTCAAAACTGCTTTCTAATAGGCTCAAATACCTGCTGCCAGAGATTATCTCACTAAATCAAAGTGCCTTTGTCCCCGGGCGCTTGATTACAGACAACTTCTTAGTTGCTTTTGAGTCTTATCATGCTATCAAGAGGAAGTGGACGGGGAAGTTTGGAACATGTGCGGTGAAGCTGGACATGCACAAGGCTTACGATAGGGTCGAGTGGGTGTTCCTTGAGAGGATTATGCTGAAGATGGGCTTTGCATCGGACTGGGTTGCACTCATCATGGAATGCGTTCGGTCAGTGAAGTACCAAGTACGGTTTAATAATTCTCTAACAGTTTTTTTCGTTCCGTCTAGAGGCCTTCAACAAGGAGATCCATTATCACCTTACTTATTTTTACTCTGTGCGGAAGGCCTCTCAAGTTTGCTCATTCAGGAGGAGGAGGTTGGTAACTTAATGGGGGTGCGAGTCTGTAAAGACGCCACGGCAGTCTCGCATCTCCTTTTCGCAGATGATTCCCTTATTCTGATGCGTGCATATGCTACTAACACTACAAGCCTTCGCCGGGCTCTTGATGATTATTGTGCTGCCTCTGGCCAACTTGTGAGTGAGGCAAAATCGAGTATCTTTTTCAGCCCTTGTACCCCAGCGGATGTTCGAGCAGAGGTGTGCTCTATTCTGAATATAATGGCGGAGGCGATATCGGATAAGTATTTAGGACTACCCCCAATCGTTGGTTTGGACCGAACTGATTGTTTTCAGCATATTGTGGATCGGATCTTGGCCAGGATGAGAGGCTGGAAGGAGAGGATGCTTTCTTTTGGCGGGAAAGAAGTGTTGCTGAAGGCTGTTATTCAAGCCATCCCATTGTATGCCATGCTTGTGTTCAAACTCCCAAAACAGATTTGCAACGCAATAACTTCTGCTATGTCTCAGTTTTGGTGGGGAGATGAGGATGTGAAGAAGCACATGCACTGGTTTGCATGGTGGAAGATGTGTGTACCTAAGAGCATGGGTGGAATGGGATTCAGAGATGTGCATTGTTTTAACCTGGCCCTCCTAGCAAAACAATGCTGGTGACTGCTCGCAGAACCAGAGTCACTATGTGCGAGAGTTTTGAGAGCAAAATATTTTCCAGATGGTGATCTACTTAATTGCACCCTTAAGAAAGGAAGTCTGTGGAGTGGTATTCAGACCTTCAAGAAGGGTCACATTTGGAGAGTTGGAGATGGTACGCAAATAAATATTTGGGATGATCCTTGGGTCCCTAGCAGCCCAAGCAGGAAGGTGATGACCCGAAGAGGTAATATTGTTCTCACAAAAGTTTCTGAACTTATTGATATGGAGAATAGATGTTGGGATGAAGAACTGATCCGACAGGTATTCTGGCCTATTGATGCCAATAGGATCTTGAATATTCCTCTCGCTACAGGAATGATGGAGGATTTTGTTTCATGGCACTACAACAAAACATGGTTTTTCTCGGTTAAGACGGCGTACCACATGGAGTGGGATCACCAACATGGACGAAAGTTGAGACAAACAAATACCATATTGTCTTCAAGTACTAGTCCAGTTTGGCGCACTCTTTGGAAGCTTCAAATACCGGCAAAGATCAAGGTGCATGTTTGGAGAGCTTTGTAGGGTGCAATCCCTTGCCGGGGAGTCTTGGCCAATCGACATATGATAACAATCTCGGACTGCCCGATATGTGCCATGGATTGTGAGAGTATTCGTCATTCTTTCTTCAGATGCAACAGAGTGCAAGAGATTTGGGCAAAGCTGGGCTTGCTCCCCACCATAAATGAGCTGTCCGAAATTGAGTTGGAGGGATCTTCGGTCTTTGGTGACCTGTTGTTAATGCCAAATGCCGCTGTCCCGTCGCTCCCGGGCGTGCCCATGAAGGAGCTGGTGGCGGTGGCGGTTTGGTATATATGGTGGGAACGACGGAGATTCACCCATGGCGAGCCCATTCAGGAACCTGGAAGATCGGCCCAAGCCATTTTCACTTTGACCAAAAACTTCTTGAGGGCAAGGAAGCATGGTGCAGGCAGGATACATAGACATGGATGGACGAGACTAGCAGAGGGATTTGTTAGCCTCAATATTGACGCCTCTTTTGATGCTGATAGTGGCACCGGCGGGACCGGGGCCATCATACGGGACTCCACAGGCTCCTTCTACGGCATCCACGAGCAATATTCCGTTTGTCCAGGACGCAGCGACGACCGAGGCTAGAGGCCTCAAGGATGGGCTGGTTCTGGCAAACACCATCGGCTGCAACAAGGTGGAGATCAGGGCGGACTGTATGGAGGTCATCCAGATAATGCAAGATGGCGGAAACTCCTTAGGACCAGCTGCAGCCATCTATGAGGAGTGTACTTTCTTGTGTCGTAATTTTATCTCTGTTAGTTTCTGTATTGCCCTAGGGAAGCCAATATAGCGGCTGATCTTTTGGCTACTAAGTCGGAGCCCTCGCGAACTATTGTGTGGCAGAACGAGGCTCCGGACTTTCTGCTCGATGTAATCACAAACGATGTAGCCCTATTTTCACATGAAATATAAACCGCCATGATGGCATTTCCCTCAAAAACCAGGCATTACTTTTCCCAGACACATTGTCCAGGCCTTCAAACAGACCCCAAATCCTGGTGCTGCTCCGTGTGCTTCTCTCCCCAACACCAGCACTGCACGCTCCCCCTCCCCCCACACACTTACCTCATCCTTGCTTCTCCCTGTATGCTCTTCCTGATCAACAAAAAGTGGATTGTGACTGTAACAACATTTCTCTAAAAAAATGCTAAAAATCGAATGTCAGGAACAAGTGAATTTTCCATGTTCTAGTAGTGAGAAAATTCAGCAAAAATATAGATAGAAAAAACTTGCAGGCGTGCTGCAGCGAAATTGAGTGAAAAAAAGTGTGAACAAACTCTTTGAAAACACATAAAACACTGTGAACAAGCAAGAAACCATCGACATTTTGTACCTTCTTGCTTCCATGAAGAAGTGATAGTACCTTGTTCTTTGGCGAATAACACCTAATAGAGAGTTGTTCACTCAACAAAAGAAAGAAAAGTACCGGGTGTATGCAGGAAACAAAAGAAAGAGTAAACCTTTGTTAAAAAATGTCTGATAATCATCGCTAAGGATACTTGCATGTCACAAACAAACTTTAGAAGTAAACTCAAGCCACTAAACAAAAATCGGAGAATAGAAACTGAAGAAACTAAAGGGGGGAGGAATATTACTCCTATAAAGGATGCTGGAGTACCTGCCTCCCGGGTCTCTTCAAGGGCGTAGAGCGCCTCCGCACCATCCGTTGGCCGGTGGCTGGTCACCTGCAAGCGCACAATGTTGTTGTAGTACTTTCGTGATAAGTAAGTGTCGAACCCACAAGGAGCGGAAAGGAAGGCACCAGAAATCCCGCAACTATGCTGTCACTTAATGCAGTTACGTACGCACCCAAACCAGAGTTTGATAAAAGTCCACTCTCGTCGGTTTCTAGGGAGACATAATAAAATCTGTTTACTACACTATGAACTAGAAGGTAAAAACAGGAATAAAAAGATACTACGTTAGCAGAAACGGTGCTTGAGCTGTAAAGTGTCCTCGAGAGTTCTGAAGTCATTACTACAAATATGACCAACACAGCAAGTGCGGAGCAAACGCTCTCTATCATATTCTCTATCCATCCTTCACATGCATAATAGGGTGGTTCCCAGTACAGAACATGTTCTACTCTCACATAGAATTCATGCCACATACGCGACCAACTATAGATTCCCCATGCAGGTTATCACACGGTCAATTAAGGGTTTCCCCGTGGACGCAGGCAAATGTGAGTTTAACTGTTACTCCCCTATCAATTGCAAAGACTTAGAATTGAGGCTTTTACTATCACCTCTAATTACCTCAACATCCTAACCCCTACAACGACAGTAGTTCCTCCACCGCCAATCATGGCGATAATGTGAGCAAGATCTCCTCTCAACACTCGTGAAGAATATTGACTTTAACATGAACAAAAGCATATGGGATTGCTTGAAAATAATAATTCCAATCATAAAAGAGTTCATCCATATGCCTAAGAACAAATATAACTACTCAAACATAGAGGAGAGGGTCAAGTTACAAGCCGACATCGAGTTGGTGAAGGGAGAAGGCGTGGAGTTGATGATTATGAAAGTGCAAGCTATGGTGGTGATGATGATAGCACCGACGCGGTGGAGATGGCACCTACCCGAAGGCCGGTGCTCACGGTGGTGGAGCCTTGATGTCTACTACACAACCTGTTCTTGTAGACTTGTGTTGGGCCTCCAAGCGCAGAGTTTTGTAGGACAGTAGAAATTTTCCCTCAAGTGGATGACCTAAGGTTTATCAATCCATGGGAGGCGTAGGATGAAGATGGTCTCTCTCAAACAACCATGCAACCAAATAAAAAAAAGTATCTTGTGTCCCCAACACACCAAATACAATGGTAATTTGTATAGGTGCACTAGTTCGGCGATAGATGGTGGTACAAGCATAGTAATGATAGTAGATATTGATTTTTGTAATAGGAACAATACAAGGTAGCAATTGATAAAACAAAGCACAAATGGTATTGCAATGTTTGAAAATGAGGCCTAGGGTCCGTACTTTCACTAGTGCAATCTCTCAACAATACTAATATAATTGGATCATATAACCGTCCCTCATAGTGCGATGAAGAATCACTCCAAAGTTCCTATCTAGCGGAGAACATAAGAAGAAATTGTTTGTAGGGTACGAAACCACCTCAAAGCTATTCTTTCCGACCAGTCTATCCTAGAGTTCGTACTAAAATTGTAGGATCAAAAGTAGGTTTAGAGGGGGTGGGGTGATTAGACTACTTGACCAAATAAAAATCTAGTCTTTTCCCAATTTTAAGTGTTGGCAGATTTTAACAACTTAGCACAAGTCAAGTAATCAACCTACACATGCAATTCGAAGAGTATAGCAGTGGAATGTAAGGCCCTGTTCGGCAGACGTCCACTCTCTGCTTTCCAACTCCCAGCTCCATCCAGAAGCGGAGTGCACGGAGCGGCAGTTTTGCAACTCTGAAAAAGTGGCCTACGAGCCGCTCCGCTCCACTCTGGGAGAGGCATGAAGCCAGCGTGTTCGGTGCCACTCCGCAGTTCCTCCAACCGCTCCAGGAGCTGAGCAACGGAGCAGAGGCCTGCCGAACAGGCACTAAATCATTGCATATGAAGGTAAAGGGAAGGGTTTGGAAGGGCAAACGCAATGTAGACATGGAGATTTTTGGCGCGGTTCCAATAGGTGGTGCTATCGTACATCCACATTGATGGAGACTTCAACCCACGAAGGGTAACAGTTGCGTGAGTCCACGGAGGGCTCCACCCATGAAGGGTCCATGAAGAAGCAACCTTGTGATACGGGGCTAACCCGGTGTAGGTCGATCTTTCACGATTGGAGTGGGATCCCTCGAAGAACACGAAGAACACGGGAAGAAAACACGAGGAGGAACACAGGAGAAATCACTCAAACCAACAAGAACGATCACACATGTGCTAGATCCTCGGAACACAAAGAGATACATGATCCAAATCCAACAAAGGACGATACATAGGGTAACCGGTTCTTCTCCGTGAGGAGGTCTTGAATCCGCGAGGGGATCTTCCCGTGAGGGGTCTTGAATCCAAGGTGGATCTTCTTCGTAGAGGCTGCGGTCTCTCTCGTGGAGTAGATCCGTATGGATGAGCAAAGCTCTATCTCTAAATGAGCTAAACCTATGCTAACCCTAACTAAGAGGAGGAGGAGGTGGTCTATTTATAGTATTAGTGCAAATGGGGGGAAGCGAAGGGGTACATGGGCCTCAGCCCGTAACTGGACACAGCCAGGGATTGGACGTCCGTAAGGCGCCGGTCGTCCGGAGGCTCGCGGAGGTCCGGACGTCCGTAGATCTTCGGATTTCCGTAGATTAGGTTCTGTTGCCGTGGCGCCGGTCGTCTGGTGGTGCTCGGTCGTCCGGGGCCTGGGGTGTGTCGAATGTCCGGTACTTGCCGGTCGTCCGGCCGCTGTAGCTTCCATCGGCTGGGCGTTCTGGCTGGCTGAGTGTCCCAGGCATCGGACGTCCGGCGTTGTCCGGTCGTCCGGTGGCTGAAGACTTTGGGCAGCTTCTTCTCTTGGTCCTTGTACTTGGCGTCCTCGCTAGCTCGCCCGTTGGATGTGGTGGCTCAGTGGCTTTCCTTTAAGTACTTGATCATGCAGAGCACACACGTTGGAGGTAGTAGCCATGTCTCACATGTAGAAAGTGAAGGTTCGAAGAGGAGCGAGTTCACCTTGTGTCCAATGGCGTATATTCGAGGTCTCGTCATATGTCCTCTTGGGGTTTGGAGAGTAGTCGGAGTGTACATGGGGATGAACGTGGGATGCTCCGCATCATCTCCCCCCCTTGGGAAAGATCCGACCTCAGATCATGATCCTCATCACCATGGAAACGTTGTCGTGGACGAACTTGTAGTTGGACGGAGTTGAAAACATGGCGCAATCCAAGTACTCCAAGGTGTCTCCGGTATGTGGTACATGCAAAATGAGCAAACACAAAGTACACTTGGAAATAGGATGGTTAGCGCACACAAACTGTCCATCATAGAAGAATGAGTCCGTGAGGCAAGATTGTTCATGACAAAGCGCATGAAGCTTATCAAGATGATCTAGAATGATATGCAAAGCATTCATGGGAGCAAAATCATTCATTGTGCACACAAATGTATTGTGAATGTGAAAAATGCAACCATTGTGCAAAAGGATTTCATAGTGAGACGGTTTATCAATAGCATGAATATGGAAATGGATGCTCAATATGTGGATGCAATCATGCAATTGATGGTGGGCAATATGATCATTATGTATGAATATGCCATCAAGAAAGATCACAACAAATTTGCTAAGGAAGTGCACAAGTTCATATATCATGGATGACATAGAAATACAAGATGCAACAAGGCAATCATAATGTGAGTCAATCCATGCATAATATGCAAATTTGTTATGGGTGGTGTTGTACCATAGCTCGATGTCATGGTAGAAGTGGTGGTCTGGGGGCTCATCCACTAAGTCCGAGAACTCCTCAACTTGAAGGTCCATAGGGTCCATCTCCAATGTCGCTCCTCCGTTCGCGAGATGTATCATGTAGACAACAAGAAGGAAACAACAATGAAAGAATGACCCATCGAATATGCGTATGTGAGGATGGCTCAAAGGGAATGAGTTCACCTTTATGAGGATGTGGAGAACGTTGGTGTCGCGCATCATGTACTCCTTTACATGACCAAGTTGTCGCATGACGGCACCGCTTTGTGGATCCTTCAAAATGAAACAACATGAAAAACACTTGGAAAAACAAATGAGGTTAGCGGAAGTGCAAAACCTATCATTTGTGTGGTAAGATACCCAACAAGTGTATGCATCATGCTCATCATAAGAAAGGACAAGGGAGCATGTCATAGTATGGAAACATATGATGCGAGAACAACCAAATACAATAGGCTCAATCAAACAAGCATGCATCACAAGTAAGGTGTCCAAGTCTCCAAGATCAATAAGCATAGATGCAACTATTGGAGGCAAGTGACAATGAACAAGATATATCATGTGAGAGGCATGAACGTATATGTCATCAACCCAAGAAAGCGAGTAATAGTGGAACATGGGTGATGCGACAAAGCAAGTAATCATAGTGATCAAGTCAAGCAGGCTAGTAGTGCGAAGATGCAACATACTAGGAGGAATCATGGCAAGCATCTGATACGTCTCCAACGTATCTATAATTTTTGATTGCTCCATGCTATATTATCTACTGTTTTGGACATTATTGGGCTTTATTATTCACTTTTATACTATTTTTGGGACTAATCTATTAACCGGAGGCCCAGCCCAGAATTGCTGTTTTTTTGCCTATTTCAGAGTTTCGCAGAAAAGGAATATCAAACGGAGTCCAAACGGAATGAAACCTTCGGGAACGTGATTTTCAGAACGAACAAGATCCAGGAGACTTGGACCCTACATCAAGAACTAAAGGAGGAGGCCACGAGGTAGGGGGGCGCGCCTACCCCCCAGGGTGCGCCCTCCACCCTCGTGGGCCCCCTGTTGCTCCACCGACGTACTCCTTCCTCCTATATATACCTACGTACCCCCAAATGATCAGACACGGAGCCAAAACCTAATTCCACCGCCGCAACCTTCTGTACCCATGAGATCCCATCTTGGGGCCTGTTCCAGAGCTCCGCCGGAGGGGGCATCGATCACGGAGGGCTTCTACATCATCACCATAGCCCCTCCGATGAAGTGTGAGTAGTTTACCTCAGACCTTCAGGTCCATAGTTATTAGCTAGATGGCTTCTTCTCTCTTTTTGGATCTCAATACAATGTTCTCCCCCTCTCTCGTGGAGATCTATTCGATGTAATCTTCTTTTGCGGTGTGTTTGTTGAGACCGATGAATTGTGGGTTTATGATCAAGTTTATCTATGAACAATATTTGAATCTTCTCTGAATTCTTTTATGTATGATTGGTTATCTTTGCAAGTCTCTTCGAATTATCAGTTTGGTTTGGCCTACTAGATTGATCTTTCTTGCAATGGGAGAAGTGCTTAGCTCTGGGTTCAATCTTGCGTGTCCTTTCCCAAAGGATGAGGGGCAGCAAGGCACGTATTGTATTGTTGCCATCGAGGATAACAAGATGGGGTTTTTATCATATTGCATGAATTTATCCCTCTACATCATGTCATCTTGCTTAAGGCGTTACTCTATTTTTATGAACTTAATACTCTAGATGCATGCTGGATAGCGGTCGATGAGTGGAGTAATAGTAGTAGATGTAGGCAGGAGTCGGTCTACTTGTCTCGGACTTGATGCCTATATACATGATCATACCTAGATATTCTCATAACTATGCTCAATTCTGTCAATTGCTTAACAGTAATTTGTTCACCCACCGTAGAATACTTATGCTCTCGAGAGAAGCCACTAGTCAAACCTATGGCCCCCGGGTCTATCTTCATCATATTAATCTTACAATACTTAGTTATTTCCTTTGCTTTTTTACTTTGCTTTTATTTTACTTTGCATCTTTATCACAAAAATACCAAAAATATTATCCTATCATATCTATCAGATCTCACTCTCGTAAGTGGCCGTGTAGGGATTGACAACCCCTTATCGCGTTGGTTGCGAGGATTTATTTGTTTTGTGTAGGTGCGAGGGACTTGCGCGTAGCCTCATACTGGATTGATACCTTGGTTCTCAAAAACTGAGGGAAATACTTACGCTACTTTGCTGCATCACCCTTTCCTCTTCAAGGGAAAACCAACGCAATGCTCAAGAGGTGGCAAGAAGGATTTCTGGCGCCGTTGCCGGGGAGGTCTACGCAAAAGTCAACATACCAAGTACCCATCACAATCCCTTATCTCCGACATTACATTATTTGCCATTTGCCCCTCGTTTTCCTCTCCTCCACTTCACCCTTGCCGTTTTATTCGCCCTCTCTTTTCCGTTTGCCTCTTTTTCGCTTGCTTTTTGTTTGCTCGTGTGTTGGATTGCTTGTTTGTCACGATGGCTCAAGATAATACCAAATTATGTGACTTTACCAATACCAACAATAATGATTTCCTTAGCACTCCGATTGCCCCTCTTACCAATACTGAATCTTGTGAAATCAATGCTGCTTTGTTGAATCTTGTCATGAAAGATCAATTCGCCGGCCTTCCTAGCAAAGATGCCACTACTCATCTAAATAGCTTCGGTTATTTGTGTGATATGCAAAAGAAGAAAGATGTTGATAATGATATTGTTAAATTGAAGCCATTTACTTTTTCGCTTAGAGATCATGCTAAAGCTTGGTTTTCGTCTTTGCCTAAAAATAGTATTGATTCATGGAATAAGTGCAAAGATGCTTTTATCTCTAAATATTTTCCTCCCGCTAAGATCATCTCTCTTAGAAATGATATTATTAATTTTAAGCAACTTGATCATGAACATGTTGCACAAGCTTGGGAGAGGATGAAATTAATGATACATAATTGCCCTACACATGGTTTGAACTTGTGGATGATAATACAAATTTTTTATGCCGGATTGAATTTTGCTTCTAGAAATCTTTTAGATTCGGCCGCAGGAGGCACTTTTATAGAAATCACTTTAGGAGAAGCTACTAAACTCCTAGATAATATTATGGTTAATTATTCTCAATGGCACACTGAAAGATCTACTAATAAAAAAGTTCACGCGATAGAAGAAATTAATGTTTTGAGTGGAAAGATGGATGAACTTATGAAATTATTTGCTACTAAGAGTGTTTCTTCTGATCCTAATGATATGCCTTTGTCTACTTTGATTGAGAATAATAATGAATCTATGGATGTGAATTTTGTTGGTAGGAATAATTTTGGTAACAACGCGTATAGAGGAAACTTTAATCCTAGGCCTTATCCTAGCAATTCCTCTAATAATTATGGTAATTCCTACAACAACTCTTATGGAAATTTTAATAAGATTCCCTCTGAATTTGAGACTAGTGTTAAAGAGTTTATGAATTCACAAAAGAATTTCAATGCTTTGCTTGAAGTCAAATTGCTTAAAGTTGATGAATTGGCTAGGAACGTTGATTGAATTTCTCTTGATGTTGATACTTTAAAGCTTAGATCTATTCCTCCTAAGCATGATATCAATGAGTCTCTCAAAGCCACGAGAATTTCCATTGATGAGTGCAAAGAAAGAACCGCTAGGATGCGTGCTAAGAAAGATTGCTTTATGAAAGCGTGTTCTTCAAATTTCTATGAAAATAAAGATGAAGATCTAAAAGTTATTGATGTGTCTCCTATTAAATCCTTGTTTTGCAATATGAATCTTGATAATGATGAGACTGAATATGATCCACCTTTATCTAGAAGGCATTCCAAAAATTCAGAGTTTTTAGATCTTGATGCTAAAATTGATAAAAGTGGGATTGTAGAAATCAGAACATTAGATGTTAATAAACCCACTATTTTGGATTTCAAGGAATTTAATTATGATAATTGCTCTTTGATAGATTATATTTCCTTGTTGAAATCCGTGCTAAATTCTCCTCATGCTTATAGTCAAAATAAAGCTTTTACCAAACATATCGTTGATGCTTTGATGCAATCTTATGAAGAAAAACTTGAGTTGGAAGTTTCTATCCCTAGAAAACTTTATGATGAGTGGGAACCTACTATTAAAATTAAGATTAAATATCATGAATTCTATGCTTTGTGTGATTTGGGTGCTAGTGTTTCCACGATTCCAAAAACTTTGTGTGATTTGCGAGGTTTCCATGATTTTGATGATTGGTCTTTAAACTTGCACCTTGCGGATTCCACTATTAAGAAACCTATGAAAATAATTAATGATGTTCTTATTGTTGCAAATAGGAACTATGTGCCCGTAGATTTTATCGTTCTTGATATAGATTGCAATCCTTCATGTCCTATTATTCTTGGTAGACCTTTCCTTAGAACGATTGGTGCAATTATTGATATGAAGGAAGGGAATATTAGATTCCAATTTCCATTAAAGAAAGGCATGGAACCTTCCCTAGGAATAAAATAAAATTACCATATGAATCTATCATGAGAGCCACTTATGGATTGCCTACCAAAGATGGCAATACCTAGATCTATCCTTGCTTTTATGCCTAGCTAGGGGCGTTAAACGGTAGCGCTTGTTGGGAGGCAACCCAATTTTATTTTTAGTTTTTTTGCTTTTGCTTCTGTTTAGGAATAAATAATCCATCTACCTTCTGTTTAGATGTGGTTTTATGTTTTAATTAGTGTTTGTGCCAAGTTAAACCTATAGGATCTTCTTGGATGATAGTTATTTGATCTTGCTGTAATTTCCAGAAACTTTCTGGTACAAAAATAATTTTTAAAACTCACCAGAACGTGATAAAATACTGATTCCAATTGGTACTGATCAATAAACAAAATTTATAGGTCGTCCTATTTTTTTATGATTTTTTGGAGTTCCAGAAGTTTGCGTTAGTTACAGATTACTACAGACTGTTCTGTTTTTGACAGATTCTGTTTTTCGTGTGTTGTTTGCTTATTTTGATGAATCTATGGCTAGTAAAATAGTTTATAAACCATATAGAAATTGGAATACAGTAGGTTTAACACCAATATAAATAAATAATGAGTTCATTACATTACCTTGAAGTGGTCTTTTGTTTTCCTTCGCTAACGGAGCTCATGAGATTTTCTGTTGAGTTTTGTGTTGTGAAGTTTTCAAGTTTTGGGTGAAAGATTAGATGGATTATGGAACAAGGAGTGGCAAGAGCCTAAGATTGGGGATGCCCATGGCACCCCCAAGATAATATAAGGATACCATAAAGCCAAAGCTTGGGGCATCCCCTCTTTCGTCTACTTCCATCGATAACTTTACTTGGAGCTATATTTTTATTCACCACATGATATGTGTTTTGCTTGGAGCGTCTTGTATGATTTGAGCCTTTGCTTTTTAGTTTACCATAATCATCCTTGCTGTACACACCTTTTGAGAGAGACACACATGATTCAGAAATTATTAGAATACTCTATGTGCTTCACTTATATCTTTTGAGTTATATAGTTTTTGCTCTAGTGCTTCACTTATATCTTTTAGAGCACGGTGGTGGATTTGTTTTATAGAAACTATTGATCTCTCATGATTCACTTAGATTATTTTGAGAGTCTTAAATAGCATGGTAATTTGCTTAAATAATCCTAATATGCTAGGCATATAAGAATAGTAAAAATTCTTATGAGTGTGTTGAATACTATGAGAAGTTTGATGCTTGATAATTGTTTTGAGATATGAAGATGGTGATATTAGAGTCATGCTAGTTGAGTAGTTTTGAATTTTTGAAATACTTGTGTTAAAGTTTGTGATTCCCGTAGCATGCACGTATGGTGAACCGTTATGTGATGAAGTCGGAGCATGATTTATTTATTGATTGTCTTCCTTATGAGTGGCGGTCGGGGACGAGCGATGGTCTTTTCCTAACAATCTATCCCCCTAGGAGCATGCGCGTAATACTTTGCTTTGATAACTTCTAGATCTTTGCAATAAGTATATGAGTTCTTTATGACTAATGTTGAGTCCATGGATTATACGCACTTTTCCTCCTTCCACCATTGCTAGCCTCTGTAATACCGCGCACTTTTCACCGGTATCATACACCCACCATATACCTTCCTCAAAAAAGCCACCATACCTACCTATCATGGCATTTCCATAGCCATTCCGAGATATATTGCCATGCAACTTTTCACCGTTCCATTTACTATGACATGCTCCATCATTGTCATATTGCTTTGCATGATCATGTAGTTTACATCGTATTTGTGGCAAAGCCACCGTTCATAATTCTTTCATACATGTCACTCTTGATTCATTGCATATCCCGCACATCACGGAGGCATTCATATAGAGTCATATTTTGTTCTAAGTATCAAGTTGTAATTGTTGAGTTGTAAGAAAATAAAAGTGTGATGATCATCATTTTCAGAGCATTGTCCCAAGTGAGGAAAGGATGATGGAGACTATGATTCCCCCACAAGTCGGGATGATATTCCGGACGAAAAATAATAATAAAAAAAGAGGCCATAAAAAAGGGAAAAGACCCAAATAAAAAAAATAGAGAAAAAGAGAGAAGGGACAATGTTACTATCCTTTTACCACACTTGTGCTTCAAAGTAGCACCATGATCTTAATGATAAAGAGTCTCTCATTTTGTCACGTTCATATACTAGTGGGAATTTTTCATTATAGAACTTGGCTTGTATATTCCAATGATGGGCTTCCTCAAAATGCCCTAGGTCTTCGTGAGCAAGAGAGTTGGATGCACACCCACTTAGTTTCTTTTGTTGAGCTTTCATATACTTATAGCTCTAGTGCATCCGTTGCATGGCAATCCCTACTCACTCACATTGATATCTATTGATGGGCATCTCCATAGCCCGTTGATACGCCTAGTTGATGTGAGACTATCTTCTCCTTTTTGTCTTCTCCACAACCACCATTCTATTCCACATATAGTGCTATGTCCATGGCTCACGCTCATGTATTGCGTGAAGATTGAAAAAGTTTGAGAATGTCAAAAGTATGAAACAATTGATTGGCTTGTCATCGGGGTTTTGCATGATTTAAATACTTTGTGTGGTGAAGATAGAGCGTAGCCAGACTATATGATTTTGTAGGGATAACTTTCTTTGGCCATGTTATTTTGAGAAGACATAATTGCTTTGTTAGTATGCTTGAAGTATTATTATTTTTATGTCAATATTAAAATTTTGTCTTGAATCTTTCGGATCTGAATATTCATACCACAATTAAGAAGAATTACATTGAAATTATGCCAAGTAGCACTCCGCATCAAAAATTCTGTTTTTATCATTTACCTACTCGAGGACGAGCATGAATTAAGCTTGGGGATGCTTGATACGTCTCCAACGTATCTATAATTTTTGGTTGCTCCATGCTATATTATCTACTGTTTTGGACATTATTGGGCTTTATTATTCACTTTTATATTTTTTTGGGACTAACCTATTAACCGGAGGCCCAGCCCAGAATTGCTGTTTTTTGCCTATTTCAGAGTTTCGCAGAAAAGGAATATCAAACGGCGTCCGAACGGAATGAAACCTTCGGGAACATGATTTTCAGAACGAACAAGATCCAGGAGACTTGGACCCTACGTCAAGAAATAAAGGAGGAGGCCACGAGGTAGGGGGGCGCGCCCTCCACCCTAGTGGCCCCCCTGTTGCTCCACCGACGTACTCCTTCCTCCTGTATATATACCTACGCACCCCCAAACGATCAGATACAGATCCAAAAACCTAATTCCACCGCCGCAACCTTCTGTACCCACGAGATCCCATCTTGGGGCATGTTCCAGAGCTCCACCGGAGGGGGCATCGATCATGGAGGGCTTCTACATCACCATAGCCCCCCCGATGAAGTGTGAGTAGTTTACCTCAGACCTTTGGGTCCATAGTTATTAGCTAGATGGTTTCTTCTCTCTTTTTGGATCTCAATACAATGTTCCCCCCCTCTCTCGTGGACATCTATTATATGTAATCTTCTTTTGCGGTGTGTTTGTTGAGACCGATGAATTGTGGGTTTATGATCAAGTTTATCTATGAACAATATTTGAATCTTCTCTGAATTCTTTTATGTATGATTGGTTATCTTTGCAAGTCTCTTTGAATTATCAGTTTGGTTTGGCCTACTAGATTGATCTTTCTTGCAATGGGAGAAGTGCTTAGATTTGGGTTCAATCTTGCGGTGTCTTTTCCCAGTGACAGTAGGGGCAGCAAGGCACGTATTGTATTGTTTCCATCGAGGATAACAAGACGAGGTTTTTATCATATTGCATGAATTTATCCCTCTACATCATGTCATCTTGCTTAAGGCGTTACTCTGTTTTTATGAACTTAATACTCTAGATGCATGCTGGATAGCGGTCGATGAGTGGAGTAATAATAGTAGATGCAGGCAGGAGTCGGTCTAATTGTCTCGGACGTGATGCCTATATACATGCTCATACCTAGATATTCTCATAACTATGCTCAATTCTGTCAATTGCTCAAGAGTAATTTGTTCACCCACCGTAGAATACTTATGCTCTCGAGAGAAGCCACTAGTGAAACCTATGGCCCCCGGGTCTATATTCATCATATTAATCTTCCAATACTTAGTTATTTCCTTTGCTTTTTTACTTTTCATCTTTATCACAAAAATACCAAAAAAATTATCCTATCATATCTATCAGATCTCACTCTCGTAAGTGGCCGTGTAGGGATTGACAACCCCTTATCTCGTTGGTTGCGAGGATTTATTTGTTTTGTGTAGGTGCGAGGGACTCGCGCGTAGGCTCCTACTGGATTGATACCTTGGTTCTCAAAAACTAAGGGAAATACTTATGCTACTTTGCTGCATCACCCTTTCCTCTTCAAGGGAAAACCAACACAGTGCTCAAGAGGTAGCAACATGTCATGTGTGCAAATAGAGGGCATTAATAATTCACATGACATATCATCAATGTATTGGCGAGAGGCCATATGTAAATAGCAAGGGGACATTATGACTCTCCCAACACAAGAATCAACAATAGCATGAGGCACATGATAAACATGGCAATAGCAACAAGGATCTCCACCAAGCATGCAAATACGCATAGAAGTAGTATAATGGTGAATCATATGTAAGTGCAAGCAAGGGTCACAATTGCATGGTAAAGACATATAAATAGGTATAACATGCAAAGTGAACACGATAGTATGGGCATAAGGTAACAAGTGATATATAGCCCATAGCTGTGTGAGAGCCAAGTAAAAGAAATGCGCGTAGTCCTTGCGCAAAGGGAATGGTGGGAATGATTACCCATGGGATCCCAAATCATCGTTGCTCTCAAGAGCTCGTTTCGTCTTATCTTGGGATTGAGAGGTTGACGAGTATACATGAGTACCTACACAAAACAAAGACGAAGGGAAAATTGTGTGTGCGTGGTATATGTACACATCATCCATTATGATGCGCAGTGCTTGTGTCGGTTATCACAAAATATCCAATGCTCAAATAAATGAGATGCATGATATAGAAACATGTCATCCATCATGAGAGGTATGTTGTTATGTATAGCATAATGGAGACTCAAATTGTGTAATGCATCATGAGAAATATGTAGAGCATTATTATTCATGGAATGCATATGGTGCAGGCAATTATGGTAATCATGCAAAGTATGGAATGCATCAAAATCTCCTAATATGTATGAGAAACTATGGGGGTCCCCTCATGAGCATTAGTGGAAACATCACATGGAGAATATTGACAACATCCAAAACAATGCATATTTGGAACATTGTGACCACGACATGGCATAGTAGATGAATTGCGCAAATCATCTAAAGGAAGCATGGCAATATCATCACATGAAAAACAAAAGCCAATGACCATCATCTCGTCATCTATGCCATAAGTGCAAATGGGATTTATTTTAATGGGGCATGCATAGTTACTATGTTGAGATTGAAATGATGCAATATGGGAAATCTCACACATAGCATATGACAAGTTCAAAGGGTTGTCAAACATGATGTGACCAAAAGAATTTTCACAAGATATCCTATGGAGCATGGCATCACAACTAGGCAATTCAACATGCTCATCATCATATCCATCATAAATAGGTAAGTCATGACATGAGGAAGTCGAACTAGCATGAAGCATGGGAATAGGTGGATCAACATCATGCAAGCAATCATTCGTGAGATAGTCCACTAGTGGGACAAGAGAAGCATTGTCACCTATGTTACCTTTGGAACATCGCTCATGTGTTGTAGGTGAGGTGGTGAAGAACAAGTCGTTGTCATCTTCATCTTGATGGAACCATGTGGGGGGTGCATCATCGTCCACCATGGCCATCGTCGTTTCCATTGGAGGTATGGACTCATCGAGGATAGGCATGTCGTCATGTAGGAGACCTAGCACCAAAGAAAACACACTCGGAGTATAGGTTAAGTTGTTATAAATCATAGTGGCCTCATGTGCCCTCTCAACTACCTCACTCACTAAGTGTTGTGGCTCACTCACTCCCTCTTGGATGCTCTCACTCGTATGGTTGGTGGAGTCACTCAAATGGCTCTCAACCTCACATAGGATGTGTGGCATGCTCTCAAGTGTGGGGCTAGTGGTGGTCACACTCATCCTCTCATAGGTAATGCACTCAATGTCACATATGGTGGAGTCACTCAATTCACTCATGGGTTGGTGGCTCTCCTCACATGGCAATTGGGTCATCTCGTTATATGTGGGTGTCGGAGAGATGTTGGTGCAAACGTCTCCATGCTCAACTCCTATCTCCGCCTTGGTTGAAGGGATAGTCCCATGCTCAACCTTCTTGTCACCATCTTGTTGTAGGAGGCCCATATGATGTGGCACCTCGTAGCTCGTCTCCATGACCGAAGGGAATTTCCCATGCTTGGCCATCTTTCTTGAGGGGCTTCCAAAGATGGAAGTGTCGCCCTCTCTCATAGGTGGTCGCTGAAGGAAATATGCCCTAGAGGCAATAATAAAGTTATTATTTATTTCCTTATACCATGATAAATGTTTATTGTTCATGCTAGAATTGTATTAACCGGAAACATAATACATGTGTGAATACATAGACAAACAGATAGTCACTAGTATGCCTCTACAAGACTAGCTCATTAATCGAAGATGGTTATGTTTCCTAACCATAGACATGTGTTGTCATTTGATTAATGGGATCACATCATTAGGAGAATGATGTGATTGACATGACCCATTCCGTTAGCTTAGCACTTGATCGCTTAGTATGTTGCTAATGCTTTCTTCATGACCCATACATGTTCCTGTAACTATGAGATTATGCAACTCCGCCACCGGAGGAACACTTTGGTACTACCAAACGTCACAACGTAATCGGGTGATTATAAAGGAGTACTACAGGTGTCTCCAAAGGTACTTGTTGGGTTGGCGATTTCGAGATTAGGTTTTGTCACTCCGATTGTCGAAGAGGTATCTCTAGGCCTTCTCGGTGATACACATCACTTAAGCCTTGCAAGCATTACAACTAATGAGTTAGTTGTGAGATGATGTATTACGGAACGAGTAAAGAGACTTACCGTAACGAGATTGAACTAGGTATTGGATACCGACGATCGAATCTCGGGTAAGTAACATACCGATGACAAAGGGAACAACGTATGTCGTTATGCGGTTTGACCGATAAAGATCTTCAGAGAATATGTAGGAACCAATATGGGCATCCAGGTTCCGCTATTGGTTATTGACCGAGAATGGTTCTAGGTCATGTCTACATAGTTCTCGAACCCGTAGTGTCCGCACGCTTAACGCTTGATGACAGTTCATTATGAGTTTATAAGTATTGATGCACCAAGGTTGTTCGAGTCCCGGATGTGATCACGGACATGACGAGGAGTCTCGAAATGGTCGAGACATAAAGATTGATATATTGGAAGCCTACATTTGGACATCGGAAGTGTTCCGAGTGAAATCGAATTTACTGGAGTACCGGAGGTTACCGAACCCCCGAACTACATGGGCCATAGTGGGCCTTGGTGGAAAGGAGAAAGGGCCAGCCCTAGGTGGCGCTTCTTCTTCCCTAGTCCTATTAGGACTAGGAAAGGTGGGCCGCCCCTCTCTCTCTCTCCGGGAATCCTAATCTAACTAGGATTGAGGGGAATCCTACTCCGGAGGAGTAGGACTCCTGGCGCGCCTCTTGGCCGGCCAGCCCCTCCCCTTGGCTCCTTTATATACGGGGCAGGGGCACCCTAGAACACACAAGTTGATCTACGGATCGTTCCTTAGCCGTGTCGGTGCCCCTTCCACCATATTCCACTTCGGTCATATCGTCAGAGAGCTTAGGCGAAGCCTGCGCCGGAGAAGTCATATCGTCATGAGCTTAGGCGAAGCCTTGCGTCGGTGGAGCATCAACATCGCCACCACGCCGTCGTCTTGACGGAACTCATCCCGACACTTTGCTGGATCGGTCCGGGATCGCCATCGAGCTGAACGTGCGTAACTCGGAGGTGCCGTCGTTCGGTGCTTGGATCGGTCGGATCGTGAAGACGCACGACTACATCAACCGTGTTGTTATAACGCTTCCGCTTTCGGTCTCACGAGGGCGTGGACGGACACTCTCCCTCTCGTTGCTATGCCATCACCATGGTCTTGCGTGTTCGTAGGAATTTTTTGAAATTACTCGTTCCCCAATAGTGGTATCGAGCCTGGTTTTATGCGTTGATGTCATATGCACGAGTAGAACACAAGTGAGTTGTGGGCGATATAAGTCATACCGCTTACCAGCATGTCATACTTTGGTTCAGCGGTATTGTGAGATGAAGCGGCCCGACCGACATTACGCCAGACGCTTACGCGAGACTGGTTTCACCGCCCGAGCACTCGTTGCTTAAAGGTGACCGCGGGTGTCTGCTCTCTCACTTTAGTTGAACCGAGTGTGGCTACGCCCGTCCTTGCGAAGGTTAAAACATCACCAACTTGACAAACTATCGCTGTGGTTTTGATGCGTAGGTAAGAACGGTTCTTGCTCAGCCCGTAGCAGCCACGTAAAACTTGCAACAACAAAGTAGAGGACGCCTAACTTGTTTTTGCAGGGCATGATGTGATGTGATGTGGTCAAGACGTGATGCTATATTTTATTGTATGAGATGATCATGTTTTGTAACCGAGTTATCGGCAATCGGCGAGAGCCATATGGTTGTCGCTTATTGTATGAAATGCAACGCCATGTAATTGCTTTACTTTATCACTAAGCAATAGCGATAGTCGTAGAAGCAATAGTTGGCGAGACGACAACGATGCTACGATGGAGATCAAGGTGTCGCGCCGGTGACGATGGTGATCATGACGGTGCTTGGCGATGGAGATCACAAGCACAAGATGATGATGACCATATCATATCACTTATATTGATTGCATGTGATGTTTATCCTTTATGCATCTTATCTTGCTTTGATTGACGGTAGCATTATAAGATGATCTCTCACAAAATTATCAAGAAGTGTTCTCCACGAGTATGCACCGTTGCCAAAGTTCAGTAGTACCTGACACCACGTGATGATCGGGTGTGATAAGTTCTACGTCCATCTACAACGGTGCAAAACAGTTGCACGCGCGAATACTCAGTTAAACTTGACGAGCCTTGCATATAACAGATATGGCCTCGGAACACGGAGACCGAAGGTCGAACGTGAATCATATAGTAGATATGATCAACATAGTGATGTTCACCATTGAAACTACTCCATCTCACGTGATGATCGGACATGGTTTAGTTGATTTGGATCACGTAATCACTTAGATAACTAGAGAGATGTCTGCCTAAGTGGGAGTTTTAATATGATTAATTAAACTTAAATTTATCATGAGCTTAGTACCGATAGTATTTTGCTTGTCTATGTTTATTGTAGATAGATGGCTCGTCTTTGTTGTTCCGTTGAATTTTAATGCATTCCTTGAGAAAGCAAAGTTGAAAGATGATGGTAGCAATTACACGGACTGGGTCCATAACTTGAGGATTATCCTCATTGCTGCACGTAAAAATTACGCCCGGAAGCACCGCTGGGTGACAGCCTGCTGCAGAGCCGAGCCAAAAGTTGTGAACGTCTCGGCAAAGCAAAGCTGATGACTACTCAATAGTTCAATGTGCCATGCTTTACGGCTTAGAACCGGTCTTCAACGACGTTTTGAACGTCATGGAGCATATGAGATGTTCCAGAGTTGAAGTTAATATTTCAAGCAAATGCCCGGATTGAGAGATATGAAGTCTCCAATAAGTTCTATAGCTGCAAGATGGAGGAGAATAGTTCACAAGGAGCACATACTCAAAATGTCCGGGTATAATAATCACTTAATTCAGCTGGGAGTTAATCTTCCGGATGATACCGTCATTGATGAAATTCTCCAATCATCGCCACCAAGCTACAAGAGCTTCGTGATGAACTATAATATGCAAGGGATGACCAAAACAATTCCCGAGCTCTTCGCAATGCTAAAAGCAGCGGAGGTAGAAATCAAGAAAGAGCATCAAGTGTTGATGGTCAACAAGACCACTAGTTTCAAGAAAAGGGCAAAGGAAAGAAGAAGGAAACTTCAAAAGAACAGCAAGAAAGTTGCTGATCAAGAGAAGAAACCCAAGTCTGGACCTAAACCTGAAATCGAGTGTTTTTACCGCAAGCGATCGACATTGAAGCGGAACTGCCCCAAGTATTTGGCGGATAAGAAGGATGGCAAGGTGAACAAAGGTATATGTGATATACATGTTATTGATGTGTACCTTACTAGAGCTCGTAGTAGCACTGGTATTTGATATCGGGTTCATTGCTAATATTTGCAACTCAAACAGGGACTACTGGAATAGACGAGCACCGCAAAGGACGAGGTGACGATCGCGTGGGAAATGGTTCCAAAGTCAATGTGATCGCGGTCGGCACGCTACCTCTACATCTACCTTCGGGATTAGTTTTAGACCTAAATAATTGTTATTTGGTGCCAGCGTTGAGCATGAACATTATATCTGGATCTTGTTTGATGCGAGACGGTTATTCATTTAAATCGAGAATAATGGTTGTTCTATTTATATGAGTAATATCTTTTATGGTCATGCACCCTTGAAGAATGGTCTATTCTTGTTGAATCTCGACAAGAGTGATACACATATTCATAATGTCGAAGCCAAAAGATGCAGAGTTGATAATGATAGTGCAACTTATTTGTGGCAATCGCCGTTTAGGTCATATCGGTGTAAAACGCATGAAGAAACTCCATACGATGGACTTTTGGAATCACTTGATTATGAATCACTTGGTACTTGCGAACCGTGCCTCATGGGCAAGATGACTAAAACACCGTTCTCCGGTTATATGGAGAGAGCAACAGACTTGTTGGAAATCATACATACAGATGTATGTGGTCCGATGAATGTTGAAGCTCATGGCGGATATCGTTATTTTCTCACCTTCACAGATGATTTGAGTAGATATGGGTATATCTACTTAATGAAACACAAATCTGAAACATTTGAAAAGTTCAAAGAATTTCAGAGTGAAGTGGAAAATCATCGTAACAAGAAAATAAAGTTTCTACGATCTGATCGTGGAGGAGAATATTTGAGTTACGAGTTTGGTTTACATTTGAAACAATGTGGAATAGTTTCAAACTCACGCCACCCGAACACCACGAGAAATGGTGTGTCCGAACGTCGAATCGTGCTTTACTAGATATGGTGCGATCTATGATGTCTATTTCGATTTACCGCTATCGCTTTGGGGTTATGCTTTAGAGACGGCCGCATTCACGTTAAATAGGACACCGTCAAAATCCGCTGAGACGACGCCTTATGAACTGTGGTTTGGCAAGAAACCAAAGTTGTCGCTTTCTTAAAGTTTGGGGCTCGATGCTTATGTAAAGAAACTTCAACCAGATAAGCTCGAACCCAAATCGAGAAATGTGTCTTCATAGGATACCCAAAGGAGATGTTGGGTACACCTTCTATCACAGATTTGAAGGCAAGATTTTCGTTGCTAAATTCGGATCCTTTCTAGAGAAGGAGTTTCTCTCGAAAGAAGTGAGTGGGAGGAAAGTAGAACTTGATGAGATAATCAGATCTGCTCCCTTATTGGAAAGTAGTTCATCACAAGAAATGGTTCTGTGACAACTACACCAATTAGTGAGGAAACTAATGATGATGATCATGAAGCTTGAGATCAAGTTACTACTGAACTCAGAGGTCAACCAGAGTAAAATACGCACCAGAGTGGTACGGTAATCTTATTCGGAAGTCATGTTACTTGACCATGGCGAACCTACAAACTATGAAGAAGCGATGGTGAGCCCAGATTCGCAAAATGGCTGGAAGCCATGAAATCTGAGATGGGATCCATGTATGAGAACAAAGTATGGACTTTGGTTGACTTGCCCGATGATCGGCAAGCCATTGAAAATAAATGGATCTTTAAGAAGAAGACTGACGCCGATGGTAACATAACTGTCTACAAAGCTCGACTTGTTGCGAAAGGTTTTCGACAAGTTCAAGGGGTTGACTACGATGAGACTTTCTCACCGTGGCGATGCTTAAGTCTGTCCGAATCATGTTAGCAATTGCCGCATTTTATGATTATGAAATTTGGCAAATGGATGTAAAACTGCATTCTTGAATGGATTTCTAGAAGAAGAGTTGTATATGATGCAACCAGAAGGTTTTGTCGATCCAAAGGGTACTAACAAAGTATGCAAGCTCCAATGATCAATTTATGGTCCTGCAAGCCTCTCGGAGTTGGAATAAACGCTTTGATAGTGTGATCAAAGCATATGGGTTTATACTGCACTTTTGGAGAAGCTGTATTTACAAGAAAGTGAGTGGGAGCTCAGAGCATTTCTAATATTATATGTGGACGACATATTATTGATTGGAAATGATATAGAATTTCTGGATAGCATAAAAGGATACTTGAATAAAAGTTTTTCAATGAAAGACCTCGGTGAAGCTGCTTACATATTGGGCATCAAGATCTATAGAGATAGATCAAGACGCTTAATTGGACTTTCACAAAGCACATACCTTGATAAAGTTTTGAAAAAGTTCAAAATGGATCGAGCAAAGAAAGGTTTTTACCAGTACACAAGGTGTAAGATTGAGTCGACTCAATGTCCGACCACAGCAGAAGATAGAGAGAAATGAAAGATGTTCCTATGCTTCAGCCATAGGCTCTATCATGTATGCAATGCTGTGTACCGACCGACGATGCTTAGCTGTAAGCTTGGCAGGAAGGTACCAAAGTAATCCAGAGTGGATCATCGGACAGCGGTCAAGAACATCCCGAAATACCGAAAAGGACTAAGGATATGTTTCTCGATATGGAGGTGACAAAGAGCTAGTCGTAAATGGTTACGCCGATGTAAGATTTGACATCGATCCGGACGATTCTAAATCGCAAACCGGATCGTGTTTTTATTAAACGGTGGAGCTGTCGGTTGGTGCAGTTCTAAACAAAGCGTCGTGGCGGGATCTACATGTGAAGCGGAGTACATAGCTGCTTGAAGCAGCAAATGAAGGAGTCTGGATGAAAGAGTTCATTTCCGATCTAGGTGTCATACCTAGTGCATCGGGACCGATGAAGATCTTCCGTGACAATCTTGGTGCAATTGCCTTGGCAAAGGAATCCAGATTTCACAAGAGGACCAAGCATATCAAGAGACGCTTCAATTCCATTCGGGACCAAGTCCAAGTGGGAGACATAGAGATTTGCAAAATACATACGGATCTGAATGTTGCAGACCGTTGACTAAGCCTCTTCCACGAGCAAAACATGATCAGCACCAAGACTCCATGGGTGTTAGAATCATTACTATGTAATCTAGATTATTGACTCTAGTGCAAGTGGGAGATCAAGGAAATATGCCCTAGAGGCAATAATAAAGTTATTATTTATTTCCTTATACCATGATAAATGTTTATTATTCATGCTAGAATTGTATTAACCGAAACATAATACATGTGTGAATACATAGACAAACAGATAGTCACTAGTATGCCTCTACAAGACTAGCTCATTAATCAAGATGGTTATGTTTCCTAACCATAGACATGTGTTGTCATTTGATTAATGGGATCACATCATTAGGAGAATGATGTGATTGACATGACCCATTCCGTTAGCTTAGCACTTGATCATTTAGTATGTTGCTAATGCTTTCTTCATGACCCATACATGTTCCTGTAACTATGAGATTATGCAACTCCGTTTACGGAGGAACACTTTGGTACTACCAAACGTCCACAACGAATCGGGTGATTATAAAGGAGTACTACAGTGTCTCCAAAGGTACTTGTTGGGTTGGCGTATTTGAGATTAGGTTTTGTCACTCCGATTGTCGAAGAGGTATCTCTAGGCCTTCTCGGTGATACACATCACTTAAGCCTTGCAAGCATTACAACTAATGAGTTAGTTGTGAGATGATGTATTACGAACGAGTAAAGAGACTTACCGTAACGAGATTGAACTAGGTATTGATACCGACGATCGAATCTCGGGTAAGTAACATACCGATGACAAAGGGAACAACGATGTCGTTATGCGGTTTGACCGATAAAGATCTTCGTAGAATATGTAGGAACCAATATGGGCATCCAGGTTCCGCTATTGGTTATTGACCGAGAATGGTTCTAGGTCATGTCTACATAGTTCTCGAACCCGTAGGGTCCGCACGCTTAACGCTTCGATGACAGCTCATTATGAGTTTATAAGTATTGATGCACAAGGTTGTTCGAGTCCCGATGTGATCACGGACATGACGAGGAGTCTCGAAATGGTCGAGACATAAAGATTGATATATTGAAGCCTACATTTGGACATCGGAAGTGTTCCGAGTGAAATCGAAATTTACCGAGTACCGGAGGTTACCGAACCCCCGGGAACTACATGGGCCATAGTGGGCCTTGGTGGAAAGGAGAAAGGGCCAGCCCTAGGTGGCGCTACGCTTCTTCCCTAGTCCTATTAGGACTAGGAAAGGTGGGCCGCCCCCTCTCTCTTTCCCCTCAGGGAATCCTAATCCAACTAGGATTGAGGGGAATCCTACTCCCGAGGAGTAGGACTCCTCGCGCCGCCCCTCTTGGCCGGCCAGCCCCTCCCCTTGGCTCCTTTATATACGGGGCAGGGGCACCCTAGAACACACAAGTTGATCTACGGATCGTTCCTTAGCCGTGTCGGTGCCCCTTCCACCATATTCCACTTCGGTCATATCGTCAGAGAGCTTAGGTGAAGCCTGCGCCGAGAAGTCATATCGTCGGAGCTTAGGCGAAGCCCTGCGTCGGTGGAGCATCAACATCGTCACCACGCCGTCGTCTTGACGGAACTCATCCCGACACTTTGCTGGATCGAGTCCGGGATCGCCATCGAGCTGAACGTGTGCGTAACTCGGAGGTGCCGTGACGCTCGGTGCTTGGATTGGTCGGATCGTGAAGACGTCGACTACATCAACCGCGTTGTTATAACGCTTCGCTTTCGGTCTCACGAGGGCGTGGGCGGACACTCTCCCTCTCGTTGCTATGCCATCACCATGGTCTTGCGTGTTCGTAGGAAATTTTTTGAAATTACTACGTTCCCCAACAGTCGCCTTGTTATTGAAGGTCGATGTAGGCGAACTGATGGGAAGTAGGCGAAGATGTCGTACGTCCAAAGGCGAAGATGCCTTGAGAACACTTGGCGAAGATGCCGAAGTGGTTGGTGTAGCCGTAGCTCCGTCATGGTGGTGCTCGTTTCGCGGTCTTCTCTTTTGCTCATGAAGCTTGGACTTGGCGTGAAGTAGGGCTTGTTTGGACTTGTGCATTTGTGCTTGTGGAGCATCTTCATGTTGATGTTGTCGTTGTCGCATTTGTGCTCGTAGTAGATGTCGTTCGTCGTGCACATGTTGCTTGGAGGTGACTTGCCCTTCATGACGATGTGGATCATGAACATGATGGTGGTCGCGATGGAGATGTGGACATGGACGACTTGCGCTTGCATCACTTGGGCGCTCCGAAGATGATCGACTTGGTCGCCGCCACCTTGAAGATGACGAATTGGAAGTAGACTTGATCAAGGCCCGAATCTCCTCCATCCTTGCATCTTGCTCCTCCTTTTGGGTAGAAAGCTTGCTGTCGATGTAGTCCCTTTTCCTTGCTTCGGAGTGACGAATGTAGATGGAAAGGTTCTCGATGCGCTCTCGCAATCTTGATTGTGCGCCTTGCATTTGTTGTTGTAGATCAAAGATGGACGCTTTGGTGATGTAGTTGTTCACGCCGTCGTTGTTGTTGAAGACCGGAGATGAAATGCCTTGCCTATCCATCACAAGACTCGAGCAAATATGAGTGGATAAAGAGAAGAACTATACCAAATGTACCTTGGCCGATGTTGAAAATTGATCAATGATCACTCAATGATGTAACAAGGAAATAGCACAATTGGTACCGATCTCGTCAATTTCTCACACCTACACAAATAAGGCTTATGGTGGAGCTCGGTGAGGATAGTGGCACAAAAATTTGATGCAAAGTGTTAGCAAGAGTCAATAATGTTGAAAGAGATTCACAAATTCGCAAGTGTAACAAGTAGACCAATAGCAATGGTGGGCACACGGAAATGCACACATGGATAGATAAATGGGGTCATGCAACCAAGCAATGAGCTCAAAATGTGGAATCCACGGAAAATGCTCTTGTTGCACAACTTTAGAGAGATGCTAGCACGATTGCTCAATAGGCGGATACAACACTTGTGCACAACCTATAGGAGACAAAAATGCAACGACTTCTATCCCGAGTATGCTATGTATATGATGTTCCCGGTGTTCTCTCAAGATGGTCCAAGATGATCGGATATGGCAATCTTATATGCAATGTGGTAAGATGCTATGGCTCTTGCTTACAAGCTTCTTTGCTCTCTCTTTTTTCTTAAAAGCTTATTCTTTTTTTCTTTTTTTTGTATGGCCATTTTTGCACAATGCACAAACCAAGATAGCAATAGTGTATATGCGGGAACAAAATTGTGATACAAGATATGATATGATACCAAGATGATATGGTATGTATGCAATGGATGGTGTAGATCACTAATGTGCACAAGTAATGTTGCTGGCAATACTCAAATGGCTAGTCTTGATAGGCAAGTGACGCAAAATGGGCTAGGGGTTAACAATGCAATTGCAAGGGGGATATACAATGGTGTCGTCGAGGTTACCGTCCTTATGTACAATGACGACCTCGTGGCGATGATGAGTGGCGGTGTACTCGATGTAGAACCGTTCCTAATTAGCCGAAACACCTTAGGAAATGGAAAAACCACAACTCAAAATCTCAATGGCAAAAGTCAAATGGTGGTAGCGGGAATGCGGTGGAGGTTTGCACTCGGCAATGCGGAAGTGGTGGTGGTGGTTGATGAAGAAGCAACCGTCCCTAAGTAGCCGAAACACCTTAGGAGACTCAAATCACAACTCAAACAACCACTAAAGCTATGGTGAATAAAATGGGTTAGGTTGCGGAAGTCGGTGGTGGTAATGCGGGTGATGTGGTGGAAGCCCTAGGCAAAGGTGCCAAAGTTCCAAAAATTTGATGGAGTCAAATGATGTTGTGGTATTTTTGTGGGAAGGAGGATGTCAATAGCTTCAAAACGAGCTATAGAACATCAAAATCGGAGTTCGGATGAATTAGTTATGGACGAAACAAAAATCAGCCGAAGGTGATATCTACAGGTGTCGGACGTCCGTAAATGGACGGATGTCCGGTCTTCGGACGTCCGGTCGGGCTCGAAAATCCGTAAATTCTGTTCTATTGGCCGGTTCCGGTCGTCCGGTGCTTCGTGGGGGGTCCGGACGTCCGTAAAAGTGTCGGTCGTCCGATGGGTCAGGGTCAACGCGAGATTCGAGATCCGGGGCGTGATTTTGGACGGAATTTTGGGATTTTGGGGGCAAAATTGATGAGATTTTGTGGATGAAAGATGGGGAAACTTGGGGAAATGCTAGATCCACTCGAAACCAAGCAAGTCCATGGATCAAAATCAACAAAACTTCTTCAAACCAACAAATCACAAAAAAAATTAGGGCTATTTTTGGTGGGGATTTTCAAAATTGGGGAAGAACACAACAAAATCAAGCTAGAGAACAAGGGGTAGGGGCTCCAAATACGTGATCAACGTGGCTCATGATACCATATGATACGGGGCTAACCCTGTGTAGGCCAATCTTTCACGATTGGAGTGGGATCCCTCGAAGAACACGAAGAATACGGGGAGAAAACAAGAGGAGGAACACGAGAGAAATCACTCAAACCAACAAGAACGATCACACATGTGCTAGATCCTCGGAACACAAAGAGATACACGATCCAAATCCAACAAAGGATGATACATAGGGTAACCGGTTCTTCTCCGCGAGGAGGTCTTGAATCCGCGAGGGGATCTTCCCGTGAGGGGTCTTGAATCCAAGGTGGATCTTCTCCATAGAGGTCGCGGTCTCTCTCGTGGAGTAGATCCGTATGGATGAGCAAAGCTCTATATCTAGATGAGCTAAACCTATGCTAACCCTAACTAGGAGGAGGAGGTGGTCTATTTATAGTATTAGTGCAAATGGGGGGCGAAGCAAAGGGTACATGGGCCTCAGCCCGTAACTGGACACAGCCAGAGATCGGGCGTCCGTAAGGCACCGGTCGTCTGGAGGCTCGCGAAGGTTCGGACGTCCGTAGATCTTCGGATTTCTGTAGATTAGGTTCTGTTGCCGTGGCACCGGTCGTACGGTGGTGCTCGGTCGTTCGGGGCCTAGGGTGTGTCGAACGTCTGGTACTTGCCGGTCGTTTGGCCGCTGTAGCTTCCGTCGGCTGGCCCTTCTGGCTGGCTGAGTGTCCTTGGCGTCGGACATCCGACGTTGTCTGGTCGTCCGATGGCTGAAGACTTTGGGCAGCTTCTTCTCTTGGTCCTTGTACTTGGCATCCTCGCTAGCTCGTCCATTGGATGTGGTGGCTCCGTGACTTTCCTCTAAGTACCTGATCATGCATAGCACACACGCTGGAGGTAGTAGCAATGTATCACATGTAGAAAGTGAAGGTTCGGAGAGGAGCGAGTTCACCTTGTGTCCAATGGCATATATTCAAGGTCTCGTCATATGTCCTCTTAGGGTTTGGAGAGTAGTCAGAGTGTACATGGGGATGAACGTGGGATGCTCTGCATCACCTTGTCTATCCCACCATGGCCATCGCCCATGAAGGGCTTGCCTCAGTTGGGTAGATCTTCATGAAGTAGGTGATCTCCTTGCCCTTACAAACTCCTTGGTTCAACTCCACAATCTTGACGGAGGCTCCCAAGTGACACTGAGGGAGTCCTGGATTAGGGGGTGTCCGGATGGCCGGACTATAACCTTTGGCCGGACTCCTGGACTATGAAGATACAAGATTGAAGACTTCGTCCCGTGTCCGGATGGGACTTTCCTTGGCGTGGAAGGCAAGCTTGGCGATCTGGATATGTAGATCTCCTCCCATTGTAACCGACTGTAACCCTAGCCCTCTCCGGTGTCTATATAAACCGGAGGGTTTTAGTCCGTGGGACAAACAACAATCATACCATAGGCTAGCTTCTAGGGTTTAGCCTCTCGATCTCGTGGTAGATCTACTCTTGTACTACCCATATCATCAATATTAATCAAGCGGAGTAGGGTTTTACCTCCATCGAGAGGGCCCAACCAGGTAAAACATCGTGTCCCTTGTCTCCTGTTACCATCCGCCTAGATGCATAGTTTGGGACCCCCTACCGAGATCCGCGGTTTGACACCGACATTGGTGCTTTCATTGAGAGTTCCTCTGTGTCGTCATCTTTAGGCCCGATGGCTCCTCCGATCATCAAGAACGACGCGGTCCAGGTGAGATTTTCTCCCGGACAGATCTTCGATTCGGCGGCTTTGCATCGCGGGCCAATTAAGCAGCCATCCGGAGCAGATCGAAAGCTGTGCCCCTGGCCATCAGGTCAGATTTGGAAGTTTGAACTACGCGGCCGACGTCCGCGGAGACTTGATCTTCGACGGATTCGAGCCACAGCCAAGCGCGCCGCACTATCACGATGGGCATGATATAGCTCTGCCGCCGAACAGTGCCCTGGAGGCCGCACCAGTGTCCGCTCTGACCCTCAACTCGGAGCCGACTGCGCCAATCAAGGACGGGTGGCTGGACACTGCCTCGGGGGCTACAATCTCTACGGGGATCGAGCCGAACACCAGCCTTGTCCTTTGCAAAGCTTGTGACTCCAAGGTGCCGGACTCCCCTCCGGACTCCGAACCTTCCGCGCCCCTGCTAATCGAATCCGATTGGGCGCTGATCATGGAGTTCACCGCCGCAGACATCTTTCAGCACTCGCCCTTCGGCGACATTCTGAACTCACTAAAGTCTCTCTCTCTCGGAGAGCCTGGCGGACTATGGTCGGCAGGTTGGGATGCGACGACGAAGAAATTCAAATCCCACCCACCACCCACTTCAGAGCCACCGTCGATGATTTAACCGACATGCTCGACTTCGACTCCGAAGACATCGACGGTATGGACGACGATGTAGGAGACGAACAGGAACCAACGCCTATAGGGCACTGGACAACCACCTCATCCCACGATGTATGCATGGTGGACACACCTAAAAGAAACGACGACGAGGAACAAAGGGACGCAACGAGGGATCGTTCCCTCGAAAAGCAGTCAAAGAGGCGGCGTAAGCGCCACTCCAAACCCCACCTCGACAGAGACAAAGCAGCCATCTGAGACCCAGCCATAGAGCAGGCGAACCGGCGGACGGCATTTAACATGCCATCGAGCAAGCTGTGCGAACAGGCAACTTGGATAAACAACCCGTCCCCGGTGAAGATAACAGTCCGGACGACCTCACGCCGGACAGATTGCTGGAGCAGAAGAACCTCCAAAAAAGGCTCATCGCCACTGCGCGTAGCCTGAAAAAGCAAAAATGGAAGCTCAAAACAGCGGAAGATGCACTCAGAATTAGATGGAGAAAAGTACTCAACACTGCAGATAAATACGGCGACAGTCGCCGCACAAAGAGCTATCTGAAGCGAAAATTACTGCCGGAATTTGATGAAGAGGCCTTAGAGCCTCCGCAATCAAAAAATAAGGAAGCCACCCAGTCGGATAAATGACCCCATGGCCAACATAGTGCGGAAAATGGCGCCGCACACAAGCCGGCATGCGATCCGCACAAGGATTCACATCAAAAAGATGGCCCAGCCAGATCTATCTACGGGCCAAGAAAGCAAGCTCTAGTAAGCAATGCAACGCATCAAGTATCCGAACATCACGGTACACCCAAATATAGGGGTGCCGCACACCCCCTATGTTTCACCGATGAGGTCTTTGGATCATGAATTTCAGTGATTCAAGCCCGTAAACATAGAGGCATCTGACGGAAAAACAAACCCTAGAGTCTGGATTGAGGATTACATCCTCCACATACACATGGCTAGAGGAGATGATCTCCACGCCATAAAATACTTACCCCTCAAGCTCAAAGGGCCAGCCCGACATTGGCTTAAAAGCCTTCCCGAAAACACCATTGGAAGTTGGGAAGAGCTCGAGGATGCTTTTCGGGCAAAATTTCAAGGGACCTATGTCCGACCTCCGGATCGCATTTATTTAAGTCATATAGCTCAACAACCCGGAGAGTCAGCCCGAAACTCGGAACATATTTCTTACTAAAAGAACCAGATAGTCGAGTGTCCTGGACGCTGAAGCCTTAGCAGCTTTCAAACACAGCGTTAGAGACGAATGGCTCGCCGACACCTCGCCAAGAAAAGCCAAGAACAATGGCCGCATTAACAAGCCTCATGACCCACTTTTGCGCAGGAGAGGATAGCTGGTTGGCAAGATGCAGATACTAACGACCCAAGTACATCCGAAGTTAGGGATGGAAGCGGAAACCGTGGCGCAGAAGAGACCAGCGCGGACCAAGGGAAACAACTCAAGAGCACAACAATCACGCCGGATTCAAAAGCTCTCGGCAGAATCGTAAAAAGCTGCCCTCAAGGATAACAGGACGAGCTATCTAACTTAAACAAAATCTCGGACAAGATATGCCAAATCCACAAGACTCCGGAAGCACGCAAACCATACCCACAGAGATTGTTGGGTCTTCAAGCAATCCGACAAACTCAACGCCGAACACAAGGGCTCGACACACCAAGCGAGGACGATGACGAACCCCACAAGCGAGCACGGAAAACAAAAGAATTTCCCACAAGAAGTCAAAACAGTAAATTCACTTCACGTGACAAAAGGGAAAAACATAGTGGCGCCTATAGAGATACGGGCCATACGGCCTATCCCAGAGGAGTCCCGCCACTGGTTGTTAAAACCAATCACCTTCGACCAACATGATTACTCTAGAAGTATCCGGAACGCAGGCTGGACTGCCTTGGTATTAGATCCGATAATTGACGGACTCCACTTTACACAAGTCCTAATGGACGGCGGCAGGATCTAAACCTGCTATATCAGGACACAATCCATAAAATGGGGATAGACCCAACAACAATTAGCCATAGCAACACTTCCTTTCAAGGGTAACGCCAGCCCAGATGCCCATTATACGGGCTCTCTCCTGCTAGAAGTTATGTTCGCTCACCCGACAATTTCCGCCAAAAGCTAACCTTCCACATCGCCCCATTTACAAGTAGCTATCAAGCACTCTTCGACGCTAAGCTTCGCCCGCTTTAACGCAGCACCGCATTATGCATCTCTTATACTTAAAATGCCCGGTCCATGAGGCATCATCTAATTAAAGGAAATATCGAGTGTTCCTCGGCGCGGAAGATGTGCGGCTGCCTTGACATCCACACACTAAACCGGCTTCACTAATCAAAGCACCTAAATAGGTCGTTCAGACCCCGGACATGGCTAGACGAGTCCGGTGTAAACATACAAGGGCTTACTAGCCACATACCCCCGTACAAGAGGCTCCGCGCATGTACAACAAGAGACAATAAAGCTCAATTTTATTCATTTTTTAATTGTACTTTGTTTATTTAATATAACGTACATTTTCGCATGATCTCTTTCAACTAAGTTCCTCTCTTTTACAGATGAACACCGTGCTACGCCCGTCCAGGATACGGCACAACGGAGACACAAAGCGCACGTGCGAGGGACCCGTTCCAAGGATTATTTTCAGATTAAGACCCTGTGTAAACCTTTTTTACTGTCTCTTGTTGATACACATCCCCCGGTTTCTTGCTATAACCGAGGTGGAGGCTGGCGTCTTGGCATGTGGCCACGTCAGAATTCTGCGCGTACCTGGACACCAGGGGCATATTACTAAGGGCGTTCTTCAGCCCGTTTTCATAAAGACCGAATACCTTAGGGAGTGTTCGGCGTCGCGAGTTTGGCCTTATATGCATCAACTCCGAATCATGTCTTTGGTCAAACGTTGGGTTTGCCCGGCTCCTGTGTTTTGCTGCCTTACGTTCCGTTCTATCGGCTAAGGCGGCACCAGGAGAACTACTGCGATTGTGCCCGGTTCGCCAAAGAGCACCTCGATGAAAGCCGAAAACTGACTGTCATGATATAGCGAGACTGGTCAACCACTCGATGACCCGCCAAATCTTTAGGTTTCCTCCGCATAACGAAGGGCGTTTCGGCCAGCACACACGCGCCCGAATTGGCAAGCGCGGTGCCCCGTGGGCTATATAGTAGCCCCACCGTCAAACTCCTATGGCTAAGTGAAAGTGATAAAGCATCATAGTCCGGTTGCCTAGTTAACTGCGCTATCACCTCCTTTATAGGACCAAGGCGTTGGATCAAGTGTGAAAATCGCCTGCGAACACCCCGCATTATATGCATGGGGGCTGAAGCCGACGAACGCCATCTTCGGGTTATATATACATATACATTAACGGCCGCACAGGAGGTATTTTAATTCTTGAAGGCACAAGTATAAAAAGCTTTTATATTCCCTCGAAACATTGTTTTACAATAATACATGTTATTCAACATAATATCCTTGAGCATCTGCGTTTCTATTAAGCGAGCGCCTGCAGAACTTCACGAAAATAGTGCTCGGCGGTACTCGGCTCCCGTCCGAATCTTGGGATGCAACATCGGTGGCCTTCATCTCTGCCTAGTATGTCTTGACACGGGCAAGAGCCATCCGCGCACCCTCTATACATGCTGACCTCTTCATTACATTGACATGCGGCACCGCACCAAGGAATTGCTGCACCAAGCTAAAATAACTCTTCGGCTCGGGCCTTTCCGGCCACAGATGACTCACGACATACTTCATGGCAAGTCCGGATAACCTATTCAGCTCCGCCCATGCGGCCAAACGATCGGTTAATGGAAGTGGGCGCTCTGGATTGTGGAACTGCGACCAAAAAAGCTTTTCCACTTCGTGATCCTTTTGATCTCGGAAGTGTTCGGCCGCGTCCGCGGCACTAGCCGCCAAGTCCAGTTAAGTATCCGCCGCACTCCACAACCGGTCCAATTGAGCATATTTAGGATCCCCGAACTTCATCCGCAGCATAAAGGGTTTTCTAGTCGCGATATCTCCGGCCTGACGTAGCTCCTCCTTCATAGCTCTCATTGCAGAACGAGCATCCTTGGCCTCGGTAGTGGCCTTCTCCAGTCCTTCATTCCGCCCGATCTTCTTTTCAAGAAGCTTGCAACGGTCGGCAGCATTCTTCAACTTCACAGCCATCTCGGCCATTTCCTTCTTGCTTCGGCAGTGAGCAGCCTGTTCGGCTTTCAGCTCTTCGGCCGTCTTTAAGGTAGCCGCATCACTTTTCCTGGCCTGCTCCTTGGCTCAGGCAAGTTCCGCCCGAAGGTTCTCCATGGCAGCGGCACCATCTGCATCAAGCATACATGTTGTAAGGCATGGGCATCAAGCCTCCTTACCAGGTGTTCACGGAGAAATCACATACCTTGGGACTCGTCAAGCCGCTTGTTGACAAGCGCGATGTCGGCATCTGCCACGTCAAGTTGCCGCTTTAGCTCGGCAAATTCATCGATCCGGCTAGCCACGGACGCCGCCACCTACATAGGGAAAGCAACATATCATACTGGATTATGATCCTCGGCGCGCGTCATTTTTGACAACGCACCGAGTCTCGAAACTACTATCTATCTGAGATGCATCTTTTATATGCAGAACTGTCAAGAGGTACATCATTTCGCGTACCTCAAAACCTGTCAGTAAACTTATGACGGCCTCGTGCAACCCGCTCTCCGCGGATGAAATCCTTTCAATCACCGTGCCCATCAATGCACGGTGTTCTTCTGAGATAGACGCTCGCCCGAGCAGATCCTTCAGCTCCTCCGACCGTGCACCGGGCGGTGCCGGACTCGTCCGATGGCCTTTTTCGAAGGCCGGACACGGAGGGCTTTGGGGAGCCATACGACTGCTTTCCGGCCCTACCGGATTCGGAGAAACCCTCCGTGACAACACCTCAGGGTCGCCCGCCTCGCAAGGCGGTATGGCAGGGGGAGGCGTTCCGCTCTCCATCATCTCCGGACGAAGATCCCCTAAAGATGAGCTCTGCTGAGATGGGCTGAGATCCGAACTACAAGGTAAAATGTCGGTTATCTTCCTCAGAAATAGAACAGGGACGTTTCTTATTTTAAAACTCCCCTCTCTACTTACGGCTCATTGGAGGCTGATCCCCTTGGGGGCACAAGTCTTGGCCGAGGCATCTCCGGCGCAGGACCCTCGGCGAAGATTTCTTCCCCGCTTTGAGACCATGGTCTCCGGTCTTGAGGTGGTCCTCTTATTCCCTGGATGGAGGGATTCTCGATTAGTCCTTTCTGACAGCCTCCTTGAGGAGGCGGTAGCTTCTTTGTTCCCCCCTTCGCCTTCTTCCAAAGGCACAACCTCCAGCATCCTGGTTAACACGGGATCCGGCGTGGTCTCAGGGAGGGGGGCTGGACACCTGATTAGCTTTGCTTTCGCTATCCACTCCTGTTTAAGGGACAACTCTTTTAAGGGCAATTTTATGATAAATATACGGATGGCGTGTCCGGGTACAGGACTACTTACTTGAGTATCCGGGCGATTGCAGCTCAGACCCGTGTCCTCGGTCGAGTCCGGACACATTGCTTGTGATCCGAAGAACAATTTGTACATCTCCATGGGCGTCGCGCCCGTAAAATGTTGGAGAGCTCGTGGTCCCTCCGGATTAAACTCCCACAGGCGGAGGGGGCGGCGTTTGCAGGGCAAGGTGCGGCGAATCAACATGACCTGCGTCACCACGACCAGATTAATGTCTCTCTCTAGGAGATCTCGAATGCGGCCCTACAACAAGGGCATGTCCTTGGACGACCCCTAGTTAAACCCTTTATTGACCAATGACGCTAGCTGTTGTGGGGGACCGTAGCGAAAGGCAGGTGGCGCCACCCACTTGATGCCCCTGGGAGCTGTGATATAAAACCACTCCCATTGCCATAAGCTGAAGACCTCTTGAAAAGAGCCCTCGGGCCATGGAGCGTCAGCATTCTTGCTTACAACAGCGCCTCCACACTCCGCGTGCTGCCCCTCGATCATCTTTGGCTCTACTTTGAAGGTCTTAAGCCACAATCCGAAGTGAGGAGTAATGTGGAGGAAGGCTTCGCATACGACGATGAACGATGAGATGTGGAGGATGGACTCTGGAGCCAAGTCGTGAAATTCCAGCCCATAATAAAACATGAGCCCCCTCACGAAGGGGTCCGTCGGGAAGCCTAGCCCCCGAAGGAAGTGAGACGCGAACACCATGCTCTCACCAGGCTTGGGAGTGGGAATAACCTGCCCTTGAGCAGGTAGCCTATGCGAGATTTCGCCGGTTAGATACCTGGCATCTCTCAGCTTTAGCACGTCTTCTTCCGTAACGGCGAAGGCATCCACCGCCTTGAAGGCGGGCGGACATCATCGAAGGTCCGAAGCGCCTGAATCTGGAGCTTTGGGTGTTGGAACTCGAGGCGAGAGGCGGATTCAATTGAGTTTGAAAGAAAGGAGCAGAGCCTTGGTCTCTTTATAAAGAGATTGAATACCAAGAGCCCTCCCCGTGACCGTTTGGGACTCGCCTTCGATTAAGGAAATATACCAACGGGCACGATTGGGTTACCCACACCGTATTGATGAGAATCCGGAATAAGGGACACGATCTCTGCTTGACAAGGCGTGCCAGGAAACCGCCTCGCTAAATGCGCTAAGGTGGGACAAGAAAACGATTCAATAAAGGCTTGGCCGTGGTGTGATGTCACGCTAAATCGTCGTGATTGGATTTGTGTAAATATTATTCTCTCTACGGTGGTACGTGGAACTTATTTTGCAGAGCCGGACACTATCCTTGTGTTCAAAATCTTCTATGAAGTATTAGGAGGAGGAACCCGCCTTGCAATGCCAAAGACAATCTGCGCTGGACTCGTCGTCATTGAAGCCTGGTTCAGGGACTCTTGAGGAGTCTGGATTAGGGGTGTCCGGATGGCGGACTATAACCTTTGGCCGGACTCCTGGACTATGAAGATACAAGATTGAAGACTTCGTCCCGTGTCCGGATGGGACTTTCCTTGGCGTGGAAGGAAAGCTTGGTGATACGGATATGTAGATCTCCTCCCATTGTAACCGACTCTGTGTAACCCTAGCCCTCTCCATTGTCCATATAAACCGGAGGGTTTTAGTCCATAGGACAAACAACAATCATACCATAGGCTAGCTTCTAGGGTTTAGCGTCTCTGATCTCATGGTAGATCTACTCTTGTACTACCCATATCATCAATATTAATCAAGCAGGAGTAGGGTTTTACCTCCATCGAGAGGGCCCGAACCTAGGTAAAAACATCGTGTCCCTTGTCTCCTGTTACCATCCGCCTAGACGCACAGTTCGGGACCCCCTACCCGAGATCCGCCAGTTTTGACACCGACAGACACCTAACCAATCTAGGAGACACCACTCTCCAAAAGGTAATAGATAGTGTGTTGATGATGAACTCCTTGCTCTTGTGCTTCAAATGATAGTCTCCCCAACACTCAACTCTCTCTCATAGATTTGGCTATGGTGGAAAGATGATTTGAGAGGAAAGCAACTTGGGGAAGGCTAGAGATCAAGAGTCTTGTGGTTGGATTGGAATGTCTTGGTCTCAACACATGAGTAGGTGGTTCTCTCTCAAAAATTGTATGCTGGAAGTGTAGGCACGTTCTGATGGCTCTCTCACAGAAGGAGAGGAGGGTGGAGGGGTATATATAGCCTCCACACAAAATCTAACCGTTACACACATTTGAGCCAACTCGGTCAGACCGAATATATGAAATCGGTGAGACCAATTCAATTCAAAATGTGAATGTTAGGCTTTTTGGTGGGACCGACATGATCAACTTGGTGGGACCGATGAGCTAGGGTTAGGGCAAACCTCATCTCGATTTGACCGATTACGTGAACTCGGTGAGACCGATTTCAGTTATAGGTTAACCGAGAGTTGGTCAGGAAAACTCGATGGGACCGATCGCTCCTTTTGGTGAAACCGAAACGTTACAAAAGGGAAACACAGAGTTTGCACTGCGAACTCGGTGGGACCGATTTCTCATTTCAGTGAGACCGAAACATTACGAAGGGAAACAAAGAGTGTGCAATACCATCTCAATGAGACCGAGATCCCTGTCAGTGAGATCAAACTGATTAGGGTTTTTGGCTATGGCTATGTCAAGTGAACTCTGTGGCACCGGATGAACCAAATCGATGGGGCCGAGTTTGACTTTAGGTTTAGGATACATTTGGATTTGAGAAGTGGTTGAGGGCTTTGGAGCATATTACTAAGCATTTTGAGCAAGTAGACCATTAAGCAACACCTCAACCCCTTTTAATAGTATTGGCTTTTCCTATGGACTCAATGTGATCTTGGATCACTAAAATAGAAATGAAGAGTCTTGAGCTTTTGACAATATTTGTCCGTAGCATTTTGAGGGGTCCACATCTGTAGTCCATGCCATGCCAATCATTGAACTTTCTGAAATTATCAACCTGGAAGGATATTAGTTCAATGAGCTATATGTTGTTATGAATTACCAAAACCACCCAGGGATTAGTTTCACTTTCAATCTCCCCCTTTTTGGTAATTGGTGACAACATATAGATCAAAGCTTCGACAAATGATAATAAGAATGAAATATATCGTCACTTTGAGAAGTATGTGATAAGCAAGAGCTTCCCCTAAATTTGCGCATTATTTATGATGTGCTTTTGAATGCAAATGCACAATCGATTAGGATCATGGGTTACTCTTCCATGTCACATACATCTTGGTGGAGCGCTCAAAATGATAGAAATAGCATGCACTCATCACCAAGACAAATATGATTTATCATACACAAGTAATAAGATAGCATCATTCAAGCACACATATTAAAGCATAATATCATCAATCACATGATCATAAGAGTATCTCACACACAAACACAAATGAGTAGCAAACACACAAGCAAATAAGTGGCAAGATAGACAAATGAAAAGCAAAACACTCCCTCTCTCGAAGCCTATGATCTATAGACTTTCTCCCCCTTTGGCAACAAGTTACCAAAAAAGCTTCAAAATGCATAGTCCTATATGGAACTCTAAGCACGATCTCCAGGAGCTCCGGATTGTGAAGATGGAGTGGAGAGGACAACATCTGCAAATACTTCGGCTGATGTGTGAGGAACTGGAGGGGTTGCCACTGGAGGGGCAACTGTGGCTGTGGCTGCAGGTGCTGAAATTGTGGCCCTTGTGTCACTGACTGGCACAACTACAGAACTTTGTGCTCTAGGCCTCTGCTTCTTGGAGTTGCTCAACGGCAGTCTGAATCTCTGTGACCTTCAAGTCTAGATCATAAAACTTTGTTTCAATGATTCTCTCAAGACTTTCTTGGTTTTGAGTTAGGGTGGTTAGTCCTTTCTCAATCCTGACTGTGGCTTCAAGTAGATAGCTGAGCTGGTCCTGCTTGGTCTTGAGATTTGCAGCTGATGCATCTGGAATCTTAGAAGCCTTTTCTGCCTTTGCCTTCTCTCTCTTCTCCTGAGCTTCTACACATGTAGGATGTGAGGCATCGATGACCACTGTATTGGCCTCAAAGTCTGGCATCAGGGGAAGGTGATCTTTACCTAGCAGATATGTGCCTGTGCCCACCTCGGAGTTGATGAGCATCTGAATGTGTGGGGGCATATCCACATGATCTCTTCTGATCTGCTGTAGTTCTCCTAACTGTTTCAACTATCAAGGTCATCACCTTGAACTTCTCTGGCACATCAAACATGTGTAGTAAGTTGATTGAGTGCCCTCTGATCATCCTGTGATCTCCAGACTTGGGAAACAAAGTATGCCTCAATATGGTGTTGATGGTTGGCAGTCCTGACAACAGATAGTAAACTGAGCCAAATTTGTGTGTCTCCAAGGCATCATCTGGTATCTCCTTGTACATGTGTGCCATGGAGTTGTGGTCTTTCTTGGGCTTGGAATATACATCAGTATCATCCTCAGCCTCTTCAGGAGCATGGATCGGCTCAGCCCACTCAGCAATGGAAGATTGGTACCTAGTACCCTCTGTCATCCAGACAATCTTGCCATCTGGGTAAAAATGGGCAGTGGAATAGAACTGCATCACCATCTCATCATTCCATTTGGTCAATTTCTGACCCACAAACTTGTCAACTCCATTCATTCTGAAGCTCTCATGAACTCCAAGAAAGTGATCTTCATTTTCATCAATGAATGTCCAGTCAACCCATCTCATATCACTTACTATGGGCTCGTTGTCCAGGAGGACTCTCTCATAGAAGTCCTTCTGTTCCTTAGTGTGGAACCTGTAATCCACAACAGTTCTTCTCCTTGTAGCATAAGGATCTGTTTGCCTCCATAGTTGAGACCTGCATCTTTCCTTAACTTCATGTTTTCAGCAATTGGATGGTTGTCATCCCGATTAGGTATCTTGGGCTTGAGCTTTCTGAGCACTTGGGGTTCTTCCTCTTCTTCAACTTTAGGCACTGGGGCCTTGTTCTTCTTTGTAGCAGGGATGTTCCTGGTGCTTCTCTTGGGTTCAGTTTGCTTTGGAGCTGTCTTGGGCTTGGATGAGGTAGCCCCGGACTTAATTGCATCACCCATGAGTTTCTGTGCCTTAGGTGGAGGTCCAACAGCTTCTTCCTCTTCCTCATCTTCACCAGACTCCTTCATCATAGAAGGCTTTCCTATAACTCTAGCCATGGTCTTCTTGACCCTTTCATTTCTCTTCTTGCCTCTAGGAGCCTCTTCTTCCTTTGATTTCAAGGTTTCAAGTGTTGAGGCCCTAGCTTTGGACATAGGCTTCCTCTGAGCAGGAGCCTTCACTTTCATTCCTGGCTTAATGCCAGTAGCAGCAGCATCAACTTGTTATTTCTTGATCAACTTCTTCTTGGAAGTGACCTCCTCATCAGCAATGTAGTCCTCATCTTCAGAATCTGAGGTTCTCTTCTTCCTCTGCCTAGTAGCAGCCTTAGGCAGATTGCTTGGTGTGCTTCTGCTTCCATCATCATAGCTGCTTGAGGGACTAGTGCCCTCACTGAGATTCTGGTGCTCCTCTGACCTGTTTTGACGGTCACTCTGGTTTGACATGGCTGAAACTGACCCTGTGAACAGATGGGTATAGGTAGAGTAGATGAGCATCACAAAGTACAACTGTTTTGGCAAAAGAAATGACTCAAAAACTTAATTTTAATTTTCTGCAGAAAGCATTTTGGAGCTACCGATATGACAAACTCGGTGACACCGAAGCAACTTTAGAGTCTAAACATGTGAAATTGGTCAGACCGAGACACAGTTCGGTGACTCCGAGATGCTAGGGTTTCACTGAGAAAGTAAACTCGGTCACACCAATTTGTACACTTTGGTCAGACCGAGTAGTACATGTGCAATGGCCTAGGCCAAATCAGCGAGACCGAATCTTTCAAATCGGTCGGTCTGAGATGAGTTCAGCGGAGACCTAACCCTAAGTTTTTGGATCAAAACTAATCTAGATGATGTTTTGGTTGGATAGAACTATTTCAATTGTGGCAAGGATCATGGCATTGTACTTAGTGCAAGAATCGGAGTTAAAGATTGCACAAGGAGATGAGTTCATACCCTAACTTGGTGATGAACCCGCTACGGTGACATCGGCGGTGAGGATTCCCGTTGACGGCGGCAAAGACCAGCAGCAGGAGGTCGCAGGCGATGAGGAGACGATCCGGAGACCTCGAGTCGGCAGAGTTGGACAGGCGCGAGTGGAGCGTTTGGAGAAATTTCCAAATTTTCAGCCCGTGGGTATATATATCCAGACTCTATCGGTGTGACCGAGTGGAATGACTCGATGACACCGAGATGCAGAGTCGCAAGCGGTTGCTGCAAGTCGGTGTGACCAAAGGGTTCAAATCGGTTGCACCGAGATTAAAACCTAGATCGACTTAATGAACTTGCTATGACCGATAAGGATGGATCAGTCAGACTGAAATGCACTAAGAAGTTTTGGAAATTAAGCCCTTGAAGGATCGGTGGCTCCGAGTGCTCCTGACCCAGAGGGTCCGAATTCGACTTGTTCAAACTTTGTGATGTAGCATGAATAGAGTTTGAGACGAGAAAAAGCATAGATAGCTAGAGGTAGTTCTTAGGCATTCTTGTCCATCCATTTGGCAAAAAGAAAAGCCAAACAAACAAAGCAACAAATGGATGTCCTTGAATGGGAAAAATATGCAACCAACATTCCCACATAATAAGATAGCAAATAAAATATGTGACAAAGGATGCACAAACACTCTAGCATCTATCAGGCAATTTGGCGATGACTAGGTCATCTATATATGAGTATATTGACCGAGGAGTCAAATGAGAACATTTGATCATTGGTCATACTCATCGTTTAAGCACAAGTGCGGTTATCACTTGTACATAAAGCATTGTTGTGTTACACCATTGGAGTCGCTTTAGCTCAATTCTTCATTGAAGACTTGTTTCTCACTTGATGATGTAGGAGCATCACATGAAGCTTTGTAAGCACCACTAGACTTGTTGTGAAGCTCTTCCTTATCCTTGAGTGACATCTCATGAGCAACAATTCTACCAATGACTTCCGTTGGTTTGAGATCTTTGTAATTAGGCATCATTTGGATCAATGTGCACATGGTATCATACTTTCCATCCAAGGCTCTTAGGATCTTCTTGATGATGAATATGTTGGTCATCTCTTCACTTCCTAAGGCGGCAGTCTCATTTGTGATGAGAGCAAGCCTAGAGTACATTTCAGCGACACCTTCACCATCCTTCATTTTGAACTTGTCAAGTTGACTTTGAAGCACATCCATTTTGGATTACTTGACGGACTCAGTACCTTCGTGCATATCAATCAAACTATCCCAAATTTCCTTTGCATTCTCAAGGCGGCTGATTTTGTTGAATTCTTTGGAGCACAATCCATTGAAGAGGATATCACAAGCTTGAGCATTGTATTGCAACAATTTCAATTCTTCCGCAGTTGCTTCACGATTCAGTTCTCTTCCATCGAATAATTCACCTTGCAAGCCAATACACACAATAGCCCAAACGGCGGGGTTATGTCCAAGAATATGCATTTTCATTTTATTCTTCCAACTAGCAAAATTAGTACCATCAAAATAAGGACCTCTACGGTGATAATTTCCCTCGCTAGACGCCATACTCTCCTAGGTTGTGAAACCAAGGCTATGATGACCAAAGCTATGGAAATCAAGGCAAATGGAGACCAAAGCTCTGATACCACTTGTAGGATCGAAAGTAGGTCTAGAGGGGGGTGATTAGACTACTTGACCAACTAAAAATCTAGCCTTTTCCCAATTTTAAGTCTTGGCAGATTTTAACAACTTAGCACAAGTCAAGCAATCAACCTACACATGCAATTCTAAGAGTATAGCAGCGGAATGTAAATCATTGCATATGAATGTAAAGGGAAGGGTTTGGAAGGGCAAACGCAATGTAGACATGGAGATTTTTGGCGTGGTTCCGATAGGTGGTGCTATCGTACATCCACGTTGATGGAGACTTCAACCCACGAAGGGTAACGGTTGCGCGAGCCCACGGAGGGCTCCACCCACGAAGGGTCCACGAAGAAGCAACCTTGTCTATCCCACCATGGCCATCGCCCACGAAGGACTTGCCTCACTTGGGTAGATCTTCATGAAGCAGGCGACCTCCTTGCCCTTACAAACTCCTTGGTTCAACTCCACAATCTTGACGGAGGCTCCCAAGTGACACCTAACCAATCTAGGAGACACCACTCTCCAAAAGGTAATAGATGGTGTGTTGATGATGAACTCCTTGCTCTTGTGCTTCAAATGAAAGTCTCCCCAACACTCAACTCTCTCTCACAGATTTGGCTATGGTGGAAAGATGATTTGAGTGGAAAGTAACTTGGGGAAGGCTGAATGTCTTGGTCTCAACACATGAGTAGGTGGTTCTCTCTTAGAAAATGAATGCTGGAAGTGTAGGCACGTTCTGATGGCTCTCTCACAGAAGGAGAGGAGGGTGGAGGGGTATATATAGCCTCCACACAAAATCTAACCATTACACACATTTGAGCCAACTCGGTCAGACCGAATATATGAACTCGGTGAGACCAATTCAGTTCAAAATGTGAACGTTAGGCTTTTCGGTGGGACCGACATGATCAACTCGGTGGGACCAATGAGCTAGGGTTAGGGCAAACCTCATCTCGGTTTGACCGATTATGTGAACTCGGCGAGCCCGATTTCAGTAATAGGTTAACAGAGAGTTGGTCAAGCAAACTCGGTGGGACCGATCGCTCCTTTCGGTGAAACCGAAAAGTTACGAAAGGGAAACAAAGAGTTTGCACTGCGAACTTGGTGGGACCGATCGCTCATTTCGGTGATACTGAAACGTTACGAAGGGAAACAAAGAGTTTGCAATCCCATCTCGGTGAGACCGAGATCCCTATAGGTGAGACCGAACCGATTAGGGTTTTTGGCTATGGCTATGTCAAGTGAACTCGGTGGCGTCGGATGAATCAAGTCGGTGGGGCTGAGTTTGACTTTAGGTTTAGGATACATTTGGATTTGAGAAAGTGGTTGAGGGCTTTGGAGCATATCACTAATCATTTTGAGCAAGTAGACCATTAAGTAACACCTCATCCCCTTGTAATAGTATTGGATTTTCCTATGGACTCAATGTGATCTTGGACCACTAAAATAGAAATGAAGAGTCTTGAGCTTTTGCCAATATTTATCCTTAGCATTTTGAGGGATCCACATCTCTAGTCCATGCCATGCCAATCATTGAACTTTCTGAAATAATCAACTTGAAAGGATATTAGTTCAATGAGCTATATGTTGTTATGAATTACCAAAACCACCCAGGGATTAGTTGCACTTTCAAAAATAACACCAAGCTATTCTTTCCGATCGATCTAACCAAGAGTTCGTACTAAAATAACACAATATAATACACATCAACCAACTCTAATATCACCTAGATACTTCAATGTCACTGCGAGTATCTGTGAGTTGATTATACGATATGCGTCAAACAATGTCAGATTCATAATACTCAATCCAACACAAAGAACCTCAAAGAGTGCCCCAAGATTTCTACCGGAGAAACAAAGACGAGAACATGCATCAACCCCTATGCATAGATTACCCCAATGTCACCTCAGGAATCGGCGAGTTGAGTGCCAAAACACATATCAAGTGAATCAATATAATACCCATTGTCACCTCGGGTATTCATTGCAAGACATACATCAAGTGCTCTCAAATCCATAAAAGTATTCAATCCAATAAAAACAAAATATCAAAAGGAAAACTCAATTCATCACAACAAGATAGAGAGGGGAAAACACCAGATGATCCAACTATATTAACAAAGCCCGCGATACATAAAGATCATGCCATCTCAAGAACACGAGAGAAAGAGAGAAATTAAACACATAGCTATTGGTACAAACCCTCAGCCCTGAGGGTGGACTACTCCCTCCTCATCATGGTGGCCGCCGGGATGATGAAGATGGCCACCGGTGATGATTTCCCCCTTCGGCAGGGTGCCGGAACAGGGTCTAGATTGGTTTTTCATGGCTACAGAGGCTTGCGGCAGCGGAACTTCTGATCCAGGGTTGTTTCTGATGGTTTCTCTATTTATAGGATTTTTGGCGCCGGTTTCACACGAAGATGGGCCTCGAGGTGAGCGCAACCCACTTGGGGACGCCTGGGCCTCCTAGCGTGCCCAAGTGTCTTGTGCTCACCTCCTTCACCTTCTGGTCCTCCCGCAAATCTTCTAGTTCCTCTTTTGTTCCAAAAAAATCGTCAAAAAGTTTCATTGCATTTGGAGAACTTATATTTCTGCACAAAAAACAACACCACGGTAGTTCTGCTGAAAACAGAGTCAGTCGGGGTTAGTTCCATGCAAATCATACCAAAACCATATAAAATTGTTGTAAACATGGCATGAATACTTCATAAATTATAGATATGTTGGAGACATATCAAGCCTTCTCTTCTTCTCTTGATCTTGTCTCTCTTCTATGGTGGTGGATGAAGCAGCAATGGAGATGAACTTGCATGTGTTGTTGATGAATGAGAGATGATTCTGCTACAGCTAGGGTTGGAGGTGCATATATAAGATGTCTTCCTGGTCTTCTCCGTTGATGGGATGCATCCAAGGGCTCAAGATGAGCCTTATCCTCTCCTAAACCATTCCATATTACCCAAGACACTATAGGAATCAGGAACTTTGCCGTCTGCCATGGCGGACGACAAAGGCATGCCTGACGGATGGCAAAGGCCTTTGCCATCCACGAGCAGACGACAACAGGTCCGGCTGAATGAGCTACGGTAAAGGGCTCTTTGCCGTCTGCTGGCGGACGGCAAAGATTAAATGGTCTTTGCCGTCCGCCAGCAGACGACAAAGGACCCGGCGGCACACGTGTTAGCTTAGGGCCGTTAGGGGGTTAACGGCGTGCTTTGCCGTCTGCTGGCAGACGACAAAGACCTTTGTATCTTTGCCGTCTGCCAGCGGACGGTAAAGTGCACAAATATGCCAGCCTAGATGCCCCCAGGTAGCTGCCATGTGGCATGCTTTGCCGTCTGCCAGCAGACGGCAAAGCTGCCAAATAGGCCAGCCCAGTGCACCCCAGGTTGCATAGGTAGCTGCCACGTGGCAGCTTTGCCGTCTGCTGGCTGATGGCCAAGCTCTTTGCCGTCTGCCAGCAGACGGCAAAGAGCTTGCATAGCCCCTGTTTTTTCTGTTTTCTCTTAAATTCATTCAATTTCACAGAATTTCACAGACACACACACACACATTTGAAAATACTTTCAACAAGCATAACAACACATATACATACCAAATCATATCCCTGCGATATGGATATGATCATCCAACACATATACATACCAATCAAAAGTCCATATGCAACATACTCCCTCCGTCCGGAAATACTTGTCACCAAAATGGATAAAAGGGGATGTATCTAGACGTATTTTAGTTCTAGATACATCTCATTTTATCCATTTTGATGACAAGTATTTTCGGACGAAGGGAGTATATAGCTAGCCAACATATCCAACAACAAGCATACAATGGTTTCATCCATACATACATATATAGGTAGCAAGTTTCACATTGTTCATCCTACAAAATCAAAACAAAAAAGAAGCACAAGGAGAAGAGTAGACTCCATCAACGCAAGCTTCCTCATCGAAAGCAAATCTGCAAATTGGGAATGAAGAAAGTTAGAATAAGAAGAAGAATTTTTCTTCTCTTTCTTTTTCTCCTCTACTCTTCTTTATCTTCTTCTTCTTCTTCTAACTAAGGTAGGTAAAAAGGCCTTTTTTTAGCTAAGCTAGGTAAAAATGCTAAGTGTAGGTCATTTTAGAGGCAAGCTAGGTAAATAGGTCATTTTGGAGCTTAGTAAGGTTATTAAGTCATTTTCGTGGAAAATAAGCTAAGTCTATGTCATTTTGGAGGTAACAAAGATTATCATGCCATTTTTGACCTAAGTATGCTAAGTATGTCATAAATGAACTAAAGAAGCTAAGTATAGGTCATTTTTGAGCTAACCTAGGTAGTTATGCCATTTTTGACCTAAGTAAGCTAATTATGTCATAAATGAACTAGTTAAGCTAAGTATAGATTATTATTGAGCTATCCTAGGTAGTTATGCCATTTTTTAGCTAACTAAGCATATTAAGTCATTTAGGAGGGAAAATGCTAAGTATAGGTCATTTTATAGCTATCATAGGTAAAGTATAGGTCAACTATGCTTATTATGTCAATTTGGAGAAAAATAAGGTAAGTATAGGTCATTTTTGTGGTAACCTAGGTGATGCTGCCATTTTTTAGCCAACTTACGTAAGTATAGCTCATTTTTTATCTAACTTAGGTAATTATGCCATTTAGGAGGAAAATAAGATAAGTATGCATTTGTTAAGCAAAACACTAGAGAAAACTTACCCTCATCACAACAAATGCGATGAAGATCGCAACTAAGATAACAATTGATCCAGCGACATAATGATACCAAGCCTCATTATCAATGGTATATTTTCTAATCTTCTCAAGCTTCAGGCGCATTGCATCCATCTTCAAGCGCATTGCATTCATCTTCATCTTGTGATCATCAACGACATCGACAACATACAACTCCAATGTCATCTTCTCTTCTTCAATTCTTTTAATTTTTTCTTTCAAATACTCATTTTTTTCAACTAAATTTAACTTCTTGACAAGAGGGTCGGTTTCAAATTCCGGTAGTTCACATACCTCCTAGATTAAAATATCTCTATGTCAACTTGATGGCCATAATTTTCATAAATGTGAAATGCAACAAATAGTTATGAAAGAGAATTTACCACATCTGAATCATAAAGCGGGCGAGGGCCGACGGGGACGGACATCAATACCATGGCACTATGTATAAGAAACAATCATACAAAGTAAGAAAATTATACAAAGTAACTATATAAATCATACAACCATACAAGTAACTATGTAAATCAAGTACAACATAAAAAATTGAATACCTAATAATAATATGGATCGTCGGGTTCAATAAATGCTCCGGGATCAATAAATGCATCATCATCATCACTATTGGTAATGACGTTCTCATCATCATCATTAATAAATGCATCATCATCTGGAAGGCCACCTTTACGTAATCAATCAAGCATTGTCAGGTCATCTGCAGTAGTAACCTCTTCTAGTTTAGGCTCTTCTTGTTCTGGCTCAGGGGTGAAGTCGGGTTCACTGTCGCTATCTACTTCAATGTTCTGGGGTGAACTAGAGCGGTTCTTGAAACATTTTTTTGGAAAGACGTGTTTCTTGGAAGAATTCTCCTTCATATGTGTCTGGGTTAATGTGAGGTTCGTAATCCTCTTCATTGGGGGGAGGTGGTCTAACACGTGGTGGCACTTCATAAACAACATCCCAACCATTGAGATTTGGATCACTTTGACAGGCCCACGGTAGATAGAAAATTTGGGTTGCCTGTTGAGCCATAATATAGACACCGGGAATATCCAAATGGATGCTTTGTTTGATTTCCACTAGCACTAAGTTTTTATGAGTCCTTCTAGTCTCCATCGGCTAGAACCAATAACATTTGAAGACTATGACGTTTGGTGGGTTTGCACCATAGAATTGAAGTTCGTAAGTTGCTTCAACTCTTCCATAATACTCGGTATCTCCTTCGCCGATAGTAGAGACACAACAATTTGTAGACTTTCGGTCTACCATAGATAGCTCTTTGCCATAGGTACGAAAGCAATACCCGTTGATGTCGTATTTGTCAAATGAACGGACCTTAAAGTCAAAACCATTAGCGACTTGTCTCAATTCGGCGTCCATAAACTCTGAATTAGCATACAAGTTTAATACGAAAGGAATTGTTAAATTAGCCACAAATTAGATGAAGAGATGAAATGGTCTAATGGAAATTACCGTTTGTTTGAACCAAGAGATGAAACCGGGGTAGTCGCCTCCATGCTTTGCCAGAAGATCATACTCTTAGACAGAACCTATCAGGACCCCGACTCAATGCCACACCGATCTAGCATGTAACACCTCATATCACTTTGCGGCCTCACGCACGGTATTCCCACGGTGTCGCCTTACCAGGCCCGGGACCGTTTGCGCATTTTGGCACATGTATATGATAGTGTCGCTAGCATCCATATGACAAGGAGCCCGGGCTGACATGGCTAGTTGTGAACCCAAAGTGGCACTAACTTACAGGGACATGCATACATGACCCAACAACGAACGTGTCGGTCATCAGCGAGTGAATCCGGGCTGTAGCAACTGGGCCAGCAGGACTCCAGAAGACACCGCGTGACATTTCCCCGAAGGGACAGACACAGGAATGAAGAAGGACACATGCCGGCCAGCCTAAGTGTTCCGGAGCAGTAGCAAGCTATCAAGGCTCACTGGAAGCACTAGGAGACATTTCCCGGTAAGAGAGGCTACCAAGGATAAACAACTAGATAGTCAGATCCCACACATATCAAGCATTTCAATAACATACACACAATATGCTCGATATGTGCAAACACAACATGACTCTACAACTCAAGCATTTATTCAATAGGCTCCGGGGAGCGAGATATTACAAACATGGGTCTCACGACCCAACATTCAGAGCATACAAGTCAAAGCACATGCGGAAGCTTAACATGTCTGAGTACAGACAACTACAAATGAAAAAGGCTGAGAAACCTGACTATCTACCAGATCCTGTCGAGGCACAAGATCATAGCTGAGGTAACAAGCTAAACGTCGAAGTCCACGTGGAACTACTAGTGAGACTAAAGTCTCTCTGCAAAAACATAAAATAGGCAAACGTGAGTACAAAAGTACCCAGCAAGACTTACATCAGAACTATCTACATATGCATCATTATCAACAAAGCGATGGTGGGGTTTAACTGCAGCAAGCCAGCTTTGACTCGGTGGCTATCCTGAACTACGACTACAAGTAACTCTTTCAAGGTGGCACACACGAGTCCACATATCCACCATACCAATACACCACTATGGATCCGCTCCCGTCTCCCTACGAGAACGCCATCTATAGTACTCACGCTTATCTTGCGTATTTTAGAGTATCCACTTTCACTTGTCTATGAACTATATAGGCAACCCAAAAGTCCTTCACCGCGGACACGGCTATTCGAATAGATGATGTTAACCCTGCAGGGGTGTACTTCTTCACACACGCTCTCGCCACTTACCGCCATGTACACGTCATGTATCTCGGTAACCTTCAAGCGGAAGCCTGGCGAGGGTGTCAGCCACGGCCTACCTAAACACTCAAGTCTCTAGTCCAGGTTTATCGTCTATTCAGGTTCCATCCGCAGGGAGTCCAGCCGAGGTTTCCACATACGGCCCCGAACGATGTGAGCAGGGTTCCCGAGACACCAAACGGGCGCCCGATACACCATGCCACGTGCCTACCGCATCACAGCCCACCCCGCGGGTCAGCGCTGGGCACGGCCTCCAGCATACTACAAACACCAGAAACTACTTGCAACTCCTGGACAGAGGACAAGGGTGGTTAAGAAGCCGAGAGAGTAAATTAAGGATCCCAATGTGTGGTAGTAGCTGTTCATGGATCACAAACACAGAACTCAGTTCCTGAGGACAGTTTCAATGAGACAACCCACCATGTACTCCTACATGGCCTCTCACCGCTACCTTTACCAAATCGTGTTCACACACTTTGCTCACACATAGTAGGACATGTTTACACACCTCCGATTCATCCCCGATGAATCAGACCTGACTCAACTCTAAGAAGTAGCAGGCATGACAAACAAGGATGAATGAGTAGGCACAACAGGGCTCAAACAACTCCTACTCATGCTAGTGGGTTTCATCTATTTACTATGGCAATGAGAGGTCATGCAGAGGAAAGGGGTTCAGCTACCGTAGCATGTAACCGTTGAAACAGTGTTGTCCTAATTCAGTAAAAGAGAGCAGGAGCGAGAGAGTGGGATTGTATCGGAATGAACAAGAGGGTTTTGCTTGCCTGGCACTTCTGAAGATAATATAGCTCTTCATCGGTGTCATCGAACTCATCGTCAGAAGCACGTCTATCGAGAGGGGACAAATACCAGCAACAGAGAAGGAAAACACAATCGATGCAGTGCAAAATATGATGCATGATCATGGCATGCCAATATGCTGTGTTTTGAGCTAATGCACCTAGCAACATGTTAAATGGAGTTGGTTTGAACCCTAGGTTCAAATTCAAACTCCATATGTGAGAGTTTAAATGCAATATATATGATTTTGGCCTAAACAGCAGCCATAAGTTGTTCTAACATGCATGAAAGTGGTACAGATGGATAGATTGGATTTTTCTGATAATTTTTCATATATAAATTATTTCATTCTGAGCTACGGTTGATTTTCTATGATTTTTAGAAGTTTTGGCTATTTTCTGGAATTTCCTGTAAAAGAATAAATCCAGAAAAAGAGTTATTGCGTCAGCACTGCGTCACTGTGACGTCAGCAGGTCAACAGGGGCGGTCCAGGTCAAACTGACCAGTGGGTCCTGCGTGTCAGGGTAATTAGCCTAGCTAATTTTTTGTTAGCACTAAAACTAATTTAGTTAGCAGACGGGCCCTACCTGTCACGGACTCAGGGGGAAGTCAACCTGGGCCCACACGAAGTCAACCAGGGTCAAGCACGGTCAAACTCGGCGAGGCCAGACGCGACGGTGGGAGTGCGGTTTCGGGCTCCGACGACCAAAACGACGGCGGAGCACGTCTACGTGAAGCGGGGAGCGAGCCGCATCGTTTGGTGGCAGAGGTGGAGCTCGGGGTGGCCAGGAACGTCGCCGGCGACGACCTTGGCGGTCGCCGGAGTTCGACCGAGGTCGAACATGGTGCTAGGGGGCACGGCGAGGCGCGTGAGGTGGTGTTTTGGGCTCCTCCGAGTGCGGTGAGGTCGGTGGTGTGCTCGGAATCGAGCCAACGTGGCTGTGGCCATGATGGCGACGTGCGGTGGCGGTGGCGAGTGCGGTCGAGCTCGGTGCGGTCGATGCAGGGCTCGAGAGCGAGAACGAGAGGGATGGAGAGGTGCAGCAGCTCACGGTGATCACGTAGGAGCAGACGGCGCGGTCGGGGACGAGCTGATGCGGCGGCGATGGCGAAAGGGATCTCCGGCGGTGGCGGGGTCGGGCGAGGTTGTTGCGAAGGCTTCGGGGCATGCGAGCGCTCGGCGCTCGGCTTGCTCGAAGGAGAGGAGGGCGGCGGAGCTTCTGGACACGGTGGCGCGGCGCGGGGACGGCGGAGAACGCGAGCTTCACGGTGGCGCGGGCGCGGCAGCGTCGGCCATGGCGCGGGAGAGCGGGGGAGAGAGGCAGGGGAGCGAGCGACGTGTCTGCGGGGTTGGGACGACAACGTGGAGCCTGCCCAGGTGTTCGGGCGCGCGAGGCGACAAGCAGATGACTCCGTGGCAAGCTCACGCTCGCCGGCATCACCTCAGTGCCTGCTCTGGCGAGAGCAAGTAGCTGGCTGGCATGGGCCAGCACAGCGCTGGGCCGCCAGGTGGGCCGGCTGGTGGGTTGTGGCCAGGTAAGTACTCTGCCTCTCTTCTTTCTGTTTTTCTTTTATTTGTTTCTGTTCTGTGTTTTGAAATAGTAGAAAAACTATTCCATTTAGGAAAAACCTGAAAATACTCAGAGGCACATTTGAAAATATTCTCAACAGCCTAAAAATACCTTCAAGATTATTTGGGCATTTTAAAATATTTATAGGATTTAAATTGCCCAAATGCAAATACTTATGGCTTGGTGCAAAAATCCAGAATAGCCTCCAAAAATATGAAACCATCTTTGGCAGAGGATTTAGCCAGGACCAAAGATGGTAACATTTATGAAGGCATTTTGGGTTCATTGAAATTCCAATTGTTGGAACCTAGTATTCCAAAGGGCGTGTTGGGGTTTGTTAGTCCCCATTTCAAGTTTAAGAAAATTTTTAGACATGATGCACACATGAAGCTATCCTAGTGCAATGCCAGAAGCTAGGGATGTGACAACTCACCCCCACTAAGCAAGAATCTCGTCCCGAGATTCAGGACATGAGGTAAGAAGACAAAGGGACACAAGCTAATACAATCTTCATGATCCAGATGTCTTTCTCGAGGATATTGACTCATTGCATCACCTTGATCTTGACGTCTTGCTTTGAGAACTACATCCAACATGACAACGAGAGGAAATGGAGAATTTTAGAAGAATTGATCTTCTTGAGGTTCGAGCAATTTAGGATCATCTTAATGATCACAAGATCAACTCACGGAATGAGACATAGAAACATCTCTGGAGCTGAGAGGCAAAGCATGCATCAGGAGCGACAGAAGAAACAATTTGACGAGGGTTTCAAAGTAGCAAGGGAAATTGCCATGATTCCAAAACGGGGCACCTCAGGGAAGGTGACTCGAAGAACTATTCCCTTAAGTGGCAAAAAGAATTACTTTTGATACAAAGATCATTGAAATTCTTTATACCAGCCTAAGGCAATCACAAACGATCGTGTGAACGAATTCGAAAGAATGGCATACTCATACCAGAATGGATGATGTGGACTACCTTGTTGAAGACAACACAATGGATGATTTTGCTTATCATCGGGGATGGATGTGACCCATAGTAGGACCACTTTTGAAGATGATCCTAAATAGTAATTACTGAGGTGCAAGCTGGGAACAAAGTGCAAATGTTGGGAATGATTCTGGTAACTGGGAATAACTCAACGAGAGTGATTCCACCGTTTGAATGGTTATAGCTTAATCGAGGAAACCAAGAGCACAATAATCCCTAGGGAACAACTTATAGAATAAGCCGCATGAAATCCTTGTGGAGAAGATGGACAAATTGCCCAATCAGGATACTATGGTGATAGATCCTCCGGCTAGGTGCGTCGGCCAGAACATCAACCTTGTCGGGACCTACATCATAGATCTTGGAGAAGTTCCAACCATCATATCTGCCTGAGAGTCAGATCTGGTTGGTAACAAGATATTTCAGACAACATGTCTGGGGAAGGAACAGTTGCAACTCAAATTAACAAGATAATGTTGCGAGATTCTCAAGAAATGTACTACGGTAGTAAGCTCCAAAACATGAGCTGGTTCTGCTACAAACCTGTGAACACGCTATCCAAGACAAGCATGACCACGTGGTAGTCTTATAATAAAACACTACCGAGTTCAGGTGGGGAACCCTCATCGAGGATATCGAAGTCCTTGTGCACTTATCGAGGAACTTCTTATCCTTGAGCAAGTCAATCAGTGGCTTGGTGTACTAGGAGACACATATGGAATGGAGGTAGCGAGCCTGTCAAACCATAGCGTACTTCGCACATATGCATGACTGACTTGGAATGATTCCAGAGGAAGCAACAATGACTTTCTTGAATTCATGGCAGCAACTTGCATCAAATGCAAATGAATTAGAGGAAGTCACTTCTTTCATCCGAACATATACTTCATGAACGGGACATGAAGATAATAATTATAAAAGTTTCCAACACTAACTTAAATGTTCAACATGAATCATGGACAAGATGAAAAATGTTGTCAACGGGCTTAACAACAATCCACCCAGGCTTCCATATAGGTGGAATTCCACAATTAAGTGAACATAGTGATAGAATTGGTCAGACCCAAAAGATATAATGGTGTATGCTCGAGGAATCAACCACGAGCAAGACAACATTACGAACATCATTGGTTCTGATTTGATTTGACGATAGCCCATACTCAAATCAAGGATTGGATAAGAAAATAGCACCGACAACTGATCACGAGGATCAATCAGCGAGGATATCATCTTTCTTCAACACACACACACACACACAAGGATATCCCTTCAGAAAGAACCAATTTCGGCAAAGCTTTTTATCTTCCAACTCTCCAAGTTGTTGTTTAGCTTAACCAACTACCTCAGGGGTATCCAACACAGGTTCTTGGAGAAAGGGTGGTTTGGAGGAAAACCAACTTGATCACGAACTCAACATAGCGGTCAGGTGACAACTAGTAACACTTCCGAGAAGATTTTCAGAAAATCATGAACCACCGATATGTTACTAAGCTCGAGAACAATATTGCTTTTCTAGGCAAGACGATGTGATCAAAAGAGCAAAGGATTGACACCATCCTAACTCACTGATCGAACAGTGCACCGGAGTTAAGGACTAGGGGGCACGATCAACCTTAGGGTGATGATTCAATAACCAACACGCTAAGAATGAGATTATTGTCCTTTGACTACCAAGCAACAAGGTTGCTAGGAGTATTGATTTCACACATCATGATTCACTTGTCGGTATTCCAGTTGCGACAACACGAAACCGAGGAGTGAATAATGATGGCGAGAAGTATCACTACGTCAAGAATTCATAAGAGAGGGTGCAATTCTCATGACATTCCTGACATAAAGTGGGTAATACTTCAGGGTAGAACAGACCAAAAGCTTGATTGCATTTGATCTGCGGAATACAACTGCTTTGACCCAATCCTAGAAATGGATGAGGTACTGGAGTTTGTTTCTCCTAGTCATTCCAGAATAGAATGGCTTGACGGACCACAAGAATAATAAGCATCGATAACACTGATGCACAATGACTCCTGACTATCAATTGATAGACGATGGTCGGAATACAAATGAAGAGGGACAACTCAAGGGAACACATATCTTTCTGAGTTGTGGATGCATAGATTAATATGTCAAAAAACCAAGTTCAACAGGTTTCTTCCAGATAACCCATGCAGAAAGGTAGAACTGGCAGAATCACAATATAGAATGGGGAACTCGTCGAGAGCACTCTTGTTGTGATCTTTTGGTTCAAAGAACTTCTGCTATAAGAAGTTCATGGTATTCGAAAGAAGGAAATACCACAGACCTCGAGGACTATCACAAGGTTACTAATATCATAAAGGAACTAGCAAACACTATCAACAGGAGGTAAGTAGAGTGAATCTCGGGTTCAAGAACCCAGGAATAGAATACCTACTGTCGTGGAATTGTCACGGCAGATGTCCTCTTGCAAGGACTTAGTCGTGGAGCCATCGCAACTAGGAAGCTTAAAGGGGTTAATCGGGACAAAGGACACGAGAGGTTTATACTAGTTCGGCTCCTTGCGGTGAAGGAAAGCCTACGTCTAGTTGGGTTGGTATTGCTTGATGTTTCGATGACCAGGGAGCGAGATACGCTATGCCCGGTTCTCGATTGGTTGTTTTTTGCCCTAAGCCGCCAGCAGGTCGTCCCCTTATATACACGGGTTGACGCCCGGTGGCCTACAGAGTCCCGGCCGGCTTATAAACAATGTCCAGCTTGGTGACTAGTTAAATCTACCTTATGATACAAGTCATGCCATTATGGCGGTTTACTACAACGGGCCTTAAGTCGCCTGTGGGCCTTAGGCCCTTTATTGAACCGCCATCTTCATGCTTGGTCTTGGGCTTCTTTTTGGTGAATCTTCTTATCGTAACCCGGCCCCTCCTGGGCGGCTTACACAAATAGTTATATCCCCAACATTAGGCCCCATATTGATTTGAACCTGTTCATGTCAATCTTAAAATACCTTGAAACATAAATCTTGATCTTACATTGTGCAAAAGACTTTCTTTAACCCGCCGTGACGTCATTTTCTGGATCCGTGTTGACCCGCCATGACGTCATCTTTCCTTTTTTATTCCACTGTATTGTCCAACGGATCTCTGTCTTTATTGACTGTTCCGAAAATCAAGGCGTCGGGGCCGCTGGATAATAATTCTTATCTCCTCGTTTCCAGCGCCGTCTTAGTTATCCTCTCCTTATAAATAGGCGCGACCTAGGTTTCCCATTCTCCTTCTTCCAGTCATCTTCTTCCTCTTGCCTCCTCTCGAGCTCCGCCGCCGCCGCCGTCGACCTTCTTGTCCTCACTGTCCCAGGCCGCTGCATCAACCCGACTCGGTTCAGAAAACGACGGCGAGCTTTCGCAGCTCCTCCAGATCCGTAAGTTCCCTTCCCTTCCTTGCTTAGATCCGCATTAGAAACTTCCTCGAGTTCGTCGGAGTTCATCACCATTGGAGCCAAACCTTTGCTAGTTTTCCTCCTAGATGCCTCTTCCGATCTGAGAATGATATAAAATAGCCGCGGTAGTTGTTTTCGCACTTGTCTTGGATAAAAAATAGATCCCTTTCTCTGTATGAAAGCCTCATTCGAGTTTATGAACACATCTGCGTCAGTTTTTAGGTCTAGAACACTTTCTTATCAGAACAGTCCTTTGATCTCAAATTATAGCAGAAGATTATGAAATCTGTTTTTATCACCCGGAAAACTTCTTCTTGTTAAATGCCCTTAAACAAAACTGTCCAGGTGTCCGGTTTAAATGCATACCACTGATCTGTGAACCTTGCCTAATTCTCATATCTTTAAGAATTTTGAACTGCTCTTAATGCTTGTAGCGGCTTAAATATTATTGCCCAGTTATCCTTATATCATTAGGCCCCTTCATAAGCCGCTACCTTCAGTAATTTGGATATTTTCTCCCGGGTTAAAATTTGAACCGGAACTTCTTATTTTGTAATAGGCCAACTGTTGTCATGGCTCTTAAAGCGACCAAAGCTCCTCAGAACCTGCAATCGGGTCCCATCCACGTCACTAAGAGTAAACGGCTGAGTTTGTGAAGTCTCGCCATCCGCCAAAAAAGGAGGTCATGTCTTATCGTGTTCCTGACCCATCTGAAGAGAAGCCTCAACCCAAAGAAGGGGAGGTGATAGTTTTCACGGGATTTTCCCCTCCCGGCTCAAAGTTCTTCAGAGAAGTTTTGAATTTCTTTGATCTTAGACCTCAAGACATTGGACCCAATTCCGTGTACAATCTTTGCAATTTTCAAGTCTTCTGCGAGGTGTACCTGGGAGAGGAGCCAAGTCTACTTTTGTTCAGAGAACTTTTTTACTTGAACCGGCAGAATGAACGTGCCAACGGGCCTAGTCTTGAACTTGGAGGTATCTCGATCCAGCGACGGAGAGACTGCCTGTTTCCTTATGCTGAGTTGCCGAGTCACCCAAAAATTGGAATCGGACATGGTTCTACTTGTCAGACACTTCTCGGTGATGAGAAGCCTCTCGCCGACTTCGCGCCACGTGCCTTGAGTCCAACCATCCACTGGCGGATAAACTAACCACTGTTGAACGTCTGCCTCTTAATCCCACCATCAAGAAGATTAAAGCCCTTTTGGGGAATGGTTTAAATGGCATCGATCTGGTCCGAGCCTAGGTTACTTGGCGGATACTCCCATTAAGCCGCTGCTCCGGCTTAATGCGTACTTATACATGCGAAAAGAACGACCCAATGCGTCATAGTCCTGACGACCTACCAGACGATGTGGCGGATGCTACAACCCGATCCACTCTTGAAGGAGGGCATCACACTAGCAATGCCTTGGTTTACTTCCTTCGCAAAAAGAACACGCCCCTGCAGAAGTTATCAATCTTAATAAATATTCCTTAACATGTTTACCTTCTTTGTACTTATAATTCCTTATATTTTTCCACAGGCTGGTGATAATTCCTGGAAGGTCAAATATGACCACGAGGCTGCCCAACAAGCCAGGGCAGCCAAGAAAACCGAAAGGAAAGACGCCAAGATGGGAACTTCAAAGAAGAAGAAACCCAGCGCCTCCGATTTGCTCAAATTGGATGACTCTTCTTCAGATGAGGAAGAGGCAATCCCTTACTCTCTTAACTCCTTTTGTTACTATTTTATTGATATTTCCGCCTTTCAGGAGGATACTGGGAACAACCAAGCTCCTGGTGAAGAGGTAACTATAATATCCTCCGACTCAGAGCCTTTGCCAAAGCACAAAACCCGACGGGTGACCCGGAAAGTAAGATTTTCACATCCTCTAGCTTATCAAGATCCTCAATTTCTTTTGAAGCAACAACAGCTTGAAAGCGGAGGCAAACCCGACCAAGAAGGATGCAGAGCTCTCTTAGGCTTACCCGACGTGAGCATGAAGCGTCGGATCGAGGTCATCTCCGCCTTACGCTCTGCTTATCCTTTGGCGGGTTTAATTCGTCAACCTCTCAATTCATCGACTCAATTATCAGGATACCTCTCCTTCCTCCGTGAGTCTATGCAATCCAACATGCCGCCTTCAAGACTGCCTCGGTAATATACCTTTGTTATCCTTATGCTTTGCCTTACTCATATTTTGTACTCACCCTCTGTTTTGTCCACGAAGCAGGTGAAGCCAGTAAGAGGGCAAAAAGAATAAGCCATCCAAGACCCGTAGCAATCGAGCGGAACTTGGAACAACTGCCTCGATGCTTCTACTCATCACCGCCTCGACCCGCCTATGAAATTCCAACGCCATCTTCGACCTACCGCCAAGATACTTTTAACAGCTCCGATAATCTGAAATTCCTAGCCCGGTCAAGACGATCGACCCGAAATTGTAATCTTGAAAAGCCAAGATGTTGAACCGGCGGTTTCATCGTCTTGTCCTTGCGGATGTAACGCCAAGGAAGAACTTGTCAAACACCGGAAGACCAAACAGACATCGCTGATTATGCTCACTTAAGCATTGGTGATATAGTCTCGAGCTATCTGAATCAAGTGCATAACAGCCGCGACACAGAAATTGACATGGTGAAACAAATACAACATAAATCGAGGTATAACTTATACTATTTCTCCTGAATCATACTTCTCAGACCAGCCCCAAGTCTCGCTTATAAATAAATATGTGTAGACTTAGATACTATAATCGTTAGTTCATCCGGTTTAAAAGAAAGGATATTTAATCCGGTCATGATATGGTAACTTAAAACGCGCGATATACATTAGCCCCCAAGTGTCAAGTAGCTTTACTTGTAAAGTGCTTGAGACTTTAGTATGCTTAATCCAGCATTATAAATTAAAATTTTCTTCAGCATACATTAGCCCCCAAGTGTCAAGTGTCTTTGCTTGCAAAGTGCTTGGGACTTAATGATATCTTACCATAACCTTAATTATAATCCGCATCAATCGCAGGCCTCCACCACCAATTTGAATCGAGATTGCTGACCAAGACTCGTCTGCAGCCCAAGAACTTGAAATTCAAAAGGCCAACTCCAAATTTGTATTCAGCGTCTCTGAACAAGAGAAGTTGAAGAAAAATTTTGATGCAGAGAAGAAAATCTGGGCCGATGAAAAAACCTCACTTGTGACCCGGGCCGAGACAGCAGAAGCAGCTCTGGCCGAAGCAACTGCCGAGCTGTCCGACTTAAAGCACCACATATCTCAAATGGTCTCAGCAATCTTCGGTAAGTTATTATGTATAATCGTGAACATCACCATGGCTTCTTTGATGACTACTTCAAATATTATCTCCGGCTTACCTTATATGTATGAACACAGGCCCCAGGAGCACCACGCTGAAGCAAAATATGCTGATCAAACTTAAGGCAGTGTACACTCTGGTGGAACAGCTATACACCGGGTCACAACGTGCTTTGGCTGTTGTGGCTTTATCAAATGATGCTCCTTATCTCCTGCAGGATGTGCTCAAACGACTTGCCGTGTTACCCCAACGGATTCAGGAGCTAAGGCGGGCATCTGCTAGAGCCGGGGCCATAGCCGCCTTAAGTCGGGCCAAAGCGTTGCTGAGCTAGACCTGGCAGACGTTGCTCTTGGATATCCCAGTTTGAAGGAGGATGGCTATGTATTCAATGAATCAGACTTCACCACCTGTGTGAGAGTCGTACGTCCTGTGGCCACCATCATCGGCAATGATATTGATCTTACTAAGTATCAGCTGGGTTATGACAACGAGAACCGGAGGATTCCAACTCCGCGTTATGATGACGCCACCGATCCCTCCAACTCGTAAGCATACCTTTGCTCCTGAAGTTGACCCGCCAATTTAATAGATGATGAAGCTGAATTTGAAGCCTTAAGCGGCATTGATCGACCTCATCAACCTTCCGAGACAAAACAATGTATTTAAGAGGCGGAGAAGGATAACCCGGAATCTTCAAGCCCACCAAAGGAGTAACCCGCCTGGTGCTATGTCTTTGAAAAAATGATGCTTCATTATTCAGACTCGGGGAGTCTTGTAATAGGGTAGAAAAACCTCTTACACTCTCATGCCTTCGCGCATGTTTGTAGTGCTTAATATTGTCATAAACCGCTGTCGTTGTATACTACTGGCTTATGTGAATTGTTCCTTGACGTCCAAAACTTTCTTGCTTTATCCTGTGTATAAAACAAAAAACAGAATTCCCTTGGCGTCTTACCACATCCGGGGTCATATAGAATAGTGATAACCCGGACTATGAACCAAAATAGTATAAAAAGCAGCTGGTTTATGATCATCACCATAATAATATACCTGCTATCTTACTTGAAGCATACCTTACCGGCTTATGTGATCCCAAAAAGCAGACAGTTAAACTTAACTTCTGAAAGTTGGCACATATAATGTTTACGTGGCCATTAATATTATTTACCCTTACAGAGTAAAATAAACTTAATTTTCAAAGGCCTTTGATTCGAATACGATCAGTAGAACCGCTCCAAAGGGGTTAAGCTAAGATTGAGATCGATCATATAGCCCCAATGGCTTGGCGATGCCGATCAAGTGGGTATCGACACTATATTCTCTTTGGTTGAATCGACCTATGTTTGAACAGAAGCCCCGGTGACCATTAGAATTGTTTAATGACGCTGATTCGAATACGATCCACGTCAGACCCAAAGGGGTTAAGCTATGATTCAAATATGATCAAGAAGCCCCCAAGTGGGTTTGGCAGTATGCCGATCAATTGGGTATTGATAGCTATGTTCTCTTTGGTTCGAATACGACCTATGTTTGAACAGGAAGCCCCCAAGTTACCATGGCTAGATTCAGATATGATCATAAGCTGGACCAAAGGGAAAGCCGGATTCAGATATGATCTGCTCCCTGTCGGTTGTTTCCACCACCTGATAAAGAAAATACATAATCCCTGAAGGGTGGAAAGAAAAGAGGTCCCGCTTTATTGCTTTATATAATATATACATTGATAGAAAGAAAAAATAAATATACTCTGAGAGTCGGTGGCTTAAGTATAGTAGGGCCGGAGATGCACTATGTTCCACGGCCGGCGGGTCTCTTCCTCCGATTTACGTGAGTCTTTGTGCTCTCGAACATCGATGAGGTAGTATGAACCGTTGTTGATATTCTTGCTGATCACAAAGGGTCCTTCCCAAGGAGGGGACAGCTTGTGCATATCAGATTGATCCTGGATGAGCCGGAGCACTAAATCGCCTTCCTGAAAAGTTCTGCTTCTAACCCGGCGGCTGTGATAACGTCGCAGGTCTTGCTGATAAATCGTCGAGCGGGCTATTGCCAAGTCACGCTCCTCATCCAACAAGTCAAGTGCATCTTGACGAGCTTTTTCATTATCAGCCTCAACGTAAGCCGCCACCCGGGGTGAATCATGCCGAATATCACTTGGCAGAACCGCCTCTGCTCCGTACACCATGAAGAAAGGTGTATACCTGTAGATCTGTTAGGCGTTGTGTTGATGCTCCATAGCACAGAGGGTAACTCCTCCACCCAACAACCTGGAGTTCGCTGCAAGGGAACTAAGAGCCAGGGTTTGATACCTTTCAAGATCTCTTGATTAGCTCTTTCTGCTTGACCATTAGATTGAGGGTGAGCAACAGCCAAACATCAAGCGGATGTGCTCTTGTTGATGAACTCTTCCATGGCACCCTTGGAGAGATTAGTACCATTATCAGTTATAATGCTGTGTGGAAAACCAAAACGAAAGATCACCTTTTTCATGAACTGAACCGCCGTGGATGCATCACACTTACTGACCGGCTCTGCTTCAACCCACTTGGTGAATTTATCCACTGCCACCAACAGGTGTGTCTTCTTATCCTTAGACCTTTTGAAAGGTCCAACCATGTCAAGCCCCTAGACTGCAAACGGCCAAGTAATTGGAATCATCCTCAATTCTTGAGTCGGCACATGAGCTCGTCGTGAGAATTTTTGACATCCGTCACATTTGCTGACCAGATCCTCCGCATCAGCATGAGCCGTCAGCCAATAGAAACCATGACGAAAAGCCTTGGCCACCAGAGATTTTGAACCGGCATGATGATCGCAATCTCCTTCATGAATCTCACGAAGTATCTCCTGACCCTCCGCAGGCGATACGCAACGTTGAAACGCCCCAGTGACGCTGCGGTGATGCAATTTGCCATGAACAATTGTCATGGATTTGGACCGCCTGGTAATTTGTCTTGCCAAGGTCTCGTCCTCAGGCAACTCTCCCCGGGTCATATAGGCCAAATATGGAACTGTCCAATCTGGGATGGCGTGGAGAGCCGCCACCAGCTGTGCCTCTGGGTCTGGCACCGCTAGCTCTTCCTCTGTAGGCACTCTGACAGAAGGGTTATGCAAAACGTGAAGAAAGGTGTTAGGCGGTACCGGCTTACACTGAGACCCCAGCCGACTCAAAGCATCTGCCACCTCATTCTTCCTTCGGTCAATGTGCTCTACTTGATAACCTTTGAAGTGCCCGGCCACCGCATCAACTTCACGACGATAAGCCGCCATAAGGGGATCCTTGGAGTCCCACGTGCCTGACACCTGTTGAGCGACGAGGTCTGAATCGCCCAAGCACCTTACCCGGCTCAAATTTATCTCTTTGGCCATCCGGAGGCCATGGAGTAAAGCCTCGTATTCAGCTGCATTGTTAGTACAGGGAAACATAAGCCGGAGCACATAGCAAAATTTGTCACCTCGGAGGGAAGTTAAAATGACTCCAGCCCCCAAGCCTTCCAATTGCCTGGACCCATCGAAGTGAATAGTCCAATACGTGTTATCTGGCTTCTCCTCTGGTGCCTGCAACTCCGTCCAATCATTGATAAAGTCCACCAAAGCTTGAGACTTGATAGTTGTGCATGGCATATACTTCAAACCGTGAGGCCCAAGCTCAATGGCCCACTTGGCGACTCATCCTGTGGCTTCCTGTTTCGATGATGTCCCCAAGGGGATGTAACTTACTACGCTTATAGGATGCCCTCGAAGTATCGCTTAGCTTCCAACTTGCCATGAACACCCCATAAACAAGTTTCTACCAACGCGGATATCTTTGCTTGGACTCTATGAGCACCTCACTGATGTAATAAACCGGTCGTTGAACCGGATGCTCCTTGCCAGCCTCCTTATGGTCCACCACGATGGCAACACTAACAGCTCGTGAGTTGGCAGCAACATACAACAAAGAACGGCTCTTTATCAATGGGAGCCGCGAGAACCGCGGCTCGCATAATTGTCTCTTTAAATCTTCAAAGGCAGCATCAAGAGCCTCCTCACCTGCATAAAAGTGTCTGCTTTCTTCATCATCGACATGATGGTAGAGCCTTCTCACCTAACCGCTTATGAATCGGCTTAGCAGCCACGCGACCCGCCAATCGCTGAACATCATTGATGCACGCCGGTTTAGCCAGAGAGGTAATCGCTTTGATCTTCTCGTGTTAGCTTCAATGCCCTGCTTGAGACCAGAATCCCAAAAGTTTGCTGCAGTACACCAAATACACACTTGTCCGGGTTAAGCATCATCTTATAGACCCGGAGATTATCAAAGGTTTCCTTTAAATCAGATATCAAGGTTTCCTTCTCTCGACTTCACCACAATGTCATCCACATAAGCATGAACATTGCGCCCAATCTGATTGTTGAGACAATTTCAGACACACCGCTGATAAGTATCCTCGAGCACTCTTGAGCCCAAATGGCATAGATACATAGCGAAGGCTCCAAACGGAGTAATGAAAGCCGCCTTCTCCTGGTCCTTAATCGCCATCTTGATCTGATGATAACCAGAGTAAGCATCCAAAAACTCAAACGTCAAGAACCCGCTATAGCATCAATGATTTGATCAATGCAGGTAGAGCAAAAGGATCACCGGACAAGCTTTATTTAAGTCCGTAATCTACACACATCCGCCAGTGCCGTTCTTCTTGAGCACAAGCACCGGTTAGCCAACCACTCCGGTGAAAGACTTCATGATGAACCCGCCGCTAAGAGCCGAAATACCTCCTCCCGATAGCTTTTCATCTTTCCTCATTGAACCGCCGAAGAAATTGCCTGACCGGCTTATACTTCGGATCAATATTAAGAGTGTGCTCAGCGAGTTCTCTCGGGACACCCGACATGTCAGAAGGTTTCCATGCAAAGATGTCCGGTTCTCACGGATGAACTCGATGAGCGCGCTTTCCTATTTGGGATCCAAATTGGTACTGATGCTGAACTGCTTGGAAGAGTCACCTGGAGTGAAGTCGACCAGTTTTGTCTCGGCGGCCGACTTAAATTTTAACGCTGGGTCTTGCTTCATGGTTGGCTTCTTTAGAGAGGTCATATCCGCCGGATCAACATTATTTTGATAAAACTTCAGCTCCTCTTCGGCACAAACAGATTCAGCATAAGCTGCATCGCCTTCTTCGCATTCCAAGGCTACCTTTCGACTCCCATGCACCGTGATGGTGCCCTTATAACCCGGCATCTTGAGCTGTAAATAAATATAACACGGTCGTGCCATGAACTCGGCATAAGCCGGTCGTCCAAACAGAGCGTGATACGGGCTCCTGATTTTGACTACCTCAAACGCCGGTTTCAGCCCCGAATCATATTCATCTCCAAAGGCTACTTCAAGCTCGATCTTACCAACTGGATATGCCGATTTACGTGTACCACCCCATGAAAGACAAAGTGTTGGGCGCCCTCAAGTCCTTATCACCAAACCCATGCGCGAAAGGTCTCATAATAGAGAATATTGATGTTGCTTCCTCCGTCCATGAGTACCTTAGTGAATTTATATCCACCAACCCGAGGGGCCACCACCAAGGTTAACCGACCGGGTTATCAACCCGGAGGGGGTGATCTTCCCTGCTCCATATGATGGGCTGCTCTGACCATCTCAAATAGCGGGGAACCGCCGGCTCAACAGAATTCACAGCCCTCTTATGAATCTTACCGTCACGTTTGCACAAGTTAGTGGTGAACACATGGTATTGCCCACCATTCACTGCTTTGGATGGCTCGATAACTGACCGCCGCTGCTGTGCCCCTTGACCGGGCTGCTGTTGATTATAGCCACCTTGACTGGAACTTGAACCGCCACCCGGGCCATGAAAGCCTCCGGCCCCTGAGCCGCTGCCTGATCCGTGAGTGCCATCAAACATGTTGGAATTCTTGAAAGCCTTCATGATCGCGCAGTCTTTCCATAAGTGGGTGGCGGGACGCTCCCGAGTACCGTGTCTCGGGCGAGGCTCATTCAGAAGCTGCTCAAGAGATGGGCCTGAGCCACCGGATCGAGGGGGTGGTCTCCCCTTATGTTTCTGGTTGTTACCTTGTGCATTAGCATTGGCCACAAACTCCGGGTTACCCTCCGCCTTACGCTTGTTGTCCTTGACTTACCGGGTTATGTCTTGACCCTTTCCATTGCCGTTCTTCTTTCCCTTCCTGTCTTTTCCTCCTCGACGCTGGATCATTGGTAGTATCGAATCGGCGATTTGACCCAGTGCTGCCATCAGCGCACCCATATCATTGCAATCACGCTTAAGGCGCCCCACTTCGCTTCAGCCGCTCAAACGACAATTTCGATGGAGCATAAGTACCGCAGAGCGGCATCCATCTTATCGATGAGTGTATTATTTCCTTGACCCGGCGCACCCAATGAGTTGTGGATTCACCCTCCTCCTGCTACAATTGGTCAAGTCCACAATTGACATAGACTGCTTGCAAGTGTCCTTGAAGTTCGGATAAACCGGCCTTTAGCTCGCCCATGAATTGATGGAATTGGGAGGCGACTTCAAGACCGGCCGCTCCATCTAACATCATGGTGAAATACTTAGCCATTGCTGCGTCGCGACCTCCAATAGCTCCATGGCCATCTCGTAACTTTTGATCCATGCCCCGGCTGTAAGTCGGCCGTGTAATTCGGCACCTTCGAGGTCCCTTGAAATCCTTGGGCAGACGTACATCCCGCAGAGCCGGCACTGCATAAGGGACACCATCGGTTCTAGTGGCCACTCCTGCCCAATGTAAGTCGCTTGATACTGGGAGACCTTCATATGCCGCCTGTTGAGCCGCTTAATCGAGCCGCCTGCTCGTCCTCCCCGATGCAATCGGTCTCAGACGGGTTATAGCCACCGAGCTGGTGACGACGCGGGGCGTTGCTTGATAAAGCTTCTGACTCCATATGCCTGTTGTAACTCGGGCTCCGGTTTTAAAGAGGTGCTAGCCAAGGCTGAGGAGTCGAATGAATCCTGTCCCTGCTGTAAGAATAGGTCTCCTGCTGTGCCAAGGCCGTCTGAATAAGATCTCTGACCCTTCGGGTTTCCACCGCCGTCGGGTCATCACCGTCCACGCGCCGATGTTGCTATCAAGTTCTCCATGGGGTTGGAGAAGTGGCCCGGTGGTATTGGTATATATCGGGGCGGGGCCATACTCCCATGAGGAGGTGCCGTCTCTCTGGGCTGAACCGGCCCTCCAGCTCCGGGTGTCATAAACTGATTGGCTTCAGGCGGGTTGCTGGGACCAGCTTCGGGTGTCGTGAAAAGATTTCAAGGATCGAAAACCGGAGGCAGACGGCACTGGGTTTTCTGATGTCTCCTTCTCATGACCTCATTGGATGCGTTCAGACTCATATTAAGCTGAAAAGCCTCGACCGAGTCGCTGCGTCAAATGCGCCCAAAGCCGCCGCCCATAGCTAACTTTGGTGTCCTCACCGCCAAGGCCTCCTTGGCTAGGGCTATCTCCTCACGCACCTTGGCCACCTCCGCGTTATGTTCACCTGGATTTGCAGGAATAACCGTGGTGGTTAACAGGGCCGCCAACTTGTCCATAAGATCCATCAAGACTGAGCGAAGCGGCGACAGGCCTCCTCGCCCGCCGCCTCGACCCGACGTTATTGCTATTGCAGCCGTCGAGTTTTGACTGGGTTGAGTACCAGCCATGAAGACTCCTGCCCAGCTCGACGGCTCATAGAAATCCGGAATGGTAGAGTCGTCAGAACAGCCCCCAAGCATGCCCTCTTGGACCTGATACAAAGAATCTGTTGAACCGGAGGATGAATCGTCATCCGATGGGACGGCCATCTCTCCGCCATCTTTAGATCCTTCAGAAAGTGCCTCTCCGTGAACACAACCCACGAAGGCACGCTTCATGACAGGTTGAACTCGGGCGGGTTTCGCACGCTGAGCCGCCTCGACGAGGTCGGTGCAGCTTGTCCGGCTCCGGCCCGCTCACCAATCCGCCGATGAAGACGTGGATTCCGCCAAAGGGGACCCGGTACCAGACTCAATTGAGTCGGCCTCGGGGCCCCACCTTCGTTGTCGATGTAGGTCTTGCCGCGACGACTCTTGGTCATCCGCCCATCACAGATCCCTTGAGCCCTTCGGCTGCCCTTCAAGAACTCAACTCCACGGCGCCGGCCCCACGGTGGGCGCCAACTGTAGTGGAATTGTCACGGCAGATGTCCTCTTGCAAGGACTTAGTCGTGGAGCCATCGCAACTAGGAAGCTTAAAGGGGTTAATCGAGACAAAGGACACGAGAGGTTTATACTAGTTCAGCTCCCTGCGGTGAAGGAAAGCCTACGTCTAGTTGGTTTGGTATTGCTTGATGTTTCGATGACCAGGGAGCGAGATACGCTATGCCCGGTTCTCGATTGGTTGTTTTTGCCCTAAGCCGCCAAAGAGGTCGCCCCTTATATACACGGGTTGACGCCCGGTGGCCTACAGAGTCCTGGCCGGCTTATAAACAATGTCCGGCTTGGTGACTAGTTAAATCTACCTTATGATACAAGTCATGCCATTATGGCGGTTTACTACAACGGGCCTTAAGTCGCCTGTGGGCCTTAGGCCCTTTATTGAACCGCCATCTTCATGCTTGGTCTTGGGCTTCTTTCTGGTGAATCTTCTTTGCGTAACCCGGCCCCTCCTGGGCGGCTTACACAAATAGTTATATCCCCAACACCTACTACTAAGTGGCATCACGGGATGCTTTCGAGAATGATGGCCAAAATCATCGCACTGGGACACTAAACATGGCTAGATTACTACATGGTTCTATAAGACACCTAGGGTCATAATAATAGCTCCAACATATATGTCGAGGCAATAGAGTATCAGCAATTAGTGTGATTAACCTGGCCTAAAGGAGCATTGAAACCAGAGGGAAAGGATTTTGCAAATGCATCAGATTGTTTAGAAACCTAGGACGACTCTGACAGCATAACGACTGTAAATGCTCGAAAAGATTTGAGACATCCAAAAAGGTGGCATAACCACTCGATCATCATAATATCAAGGTTTTGAGATCAACTATGAATACACGGAAGTAGTAGGAACCCAACTGAAGCTTATAACATCCAATCATATAGGTCTACGGATTAGTAACACGTGATCCTGTTAGAAAGAAGAGAAAGCCTAGTTCCTTAATCCCCGTAGAAAATAAGAGGATGACTCAGATCAGAAGGGCATAAGGTAAAGGAGTAAAAAGAGCCTTTCGTTCCCTTCCACAATCAATTCCCTTATATAACTAAAGCATTTCTAGACTCAACTTCGACCAGTTTGGCTTGGTAAACCTACAGGCAGTCAGGCTCTGATACCAAAGCTGTCAGGACCCCGACTCAATGCCACACCGATCTAGCATGTAACACCTCATATCACTTTGTGGCCTCACGCACGGTATTCCCACGGTGTCGCCTTACCAGGCCCGGGACCATTTGCACCTTTTGGCACACGTATATGATAATGTCGCTAGCATCCATATGACAAGGAGCCCGGGCTGACATGGCTAGTTGTGAACCCAAAGTGGCACTAACTTACATGGACATGCATACATGACCCAACAACGAACATGTCGATCATCAGCGAGTGAATCCGGGCTGTAGCAGCTGGGCTAGAAGGACTCCACAAGACACCGCGTGACATTTCCCTGAAGGGACAGACACAGGAACGAAGAAGGACACATGCCGGCCAGCCTAAGTGTTCCGGAGCAGTAGCAAGCTACCAAGGCTCAATGGAAGCACTAGGAGACATTTCCCAGTAAGAGAGGCTACCAAGGATAAACAACTAGATAGTCAGATCCCACACATATCAAGCATTTCAATAACATACACACAATATGCTCGATATGTGCACACACAACATGGCATCACAACATGACTCTACAACTCAAGTATTTATTCAATAGGCTCCGGGGAGCGAGATATTACAAACTTGGGTCTCACGACCCAACATTCAGAGCATACAAGTCAAAGCACAAGCGGAAGCTTAGCATGTCTGAGTATAGACAACTACAAATGAAAAAGGCTGAGAAACCTGACTATCTACTAGATCCTGCCGAGGTACAAGATCGTAGCTGAGGTAACAAGCTAAACGTCAAAGTCCACGTGGAACTACTAGTGAAACTAAAGTCTCTCTGCAAAAAACATAAAAAAAAAAGGCAAACGTGAGTACAAATGTACCTAGCAAGACTTACATCAGAACTATCTACATATGCATCATTATCAACAAAAGGATGGTGGGGTTTAACTGCAGCAAGCCAGCTTTGACTCGGTGGCTATCCTGAACTACGACTACAAGTAACTCTTTTGAGGTGGCGCACACGTGTCCACATATCCACCATACCAATACACCACTATGGATCCGCTCCCGTCTCCCTACGAGAACGCCATCCATAGTACTCATGCTTATCTTGCGTATTTTAGAGTACCCACTTTCACTTGTCTATGAACTGTATAGGCAACCCAGAAGTCCTTCACCACGGACACGGCTATTCGAATAGATGATGTTAACCCTGCAGGGGTGTACTTCTTCACACACGCTCTCACCACTTACTGCCATGTACACGTCATGTATCTCGACAACCTTCAAGCGGAAGCCTCGCGAGGGTGTCGGCCACGGCCTACCTAAACACTCAAGTATCTAGTCCAGGTTTATCGCCTATTCAGGTTCCATCCGCAGGGAATCCGGCCGAGGTTTCCACATACGGCCCCGAACGATGTGAGCAGGGTTCCCGAGACACCAAACGGGCGCCCGGTACACCGTGCCACGTGCCTACCGCATCACAGCCCACCCCGCGGGTCAGCGCTACACACGGCCTCCAGCATACTTCAAACACCAGAAACTACTTGCAACTCCTGGACAGAGGACAAGGGTGGTTAAGAAGCCGAGAGAGTCAATTAAGGATCCCAATGTGTGGTAGTAGCTGTTCATGGATCACAAACACAGAACTCAGTTCCTGAGGACGGTTTCAATGAGACAACCCACCATGTACTCCTACATGGCCTCTCACAGCTACCTTTACCAAATTGTGTTCACACACTTTGCTCACACATAGTAGGACATGTTTACACACCTCCGATTCATCCCCGATGAATCAGACCTGACTCAACTCTAAGCAGTAGCAGGCATGACAAACAAGCATTAATGAGTAGGCACAACAGGGCTCAAACAACTCCTACTCATGCTAGTGGGTTTCATATATTTACTGTGGCAATGACAGGTCATGCAGAGGAAAGGGGTTCAGCTACCGCAGCATGTAACAGTTGAAACGGTGTTGTCCTAATGCAGTAAAAGAGAGCAGGAGCGAGAGAGTGGGATTGTATCGGAATGAACAAGGGGGTTTTGCTTGCCTGGAACTTCTGAAGATAATATAGCTCTTCATCGGTGTCATCGAACTCATCGTCGGAAGCACGTCTATCGAGAGGGGACAAATACCAGCAACAGAGAAGGAAAACACAATCAATGCAGTGCAAAATATGATGCATGATCATGGCATGTCAATATGCTGTGTTTTGAGCTAATGCAACTATCAACATGTTAAATGGAGTTGGTTTGAACCCTAGGTTCAAATTCAAACTCCGTATGTGAGAGTTTAAATGCCATTTATATGATTTGGCCTAAACAGCAGCCATGAGTTGTTCTAACATGCATGAAAGTGGTACAGATGGATAGATTGGATTTTTCTAATCATTTTTCATATATAACTTATTTCATTCTGAGCTACGGTTGATTTTCTATGATTTTTAGAAGTGTTGGCTATTTTCTGGAATTTCCTGTAAAAGAATAAATCCAGAAAAAGTGTTACTAAGATCGACCTTTGCGTCCACCGTGGACGCCAAGAGGTCAACGGGCGGTCCAGTCAAACCGACCAGTGGGTCCCAGCGTGTCGTGGTAATTAGCCTAGCTAATTTTTTGTTAGCACTAAAACTAATTTAGTTAGCAGACGGGCCCCACCTGTCATGGACTCAGGGGGAAGTCAACCTGGGCCCACACGAAGTCAACCAGGGTCAAGCGCGGTCTGATACGTCTCCGTCGTCTCTACTTTTCCAAACACTTTTGCCCTTGTTTTGGACTCTAACTTGTATGATTTGAATGGAACTAACCCGGAGTGACGCTGTTTTCAAAGAGAATTGCCCATGATGTTGTTTTATGCGCGAAAACAAAAGTTCTTGGAATGACCAAACTCCATGGAATATCTTAGAATAAATAATAAAAAATCCTCGCCAAAGATGAAGACCAGGGGGCCCACACCCTGTCCACGAGGATGGGGGGCGCGCCCCCCTCCTGGGCGCGCCCCCTACCTCGTGGGCCCCCTGGAGACCCTCCGACGCCAACTCCCACTCCATATATTGGCTTTCGGGGAGAAAAAAATCAGAGGGAAAGTTTCATCCCGTTTTATGATACGGAGCCGCCGCCAAGCCCTAATCTCTCTCGGGAGGGCTGATCTGGAGTCCGTTCGGGGCTCCGGAGAGGGGGATTCGTCGCCGTCGTCATCATCAACCATCCTCCATCACCAATTTCATGATGCTCACCGCCGTGCGTGAGTAATTCCATCGTAGGCTTGCTGGACGGTGATGGGTTGGATGAGATTTATCATGTAATCGAGTTAGCTTTGTTAGGCTTTGATCCCTAGTATCCACTATGTTCTGAGATTGATGTTGCTATGACTTTGCTGTGCTTAATGCTTGTCACTAGGGCCCGAGTGCCATGATTTCAGATATGAACCTATTATGTTTTCATGAATATATGTGTGTTCTTGATCCTATCTTGCAAGTCTATAGTCACCTATTATGTGTTATGATCCGACAACCCCGAAGTGACAATAATTGGGATACTTCTCGTGATGACCATAGTTTGAGGAGTTCATGTATTCACTATGTGCTAATGCTTTGTTCCGTTCTCTATTAAAAGGAGGCCTTAATATCCCTTAGTTCCCAATAGGACCCGCTGCCACGGAGGGTAGGACAAAAGATGTCATGCAAGTTCTTTTCCATAAGCACGTATGACTATTTACTGAATACATGCCTACATTACATTGATGAGTTGGAGCTAGTTCTGTGTCACCCTATGTTATGATCATTACATGACGAACCACATCCGCATAATTATCCATCACTGATCCGGTGCCTACGAGCTTTCCATATACTGGTTTACGCTTATTTACTTTTCCGCTGCTACTGTTACAATCACTACAAAATACCAAAAACATTACTTTTGCTGTCTTTACTTTTGCTACCGTTACCACTACTATCATATTACTTTGCTAATAAACACTTTGCTGCAGATATTAAGTTTACAGGTGTGGTTGAATTGACAACTCAGCTGCTAATACTTGAGAATATTCTTTGGCTCCCCTTGTGTCGAATCAAAAAATTTGGGTTGAATACTCTACCCTCGAAAAATGTTGCGATCCCCTATACTTGTGGGTCATCAAGACCTTTTTCTGGCGCCGTTGCCGGGGAGCATAGCTCTATTCTTTGAGTCACTTGGGATTATATCTGCTGGACACTATGAAGAACTTGAAAGACGCTAAGAGAACAATTTATCCCTCAACTACGAGGGGAGGTAAGGAACTGCCATCTAGCTCTGCACTTGATTCACCTTCTGTTATGAGCAAGCTAGTGACACCTAAACCTGCTTCTGCTATTCGTTCCGATATGTCGCATGTTATTGATGATGCCACTTCTGCTATGCATGATACTTATGATGAAACTACTTCTATGCTTGATACTACTGTGTCCCTTGGTGAATTTCTAGATAAACAAACTGCTATGGTTGGAGAGAAAGAAATTATTGAAACTGAATACAATGATGAAAGTGATGATGAAAATATTCCTGCTATTCCTGAGGGTTATCTTTTTTATGCTGAATCTTCTGCAGCTATTTTTGCTTGTAAGGATAGATATGAACTTAAGAGGCTGCTAGTTAAATGGAGTAAAGAATCTCTTAGAGATAGGATGAGACCTGACCCTGATTTTGCTACTTCACCTATCTGTGTTCCTGATAAGGATTATTATGAATCCTCTGTTGATCCAGATATAATTACTTCGGTTGAATCTGATCCTTTTTATGGCTATGAATCTGAAACTGTTGTGGCACATCTTACTAAGTTAAATGATATAGCTGCCCTGTTTACTAATGATGAGAGATCACGCTACTTTTATATACTCAAAATATTTCCGTTCTCATTAAAGGGTGATTCTAAGATATGGTTTAATTCTCTTGATCCCGATTGTGTGCGTAGTCCCCTGTGATATGATTTATTACTTCTCGCTAAATATTTCCTGCTCATAAGAAACAAGCTGCTTTGAGGGAAATATACAACTTCGTGCAAATTAAAGAAGAAAGTCTCCCACAAGCTTGGGGAGGCTTCTCAAGTTACTTAATGCTTTGCTCGATCATCCTCTTAAGAAACCTGAAATACTTGATATCTTTTATAATGGACTAACCGATGCTTCCAGAGATTACCGGATAGTTGTGCTGGTTCTCTTTTCAGGAAAGAACAACGGATGAAGCTGAAATTCTATTGAATAATATGTTGACAAATGAAAATAATTGGGCACCTCCCGAGCCAACTCCCAAGCCAGCTCCCGAGCCAATTCTCGAGCCTATTCCTAAACCAACTCAAGAAGAGAGGTGTTCTATTTCTCACCTCAAGATATGCAAGAGGCAAAGAAATCTATGAAATAAAAAGGTATTAAAGCTGAAGATGTTAAGAATTTACCTCCTATTGAAGAAATACAAGGTCTTAATTTACATCTTTGTTGAAGAAGTGTATGATCTCAATTCTTTATTCATCAAGAACCTCCCGATCCCGATATCCCGACACGTAGTAAAGGTAAATTCTCTATAGATATGATAAAGCTGAAGTACCTCCTACTAAAATTGCTAGTCGATGCTTGGATGAGTTTGATAACTTTATGTTTAAGCAAGATGACTTTAATGCTTATTTTGGTAGACAATTAAAACAGAATACCTTTATGATTAAACGCTTGAGTGAATATATGGCTAATATCGGAGGCGAACTTAAACTTGTTAGCAAACATGCTTCTATGGTTACCACTCAAGTAGAACAAGTACTTAAAGCTCGAAAAGAAGTGCTTGATGAAATGAATAGTAAGAAAATGATTATGCTGTTAGAGTGGCTACTAGAACTGGTAGAATGACTCAGAACCTTTGTATCCTCAAAGGCCACCCTAAGAGAATCGAGCAAGATTCTCGAGAAATAATATTGATGTACCTAGTTCTTCTAAAAGGAAGAAAAAGAAAAATGATAGGACTGTGCAAACTTCTAGTGAACCTATTTCTGAACCACCTGAGAATCCAAATGATATCTCTATGTCTGATGCTGAAACACAATCTGGTAATGGACATGAACCTAGTGAAAATGTTCATGATGATGCTCAACCTAGTAATGATAATGATGTAGAAGTTGAACCTGTTGTTGATCTTGATAACCCACAATCAAAGAATCAACGATATGATAAAAGAGACTTTGTTGCTAGGAAACATGGTAAAGAAAGAGAACCATGGGTTCAGAAACCCATGGCTTTTCCTCCAAAACCATCCAAGAAAAAGGATGATGAGGATTTTGAGCGCTTTGTTGAAATGATTAGACCCATCTTTTATGTATGCGATTGACCGATATGCTCAAAATGAATCCTTATGCTAAATATATGAAATATATTGTTACAAATAAAATAAAGATACCGAAGCTGAAATTTCCACCATGCATGCTAATTATACTTTTAAGGGTGGAATACCAAAGAAACTTGGAGATCCAGAGTACCTACTATACCATGCTCCATTAAGAGAAATTATGTTAAAACTGCTTTATGTGATCTTGGAGCCGTGTTAGTGTTATGCCTCTCTTTTATATCGTAGACTTGACTTGAATAAGTTGACACCTACTGAAATATCTTTGCAAATGGCTGATAAATCAACTGCTATACCTGCCGGTATTTGTGAGGATGTGCTGTTGTGGTTGCAAGCGTTACTATTTTAACGGACTTTGTTATTCTTGATATTCCCGAGGATGATAGTATGTCTATTATTCTTGGAAGACCTTTCCTTAATACTGCAGGGGCTGTTATTGATTGCAACAAAGGCAATGTAACTTTTCATGTTAATGGTAATGAGCATATGGTACACTTTCCGAGGAAACAACCTCAAGTTCATAGTATCAACTCTATTGGAAAAATTCCATCGATTATATTTGGAGGTTTTGAATTTCCTCTCCCTACTGTCAAGAAGAAATATGATATACTTATTATTGGGGATGTCCATATCCCCGTTGAGGTAACATAGTGTTATTCGAAATTTCTCCGGTTCCATGTTAATCGGAATGAGTTTGTTAACAAGACTTGATCAACCTTGTTAGTGGATTCTTTTTGATGAACATGAGATGGATGAAACTAGAAGCACAACCTTCTGTACCCTATTTATATTTTCTGTTTTTTAGTTGAAATAAAGTAAAATAGTATTTTTCTGTCTGTTTCCTGATTTATCCGTGCGATATAAAAATATCCCGAAAATAAAAGTCCTCAGAATGCCATGCCAATTTAATATGATTTTTTCGGAAATATTTGAGGATTTACTGTGCAAAAATTACCGCGGGGGGAGCTGCCACCTGGCCATGAGGGTGGAGGGCACGCCCTACCCCCCTGGGCGCGCCCCCCTGCCTCGTGGGCCCACGGTGGCCCTCATCCACTTATCCCTGCACCCATCTTCTTCCTCTGCCTCACACAAACCCGAAAAACCAACTCAAGCTCGTGTTCCAGACCACTTTTGCTGTGATTTTCGATCTCCTTTCTCAAAGCACCTCTCGCAAAACTGCTTGGGGAGATTATTCCTTGGTATGTGACTCCTCCATTGGTCCAATTAGTTTTTGTTCCAGTGCTTTATTCTTTGCAAACTTGTGCTGCATAGGTGACCATGTTCTTGAGCTTGCATGTCAAATTTATATGGTTCTAAGTAGTTCTAATGCTTGATATATGCTCTAGGCACTTGTATGAGTAGTTGCTATCAATCTTATTGAAGTTGGTTCACTTTTGTTTGAAGTTACTAAAAATTTCAGAATTATTTTTCAGAGAAAACAATATGTTTAGGAAGATGTTCCAAGGTGGTTCTTCAAGGAAGCAAGGTCCTGTGCTTGCAATGCGTGATGCCGACGAGGAACCACCAAGGACGCTCTTGTGAGGCCTCGTGAATGGCCTTCGAAAATTTTATGGATCAAGCGGAATCAAAGAAGAATTTAACGATATTTGCGTAATGCCGGTCTTGAGGAATTTGAAGCTGAAAATGCCCCAAAGATCGTGATCTCACAAGTTCATTTGTGGGGAGGTTTGAGGTTTCATCTTCGCGTAATTCTCCTTCAGTCATGTTTGACCTTTATGACAAATCTTATACCATGGACTTAGATGATTTCACTCTTGCATGCAAACTTCCATCTTGGGGTAGTATCAGGGATCCCCCTAAATCTGAATATAGAGATTTTCTTGCTAGAATAACTGTGGGGGAATCTAGAGATATAACACAAGCCACTATAGGGAGCATTCACTTTCCTGCTATACATTATTTTTCTCTCTTCATAGGTAGATGCATAAATGCTAAGGATGAAGCATGTCACATGTGTGCCCCGATCTCAAAGATTCTCGGTGAGTGCTGTGTTAGGGGACCAATCTTATCATATGGGAGCCATTGTAGCTCGTAGGTTGCATCATAATAGACATAACGGAGATTTCTTTGGAGGAATTTATGCAACCCGCTTAGCCAATTTTCTTGAGATAGACATTCGTGAGGGTGACATGGAGTTACCCCCTACTTATTTGGATTTTGATTCTATGGTTTCCCACCAGTTTGTTGAGAGGACTGAACCACCTCTCCAGTATTGACTAATCTTTAACAAACGGCATGTTGTCCATGTTACTCTTCCTGCTCCTGCCTTCTTTGATTTTCAGACGAGAGGAAGATATATTATTACCAGAGAGGAGGCAGATGAGTATGAGAGGAGAGCGGAGGCGGCTCGACGCCACACTACAGCTCAGGAGGCGATAGCAGCTGCATCGCAGTATGACCCCAGCTACACCTACGGGTATCAGCCAGGCTATCCGTGGCAATAGACCAACTTAGGCCAAAAGCCTAAGCTTGGGGGAGTACATATTTCTCACCAACATTACATTTATGTTCGCACACACTCATTGCTAGATGTCGGTGCTCATACTCTTTCACTGTAATATCCATGCTAGTTTATTTTCTTTTTCCTGCTTTCTTCTTGTGTGTTTAGTAAACCTTAAGAAAACAACAACAAAATTAGTAGTAGCTTATTTTTCCTGCTGTAGTAGTAGTAATTAAAAAGAAAATCCAAAAATATTTCCCGTTCTTCTTTTGCTTGTTGGGAGCTTTTCCGTGTAAATAGTTTTTATTTCTTTTCTTTTCTTTGGGGGTCAGTAGGAGAAGACCATGATTAAATTGCTGAAGTGGCTCTTATATGCATCATTGTTGATTTAACCAAGAGCCCATATTGCCTTGTCTTCTCCTGTTTATTGAATGCTCGCAGATTCCAGCTTAGTCCAATGCACGTGCACTCTTATTATTATTCACATCGTTCGGTTGTGCAAGTGAAAGGCAATTATGATGATATATGATGGATTGACTGAGATGGGAAAAGCTGGTATGAACTCGACCTCTTTTGTTTTTGTAAATATGACGAGTCCGCCGTTCTTGATTCAGCTTGTTATGAATAAACATGCTTGCAATGATAATTAGAGATCATAGTTGCTTGTGCCATGCTTGATTAGCTATGAGTTATAATGGTTTACCTTGCGTGCCAACATGCTATTGAGATGATTATGATGTGGTATGATAGGGTGGTATCCTCCTTTGAATGATTTAAGTGACTTGACTTGGCACATGTTCACGCATGTAGTTGAAACAAATAAACATAGCCTTCATGATATTTATGTTCATGGTGGATTATATCCAACTCATGCCTGTATTCAATGTTTATTAATTTTAATGCATGTTCATGACTGTTGTCGCTCTCTATTGGTCGCTTCCCAGTCTTTTGCTAGCCTTCACTTGTACTAAGCGGGAATACTGCTTGTGCATCCAATCCCTTAAACCCCAAAGTTATTCCATATGAGTCCACCATACCTTCCTATATGTGGTACCTACCTGCCGTTCCAAGTAAATTTGTATGTGCCAAACTCTAAACCTCCAAATAAACATTCTGTTTTGCATGCTCGAATAGCTCATATATCAACTAGTGATGTCCTTATATTCCGTGTTAGGCGGGTTATTCTCAAGAGGAGTGGACTCCGCTCCTCACTCACGAGAAAATGGCTGGTCACCGGGATGCCCAGTCCCATGCTTTATGCAAACTAAATCAAAATAATTGCAAACAAAACTCCCCCGGGACCCGTTGAATGTTGGAGGCACTCGTTGTTTCGAGCGAGCCATGGATTGATGCTTGTGGAGGAGGGGGAGTATAAACTTTATCATTCTGTTTGGGAACCGCCTATAATTTGTTTAGCATGGAAGATATTGTCATCTCTTAGTTGTTATGTTGACAATGAAAGTATGCCGCTCAAAATATAATTTATCTCTATTTCAAAATCGAGCTCTGGCAGCTCTACAAATCCCTGCTTCCCTCTGTGAAGGGCCTATCTATTTACTTTTATGTTGAGTCATCACCCTCTTATTAAAAGCACTAGCTAGAGAGCACAGCTGTCCTTCGCATTCATTATTGTTAATTTATATCGGGTATGACTATGATTGGATCTCTTTTACCATGAATTACAATGTCTAGTCAGTCCTTGATATTTGAAGGTGTTCTGCATTTATGTTTTGTGGTCTCAGAAAGGGCTAGCGAGATACCATCTTGTTATATCATATTATGATTGTTTTGAGAAAGTGTTGTCATCCGAGATTTATTATTATGGCTTGCTAGATGATTATGTTATTGATATGAGTAAACATGAGACCTGAGAATTATTGCAAATGTGGCTAGTTATGACCTTTGCTGAAAATTTGAATGTTGGCTTGACATAGGTACAACAACAAGAGCAAACAGAGTTTGTAAAAGTTTTTCTTTTTCTCTTTCAGTTTGTCAACTGAATTGCTTGAGGACAAGCAAGGGTTTAAGCTTGGGGGAGTTGATACGTCTCCGTCGTATCTACTTTTCCAAACACTTTTGCCCTTGTTTTGGACTCTAACTTGTATGATTTGAATGGAACTAACCCGGACTGACGCTGTTTTCAGAAGAATTGCCATGATGTTCAGAAAACAAAAGTTCTCGAAATGACCTGAAACTCCACGAAATATCTTAGAATAAATAATAAAAAATCCTCGCCAAAGATGAAGACCAGGGGTCCCACACCCTGTCCACGAGGGTGGGGGGTGCGCCCCCCTCCTGGGCGCGCCCCCTACCTTGTGGGCCCCCTGGAGACCCTCCAACGCCAACTCCAACTCCATATGGCTTTCGGGGAGAAAAAAACAGAGAGAAAGTTTCATCGCGTTTTACGATACGGAGCCACCGCCAAGCCCTAATCTCTCTCGGGAGGGCTGATCTGGAGTCCGTTCGGGGCTCCGGAGAGGGTGATTCGTCGCCGTCGTCATCATCAACCATCCACCATCACCAATTTCATGATGCTCACCGCCGTGCGTGAGTAATTCCACTCGTAGGCTTGATGGACGGTGATGGGTTGGATGAGATTTATCATGTAATCGAGTTAGCTTTGTTAGGCTTTGATCCCTAGTATCCACTATGTTCTGAGATTGATGTTGCTATGACTTTGCTATGCTTAATGCTTGTCACTAGGGCCCGAGTGCCATGATTTCAAATCTGAACCTATTATGTTTTCATGAATATATGTGTTTTCTTGATCCTATCTTGCAAGTCTATAGTCACCTATTATGTGTTATGATCCGACAACCCCGAAGTGACAATAATCAGGATACTTCTCGGTGATGACCATACTTTGAGGAGTTCATGTATTCACTATGTGCTAATGCTTTGTTCCGGTTCTCTATTAAAAGGAGGTCTTAATATCCCTTAGTTCCCAATAGGACCCTGCTGCCACGGGAGGGTAGGACAAAAGATGCCATGCAAGTTCTTTTCCATAAACACGCATGACTATTTACGGAATACATGCCTACATTACATTGATGAATTGGAGCTAGTTCTATGTCACCCTATGTTATGACTGTTACATGACGAACCACATTCGGCATAATTATCCATCACTAATCCGCTGCCTACGAGCTTTCCACATACTGGTTTACGCTTATTTACTTTTCCGCTGCTACTGTTACAATCACTACAAAATACCAAAAACATTATTTTTGCTACCGTTACCACTACTATCATATTACTTTGCTACTAAACACTTTGCTGCAGATATTATGTTTCCAGGTGTGGTTGAATTGACAACTCAGCTGCTAATACTTGAGAATATTCTTTGGCTCCCCTTGTGTCGAATCAACAAATTTGGGTTGGATACTCTACCCTCGAAAACTGTTGCGATCCCCTATACTTGTGGGTTATCACGGTCAAACTCGGTGAGGCCAGACGCGGCGGTGGGAGTGCGGTTTCGGGCTCGAACGACCAAAACGACGGCGGAGCACATCTACGTGAAGCGAGGAGCGAGCCGCATCGTTTGGTGGCAGAGGTGGAGCTCGGGGTGGCCGGGAACGTCGCTGGCGACGACCTTGGCGGTCGTCGGAGTTCGGCCGAGGTCGAACACGGCGCTAGGGGGCACGGCGAGGCGCGTGAGGTGGTGTTTTCGGCTCCTCCAAGTGCGGTGAGGTCGGTGGTGTGCTCGGAATCGATCCAACGTGGCTGTGGCCACGAAGGCGACGTGCGATGGCGGCGGCGAGTGCGGCCGAGCTTGGTGCGGTCGATGCAGGGCTCGAGAGCGAGAACGAGAGGGATGGAGAGGTGCAGCAGCTCACGGCGATCACGTAGGAGCAGACGGCGCGGTCGGGGACGAGCTGATGCCGTTGGCGATGGCGAAAGGGATCTCCGGCGGTGGCGGGGTCGAGCGAGGTTGTTGCAGAGGCTTTGGGGCACGTGAGCGCTCGGCGCTCGGCTTGCTCGAAGGAGAGGAGGGCGGCGGAGTTTCTGGACACGGTGGCGCAGCGCGGGGACGGCGGAGAACGCGAGCTTCATGGTGGCGCGGGCGCGGCAGCGTCGGCCATGGCGCGGGAGAGCGAGGGAGAGATGCAGGGGAGCGAGCGACGTGTCTGCGGGGTCGGGGCGGCAACGTGGAGCCTGCCCAGGTGTTCGAGCACGCGAGGCGGCAAGCAGCTGACGCCGTGGCGAGCTCGCGCTCACCGGCGTCACCTTTGTGCCTGCTCTGGCGAGAGCAAGCAGCTGGCTGGCATGGGCCAGCACAGCGCTGGGCCGCCAGGTGGGCCGGCTGGTGGGCTGTGGCCAGGTAAGTACTCTCCCTCTCTTTTGTCTGTTTTTATTTTTATTTGTTTCTGTTTTGTGTTTTGAAATAGTAGAAAAACTATTCCATTTAGGAAAAACCTGAAAATACTCAGAGGCACATTTGAAAATATTCTCAACAGCCTAAAAATACCTTCAAGATTATTTGGGCATTTTAAAATATTTACAGGATTTAAATTGCCCAAATGCAAATACTTATGGCTTGGTGCAAAAATCCAGAATAGCCTCCAAAAATATGAAACCATTTTTGGCAGAGGATTTAGCCAGGACCAAAGATGGTGAATATTTATGAAGGCATTTTGGGTTCATTGAAATTCCAATTGTTGGAACCTAGTATTCCAAAGGGGGTGTTGGGGTTTGTTAGTCCCCATTTCAAGTTTAAGAAAAAAATTAGACAAGATGCACACATGAAGCTATCCTAGTGCAATGCCAAAAGCTAGGGATGTGACAACTCACCCCCACTAAGCAAGAATCTCGTCCCGAGATTCAGGACGTGAGGTAAGAAGACAAAGGGACACAAGCTAATACAATCTTCATGATCCAGATGTCTTTCTCGAGGATATTGACTCATTGCATCACCTTGATCTCGACGTCTTGCTTTGAGAACTACATCCAACATGACAACGAGAGGAAAGGGAGAATTTTAGAAGAATTGATCTTCTTGAGGTTCGAGCAATTTAGGATCATCTTAATGATCACAAGATCAACTCACGGAATGAGACATAGAAACATCTCTAGAGCTGAGAGGCAAAGCATGCATCAGGAGCGACAGAAGAAACAATTTGACGAGGGTTTCAAAGTAGCAAGGGAAATTGCCATGATTCCAAAACGGGGCACCTAAGGGAAGGTGACTCGAAGAACTATTCCCTTAAGTGGAAAAAAGAATTACTTTTGATACAAAGATCATTGAAATTCTTTATACCAGCCTAAGGCAATCACAAACGATCGTGGGAACGAATTCGAAAGAATGGCATACTCATACCAGAATGGATGATGTGGACTACCTTGTTGAAGACAACACAATGGATGATTTTGCTTATCATTGGGGATGGATTATACCCCTTGAAATACCCTGGACACTCTGGATCTGGCTCGAGAGTGTTTAGCTGATCTAGGGTCTCTTGTCCTGTCAACACAGGTGGTGCAGAGTTTTTTACAACTCTACCTTTGATTAAGTTCTTCTTGTATTTCCTGAACTTATGGCGAGGATCCAGGAACTCTCTATGCATGTCGAAGCAAGAAAACTTGCGACCGGCCTGAAGCCAACGAAACTCAAGAGCTCCCTTCCATGTGGGGCACGGGAACCTTCCATGCACACACCAGCCAACGAATACCGCATACGCCGGCAAGTCATGCGTCGAGTACATGTACCAGACACGCATTATGAAGTTCCGTTTGCTAAAGGTGTTGCATGGCTTGAACCCATTATCCCAGGCTTCTTGCAATTCGTCCTTCAGCGGCTGCATGTACACATTCATATTCTTCCCCGGATAGTTGGGCCCTGGAATTATCAACGTCAGGAAAAATGGTTTTCTCTGCATAATCTATCCCGGGGGGAGATTGAGTGGAAAGAAAAATACGGGCCAACAACTGTATTGGGCTGCCGTCGGACCAAACACACTGAACCCATCCGTGATAATGCCGACTCGAGGATGCCTCGGATCTGCCGCTTTGTCATCATGTAATGCATCGAAGCGCTTCCATGCTTCACCGTCTGATGTGTGCACCATCATCAGCTTCCCATCTGCATCTAGTTGGGTTCTTTTGCCCGTTTTGTGCCATGTCGTCTATCTAGCCGTCTCTTCGACCATGAAAATACATTGAAGTCTTGGCATGATTGGCATATACTGAAGAACATTAACGGGGATTTTGGTCTGCGTCTTCTCACCCATACCATTGTCTACCACAACATACCTGGATGACTTGCAAATTGGACAATAGTTCAAGTCCGCATACTGAAGCCTAAATAAGGCACATCCTTTCTCACAGGCATGTATCTTCTCATAGGGCATCTTAAGAGCACGGAGGATTTTGTCTGACTGGTACATGTTTGCAGGTAGTACATGGCCTTTGGGTAGAAAACGTCCAAATACTGTCATCATTGCGTTGTAGCATTCTCTGCCCAAGTTGAATTGAGCCTTCAGAGCCATTATTTGTGAGATGGCATCTAACTGACAAAGCTCAGTGTGCTCATGGAGAGGACGTTTTGAAGACTCCAACATTTCATTGAAGGCCTTTGTAGATTACACCATCTCATCATCCGAGTCCCGAGCATCATCAAAGTCTTGCACCATGTCTTTCATCCTGGTACCATGCTCGTCAGTGCGACGACGAAGCACCTCAGCTCTGGCACGTTGGGCAGACTCGCCATGAAATGTCCACACTGTATAATCTGGCGTAAAACCCCTGTTCTGCAGGTGTTTGCCCATGTCATCCTCTGTCCTCTTGTGCCAATTGTTGCACCCGACACAGGGGCACCATGTTGTCCTCTGGCCATTTGCAAATGCAGCTCTCAAAAACCCCTTGGTTTTTGTTAACCATTCAATGGTCATGTCTTTCTGACTAGTGCGACCAGTGTACATCCACGCACGATCACTCATCTTGCCTAGCTACTGGACACATAAGAAATATATATATCAGCATGTATATATTCATCATTTAATGGAGTATGTCACTTTTATTACGTCCATGCAACCTAGAAGCTAATAGGTAAACATAGGTCCTCATCCCACCCAAGTATGTGTAGATTGGGTTCGTTTTCCCATGCTCTGCTCCGGATTCGACGCAAAATTTCATCATCACCTCCCCGCTGTTCTCCTGATACACCTCTCGGCAATAAGTAGAGAGGATGTGTACCCAGAGAACAACAGGGAGGCACTGACGAAATTCTGCATCGGATCCGGAGCAGAGCATATGGGAAAATGAACCCAATCTACACATACTCATCCTATCCATGGATACCGTTGGACAATTCAAAATAATCACGGTTATAAATATGAAAATGCATGCATATTTATAGATGTAACCCTTTCGAACGGGAGACGCATAGTGGCCATGCATACTGATGACTGAAGACACCTATAGCTAGCAAGTTTCATTGGCACGAAGACCGGAATAGGGCAAATGAAGGGGGATGAGGATATGTCATTTGTGCTCACCCACGAAGGTAGGGGCAGAGCTCGTCGAACACTAGACCCTCGTGGCGACGAAAAAACTGCACATTTAAATCGAAAGATGAGTAACATAGCAATTTTGTTTTTTCTGTCAACCTAACTAAATATTTACAACAGGACGAGCGGGTTAGGGAGTTCCTCGGCGTTGATGTGTCGGGGGAAATCGACACCTATGGAATCACTGGGACTCCTTCTATGGTTGGCGAGCACGAGGTTGTGCAAAGAGCGGGTCTGACAGGAAGCACACAAATCGTTTACCCAGGTTCGGGCCGCGGAGATGCGTAATACCCTAGTCCTGCTTTGGTGGATGTATTTGAGTGTTCTTGTGTTCTTGAGCTAGCTACGGGGTGTAACTTGCCCAAAAGATCCGAATCCCTCTCCTCGTCTCCTTGGGCCTCCTTTTATAGGCAAAAGGGGTTGCCACAGTGGCACACAGGAGGTGGAAAGTCTACAGTCGATAAGCCTATCCTCTGGTACCGTCGGACAAATGCATTTAATGTGCTGCCGACGTGCCCCTCTCACTTTATCGGGGACGGCAAGGAAGCACATCCCAGCTGTCGCCGCCTCGCCCGGTTCCAACGCGCGTCCGAGCTGACGAGGCGTTGCCGCGCCATGTTGGCTGGCTACTGGGCTGGCGCGGTGGTGGAGCCTTCACGAAGGGTCGCATGCCACCACGCAGGTGCTTGCTGAGTCAGTGTAGAGGCCGCCTGGCGCCACGCAGGTGCCTGCCCAGCTGGTTGAGCTAACAGCTGCTTGGGGACGGCGGTGGAGTCTTGGCAGGCACGGACCTGGCTGTGGCCTCGCTGATGCCCTCGGCAAGGGTCTTGTCGGGGGCCCGACAAGGGTCTTGCCGTGGTGTTGCAGTCGTCCATGGCAAGGCGCTTGCCGGGGGTCTTGTGGATTTCCTCGGCTAGGATCCTGCCGATGGTCGCCGTCTTCTGGTCCTGATCTGATCCTGTGTATTTATGATCTTGACAAAGATCTGCATGCCACCACGGGGGTGCCTCCCCAGCCCTGGTTCCAATGTAGTTGTTGACGGCGTTTGGAACCTTTGGGCTCAAGGGTGGCTCGCTCTGCCGGCGTTGGGCAAGTTGCCCCGGCAAAGCTCTTGCCGAGGCCGCGGAGGTTGTCCCGACAAGGGTCTTTCCGGGGGGGTCCACCTCGCCCCTTTGCTCTTTGTGTTTCTGGTTTTGGCGTTGCCACGGTTGTCTTGTCCTTCGACTTCTCTCCGGCTTCCCTCCTCCTCCCTGCTAAGTGCGGCCGCGGCACGCAGCTCTGACTGCCCGTGCACAAGTAAAGGGGTCAAAAGGAGAACCCCTACTTTTGTACACCGGCAGAGCCCCGGTCAGGGCCACACATAAGTGCGACGCGTTGTTGGGCCAAGCCCAGAACGGTGCGCGGGCAGGTGGGATGGATTTTTACCGTAGTAACTGTTTCGTCCGCTGCGCTTCCCCACGACCCGCGTTGAATGCGCGACGTGGAGAGTCGTGCGTGACATGGGGGTCATGTGTGGGGCGGTTCCCGCACGCATGCATCACATCGCACTTAATGGGAAAAGAGGCGGCCCGCGCCTTCCCCGTAAAAAGGAATAACCGCGGGCGCGCTGCTCATTTACCCTCCGTGCTTTCCCCAATCTCGGAACCGTCGTCCCCTTCTTCCTCCCTCTCAAGCCCTTGCCTTCGCTCGCCGCTGCCGCGCCTTCGCCATCCTCCATTCCTCGCCTCTCGCAGCCGCCATGGCACCCAAGACCAGCAGAGGCAAGGGAGTGGCCAAGGTTGCCGTGACGAACGAGCCACCGGAGAGCGAGTTGGCGGTGCGGCGGATGTAGTCCGCCTACTTCCCTACGGCGGTCGACGCAGTCCACCTCCGGGGCTACTTCAAGCACTTGTGGGGGTGCAAGACAGGGGGGGAGACGACGGGGCACCCGGCCATGCGCGTCATCCCTACTGCCTTCGCCGAGGCCGGCCCGAATCGGTACCCGTTCTTCGTCGACTAATTTTCTTGCGGCCTCTGCCCCCCTTCTCTGATTTTTTCAGCGACATCATGCACACCTACGGCTTCCACCTTCTGGATTTTACCCCAAATGTTGTGGCGTGCATGGCTCTTTTTGCGCACCTCTGCGAGGGATTCGTCGAGGTCCATCCCAACACGGCGCTCTTCCACCACTACTTCTTCCCTCGGATCCAAAAGTGGGGCGCCATCTCCGGTTGTGTCACCTGGATCCCAAGGTCCAAGGGTACATACCCGGAGGGCGCTTAGAAGGAGAGGTGGGAGGAGTGGAGAGGCCGGTGGTGCTGGATTGAGGAGGAGGATCCACCAGCATTCTGCGAGGTTCGCCAGGCGCCGCCGGTTCACCGAAGTGACTGGAGCGATGTTGATGCCGACCATGCAAAGCTCACGGTTGCCACCACCAGGATTCTTTGCCTCACCGAGGCCGGGCTTACCCTCGAGATGATCGGGGCGGATTTCATCCGCCCCTGAATCGCCCCGCTGCACAACAAGGGGAGGCCGGCCTGGCTTTTCACGAATGCGGCTGACATCATGAGGCTTCGCCCCGGCCTCGACCACAACCTCACGGTGGTGGGGCACGCCTACTTTTGCCAGCAACTTTTCCAGCTCGACGTGAACTGCGACGGTAAGGTCGAGCGGTCCGGAAAGGCCGTGAAGGCCGGCAAGGTCGCCAAGGGGCCCTTGTTTAAGTTGCCGGTGGGGGTGGTCCCGCTGAGCAACAACTCGCGTTGAAATGACATCATTGTCGTGATGCCAGAGTTCAACATGCACGGCCTCGTCCCAAATTGGGCCGAGCCGCCGGAGGATTAGGTGCATGAGTTTTTTGACACTCTGGACGAGAAGCACGTCCGCGATGAGCCGCGGCTCGTCCAGGACTCCACCCAGGCGGAGCTGGACTACATTGCCGCCAGGGCGGCGGAGACGGAGCTCGCCAAGGAGGCCGGCAGCGCCGACGGCGTGGAGGATAAGGCCGCGGCGGCCATGGAGGATAAGGAGCTTGCCCAGTGGGTGGAGTCCGCTGGGGAGGCCAGCAGCGCCAGCACCGGGGCCCCTCTCGTTGAGGATGTGGTCAATGAGTCGTCGAAGGAGGAGGCCGAGGCTGTCGACCCCCCGGTCACGGGGAGAGGGCGAGTCCTGTGGAGGGCGACCTCTGGCGAGCCGGTCTGGCCCGGCAGGGCCGTACAAACGCGGCAAGCCCAGGAGGGGTCCGCGCGCCAGACAAGGGTCGCGGCGGCGAAGAAGTTGGTGAAGGCCGCGGTGGCGAAGAAGAAAGCAACTGCCTCTTCTTCGTCCAAGCGTCCTCGGACTCCATCAGCTTCCCCTCCTCCGGCAGATGTCGACGCAGAGGTCGTCTTTGATTTTGGGTCCCTCAATCCAAGGAGGAAGAGGAAGGCGACAGAAGAGGAGATGGAGGACGAGTAAGTGTCTTGTTCCTTTCTGTCATCCCCGCCTCCTCAGATTGTGCCGCTTACCTCGATTTGTTTCCATCTTTGCAGGGTTGCGGAGACACTGGCCCAAAGGGTGAAGAGGGCCAGGGCTTCAGCGAGTGGCCAGCCCCCGGCCGGCGCTTCTGGTACACCGCTGGTGGTGTTGAGCAGCCCGGACAATATCCCCTGGCACAGCCCCCAACATAAGTTCATCACTCACCCCTCGTCAACGTGTGTTGGGGGCACGATCTCTTGGCGCTGACCTTGCTGTGGTTGTAGGAGGAGGAGCCACAGAGGGCTACCCCCAACATGCCGCCCCCATCGCCCACGCCGCCCTGAGGGGCGTCCCCGGCAAGGGCGCCAAGCACCGAGCCCGTGCATACGGAGGAGGAGGAGGCGAACTCGGGCGTTGGTGGCTTCGCCTCGGCGCCAAATGTTGGCGGGGAGGGGACCTCTACTTCCCAGCCCGGCACGGGTAAGTCACTTGCCTTCCGTCCTTGTTATTTTTCTGTTCTTTCTGAATCTTGGTCTTGGCTTCACCTCATCCCCTTCTCGGTATCCAGATCCTCCCTCAGCGGATCCGGAGGATATAGACACCGTCATCGAGGATGTCGCCAAGGATGTCGTGGAGGAGGCCGAGAAGATCGCCGCCGAGGAGGCCGCCAAGGGTGCCGCTGAGGACGCCACCAAGGGGCCTGCCCGGGAGTCCAGCAAGGCTGCTGCTGAGGAGGCCGGCAAGGGGCCTGCCGAGGAGGCCGGCAAGGCCGCTATCGAGGAGGAGGTGGTTGATGACCAACCTTCCTCCTCCGCTGCCTCTGGCTCAGGCAGGTACCTGAGGGTGAGCAACAACCTTTTCGTCCACCTCCCAGGGACGGCGAGCACCGGGGCTCCTGTCGAGGGGGAGGTGTTTGATGACGAGGTGCTCGCCGCCGCCGAGATAGGTTGGTGACGAGCCGAGCGCCGGTGACGGCGGTTCCCAGGCAGAGCGGCTCCTCCAGGCCATGGGCGCCAACTTCCGGAAGCTCCGGGCGCTTCACGGCGCTCGCCTGGACAAGGTCAAGTCCAGGATGGCGGTGGTGGACAAGGCGGAGGCGGACCTCGAGGGGCATGTTGCCGAGGCGTAGGCTTGGTTCTGCCAGGCCCACAAGGACCTGAAGGCCGCCCAGGACGCGCTGGCTGAGCGCGACCTGGCGCTCGTCATGAAGCAGACCGACATCGAGAAGGCCCAGGAACTGGCGAAGAAGGAGGCCGCTCAGGCCGAGGCTGCTCGGCACCAACAGCAGGCTGCGCTAAACTCCCATGAGGAGGACCTTGCCGCGCGCGAGGAGAGGCTCGCTGCAATGCTCCGCGGCAAGGACGCAGAGGTGGAGAAACTCGTCGTGCAGTGGACCCAGGAGCTGGAGTAGAGGCACAAGGAGGCACTCGGTGCCTAGGCTCTGGTTCACGCCGGCAAGGTGAAGGAGCTAGAGGTGGAGCGGGATGAGCTGAAGGACCAGGTCCTGAAGCTGTCCAAGGAGAAGGACACGCTCAACGGTGCCCGGATGGAGGTGCAGGGTGTAGTCCTTTGCAAGGCTGAGAAGCTCTCCAAGGCTAACGACTCCATCAAAGACCTGAAGCGGAAGCTGGAGGGTCTTGAGGAGACGCTCTCGGAGGCCAAGGCCCGGGAGGAGACCCTGGCCAAGGATCTGGAGGCCGAGAAGCAGCAGCGGAAGAACGAAGCCGCCAACCACAGGGATTTTGTGGATGGTGAGAACCGCTGGATCGGCCGCCTCGAAGACGTCACTGGCAGGATCACCACACAGCTGGCCACCATGGGGATGCCAAATGTGAGGTACACCTCGGAGCGCAACGCGAGCCCCAATGCCAAGCTGACCCTGTTCTTTGAGGGTATCCTTGGAGCCCTGGAGCATATTCGCACCACCAGGGCAGCCTCGCTGGCCGATGAGGCCCGGACGCTCTGCCGGGGTGCCATGACCAAGGTCCTCACCAAGGTGGCGTACTGGAACTCCACCCTCGACTTCGATGCCGCGCTGGAGATCTTGCCAGAGGATGCTGACCTCGCACCGCTCAAGGAGTGTATCAAGCCCATCATCAATCGTATCGACGGAATTCAGAGGGTGGAGGGCCAGCACCGGGATTAGGCACCCCGTTTCTTATCGTCGCTGCAGGTTCATGACCAAGACAATTTCTATCTTTAGTTAGAACCACAACAGCAATTGATGTAATATAACTCCACAATACTTTTGAATCAATGCATGTTATTTTCCTGTTTGATCTTCCTTTGTATGTCCACCCTACATTAATTGGGTAGGCTTGCCGGCGCGTAAACCCAAGCCACAGCACTTTGAGGACGGATCCTCAATGGCCTGCCTGGTGTGCTTGCTGCCAGGCGAACCACCTTACCGCTCTCAACGCGGCCACTCGAACTGTCGAGCTTGACTCGAGTCAGAATCGAGAGCGTTGCCAATTGCGAAGGCTACCCTGCCGCTCTCGACGCGGTCGCTTGAGCTGTTGAGCGGTCTCGAAACAGAACAAGGGCGTTGCCAATTGCGGAAGGGCCCCTCTGCGTGCAGGTTTTCCATACATAGGGCAGGACGTTCGAGGATAATAACCTTATATATAAAAAGAAATTGCTTAAAATTTCGCACAACTTAGCTTTTCTGTCATTGCACGGGCATCCACCGCATCTGCAGATGGTGCAGTCAAGCTTGGTCGTCTTCTTCCTTGGAACGACAGCCGTGATGAAGTCGTCGCTTGGATCAGACCAGATTTCCACCACTGCGCCCCCCTACCTGGTGCGCCAAAGATGTCGGGGGAAATCGACACCTATGGAATCACTGGGACTCCTTCAACAGTTGGTGGGCGCGAGGTTGTGCAAAGAGCGGGTCTGACAGGAAGCACACGGATCATTTACCCAGGTTCGGGCCGCGGAGATGCGTAATACCCTAGTCCTGCTTTGGTGGATGTATTTGAGTGTTCTTGTATTCTTGAGCTAGCTACGGGGTGTAACTTACCCAAAAGATCCGAATCCCTCTCCTCGTCGTCTCGGGCCTCCTTTTATAGGCAAAAGCGGTTGCCACAGTGGCACACAGGAGGTGGAAAGGTCTACAGTCGATAAGCCTATCCTCTGGTACTGTTGGACAAACGCATTTAATGCTCTGCTGACATGCCCCTCTCACTTTATCGGGGATGGCAAGGAAGCACGTCCCAGCTATTGCCGCCTCGCTCGGTTCCGACGCGCGTCCGAGCTGACGATGCATTGCTGCGCCACATTGGCTGGCGCGGTGGTGGAGCCTTCACGAAGGGCTGCATGCCACCACGCAGGTGCTTGCTGAGTCGGTGTAGAGGCCACCCATCGCCACGCAGGTGCCTGCCCAGCTGGTTGAGCTAACAGCTGCTTGGGGATGGCGGTGTAGTCTTGGCAGGCGTGGGCCTGGCTGTGGCCTCGCTGATGCCCTCGGCAAGGGTCTTGCCGGGGGCCCGACAAGGGTCTTGCCGTGGCATTGCAGTTGTCCCTGGCAAGGCGCTTGCCGGGGGTCTTGTGGATTTCCTCGGCTAGGATCCCGCTGAGGGTCGCCGTCTTCTGGTCCTCATTTGATCATGTGTATTTACGATCTTGACAAAGATCTTCATGCCACTACGGAGGTGCCTCCTGAGCCCTGGTTCCAATGTAGTTGTTGACGGTGTTTGGAACCTTTGGGCTCAAGGGTGGCTCGTTCTGCTGGCGTTGGGCAAGTTGCCTCGGCAAAGCTCTTGCCGTGGCTGCGGAGGTTGTCCCGGCAAGGGTCTTGCCGGGGGGGTCCACCTCGCCCCTTTGCTCTTTGTGTTTTTGGTTTTGGCGTTGCCTCGGTTGTCTTGTGCTTCGACATCTCTCCGGCTTCCCTCCTCTTCCCTGCTAAGTGCGGCCGCAGCGCGCGGCTCTGATTGCCCATGCACAAGTAAAGGGGTCAAAAGGAGAGCCCCTACTTTTGTACACCGACATGATGTAACCCTAAATAGCAAGTATCATCGGTGTGAGATACATGTGGCGCTCGGCGTTGAACACTAGATCCACATCCCACAAGTGACGCCGGCGCCTGGCGTCCCTCGCGCAACAATAGTTCTGGGGGCCGATGACGGTCGAACACCTTGGCGAATTTGTCTGGCAGCCTCTGCGAAGAGGATTAAAGCCAAGTTTTTATACTTCAAAAAGCAAACCGACTTGAGTCAGTTTGGGTGTTTCAAGTTACAACACTTGGCTTTTAATCATCATCGCAGAGGCTGCAAGACAAATTCGCAAAGGTGTTCGACCGCCATCGACACCGAGAACTGTTGCTGCGGGACGCCGGATGCTGGCGTCACTTGTGGGACGTGGATGTAGTGTTCGACACCGACAGCCACATGTATCTCGCACCGACGATACTTGCTATTTAGGGTTCCATCAACATTGAGGAACCCCCTAACCACATGTATCTCGTCCCCGGGCGCCCTCTGGTATGGCGGCGCACGGTCGACGGGTCAGCACTCGGACCGTGGGGTTCTCGGCATGGGCGTCGAGACCCACTGGCTCCACCATCTATCCCCTCGGCGACCGTCTGCTGATAGTAGTAGTGATAGTAATCTAAAAATAGGGAAAAAAATACACTTCTTCTTCCTCCTCCTCTTCTTCTTCCTCTTCTTCTTCTTCTTATTTTTTTCATCTTTCTTCTTTCTTCTTAACCTAAACTAAACCTAAAGTAAACTAAATGTAAACCAAAACTTAGAAAACAGAAACAAAACCTAAAGTAAACCTAAACTAAACCAAGCCTAAATTAAGCTAAACCTAAACTAAATCTAAAAAAACAGAAAAAATACAAGGTCTCACCAAAGCACGGGTCACCGGAGCGGCAGGGCGGACGCGGGGGTGGAGGAGAGGGGCGCCATTGCGGCCGAGGTGGAGGAGGGGGCGCCGGAGCTGCGGGGCGGCCGCGGTGGTGGAGGAGAGGGGCGCCGGGGTGGAGGAGGGGGGCACCGCTGCGACGGGGTGGCGCGAGGCGGCGACTTTACTGGCACGGGCGGGCGACCGACAACGGGGGTGGTGCGGGGCGGTGGCGGCTCAGGCACGGGGCGGAGAGAGAGAGAGAGAGAGGGGGGGCGCGGGCGTTGGCTTTTTAGTTAGGGCACGGTTCTTTGCCGTCTGCTAGCAAACGGCAAAGAGCCTAGCTAACAGACGTTAGTTTGGCCACTTTCTTTGCCGTCTGCTAGCAGACAGCAAAGAAGCTTTGCCATCTGCTAGCGGATGGCAAAGAAAGTGGCCGTTAGGTGGCTCTCGCTAGTGGGCCACCCTCCCTCTTTGCCGTCTGCAAGCTGACGGCAAAGCTTCTATGCCGTCCGCTAGCGGACAGCAAATAGATGGCTGACGGCAAACATTATCTTTGCCGTCCTCTCCTTCTTTGTCGTCAGTTTTCTGTAAGCTGATGGCAAAGACCTTCTTTGCCATCAACTAGCAGATGGCAAAGAGACGGATGATGACAAATCTGCTAATTTCAGTAGTGAGAATCTCGTGGGAACAAACATGGACGAAATCGATGAAGAATTCTACCTGAAAGGGCATCATTAGGAGCATGCCATACGACCACGCATACGGTCGCGCGGGGTCATATGGTAGGTCGTCTTGCGTTATGTTATCTTCGGTAAAATGGTCGCAATTTCTTTATATGAACTCCGATTTTGACGTTCTCGGGCTCGTTGAATTCGCGAGAATGACATGCATCCATTTATTGTTTAGATCTTGATTTGGAACACTTTTGAAAAAAACTATTTTTTTGCCTTCCGAAATGCAAGCCTGGTACTATAACTCCTTCGTATTGAACCAGTATTGGTACTTTCATCGTGCTTGGTCCTAGGTTGCTTCAAAACACCTATAGACACAAGAAAACAAAGGAAACTAATGAAAACAAAAAAAATACTAAATTTGCAAGGCTCACAAGGAATAGCGCACAACCAGTAATCATACACAATGGACAACTATTTGGTTCAATGTGACATAATCACTACAAAATTTGCTCTATTCGGTGACAAAAACCCTGGCTACGAAACATGAAACATCTCCAAAGATCATTTTTCATCACGGACCACCATCACGAGGCCCCCCGGGGCAGCACCCTCAACAACTTTGGCGACGTTCCGAGCTAATTTTTGGCGACGTATGTTTTGTGCGACGAGTCTCAGTGTCATAGTCAATGTTGGTGGGTCATTTTTTGTGTGAATGTAAATAGAAAAATAACAATTAATTGTTTTTCAGCTGACTCATTTAGTGGGAACACATCACATAATAGCGGGAACATGGAATTGGGATAATCTGCTTCCCTCCTCACAAAGGAAATTGGGATCGTCGGCTTAGGGCCCTCCGCTCATACCACGCCCCCGGCGAGTCGAGAGGCCGGTGATAACCCACAAGTATAGGGGATCACAATAGATTTTGAGGGTAGAGTATTCAACCCAAATTTATAGATTCGACACAAGGGGAGCCAAAGAATATTTGCAAGTATTAGCAGCTGAGTTGTCAATTCAACCAGACCTAGAGAAATATCTACAGCAAAGTGATCAGTGGCAAACTAGTATGATAGTTTTGATAGTAGTGGTAATAGCAATAGTAATGGTAACAGTGATAATAATGATTTGGTAGCAAGTGTAACAGTAATAGCAACATTAGTAACTTAGCAAGAACAATATATGGAAAATTCATAGGCATTGGATCGGTGGATTCATTGGATGATATTCATCATATAACAGTCATAACCTAGGGTGATACAAACTAGCTCCAGTTCATAAATATAATGTAGGCATGTATTCCGTAAATAGTCATACATGCTTATGGAAAGAACTTGTATGACATCTTTTGTCCTACCCTCCCGTGACAGCGGGGTCCATAAGGAAACTAAGGGATATTAAGGCCTCCTTTTAATAGAGAACCGAAACAAAGCATTAACACATAGTGAATACATGAACTCCTCAAACTACGGTCATCACCGGAAAGTATCCCGGTTATTGTCACCCTGGGGTTAATGGATCATAACACGTAATAGGTGAATATGACTTGCAAGATCAGATCTAGAACATAGATATAATGGTGAAAACATAAACGGTTCAGATCTGAAATCATGACAACCGGGCCCAAGGTGACAAGCATGAAGCATGGCAAAGTCATAACAACATCAATCTTAGAACATAGTGGATACTAGGGATCAAGCCCTAACAAAACTAACTCGATTACAAGTTGAATCTCATCCAACTCCTCACAGACCAGCAAGCCTACGAAGGAATTACTCACTCCAGGTGGGGAGCATCATGGAATTGGCGATGAAGGAGGGTTGGTGATGACGAAGATCGAATATCTCCCTCTCCGGAGCCCTAAACGGACTCGAGATCTGGGTTCCCGATAAAGAACAGGAGGTGGCGGTGGCTCTTTATCATGAAAACGCGATGAAACTTCCTCCCTGATTTTTCTCTCTCAAAAAGGTATTTAAGGAGTTGGAATTAGGGTCTGCGGGGCCACCAGGTGGGCACAACCCACCTAGGCGCCCCTGGAGGGGGTGGCACGCCCTGGTGGGTTGTGCTCAACCAGGGTCCCCCTCCGGTGGTTCTTGGCTCCAACATTTTTCCTTTATTGCAAAATAATTCTCCAAAAAGTTTCATTCCATTCCGAGAACTTTTATTTCTGCACAAAAATAACACCATGGTAGTTCTGCCGAAAACAGCGACAATCCCGGTTAGTTTAATTCAAATCATGCAAATTAGAGTCCAAAACAAGAGAAAAAGAGTTAGGAAAAGTAGATACGATGGAGACGTATCAACTCCCCCAAGCTTAAACCTTTGCTTGTCCTCAAGCAATTCAGTTGACAAACTAAAAGTGCAAAAGAAAAACTTTTACGAACTCTTCTGTTCTTGTTCACATAAATAAGCTTAAGTAGCACCCAGGTTTTCAGCAAAGATCATGACCAACCATGTCAGCAATAACTCTTACAAATTATATTAACTCATATCAATGGCATAATCAACTAGCGAGCAATAATAAGATATCTCAAATTCCAACACTTTGTCCAAACAATCATGATATAATATGACAACAATGGTATCTAGCTAGCCCTTTCTGAAACGGCAAAACATAAATGCAGAGCACCTCCAAAGTTCAAGAAGCGACTAAACATTGTTATTCATGGTAGAAAAAGATCCAGTCATGATGCATCCAACATTGACTATACACAATGCATGAGGATGACAATAGTGCTCTCAGCTCTGGCGCTTATTTGAGAAGGTGATGACTCAGCATAAAATTAAATAGATAGTCCCTACGCAAAGGGAATTAAGGATTTGCAGCGGTGCCAGAGCTCAAAGTTTTAAAACAGAGGTAAATGAAATTTTGGGAAATGCACCCTTCCTGTTTACATCATGATCGAGTGTTATCAATATCTTCCATGCTAAACACATTAGTGGCGGTTCCCAAATGATAAAAGTAAAGGTTTACTCCCCGTACACCAACAAACACACTCCACGACCTGCCAAATCCATGGGCACCGTCCATACCAACTACAATCCTGGGGGAGTTCTGTTTAATTATTTGCAATTTTTGATTCCAGGACTAGGAATCCCTATTACCGCCCCTCTCGTGCAAGGATGAGTGAATAAATACTCATCATGAGAATAACCCGCTTAGCATGGAAGGTATAGACTAGCCCCTGTCGCTCTATGAACAATCCAGGCACACATAAATAGATGTTTATTTGAAGTTTTTAGAGGTGGCACATGCAAATTTACTTAGAACGGTAGGGTAATACCGCATATAGGTATATATGTTGGACTCATCTGGAATAACTTTGATTTAAGGGTTTTGATGCACAAGCAGTATTCCCACTTAGTACAGGCGAAGGCTAGCAAATAGGTTGGGAAGCGGCCAGCTAGAGAGTGAAAATGGTCATGAACATGCATTATGCATAATGAACATTGGATACTAGCATGAGTAGGATATGAACAACATGGACATAAATATCATATAGGCTATGTTGGTTTTAATCCAACTACATGCATGAACATGTGCCAAGTCAAGCCACTTGAAACATTCAAAGGAGGATACCATATCATCATACTACATCACAATCATTTTAATGCAATGTTGGTATCCAAGATAAATCATTATCTAGTCCTAGCTACTTAAGCATGGCAGGAGGAACTATAATCTCTAATTATCATTGCAAACATGTTTGATCATAATATGCTGAATCATAGATACTAGGTTAAACATATTTACAAAAACAGAACAAGTTGAGTTCATACCCGTTTCTCTCTGCCACAGCCAGTTCATCAAATATCGTCATTATTGCCTTTCACTTGCACGACCGAATGATATGAAAATAATAATAGTGCAAGAGTGTCGTGGACTAAGCTTGAATCTGCAAACATTTTATTCAAAAGGAGAAGACAAAGCAATTTGGGCTCTTTGTTAGATCAACAATAATGCATATAAGAGCCACTCAACATTTTCATTGTGGTCTTCTCCTTGGTATGAATCAATAACAAAAAAGAATTTTAGAGAAACACACTAAAATATTTTTGGAGTTTATAGTTTTTCTTGAAGAAAGAAAATTAAAGAAAGAAAAATAGAAACGAGAAAAACTATTTACACAGGAAAGCTCCCAACAAGCAAAAGAAGAATTGAGAAATATTTTTGGGTTTTATTTTAAATACTTCAACTAATTACGATAGAAAGAAAAACCAAAAACAAGCAAGACACATTTTTGGGTTTTCTCAAAGTTTTTCAAACACACAAAAAGAAAGCAAGAAAATAAGTCTAGCATGGATAATACAATGAAAAAGTGTGAACACCGACAACTGGAATGAAATGTGTGAACATGAATGTAATATCGATGGAAATACGTACTCCCCTGATCTTAGCCTTTAGGCCTAGCTTGGTAATCACCATCCGCGGCCTGCATAGTAGTCAGAGTGGTAGAGGCTCTTGGTGCAACCACCTCAGCCCACCGAGCTGCCTCGATCTCCGCTTTGTACGCACGGGCCTCGCTCTCAAGAACAAAATGTCTTATTTTGTTGTTAAAATCAAAGAGAGCAGGCGTAGACAAAACAATAGGCACAATGGTTTCTTTATTGAATCTTAAGCTATAAGTATAATTAGTGATTTTACCTCTAAGGAACTTATGGCGCTTCATGGCCTCAAAGTGTAGTGAGTAGGTAATATGGGGTCATAAGGCTGGGTTGTAACACTGACCTCTTTAGCTAAATGAGAAGCATATATCCCACCATAAAACTAACCACTACCAATGTTATGCTGCAACCTCCGTGCAACAATCGCTCCAAGATTGTAACTTTTAATTCCGGTCAGGGCAGTGTGTATAAGGCTCAAGTCAGGAGCACATAGTGTGCTACAATATTGCTTGCCCACGATGCATTTTCCATTAAAGAGTGCAAAGTATTGAATTGATGGAAAATGAATACTTTTTATTCTACCTTGTGCCACTCCTCTATCCTCACCGTAACAAAGACTAGTCAAGAATGTCTCATATTCAGCTCTTGGTGGCTCGTCTAGCGAACCCCAAAATGGAATTTTGCAGATATTAGAGAACATCTCTAGAGGCATGGTATAAGGATGATCATACATGTTAAACGAAACTCTAGACTCACGAGGAAAGTATTTGAATTTCTTAGTAAAAGTTTCTGTGAGGTTGAGATGTTCCGTATAACCCATGCAGAAGAGGAAGGACTGGTAGATTCACAATTTTTGAATGGAGAACTCATCAAGAGCACTCTTGCTGTGATAATTGGTTCAAAGATCTTCTGCCATAATGGTTCATGGTATTGTAAGAATGATATACCACGGACCTCAAAGATTATCACAAAGGTTACTAATATCCTAAAGGAACGATCAAACACTACCAACAGGAGGTAAGTAGAGTGAATATTGGGCTTAAGAACCCAGAAATAGAATGCCTACTAACTAAGTGGCATCACGGGATGCTTTCGATAATGATGGCCAGAATCATCACACTGGGAACACAAAACATGGCTAGATTACTAGGTCATCCTCTAAGACACCTAGGGTCATAATAATAGCTCCAACATATATGTCGAGGCAATAGAGTACCTAAACTCACCTATTAGTGTGGTTAAACTGGCCCAAAGAAACATCGGAACAGAAAGAAGGGATTTGCAAATGCATCACACTATTTAGAAACTTGGGATGACTCGGACAGCATAACGGCTGTTGAAAGTGCAACTATCCCTGGGTGGTTTTGGTAATTCCTAACAACATATAGATCATTGAGCTAATGCTATTCCAAGATAAATATTTCAGGAAAGCTCAATGATTGGCATGGCATGGATTAGAAAGTGGACCCTTCAAAATGCTAAGGACAAAGGTTTGGCTCAAGCTCAAAGCACAAGACTCTACATTTTCTATTTTAGTGATCCAAGATCACATTGAGTCTATAGGAAAAGCCAATATTATTAAGAAGGGATGAGGTGTTGCTTAATGAGGGTCTTGCTCAAAATGCTTAGTGATATGCTCCAAAACCCTCCACTACTTTCTCATATCCACATATGTCCTAAACCAAAAGGTCCAACTCGGCCCCACTGATTCTTTCTATCCGGAGCCACCGAGTTCAGTTGACATAGCCACTGCCAGAAACCCTAATCAATTCGGTCTCACCTATAGGGATCTCGGTCTCACCGAGATGGGATTGTAAACTCTCTGTTTCCCTTCGTAATGTTTTGGTCAAACCGAGATGAGCGGTCGGTCCCACCGATATTGCAATGCAAACTCTCTGTTTACTTTTCGTAACGTTTCGGTCCAACCGAGATGAGGGAATCGGTCCCACCGAGTTCGCCTGACCAACTCTCTGTTTGGCTATTACCAAAATCGGTCTCACCGAGTTTGTGTAATCGGTCTCACCGAGATTACGTTATGCCCTAATCCTAATGACATCGGTCCCACCGAGTTTACATGTCGGTCCCACCGAGAATCCTAGCGTTCACATTATGAACCAAATCGGTCCGACCGAGTTCTCTGAATCGGTCCCACCGAGTTTGGTGATTTGTGTGTAACGGTTAGATTTTGTGTGGAGGCTATATATACCCCTCCACCCACTCTTCATTCGTGGGGAGATCCATCAGAACATGCCTACACTTCCAATACATGTTTTCTGAGAGAGAACCACCTACACTTGTGTTGAGGTCAAGATATTCCATTCCAACCACATAAATCTTGATCTCTAGCCTTCCCCAAGTTGCCTTCCACTCAAATCTTCTTTATACCAAATCGAATCTTATGAGAGAGAGTTGAGTGTTGGGGAGACTATAATTTGAAGCACAAGAGCAAGCAGTTCATCATCAACACACCATTTGTTACTTCTTGGAGAGTGGTGTCTCCTAGATTGGCTAGGTGTCACTTGGGAGCCTCCGACAAGATTGTGGAGTTGAACCAAGGAGTTTGTAAGGGCAAGGAGATCGCCTACTTCGTGAAGATCTACCCTAGTGAGGCAAGTCCTTCGTGGGCGACGACCATGGTGGGATAGACAAGGTTGCTTCTTCGTGGACCCTTCGTGGGTGGAGCCCTCCGTGGACTCGCGCAACCGTTACCCTTCGTGGGTTGAAGTCTCCATCAACGTGGATGTACGATAGCACCACCTATCGGAACCACGGATAAAAGATTTCCGTGTCAACATGGCGTTTGCTCCCTCAATCTCATCCCTTTACCTTCATATGCAATTGTTTTACATTCCGCTGCTATACTCTTAGAATTGCATGTGTAGGTTGTTTGCTTGACTTGTGCTAAGTTACTTTGATGGCACTAATTTTGCTAGTTGGAAGCATAAGATGAAAATGCATATTCTTGGATATAAACCCGCCGTTTGGGCTATTGTGTGTATTGGCTTGCAAGGTGAATTTTTTGATTGGAGAGAACCGAACCATGAAGCTACCGCTGAAGAGTTGAATATGCTACAATACAATGCTCAAGCTTGTGATATTCTCTTCAACGGATTGTGCCCCGAAGAATTCATCAAAATCAGCGGTCTTGAGAATGCAAAGGAAATTTGGGATACTTTGATTGATATGCATGAAGGTACCGACTCCGTCAAGGAATCTAAATTGGATGTGCTTCAAAGTCAACTTGACAAGTTCAAAATGAAGGATGGTGAAGGTGTCGCTGAAATGTACTCTAGGCTTGCTCTCATCACAAATGAGATTGCCGGCTTAGGATGTGAAGAGATAGCCGACAAATTCATCATCAAGAAGATCCTAAGAGCCTTGAATGGAAAATATGATACCGTCTGCACATTGATCCAAATGATGCCCAATTACAAAGATCTCAAGCCAACGGAAGTCATTGGAAGAATTGTTGCTCATGAGATGTCACTCAAGGATAAGGAAGAGCTTCACAACAAGTCAAGTGGTGCTTACAAAGCCTCATGTGATACTCCCACATCTTCAAGTGAGAAACAAAACTTCAATGAAGAATTGAGCCTAATGGTAAAGAACTTCAATAAGTTCTACAAGAGTAGAAGCAAAGAAAGAAGTTCCAAGTCAAGGTCCTACAATGACAAAAGATCTTCTAGTCATGAGCGTAATTGCTACAATTGTGGAAGACCCGAACACTACTCCAATGAGTGTACGGCCCCCTACAAAAGAAGAGAAGATTCTCCCAAAAGAAGAAGTAGAAGAGAAGAATCACCACCAAGAGAAAGGAGGAGTAGAGATGATCGTTATGAACGAAGACCCTCTCGGAGAAGCAAGGATTCGGAAAGAAAGGAAAAGTCATCAAGGAGCTACACAAAAAGAAGACATCAAGCTCATGTTGGTGAGTGGGTATCCGGCTCCGACTCCGACAATCACTCCGAAAGAAGTTACCACTCCGACTCCGAATATACTCAACATGAAGGTGTTGCCGGTCTGGCACTTGTGTCAACCAACTCCTATGACATATTTGACTCACCAAATGAAGGAATTGGAAGATGCTTCATGGCCAAAGGTTCAAAGGTAACACATCCCGAGTATGTTGATTTCAATAGTGATGAAGATGATTTGCTAGGTGATGATGATTTACTTGTTGACAACTCTAGTGATGAAAACTATGATGAAACGTCAATTTATCATGCTAATCAAGATAAAACGAATGATGATGATAAGAAGGAGATTGAGCGTCTAACCAAAGAACTAAACACTCTTAAGTTATCTCATGAAACTACCTTGGAAAATCATCGAGAACTTTTAAAGACTCATGATAAGCTACGCTTTGAAAAGCTCAACCTTGAGCAAGAGCATGAGTTTTTAAAGGCAATCAATGATGATCTTCGCAAGAAAAGTTCTTCTTACATTGCCAAGCGTTTACTCTCTTGTCTACTTACATGCCACAAGTTAAATCTAGCAACAAGAACAATAAAGATTCTTCATCTAGTAGTAACAACAATCATGCTAAATCCAATGTTGATGCTTCTAGTAGTTCTCTTGATTCTACTAACGATTCTCTTAGCCAAGTTACACTTGAGCAAGAAAATAGCTTATTGAAGGGAATCATAGAGAAAGGTGTTTACAAGAGTCTTGCAGGAAGTAAGCAATTTGAGGAAATTGTGCGCAAGCAAGGAAGACACCGGAAGAATCAAGGTGTTGGTTTTGAACGAAAGTTCAATGCCAATGGAGTTGCGTGGGAAGAAGATCAATACCCCAAGACGAAGTTTGTTCCTCAACAAGAGAAGTATGATCCTACTTCCTTCAAAGGAACACAAGCTCAAGATGATCTTCCACCACAAGACCACAAGCAAAAAGGCAAGGATAAGCTTCAAGAGGAAATTGATGCATTTGAAGAAGCACCTAAGGCCTTGGTCAAGTGGGTTCCCAAGACTACATCAAGTTCCACTTCATCAAGTACAACTACAACTCCAAGGACTCTCATCAAGATGGTGTGGATCCAGAAGAAGAAGAACTAGAGAGTTCTTGAGGGTGACTCCGCCAACATACTTCACTACTATCATTTTGGCAAGGACAAGTGCAAAAAACTTCCATATCTTGCACTAGTTCAAGGAGTCACAAACCCTCTTGTTGGTAAGACAAGGGACAAGGCAACCTAATGACTTCATGGACATCATCTTTTGTATGCGTCACTCTATGTCTATGGATATCCTTGTTTGTTCCTTATGGGACTAACCCGTGTAGGTATTGAAAGTGCAACTCACTCCAAAGGATTTCTCCAGATGATCTACATCAACCTTGAGCATCTACATATTCAACACCTACATGAAGTCATCATCGGCAAAACCCAAGGTTAGTTCATTCCCTTTAGGGGGAATATCACATCTAGGGGGAGCTTTACTCAAATCAATAAGCTAGAGCAACTCTAATGGTGTGAACACAACAATGCTTTATGTAAAAGTGGTAACCCCACTTGTGCTTAAACGATGAGTATGACCTATGATAAAATGTTCTCATTTGACTCCTGAGTCAATATACTCATATATAGATGACCTAGTCATCGCCAATTGCTTGATAGATGCTATAATGTTTGTGCATGCTTTGACACATATTTTATTTGCCATTTATTGTGTGAGCATGTTGGTTGCATATTTTACTCATTCGAGGACATCCATTTGTTGCTATGATTGTTTGGCTCTTTCTCTTTTGCCAAATGGATGGACAAGAATGTCAAAGAACACCCTCTAGCTATCTATGCTTTTCTCGTCTCAAACTCTATTCATGCTACATCACAAAGATTGATCAAGTCAGATTCGAACCACTCTGTGTGAGGAGCACTCGGAGATCCCGATTCGTCATAGACTTAAACCTCCAAAACCTCTTTGTGCATCTCGGTCTGACCGATTCATCCTTTTCGGTCCTACAGAGTCACCAAGTTGATCTAGGGTTTTCAATCTCGATGCAACCGATTAGAACTTTTCGGTCACACCGATTTGCAGTAACTGCATGCAGTTTTGCATCTCGGTGCCACCGAGTCGTTCCACTCGGTCACACCGACAGGGTCAGGTTATATATACCACTGGGTCAAAATTTGGAAATTTCTCCGAACCCCTTCGCCCGCGCATAACCTACTCTGCCTCCTCTGGTCTCCGGATCGTCCTCTCATCGCCAACGACCTCCCGCTGCTGGTCTCCGCCGCCGTCAACGGAAATCTTCTCCGCCGTTGCCCCCGTAGCAAATTCCTCGCCGCACTAGGGTACGAACTTGATCATTGTGCTAATCTTTATCTCCGATTCCTAGCACATTGCTCTGCCATGTTTCTTGCCATAATTGAAATCATCCTGTCCAGCGAAAACGTCCCGTAGATTAGTTTTGATTTGAAAATTTAGGGTTAGGTCTCCGCCGAATTCATCTCGGACCGACCGAGTTGTAGAAATCGGTCTCACCGATTTTGGCTTAGGCCAGAGCACACACATTTTCAGTCCGACCGAAAATTGCAAATCGGTGTGACCGTGTTCAATTCTTTGTGAAACCCTAGCAGTCTCGGTACCACCGAACTGTGACTCGGTCTGACCGAGTTCACTAGTTTAGGTTCCAAAAGCTGCTTCGGTATTACCAAGTTTACAAATCGGTAGATCCGAAATGCTTTCTGTGAAGAACTAAAACTAAGTTTTTAAGTCATCTGTTTTGCAAAAAGTCATGTACCTTGTGATGCTCATCTACTCTACCTCATCTATAACCTATTCACAGGGTCTGCTGACAGTTTGCTTGCAAGATGTCTGACCAAAATGATAGCCAGAACAAGTCAGAGGAACAGGTTCAGTTGAGTGAGGGCAGTAGTCCCTCTAGCAGCTATCATGATGGCAGCAGGAGCACACGAAGCAACTTGCCAAAAGCCGCCACCAGAACAAGGAAGAAGAGAACTTCTGATTCAGAGGATGAAGACTATGTGGCTGTTGAAGATGAAGCCACTTCAAAGAAGAAAGTGCTGAAGAAAGACTATGGCCCAGCTGCTGCAACTAAGCCAGGTCTGAAAACAAAGAGGCCAGCAGGAAGACAACCCATGTCTAAGCCAAGAAAAGTTGCCACAGGTGAAACTATGAAGTTCAACAAGTGGAATGATGAGCTCATTATGCAATTTTACTCCACTGCACACTTCTATCCAGATGGAAGGATTGTGTGGATGTCTAAGGGTACTAGGTACCAGTCCACAATTGAAGAATGGGCAAAACTCATAAATGATCCTGAGGAACATGAGGATGACTTGGATGTCTATGCCAAGAAGAAGAAAGACCACAACTCTATGGCCAATATGTACAAAGAGATCCCTGATGATGCTTTGGACACACATAAGTTTGGATCTGTACACTACTTGTTGTCTGGTCTGCCAACAATCAATTGGATTCTGAGGCACACACTTCTACCCAAGTCAGGTGATCACAAGATGATCAGAGGACATGCTATCAACTTGCTGCACATATTTGATATCCCACAGAATTTCAAGGTTATGAGCCTGATTGTGGAAACAATAGAGAGGACTGCAGCTGATCAGAAGAGAAGTTGTGGATATGCCCCACACATCCAGGAGCTCATCAACTCAAAGATGGGCAAAGGCAAGTATATCCTAGACAAAGAGCATCTACCCATCTACCCTGAATTTGAGGACAACACAGTTGTCAGGACTGAGAATGAACCATCATCTGTGCAAGCACAAGAGAAGAAAGCCAAAGATAAAGCTGAGAAGGCTGCAAAGATGCCAACTATGGAAGAGGCATCTCAGGTCTTCTTGAAGAGCAAGCAAGACCAGCTTGGATATCTGATCCAATCCACTCCGAGGATTGAGCAGGGCCTGGCCACCCTAACCAAGAACCAGGAGAGCTTGGAAAGGATTGTTGAGACAAAATTCTATGACCTTGGTGTCAAGATCACAAAGATCCAAACTACAGTTGAGCAACTTCAGGAGGAAGCAGAGGAGAAGAAGGGCAAGTCTACCACAGATGCCTTTGCTAGAGTGCCTAGAGGACAGAGATCTGCTGCAGTGCCAGTGACAGACACTAGAGCTACAACATCAGCACCAGCAGCTACAGCTCCAGCTCCAACTCCAGCAGCTACTCCACCAGCTCCAGCCACTTCATCAGAAGCTTTCATCCTTGGCATTCTCTCAACACCACCTCCCGAAGATCAAGCCTGAGAGTCGTTTAGCACTATGCATTTTCAAACTTTTTGGTAAATTGTTGCCAAAGGGGGAGAAAAATGTATAGATCATAGGCTTCGAGAGAGAGAGTGTTGGTTTTTATCTCTCTTTGTACTCTTTTTGGTTGGTTTGAAACTTTACTGCGTGCTTGTGTGATACTACATTATGTCCTTGTGAGATACTTATTTCGTCAAGTGTTTGATCATATGCTACCCTTAATGCTTGTTGGATAATGCTATCTTTCATATCCTATTATGATCATTCACTTTTCTTGCTGATGAGTGCATGCTTTTAATCTCTATCATTTTGAGCGCTCCACCAAGAAGTATGTGACATGGAAGAGTAACCCATGGTCCTAATCGATTGTGCATTTGCATTCAAAAGCAAATCTTAAATAATGCACAAATTTAGGGGGATCTCTTGCTTATCACATACTTCTCAAAGCGGCGATGTTTTTCAATCTTATTTATCATTTGTCGAAGCTTTGATCTAATGTTGTCATCAATTACCAAAAAGGGGGAGATTGAAAGTGCAACTATCCCTGGGTGGTTTTGGTAATTCTTAACAACAAATAGCTCATTGAGCTAATGCTATTCCAAGATAAATATTTCAGGAAAGCTCAATGATTGCCATGGCATGGATTAGAAAGTGGACCCTTCAAAATGCTAAGGACAAAGGTTTGGCTCAAGCTCAAAGCACAAGACTCTACATTTTCTATTTTAGTGATCCAAGATCACATTGAGTCTATAGGAAAAGCCAATACTATTAAGAAGTGATGAGGTGTTGCTTAATGAGGATCTTGCTCAAAATGCTTAGTGATATGCTCCAAAACCCTCCACCACTTTCTCATATCCACATATGTCCTAAACCAAAAAGTCCAACTCGGCCCCACCGATTCTATCTATCCGAAGCCACCGAGTTCAGTTGACATAGCCACTGCCAGAAACCCTAATCAATTCGGTCTCACCAATAGGGATCTCGGTCTCACCAAGATGGGATTGCAAACTCTCTGTTTCCCTTCGTAACGTTTCGGTCAAACCGAGATGAGTGATCGGTCCCACCGAGATTGCAATGCAAACTCTCTGTTTACGTTTCGGTCCAACCGAGATGAGCGAATCGGTCCCACCGAGTTTGCCTGACCAACTCTCTGTTTGGCTATTACCAAAATCGGTCTCACCGAGTTTGTGTAATCGGTCTCACCGAGATTACGTTATGCCCTAACCCTAATGACATCAGTCCCACCAAGTTGACATGTCGGTCCCACCGAGAATTCTAACGTTCACATTATGAACCAAATCGGTCCGACCGAGTTCTCTGAATCGGTCCCACCGAGTTTTGTGATTTGTGTGTAACGGTTAGATTTTGTGTGGAGGCTATATATACCCCTCCACCCACTCTTCATTCGTGGGGAGAGCCACCAGAACATGCCTACACTTCCAATACATATTTTCTGAGAGAGAACCACCTACACTTGTCTTGAGGTCAAGATATTCCATTCCAACCACATAAATCTTGATCTCTAGCCTTCCCCAAGTTGCTTTCCACTCAAATCTTCTTTCTACCAAATCCAATCCTATGAGAGAGAGTTGAGTGTTGGGGAGACTATCATTTGAAGCACAAGAGCAAGGAGTTCGTCATCAACACACCATTTGTTACTTCTTGGAGAGTGGTGTCACCTAGATTGGCTAGGTGTCACTTGGGAGCCTCCGACAAGATTGTGGAGTTGAACCAAGGAGTTTGTAAGGGCAAGGAGATCGCCTACTTGTGAAGATCTACCCTAGTGAGGCAAGTCCTTCGTGGGCGGCGACCATGGTGGGATAGACAAGGTTGCTTCTTCGTGGACCCTTCGTGGGTGGAGCCTCCGTGGACTCAGCATGAACTGCTACCCTTCGTGGGTTGAAGTCTCCATCAACGTGGATGTACGATAGCACCACCTATCGGAACCACGGATAAAAGATTTCCGTGTCAACATGGCGTTTGCTCCCTCAATCTCATCCCTTTACCTTCATATGCAATTGTTTTACATTCCGCTCTTAGAATTGCATGTCTAGGTTGTTTGCTTGACTTGTGCTAAGTTGCTAAAATCTGCCAAGAACTAAAATTGGGAAAAGGCTAGATTTTTATTTGGTAAAGTAGTCTAATCACCCCCCCCCCTCTAGACATACTTCCGATCCTACAGCTGTAAATGCTCAAAAGATTTGAGACATCCTGAAAAATGGTGGCATAACCACTCAACATCACAATATCAAGGTTCCGAGATCAACGATCAACATGCGGAAGTAGTAGGAACTGAACTGAGGCTTGAATCCATCAATGTTATAAGTCTACAGATTAGTAACATGTGATCCTGATAGAAAGATGAGAAGCCTAGTTCTTAAACCCCGTAGAAAAGAAAAGGGTGACTCAGATCAGAATGGCATGAGGTAAAGGAGTAAAAAAGAGCCTTATGTTCCCTTCCACAGTCAATTCCCTTATATAACTAAAGCATTTCTAGACACAACTTCGACCAGTTTGGCTTGGTAATCCTACAGGCAGTCAGGCTCTGAAACCAAAGCTGTCAGGACCCCGATCCTAAGTCACATTGATCTAGTATGTAACACATCATATCACTTTGAGGCCTCACGCACGGTATTCCCACGGGTGCCACCTTACCTGGCCCGGGACCGTTTGCGCCTTTTGGCTCACATATAATATAGTGTCGCTAGCATCCATATGACAGAGAACCCGGGCCGACATGACTAGTCATAAACCCAAGGTGGCACTAACTTACAGGGACAGGCATACATGACCCAGCAACGAATGTGTCGGTCATCAATGTATGAACCCAAGTCGTACCAAGCTACAAGGACTTAAAGGAACAACATGTGACATTTCCCCAAGGGACATACACAGGAACGAAGAAGGACACATGCCGGTCAGCCTAAGTGTTCCGGAGTAGTAGCAAGCTACCATGGCTCAGTGGAAGCACTAGGAGACATTTCCCCATAAGAGAGGCCACCAAGAATAAACAACTAGATTGTTGGATCCCACACATACCAAACATTTCAAATCATACACACAATATGCTCGATATGTGCAAATACAACATGGATCACAACAAAACTCTACGACTCAAAGTATTTATTCATAAGGCTCCGAAGAGTTATACATAACAAGAATTACAATCATGGGTCACATGACCCAACATACAGAGCATACAAGCAACGGAAGCATAACATGTCTGAGTACAGACAACTATAAATGAAAAAGGCTGAGAAGCCTGACTATCTACAAGACCCTCCCAAGGGTACAAGATCGTAGCTGAGGTAACAAGCTAAACGTCGAAGTCCACGCGTAACTACTAGTGAGACTGAAGTCTCTCTGCAAAAACATAAATTAAGCAAACATGAGTACAAATGTACCCAGCAAGACTTACATTAGAACTAGCTACATATGCATCAGTATCAACAAAGGGGGTGATGGAGATTAACTGCAGCAAGCCAGCTTTGACAGTGGCTACCCTTAACTACGAATGCAAGTAACTCTTTTGAGGTGGCGCACACGAGTCCACATATTCACCAATCAATACACCACTATGGATCTGCTCTCGTCTCCCTACGAGAACGCCATTCATAGCACTCACGCTTATCTTGCGCATTTTAGAATATTCACTTTCACTTGTCTATGAACTGTATAGGCAACCGAGAGGTCCTTTACTGCGGACGCGGCTATTCGAATAGATCATTTATAACCATGTAGGGGTGTACTTCTTCACACATGTTTCCACCACTTAGCGTCTGCACACGACATGTGCTTGGTAGACTTCAAGCGAAAGCCGACGTGGGTGTAGACCATGACCTGACTAACCACACAAATTCCTAGTCCAGGTTTATCGCCTATTCAGGTTCCATCCGCAGGGAGTCCGGCTGAGGTTTCCACTACGACCCCGAACGATGTGTGCAGTGTTCCCTAGGCACCAAACGGGCGTCCCGGTACACCGTGCCACGTGCCTACCGCATCACACCCCACCCCTTGGGTCAGTGCTGCGCACGGCCTCCAGCATACTACAAACAACAGAAACTAGTTGCAACTCCTGGACAGAGGACAGGGGGGTTAAATTGTCGAGCGGGGTCATATTTCAGGGCCCAACGTGTGGTAGTAGCTGTTAATGGATCACAAACTCAGAACCCAGTTCCTTTGGACGGTTTCAATGAGACAACCCACATGTACTCCTACATGGCCTCTCACCGCTACCTTTACCAAATCGTGTTCACACAGTTAGCTCTCAACAGTAAGACATGTTCACCACATTCCAATTCATCCCCGATGAATCAGACCTGACTCAACTCTAAGAAGTAGCAGGCATGACAACAAGCATGAATGAGTAGGCACATCAGGGCTCAAACAACTCCTACTCATGGTAGTGGGTTTCATCTATTTACTGTGGCAATGACAGGTCATGCAGAGGAAAGGGGTTCAACTACCGCAGCATGTAACGGTTGAATTGTTCTTGTCCTAATGCAGTAAAAGAGAGCAGAAGCGAGAGAGTGGGATTGTATCAGAATGAACAAGGGGGTTTTGCTTGCCTTGCACTTCTGAAGATGATATAGCTCTTCATCAGTGTCATCGAACTCATCTTTGGAACAACGTCTACTGAGGAGGAACAACACCGACAAACAGAGAAGGAACACAATCAATGCAATGTGACAATATGATGCATGAATGTGAGATGGCAATATGCTGTTGATTGAGCTAATGCAGCTAGCAACAATTTAAATGGAGTTGGTTTGAATACAAGATTCAGATTCAAACTCCATATGTGATTATTCAAATGCCATTCAATTGATTTGACCTGATAAGCAGTTTTATCTTGCTTTAACATGCATGAAAACTATACCGTTGGATATATTGGATTTTTCTGATCATTTTTCATATATACAACTTTTCTATCTGAGATATAGATTATTTTCTATGAATTTTTTAAGTTTAAACAATTTTTCTGGAATTTCCTGGATTATTCTAATTTAAACTAAATCCAGAGAATGACTTATTGCGTCAGCATGGCATCGGTGTGACGTCAGCAAGTCAACAGGTCGGTCCAGGTCAAACTTGACCAGTGGGACCCACTGGTCAGTGACTAGGCTAATTAACAAAGACTGTTAGTGCTAAATTAATCCTAACTAAAAGTGTCAGTGGGGCATGGGCCCACATGTCATCGACCCAGGGGAGGTCAAACCCCTGGTCAACCAGGCCTAATACACCGACGGCTCGACGCCAGCGACGGCAGATGCGGCGAAGGGCTCGGGTTAGCTCCTCCCGCGACCAAAACGACGACGGAGAAGCTCTACCTGGTGTTGGGACTCGCGCACATCTAACACGGCTAGCGGCAGCAGCTGGGGTGGACCGAGCTTGCTGGAAACAAGCTCGTGGCGGTGGCCGGAGTTTGTTCAGGGACGGGTTTGGCGCCACAGTGCACGGGAGGAGGAACTGGTGGGTGCTTGGGCTTGCTGGGAAGCTGCTGAGCATGCCGAGTGCTCGGACATGAGCTACGACTGCTGGTGCCTCGGCGGCGACATGGCCGGCGGCGATGGATCCTCGGGTTCGATGGTGGAGCTAGTTAGCGGGTCGAGCGACATGGTAAGAAGAGGGGAAACGACGGCGGGGCTCACAGCAAGGTCGGTGGCGGTCTCAGCAGGTTCGGGGAGCGCGCGGACGGCGGCGAATCAATGGCGGCGGTGATCGGCTCCCGAGGTGGAAGACGATGGTGATGACGACGCTACAGTGTGCCCTGGCTCGCTTGGCTCGGTGGAGATGACAAGGACGACGTCGCAAATCTTGTGGGCACGTCAGAGGGGCAAGACAGAGACGGTGGCCGCGACAGCAACGAGCGGCGGCGACGGTTGCGCTCGGTGGAGAGAGCAGGGGAGGGGGAGGAGCACGGGGGAAAGTGCGAGGCGGTTGGGGAGGTTGCATGGCGTCTCCAGCCAGCCTCCAGCATCGTCGGAAGCAGGAGGTGGCTCGGGCGCGTGCGGCGTGCAACGACCACGCGCGCGGCGTCCTACTGGCGCGGGGAGGACGACGCCCCTGCCCCTGGTGGGCTGGGCTGTCTTACCGGCCGCCAGCTGGCCAGGTAAGTGGGCTGCCAGGTCAGTGCCCTCTCTCTCTCTTTCCTATTTTCTTTATGTTTTCTATTTATTTGCTCTGTTTTGATTTAGTAAAGATACTAAATCATTTCATAAAATCCTGGAAATATTTGTGGGCACTTGTAGAATTATTTCCAACAGCCCTCAAATGCTTTCAAGATTATTTGGACATTTAAAATACTTTATAGAATTTAAATGTCCAAATTCAAATCTTATGATTTAATTCAAAAATCCAGAGCGTCCTAGAGAAGTGTGCACCATTTTTGGCAGAGGTTCTAGACCAATTCAAAAATGATGAACAGTTATGAAGGGCATTTTGAGTTCATTAAAAAGATTTAATCTTGACCCTAGTTGAATTTCATTTGCTGCTAGGGTTTAACAGTCCCCATTTCAAATTCAAAGAAATGTAGACATGATGCATGGATGCAGTGCCACTATTTACAAACATTATTCTAGGGATGTGACAACTCACCCCCACTAAACAAGAATCTCGTCCTGAGATTCAAGATGTGAGGTAAGAAGACAGAGGTGACACAAAGCTAGCACAAACTTCACAATCCAATTGCCCTTATCAAAGATGTTGATTCAATGCTTAGAATTGATCTTGATGTCTTTACTTTGATATTTTCATCCAACAGGATGACGACAGAAAGAAACTCTACAAGAATCTATCTTCTCGAAGATCGAGCAACTCAAGATCAACTCATGGAGTGAGATATAAAAACATCTCTTGAGCTGAGACACGAAACACACATCAGGGGTTATGGAAAGAAGCTGATGACGAAGGTTCAATTTGGTAGGCAACAACTCCATGCTTAATAGGATGGTGGATGCGTTTCAGAGTAGCGAAGAGTTGACTTGCCATGATTCCATAACGGGACACCTTGGGGGAGGTGACTCGTAGAATTATTCCCTTAAGTGGAAAAAATAATTACTTTCGATACATAGCTCGTTGAAACTCTCTATACCAACCTAAGGCAATTCACAAACGATCTTTCGAAGAAATGGCATACTCAAATCGGAAAGGAAACTATGGTTATAGAACAACTCAACAAACGGGAGGCACATGCCAATTGATACCGAGGACAAAACCTAGTGACTGAGCGTGCTCTCAAGACCTTGAGCATTTCCATACTCATCAAGGTCTTACCAACATCCGTGCCAAGGATCCTGGCAACACATCTCACTACCCTGATGAATAGTGATGGACAAAGCAGATGCAAAGGAAGACGACACTTTCTCAGATTTCACCTTAGCGAGGCCAAGGGAATGAAATCTGGATGATTGACCGAGAGACATTTAGCACTTCGCTTCTAATGTTCTCCTTGATATTCTAGCTACCACTTTCATGCTTAATAGCTCAACATGGCCATCAAGTGAAGGTCGGACTTCGGGAGCACAAAGAACCCATAAGGAACAACTTGTAGACTAAGTCATACCAACTCCTCATGGAAGAATGGCCAAATTGTTGAATCAAGATACTACATTACTAGATTTCCCGGATAAGTGTGTTAACCATGACATCCACTTATCGGTTAAAAAAACCAAAATTATAATTCTTGGGAATGTCCCAACCATCATATCTGCCTGAGATTCAGATTTGGTTGGTGTCATGATATTCCAAACTGCATGTCTGGAAAAGAAAGTTTGCAACACAAATCGACGAGATGACATTGCTAGATTCTTGGGAAATGAACTACGATAGCAAGCTCCAAGACATGAGCCGGCTCTACTACACACATGTGAACACGCTGACCCAGACAAGCATGACCACATGGCAGTCTTACAACAAAACACTAACAAGTCCTGGCTGGGAATCATCATTAACGATATCAAAGTCTCCGCGCGAAACTCTAAAGGATTAACACTTTAGAACAGACTCCTTTATCTTGAACAAATCAATCAGTGGCTTGGTGTGCTAGGGAATACATATGGGATGAAGATGATCAGTCTACCAGAGCATAGAATACTTCGCACATGGATGACTGACTTGGGATGATTCCAGAGGAAGCAAAAATGAACTTTCTCGAATTCAAGGCAACAACTTACATCAAATGCATGTGAATCAAAGGAAGTCACTTCTTTCATCCAAACATATACATCATGAATGGAACACGAAGGCATTGCTCACAAAGTTTCCAACACTAGCAAGATATTCAACACGAATCATGGATAAGATAAAAATGTTGCTGATGGGCTCAACAACAATTCATCCAGGTTTCCATATAAGTGGAATTCCACAATTATGTGAACAAGGTGATAGCATTGGTCAGACCCAAAAGATATAATGGTGTATGCTCGATGAAACAACCACGAGTAAGATAACATTATGAGTATCTGGTTCTGATTTGATTTGAGGATAGCCCATACTCGAATCAAAGATTGGATAAGATGATAGGTCCATTAATAGATCACGAGGGTCAATCGATAAAAATACCATCTTTCTTCAACACACACACACAAAAAGATATCCCTTGAGATGAACTAAGTAAGGCAAGCTTTTTGTCTTCCAACTCTCCAAGTTGTTGTTTAGCTAAACCAACTAGCTTAGGGGTACCCAGCATAGAATCTTGGAGAATGGGTGGTTTACAAGAAAACCATTTGATCACGAACTCAACATAACGGTCAGGGACCAACCTAGTAATACTTCCGAGAAGATATTCCAAAATCACGAACCACCGATATGTTACCAAGATCGAGAACAATCTTGCTTTTCAAGGCAAGAGGATAGGATCAAAAGAGAAAGGGATTAATACAATCCAGACTCATTGATCGAAGAGTGCACTAGGAAAATGGACTAGGTAGCACAGTCTATCTTAGAATGATGATTCAATAAACAGCATGCTAAGAATGAGAGTATTGTCCATTAACTACCAAGCAACAGGGTTGCTAGGAGTATTGACTTCACACATCACAATTCACTTGTCGACATTCCGATTGCAACAACACGGGGACCGAGCAATGAACAATGATGGTGAGAAGTATCACTGCATCAAGAATTCATAAGAGATGGTGCAATATTCATGACAATCCTGACATAAAGGGGTAATACTCCAGGGTAGAGCAGATCAGAAACTGGATTGGCATTTGATCTGCAGAACACAACAACTTTGACCCATTCCCAGAGATGGACGAGGTACTGGAGTTTGTTTCTCCTAATCATTCCGGAATAGAATGGCTTGATGGACCACAAGGGTAATAGGCATCGATGAATGATGCACACATACTCTTTACTATCAAATGATAGACGGAGGTCAGAATACAACTAACGAGAACAACTCAAAGGAACATATAATTTTCTGAGTTGTGGATTCATAGATTAGTATGTCGAACAAGTTCAACATATTTCTTCCGGATAACCCATGCAGAAGAGGAAGGACTGGCAGATTCACAATTTTTTAATGAGAACTCATCAAGAGCACTCTTGTTGTGATCATTGGTTCAAAGATCTTCTGCCATAATGGTTCATGGTATTAGAAGAATGATATACCACAGACCTCAAAGACTATCACAAAGGTTACTAATATCCTAAAGGAACGAGCAAACACTGCCAACACGAGGTAAGTAGAGTGAATCTTGGGCTCAAGAACCTAGAAATAGAATGCCTACTAAGTAAGTGGCATCATGGGATGCTTTCGATAATGATGGCTAGAATCATCACACTGGGAACACAAAACATGGCTAGATTACTAGGTCATCCTCTAAGACACCTAGGGTCATAATAATAGCTCCAACATATATGTCGAGGCAATAGAGTACCTAAACTCACCGATAAGTGTGGTTAAACTGGCCCAAAGAAACATCGGAACGGAAAGAAGGGATTTGCAAATGCATCAGACTATTTAGAAACCTGGGATGACTCAGACAGCATAACGGCTGTAAATGCTGAAAAGATTTGAGACATCCTGCAAAATGGTGGCATAACCACTCAACATCACAATATCAAGGTTCCGAGATCAACGATCAACATACGGAAGTAGTAGGAACTGAACTGAGGCTTGAATCCATCAATGTTATAAGTCTACGGATTAGTAACACGTGATTCTGATAGAAAGATGAGAAGCCTAGTTCTTAAACCCCGTAGAAAAGAAAAGGGTGACTCAGCGCAGAATGACATGAGGAAAAGGAGTAAAAAAGATCCTTACTTTCCCTTCCACAATCAATTCCCTTATATAACTAAAGCATTTCTAGACACGACTTTGACCAGTTTGGCTTGGTAATCCTACAGGCAGTTAGGCTCTGATACCAAAGCTATCAGGACCCCGATCCTAAGTCACACTGATCTAGCATGTAACACATCATATCACTTTGCGGCCTCACGCACGATATTCCCACGGGTGCCACCTTACCTGGCCTGGGACCGTTTGCGCCTTTTGGCTCACATATATGATAGTGTCGCTAGCATCCATATGATAGAGAACCCGGGCCGACATGACTAGTCGTGAACCGAAGGTGGCACTAACTTAAAGGGACAGACATACATGACCCAGCAATGAATGTGCCGGTCATCAACGTATGAACCCAAGTCGTAGCAAGCTATAAGATCTACTAATAAAAAAGTGCATGCGATAAAAGGTGCTTGAGGAAAAATTGCTTAAAGTTGATTAATTGGCTAGGAACGTTGATAGAATTTCTCTTAATGTTGATTCTTCAAAGCTTAGATCTATTCCTCCTAAGCATGATATCAATGAGTCTCTCAAAGCCATGTGAATTTCCATTGATGAGTGCAAGGAAAGAACCGCTAGGATGCGTGCTACAAAAGATGCCTTTATTAAAGCGTGTTCTTCCAATTTCCATGAAAATAAAGATGAAGATCGAAAAGTTATTGATGTATATCCTATCAAATCTTTGTTTTGCAATATGAATCTTGATAATGATGGGACTGATTATGATCCATCTTTACCTAGAAGGGGTTCTAAAAATTTGGAGTTTTTAGATCTTGATGCTAAAATTGATAAAAGTGGGATTGAAGAAAGTAAAACCCTAGATGTTGCTAAACCCACTATTTTGGATTTCAAGGAATTTAATTATGAAAGTTGCTCTTTAATTGATTGTATTTCCTTGTTGCAATCCATACTAAATTCTCCTCATACTATAGTCAAAATAAAGCGTTTACCAAACATATTGTTGATGCCTTGATGCAATCCTATGAGGAAAAACTTGAGTTACAAGTGTCTATCCCTAGAAAACTTTATGATGAGTGGGAACCAACTATTAAAATTAAGATTAAGGATCATGAATTTTATGCTTTATGTGATTTGGGTGCTAGTGTTTCCACTATTCCCAAAACTTTGTGTGATTTGCTAGATTTCCGTGATTTTGATGATTGCTCTCTAAACTTGCACCTTGCGGATTCCACTATTAAGAAACATATGGGAAGAATTAATGATGTTCTTATTGTTGCAAATAGGAATCATGTGCCCATAGATTTTATTGTTCTTGATGTAGATTGCAATCCTTCTTGTCCTATTATTCTTGGTAGACCTTTCCTTCTTGTCCTATTATTCTTGGTAGACCTTTCCTTAGACCTTTCCTTAGAAGGAAGGGAATATTAGATTCCAATTTTCGTTAAGGAAAGGCATGGAACACTTCCCTAGAAATAAAATTAAATTACCATATGAATCTATCATGAGAGCCACTTATGGATTTCCTACCAAAGATGGCAATACCTAGATCTATCATTGCTTTTATGCCTAGCTAGGGGCGTTAAACGATAGCACTTGTTGGGAGGCAACCCAATTTTATTTTTAGTTTTTTTTGTTTTTGTTTATGTTTAGGAATAAATAATCCATCTACCTTCTGTTTAGATATGGTTTTATGTTTTAATTAGTGTTTGTGCCAAGTTATACCTATAGGATCTTCTTGGATGATAGTTATTTGATCTTGATCTTGCTGTAATTTCCAGAAACTTTCGGTTCACGAAAACAATTGTTAAAAATCGCCAGAACGTGATAAAATAGTGATACCAATTGCTGCTGATCAATAAACAAATTGCCTAGGTCTTCCTATTTTGGCTGAATTTTGGGTGTTCCAGAAGTTTGCGTTAGTTACAGATTACTACAGACTGTTCTGTTTTTGACAGATTCTGTTTTTCGTGTGTTGTTTGCTTATTTTGATGAATCTATGGCTAGTAAAATAGTTTAAAATCCATAGAGAAGTTGGAATACAGTAGGTTTAAGACCAATATAAATAAAGAATGAGTTCATTACAGTACCTTGAAGTGGTCTTTTGTTTTCTTTCGCTAACGGAGCTCACGAGATTTCTGTTGAGTTTTGTGTTGTGAAGTTTTCAAGTTTTGGGTGAAATCTTTTGATGGATTATGGAACAAGGAGTGGCAAGAGACTAAGCTTGGGGATGCCCATGGCACCCCCAAGATAATCTAAGGACACCAAAAAGTCGAAGCTTGGGGATGCCCCCGGAAGGCATCCCCTATTTCGTCCACTTCCATCGGTAACTTTACTTGGAGCTCTATTTTTATTCACCACATCATATGTGTTTTGGTTGGAGCGTCTTGTATGATTTGAGTCTTTGCTTTTTAGTTTACCACAATCATCCTTGCTGTACACACCTTTTGAGAGAGCCATACATAAATTGGAATTTGATAGAATACTCTATGTGCTTCACTTATATCTTTTTGAGCTATATAGTTTTGCTCTAGTGCTTCACTTATATCTTTTAGAGCACGCTGGTGGATTTGTTTTAAAGAAACTATTGATCTCTCATGCTTCACTTAGATTATTTTCAGAGTCTTAGATAGCATGGTAATTTGCTTAATAATAATAATATTCTTGGTATTCAAGATTTGTAAAACTTTCTTTTGAGTGCGTTGAATACTAAGAAAAGTTTGATGCTTGATAATTGTTTTGAGATATGGAGGTAGTAATATTAGAGTCATGCTAGTTGAGTAGTTGTGAATTTGAGAAATACTTGTGTTAAAGTTTGTGATTCCCGTAGCATGCACGTATGGTGAACCATTATGTGATGAAGTCGGAGCATGATTCATTTATTGATTGTCTTCCTTATGAGTGGCGGTCGGGGACGAGCGATGTTCTTTTCCTACCAATCTATCCCCCTAGGAGCATGCGCGTAATACTTTGCTTTGATAACTTGTAGATTTTTGCAATAAGTATATGAGTTCTTTATGACTAATGTTGAGTCCATGGATTATACACACTTTTCTCACCCTTCCACCATTGCTAGCCTTTCTAATACCGCGCACTCTTCGCCGGTATCATATACCCACCATATACCTTCCTCAAAACAGCCACCATACCTACCTATTATGGCATTTCCATAGCCAATCCGAGATATATTGCCATGCAACTTTCCACCGTTCCGTTTATTATGACACGCTCCATCATTGTCATATTGCTTAGCATGATCATGTAGTTGACATCGTATTTGTGGTAAAGCCACCATTCATAATTCTTTCATACATGTCACTCATGAATCATTGCATATCCCGATACACCGCCGGAGGCATACACATAGAGTCATATTTTGTTCTAAGTATCGAGTTGTAATTGTTGAGTTGTAAGTAAATAAAAGTGTGATGATCATCATTTTTAGAGCATTGTCCCAAGTGAGGAAAGGATGATGGAGACTATGATTCCCCCATAAGTCCGGATGAGACTCTGGATGAAAAAAGAAAAGAAAAGAGGCCATAAAAAAGAGAAAAGGCCCAAATAAAAATGAGAGAAAAATAGAGAAGGGACAATGTTACTATCCTTTTACCACACTTGTGCTTCAAAGTAGCACCATGATCTTCATGATAGAGAGTCTCTCATTTTGTCACCTTCATATACTAGTGGGAATTTTTCATTATAGAACTTGGCTTGTATATTCCAACGATGGGCTTCCTCAAATTGCCCTAGGTCTTCATGAGCAAGCGAGTTGGATGCACACCCACTTAGTTTGTTTTGTTGAGCTTTCACATACTTATAGCTCTAGTGCATCCGTTGCATGGCAATCCCTACTCACTCACATTGATATCTATTGATATGAATCGCCATAGCCCGTTGATACGCATAGTTGATGTGAGACTATATTATCCCTTTTTGTCTTCTCCACAACCACCATTCTATTCCACATATAGTGCTATATCCATGGCTCACGCTCATGTATTGCGTGAAGATTGAAAAAGTTTTGAGAATGTAATAAATATGAAACAATTGCTTGGCTTGTCATCGGGGTTGTGCATTGATACGTCTCCAACGTATCTACTTTTCCAAACACTTTTGCCCTTGTTTTGGACTCTAACTTGCATGATTTGAATGAAACTAACCAGGACTGACGTTGTTTTCAGCAGAACTACCATGATGTTGTTTTATGTGTAGAAAAGAAAAGTTCTCGGAATGTCCTGGAAATCAAAAGACGCACTTTTTGGAATTTATAAGATTTATTGGGCGAAAGAAATACACCAGGGGGCCCACAGTCTGTCCACGAGACAGGGGCGCCCCCCCTAGGGCACGCCCCCTATCTTGTGGGCCCCCTGGACCTCCTCCGACCTCAACTCCAACTCCATATATTTCGTCTCGGGGAGAAAAAAATCAGAGAGAAAAAGTTTCATCGCGTTTCACGACACGGAGCCGCCGCCAAGCCCTAATCTCTCTCGGGAGGGCTGATCTGGAGTCCGTTCGGGGCTCCGGAGAGAGGGATTCGTCGCCGTCGTCATCATCAACCATCCTCCATCACCAATTTCATGATGCTCACCGCCGTGCGTGAGTAATTCCATCGTATGCTTGCTGGATGGTGATTGGTTGGATGAGATTTACCATGTAATCAAGTTAGTTTTGTTAGGGTTTGACCCCTAGTATCCACTATGCTCTGAGATTGATGTTGCTATGACTTTGTTATGCTTAATGGTTGTCACTAGGGCCCGAGTGCCATGATTTCAGATCTGAACCTATTATGTTTTCATGAATATATGTGTGTTCTTGATCCTATCTTGCAAGTCTATAGTCACCTATTATGTGTTATGATCCAACAACCCCGAAGTGACAATAATCGGGATACTTCTCGGTGATGACCGTAGTTTGAGGAGTTCATGTATTCACTATGTGTTAATGCTTTGGTCTGGTTCTCTATTAAAAGGAGGCCTTAATATCCCTTAGTTTCTGTAAGGACCCCGCTGCCACGGGAGGGTACGACAAAAGATGGCATACAAGTTCTTTTCCATAAGCACATATGACTACTTACGGAATGCATGCCTACATTACATTGATGAATTGGAGCTAGTTCTATGTCACCCTATGTTATAACTATTCCATGAGGAATCGCATCCGGCATAATTATCCATCACTGATCCATTGCCTACGAGCTTTTCACATATTGTTCTTCGCTTATTTACTTTTCCATTGCTACTGTTACAACTACTACAAAAACCCAAAAACATTTATCTTTACTTTTGCTACCGTTACCTTTATTATCATACCACTTTTGCTACTAAACACTTTGCTGCAGATACTAAGTTATCCAGGTGTGGTTGAATTGACAACTCAACTGCTAATACTCAAGAATATTCTTTGGCTCCCCTTGTGTCGAATCAATAAATTTGGGTTGAATACTCTACCCTCGAAAGCTGCTGCGATCCCCTATACTTGTGGGTTATCAAGACCAGTTTCTGGCGCCGTTGCCGGGGAGCATAGCTCTATTCTCTGAGTCACTTGGGATTTATATCTGTTGATCACTATGAAGAACTTGAAAGACGCTAAGACCAAGATTTTGCCCTCAACTACGAGGGGAGGTAAGGAACTGCCATCTAGCTCTGCACTAGATTCTCCTTCCGTTATTAGTAAGCTTGCGACACCTAAACCTGCTACTGCTTTGAGTTCTGATATGTCGCATGTTATTGATGATGCCACTTCTGCTATGCATGATGAAACTACCTCTGTGCGTGATACTACTTTGCCATTAGGTGAATTTCTAGATGAACAACTTGCCAAAGTTAGGGGGAATGAAAATATTGAAGAACCTATTATTGATGATAGTGATGATGAAGGTTCCCCCAATGATTATGTATTACCTATTGTTCCTAAAGGTTATGTTATGAATGAAAAAGCTGCTCTGGAAATCCTTGCTTGCAATGATAGAAATGATCTTAAGAAATTATTGGCTAAATGGAAGCAGCAACCTCTTAATGCTAGAATGAAACCCGATCCTGCTTTTGCTACTTCAGCTATCTGTGTTACTGATAAGGATTATGAATTCTCTGTTGATCCTGATATTATTACTTTAGTTGAATCTGATCCTTTTTATGGCCTTGAATCTGAAACTGTTGTGGCACATCTTACCAAGTTGAATGATATAGCCACCTTGTTTACTAATGATGAGAAGTCTCGCTATTTATATATCCTTAAGATATTTCCGTTCTCATTAAAGGGTGATGCTAAGACTTGGTATAATTCACTTGCTCCTGGTTGTGTGCGTAGTCCCAGGATATGATTTATTACTTCTCGCTAAATATTTCCCTGCTCATAAGAAACAAGCTGCCTTATGGAAATATATAATTTTGTGCAAATCAAAGAAGAGAGTCTCCCACAAGCTTGGGGAGGCTTCTCCGATTATTAATGCTTTGCCCGATCATCCTCTTAAGAAAAATGAAATACTTGATCTTTTATAATGGACTAACCGATGCTTCCAAGGACTACTTGGATAGTTGTGCTGGTTGTGTTTTCGGAAAAGAACAATCGTGAAGCTAAAATATTATTGAATAATATGTTGACTAATGAAAATAATTGACTCTTCCCGAGCCAGTTCCTCAAGTAATTCCTGAACCAATTGAGCCAACTCCGAGCCTATTCCTAAACCCACTCAAGAAGAGAGGTGTTTTATTTCTCATCTGAAGATATGCAAGAGGCAAAGAAATCAATGAAAGAAAAAGGTATTAAAGCTGAAGATGTTAAGAATTTACCTCCTATTGAAGAAATACATGGTCTTAATATACCGCCTGAAGAACCACATTATCTTGATAACCCGACACAGGTAGTAAAGGTAAATTTTCTCTATAGATATGATAAAGTTGAAATATACTAAATTTCATATCCCATGCTTAGATGAATTTGATGACTTTATGGCTAGACAAGAAAGTTTTAATGCTTATGTTGGTAGAGAGTTAAAGAATAATGCTTTCGAGATAGGACGCGTAGGTGATAATCTGGCTAGACTTAAATATGAACTTCACCGCGTTAGCAAATACGCTTCTATGGTTGCTACTCAAGCTGAGCAAGTACTCAAAGATCAAAATGATTTGCTTGATGAATTGACTAATAATAATGACTTTGCTGTTAGAGTGTCTACTAGAACTGGTAGAATGACTCAGGAACCTTTGTATCCTGAAGGCCACCCTAAGAGAATCGAGCAAGATTCTCAGAGAAATAATTTAGAGGCACCTAGTTCTTCTAAAAAGAAGAAGAAGAAAAAAGATAGAACTTTGCATGCTTCTAGTGAACCTACCGTAGACACACCTGAGAATCCCAATGATATTTCTATTTGTGATGCTGAAACTCAATCAGGTGATGAACATGAACCTAGTGATAACGTTAATGATAATGTTCATGTTGATGCTCAACCTAGCAAAAACAATGACGTAAACAGATTGAACCTGTTGTTGATCTTGATAACCCACAAACAAAGAATCAACGTTATGATAAGAGAGATTTTGTTGCTAGGAAACACGGTAAAGAAAGAGTACCATGGGTTCAGAAACCCATGCACTTTCCTCCTAAACCATCCAAGTCAAAGGATGATGAGGATTTTGAGCGCTTTGCTGAAATGATTAGACCTATTTTCTTACGTATGCGCTTAACTGATATGCTTAAAGTAAATCCTTATGCTAAGTATATGAAGGATATCATCACAAATAAAAGAAAGATACCGGAAGCTGAGATTTCCACCATGCTTGCTAATTACACTTTTAAAGGTGGAATACCAAAGAAACTTGGAGATCCGGGTGTGCCAACTATAACATGCTCTATTAAAAGAAATTATGTTAGAACTGCTTTATGTGATCTTGGAGCCGGTGTTAGTGTTATGCCTCTCTCTTTATATCGTAGACTTGAATTGAATAAGTTGACACCTACTGAAATATCTTTGCAAATGGCTGATAAATCAACTGCTATACCTGTCTGTATTTGTGAGGATGTGCCTGTTATGGTTGCAAATGTCACTATCTTAACGGACTTTGTTATTCTTGATATTCCCGAGTACGATAGCATGTCTATTATCCTTGGTAGACCTTTTCTTGATACTGCAGGGGCTGTTATTGATTGCAACAAAGGCAATGTCACTTTTCATGTTAATGGTAATGAGCATACGGTACATTTTCCGAGGAAACAATCTCAAGTTCATAGCATCAACTCTATTGAAAAGTTCCAACTATTATTTTTGAGGTTTTGAATTTCCTCTCCCTACCACAAGAAAAAGTATGATATCATCATTGTTGGGGATTTTCATATCCCCGTTGAGGTAACTTAGTGTTATTCGAAATTTCTCCGGTTCCATTTTATTCGGAATGAGTTTGTTAACAAGACTTGATCAACCTTGTTAGTGGGTTCATTTTGATGATCACGAGATGCATGAAACTAGAAGGCACAACCTTCTGTACCCTCTTTTTACTTTCTGTTATTTAGAATAAATAAAGCAATAATAGTATTAGCCGTCTGTTTTCTGAATTATCCGTGCATTAAAACATAGTTCGAAAATAAAAGTGCTCCAAATGCCCTGCAAATCTAGTATGATTTTTTCTGGAATATTTGAGGATTTTAGGCACTGAAAACACTGCAGGAGGGCCAAGCACCAGGCCATGAGAGAGGAGGGCGCGCCCCCCTGTAGGGCGCGCCCCCTGTCTCGTGAGCCCCTGGTGGCCCCCTCCACTTATGCCAGCACCCACACACTTCATCTTCCACCCAAAAGAATCCCCATCCAGCTCAAGCACTTCTAGCTCATTTTGCTGCGATTTTCGATCTCCTTGCTCAAAGCTCCATTCACAAAACTGCTTTGGGAGATTGTTGCTTGGTATGTGACTCCTCCGTTGGTCCAATTAGGTTTTGTTCTAGTGCTTTATTCATTGCAAATTTTTGCTGCATAGGTGACCATGTTCTTGAGCTTGCATGTTAAATTTTTGAGGTCCCAAGCAATTCCAATGCATGATATAGGCTCTAGGCACTTGTAGGAGTAGTTTCTATCAATCTTGTTCAGTTTTATGCACATTTATTTTGAAGTTACTAAAATTTCAGAATTTTTCAGAAAAAGAAATATGCTTAGAAGAATGTACCAAGGAGGCTCCTCGGCAAAGAAAGGGCCAAGGATTGCTATACGTGAGCAAGATGTAGAATTGCCGAGGGACGCAAATGTACGGGCTTGTGAGTGGCCATCCGATAATTTTATGGTCGAAGCAGGCTTCAAGGAGGAATTTGACGCATATGTGCGTAATGCCGAGCTGGAGGACTTCTTACAAGATAAGTGTCCGCAGTACTATCAGTTGACTGATTCTTTTGTGCAGAGGTTTAAATATAACTGTTCGCGTAATTCTCCTAGTGTCATGTTTGATATTTATGATACATCTTATACCATGGATTTAGAGGATTCCACAACTGCTTGCAAACTCCCGCAGTGGGGTAATATTAATGATCCTCCCAAATCTGAATTTAGAGATTTTCTTGCTAGTATTACTGTGGGAGAATCTAGGGACGTAGCACAAGCTACCATAGGGAGCATTCATTTTCCTGCTATACATTACTATGCTCTCTTTATTGGTAGATGCATTAACGGTAAGGACGAAGTATGTCACATGTGTGCTCCTGGTCTTTGTGTCCTCAAGAGTGCTGTGTCAGGTTATAAAGGTTATAACTTGGGGGCAATAGTTGCACGTAGATTGCAGAATAATAGTAGAAAGGGAGATTTATTTGGAGGAATTTATGAAACCCGTGTGGCTAACTTTCTTAATATAGCTCCACGAGAGGGGGATATGATTTTACCTCCTGTTTATTTGGATAAAGAAGTTATGTTCAGTCATCATTTTCTTGAGAGGAATGAACAATTCCTCCATTATCGACTAATCTATGACAGACGCAACGTCGTCTCTGTCACTCTTCCTGCTCCCTACCTTTTTGATTATCAGGCAAAAGGAAGATATGTTGTCACCAGGAAGAAGCAGCTGAATACGAGAAGGGAATGGAGGCAGCTCGCCAAAGACGTCTGCTGTCAGAGGTGTTGCCTCCGCATCTCAAGACAACCCCAATTTCACTTATGGATATCAGCCAAAGCGGTCCTTGGTATTAGACCAACTTAGGCCAAAAGCCTAAGCTTGGGGAGTACGATTTCTCACCGACTTTCCATTCATGTTCACACACTAGTCGTCGGTGCTCATACTCTTTCATTGTATTATCCATGCTAGTTTAAATATCTTTTTCTAGTTTTCTTCTTGTGTGTTTGATAAACCTTAAGAAAAACAAAAAAAAAATTAGTTAGTTTAATTTCCATGCTTGTAGTAGAAATTAAAATGAAAATCCAAAAAGATTTCTAGTTCTTCTTCTCACTTGTTGGGAGCTTTCCCGTGTAAATAGTTTTCTTTTCTTTTCTTTCTTTTGGGGGTCGAGAAGACCGTATTGAAAATGCTTAGTGGCTCTTATATGCATTATTGTTTATTTAATTTAGAGCCCATATTACTTGTCTTCTCTCTTGAGTTGAATGCTTGCAGATTCCAGCTTAGTCCAATGCACGTGCACTCTTATTATTATATACATCGTTCGGTCGTTGGAGGCTGTTGTATGTTGGAGGCACTCGTTGTTTCGAGCAAGCCATGGATTGATGCTTGTTGGTGGTTGGGGGAGTATAAACCTTTACCATTCTGTTTGGGAACTGCCTATAATGCATGTAGTATGGAAGATACAGCCATCTCATAGTTGTTGCATTGACAGCGAAAGTATGCCGCTCAAAATGTTATTCAATCTCTATTTTAAAATCGAGCTCTGGCACCTCTACAAATCCCTGCTTCCCTCTGTGAATGGCCTATCTATTTACTTTTATGTTGAGTCATCATCCCTTCTTATTAAAAAGCACCCGTTGGAGAGCACACTGTCATTTGCATTCATTATTATTGGTTTATATTGGGTATGACTTGACTGGATCTCTTTTACCATGAATTAAATTGTTTAGTCAGTCATTGATCTTTAAAGGTGCTCTGCATTTATGTTTTGCGGTCTCAGAAAGGGCTAGAGAGATACCATTTTTTTATATCATGTTATGATTATTTTGAGAAAGTGTTGTCATCCGAGTTTTATTATTATGGCTCATTAGCTGATTATGTTATTGATATGAGTAATTGTGAGACCTATGTGTTATTGTGAGTATGGTTAGTTCATAATATTTGCTGAAACTTGAATGCTGGCTTTTCATGTTTACAACAACAAGAGCAAATAGAGTTCGTAAAAGTTTTTCTTTATCACTTTCAGTTTATCAACTGAATTGCTTGAGGACAAGCAAAGGTTTAAGCTTGGGGGAGTTGATACGTATCCAATGTATCTACTTTTCCAAACATTTTTGCCCTTGTTTTGGACTCTAACTTGCATGATTTGAATGAAACTAACCCGGACTGACGCTGTTTTCAGCAGAACTACCATGATGTTGTTTTATGTGTAGAAAAGAAAAGTTCTCGGAATGTCCTGGAAATCAACAGAGGCACTTTTTGGAATTTATAAGAATTATTGGGCGAAAGAAATACACCAGGGGGCCCACAGCCTGTCCACGAGACAAGGGGCGTGCCCCCCTAGGGCGCGCCCCCCTATCTCGTGGGCCCCCTGGACCTCCTCCGACCTCAACTCCAACTCCATATATTCCGTCTCGGGGAGAAAAAAATCAGAGAGAAAAAGTTTCATCGCGTTTCACGACACGGAGCTGCCGCCAAGCCCTAATCTCTCTCGGGAGGGCTGATCTGGAGTCCGTTCGGGGCTCCGAAGTGGGGAATTCGTCGTGGTCGTCATCATCAACCATCCTCCATCGCCAATTTCATGATGCTCACCGCCGTGCGTGAGTAATTCCATCGTAGGCTTGCTGGACGGTGATGGGTTGGATGAGATTTACCATGTAATCAAGTTAGTTTTGTTAGGGTTTGACCCCTAGTATCCACTATGTTCGAGATTGATGTTGCTATGACTTTGCTATGCTTAATGCTTGTCACTAGGGCCCGAAAAGCTATGATTTCAGATCTGAACCTATTATGTTTTCATGAATATATGTGTGTTCTTGATCCTATCTTGCAAGTCTATAGTCACCTATTATGTGTTATGATCCGACAACCCCGAAGTGACAATAATCGGGATACTTCTCGGTGATGACCGTAGTTTGAGGAGTTCATGTATTCACTGTGTGTTAATGCTTTGGTCCGGTTCTCTATTGAAAGGAGGCCTTAATATCCCTTAGTTTCCGTAAGGACCCTGCTGCCACGGGAGGGTAGGACAAAAGATGTCATACAAGTTCTTTTCCATAAGCACGTATGACTACTTACGGAATGCATGCCTACATTACATTGATGAATTGGAGCTAGTTCTATGTCACCCTATGTTATAACTATTGCATGAGGAATCGCATCCGGCATAATTATCCATCACTGATCCATTGCCTACGAGCTTTTCACATATTGTTCTTCGCTTATTTACTTTTCCATTGCTATCATTATAATTACTACAAAACCCAAAACATTTATCTTTACTTTTGCTACCGTTACCTTTATTATCATACCACTTTTCTACTAAACACTTTGCTGCGATACTAAGTTATCCGTGTGGTTGAATTGACAACTCAGCTGCTAATACTCAAGAATATTCTTTGGCTCCCCTTGTGTCGAATCAATAAATTTGGGTTGAATACTCTACCCTCGAAAGCTGTTGCGATCCCCTATACTTGTGGGTTATCATGCATGATTTAAATACTTTGTGTGGTGAAGATAGAGCATAGCCAGACTATATGCTTTTGTAGGGATAACTTTCTTTGGCCATGTTATTTTGAGAAGACATGATTGCTTTGTTAGTATGCTTGAAGTATTATTATTTTTATGTCAATATTAAACTTTTGTCTTGAATCTCTCGAATCTGAATTTTCATACCACAATTAAGAAGAATTACATTGAAATTATGCCAAGTAGCACTCCGCATAAAAAAATATATTTTTATCATTTACCTACTCGAGAACGAGCAGGAATTAAGCTTGGGGATGCCTGATACGTCTCCAACGTATCTATAATTTTTGATTGCTCCATGCTATATTATCTACTGTTTTGGACCATATTGGGCTTTGTTTTACACTTTTATATTACTTTTGGGACTAACCTATTAACCGGAGGCCCAGCCCAGATTTGCTGTTTTTTTTCCTATTTCAGTGTTTCGAAGAAACGGAATATCAAACGGAGTCCAAACGGAATGAAACCTTCAGGAACGTGATTTTCTCACCGAACATGATCTAGGAGACTTGGACCCTACGTCAAGCAACCAACAGGGAAGGCACGAGGTAGGGGGCGCGCCCTCCACCCTCGTGGGCCTCCTGTTGCTCCACCGACGTACTTCCTCCTATATATACCTACGTACCCCCGAACGATCAGATACGGAGCCAAAAACCAAATTCCACCGCCGCAACTTTCTGTATCCACGAGATCCCATCTTGGGGCCTGTTCCGGAACTCCGCCGGAAGGGGAATCCACCACGGAGGGCTTCTACATCATCATAGCCTCTCCTATGAAGTGTGAGTAGTTTACTTCAGACCTTCGGGTCCATAGTTAGTAGCTAGATGGCTTCTTCTCTCTTTTTGGATCTCAATACAATGTTCTTCCCCTCTCTCATGGAGATCTATTCGATGTAATCTTCTTTTTGCGGTGTGTTTGTTGAGACCGATGAATTGTGGGTTTATGATGAAGATTATCTATGAGCAATATTTGAATCTTCTCTGAATTCTTTTATGTATGATTGGTTATCTTTGCAAGTCTCTTTGAATTATCCTTTTGGTTTGGCCAACTAGATTGGTAGTTCTTGCAATGGGAGAAGTGCTTAGCTTTGGGTTCAATCTTGCGGTGTCCTTTCCCAGTGACAGTAGGGGCAGCAAGGCACGTATTGTATTGTTGCCATCGAGGATAATAAGATGGGTTTTTTATCATATTGCATGAATTTATCCCTCTACATCATGTCATCTTGCTTAAGGCGTTACTCTGTTTTCATTAACTTAATACTCTAGATGCATGCTTGGATAGCGGTCGATGAGTGGAGTAATAGTAGTAGATGCGAGGCGGAGTCGGTCTACTTGTCTCGGACGTGATACCTATATACATGATCATACCTAGATACTCTCATAACTATGCTCAATTCTATCAATTGCTCAACAAGAATTGCTCACCCACCATAAAATACTTATGCTCTTGAGAGAAGTCACTAGTGAAATCTATGGCCCCTGTGTCTATTCTCTATCATATCAATCTTCCATCACTTTATTATTGCTTTGCTTTTTATTTTACTTTGCATCTTTATACCAAAAATACCAAAAATATTATCTATCATCTCTATCGATCTCACTCTAAGTAAGTGACCGTGAAGGATTGACAACCCCTAATCGCGTTGGTTGCGTTGAGCTATTTGTTTTGTGTAGGTACGAGGGACTTGCGCATGGCCTCCTACTGGATTGATACCTTAGTTCTCAAAAACTGAGGGAAATACTTACGCTACTCTGCTGCATTATCCTCTCCTCTTCGGGGAAATCCAACGCAAGATCAAGAGGTAGCAGGCATCATCACGGTCAATGGGAATATGGAGCGCTCCCTCCGTGCTTAGGAGCACACCGCGGCCCTAGCAGACGAGGTACAGAACGGCCTCATCAAGCCGAACAGATCATCGGTCATCAAGACCCATGACACCGCTAAGCAAGTCCGACCCACATTACAACACGATAGCTCGGCGGGTCCGGAGCTTAAATAGCAGTTTAGCCTCCGCCGATCGCCCCATAATGTTGCAGCATACGTACCGCGCGTGCATAATTACACACTTAGAATACCTTGGGCAGCGCCGGAGGCATACTGCGGAACAGGTCTATAGTACGGCTTGACCCTATTCGGGCCTTAACCTTTTTTCTCTTTTTCTTTTTCTCTCTTTTATTACAGGTTCATTAAAAACCTACATACTCTACAGTTGTACAGGGGCTCCTTTCTAGGTTCCCCTTTCTTATAGACGACCATCGATTCCTCCTCTCAAAGGATTTCTAACCAAGGAGAAATGGCGCAGACGTGCGGCAGGGCATCATTGGGATCTTCAAGCCACTATCTTCTCAAAAAGCCTTGTATAAACCTTTCCCTTGTGTAAACTTTCGGCATGTAAAATGGCCTTGGCCTTCGGGCATTATCTGTAATGACACGTCTCGATGTATTAATCAGGGCATAAAGGAAGCAATTGATTACCACTTTTGTTTGGTACTCATCTATTTTATATTATCATCTGTATTCCCTCCCCATGTCCGACTGCCACACGTGCCTTAGTCCGCCCTTAAACACCGGGGATTGTATCCGGCCCGACACATTTTAAAGTCCGAACTACTATGGGGTACTCTTCGACGTCCCAGATATTGCATTATATGCATCGGCTCCAAATCATGTCTTTGGTCTATAGTTGGGTTGCCCAGCTCCTGTGCTTACCACCTTACGTTCTGCTCGTTCAGCTAAGGTAGTAAAGGGAGAACTATTGTGATTGTATTTCTGGTTCGTCCAGTCAAATAACTCAGTAGAGAAAGCCGAAAACTGACTGTCATGATAAAGCGAGAGCTGGTTGGTGATTCGGTGACTTACTCTTATACCACAATCATTGGCGATTCACGCCGTGTTATACGAGGGGCTGGTCTTCGCCCATCCGCGCGGAGCAGGCACCATAGTCCAGATGGCTGCACACGCACCAGGGGCTAGTACTTAGCTCCATAGTCAAACTCCTATGGCTAAGTGAAAGTAATAAAGCCGCATAGTCAGATTGCCTGGTTCACCTCGCGGACGCCTCCTTGACAGACCAAGACGTTGGATAAAGTGCGGTCACGCGTTATGCCGAACACCCCCGTAGCATCTGCGTGGGGGCCGAAGCCGACAACTGACAACTTTCAGAAATAACGGCCGCACAGGAGGAAAAATCACTTGAAACAAAAGGCCCAAACATAGATATATTACAAGCCTGGGTTCACAAACATAGTTTTTACAACCCGAACACATCTAATCAAATAACACGTCATTAGAACATTGGCCCTCTACTATTCGGGCCCCTTCCAGGACGTCGTCAAAGTACCTCTCTGGCTTCCGATGATCCTTGCCTTCGGGCGGGCCTGCGGTCCCCACGTCGGTGGCCTTCATCTTCGGCCATTGCATCTTCACATGGGCAAAGGCCATCCGAGCATCCTCTATGCAGGCTGAACACTTTATAGCATCAATTGGGGGCCGCGCATTGACAAGCCGCTTCACCAAACCGAAGTAGCTGCTGGGAATAGGTTCGGCCGGCCAGAGTTGGACTATTAAGTCCTTCATGGCCAAGCCCACCACCCTATGTTGCTCCATGAGCTGCTTCAGCTGGTCGTTTAGAGGCATCAGATGCTCTAGCACGAGATATTGCGACCAGAACAACTTCTCGGTCGAGTTCCCCTCCTGGGCTCGGAAGAACTATGCGGCATCAGCAGCACTCCTCGAAAGATCAACAAACGCGTCTGGAGAACTCCACACTCATGTGAGCAAAGCATACCTCCGACCTCCAAAAATACTCTGCAAAAGAAAAGCCTTACCAGCCGCTATCTGCTTCGCCTGATGGATCTCCTTGCGAGCACTTCGGGACTCGATCCGCGCCTCTTTAGCAGCACGGAGAGCCTTAGCGAGTTCGGTCTTCTGGGCCAAAATCATCTCCTCCAAGGCCTCGCATTTTCCAATGGCATCCTTCAGCTCCTGCTCAACTTCGGCCACCCGGGCCTCATGTTGGCGGCGAGCGGCCTGCTCGGTCTTTAGTTCGGCAGCCGCTTTGTCAGCGGCTGCCTTATTCGCCTCCGCCTCCTTCTTCGCTTGGGCAAGGGCGCCTTTAAGGGTCTCAACCTCGGCTGCGCCAACTATAATCTTACATGAGTTAATCTCTTAATATACATATCACTTCTGATATACAACTAAGCTTCTAAAACACTGTACGCATACCTTGCGTCTCGTCGAACCGCTTGTTAACGCGGTCGATCTCTTCATCGGCCACCTGAAGCTTCCGATTGAGTTTGGAAACTTCTGCGGCCTGGGCGTTCGCCACCAACAGGGAAGCCTGTTACAATAATAAAACAATATGTTAACTCTCCCGAATACTATGTGGATCCTCTGTCTGGTTTCTTTCAAACCAGACAGAGCCTCAGGGGCAACTGTCTATACACAGGTATATTCCTCTATATGAAACAATTTTTTTTAGGACATTACATCGCATACCTCAAAGCCTGTCAGTAGGCTGGTGAAGGCTTCGTTCAGTCCGCTTTTTGCAGACTGAACCTTCTCCACCACCACACCCATCAAGGTGCGGTGCTCCTCCATGACGGAAGCACGTTGCAGTGCTTCCGCTAGAGCGTTCGGTGCCTCCGGATTAGTGGAGGCCACCGATGGAGCTGATGCTCCTCCCCCCTCTTTCAAAGGGGGTTGCTCACCCGATCCCTGAGCCGCATTGGTCTCTGGAACGATGTTCGGCTGGGGCCCGGATTGTTGGGGTTCCCCACCATTAGTCGTCATAGGGGTCGCCTCCCCTATCTCTTCGGCGACCGAGGTATTAACCTCGGGCGCTTTCTCGACAGCCTCGTCTGCCCCTCCTCGGCCAGGAGAGGTCCTTCGGGATAACACCTCGGTGTCATCCATGGTGATGGGCGAGGGGGCTCGTGGCGGCGTCTCGCTCTCTGCCATCTCGGGCGGCAGAGAGTTCCCCTTCGATAACGGAGTGTTCGGAAGCTCGCGGAGAGGGCTGAAAGGCACACAACAAAATGGCTTATATAATGGAAACAGGAAAACCAAAGATAAACTAGTAAGTTTCTGAATACTTACGATTCAGCCAGGGGCTTCGCCCTGGGAGGTTTTTTGGGGACCAATTCGGAATCTGAGTCCGAACTGTCCGGGAGGGTCATCTTCCCTCTTTTGGGCGCCTCTTCCTTCAGGTCTTTAGAGGCCACCCTCTTCTTTTTCCTCCCCTTGCGAGGGGAGTCGCTTTCCACTTCCTCCTCCTCTTCTTCCTCGTCTCCGTCATGGGAAGAGAGGGCTTCGGTCTCTTCAGACACTTTGTCCGAAGGACCTTTGTGACGGGGGCCACCCTTGGCCTCCTTGCCCTTCGTCTTCTTGGCCTTCTTCTCTGGCGCCTGATACAGCGCTGGGACAAGCATCTCCGATAGCTGGGGTGTGGCCGGACTCTCTGGCAGCAGCACTGGATAGTCGATCCGCTCTTCCTTTGCCGTCCAGCCCTGTACGGAAGGCGAGCGATATGATCTTTACTATATTTAAAGTACTGACCGGTCTTCGGAAAGGCTATGCTTACCGCTGAGGCTGGGTTCTCGTTGTCGAGTCCGATGTCCTCGGTCTTCATCCTTTTCTGGGCCTTGAAGAGCTGCTTCCATATATCTTCGTGCGTGGTGCCGAAGAAGCGCTTCAAGGTCTGTAGCTCCTCCGGATTGAACTCCCACATGGGGGAGGCCCAGAGTTGGCAAGGAAGAACACGACGGGCGAGCATCACTTGGATCACGTTTGTGAGACCAGTGTTTTTGCTCAACACGTTGGAGATGTGCTTCTGCAGCATCTTCACCTCCGGTTGGGACCCCCAATCAAGGCCCTTGGCGGTCCATGAGGTGAGTCTCGTGGGGGGTCCGGATCTGAAGTGGGGTGTCGGTGTCAAAACCGGCGGATCTCGGGTAGGGGGTCCCGAACTGTGCGTCTAGGCGGATGGTAACAGGAGACAAGGGACACGATGTTTTACCCAGGTTCGGGCCCTCTTGATGGAGGTAAAACCCTACGTCCTGCTCGATTGATATTGATATTGTGGATGTTTACAAGAGTGGATCTACCACGAGATCAAGGAGGCTAAACCCTAGAAGCTAGCCTATGGTATGATTGTAAGGGTTGTTGTTCTGTCCTACGGACTAGAGCCATCCGGTTTATATAGACACCGGAGAGGGCTAGGGTTACATAGAGTCGGTTACAATGGTAGGAGATGTACATATCCGTATCGCCAAGCTTGCCTTCCACGCCAAGGAAAGTCCCATCCGGACACGGGGCGAAGTCTTCAATCTTGTATCTTCATAGTCTTGGAGTCCGGTTGATGATAGTTCGGCTGATGATGGTAGTCCGGCTATCCGGACACCCCCTAATCTGGGACTCCCTCAGTAGCCCCTGAACCAGGCTTCAATGACGATAAGTCCGGCGCGTATATTGCTTGGCATTGCAAGGCGGGTTCCTCCTCCGAATGATAGAAGATTGTGAACACCAGGATAGTGTCCGACTCTCCAAAATAAATTCCATGTTCCACCATAGAGAGAATAAAATATACACAAGTTCAATCTGCTGACGTTTTTTGTGGCATGACGTCACACCACTACCAAACCATTACTTGAATTATTTTTTAATTTACCACCTCAGGACATTTAGCGAAGCGGTTTCCTTGGCACGTCTTGTCGAAGCAGAGATCGTGTTCCCCCTTAATCCTGGATTCTCATCAATACGGACGTGGGTAACCCAACCGCGCCCGTCGCCACGCCCCCTCTATCGAAGGCGAGTCCCAAACGGTCACGAAGACGGCTCTTGGTATTCTCCCTCTTTATAATGGGACCAAGGCTCGTTTCTTTTCTTCAATCCTTCATCGAATCCTCTCCCCGCTCCAAGTCCCAGCACCTAGAGCTCAAGATTCGAGCGCTTCGGACTTTCAACGATGTCCGGTTCCGACCTTCAGGGCCGGTGGATGCCCTCCTCCATCACGGAGGAGGATGTGCTAAAGCTGCGGGAGGCCAAGTACCTGGCTTATGAGATTTCGCACAGGTTGCCTGCCGAAGGGCAGGCCATCCCCACCCCTGAGCCCGGCGAGTATGTCATTTTTATATCCCACCTCCGTCGGGGTTTAGGCTTCGCGATGGATCCTTTTGTGAGAGGGCGCATGTTTTACTATGGGTTGGAATTCCATGATTTGGCTCCAGAGTCCATCCTCCATATCTCCGCATTTATTATCATCTGCGAAGCCTTCCTCCGCGTCACCCCTCACTTCGGCCTCTGGCTGAAGACCTTCAATGTGGAGCCGACGATGATCAGGGGGCGTCAAGCGGAGTGCGGCGGGGCGGCCATAAGTAGGAGAGCCGATGCCCCGTGGCCCGTGGGCTCCTTCCAAGAGGAGCTCGGCCCGTGGCAGCAAGAGTGGTTCTATATTACCGTTCCGAGGGGCCGCAGACAAAAGCCGCCGCCCCTATTCCGCCCGGGACCTCCATGACGGTTGATGTCGTGGGTCAACCAAGGGCTCAACTGGGGGCCGTCAAAGGACGTGCCCTCTGCGCAGGCCGGATTCGAGATCTCCAAACGAGGGAGGTCGATATGGTGGTGGTGATGCAGGTTATGCTGATTAGGCGTCTCCCGCCCTGCAAACGCCGCCCTCTCCGGCTATGGGAGTTTAATCCGGAGGGCCCACGGATTCTTCAACACTTCATGGGTATGACACCCCTGGAGATGTACAAATTATTCTTCGGATCGCAAGAGATGCATCCGGAATTGACCGAGGATGCTGGCCTAAGCTGCAATCGCCCGGATACTCAAGTAAGTAGTTCCGAGTCCGGACATGCCGTTTGTTTTCCTTTCGATGATTTGCCTTATGACCAACTTCCTTCTACACAGGAGTGGATAGCGGAAGCAAAATTGATATGGTGTCCGGCCCCCCTCCCCGAGACCGGCCCGGATCCCGTGCTGGTCCGGATGCTGGAGGTTGCGCCTTCAGAGGAAGACGAAGGGGAAAACAGGAAAGCTACTGCCTCGCCTAAGGAGGCTCTTGAAAGAGGGGGGTCGAGAATCCCTCCCTCCAAGGGGAGAAGAGGACTGCCTCCGAGGACCCGGGGGCGAAAGCCCCTAAACGGGGGAAGAAATCTTCGCCAGAGGGCCCTGCGTCCGGGGAGGCCCCGGACGCACAATCTCCCTTAAAGAGTCAGCCCTCCAACGAGCCGTAAGTAGAAAGAAAGGAGTTTTATAATAAGGGACATCCCTATTTGTGCTTCTGAGGATAACTAAAGTTTTTACCTTGTAGTTCGGATCTCCGCCCTTCGCAAATGAGCTCGTCTTGAGGTACCTTCGTCCGGAGATGATAGAGAGCGAGGCGCCTCCGTCCGGGCGCCGTCGGATAGGGCGAGCGAGCCTGAAGTGTCGCTACAGAGGGAGCCCCCGAGTTTGGCAAAGCCGGATAGTTCGGCGCCAACTGGTGTACGGCTGAAGGATCTGCTTGAGAAGGCGTCTATCTCAGAAGATCACCACGCATTGATGAGCATGGTGATTGAAAAGATTTCGTCCGCCGAAGGCGGGTTGCATGATTCCGTCAGGAGTTTGCTGGCGGGGTTTGAGGTACGTAAAGATGACACACCTTTTAACAGCTTTGCATATAGAATGCACCCTGTATAGATAGTAGCCCCTGAGACTCGGTAGGTTGTCGAAATCGACAGCGTGCCGAGGATCAAAATCGCAGGTTTAAATTCCCGTCGTGCCGATGCAGGTGGCGGGTTGTCCGGGGGCCAGCCGGACTGATGGAGTTGCTGAACTAAAGCGGCAACTCGATGTTGCGGATGCGGACATCACGCTGGTCAACAGGCGACTTGATGAGTCGCAAGGTAAGTGTTACTGCGCGATCACTTGGTAAGGGGGTCGAAGCCAGCTCCTTACAATATGTGTGTGAAATGCAGATAGTGCCGCTGCTGTGGAGAGCCTTCGGGCCGAACTTGCTCAAGCCAAGGAGCAGGCCAGAAGGAGTAATGCGGCGGCCTCGAGGGCGGCCAAGGAGTTAGCGGCGAAAGGTCGCACATCGCCGAGCAGGGAAGAGATGGCGAAATGGCCAGAAGTTAAAAGATGCTACCGACCGCAATGAGGCTCTTGGTAAGGAGCGCCTAGCGGGGCAAGAAGACCTGCGGAAGGCCACCGCCGAAGCCAAGGATGCCCGCTCTGCAATGCGGGCTATTAAGGAAGAGCTGCGCCAGGCCGGAGATATTGTAGCTGGCAAGCCTTTCCTGCTACGCCGAAGGTTTACGGATCCAAAATATGCTCAGCTGGGCCAACTGTGGGGTCCGGAGGACCCTTATATGGACTTAGCAGCGAGTCGCGGCGGATGCCGTTGCATTTTTCGCGGAAGGATCACAAGACGGAAGAGCTGTTTTGGTCTCAATTCCGTAGTCCGGGCGTTCACTTCCGCCGACCGACCGTTTGGCGGAGTGGGCTGAGCTAAATAGGTTGTCCGGCTTGCTATGACGGATATAGTGACCCATATCCGGCGGATAGGCCCCAGCTGAAGAGTTACTTTGGCTTATTGCAGCAATTTCTTGGGGCGGTGCCGCATATCAAAGCGATGAAGTGGTCGGCCTGCATAGAGGGTGCGCGGATGGCGCTTCGCCGTGTGAAGACACATTGGACAGAGATGGATGCCACCGCTGTTGCGACCCGGGTTCGGATGATAACCGGTTACCCGCCGAGCACTATTTTGGCGAAGTGCTGCGTGGTGCTCGTGTAATAGAGTCGCAGTGCTCAAAAAATGTTACGTTTGAATGAACGTTTTTATGATGTAAAACAATATTTATGATGTAAGCGCCTTTTATACTTGTGTGTTCAAGTAATAGAATATCTCCTATGCGGCCGTTCATGTATACGTGTGTATAACCTGAAAGATGGCAGTCGTCGGCTTCAGCCCCCACGCACAAGGTGCGGGGGTGTTCGCAAAAAATAGCGCGTTTTCACACTTAATCCTACGTCTCGGTCCTGTAAAGGAGGTGGTAGCGTAGCAAACGAGGCAACCGGACTATAATGCTTTATCACTTTCACTTATCCATGGAGTTCGAGGGTGGGGCTACGACATAGCCCCTGGGGGCACCGCGCTCTCCGAATTTGGGGCGCCAGATGTGCTGGCCGAAACGGCCCTTCGTCAAAGCGAGGAATCCTAAACATTCCCATAGTCGATCGAGTGGTTGACCAGTCTCGCTGTATCATGACGATCAGCCGCTTTCATCGAGAGTGCTCGCCAAATTAACTGGGGCACAATCGCAGAGTTCTCCACAGAGCCGCGTTAGCCGATGATACGAACGTAAGGCAGCAAAACACAGGAGCCGGCAAACCCAACATTTGACCAAAGACATGATTCGAGCTGATGCATATAAGGCCTAACTCGAGACGCCGAACACTCCGAAGGTGTTCGATCTTTTATAATAGCGGGCAAAACAAAGCCCTAAGCCCCTTGTGTCCAGTGCACGGCAGGTTCTTACGGCGGCCGATGCCAAAACGCCGATCTCCACTCTGGTTATAATGATAAACCAGGGATTATAGCAACAAGAGACGATAAGAAAGGTTTACGTAGGGTCTTAGTCCGAAAAGAGTCCTTGCAACGGGTCCCTCACTGCGTCGCGCTGTGTCTCCGTTGCAGCCGTATCCTCGGCGGGTGTGCACGCTGTTCATCTGTAAAAAGAGAGGAATTTGGTTGGAAAAGAAATCGTGCGAGAAAGTGCATAAAAAATTGAAATATAGATTAAGAAAGTTGAGCCTATGCTAGCTCATTATGGCTTATATGTGCCAACCCTTGTGAAGGGATGTGCGGCTAGGTAGCCCCTAGCTTATTTATTCCGAACTCGTCCAGCCGTGTCCGGGGTCTAAAACGACCTTTTAATGAAATGATGCCACGTGGACCGGGCATTTTAAGCGTAAGAGACGCGTAATGTGGTATTGCATTGAAGCGGACGAGAGCTTCCCGTCCCCGTGATGCTTGATAGCTACTTTTAAATGGGGCGACATGAAAGGTTAGCTTTTCTCGTCGGAAGTTGTCAGGTGACCCTGACACAACTTCTAGTAATAATGAAACTGTGCACCTGGCGTAAGGGCCTGGCGCCACTCCTTTGAAGGAAGTGCGGCTATGCCGAATTGTAGTAGGGTCTATCCCAACTTGCGGATTGTGTCCGGATATAGCAGGTTCAAGTCACTGCCGCCGTCCATCAAAACCTGCGTTAATTGCAGTCCGTCTATTATGGGATCCAATATCAGGGCAGTCTATCCTGCGTTCTGGATACTTCTGGACTAATCCAGATGGTCGAAAGTGATTGGTTTTGACATCCAATCTCGGTCCACTGGGGTGGATCGTGCGACACTTGTTTTAGCGAGTGCCGTGTTTGCTTTCCGTACTATCACGTGAAGCGAGTTTACTGTTTTGACTTCTTGTGGGAAAGTTTTTTGACTTCCGGTGCTCTGCTGGTGGGGTTCGTCATCGTCCTCGCTTGGCGCATCGAGCCCCTTGTGTCCGGCGTTGAGTCTGCCGGGCTGTTTAAAAACCCAACAATTTCGGTTGGTATGGTTTGCAGGTCTTCTGGAGGTACTGTGGATTTGACATATCCGATCTAAAATTTTGTTTAAATTTGATAGCTCGTCTTTGTTCTCCTTAAGAGGCCGTGTTTTATTGTTTGGCCGTGAGCTTTTGAATCCGGCGTTGACCGCCGTGCCCTTTGGGCTTTTTTCTTTATTCCGGCGCTGGTCTTTCCTGCGCCGTGACTTTCCGTTTCCATCTCTGATCTCGGATGTACTCGGGTCGCTGGTGCTGCATCTTGCTAGCCAGCTGTCTTCTCCTACGCAAAAGCGCGTCATGAGGCTTGTTAGCGCGGCCATTGTTCTTGGCTTCTCTTGGCGAGGTGTCCGGCGAGCCATTCGTCTCGAGCGTTGTGTTTAAAAGCTGCTAGGGCTTCCGCGTCCGGACAATCGACTATTTGGTTCTTTTTGGTAAGGAACCTGTTCCAGAATTCTTGCTGACTCTCCGGGCTGTTGGGTTATATGACTCGGATCGTCAGATCCTGAGGGCGGACATAAGTCCCTTGAAAATTTGCTCTAAAAGCGTCCTCAAGCTCTTCCCAACTTCCAACAAGTGTTTTCGGGAGGCTTTTGAGCCAATGCCGAGCTGACCCTTTGAGCTTGAGGGTAGGTATTTTATGGCGTGGAGATCGCCTCCTCTAGCCATGTGTATGTGTAGTATGTAATCTTCTATCCGACTCGGTCTCATTGTGCGTCGTATGCCTCTATGTTTATGGGTTTGAACCTGCTGAAATTCATGATCCAAAGACCTCATCAAGAAAACATAAGCGGGTGCGGCGCCCAGTATTTGGGTGTGCCGCTGTCTTGAACACTTGTCGTGTTGTGTTACTTCTTGGGGTCCTCTTTTTTGGCCCGTAGATGGACCTAGTTGGGCCGTCCGTTTTCCCAGGATTATAATTCGGCTTGTGTGCAGCCCCGCTTGTCGCTTTAGGCATGTCATCTGGCCGTCCATCCGGCCAGGCAGCCTCTTTATTTTTTGACTGTGAAGGCTCTATGGCTTCCTCGTCAAATTCTGGCAGCAACTTGCGCTTCGGGTAGCTCTTAGTTTGATGGCCATTGCCATATTTGTCTGCAGTCTTGAATACTTTGCTCCACTTCATTCTGAGCGTGTCTTCTGCTGTTTTGAGCTTCCGTTTCGCCTTCTTCAAACTTCTTGCAGTGGCGACGAGTTTTTTGTGTATGTTCTTATGCTCCGTGTTGTGTCCGAACTGTTGATTGCTCCGTGAAGGGGTTGATTATCTGGCTCGTCCTGTTCGTCGTCCGCTGGTTTTCCCTGCTCTATCGCTGGGTCATTAGGAAGGCTGCTTTGATCGAGGCGGGACTTAGGGCGGCGTCTACGTCGCCGTTTTGGTTCTTTATCGGCGGGATTATCCTCTGCCGCGTCCCGTTGTTCCTCGTTATCGCTTCCCTTTGGGGTGTCCACCATGTATATGTCGTATGACGAGGTGGTCTTCCGGTGTCCTATAGGCACTGGTTCTTGGTAGTCTCCGGCATCGTCGTCTATACCGTCGATGTCTTCAGAGTCGTAGTCGAGTACGTCGGTTAAATCGTCGACGATGGCTACGAAGTGGGTGGTGGGTGGGGTCTGAATTTCTTCGTCGTCCGCGTCCCAACCATCCTGGCCGTAGTTCGGCCAGGGCTCTCTGGATAGCGAGAGATGCTTTAGTGAATTTATGATATCGCCAAGGGCGAGTCTTTGAAAGATGTCCGCAGCGGTGAATTCCATGATCGGCGCCAATCGGATTCGACCGCGCAGGGGCGCAGGAGGTTCGGAGTCCGGCGAGTCCGACACCTCGAGTCATGAGCTTTATGCGGGACAAGGTAAGTGTTGGCTTCATCGCCGAGAAGTTGCAGCTCCCGAGGCGGTGTCCAGCCATCCGCCCTCGATCCGAGCGATCGGCTCCGGACTATGGGTCGGAGCGGATTCATGTCTTGACCTCCAAGGTGCTGTCCGGGGCGAGTTAGGTCATGCCCATCGTGACAGCGCACACGCCGGGTCGTGGCTCGAGATCCATCGAAGATCAAGTCCCCACGGATATCGGCCGTGAAGTTTAGGCTTCAAACCTGACTGACGGCCAGGGCGTAGCTTCGATCTGCTCCAGATGGCCAAGTGAGTTGGCCCTTGATGCGGCCGCCGGATACGAAGATCTGTCCGGGGAGAAAAGTCTCACCCAGGACTGCGTCGTTGTCGATTGACGAGGCCATCACGCCTATCGGTGACGACACAGAGGAACTCTCAATGAAGGCACCAATGTCGGTTTCAAAACCGGCGGATCTCGGGTAGGGGGTCCCGAACTGTGCGTCTAGGCGGATGGTAACATGAGACAAGGGACACGATGTTTTACCTGTGTTCGGCCCTCTTGATGGAGGTAAAACCCTACGTCCTGCTCGATTGATATTGATATTGTGGATGTTTACAAGAGTGGATCTACCACGAGATCAAGGAGGCTAAACCCTAGAAGCTAGCCTATGGTATGATTGTAAGGGTTGTTGTTCTGTCCTACGGACTAGAGCCATCCGGTTTATATAGACACCGGAGAGGGCTAGGGTTACATAGAGTCGGTTACAATGGTAGGAGATCTACATATCCGTATCGCCAAGCTTGCCTTCCACGCCAAGAAAAGTCCCATCCAGACACGGGGCGAAGTCTTCAATCTTGTATCTTCATAGTCTTGGAGTCCGGTCGATGATAGTTCGGCTGATGATGGTAGTCCGGCTATCCGGACACCCCCTAATCCGGGACTCCCTCATGGGGCATGGCCGCCCACTTGGCGTCGCGGGGTTCGGTGATGTAGAACCACTCCTGTTGCCATACCTTGATAGTCTCGATAAATGCCCATTTGGGCCAGACGGTGTTGGGGAGCTTGCTTACCATGGCCCCGCCGCAGTCCGCATGCTGACCATCGACCACCTTCGGCTTCAGATTGAAGGCCTTGAGCCATAAGCCGGAGTGTGGGGGGATGTGGAGTAGAGCCTCACACACGACGATGAACGCCGAAATGTGGAGGAAGGAATTTGGGGCTAGATCATGGAAATCTAGCCCGTAGTAGAACATGAGGCCTTGGACAAAGGGGTGAAGGGGAAACCCTAGCCCTCGGAGGAAATTGGGGATGAATACGACCCTCTCGCCGGGCTCCGGAGTGGGGATGACCTGATCTTTGTCAGGGAGTCTGTGCGCGATATCCGTGGACAGATAGCCCGCGCTCCAGAGCTCCTTGATGTCCTTCTCGGTGACGGAGGAGGCCTCCCACTTGCCCTTGGAACCGGATCCAGCCATGGCCGGGGAGGGTGGTGGCGGTGGGAAAGGTTAAAGTTTTGGGCGCTGGAGCTCAGAGGTGGGAAGGCAGGAGCTAGAAGAAGGCGTGGGGAAAAAGGAGGAATCTTTACCCTCTTATATGCAGTGAAATACCAAACGCCCCCTGTCGGTGTCAAAACCGGCGGATCTCGGGTAGGGGGTCCCGAACTGTGCGTCTAGGCGGATGGTAACAGGAGACAAGGGACACGATGTTTTTACCCAGGTTCGGGCCCTCTCGATGGAGGTAATACCCTACTCCTGCTTGATTAATATTGATGATATGGTTAGTACAAGAGTAGATCTACCACGAGATCAAGGAGGCTAAACCCTAGAAGCTAGCCTATGGTATGATTGTTGTTCGTCCTACGGACTAAAACCCTCCGGTTTATATAGACACCGGATAGGGCTAGGGTTACACAGAGTCGGTTACAATGGTAGGAGATCTACATATCCGTATCTCCAAGCTTGCCTTCCATGCCAAGGAAAGTCCCATCCGGACACAGGACGAAGTCTTCAATCTTGTATCTTCATAGTCTTGGAGTCGGCCAAAGATGATAGTTCGCTATCCTGACACCCCTAGTCCAGACTCCTCAAGAGCCCCTGAACCAGGCTTCAATGACGACGAGTCTGGCGCGATATTGTCTTCGGCATTGCAAGGCGGGTTCTTCTTCCGAATACTTCATAGAAGGTTTTGAACACAAGGATAGTGTCCGCTCGCAAAACAAGTTCCACATACTACCGTAGAGAGAATGACTTTTGCACGATCTGCTGACGTATTCCGCGCGTGACATCACACCACGGCCGAGCCTTTATATGAATCGTTTTCTTGTTCCACCTCGGCGCGTTTAGCGAGGCGGTTTCCCTAGCACGTCTTATCAAAGCATAGATCGTGCCCCCTTATTCCGGGATTCTCATCAATACGGACGTGGGTAACCCATCCGCGCCCTTGATTACGGTGCTTGGGAGATAAGCGAGTTTTACCAGGCTGGCGGGGGACGCATAGCTCCGTCTGTCCATATAAGGGGATAAGGATCCACCTTTTCGCCTACGCCTTCTTCCTCCTTTGCTCATCCATTTCTGCGTACTCGGGCTCCAGCGCCCAAGTCCGCACATCCCACCTCAACCTTCTCCAACTATGTCCGGAGCGGGAGGCAGGTGGATGGCCTCCTCCGTCACGGAGGGGCACATCACAAAGCTGCGGGAGGCCGGATACTTGTCCGGCGGCATCGCGTGTCGGCTCCCCAACAAGGGGCAGCTAACTCCAACCCCCAGGCCCCATGAGAGGGTGGTGTTTCTCCCCCACTTCCTCCGCGGACTAGGTTTTCCACTTCACCCATTTGTCCGGGGGCTCATGTTCTACTACGGCCTGGACTTCCACGATCTGGCACCGAATTTCATCCTCAATATCTCGACGTTTATCGTCGTGTGCGAGGCCTTCCTCTGCATCCAGCTCCACTTCGGCTTATGGCTGAAGATCTTCAATGTCAGGCCGAAGGTAGTGGTCGGCCGTCAAGCGGAGTGCGGAGGCGCCATGGTTGGCAAGATGGCCAAAGTCCTGTGGCTCGAGGGCTCCTTTGTGGAGACAATAAAGGGGTGGCAATCGGGGTGGTTCTATATCACCGAGCCGCGCGATCCCAAGTGGGCGGCGGCCCCCGAATTCAGATCTGGCTTCCCCACACGGCTCTCATCATGGAAAGAGACGGGCCTGACGTGGGGGAATTCGGACGAGCTATCCGGAATCCAAACATGCGTCCGAAACCTGGTGGACAAGAATCTCAGGCTTGTCAACGTAATCCAGGTGATGCTCATCCGCCGGATTCTCCCATGCCAACAATGGGCCTTCAAATTGTGGGAGTTCGATCCGGCACATCACTCAACTCTGAAAAGGCTCTTCGACACTACGCATTTAAGATGCCCGAAGGTGCTATTCAAGGCGCGAGGTTCCCACATCCGCCATCAAGATCGCGGATTCAGCTCGCAACATCAAGCCAACGAGGTAAGTTATTTTACCTTTACGGGACTCTTTTTTCATAGATTGACTCTATGTGGGATCTAAAACTCCCTAACCTTTGACAGGACTGGCTGAAGACGTCCGGACAGATTAACTGTCCGGCTCCTTTTCCAGAAGACCCAGCGGACGCCCGATTGACGGGGCTGCTGGCTCCGGTACCTCATGTGGCCGGAGAAGAAGGCCAAGAAGGAGGCCACGAGAACTCAAGGAGCTCCCGACGCCAGTGTCTTTGTCGATTCTGAAGCGTAATCTTCTCCACGAGAACGAGGAGGAGGAAAAAGCCTCTCCCAGCCGAAGAGGAGAGGAAAAGGAAGGCCGCCCCAACTGGGGAGGCCGGAGGGTCCAAGAAGGGAAGGACCCTTCCTCCGGACTTCGCCCCCAACATCGATAACGACGAGGAGGAGTGGCCAACAAGGGCCAAGCCCCTGGCGAGATTGTAAGTGTCCGGATTCCAGAATAACTCATGGATTTTCATTTGTCGCATAGTGTCTTCTAACGCCGAATATAACCATGTAGCCCGCCCAAGGACGATCTTGCCGCTTTGTCGAGCGGCTCCCTGGATACGTCGGATGTGAATAGCACTTCACTTCCGACCGCCTCCTCTCCTTGTGATGCAGATGATACCGCGGTGGAGTCCCGGAAGGGGCCCAACCAGGAGGAGGTGGTCCTGGAGGCGCCGCAAGGCGACCTCCCGGACGCTGGGCGCAAAAGGGGGCAAAACCCCAGAGGGCTCTAAGTCCGGCACTGTGTCGCACTCCGTGCCAGAACCAGCATTGGTTCCGAAGACCGGCAGGCGGCCCCTTCATAAGAAGGGCAAGACTGCGACACCGGTGACCTCCGTCCAACCGGAGGCACCGGATAACTTGTTGGAGGCGCTTAACGGCGCCCCATCGACGAGGAGCACCGCACTATCATGAGTGCGGTGATCCAGAAGTTCATCCGCCAAGAGCGGGCTGATCAAGCTCGCACCAGCCTTCTAACGGGCTTTGAGGTAAGTTTAGAATATATAAAATATTACCGCATAGACAGTAGTTCTCGATGCTTAGTTCGTGTTCGGAAAGAAAAGCCGACTAAGGATCTAAAAAGATATACGCAGGAGTCTAACATAAGTATGTCAATATGGGAATGCAGGCTGCGCTGCTGACCTCTGCCGCACTGACTGCGGAGGTCGTTGCATTGAAGCAGAGCCTTGAGCGGTCCGAGAACGAGCTCGGCCTTGCCAAGAAGCAGCTCGAGGACAAGTAAGGTAAGTAATACCTTATTAAAGAAATACCTTATAGAAAGGTTTCGGTTGCAAAAAATAACAGGAATAACATGGGTACTGCAGGGGCCACGAGCGAGGTGGCGGCCCTGAAGGAGGCGGTGTCCATGGCCGAAAGCAAAGCGGCTGCGGAGCGCACCGAGCTAGAGAAGGGGGAGGCGCAGCTGGCGGAGGTACGGCAAGAGCTCCAGGCTCTCGTGGAAAAACACGAGGGTTTGGAGCGTGACTCGAAGACCCGAGAGTCCGAGCTTGCCTCGGCTCTTGAGAGTGCCAAAGCTGCTAAGGCCGAGGCCCAAAAAGCCCTCTAGGAGATTGAGGCAATAAAGAAGATCGCGACGGGTAAGGCATTGTTTATGCAGAGCAAGAATGTAAAAGTCAATTATCTAGTACTTACCCGAATCCGGAGCTCTCCAGGAGCGTTCGCAGATCTGCCCTGTAGTGTATCTGATGCTGCCACGTTCTACCGCGCCAAGGAGGGGAGCTCGACGGAGAAGGTGTTCTGGTCTCAGTATGCTAAGGCCGAACATCCGGTGCCCCTGAGCGACCAGCTGAAGCAGCTGGTCGAGCTCCACAAGGTCGCCGAACAGGCCGTGAAGGGCCTTATAGTTCGGCTGTGGCCATTGGAAGCCATGCCTGGGAGCTACTTCGGCTTAGTGCAGCGGCTGGTGGACGCCTGTCCACGGATTGAAGTCATCAAGCGCTCCGTCTACATTGAAGGTGCCCGCCGGGCCCTTGCCCGTGCTAAAGTGTATTGGGGCAAGCTGAATGCGGAGAAGCTTGTGACGGACGGGCCACCGGAGGGCAAGGAGCATCGCACGCCCGAAATGTACTATGAGGGCGTCCTGAAGGGTGCCCGCCGTATAGAGGATGAGTGTTCCAAAGATGTAATTTTTGAATAAACTTGCATTTGTTATCCTGTACGCTGAAAACTTGTTCATATGTGCTAAGCAACGCTTGTTAATTTAAAATATTACCTTCTGTGCGGCCGTTTATCAAATTTGAGAGATGGCAAGTCGTTGGCTTCAGCCCCCATGCCACAGTCTTTGGGGTGTTCGGGATAAACTTGAGCACTCTTGTTCCCATTCTTGGGTCCATCGAGGAGGCGCCAACGCAACGAACAAGGCAACCAGACTTATAATGCTTGAACACTCTCACTTAGCCATAGAATTCTATAATTTTAAATTTCGGCGAAGCCCCTAGTATTCGGAAGACCGAGTTCGGGGCGCTATCCACGCCTTGGCCGGACAATACCGGTTCCTCGCTCTAAGCGGCATAAGTCTTTAGGGACCCGAAAAAACCTCTTGAACAGCGACCGCCTCTCGCCCTATCATGACGGTCAGTTTTAGCTTTCTCCACTGAGGTGCTCAACCCAGCTCAACCGGGGCACAATCGCAGTGGTTCTCCTAGTGCTACCTTAGCCGATATAACGGAACGTAAGGTACCAAAACATAGGAGCCGGGCAAACCCAACTATTGACCCAAGACATGATTCGGAGCCGATGCATATAATGCTATAAGTTCGGGGTGCCGCACTTGTGAAAGTGTTCGGAGTTATCACACCATAATTTTGGGGTACTTAAGCCTGGCGTATTGGCCGTACCAAAGTGTACAGGTGCAACATGCCATGAAATGAACATATATATATATATATATATATATATATATATATATATATATATATATATATATATATATATATATATATATATATATAGAAAGGAGTGCAATAATAGGCAAGAGCTATATATTGGTTATTAAAAGAAACTGCAAATAAAAGCGAACGATACAAATTGTGCGATAAGCAAGGGATGGGACTATTGAACATGTCCCCTCCAGGGGTAAGCTGCGGGATGGTATGTAAAACAGGTATAATGCTCAAATAGAGACCACTGGACACTCGGCGCAGTTTACGCTTCCCTGGCTGTTGCATCGTGTATTCGGCGTGAATGTCGGACGGGGCTTACGGAGAACAGAGTCCGAAAGTAAGAAAAAGAAAAAGAAAAGAATGACACAATTGGGAGCCATCTGCGGTTGAGCCGCGTGCGGCATGCCGTGGTCGTGCCCCTCCCTTATGCCCATGGTATCTCCAGAGCGTAACTATGTACGCAGCAGTAATCTAACCGCAATTTCGCGAGGGCTGGGGTTAGCTGGATTGCTACGGCGTGCTTGAATCGTGCCAGCGGTCTTGTTGTAGGTTACTCGGCGCTGCTGCGGTGTCCGGACGCTTAGTGGCGGACTTGAGAATTGCTGTGAGAGGCCGCTTTGCACCTCCGCCGCGAGGGCGCCGTGTGCTCCTCCGTTCGGATAGAGCGCTCGGTGTTTCCATTGACCGTGATTACTCCTCGAGGGCCCGGCATCTTGAGCTTGAGGTATGCGTAAAGCGGCACCGCATTGAACTTTGCAAATGTGGTTCGTCCGGCGAAGGCGTGATAGCCGCCATGAACGGGACTATGTCGAAGATTAACTCTTCGCCGGAAGTTATCCGGGATCCAAGACCACTTGAGTGTAATCGAGCCAGTACAATTGGCCTCTACACCTGGTATTACGCCTTTAAAGGTCGTCTTTGTAGGTTTAATACTTGAGGGGTCTATGCCCATTTTGCGCACTGTATCCTGATAAAGCAGGTTCAAGCTGCTGCCACCGTCCATCAGGACTCTAATGAGGTGAAATCCGTCAATAATTGGGTCAAGAACCAATGCGGCGAAACCGCCGTGACGGATGCTAGTGGGGTGGTCCCTTCGATCGAATGTGATTGGGCAGGAAGACCATGGGTTGAACTTTGGGGCGACTGGCTCCATCGCATATACGTCCCTTAGTGCACGCTTCCGCTCCCTGTTGGGTATGTGGGTTGCGTATATCATGTTCACCGTCCGCACTTGTGTGGGAAAGCCCTTCAGTCCTCTATTGTTCGGCGGCCGGGCTCTTCCTCGTCATCGCTATGCAACCACTTGTCATTGAGTTCGCACTTAACTTGCTCGCTTGCTTGAACACCCAACAATCCCTGGGTGTGGTTGGCTGGTTTTCGGGGTGCCATGTATCCGCACAAGCGATCGAGTATTCGGTCCAAGTTGGACGGGCCTTGGGTATTCTTTTGAATGGCTTCTTCACGACCGGGTTTAGAGCCTCGAATCCGGCATTGACCTACCGATCTTCATTATTGTCGCCGTTTATGCGGCGCTTGTTCTTGTTGCGACACGACCTGCCACTGCTGTCCTTGGTATCCGAACTACCAGGGTTTTTGGTCAAGTTGTTACTACGAGCTAGCCAGCTGTCCTCTCCCACACAAAAGCGGGTCATGAGTGTTGTAAGGGCTGCCATGGATTTCGGCTTTTCCTGTCCTAGGTGCCGGGCAAGCCACTCGTCGCGGATGTTATGTTTGAAGGCTGCAAGGGCCTCTGCATCCGGATAGTCAACGATTTGATTTTTCTTTGTTAGGAACCGTGTCCAGAATTGTCTGGCTGATTCTTCTGGCTGCTGAATTATATGGCTAAGGTCATCGGCGTCTGGTGGTCGCACATATGTGCCCTGGAAGTTATCAAGGAATGCGGCTTCCAGGTCCTCCCAACAACCAATTGATTCTGCCGGCAAGCTGTTGAGCCAATGCCGAGCTGGTCCTTTAAGCTTGAGTGGGAGGTATTTGATGGCATGTAGATCATCACCGTGGGCCATGTGGATATGGAGGAGATAGTCCTCGATCCAGACCGCAGGATCTGTGGTACCATCGTATGATTCGATGTTTACGGGTTTGAAGCCCTCGAGGATTTGATGATCCATTACTTCATCTGTGAAGCATAGTGGGTGTGCGACGCCTCTGTATTGGGCTATATCACGACGTAGCTCATATGAGCTTTTTCATCGTGTTCGCCCGGTCGGGTTTGTCAGATCTGGCGCGACGGTAATCATCCCGAGTCGTTGGGCGCCCGCGATCCGTAGATCGATCTTGTATGTTTTGCCTTATCCTCCAATATATCTCGCAAGTCCGGCGCGTTTTCCGTGCCTTGGTACTTTTTGAGCGGCGTCGGGGTGCGGCTTGAATGGAGGGTCTAGAGGCCTCTCGTCAGCGCCCCAGGGGTGGCGGTCGGCCGCATCATGTCTTTGGCGATGTGGGTGCTTCCTCCTCGATCGAGGCAACGACCTGCGTTTGGGGTAGCTTTTGGGGCGTTCGAGTTCATACTCTTGGTGCAAGGACTTCATCCATCCGTCACCCTAGCGTGTCTTGGTCAGCTCTAAGTTGTTGCTGCTTTTCTTGAGGCTGCTTGCCGTGGCTATAAGTCTGCGCTTGAAACGCTCTGCTCACGGATCTCGTGCACGATTTAATTGTCTGTCGTTGAGGCTTGCCTCATCTTCGGAGGGAGGCGATAATTATCGCCCTCTACCGCTCTTTACATCGACCGCGTCAAATGCGGACTTGCTTCTCCTCCTCCCGCGCCGAGTCCCGCCGGAGGGGTTGTCTTCAACCTTCGTCCGGGGTGTTATTATCTCCGTGTCGGAATCACTGCTTTTGCTATGGCGGATTTAGAGCGGCGCCACCGACGCCGGCGCTTGTTGCTTCTTGGAGGGTCATCCTCCGTTGTTCCATCGCTGTTCCCATCTTTTGGGATGTCCACCATGTATATGTCGATGACGAGGTGGCCTTCCAGTGCCTCAGAGGCGCTGGTTCTTGGTCGCTCGAAAGATCGCCGTCCATACCGCCGATGTCTTGGTCGAAGTCGAGCATGTCGGTTAAATCATCGGCGGTGGCTACAAAGTGGGTGGTGGGTGGGTGTTGAATTTCTTCGTCGTCCGCATCCCAACCTTCCCGACCGTAGTCCGCCAGGCTCTCCGGATAAAGAGAGACTTTAGTGAATTCAGGATGTCGCCAAAGGGCGAGTGCCGAAAGATGTCCGCGGCAGTGAACTCCATGACCGGCGCCCAATCGGATTCGATTGGCGGGCGCGGGGTTGAGTCCGGAGAGGAGTCCGCACCTTGGAGTCACGGTCTTCGCAGGACAGGATTGTGTTCGCTCAATCGCCGTAGAGATTTCAGCCCCGAGGTGGTGTCCAACCAACCATCCTCGATCGGCGAGATCGGCTCGAATCAATGTTCGGAGCGGACACTAATCTGACCTCCGTGACACCGCTCGGCGGCAGAGTTAGATCATGCCCATCGAGACAAGGCGGCGCTTATTGCGGCTCGAATCCGTCGAAGATCAAGTCTCCGCGGATGTCGGCCGTAGTTTAAACTTCCAAATCGACCGATGGCGGGCGTAGCTTTCAATCTGCTCCAGATGGCCTAGCGAATTGGCCCGCATGCAAAGCCGCCAAATCGAAGATCTGTCCGGGAGAAAAGTCTCACCTGGACCGCGTCGTTGTTGATGATCGAAGGAGCCATCGGGCCTATCGGACGGCGACAGAGGAACTCTCAATGAAAGCACCAATGTCGGTGTCAAACCGGCGGATCTCGGGTAGGGGTCCCGAATCGTGCGTCTAGGCGGATGGTAACAGGAGACAAGGGACACGATGTTTTACCTGTGTTCGGGCCCTCTCGATGGAGGTAATACCCTACTCCGCTTGATTAATATTGATGATATGGGTAGTACAAGAGTAGATCTACCACGAGATCAAGGAGGCTAAACCCTAGAAGCTAGCCTATGGTATGATTGTTGTTCGTCCTCGGACTAAAACCCTCCGGTTTATATAGACACCGGATAGGGTTAGGGTTACAGAGTCGGTTACAATGGTAGGAGATCTACATATCCAGACGCCAAGCTTGCCTTCCACGCCAAGGAAAGTCCCATCCGGACATGGGACGAAGTCTTCAATCTTGTATCTTCATAGTCTTGGAGTCCGGCCAAAGATGATAGTTCGGCTATCCGGACACCCCCTAGTCCAGGACTCCCTCACCCCCTCTCAAGCCTTAAAACTCGCCTGTTCCCAAAGAGATCATGCGAGCCGCGCGGTTGGATTACACAAAACCGTATTGATGAGAATCCCGTAATGGGCGGGCACGATCTCTGTTTTGACAAGATGTGCCAATGGAGGCTGGGCCTCGAAACACGAAACGGGAGGCGTGAAAACGGTTCGAAATGTTAAAAGAGCCAAGCGTGACGCTTCACCGAAAAAGTTGTCAGTAAAAGACACTGTTTTATTTTGGCATCTTGCCTTCGTGGTTAAGGGTTGTATTAATTATACAGAGCCGGATACAGTTCCTTTGTGCAGGGAACTATCTTAAAATGTTCAGGAGAAGGAACCCGCCTTGCGACGCTGAAGACAATCCGCGTGCCGAACACATCGTCATCGAAGACTAGTTCAGGGGCTACTGAGGGAGTCCTGGATTAACGGGGTCCTCGGGTGTCCGGACTATTTGATATGGGCCAGACTGATGGGTGGTGAAGATAAAAGCAGAAGAATTTTCCCCCGTGTCCGGGTAGGACTCTTGTATGCGTGGATGGCAAGTTTGATGTCCGGATATGTTATTTCCTTCCCCTGCAAACCGAATCTGTATAACCCTAGGCCCCTCCGGTGTGTATATAAAACGGAGGGTTTAGTCCGTAGAGATCATCAGAATTCTCATAGGCTAGACAGCTAGGGTTTAGCCATTACGATCTCGAGGTAGATCAACTCTTGTAACCCCTATACTCGTTGAATATAATCAAGCAGGACGTAGGGTTTTACCTCCTTTAAGAGGGACCGAACCTGGGTAAACATTGTGTCCCAATCGTCCCTTGTTACCATTGATCCTCAGACGCATAGTTCCGGACCCCCTACCCGAGATCTACCAGTTTTGACACCGGCACATAGCGCTGTCAAGGATCAAAAAAGGACCACGGTGAACACCGGAGGAGAGCAACTAGGAACCAAGCTGTGCCTCCAAACACAATGCTCTCAACAGAGGAGCGACGTCGAGGATGTCGCCATCGTGCCGATCCAACCGAATCGAGGCTTTCGCCTAAAGGCATTCACCAACTCCAACCGGGCGAGAAGAATGTCGAATCCACCTCGGTGGCGCCTCCAAGGATGGGTATGCCACCCATGGGCGCCATTGACGTCGTCCCGACCAAAGCCGAGCAAGATTTTCATCTGAGCATCGCACATCTTCATACCATGAAAGAATTGGCAAGCACCGTCCATGTGGCCTCACACCGCCGCCACCGCAGCTCCACGCCATCGTAGCCGCTAGCCGAGGACTGCCGACATACCACATGTCAGAGAGAAACGCGACCCAACCAACACCTCCAATCTAGCCAAAGAACATCAACCACCAACAACTCCAACAAGGCCCAGGACCGCCCACAACAGCTGTCACCAACACCAAGGGACAACCTTGCGAGGACCCAGCACCTCTCGACGTACAACTCCCATGTCGACATCATCGGGAGAGCACCGCCACAAGCTACACGGCCCAGGAGGTAGCCGAGCACTCACTGCTCGCCAGGAACTCCATCCTGGCCGATCTATCACAGTGCCACCGCCGACCTGGTCACTAGCTCGCGTCGTCGCCTCAAGAAAACACCACCGCACGCTCGCGCCGCCACACCGCTGCCTGCACTCACCATGACCACCGCCCCACCACGCCTCCCGCTGTGCACCGCCGCACACCACGCCGCACCAGTACCAACCACCCGCACCACCACGGTGCCCGATGGCCATGGAGGCCCGACGTCACCACGCTTGCCGGCAGCAGGAACCGAAGCTTGGCCGGCCAGATCCAGATCTAAAACGAATCGAATTAGATGGAGGCAAGACCACAGGCCGCCGTAGCCACATGCCGCATCACCGGACGGGGCACACACCTCCACCGCAGCCACCACGCCGAGCCGCCGCCGGACCTTCGCAGCACCATGCCGCGAAGGAAATCCGTCGAAGGAGCACCCATGCCATGGCCAGGGAGGAGGGGGCTGCGCCGGGAGAGTCCCTGCCGCCACCGACACTGCTCGGACTTTGCCCGACAACGGCCCACGGCGGCGGCGAGGTGGAGAGGAGCGGCGAGGGAGGCAGGCAGTAAAAGTACCCCCCTGCGGGTGTCACATCGAAGAAGGACTCGGGGGTCGTGGGGCCCCATTACCATCATCATTACCCTAAAATCCATAAGGGCACACATAATTTTGTTCACCCTTTTCTTTTCCTTCCATCAGCAAAACTTGTACAAAAATCCATAAAACCCAAACCACACAATGTGGTCCACGATATCCTCCCGAAACAGAACCTCATCCTTTCAGCAAACCTCCAAGAATGTCGATCTCGGAGAAAAGAGACTCCTCTGATCACCCCAAGACCAAACATTCTTTCTCTGCCCGTTTCCCCTTCCCATCACATTTCTGCAATTTCTCCACATATTTTTGCGTGCGTGTGCGCGCTCCATTTGGGATCGGCGACGGCAATCCGCCCACAGCCACCCACAATGGCGGCGGCGTGACCAACCTGCCGCGGAGAGTTTTGCCAGTTCGCCTACCCTCTGTTTTCCCTACCGGTAGTTCGGATTCTTCTCCTCCCTCCCTCAGAGGCCGCAGTTTTTACTCCACCCCCTCACCTGTGGATGCCATCGAGAGGCACGCCGAGACCACGGGCGGCCTCGACAGCGACGCGCTTCCTCCCGCTCCGCTCGTCCTCGTCGCGCGCGCGTGATGCTCGCCGTCTGCGCGCGGCACGGGCCCGCCAAGCTCCCGCTCCCGCCGCTCGCGGGCGAACGTGTCGCCTGGGTCGCCGCCGGCCGGTGGTGGTGCTGGCGCCCCGCGGCGGCGCGCCGTGGCGTCGCCGCGCGGGCCTCGTCCTTCAATTCCCGGATCGGGCTCGATTCCCAGGTTAGTTACCATTCTCGAGCATTCCGTCGAACAGTTCGTGGAAGCGATCTTAGCGGCGGCTTCTAGTTCTTGAACCTTCGATATGCAGATTGTACCCCATTTATGGGATGTATGGCTGATGGCGCATGCTCTCTGTGTATGGTTCTAGCCTGTATATGGTTTCTGTGGGCATTTGATCGAACACTTGGCTTGAAGCTAGAAATGAAGTGGAAACTTTGTTGCTTGCTTGATTGCATCGATAGCTCCAGATGATATTTTAGTGTGGCTTGGTAACTGATGGGGCACATTCTTTGCTGCAGAATTCTCACACAAGGGACTTATCCCAGCTGTTGTGGGTGGGTCCAGTGCCTGGCGACATCGCAGAGATTGAGGCATACTGCCGCATATTCCGTGCCGCAGAGCAGCTCCAAAATGCTGTCATGTCGGCGCTCTGTGATCCGGAGACAGGCGAGTGCCCTGTGCGGTATGATGTGCCATCCGAGGACCTGCCAGTGCTCGAGGACAAGGTTGCTGCTGTGCTTGGCTGCATGCTGGCATTGCTGAACCGGGGTAGGACAGAGGTGCTTGCAGGGCGGTCAGGTGTCGCGAGCGCGTTCCAAGGATCTGAGCACAGCACGATGGATAGGATTCCGCCGCTGGCCCTGTTCCGTGGTGATATGAAGCGGTGTTGTGAGAGCATGCAGGTTGCACTTGCTAGCTACCTTGTACCGAGTGAGCCCCGAGGATTGGATATCTGGATGAGGCTGCAAAGGTTGAAGAATGCCTGCTATGATGCGGGTTTCGCAAGGGTTGATGGTTATCCCTGTCCAACATTGTTTGCAAATTGGTTTCCGGTGTACTTCTCAACTGTGCCAGATGATTCGGAGACAGATGAGTTGGAGGTTGCATTTTGGAGGGGAGGGCAAGTCAGTGAGGAGGGTTTGGTGTGGTTATTGGCTAAGGGATTCCGAACTATTGTCGATCTCCGGGAGGAAGATGTTAAGGATGATTTATATCTTTCAGCAGTTGGCAAAGCTGTCTCATCCGGAAAGATAGAGGTGGTCAACATGCCAGTTGAGATTGGGACTTCTCCCTCAGCTGAACAGGTTCAGCAATTTGCGGCGCTTGTGTCTGATGGGACGAAGAAGCCCATTTATCTTCATAGCAAGGAAGGGATTAATAGGACGTCTGCAATGGTCTCCAGATGGAAGCAGTATGCCACTCGTGCAGAGAGACTGGCCACCAAAAATCGTTCACCAATTGTGAATGGTAAGGCGCTCAAGAATGATCCAACAAATGGCCCAGGTTCCTCGTCAAATGGTAGTGAAAATGGTGCAGTAGTGAAGTCTGATAGAACCGTGGATGCTGGGGAAGCACGTGATATAGACATAGAAATTACAAGTAATAATCTGGAAGTTACTAATTCCCTTCCCAATGGTCAAAGCACTGAACAGGGTGAACTGCATGACAGCAGGACAGAACTTCTTTCAGATTTTAAACTGGAGACTAGTCCCCTTAAGGCACAGTTTCCTACTTGCAATGTTTTCTCTAGAAAGGAGATGACCAAATTTTTTAGAAGCAAAAGAGTTTATCCAAAATCTGTTTTGAACTCTCGAAGACGATCGAGTAGCTTGATGATCTCAAGGAGAAAACAAAATCTCAGAGCTGAACATAATGAGGCCATTGATTGTGAGGCATCAGACATGATGGTTTTGAAAAACGCAAATGGGACATTATTTGACAATGATTATATATTATCGGTTTCTTCAGGTATCACTAATGGAAAACCCTCGAACAATGGAACCTCCACTTCTTTTGAAGAAAAGGGAAGTGCAGCTTCACTCCTGACTATTGATCCTAGAACGTCTAATGCCAGCAATCCCAATGGGAATGCTCAGCTTGGATCACAAAAACCATCTGAAAAGAATGGTGGTCCTTATCTTGAGAGATACTCATCAGATACAATCGATGGAAGTATTTGTGCCACAACTGGTGTTGTCAGAGTTCAGTCAAGAAGAAAAGCTGAGATGTTTCTAGTACGTACAGATGGATTCTCTTGTACTAGAGAAAAAGTAACAGAATCATCTTTAGCTTTTACTCATCCTAGCACCCAGCAACAGATGCTTATGTGGAAATCTCCTCCAAAGACCGTCTTACTGTTGAAGAAATTAGGTGATGAGCTCATGGAAGAGGCTAAAGAGGTGGGTTCACAATTTCCATTTTTTAGTACATATCTATTTATTGCATATCATTCATATATCAATACATATTTTCTTTTTTTGTATTTGGTAGCAAAATGTACTCTACTCATCTTAAAGAATAAATTCCGGCATGCAAATTATGTACTCGATAAAATTATAAATATAGTGCTAGTTTTGTGTTCAGAAACTTACCTTACTTCATAGATTTGTAGTAAGATGTGGAACTACACAGAATTAATTGCGAGATTTTTAGTATTGTTATATCAAAGAGAGCATTAGTTAAGTGAGCTACTATAGTTTGAATTTTCTTCTTTAAAGTTTAAGTTCTTGAAAGGTTTTGTCTGAATGATGAGGGTTTGCTTTAAAATTCAAAACAGCTATATCTCTTTTGTGTGAGGTGGATTGACTTGTAGATCTCACTTCATGGTAGGGACAATCATTCATGTGTACCAACCAGTCTGTATCATGTAGCTAACGTATCTGTTACACATTTCCCAGTTTTGTAACTCGTGCAGTCCATGCTCTTTGGTACATGTCTTCGTAAGTGTCAAAGTTTGTCTAAGACTTAGTTATCTACTCCAACTATCCAAGCTGTTTGATAGTCACTTAGGATATACATTTCATGTACTTCTACCTAATTTTATTTCTTATTTGGCAACATACACATCATTTGATATCCTGTATACTACTTTTCAGGTTGCTTCGTTTCTTTATCATCAAGAAAAGATGAATGTTCTTGTGGAGCCTGATGTTCATGATATATTTGCGAGGATTCCTGGTTATGGTTTTGTGCAGACCTTCTATACTCAAGATACCAGGTATAAGTGAAACATATGTAAGTTTGATGAGCGATATAACTGCATATTAATTTCTGCATTACTATTTACTAATATCATTTTGTACCAAAAATCAGCGACCTTCATGAGAGAGTTGATTTTGTCACATGCTTGGGAGGTGATGGGGTCATATTGCATGCATCAAACTTATTTAGGACTTCTGTACCACCTGTTGTCTCGTTCAATCTTGGATCTCTTGGATTTCTGACTTCACATAATGTATGTTTCAGACTCCATTCTAAGATAATTTTATCCTATGACTTTCTTTTGTCAAGTCTAAGCATATAACATTTCCTTCACTTCAGTTTGAAGGTTTCAGGCAAGATATGAGAGCTGTCATCCATGGGAACAATACGCTTGGAGTTTATATAACCCTTAGAATGCGTCTACGCTGTGTAATCTTTCGAAATGGAAAAGCAATGCCCGGGAAAGTGTTTGATGTGCTAAATGAAGTCGTTGTTGATCGGGGTTCTAATCCATATCTCTCAAAAATTGAATGCTATGAGCATAACCACCTTATCACTAAGGTAAGATCTGTATAAAGCCTTAGAAACTAGATGTCTCTATTTGTGCCTTTTCCTTGGTAACTATGCATCATTGCCCTTTGTCTATATTTCTCTCTGTATAAAGCCTTAGAAACTAGATGTCTCTATTTGTGCCTTTTCCTTGGTAACTATGCATCATTGCCCTTTGTCTATATTTCTCTCTGGAATTTTTTGGCTACGCAGAGTTCACAATGGCAAATATTGAATTAACTCAATTTTCATGGGTGCACCTCCAAATTCTGTATTATGCTAGAAAAGTTTAGCCAGTTGCCACTTATGTTTCAAAATTTCTTCAAACTGAACTGTCCTTCATTGTTTCATACTTTTATCACTTGGGGCCCTGAAAGAAACGGTTATTGCAGTATAATCATCACATATTAGTGTTGCTGAGTCTACTTGCTACTCTTGATCTTGTAGTCCTGGAGATTATATTACTGTTTGATGCTTGTATTTACTTAGATGTTCAGGATTGTTGTACTACTATGTATCCACTGTAGCTTCAACTACTTTGAATTAATGGGAATATATATAGGTTCAAGGAGATGGTGTGATAGTAGCAACACCAACTGGCAGCACAGCATACTCTACTGCAGCAGGGGGTTCAATGGTAGGTTAATTTTTGCAAGTTATATTACTAGGAAGAACTGAGCAAAAGCATTGACTTAAATTGTGTCATGGCATGTAAACAAAAGCACTTTCCAGATTCACATAATGCTTGTTTCTTGTGTTATATTTTCACTCCATGTGACATGTTATTTCTCAGTTATGCAGCATATGGATATAATTTTTACATTTAAGACAGATTTTTGGTTATATAAATAAAACTTCCATCTGTCATGCATCATGTACCTGTTCAACGAAACCAGGCCAATGAACATCTGGAAAGCTCTTTGTCCTTGATTTCCACTGCAGAATTGTTTAGTGGTTCCTTTTGACAAGCTTAAACTACAAATGCTTTTCACAAGCTATACTAGCGCATTCATTTTGTAATACACACCATCTACTTCAATCATAATACAAAGTTTTCCTCTGTTGCCTGTGAGCAAGATTCAATCTACCTGCTGCAGTTAAGATCTTGTATTTTAAAACCTGGGGGCAACGCATACCTCAAGGCTGAATAACGAAAGTGATGCTATGACCTGTTTGTCTGCTTTGCTGGTCTAGTGCTTCGTTCAAATGCACTATGTCACCTGTACATTTGTGTTTTGAGCACCACAATCACACTACTTGTGTTTAGCAACCTTTTCGTTCTTGCCAGTCAACTGTTCCTTTTCCCATGTGTACTACTCCCTGCGTTCCTAAATATTTGTCTTTTTAGAGATTTCAAATGGACTACCACATACGGATGTATATAGACATATTTTAGAGTGTAGATTCACTCATTTTGCTCTGTATGTAGTCACTTATTGAAATCTCTAGAAAGACAAATATTTAGGAATGGAGGGAGTACGATATATCAAGTGAAAAGAACAAGTTATTTACTGGGGTCATTGTGGTTTTTGCTGTCCAGGTGCATCCAAATGTCCCTTGTATGCTGTTCACTCCAATCTGTCCGCACTCGCTGTCATTTAGACCTGTCATCCTTCCTGACTCTGCACGGCTTGAATTGAAGGTATGGAAATCCTCCAATAGATGGATGGTGAAATGCCTAATATTGTCATGTAATCTTATGCCATTATCTCATCCTGATAAATTCTTGGCATTATTATGTCTCTAGAATATCCCCGACCTTGTTACCCAACAATACCACGGCCTTGCTCTGCTGACCAATTGACTTTGTGATTTTTACCAGATCCCGGACGACGCGAGAAGCAACGCATGGGTGTCGTTCGATGGCAAAAGGCGGCAGCAGCTGTCGCGAGGAGACTCTGTTCATATATCCATGAGCGAGCACCCGCTGCCGACCGTCAACAAATCGGACCAAACCGGGGACTGGTTCCGCAGCTTGATCAGGTGCCTGAATTGGAACGAGAGGCTGGACCAGAAGGCGCTCTAGACCCTAGCATGTATCTGTACATACATAGCTCTATACATAGATAACCTCCTTGTGTTAGAAGATAGATGATCTTTTTCTGTAGCATCTGTAACATCCACAGGAGACGAGCAGACTTTTTGACCTGACAGTGACAGTGACAGCAGGTGATGGTAACACTGATAGTGTTTGTAATTATCCGCATTGTATATCAACAGTATAGCTCATTATCTCTGGGCCTAGCAGAAGATGATAGCCCATTGTAATGAACCCCTCTATTTTTGCTCAAACATATATATCGAAGCTGATGGCTACTTTTTGTATTTCAACTTAGCATTACTCTGAAGATTTTTTTTCTTTTTTGTGGAAATGTGAAGATTTTATTTGAAGGATCAAGATATGTCACACATACCTCTAGTGATTTTACCAGAGGTATCGGTTCAATCCATGTACATAAATCCTCTGAGATATTTAAAAAATGGCCTGAAACAGCCGCAGCGCATAGACCAGAGTACAAGCGAGGGAGGGAGATGCGCATACTGTAGAAGTGCATGCTCTAGCCAATACAATAAAAAAAAATCTATCTGATTGAAAATACTAGACAATACATTTATACGACTAGCGCACCTAGACAGCCCAGCTAACACACGGCATGAGCGCGGTGAGCATCCAGGAGACACACCGGCATCCTCCTGGAACATGCAATCACCGTTGTGGTGTTTCCATGAGTTCCAGTAGCATAATGGGGAAAACGTAGACTCCGTCTCTCCTAAAACATCATCCCTCCTGATTTAGAAATTCTAGCAAAACTGAGGTGAAAAAATGTACAAGAGAAGGACAACATGGACTTTTCACAGAGGAAGATTCAGAATCCTGATCTACAGTAGAAGTTAAGCATGGTGCTTTGGCTGTCGCAGCATTGGCTTCAAGCCTTCAAATCGTTATTGAAACAAGTTGGTGCTGCATCTTTACGTTGAGGTATGAGGCTAGACATCATACCTTTTACTAGTCAATAACGATCAATCCTTTTTCTTTTTCTTTTGAACTGAAGGACGGGTCTTTCTAGCTATGTCGTACTAGTAGTAGGTTCAACATTCCCGATTAGGCTAAACTATTGTTTACTAGGTAAAGGGTTATTGCTTTTGGTAGTACGTCGCTGAATTGCCCCTAAAGTTGTCAAATATTACCCATCGATGCCACCTATAAGTAAGTGATAAAAAAAACGTTTCACACACGGGAATCCTGTCCTGCGCCGGCCTATGCAGTAGCACCTTCTATACTGCGCTCTGTGCGCTGCGAGAAGACACAGAGCGCCTGTTTGGGCCGGCCCATATCAGGGCCGCCTTTTTTCAAATTTTATTTCTTAATTTAGTTTAATTTTTTTGTCTTTGTTTTTTCCTACTCTAAATAATTTGGGACTTCAAAAAAGTTCCAAAAGTTTTAAAAAATATAAATTATGAAATAAAATGTTAAATAATTCATAAATATTTGTGGATTCAAAAAATGCTTGTGATTTTAAATAGATGTTCGTAATTTTGATATTGAAAACAAATGTTTCGGAAAAAAATGTTCATGATTTTTTAAACGTCCGTGTATTAAAAATGTTAATGAAATTGAACAAAATTTTGCCAATTCAAAAATGTTCATGAATTGTAAAATATGTTTAAAATTCAAAAACTGTTTGTGACTTACAAAATAGTTTATTAATTCATAAACCATTCAGGGATTGAAAAATGATTATACATTTCAAAAAAATTCGTTAAATCAAAAAATATTTGCGAATTTCAAAATAGTTCCACCAATTTCCAAAAAAAGTCCCTTCATTCTTGAAATGTTCCCTATTTATGAAAAATGTTTCAGAAAATGATCACAATTTTAGAAAAATGTTTGCAAATAATATAAAATGTTCATGAATTCAATTTTTCCATGATTTTAGAAAATGTTTGAAAATATGTAAAATGTTCACGAATTTAAAAAATGTTGCCCTGGACAAAGACATAGTGCGCCTGTTTGGCTGACTGATGTCTTGGCGGCCTGTTTTTCAAATTATGTAATACTTTTTGTTTTTCATTTTTGTCTTTGTTTTTTTCTACTTTAAATAATTGGGACTGCAAAAAGTTTTGAAAATTACAAAAATATGAAGTTTTAAATAAAATATTCAATAATTCATAAATGTTTATGAATTTAGAAAATGTTCGGGATTTTTAAAAAATATTCACATATTCAGTAAATGTTCATAATTTTAAAAAATGTTTGGTAAATAATAAAATGTTCATGATTTTTAGAGTTCATTTATTAATTTTTAATGAAATTGAACAAAATTTGCTAATTCAAAAATGATCATGAATTGAAAATATCCTAAAAATTCAAAAAAATTCGTGATTTACAAAATAGTTTATTGATTCATAAATTGTTTGCGGATTGAAAAATGATAATGTGTTTAAAAGAATGTTTGTTAAATGAAAAAATGTTAGTGAATTTTAAAATTGTTCCACCAATTTCAGCAAAAAAGTTCGTCGATTCTAGAAATGTTCGCCTATTCATGAAATTTTTTAGAAAATATTTACAGTTTTAGAAAAATGTTTGCAAATAGTATAAAATATTCATGAATTTTTTCATGATTTTAGAAAATATTCAATAATCTGTTAACGTTCATGAATTTGAAAAATGTTCACGATTTCAGATATGTTCACGAATTTAAACAAATATTCATGATTTCCAAAAATTGTTCAAGTTTTTCACAAAAATAAGAGTGATAGTGTATCTCGGTGATGCAGCAAAGTGTGGTCATGGCCATTGGAGATTATAATTTTTTTTCCTGTTGCAACGCACATGCCGTTTTGCTTCGACCCAGGCGGCCTCCTCCAACGGGCCTCAAACACCTGGGCTAACCGGCACCTCTCATATCCAACCCAAATATGAGGCGAATATGCGGGCGCCCGGGCATGCCCGTCACGTCGGGCTGACGATAGGGTCCCATGCGGAAACGCCAGAAATCCGACGGTCTGAAGCTCGTCTCCTCCATCGCACCAATGTCGCCGCATGGCACCGCTTCGGCGGGCCGCGTAGTGCCTTGCCTGGTTATTTAAGTCGACCGACGGCACCGAAACCCTACCATCCACATTTTCCTTCGCATGTCCGCCATTGCCGCCACTTTCCACTCCCCCCGCTCGCCTAGTAGCCATGCCCCCACGCCGTCGGGTGAGGAGCTAGGCATTTCTAACGTCGGAGCGCCCGCTCGAGCTCCTTGCGCAGATCCTGGCAAGGCGCGAAGCCCGGATCGCCGCGGGGCTACCTCCGGATGCAGTGGATCCGGAGGAGGAGTTGGAGGAGGAGGAGGAGGAGGGGGAGGTTAAAAATTTTAGGCATTGGCATAGATATTCCTCCTGTTCTTCTTTTTTTTTGAAAACCCCACCCATATATTAATTAACTTAAAATATTCATACAATCATCCGTTACAAAATCAGCCACGCAGGGCGGAACACTATTAAGGAGCACACCATCGGACCTATTATCAAAGCTGAACTTCGCAATCTCGTGCGCCACCCTATTAGCCGTTCTGTTAATCTTGGATATCTTGCAATTTATCATCATGTTGGCTAAACTCAAAGCTTCTATCTTTAGATCCACCAGAGGAGACCTGTCTAGAAGATCATTTCGAAGGAAAGAAGCCACAAAAGAACAATCCGTTTCTAAAATGATGGCCTTGTGGAGAGTAATACCAATGTATAGCCCTGCAAGGATCGCTCTCAGTTCCGCTTCTTCCGCGCTATTGCACACCCCAATATAATCCCAGGACGATATGATAACTTCTCCAGTATGGTTCCTGGCCACGACGCCCACACTTGCAGCCCTTAAAGCCTCCACATAACTTGCATCAACATTAATCTTAATGATCTCCGTAGCGGGAGCCTGCCAAGTCACAAGATTCTTTCGCATATCATTAGTAAAATTTAAGCTCTCCATCCTCTCTTTACCTTTGATGCTAATCTCCATCATGACATTGGGATGACATGACGAGAAGGACGTCCAGTAATTCTGAATGAACCTCACCGAGTCGGAGATTTTTTCCTTTCCCTTACCAAAAATCAAATCATTCCTCAGATGCCAAGCCCTCCAAAACATGAATATAATTTGCTCACGCACCGGCGGCCTTACTTGATCCAATAAGACAAGTAACCAATCCGGCCCCGTAAAATTGAAAACCACTTCATCTGGTAAATTCCATACCTCCCTTACCGCCAAACGTAACGCTCGAGCCTTAAGGCAGCTTACCAGTGCATGAAATACAGATTCATCTTCCACGCCACAAATCGAGCACAGACCAATGGTAGTTTGGTGGTGTTTAACTCTGTTAACTTGAACCGCTAAACTTTGTGTCGCAGCAAGACACAATTCCCTAGAATTGGAGATTCACTCTAAAGGCAGATTTAAAGTGTCTGAAGATCTAGTTGAAGGATAAATATTCAGATGAATTTCAGCAATGGTTTGATATAAAATTTTAGTGACATGATGGACATGTTCCCAAAAAACTGGAGTTGGTTAAATCCTTAAACTGTTCTTTGTAGGACTCTTTTTTTAGTTTTCTACTCTTTCCTCCCCACTTTTTAACATACTGATTATATATGAGAAAATTGCCGTAGAACAATTGTTCTACCATGTTTGGCTTGAAAAAAAAAACCCAGCAGATCAGTGATCTACCAGTGCTCAAGTTAGCTCATAAAAGAAAAGGAAAAATAGTGCTCCAGTGGAGTGCAGTAGATTTGTCAATCTTCAGGCACTAATTGTTCCATTAGTTCTTTATATAAATACTTCTCACAATATAGTTTTTGTCAGTCAAATATAATTTACTATACTATACTTGTAAAATTCATGAAAGTAGTACCGCTTCGGGCAACATATATTGGTCCAGACTCCAGACTGAAACTTAACACTGCATCGTAAGCAATCCATCAATATATATTCCATTCACAGGACCTTTCCACAGTCCTCACAGCTCCCACTAATGTACATTTACAAACCACACGAACAAACCTCACACCCAAACAGAAGAAAAGATTTGAAACGTATAGAGAGATGCCATTCCAAGCTACAAATCACTTCGGCATCACCTGACGACAGCACATTCTGACAGTCTCATATGCCACCATATATTTGCATGTATGGCTGTGAGACTGCCGAACGGCACCGATACATCTGTACTTAGCAACCTATTTATCGTACCAATCCGTATTGTAGTTGCACACTTAACCGAGTTACTCGTACTTAAGAGGGAAAGAGGAGGAAGAAGCAGCTGAAGCTTTGCAGGTGCAGCCATTTTGGCTGCAGGCTCAGACTGATCAGTCCATATTTTTTATCGCCGCCGCTGCTGCGAACCTGGGCTCCTTGTCCTGGAACTTCTGCTTGATGTACACCTCCATGTAGTCCCCGAACGAGAAGCTCGGGTAGTCGCCGCCGGTGTCGAAGTCGGCGGCGGCTGGGATCGCCGGCGCGATGGTGGCAGCGCGCGCCGGGTTGTAGAAGGAGGCAATGGAGCGACGGTTGCCGTCGCGGGTGGCCAAGACGCGGTGCCACGCGCTCTTGTACCGGCCATTGCTCATCACCTGTGATCAAGTTGATTGCAGTAAGTAATTTGAAGATATTCTCGATTCAGAACCCAAATTTTTTGCGGTGGTTTGTTGGGTTGACTGCTCATATTTTTATGAGCTTCTCCAGATCACAAAGCAAGATGAATAATTAAGTGCAGGTTAATTAACGTGAGCTCCACAAGTCCACCAAGACCAGCATGATAGTACAATACTGTACTACTCAACGTACCTCGATCTGGTCGCCGGTGTTGATGACGATGGCGTTCTCCATGGGCTGGACGTCGGCCCAGCGGCCATCGCGGCCGAGCACCTGCAGCCCGCCCACGCGGTCGTCCTGGAAGAGCAGGATGAGGCCGCCGGCGTCGGTGTGGGCGCGCAGCCCGTCCACCATCTCCGGGCGCGGGCACGGCGGGTAGTGGCTCACCTTGGTGCCGTAGAAGGGCTCAAAGTCGCCGTCCTTGGAGAAGACCTTGGTGATTTGCCCTTCCTCAAGCCCCAGAAGCTCCTCCATGACGCCCAGCAGCTTCTCCGCCAGCTTCTTCAGCTCCGTCCTGTACTCCATCATCGTCTCCCTGCAGAGTGCGAGGACGATCAACAAACGCCATCAACAAAAACTGGATATCTGATCATCTGTCCCTCACTTACTTGAAGGTTGGAGGGATGGAGGGCCATGGCAGGTCGTCGTGGAGGGTGAAGACATCCTCCCAATCCATGCCTTCGACCTTCCTTGGGGCGAGGCCCTCGCCTTCCTGCTCCACCAGGGCCGCCAGGGCCTTGACCGCGGGGTTGGCCCCGTTGAACCCCTCCTCGCGCAGCTTGTAGCAGTCGCTGCACACCTTCTTCACCCTCTCCAGCAGCTCGTCAGGGATGCCAGTGTTCACCAGCTGCATCACAGGATCCTCTCATCAATATCATGGAAGATTGGCATCCATCGTTGAACCTTTGAATAGCTATACAGTATATGCGTGTGCTTACCTGGAAGAACCCCCACTCCTCGAACCCGGCGGCTATCTCCGCCAGAGCGGCCGCCCTCTCGTCGCCATCAAGCCTGGAGAAGTCGATGACAGGGATCGCCATTGCACTTCTCAGGTGTGTCAATTAGGTAGCTACCAACAATGACTCTGGAAACTGGAAGGTGGAAGAAGAAGAAGAAGAAGAAGAAGAAGAAGAAGAAGAAGAAGAAGGGAGATGGTGTCGAAGCTGTGAGGCCAAGCCCCCTTTTATAACTGCACCAAGTTAGGTGTCAAAGGTTAGTTTATTCACCACAAAATTCTTCTGTGTGGGAACCCCAATTAAGGGGGGTTTGAATTGGTTTGCAAGGCAGAGGCATGGTATCATTCTGGCCGGTGTTTACTTTGGTTCTTGCAATGCGGGTTATTTTCTTATACTAGTATTATGTGATCGCTGATCGATGACGAGTTCGGGTTCTTGGGATTAAAGAAATGTGTTGCAGGGTCAATGTAGGGGGGAGAGTCAGATGATGGGTCATTCATCATGCCTCCACTCCGCAGCTGCAGCTGCTGCACCTCAATTATAGAGCGATGTGTAGCACGTCTAGCTCGTGGAAACTTTATTTTGATTAATTTCGTTACTTCATTTTTGTCGTTCTCAACTGCCAAATGTAGGTAAGGTTTTGGGGGTTGAAGCTAATTAAGGGCAACAGCTAATGGGGCACTGAATTTCTGCAGATGCACATGTCTACCAATTTTTTCTTTTGTATTTGCTATTTATCAGTTGCCTGAAAAACACATTTAGATCAGTCGATTTGGAAGGGGGGAGATAGTACCTCGCCGCCCAAGACAAGAATGAGGACGCCGTGGTCAGGGTGGTAGGGAGAGAAATTGTCGTCCAGGAAAAGAAAAATGTGATGTACTCCCTCTGTAAACTAATATAAGAGCGTTTAGATCATTAAAGTAGTAATCTAAACACTCTTATACTAGTTTACAGGGGAGTATGAAATAGGTTGGAGGAGTGAAAAAAATGGTTGTTGGAAGAGAAAACATATCAATCCTTCCGTTTCTAATCTAGTGACTGAATTAGAAAGGAAAAAAGAATCAATTACCTCACTTGTAAGTACTCCCAATTCTCTTCGGTTTGGCACCAAGTGTGCACCACTAATTCTAGCTAGGGCTAATAGCGACGCAAGGAAGTGTGTACTAGCGGCATTCCATTAGTATGCCGCTAGTATCGTGTCGCTGGTGAACTAGCGGCGTGCAAACTGCACGCCCCTACATTACAAGAAAATCATAAGTTGTCACATATCTGGATGTATGCCGAGCTGTAGCGACCAGACCTCAAACAGTCTGATCTTTGTGCATCAGTGTCATCCCTGGATCAGTAATGCTGACACACACAGTACTTGAAGGATTTATAACTGAGTAACAATCACACACTTATTACATCGAATGTCTTGAAAGAGAACTTGTTACAATAAATATGGCTTAAGGCCATCTAATAACGATAACAGCGAAGGCTTGGAAGATAAGTGAGTCCATCAACTCCAACGGCATCACTGAGTATAGAACCACGACCTAAAGGCATCTTACTCGTCGTTTGAAAAGTCTGCAATATGAACGTTGCAGCCCGAAAACGGGTCAGGACATGGAATATGCTGGCAATGTAACACACAAAGAGTAATTAACAGAAATAGGCTATTCTACATGCATATATGGCTGGTGGAAAGCTCTATGGTTACATTTTTGCGTAAAGCCAATTTTTCCCTACTGCAAAGGAATAAATTTTATTTAACTATCATGATGGTTGTTAAACATTGAGAGTGTAGACACCCTCTCAATCCCAATTAGGCATCATCATTAAAAAACCCAAAGAAATTAATTAAAGTAACATGATGAGATTCACATGATAATCCAAGTACCAGATACTCAAGATGTCCATAACCGGGGACACGGCTAATCATGATTAGTTTATACACTCTGCAGAGGTTTGCGCACTTTTCCCCACAAGACTCGATCTCCTCCGTTGGGATTCTCGCACTACATGGTGTTTGAGAAACGAATGACCAAGACATAGTCTTTCAGAAGCGCTAGTGCCTTACGATCGGGTAGACCGTTACACCTACTTTCCCCTACATCTGCTAGTCTACCACTGTAAGAGTTCGCACGACTTAATCAACTATGCTAGAGCCCATAATAGCTTGTGGCTGCACATGGAAGTTTCTAACATGAATAATCTCATGATCCCTTTGAGCCTGGGTGGCGGTCCATAAAGAAAAACATGCAATCGCTGGAATATCCAGGTGCCTCAATCCACCCAGATGTGTATTAAAGTTGCCACCTTAAATAAACCATCAATTAACAATCTCACATCTATCATGGATACACTCACCCAATCCACGTCTACTAGCATAGCATGGCAATATAAGCACACGTAGAAGTAACTCCCAAGGGTTTGATAATAAACAGGTAATAGGCATTACCTTATCTACTTCCCAAAACCCACAATTTAATTAGATTCTAATCATGCAATGTTTGAGGATTGATCTAATGCATAAAAACTGGGTATGAAAGGGATATGATCAAAGTGTTACTTGCCTTGCTGATGATCCGTGAAATCTAGAGATTCGAAGTAGCAAGCGGCGCACTCCGGGTACTCTATCGCAAACAAACAAGCATACAATAAGTACTCATCTAATACACAGGTAAAACTCGAATAAGAGATTTAACCAGAAAGTTCAACTTAAGAACTCCGGTTTGCAAAAAGAATCAAATCAAACGAAGCGACGAAAAACAAACGGCGAAAGAAACAAGCTTCATTTACTAATCTGGATCTAAGTCAAATTTTACAGAAGAAAAAACTTGTTTGAGTTGGTTAAACGGAAAGAGGGTCTCGAGACGAAACTCTAGGCACTTGAATCGCCTGATTCCAATAAACGAGCGAAAAGTTATACTAAAACAAAAATCAGATCAGAAATCGCGATCAGAAATAATCGTGGAAAATCCGAGAAAAAGAAAAACTGACGAACAGGCTAACGAACGAGCGTTCGCTGTCTGCGGCTAAACGATAAAAACCGTTCATTAAAACGAACGTACGGACGAACGTCCGCTAAATAAACTAAACCAGGAGAAAAAAATAAACCGATCTATAAAAAATAAACCGCGGTTCCTTAAAAAAACCAACGGTTTTCCAAAGAAAACCGGCGAAGGCGGCTACCTCCAGCTGCGGCGGGGTCCGGTGAGTGGCGGCGGTCGGCGGCTCGGCCTGGGCGGCGGTGGCGACGACGGCGGCGGCGGCTCGTGGGCGCGGCGGCGTGAGCCAAGCTTGACAGGCGGCGGGCTAGGGTTAGGGTTGGCGGCGGGGTGGGCTGAGGTGGGCTGGCGGGGTCGGCGGCTTATACATCCTGGGCGGAGAGGAGTCCGGGTCGCCCACGGCGGCCCGAGTCGGTTCGCGTTTCTTTTTAAATAATTACGCGCAGAAAAACAAATAAAAGAAATACTAAACGGACTCCAAAAATCCCGAAATAAAATTTGCCCAACTTCTAAAATCAAGCCGGACAAGATGAACATTTATTTGGGGCCTAAATGCAATTTTTGAAAACGCACATTTTCCTAAATTCAAATAAAATAGCGGAAAACTCCAAAATAAAATGTTATTTGATTTTTTATTAAATCCTCAATATTCCTTTATTTTTGGGAAATTCATTTTATTCCCTCTCTCTTATTTTTATAATTGGAATACATGAAGATAAAATAAATAAAATCAAATGATCCTATTTTCAAAATTTGAGAAAACTCAAATATGAAAATAACGAAATCCCCAACTCTCTCCGTGGGTCCTTGAGTTGCGTGAAATTTCTAGGATCGGGCCAAAATGCAATAAAATATGATATGCAATGATGATCTAACGTATAACATTCCAAATTGAAAATTTGGGATGTTACAAACCTACCCCCCTTAAGATGAATCTCGCGCTCGAGATTCAGGTTGGCTAGGAAATAGGTGAGGGTGGTCCGTCAGCAGATCTTCCTCTCGCTCCCAGGTGGCTTCATCCTCGGTGTGGTGGCTCCACTGAACTTTACAAAACCTGATAACCTTGCTGCGGGTGTCTCGGCTGGCATATTTGAGAATCTTGACTGGTTTCTCCTCGTAGGTCAAATCACTATCCAACTGAATCGCTTCCAGCGGCACTGTATCTCTTAGCGGTATATCAGCCATCTCTGCGTGGCACTTTCTCAACTTGGAAAACGTGGAACACATCGTGAACTCCTGACAATCCTTCGGGAAACTCCAACTTGTAAGCAACTTCTCCCATATGCTCCAAAACTTTGTATGGTCCCACAAAACGTGGTGCTAACTTTCCCTTAACTCCAAAGCGCTTAACTCCTCGAAGCGGGGATACACGAAGATAAACTCTGTCTCCGACTTCGTAAACTGTCTCCTTGCGTTTAGAATCTGCATAGCTCTTACACTGTCTTGGGCTACCTTGAGCCTATCGCGAATCAACTTCACCTTCTATTCAGACTCCTTAATCAAATCTGGTCCAAACAACTGGCGGTCTCCAACTTTATCCCACAACAACGGTGTCCTGTACCTCCTTCCGTACAAGGCTTCGAAAGGGGCCATCTTCAAACTGGATTGATAACTGTTGTTGTAAGAGAATTCTGCAAATGGCAAATTGTCGTCCCAACTAGATCCATAATCTAGCGCACAAGCTCTCAGCATATCCTCCAAAATCTGATTGACTCTCTCGGTGCATTCATCATGCTCATGGATGAAAAGCTGATCTTGAACTCTAGTCTGGTTCCCAAAGTTTCGTGTAACGGATTCCAGAACTTTGAGGTAAACTGGGTTCCTCTATCTGATACAATGCTCCTCGGAACTCCATGCAGACATACGATCCTGGTCATGTATATCTTAGCCAACTTGGCACTGCTGTAAGTAGTCTTCACTGGGAAGAAATGAGCTACCTTCGTCAAACGATCGACTACAACCCAAATGGAGTCATAGCCTGAACGAGTCCTGGGCAATCCCGTGATAAAGTCCATGCCTAACTTACCCCACTTCCATTCGGGTATCGGCAATGGCTGTAACAATCCGGCTGGCTTCTGATGCTCTGCCTTCACTCTCTGACATACATCACAAACTGCTACATACTCTGCAATATCCTTCTTCATTCCGGTCCACTAGAAGTATCCTTCAAATCCAAATACATCTTGGTATTTCCTGGGTGAATCGAGTATGGTGAGTCATGGGCCTCCTGCAGAATAAACTTCCTGATCTCCGGGTCATTAGGCACATAAACACGGTCCTCAAACCATAGGGTATCGTGCTCATCCTCACGAAATCCTTTAGCTTTTCCTTTGCTCATCTTCTCCTTAATAGAGGCAATCTCTTTGTCGGTCTTCTGAGCTTCTCTGATCTTATCCATCAAAGTAGACTGAACCTCCAATGCTGCTACATAGCCTCTTGGAACTATCTCCAAACATAGCTCGTGAAGATCCTCGGCTAACTCCTTTGGTAAATCTCCGGTCATGAGTGTGTTGACATGGCTTTTGCGGCTCAACGCATCGGCTACTACGTTAGCCTCTCCGGGATGATAATGCAATCTCATATCATAATCCTTGATGAGCTCCAACCATCTCCTTTGTCTGAGATTCAGCTCCTTCTGTGTGAAAATGTATTTCAAACTCTTGTGATCCGTGTACACCTCACAATGGTTTCCGATAAGAAAATGTCTCCATGTCTTCAATGCGTGCACTACGGCTGCTAACTCCAAATCGTGTGTAGCATAATTCAACTCATGGGGCTTAAGCTATCGTGAAGCATACGAAACAACTCTTCCCTCCTGCATAAGCACTGCTCCAAGTCCTCGACGTGATGCGTCGCAATACACCTCATAATCCTTGCGCCGATCTGGCAGAATCAACACGGGCGATGTAACCAAACATTTCTTCAACTCTTGGAAACTGGCCTCACATTCCTCAGTCCAATTGAACTTAGTATCCTTCTTCAACAACTCCATCATGGGTTTCGCAATTTTTAAGAAATTCTTAATGAATCTCCGGTAGTATCCTGTGAGTCCAAGAAAACTTCGGATCTCTCCAACTGTTGTTGGGGCCTCCCAGTTTGTCACAGTGACAACTTTGGTGGGATCCACCGCTATTCCTTCTCCGGATATAACATGTCCGAGGAATCCAACTTCCTTCAACCAAAACTCACATTTGCTGAACTTGGCATATAACTGGTGTTCTCTGAGCTTCTCCAGTACCAAACGTAAATGCTCCTTATGCTCCTCTTCATTCTTCGAGTAGACCAAAATATCGTCAATGAACACCACGACGAACTTATCCAGAAACTCCATAAACACCTTGTTCATCATCTTCATGGAATATGCAGTCAGACCAAATGACATAACGGTATACTCGTACAGCCCGTACCTAGTGGTAAAAGCCGTCTTAGGTATATCCTGTTCTTGAATCTTCAACTGATGGTATCCTGATCGCAAATCGATCTTGGAAAATACCTTAGCTCCTTGCAATTGGTCAAACAAATCTTTGATCATCGGCAACCGGGTACTTGTTCTTAATAGTCACTTCATTCAATCCTCGATAATCAACAACCATCCTCAATGATCCATCCTTCTTCTCCACTAGAAGTACTGGCGATCCCCAAGGTGAAGAACTTGGGCGAATAAAACCTTTATCTAGTTACTCCTTAATCTGCTTCTTAATTTCCTCCAAATCTTGTGCGGGCATCCGATACGGTCTCTTAGATATCGGCCCTGTGCCTGGCAAAAGCTCAATAAAAAACTCAATGTCTCTATCCGGTGGCATGCCTGGAAAATCCTCTGGAAACACGTCCGAGTAATCCTTCACCACTGGTACTTCCTCCTGCACAACTCCTGATAAGGAATTTACTTGTGTCCTCTTCGGCTCATGCCGTGACACATACTTGATCCTTCTTCCTTCTGGGGTGGTAAGCAAAATCGACTTACTGGCGCAATCGATGTTTCCTCCATACATCGATAGCCAATCCATACCTAAAATCACATCCAAACCTTGTGATTCCAGAATGATTAAATCTGAGGGGAAAACATGCCTACCTATACTCAATGGCACTTGAAAACATCCTCGACTGGCCATATACTCCGCTCCTGGTGAGCTTACTAACATAGGTGTTCTAAGAACCTTGGTGGGCAGTTTATACTTATCCACAAATCCCCTTGATATGTATGAATGCGATGCACCAAAGATCGAAAAGAATGATTGCGATAAATGACTTAACCAAAAACTTACCTATTACTGCATCTGGCTGGGCTTCAACCTCCTCCACGTTAACGTGGTTCACCTGTCCCCTGTTGAAAGGGTTCGGCTTCTTCCCAGAGCTTCCATTGCCATTTTCATTCTGGGCTTCAGGACATTCATTGGCATAATGCCCAGTCTTCTGACACTTAAAGCAAGTGACTTGGCTCAGATCTCTCTTGGCTGGGGTTGACGGGTTGGTACGGTTCTGGCCGTTGCTTCCTCCATTCCCGTTACCATTCTTGGGGCCATTATGATTATGCGAATTCCCTCCCCCATGGGTATGCTGAAATTGTCCTCCCGATTTCGGGGTAAAACATGGCCTCTGCTGAGCTCCAGAATTGTACTTCCCTTGTCCATACTTCCTCTTGCGGTTTTGAATCTGCTGCTGCTTCCCTTCAATCATAAGAGCACGATCTACCAACTCCTCGTAGTTGTTGAAAGTTGCTACCATCAATTGCATGCTCAACTCATCATTCAGTCCTTCCAGAAACTTCTCCTGCTTAGCTGCATCTGTAGTAACGCTATCCGGGCGAACGTGCTAACTTACTAAAGTCATCCACATATTGCCAACCGTCTGTCCTCCTTGGCACAAGTTGTTAAACTCACACTTCTTCATGGCCATAGCTCCTGCTGAAACATGGGCGACGGAAAGCTTCTGAAACTGATCCCATGTGATAGTGTCGATAGGATAAGTGACTGGGAAGTTCTCCCACCATGATGCCGCGGGTCCTTCAAGTTGATGTGCGGCAAAATGCACCTTCTCCGCATCTGTGCCTCCCGCAGTGGTCAACTCCCTTCCTGTCTTGCAGAGCCAATCATCTCCAACTATCGGCTCGGTGCTACTGGAGAACACCGGCGGATTCAGTCTAAGAAAACAGGTTAAGTGATCAACAGGGTGGTGGTGGTGGTGGGTTGTTGTTGTTGTTCCCCTGATTCTGATTCTGGACTAGCAACTGCATCAACGCATTCTGCTGCTGGATCAACTGAGTGAGCTCCGGTGGGAAAGCAAATCCATTGTCACGTCTCGGAGGCATCTGAGGGTTTTAGAAAAGATGAGAATATAGAATAGAATGAGGTCTAGAGAGAAAAACACTACCCATATGCACATGAGACAAATTCAATCAATATTAATTCAATCAATCAACAAGGGCATACAACGGTCTAACTATCGTTATAAAGTGCTCGGACTATACTAGATACATGGGGGGAATACTACTACTGTTATGGTGGTCGACTAGAAAAACTGCTCCGATGAAGACTCCATGATATCTGCTCCAGCTTCATCAACAAAGTCATCATCGCTGTTGTCTGGGTCCGAGTCGGTGTCGTCGATGATGATGTAGTTCTCCGGGCAAGTGCAATCATCATCTTCTCCAGTCGCGGGGAATCCCATGAAAACCTTCAGCTTCTTCTTCAGATCATCGTTCTTCTCCATGAGTGTCGCTATTTCCTCCTCATATCCATCGCGTGTAGACTTGAGTTCTTCCTCCAGCTCCGTGATCTTGGTCATGGCTTTCTTCAGATCTATCATGCCTGCGCACATCTGGTTCTCCTGGCGTCGAATGTGCTGGTTTAACTCCTGGATGAAAGCTGGGATTGATCTATCCTTCCTGGTGCTGATCATCTCCCATTGCTCATCTCGGCGCCCACAAATTTGGTAGATAGTATCCTTGAGATCATTGTGGTAAACTTATCCAATGCATCCCATGGTGATGTGGGCTGCCATACTCTTTCCTAAACTCTAGGTTGGTGCATCAAAGGAAAACTCTATGGGCTCAGTGACTGGCGAGAATGTCCTTCCTGGAACTTGAACTTGAATCATCCAGCGCTCCTTTTCGGGTAAAGTGCCGTTGTAGGTCCCGGTGAAGCTTGATACTCCGATGTTCAGGTATCTAGTGACTTCCTTCAAGTGGCGTCCAAAAGGTGTATCTTCATCTGGTTGCGTGAACTTGTTCCTTGCATCTGCCATCCTAAAAGAGTAGAAAAGATGAGGACTCAGAAATGAGAAGAGTGAGTAGTGATCTAGGGCTTTTAGCTTAGTGGTCGTGTCCTACAGCCAGCGTGTGCTCTGATACCATCTTGTAGCGACCAGACCTCAAACAGTCTGATCTCTATGCATTAGTGTCATCCCTGGATCAGTAATGTTGACACGCAAAGGATTTATAACAGAGTAGCAATCACACACTTATTACATCGAATGTCTCAAAAGAGAACTTATTACAATAAATATGGCTTAAGGCCATCTAATAATGATAGCAGCGGAAGGCTTGGAAGATAAATGAGTCCAACTCCAACGGCATCACTGAGTATAGAACCACGACCTAAAGGCACCTTACTCATCGTCTGAAAAGTCTGCAACATGAACGTTGCAGCCCAAAAATGGGTCAGCACATGGAATATGCTGGCAATGTAACACATAGAGAGTAATGAACAGAAATAGGCTATTCTACATGCATATATGGCTGGTGGAAAGCTCTATGGTTACAGTTTTGCGTAAAGCCAATTTTTCCCTACTGCAAAGGAATAAATTTTATTTAACTATCATGGTGGTTGTTAAACATTGAGAGTGTAGACACCCTCTCAATCCTAATTAAGCATCATCATTAAAAAACCCAACAAAATTAATTAAAGTAACATGATGAGATTCACATGATAATCCAAGTACTAGATACTCAAGATGTCCATAACCGAGGACACGACTAACCATGATTAGTTTATACTCTCTGCAGAGGTTTGCACACTTTTCCCCACAAGACTCGATCTCCTCCGTTGGGATTCTTGCACTACATGGTGTTTGAGAAACGGATGACTGAGACATAGTCTTTCAGAAGCGCTAGCGCCTTACGATCGGGTAGACCATTACACCTACTTTCCCCTACATCTGCTAGTCTACCACTGTAAGAGTTCGCACGACTTAATCAACTATGCTAGAGCCCATAGTAGCTTGTGGCTGCACACGGAAGTTTCTAGCATGAATAATCTCATGATCCCTTTGAGCCTGGGTGTCGGTCCATAAAGAAAAACAGGCAATCGCTGGAATACCCAGGTGCCTCAATCCACCCAGATGTGTATTAAAGTTGCCACCTTAAATAAACCATTAATTAACAATCTCACATCTGTCATGGATACACTCACCCAATCCACGTCTACTAGCATAACATGGCAATATAAGCACACGTAGAAGTAACTCCCAAGGGTTTGATAATAAACAGGTAATAGGCACTACCTTATCTACTTCCCAAAACCCACAATTTAATTAGATCCTAATCATGCAATGTTTGAGGATTGATCTAATGCATAAAAACTGGGTATGAAAGGGATATGATCAAAGTGTTACTTGCCTTGCTGATGACCCGTGAAATCTAGAGATTCGAAGTAGCAAGCGGCGCACTCCGGGTACTCTATCGCAAACAAACAAGCATACAATAAGTACTCATCTAATGCACAGGTAAAACTCGAATAAGAGATCTAACCAGAAAGTTCAACTTAAGAACTACGGTTTGCAAAAAGAATCAAATCAAACGAAGCGACGAAAAACAAACGACAAAAGAAACAAGCTTCGTTTACTAATCAGGATCTAAGTCAAATTGTACAGAAGCAAAAACTTGTTTGAGTTGGTTAACCGGAAAGAGGGTTTCGAGACGAAACTCTAGGCGCTTGAATCGCCTGATTCCGATAAACGAGCGAAAAGTTATACTAAAACAAAAATCGGATCAGAAATCGCGATTAGAAATAATCGCGGAAAATCCGAGAAAAAGATAAACTGATGAACAGGCTAACGAACGAACGTTCGCTGTCTGCGGCTAAACAACGAAAGACGTTCGTTAAAACGAACGTATGGATGAACATCCGCTAAATAAACTAAACCAGGAGAAAAAATAAACCGATCTATAAAAAAATAAACCACGGTTCCTAAAAAAACCAACGGTTTTCCGAAGAAAACCGGTGGAGGCGGCGGGGTCCGGCGAGTGGCGGCGGTCGGCGGCTCTGGTGCGGGCGGCGGTGGCGGACGGCGGCGGGCGGCGGCTGTGACGGCGTGGCGGCGTGCGTGGGCTCGGCCAAGGCAAGGCATGGCAATGCATGGCAGGCATGGCATGAGCTAGGGTTAGGGTTGGCGGCGGGGTGGGCTGAGGTAGGCTGGCAGGGTCGGCGGCTTAGAAAGCCTGGGCGGAGAGGAGTCCGGGTCGCCCACGGCGGCCCGAGTCGGTTCGCGTTTTTTTTTAAAAATAATTACGCGCAGAAAAACAAATAAAAGAAATACTAAACGGACTCCAAAAATCCCGAAATAAATTTTCCTTGACTTCTAAAATCAAGCCGGACAAGATGAACATTTATTTGGGGCCTAAATGCAATTTTTAAAAATGCGCATTTTTCCTAAATTCAAATAAAATAGCGAAAAACTCCAAAATAAAATCTTATTTGATTTTTTTATTAAATCCTCAATATTCCTTTATTTTTGGGAAAATCATTTTATTCCCTCTCTCTTATTTTTATAATTGGAATAATTGAAGATAAAATAAATAAAATCAAATGATCCTATTTTCAAAATTTGAGAAAACTCAAATATGAAAATAACAAAATCCCCAACTCTCTACGTGGGTCCTTGAGTTGCATGAAATTTCTAGGATCAGGCCAAAATGCAATAAAATATGATATGCAATGATGATCTAATGTATAACATTCCAAATTAAAAATTTGGGATGTTACACGAGCGTAAATTCACGGGTACCCGGCTTATAACCTGAGTATCAAAAGAAGAAAACACAACAAACAAATAGACCTCGACTTAGATGATCATAAACCGAGCATGACAAAAAAATGTTCGGCCTATAGGAAATGCTTGGCATATACCACAAAAAGAGCTTGGCTTACACAACCATCTCAGTAGAGTTTCTTGCCACGTGACCATCATGAAGTGGATGACGGCTCCGTGACCGTGTGGTCTGTAAGCCGAGTGTGGTCCACATAAAGCTCTGCTTATATTATGGAAATATTTTTTTTAAAAAGAAATATAAGACGAGTTCCCGATTTACAACAACAATTCAAACAAAGAACTCAAAGACTCTCAATAGACCAGTCGTCAGCCGCCTTAGCTATGGTTTGTTGGAAGAGGACCGGGGTTGCATGACCATGGTGGATCACAACTCATGATCTTGTCTCCAACTTCTATAGCGTAGACGTCAAGGAGATTTTTTCACCCATTGACGACCAGATGTCCATCTTCTGGCGGCGTCGAGTTGGTGGACGATATGCCCGTCTTGTCAAAGATAATGACTCTCATGTCACCACTACGTTGAGCTTTCATTTGCTCAGTCACCACACATCTTGAGAGTTTCTGTTGCAAGAACAAAATTGGTAACATATAGGTATATATAGTAAGCACTCTATTCAATTTGCAAATTATACACGAATAGTTTGACATTGAATAGAATCCTTACCAGGAGTGGCTTTTCAAAATTGCTCTTATTCAAGCTCTGCATGAATGGCACAAATGATACATTGTACGGGCCAACATTGCACTCCTCAACAAGTGTCATGATGTTGCCCAAAAGGCCTATGACCTGGTCTGTCTCTTGCCAAGAAAGAGTTGTGCCTGCGGTGACATACCTCCTACTACAATCCTACAGGTTTGATGGGGCCCGATGAAGTAAGTTGTCCAACTTATATGTAAGCAAAATTAGTTATAGCAATTAATATATATATCTCTCTCTCTCTATATATATATAATATCTCATATACTACCATATGGTATTATATATACTACTTTATCATTATAAATATATTCATATATTATGTATAAAATATTTCAAAGTGAGTTACATGAAATTGAAAGTCGACCCATGATTTTTGTTATATTTGTGAAATACGTATATATTTGTATGTAAAAAAAGCATACTCAAAATACGATGCATACTACCTAAAAAGTAGTAAATATAGTACCTAAACAATCTTATGTACTATATAATACACGTACATACTCTCCAATTTGATAGATACTAGATACAACATACAAAACTGAAGTGGTGGTAACTACCATCGGTGGTAGGTAACATTTGTCATAATACTTGGGGCTGCAAAGCTCATGCCTCACCCCATACCTTATCGGACTACTCACACATGGAGATCAGATCGCGAGAAGAAATCATTGAAGAACACATCTTGAGATTGATTGATTGTAGTATGTCTTACAATGGATGCCTTGTGCGATGCACGATTACAAGTATGAACTAGATGAGAGAGGGCTATGGTGGTGGAGATGGCTACGGAGGTGAAATTGGCGGGGGCTAGGATTTGTGGATGAAGATGATGATGAATGGTTGTGGCTGTGCTCGACGCTCCTCCTTTGCTCCTTATCTTAACATTTCGACGGGGTCCCATTAATAAAAGTTGTTCAGGTGGACGAGCTACCTCGGTTTCCATGCCAAACGACCACTCATGCGAGCGCTCCCCGTTGCATGGAACGTCGTCTTTTGTTCTGTTGGCCTCTGACGCCTCCTGATGATTTATTTCTTCTCCATTTTTCTTCCTTTCCTTTCTCCCACATGATATCTTTCCTTTTTAGCCCATTTCCCATGGAAAAAATATTAAAGAGAGGATCTGTGGAATCCTTTGCATTCATTAGTCATTAGTGGCAATATCGAAGCGGATATCTCTCTTTTAATGAAATGTCTCGGTTTAAACAAGGTTGAAATGAGTGTAAAAATATCACTCTTCAGTTGGCCAAGAATATACATCTCGATCTTCAACCCGATGTTAAACATGTCTACCTACCATTCGTATCCAGCCAGGACAACCTAAAAAGGGATCTCTGTCATCTTTTTTTAATCAAAACCCTGAAGTTAATGCCCTCTATTGTTTGAGGTGGGCCTCAACTATGATCTGCATATGGATTGGGACCTGTAGCATCTTCAGGACGTCAAACCTTGCGAAGCAAGGGCTGATCTGAGCAAAACTAAATGGAAAAAACTAGACATTTGTTGGACACATCGATCTAAGAAGACTTAACAGGTTTATGAAAGCATCCATTATTATAACATACCTTCTTTTGCTTGAGGTCCTCTCCAAGCACAAGGAGAAGCAATTGTTCTTCATCCCCGCACGCCTTTATTCAACCACCCCTTGCACATCTCCCAACCCAGTTGTCGCCACACATGTGGCACACTGGGTCCATTTGCTGCTGAAAGGGCTAGTTCTCGACTAGAGGGGGAGGGGGATGAATAGGCGATTTTTATGAAAGTCTTCAAAACATGGAAGTTTCAAAGACAGACAATATAAACAACACTATTCTACTGCAGCGGAAGGTAGACTACACTAGACAAGCCATAGTCAAGTATTCAATGAAGTGAAAGCATGAAGACTAGTAGCAGCTAGGTAGTAAAGATCAAGATGGAAGATAGTATGAAGCCAAGCAGAGCAGATAGTCACACAAAGAAGTCAATCGAGATAATACAAGCGTGCAATGACTTCATGAAGACAAACTGTAAGTAAAGAGGAGTAAGAGATAGAACCGGTGGCTTCAGAGGGACAGGATTTGTTCGACCAGTTCCAGCTTGTTGTGACAAGCTGACGCGTGTTAGGGAGGCTGAGATTCAACTCGAAGACCTCGTCTTCACCTTATTCCCCTTGAGATAAGGACACACAGTCCTCGCCTAATTACTCTGGTAAGTCTTCAAGGTAGACTTCCGAACCTTCACAGACTTCGTTCACCGGCAATCCATAATGGCTCTTGGATGCTCAGAATGCGACGCCTAACCGGCTGGAGGATTCACAGTCCTCAAGTGTAACAAGTCTTCAGATCACGTGGACAGAAAGACTTCAGTGATTCCAAACACTCTTTGGGCTCTGGGTGGTTTGGGCTTTGTCCTCGCAGGGATTCTCTCTCAAAGGCTTCAGAGGTGGGTTGCTCTCAAACGATAAAAGCCGTGCACTAACTATGAGCAGCCACCAATTTATGGTGTAGGGGGTGGGCTATTGATAGCCACTGGGCAACCCGACCGGATTTGTCCGAAATGACCTGGTCACTAAGGAACCGACACGTGTCGCAACGCGGTCGATTTCAAACACACGCGCAGCTTGACTTGGGCTACAAGTAAAGCCGACTTATCCGACTCAGATAAGATTTGCTCTCTTGTCTTCGCCCGAAGACATAGGATTTGGTTTGAGCATCACTTCAGTCACTCTGACTTTGTTCACTTGGACCCCACTTAACAGTGCGATGGTTCCTATGACTCAACAAAGAAGAAAAGGAAATAACGAAACAACTAAGTCTTCGCTCTCCATAATCTTCACTTAATGTCTTCTCGTGTCATAGTCTTCAATGTGAATATCTTCACTGACCACCATTGTCTTCAATGTCTTCACACATTTTTAGGGGTCATCTCCGGTAGGTAAACCGAATCAAGGAGGGACTACTACCTATGTTATCCTGCAATTCTCACAAACACATTAGTCCCTCAACCAGGTTTGTCGTCAATACTCCAAAATCAACTAGGGGTGGCACTAGATGCACATACAACTGCGTTCACAACCATTGCAATCTTCAATTTTGAGATACTTCTAAAAAGGTATAACTGGAACAATCTATAAATTTGTTTAAAAAATCAGCATAACCTTTGCTAAATATGGGACAAATTGAGCGCCAAAAATTTGACGAATCAACATTTTCTCAAAACATTGGCACTCATGAATATTTGTGTGAAAAACACATCGTCATGGTCAGTACCACATGGCATGCACACATATATCAAGCATACATACGCATAATATCAAAATATAATCATATTAAAAACCGGAAATTGAAAAAAATGTGGAGGCTTTTCTCTCTTCTCTCTACTATTTTCCTTCTTCGCTCGCCTCTCTTCTCTCTATTTACCACATGGCGTACACACATAATCATCATGCAAAATACACGTGAACATATACATATACACAAAATACATTAAGTAATACATGAACACATGCATATCACTCTTATTTTTCTCTTTTCTTTCTAGCTTCTTTCTCTCTCTCTTCTCTCTCTCTCTCTCCATGCTTTCTTTTCTCTCCTTGTTCTCTTTTTTCTCTCTTCAATTCTCTCTCTCTCTCTCTCTCTCCATTTATCTCTCTGTCTCTGTCTCTCTTTTTGGCAACATAAACCCTCAAAGAGTGTTTTTGATTTTATTTGTTTGCAACCCAAACAGTGTACACCAATCAAATTTTCAAATGGAGAGGAGATTGAGTTAGCACCTTCTTGGCCTTACAATTACTAGATTTCTCGCATAAGAGAGATATAATATAAGAGGATATCAGTACATAAGTTTTTTGGCTAGAGAGTGGGCAATGACATTCGCAATCCTAGGAATGAGCTTGATCTTGCAAGAACTAAGGTCAGAAGAGTACTTTAGGAATTCAACAATCACGGTCTGGTCTTCCAATGTCATGTACTTTCTTATAAATTCCTGCCCCCCCCGCTTCAAACTAGCCTCCTACAATCAGAGAAAAAGACAACATATTCCACCCCAGAGCCTTAACCGCATCCGCTGCCAGCTTTTCCGCGTGTAGAACGGAAAAAACGTTGCTTGCAGAAGATTTATTGAAAAAACATTGTTAAATCATCTTTGAGGAGGATTCCAAGTCCAGCTTCATCTTTTACTATCTCTGGATTATAAGCAACATCTGTGTAAGCTGAGAAACCTGCAAATTGAATTTGTGTATTTGTATTTGGGTATGGAGTAGTATGAAAATTTAGTTGTTGACCGAGCATGTATTAATCTCCTATTTCTCCTCTACTGATCCGGCATTAAGCATAGCTTTTATAGATAAACGACCTACAGAGGACTCCACTTTTTCTTGTTAAAGGAAGATCATTCCTAGATTTCCATATATTCCATGGTAAAGTAAAAATAGTATCTAGGTTTAATTCAACAATGAGAGGATTGGGCCATTTGAGTCACATCAGTGGGATGCAAATTGGAAGTTAACTCATGAGCCTTGACGAGAAATTGCATTTGAAAAAGTGTTGTGCGTCTGTTTCAGTATCACCATATCTACACACATTCTTTCTTAATATGAGAAGAATACCTGGAAGGTTTTAAGTCATGTTTTTGGCGGCATCGGGGTGAGGTTCGAGGTAAAGCTACGTTAACTATTGCAAGCTATGGTGGAAGCTATTTACAACAATGTTTCCAAATTATAAACAAAAAAGCAAGTGCCTAACAAATAACGTTGGGCATGTAAGGAATAAAGAAAATCCATTGTTTAACTAATTAACATATGGATAGACAGTTTATTTTCTTTCCTGGTTATGACATCATGAGTGCCATGGCAGTCCTCTTGAAGCAGTCACCAACTAGTCGACCTCCAAGGCAAAACAACCTCATAAGATAGATTTGACGCTACCTTGTTAGAGTTTATATTTTTTATGTTATTTAGTTATATACATCGTTGTTTTGGATCAAATATGCATGTACAAATGGTTAGATGATAATTATTCTCCATGAACTTGTAAGGTAATATCTTTATGTATAGCTGAAAGTGAGCTACATAAAACAGCGCAACTATTTGAGGTTATAGCAGTCGTAGTTAGGATAGCGGTACAAATTGGCACCACTTTGCATTTAGTCTCTAAAAAAGCTATACCACAACGATAGCGTAGCTATAGCTAGCAATTTAAATCATGGTGGTTTTACAAGTATGTACAATATGTCAATATGTTGGATATTAATTGTGTTCAATGTACATGTTGGCTTTGAACCCTCAATTATATGCTTTTTTGTTATCAAAAGAAAAGTATGTGTGCAAGTGAATGATGTGTGCCTGTGAATTGTGTGTGTGTGTGTGTGTGTGTGTGTTTCTCAATTTCACTTGCATCGTTGGTAACAAAATAGAAATAAAGGTCACCATGAAAAAAGAACGAAGTTGTTATCATTAACCGGCCAGCTGGCCCATCTATCATGGCCAGAAGCACGTCAGTGATGATATGATTTTGCTGGACAGTGCTATTCGGATCTGTAATAGTGTGTGATGCTTGCCCTGTCCCAGAGAGTAAGCCGGGGTCCATAGCTCTCCAAAGCCAGCCATGATAATGGGCTAGGGTGCCATCGCTCACAAAAAAATGTCTTCTCATTCAATCTCGAGACTTCACTTGTGCATAGTTGCAGCAGGGTTGGTTGGGGGACACCGACATTATTGGCCCTCGCCTAGGCCTATCCTTGGCAGAGGGTCAATGGTGCCCGAAGAGGTGGAAGCAACGCCTTCTGGTTCCTCTCCTCTGCACTACCTACTTGAGGATGGGTGACAGTGTGCTAGATCTTAGATGCAGGAGTGGCAGCCGTGGAATGTGGTATGCGCAGGTAGATCTCTAGCGATCCTGGTGGAAACATTGTTTCTTGCCCTCCCCCTTGTGTGGATTGTGAAGGAAATATGCCCTAGAGGCAATAATAAAGTTATTATTTATTTCCTTATTTCATGATAAATGTTTATTATTCATGCTAGAATTGTATTAACCGGAAACATAATACATGTGTGAATACATAGACAAACATAGTGTCACCAGTATGCCTCTACTTGACTAGCTCGTTGATCAAAGATGGTTGAGTTTCCTAGCCATAGACATGATGTACATTTGATTAACGGGATCACATCATTAGGAGAATCATGTGATTGACATGACCCATTCCGTTAGCTTAGCACTTGATCATTTAGTATGTTGCTATTGCTTTCTTCATGACTTATACATGTTCCTATGACTATGAGATTATGCAACTCCCGAATACCGGAGGAACACTTTGTGTGCTACCAAACATCACAACGTAACTGGGTGATTATAAAGGTGCTCTACAGGTGTCTCCGAAGGTACTGGTTGAGTTGGCATAGATCGAGATTAGGATTTGTCACTCCGATTGTCGGAGAGGTATCTCTGGGCCCTCTCGGTAATGCACATCACTATAAGCCTTGCAAGCAATGTGACTAATGAGTTAGTTGCGGGATGATGCATTACGGAACAAGTAAAGAGACTTGCCGGTAACGAGATTGAGCTAGGTATTGAGATACCGACGATCGAATCTCGGGCAAGTAACATATCGATGACAAAGGGAACAATGTATGTTGTTATGCGGTTTGACCGATAAAGATCTTCGTAGAATATGTAGGAACCAATATGAGCATCCAGGTTCCGCTATTGGTTATTAACCGGAGACGTGTCTCGGTCATGTCTACATAGTTCTCGAACCCGTAGGGTTCGCACGCTTACAGTTCTATGACGATCGGTATTATGAGTTTATATGTTTTGATGTACCGAAGGTAATTCGGAGTCCCGTATATGGTTACACGGACATGACGGGGAGTCTCAAAATGGTCGAGACGTAAAGATCGATATATTGGATGACTATGTTCGAACACCGGAAGTGTTTCGGGAGGTTTCGAGCATATCTTTGGAGTACCGGGGTTACCGAACCCCGGGAGTATATTGGGCCTAATGGGCCTTAGTGGAGAAGAGGAGGCGGCCAGGGGCAGGCCGCGCCTCCCCTCTAGTCCGGGTGGACAAGGAGGAGGCGGCGCCCCTTCTCTCCTCTCTCTCTCTCCTTCCCCTTCTCCTACTCCTACTAGGAAAGGAGGAGTCCTACTCCGGTTGGAAGTAGGACTCCCCCCTTGGCGCGCCCTCCTCCTTGGCCGGTCGCCTCCCCCCTTCCTCCTTTATATACGGGGGCAGGGGGCACCCTAGGACAGACAAGTTGATCATTGATCTCTCCCAACCGTGTGCGGTGCCCCCTCACTACAAAAAAAAGACACATCCATGACATTTTGGGCAGAACGAAATTTTTTTCTGTCATACATATGACACTTCTATGACGATAATTGTGGCAAAACCCGGTATCATCATAGATGTGGTGGGCTCCTACTTCTATGACAAAAATCATGACAGAAAATGGGCTTTTCGTCTGGGCGGGCGGAGACGCAGCTGCATGACATTCTTTGGGCCGTCCATGACAGAAATAACCGTGGTAGAAGCGAGGGGGAGGAAAATTTCGGGGAGTTGCCGGTTACGGTGGGAGGTAGGGGGCGAGCGATCTGCGTTCTCTCGTACACGCGTGCGGCGTTGGCTCTAATCGAACCCGAAGCGGGCGTTGGGCTCTAATCAACCCGGCGATTGCATTTGTAGGCTCTACGTTCTTGAACCCGAAGCGATCGATCGATGGTGTTAATCAACCCGATGGGCGATTCGCCGCTCTCGCTACTAATCAAGCCGATCGATTGGATGAGCAGTGAGTGTTGCGGGGGGTTGGATGAATAGTGGCGGTGGCGTTGCCTCTGGATGAACAGGACCCCGTGGTGTGGAGGGCTGGATGAACAGTAGATGGTGGAGGGGTGGCCATGGGGGGGGGGTGGTTGAACAGGACCCCTTGGTGTGGAGGGCTGGATGAACAGTAGACGGTGGATGGGTGATTGAACAGTAGTCGGTGGAGTAGCGCGCGGTGGAGGCTGGATGAACAGGAGCCCGTGGAGGCTGGAGGAGGTCGACGGTAGCCCGTGGAGGCTGGAGGAGGTCAACGGTGGAGATGAACAGTATCCCGTGGAGTCCGTTTTGCGATCGCCACACCCTCCCGATGAACAGGACCCCCGTTTCGACCGTAGGAGGTCCGTTTCATCCGTTTTGCGGTACGCCACACCCCTCCCGATCAACAGGGCCCCCGTTTCGACCGTAGGAGGTCCGTTTCCTCCGTTTTGCGGTACGCCACACCCCTCCCGATCAAGAGGACCCCCGTTTCGATCGTAGGAGGCCCGTTTCCTCCGTTTTGCGGTACGCCACACCCCTCTCGATCAACAGGACCCTGTTCCGAACGTAGGAGGTCCATTTCCTCCGTTCTGCGGTATGCCAGGCCTCGTTTCCATCGCCTGTTCCGTCCAAGCCCTCCCGATGAACACGACCACGCATTCCGTTTCGACCCAGCTGGTTGGCTCCCACGCGTTTCGTTGCCTCCCGATGAACACGACGCATTCCGTTGCCTCCCCATGAAAACGACGCATTCCGTTGCCTCCCCATGAACACGATGGCAACGCTGTTTCTCCGTTCCGACCCAGCTATGTACACGATCCCTCGCCGTCGTGCGTGCGCGGTAGGCGTTCGAGACCCGCCAGTATGTACACATACGTGGCGTATTTTCTTTCTTGCACCACGGCGGCTGTGCGTGCGTGTACATGCTACGTCGCGCCTCTACTACGACACCTGCGCGCCTCTACATCCACCAAGTATATGTATGCATTACGTTCGCGACCATAAAGACAACGCTACGTGCGCTTCGACCGGTGGGTCCGGTATCGAGCACTTCCTTGCTGCGAAGATGTAGCTGGTGGGTCCCAGCAGTCGGGGCGAATCATTTTTTGCCCGACGCACTTCCTTGCGTGTGAAGATGTAGCTGGTGGGTCCCGGCGGTCGAGGCGAATCGTTTTTTGCGGGACGCACTTCCTTGCATGCGAAGGTATAGCTGGTGGGTCCCAGCGATCGAGGAAACATTTTTTTGTGAAATACGGTGGCCCGTCCGGTGGGTCCCCGCTGTCAGGTGGAGGAATAATTATTTTGCACGTAATAAGGAGGCACTTCCTTGTTGTGGCCGTGGACCCAGCTGTAAGCCTCTCCACGCACAGTACTCTTCCGATGGAAGTCGATCGTTGACCACATTGACCACGCCGCGCCGAGAGCACCACGACGGTGGACGACGGCGAGGCCTAAGAAGGGGACGACATCGAGGCAGGGAAGACTCGGCAGTTGTTTCCCACGCGAGGGGATCTGTTGTCTGAGGTTTCTTGGTTCGTCTGCTGTCAGGAGAATAACAACAGTGTGGGTGAGTAGAGGGATGGCTAGGCCAGCGATGGGAGTGCGGTGGGGCGGTGAGGCTGCGTGGCAACACACCCGGCCGCAGAGGAGGAGGAAGCGAGCAGTCCGCCGCGCTTGTTTGGCGGTTGGAGCAGAAGAGCAGAGATTGAAGAAGCACGATGGCCGTTTGATGGACATCCAACTGTCACTGCTTGTGCGTCAACCTTTTTTTTAGGAAAGCCTCAAATCCGTGGAAAACAGCGTACAACCCATCTGCCATTATTTCTAATAATTTACAGCCCATTTGCTAATTCTTAAGGTTTTTTTGGAGCCCATATTCTTTTTGTTAGCATTACAGCCCATATTGTGGCCACGGTTAAAAAATTATACGAAATTTTGCATATTTCGGTGCGGTCCGAACTGTTTTTAATCCCGAAATTTCGACTTACATTCAAACTGATTTTAAAATAAATGTATATCAATATAAAATCCAACAAATTCTCCACGCGTAAAAATTAATGTAATTTAAAATCTTGAAATGAAAAAAATATATTTGAAACTAATTGCGGTTTGATGTGTTTTAAAATGTATAGCCCATTTCTCATTCTTGATGGGCCATTTTCTCGGCCAGCCAATAAAGCTCTCCTCGTCTTGAAAGATTTGCAGCCCAACAGGCTCGACAAAGCGACTTACTTGGCAAATCACAAAAAACTGGGTTGTGGCCGTGGACCCGGTATCGGCCTCTCCACGTCTGATACTCTTCGATGGAAGTCGTTCCTTGACCACGTTGACCACGCCACTGAGAGAGCACCACGACGGTGGGCGGCAGCGAGGCCTAGGAAGGGAAGATCGGAGCAGGGAAGAGGCATCGGTGGAAGCCCGCGGAGAGAATCTGAGGTTCACTAGTTAAACTTGCGGTGTGAGGCTGCCGTCGCCCGCGAGGCCTGCCAGCGGTGGGAATAGTAGGGCGGTGAGGCCTCCACGAAGCACAACCGGCCACGGGAGGCGATAGCATGCGGCATGACCGGCGCTGCTTTGGTAGTGGAGCAAGAAGACCAGAGGTTGAAGAAGCACTACGGCCGTTGGATGGACATCGTCGGTCCTTTGGAGCTAGAATCATTCATATTGTCTAAGTTGAGAAAGCCCTTCGTCCCCGTCAACTTAGTAGGCCCACAAGACAGCCTCCCACCAAGGTGGGTCCCAGCTAGCCGGGGAGTATTCATTTTTGTGCGTTATAAGGAGGCACTTCCGTGGGTCCGAGTGACAGCGAGGAACATTTTTTGCGAAATACGGTGGCCCGTCCGGTGGGTCCCAGCAGCCAGGGGGAAACGATTTTTTTTCACAAAATACTGTTGGCCCGTCCGGTGGGTCCCTGCTGTCAGGTGGAGGAATAATTATTTTCCGCATAATAAGGAGGCACTTCCTTGCGACTGCCGTGGACCCATCATCGGCCTCTCCACGTCTGATACTCTTCCGATGGAAGTCGGTCGTTGACCACATTGACCACGCCAGCGTCGAGAGCACCACGGCGGTGGGCGACGGCGAGGCCTAGGAAGGGGACGGCGCGGAGCCGACCCACGGGAGGCGAGGCGAGGCGGCGGTAGCACAGACCCGCCACGGGAGGCGGGAGCGAGCAAAGACGACCGGGCGCTGCTTTGGCGGCTGGAGCAAGAAGACCCGAGGTTGAAGAAGCACTATGGCCGTTGGATGGACATCAGACGTTCACTAGAGTATTGACTAAGTTGACAAAGACCTCCGTCCCCGTTAACTTAGTACGCCCACAAGTCAGCCCAACAATATGGTGGGTCCCAGCTAGCAGGGGGGTATTCATTTTTTTGGGCGTAATAAGGAGGCACTTCCTTGCGTGCGAAGATATAGCTGGTGGGTCCGACACATCGGGAGAGACGTTTTTTCACGAAATCTGAGGCCCTTCTGTGGGTCCTAGCTGTCAAGTGGAGGAATCATTATTTTGCGTGTAATAAGGAGGCATTTCCTTGTGTGCGGCCGTGGACCCAGGTATCAGCCCTCCGTGTCAGATCCACTTCCGATGGATGTCGTTCATTGACCACGTTGACCAGGCGCGCCGAGAGCACCGTGGTGGTGGGCGGCGGCGAGGCCTAGGAAGGAACGATCGAACCGAGGAATACTCGGCGCTTGTTTCCCACGCGGAGGAGTCGAGGTTTATGGTTAAATCTGCCGTCGTCGGAGAATAACAACATGTGTGGGTGAGTAGAGGGATGGCTAGGCCAGTGATGGGAATACGATGGGGCCGTGAGGCTCTTGGCAGCAACATAGCCGGCCACGGTAGGAGGGAGCGAGCAGTCCCTTGGCGCTTGTTTGAGTGGTTTGGAGCATGAAGAGCGAGATTGAAGAAGCACGACAGCCGTTGGATGGACATCCAATAGTCCTTTGCTCTCGTGTGTTGACTAAGTTGACGAGGCGTTGCGTGTCGTCAACCTTTTTTATGAAAGCATCTGGCGTCAACCTGTAGTAAGCGCACAAGTCAGCCTCAAATCTGTGGAAAACAGCATACAACCCATACGCCATTATTTCTAATAATGTACAGCCCATTGCTAATTCTTAAGGTTTTTTGGAGCCCGTCTTCTTTTTGTTAGCATTACACCCCATATTGTGGCCACGGTTAAAAACTATACGAAATTTTGCATATTTCGGTGCGGTCAACTATTTTTAATCCAGAAATATCGATTCACATTCAAACTATTTTGAAAAATAATTTATATAAATATAAAATCCAAATAATTTTCCACGCATAAAAATCAATGGAATTTAAGATCTTGTAATGAGAAAAAATTGAAACCAATTCCCGGTTTGATGTGTTCTAAAAAAGTACATGCCATTTGTGGGCAAACCGAATGAAACTCTCATCGTCTTGAAAGATCTGCAGCCCAGCAGGGCCGATAAAGCAAGTAGGCCTTGTTTGGGTATTTCTTTAAACAAAATAGAACTGGGCTAGCCATTTTCAGTAAGAAAAAAACACAATGGGCTCATGATGTGGTAAACATAAATAAAACCACAGCTAGGCAGGCCACACCCCCTTACAGCCCGTTGTTACCCTAATCATCGCTAAAACTAGTATAAATAACAAGCTGCTTGTTCCTCAAAAAAACTGCGGTACTTGCGGGGTCCACAGTGTCGGCCGCTCTTAGTGTAATTCTCTCGTTTATTGACTACGTTGACAATGGCGTGAGCCCCGGATGTCCAACCATTAGGAGGAACCATAATTTTGGGCTTGTACTATAGAGGCACTTGCTTGCGTCTTGCCATGACACTTTGGTGGGTCCCTCTTTATCCTCTCCGTCGCAGTCATCTCCTTGTTCCTCTCGGTTGTTGGCGACATTGACAATGCAAGAGGCGGCGCACCGCGCGCCATGAGCGAACCAAGGCCGCAAAGCGGAGGGCGACAGCGAGGCCTCGGGCCAGGAGCGAACAGAGCCATTGAAGATCTGCTTGGTCGATCGCGAGCGGAGAATCGAGGTTGACTAGTTGAACGCAGGTGCGTGTTGGGGCTGGCGTCGCCCGAGAATAACGGGGCGTGTGGGGAATAGAGGAGGGACTGGCCAACATTGGAGAATGCGTACGACGATAGAGGCGGCGGGCGCAGCCACCATGGGAGGCGGGGCGGGCGGAGCCGGCAGGGGTGGTTTGGTTTGGTAATTTGGAGGAAGAAGAAGACAAGAGATAGAAGATACCGACGGATGTTGGATGTCAATCCAACGGTGGTAAGCGAATCGTTTGTTGGTGGCTAGTAAGTCGACACCACCTTGGATAGGCTATTTCCTCATGGGTCCCAAATGTCAGAATCCAAATCTGTCACGGTCATGCAGCCTTTCCTATGAAAATTTACAGCCCATTTGATGTGCTAGCTCGAAATAAGTTTGTGGGTGCTGGTGGGGGCTAATCACTTGGCTTCTGTAATGCACAGTGAGCTCAAGCAGCAGGCGTGAGTGATGTTATTTCCCTTGGTTGTGATTTGTTACAATATTTCACTCTAAATTAAACGAATGGTAAGCCATTTGCCTTGTTTCAAAGAAAATATGACAGTCACAACCGAGTTGAAAAGGGCAGGAACATCTAACTCCAGCTTACAAACTGTATAAAAAAACCCAGATTGAAAAGGGCAACAACATCTAACTCCAGCATTGTTTTCGGCAGTCACAGTCAAATGGATCGGCCAGGTCCATAGAATGAACATCCTGGGTTGTGAAATTTACTGGATATGACCACAATATGTTGTAAATAGAAGCCCGGCACGTTCAGAAGCTCTTTTGCCCACCCGAAACTCCTTTTTTTGCTCTTCGACATACCCATCCGTCAAAACCATGTTGCTGATAAACTTAAGCCTGATGGACAATAGTAACCTCGCATTCAGCAGGAAGAATGTGACAAATCTTGTGTTTGCACGGTTGGCTACATATCATTCTAGCGTTATTGTCTTCAATCGAATCTCATGAGATGTGAGAAAATCCGATGCTTACGAATCCACCGATTGGTTATAACTTTCTTACCCGTCCTGTTGCCTAAATAGACATGAAGATTGAAAACAGTTAAGGTCTAAAAGAAGAGTGTCGAAGAGCAACAGCTGAGCAGTTAATTCTAGTACACTATATGCGGGCTTCCAATGTGCGTGAAATTATCACCTTTATATACAACTTCTCCGGACATGGAAAGCATTGCAACAAGCCAATAATCTTGTTCAGATCAAAACTATTCATTTGGATATATAAGATCTTGATGAATCCAGCACCATTGATAGGCCATCCATGGAGAAACTCTTCATTGAGCATAGAACATAATATTAGTATAGAATGTGTACTCCAAGATGATATATAAATTATCTTGAAATTTAAAATGCAGCTTATGGTTACAAGTGTAGATGATAATATAAAGTACACGAAGAACTGTGGAGCCAAACACCATATTGAAATGAGCACGAGAGATCATGTATTACACCCAAGGTCTCCAGGTTTAGGCGCAGAGAGGGCGGTTATTTACAGCGGTGAATAACTAGAATCAAGGATCAACCTTTGAAGTGAAGGGCATCTTGGATGATGAGCTGCCTTCCGTCAAAAGAAATTCCAATTCTTACAAGGTTAGGCGACTTTATTTGGAGACAACCGATTCTAATGTTAAAATAAGCACCAAGCACTCCAGTATAGAGGGCAAGCTGAGTGGATGATCTTGTGCAATGAGGCCTCCGATATCTGAACCCGCACAAGTGAAAGTTTCTTGAGAAATGGGAGTCGAAGGTTTAGTACCATATTATGCAGTAGGTAGCACAACGCAAAGGTGGCGGTGTGGAGAGAGGAGGAAAACTGCGAGATGGACATTGGTCTTTGAGGGCACAAGTTCATGGCGTTCGGTATGTGGTATGTGATTTCGGGGAATAGTAGAACTCAAGCAGCTGTAGTTACGTGAATTGAGGGATTTCAGCCAGGCGTCCACCATGCAGGGCATGGTATGCTTGCTCGAGGAGCATGGCGGGATCTGAGAGGCTTTGAGCGGAGCCCTGGTGGGAGGAGATGATGGCTCTGGGATTTCAAAATCATTGAAGAGAGATAGCTGATGGCGGTCGAGATTAAGGGCACGCACGGCGCCATAGAGGGCGCCACCGAATTGAGAGGACTTGGCTGCGGCAGCAATCCTTAGTGGGGAGAAGCGATATGATCTCCCCAAGGATGGCATCCGGAGATCGCTGATCACGGTCCACCGAGATTCTCGGGTTCTGGGATCCGGTGGGGCGGGTCGCCGCTTCTCCCGTCTTCCAGTGCTGGGATCTACAACAGCGTTGCCGCTGGCGAGAGCCTCATCTTCTTAGTCTTTGGGGTCAACCGACTCCATTTTCCTCGAGGCGTCGCGTCTCGCTCACGGATTTGAGCGAGAGTAACTGAATGACGAGCCTAGTTGTAGTCTTGACGAAGAAGAAGGGGAGCTGGGGTTTTCTGTAGGAGTGAGGAAGAAGGGGGGCTGGGGTTTTCTGTAGGAGTGAGCTGAGGAATTTTGGGGTACGAGTGGAGTGAGCTCACGTGAGGTGGGTGGGAGCGAGGAGGAAGAAGAGCACCCAGGTTTTTTGGGGGGGGTGTCTTTGGGTGTGGGTAGCGCCTTTTGAATTGATTTTACTATTTACTAGTGTGGATTTGCTGTTTTGTCTTGGGCCCGGAGAAACAATTACTACTAGTGCAGTGGAGACACTCTATAGCTACCGGAAAAACAATTACTACTAGTACAGTGGAGACACTCTACAACTTGGCTCCTCCTAGGTCATTGAAATGTCTCCCTCTCTTGAATGCCGTTATACTTTTGTTCACCGACATACGGGCCATGCAGCAGGGCCCAAATGCCATCCACCAAATTAGAAGGCAGTATCACGGCGGAGAGTCACCCAGTCGTGCACAGCGATAATGAGCCGTCGTGTCGAAAACCCCACCTCCCGCAGTCTAAGTTTGTGGACAAAGCAACCATCATTTCACTCTTCGCTGAATCCCTTCTCCCTCACCGTCTTCAAGAAAGGCAACACTCGCATCTGCCACTGTTCTTCTCTCCCAGCGAAGGGAAGGTAAGCGGATCCGTGATGTTGGTATATTTTTGTTCGAGAGAAAAAAGAACTTTTGCAAAGCGATAACGATCCACACTCTCTTTTTGTTTCATTGTCATTGCGATTGTGTTTTCCTTTCAAAGGTCTCCTAGTATTCGTCGGTTTCATGATGGACCAAGGAGAGCCAGGCAAAGATCTGCCGATATTGGAGCGGAGGCGGGAGGCTGATCCCACGAGACAGAGAGCTCCAAGAAGATGGAGGCAACCACCGAGCCGACCCGGATATGCTCATGGCCACTCTTGAGATGGTCAACGCCCGTTTGAGGTTACAGCCCCATGGCACTATAGGAGCAGTTTTCCCCTTGAGGATGTGTCCCCCATGAGCTGCCCAAGGTGATTTCCTTCTTTGCCGATCTCGATTGTGGTTTTTCATCTAAGTATATGGTGATTTTTAGAAAAGGAAGTATGTGGTGATTAATAATGCAAAATTTTATTAGCCCGATGCCATGCTATACATAGTGGTTTAAATAACTTGTGTTTTTATACTAAAAAGTAATTCAAAATTTGTTTACATGTTTCAATTAGAGCCCTGATGCGGACAAGGATTGTGTGGTTGTGCATGTCACTTTCGCTATGAGGCGGACGACCTGAATACACGACCGGAAAACAGAGTTCTTAGGCTGTTGGATCTGGAAGCCATTTGTGGTTATACCAATGAAGAGGTGTATTCCAGCCTCCTTTGTTGTCGGCGTGTTGTCGAGGTGTCTTGAAGCACAAAAGTTCAAAGCTAATCCTTCATTTGTGAGGCATACTATTCTTGTCAAGCTTACGCAGAAGATGGCGTGGCATGCCTCCACAAACAAGTTTATCGATGGCAAGGCCACAAGGTTGTCTTCATGAAGGTTCACGAGTTGAGCTGTTGCGGGGCGTCCTCAATGATGTTCATGGCAAGGTCCGTCTTGTGTCCAGCCCAAATTAGATCGAGGCATGAAATAGTTGCCCCGGCTAGTGTTTAATAGTAGTTTGGATTGTGTCTAATTATCCGAACCTTGCCTGTTATCGACCCCTCTGGGGCTAGTACTCTGTTTGAATCCGTCTATGGGAACTGCTGCTACTTTTGTGTGCCCGTGAATCATATAAGCAACTATGTATCTTGTTACAGTGGTTCACGCAGTTAATTGAGGCCACAATGTAATAAATTCCAAACGTTCAACGCTAGTCCAGCGCTCATGTGGAACACTCACATTAAACTCGACTTCATAAAAATCTTGAAAAGCATAAGTTAAGCAGTTTTATACATCTCAATGATTCATAGAACATAACAAACATATACTAGTTCACAGCAAAAGACAAAGTTGTGAGAAGGTTTACAAATCAGGAAAAAACAAGCAAGGCTTCTCTGAGCAAAGGGCCTCCCGGCAGACTTAAATTTCCTGGAGTTCACTCTGGTTTTTTCTTGTTGCCACCATCTAGGGTTAGGTTCCTCATTCGAATAACCAATTATAATTGTGGTCTCAATTTGGAATGCTGAATCTGAACCATCGATGTCTTGACCAGGTGAAATTCTTGTGCATTCCACTAAATTTAAGCACCGCTATTTGCAGAAATAAGCAGACCACAATGCCTCTTGTCCGCACCTTTGTCAAAAACTGCCGTGCAGCCGTGCCGGCTAGTCCTTGGTCCATGGATGAACTGTTAGAAAGTGCATTCGGACTAGGATGCAGATTGTTTTCACTCATCCACTGCTGCGCAATCGGGAAGTAAAACGTAGGAATCAACCGTTTAGATTGCGCTGGTCATTCTACCTTAGTTACTACCAATGTAGGGGTACCTTGAAGATGGGAGGTTAGGCGGCGACAACGAGGATAGCCATCTCATTTTGCACAGTTGTACTAAAACTGAGGTGTGTGCTTTTGATTGCGCGGATAGAAACGATCGGAGACAAACATCCCTAAGCGATATGGAGACAGACATCCCTGTTTGCGCAAATCTGAAATCTGGTTATTTAAGCAAAGGAGATATTACTACTTTCCCCCGTTTCCTCTTAGAACCAAGTCCTAGATTCATGCTACAGCTTTCCCACTTTCTTCCCAGTGTTGAGGTGACTGTATGAACTAGCTTTACTTCTAATAATAGTAGAAGTCTAGGTGGCTTTGGAACAGCGGACGGAAGTAGAAAAGGATCCACATAAAGGGGGAAGAGCTAGGGAAGTAGAGCAAGGCGGGTTTCGAAGGAATATATACCTGAGGGTCGTTGGCATGTGGCAAAGACGACGTCGGGAGGCCGCATCTTGGCCACAATACCGCAGGGAGGAAGAAGGTGTTAGAATCCTTACTGTGTAATCTAGATTATTGACTCTAGTGCAAGTGGGAGACTCATGGAAATATGCCCTAGAGGCAATAATAAAGTTATTATTTATTTCCTCATATCATGATAAATGTTTATTATTCATGCTAGAATTGTATTAACCGGAAACATGATACATGTGTGAATACATAGACAAACATATAGTCACTAGTATGCCTCTACTTGACTAGCTCATTAATCAAAGATGGTTATGTTTCCTAACCATAGACATGTGTTGTTATTTGATTAATGGGATCACATCATTAGGAGAATGATGTGATTGACATGACCCATTCCGTTAGCCTAGCACTTGATGCGTTTAGTATATTGCTATTGCTTTCTTCATGACCTATACATGTTCCTGTAACTATGAGATTATGCAACTCCGTTTACGGAGGAACACTTTGGGTACTACCAAGCGTCACAACGTAAGCTGGGTGATTATAAAGGAGTACTACAGGTGTCTCCAAAGGTACATGTTGGGTTGGCGTATTTCGAGATTAGGTTTTGTCACTCCGATAGTCGGAGAGGTATCTCTGGGCCCTCTCGGTAATGCTCATCACTATAAGCCTTGCAAGCAATGTAGCTAATGAGTTAGTTACGGAATGATGCATTACGTAACAAGTTAAGAGACTTGCCCGATGCTGAGATTGAACTAGGTATTGGATACCGACGATCAAATCTCGGGCAAGTAACATACCGATGACAAAGGGAACAACGTATGTTGTTATGCGGTTTGACCGATAAAGATCTTCATAGAATATGTAGGAACCAATATGAGCATCCAGGTTCCGCTATTGGTTATTGACCGAGAATAGTTCTAGGTCATGTCTACATAGTTCTCGAACTCGTAGGGTCCGCACGCTTAACGTTACGATGACAATTTTATTATGAGTTTATAAGTTTTGATGTACGGAAGTTTGTTCAGAGTCCCAGATGTGATCACGGACATGACGAGGAGTCTCGAAATGGTCGAGACATAAAGATTGATATATTGGAAGCCTATGTTTGGACATTGGAAGTGTTCGGGTGAAATCGACATTTGCAGTCTACCGGAGGTTACTGGAACCCCGGTGACCTAATGGGCCTTAGTGGGCCTAGTGGAGAAAGAGGAGAAGGGCCAAGGGGCAGCCCCTCCCCCAAGTCCGAATAGGACAAGGAAGGCGGCCCCCCTTTCCTTTCCCCTCTCCTCCTTCCCCCAAGTCCTAGTCCAACTAGGAAGGGGTCCTACTCGGTGGGAGTAGGACTCCTCCGCGCCCTCCTCCTAGGGCCGGCCGCACCCCCTTGCTCCTTTATATCTGAGGGCAGGGGCACCCCCCAGACACACAAGTTGATCTACGGATCGTTCCTTAGCCGTGTGCGGTGCCCCCTCCACCATATTCCACCTCGGTCATATCGTCGCGGAGTTTAGGCGAAGCCTGCGCGATGAAGAGCATCATCATCGTCACCATGCCGTTGTCTTGTGGAACTCATCCCGACATTTTGCTGGATCGGTCCGGAGATCGTCATCGAGCTGAATGTGTGCTGAACTTCGGAGGTGCCGTGCGTTCGGTACTTGGATCGGTCGGATCATGAAGGCGTGCGACTACATCAACAGCGTTGTCATAGCGCTTCGCTTACGGTCTCAGGGTGCGTGGACAATACTCTCCCCTCTCGTTGCTATGCCATCACCATGATCTTGCGTGTGCGTAGGAAATTTTTGAAATTACTACGTTCCCCAACAAGGGGTCCTGTTAAGTGTGTCGCCATTTCGTGTGCGGACTGACCCTGCTTGAATTGCTACACCAACACGACAGGAGCAGCCTACCACTTGGTTTTGCTCCTTGGTGAATCCCGACTATATTGATCTAAAAAGATACGTGTTGAACTACCCTCTCCGTCTCAGTTTTTTATTTGTAGGCGTCTCGGTTTATAGGGCCTGCACGTAGTTCTTGGTCATCCATTTGACTAACTAAATATGAGTTACTATGTCACAAAAAGTATATCACTGGATTCTTATTGGTTGATATGTGAAGAAACAAGAAACGAGGTAGAAGTTAATGCTCCGCGCCTTAGTATTTTGGGATTATTTGGTTTTCATAAGATGACTTACTCACCTAGACGGAGGGAGTAGTTGTATTTAAAAGTCGAGGGCGGGGCTTTTCCTGCGCGTTAGGCGGGGCATTTCCACCTAGTCGGTTCGACAGAGACGCGAGAAGACGAGGGAGTAGGCTGCTGCAAACGTAGGGCTGTGTGATTTGACAGGGAGTTACTGCTGGACAGGTGGGGCCCCGTGATTTGACTTGCCATTATCATTTTAACTGCGGCGCTATGACCGGCGTGAGTCTCCTGATTCCTGACCACCTCCACACAGGTGTCTCTCCCAATGCTCCACCATGTAGTAGTAGAGGCTGGCTCTTGCATGAGAGCCCACTTCTCCACTTTTTCCTTGCCTCTCTTTCCTCCACATATGCAAAAATGCCATGTAAAGCGCACTATTGTACTTACTTGCTCCTACAGGTGCTTAAGCTTGCCACATAGGCATAAAGTCTGATGTGGCAAGTTAATCAAGACGAGAGAGACTAGTTTGGTGACCCAAGGAAGAAACGGTGCTAAGCGCGTGTACCTAGGTGAAAAGACAATTTTGAGTCTATAGCTAATTAAATGAATCAAACTTAGCAACACCATTTCATTGGAAGAGCTCACTCCTTGGCAAATGCAATAAATACTAGTACTCCCTGTGTCCCATTATATAAGAACATTTTGACACTACACTAGTGTCAAAACGTTCTTATATTATGGGACGACGGAGAAATCTGAAAAAGAGATAGAGAGGAGTAAAAAATACACTTATAGCCAACCTTGTTGTAGTATGAGTGACTAAGTGATGACTATGTATGACATGCCAACATCGGATAGCCTAACACACGTGTTAAATCTCCAAGGGCACCGCCTTGACGACAACGACGGTCGTGGTAGGTGCGACTATGATCTGAACTCTTGGCAGCCCTTGGATCTAAGATCAAGCGGTCGCATGCTAAGTTGCTGAAAATTTGCGAATAACCCTCCGGGATAGGATATTCACCCATAGGTTTAGAATCACGCCATGCAACCGTTCGATCTCAGATCCAAGGGCTCTCGGAAGCCCGTATCATGGGAGAATGGAAAGCCACTACCCTGCCGTTCGCACGCTGGCAGTTCGCTCCTACTCGTCCCCACACGTCCTTTAATACTACGGCGGTTCGCTCCTAGTCATCCCGTCCATTCACATTACGACAGTTCCACTAATCCTTAACCTCCTCCCAAATCCATGGCGTCCCAAATCTCCCCGATCGGTGGTGAGTACAAGGTTAGAACCATCACCGGCGATGAGTTCAACGTCATCTACACCCGTACTTCCGCGACGGTGAAAGGATGCCTTTCTCGCTTCAGACGCATGTTCGAAAACTCACATGATGAGTGGGTCGCTGGGCTAGATGTTGAGTACACCACAGTCGTGGGACGAGAGAAGGATCTAAAGGGCGAAGAGAGGAAGAAGCCCGCGTGATCCAGGTTTGCGTACATAACGTTTCCTTGGTCTACCACATATGCCATGCCGACGTTGAGTGCCGAGTTTTAAGAACTTCCTCGAGGACAAAACAGTCAAATTCGTTCTTGTAGACTTTAAGAATGACAAAGAAGTCGTCGGATAGGCCTCGTTGTAGGCAACCTTCGACCTCCGGAAGAATCGGTGGTGCCCTCTCGTCGACCTTCAATGCTGACCTGGCGAGAGCCATGGTTCATCCTTCAATCTTGTAAGTGGAGAAACCTCCATACACGTTTCATCGTCATGCATGGCAGCGGAATGTACTAGATATAGACCACATCGATGACGCTGCAATGGATGGCTACCTTTGTTCAATATCTACAAGGGTTGGATGAAGAGCAACAACCAAGTTGGTGGTTCAAGCAAAGAAGTATCGGCCAAGAGGAAGAGGGACAAGGACGAAGTCGAGGACGTGGACGAGGACTCCGAGTAAGGTGGCAGTGTCGTTGCTCATGGTGGTTCTAAACTTCTAAGGCTGGTCATAGTGGGAGTAACTTATAGTAGTGTCATGCATATGACAGTAGTCTAAGTTACTACCTTCATAGTGCAAAGTAACATAGTAGTAGTGTCATAGAGGACTTCATTTATTATCTTGTAGACTCATCTTGTCTTGGGAAGCGCTATGTTACAGTAACATATTATGTTACCACTTATCATTAACTACATGCCACGTAAGCAAAATTTTCTTGGAGTGCGCTATGTTACTAGCTAAGTTACTCCCACTATGACTAGCCTAATGCAAAGTGTCTACGGATTAGTTGCATAGTTTAATTTCAGGTGTGCTTAGTTTAATTTGAGGTGTGTGTTGTCTTTGAGCCCCAGCAGAACTATGTTATGTTTCTTCTCGTTACTTTAACTCTTGAAGATGTACATACTAGTACTAGTATTTCTTTAATAGAATTTAGCACCCCAATTAAGCACGTACTAGCTTTTTAATAGTACTATATGCATAATTTGGCGTGGCGCTCTCTATATGTACCACCTTTTTTAATTTCAATTTTTGCTCCATGGCACAATCCATCGATAGTGGAGTACTACTGTACAAAAGTATACATTTTTTAAAGGCTAGCATACTGTTCATCACATATATATAGCCGCTAAATTCTCAACCTAGAGCAGCGTGCATGCCATGTAGTAAACCGATCGGAGGAAGTATAGTAAAATGAGGTGATTTTACGAGCGATCGGCGGGGAGCATGGCACTGTCATGCGGTCCCATGTGTCATGATGTACCAAGGCGTCGCGTGTCCCTCTTGAGGCGAAGCAATACTAGTACGTGGTTTGAGATGATGTCGAACGAAGTGTGAAATAATGGTTGCTTCGTCTGTGCAGGAAGGTGCGACATTGTGATTTGGCGTCTCATTGCTCATTACTACTCTTGGGCGATGCAGTGGGGTCGCCCCCTGCTGTTCTGCACTGTTATTTGGTGCTTGACACGTCGACCGGTTGCTATATGTCCCACATGTCGGACGGGAAGTACAAAATTCATGAAAGGGAGCGTCGACGGAGGTATACTACAGAATTCATGAAAGGGAGCGACTTAGTTTTGGAAAAATCTGTTTTTACTGGATGCGTACCCACTAGGGTTTATAGGGCTCATCTAACAAACATTCGTTTTCCGTTTGATAAGTCTCAATTCTACTATACTAGTAGTAGTACCATTACATGCTGGATTTTGAGGTGCGTTAGATCACTCGGCATAGCGATGTCAAGAGAAACTAACTAATGCATGTACAAGTTCATGGAAATTTAGTGGTCATTCATGCATTCGTTCTAATAAATGCCTCGGTAAACATAACTTCTTGAGAAAAGCAGCGTCTTGTGCAAACTACGAAATTAATCGACCACTCACCGTCTACCTTGGTTGGAGAGATTTTGAAATTGAGCCATTAACTGGAAAGGAGGGATTAGTAACTTTTGTCTCGATTACTATTTGTGGCCTTGTATAGATGCAAAATGTATTTTTTTATAGTGGCCTTGTATAAGTAAATAGAGGGAGTACTAACCAAAGTACGTAGTAGGGACGAGGAGTAAACGGAGGGAGTAGTAAAATTTTCTCCTCGTGCTGCGAGCCACCGCGCGCGTGGGCGAGGGAGCGGGCGTAAAGGCGTATAGTAGTAGTAAGCTTCACCTCATCCTGCGAGCCACCGCGCCCGTGGGCGGGGGAGACGGCGTACTAAGCAAGTTTCTCCTTGTTCTGCGAGTTGACGGGACACATCAAAAGTACTCCAGTGTATAGAGCCTTGCCTCTAAGGTAGGCCCCACATGGTTTGCCTCTTTTTTTAGTTTAACATAACGCGTCAAGTCGGAATGTGTTTGTTCACCCGTGGTAGACGATCCTCCCTCCACCAAGTGGATAACCAGTACACGTGCCAAATTACCACGTGGGCTGCCTTTTTTGTACAGAAATGAGCTCCACCGTGTACCCGCGCGGGTGTAGTTGGGAAAGAGACGGGAGTACGTGCGCCGTGCGTGCACCTCTTCTCTTCGTGCACGTCCCCCACCTATGTGGGTGTGTGTCAGAGAGATACAAACCTAGACATAATGCGCCGTCCATCCCCATGCCTCCACCCAGTCCGACCACCAGTCACCACCACGGCACCACGCCCCACTCCTCCTCACCTTATCTCTCATATTTCTCCCTCCATTTTTATATACAAGGGGCCACTATCAAAATTACAATTTGCAAATATAGAAGGCCACTAACACTAATCGATGCAATATTAATGCTGTTTGCCTCGTGGTACTAGCAAAGGAGGACATTAATTATCCCTTGCATGCATGCGGGAGTTTGTAAAAAAATGCATCTTGATGTTCCGTGCAATGCACGGGTATCTTGCTAGTCCATGAAAACAACACATTGCAAAATTCCACGGCGAACGAGGGATTTGAATATGTTGGGAGGGGCTGTTTGGATCTTGCCCGGGGTAGCCAAAATATTGGCGACCCTTTTGTCCACCGGTGCCTTTGCCACCGATGAACGAGAATGGCTCGGTGCTCATGCTGTCATGCATCCTCCAGCATACGTTGGAGACGAGCTCGCCTGAGCTGTGTTTTTGTCCCTAGCGCCGCCCGAGCAGCCCGCAGACTGACCGGGGACCCGCAAATTACGCCATCCAACCGTAGCCGCACACATTATGACAACAACTCAACCAATCGGACGAAATTCACGCAAACACGCAGACAAACTGATATTTCATATAAACAACGACGGAAATCATATAAAATACCGGATTTTCACACAAACATGACCGATTTCATTACATTCAAATGAACTACACGGTGCTAGTTCTGGACAACACATGTATATAATACCTGGCCTAAATGGTCGCCCGCTGATCGATTTGTGTTCCTCATGTCCGGCAGCACGATCACCGGACTGGCGGGGGCCCCGAAGGTATATGCTTCAGCGCAAGGGACGGCTCGCTTCCCCACTACCCAACTGATATCATTGGCTGGTGCCGAAGATGATGGTGGCCGGCACCGGTTCGAGTTCATCACCGGCCACTACGTCGCCATGGCTGGCACTGGCTCGAGTTCATCCTAACATTGACCTCTTCCGTGGAGCCCATGCGGGGTCGACGAAGGTCCTCGCAACAAAAGGATCTGGCAAGACACCTGCTGTGTACGCCGGCGTCGCCTCCGCGGTGGCCTTCATGGGACCCAAGCGGTGGCAGCCTCCCAAGTTCTACTTCTCCTCGATGATGGCTGCGGACGCGGAGGCGCTGGCCACCGACTCGTTGCTCTCCACGCACCCGGCTTGTGTCGCTGCTTGCATGGCGCGGCCGCCGGCATGGGAGTCTCGGCCACAGAAACGGGAGACACGGTACGAGGCAGCGGCGTGGACGGCAGCAACACGTCCGTGCGCTGCTCCTTGTCGAGCTGGCCTGGAGTGGCGAGTTGCTGAACCGCGCGCCGGCTTGGGGCGGCAACTGGCTCCGTCGGGCGAGGGGAGGGAGGTGGATCAGCGAGCTGCATAGCTCGTATCCGGCGGGCTACCCAGCCGGCTTGGATCGGAATAACTACTCTTCATAAGCCATTGTAAGAGTGGAAAAAATGGTGGAGGAGATAGGGGAGGCGGCGGAGGTGTGCGATTCTTGGCGGCGTTTGGCCTCGTTTAAATAGGAGATTAAATAGGCGGCGGATGGGAGGAACTTCGGCGGCGTTGCGTTAACGCCGGCCGGTCATGAACGGACGTGTGTCGAGTGGGTTTCTCGGCTTCCACAGGCGGGTTTCATGGGCGTTTGAATGCGGCGCGGGCGTGTTCAGCCGGCGTGCGTGAGTGGCGCCCTCGACTCGACCTCGGACACCGCACCGTTCTTCCAGCGGCGTGTGGGCTCTTTGGGTGCATGGCCTGCATGTCGCTGACCGCGCAGCAGCGCACAGCGAGAGGAACCTTTGGTGGGCCAGGCGGTCGAAGCGGGCATTTCATAAACCGATGATTGTTCATTGAGTGTGGCGTCATCTTTTCATGTAATTAAGACTACTATGTTGATAGCCCGCTCGATCGTTGTGATTCATAAAGACCGATGGAAACATCAATGTTACGCTTATCACGGATAAGATTGATTAATACCGTAAAATCCATGTCCTTAACAAAGGGTGCATGCGTATAGGTTGGCGTGTGTCTTGCGTGCGTGTCTTTGTGTGCATGCAGGCGTCACGAGTGTTGCATGCGTGCAAGGTGCGTTTGATGTTGCATGCATGGGTGCGTACGTGCGTGTGTTCGTGAGTGCATGTGTATGTGTCGGTGTTGCGCGCCCGGCATGCGTGCGTGTGCGCGTTATGTATGCGTGTCGGTGTTGCACGCCTACATGCGTGCGTGTCTTGCGTGCGTGCATGTGTACGTGCGGGGTGAGGCTACACGTCAGTCGACTAGCTTTTTCATCTACATCATCTTGAGATTTTACGAAGTCACCATAGGTGCCTCGTAGTCGAGTGGAACGTCTCCTCCCACTGAACGTACATCGCCGGAAAATACTGAAATTAACACAAGATAAATGCAAGCACCGGGACTTTAACCTTGGTGGGCTCGAGAAACCACCGTCCTCTAACCATCCAACCACATGTTGGTTAGCACGACAAAATGTATGTGGTGACTGTGATGAGCTTATTCTGAAGTCCAGTGACCATATCGTGCTTTCGCTTCAAATACAATGACCGTAAGTTTCATCAACAAAATACGGAGCACACATCAAATGCAAAGTCCTTCAGTGTCATCAACAAAATATGGAGACGTATCGTGAGCTAGATACCGTTGTACTATTGTATATTCTTATTTTCTTAGTGGCTGATTGCGTGTGTGGTGTGGTGGGCACATCATTTCTAGTTGTGGTGGGTCAACATGAAGACGCATGGGTCGGTTCCATCCTGCGCCACATATAGGTTGGACCGAGACGTGTTATACGGAGACCCATGTGGAGGACTCGGTGTACAACACGAAGCTACAGTCGCGGAGGACTCTATCCCCACCGTGATAAGCCGACTATATATGATTTGTAACCCTAGGCCCTTAGTATGTTATACAAGTTTGGGGCTAGTTAAATCGATAGTATACACACATGCACAATGCAGGTATTCACGTGTACTTTGTACACACCCCTATCACTAATATACAGTATGCAGAGTACGCTCTTTCTTCAACTGCAAGGGTCCGATCCGAACTAGGGTATAACTTTGCCTCGTATTACCATCCAGCCTAACAGCCAGGGATATCCTACCGAATGATATGATGAAATCATATCTGCCAACTACTATTAGAGAGGTGTGTCGGGGGGGGGGGGCAATGTGTGCGAGAGGCCTAAAGGTAATTTGCATGCGGGAGACACGTAGGCACATATATGTGCGTATAGAGGGCTAGTAGAGACCGTGCATGTGTATATATGCATGTGAGAGAAATAGTGTTTTCCAACTGAGATTAGTGAAAAGAGTGGTACATAGTAGTCAGAAAGAGAGAGAGAGAGCATGTGCGTGAGACACCCCGACACCCTGAGAGAGATTGTGAGCATGTGTGAAAGAGAAATGCGGATGCATATAAAGTGTGTGCATAGTGCATCTACGTGTTTGTGAGAACGGCGCGAGGCATAGTGCATCTACGTGTAAAATACGGTTCTACGCATTAAATTAAAATATAAATGGCATTATTATTTTTGGATGAGATTATGAATTTTGCAAAATTGCGTATGGACGAAAATCGGTCTATCAGACACCCATACTCTATTGAATTCTAGCATGTGCATGTGTTTATTTCATATTATCGATCCATAGAGTGAGAGCGGTTTGAAATACAGGCAATGGATGCTTTTGCAATTCATATATAAACATTAATTAGTGCACTCCATGTTGTTAGTGTGAAGCACTTTATACATTTGTCACTTGCATGGATACATTCAAATTGCTAGCTACGAAATAAAATACATGTCTAATTCAACATAAAGGGGTTTGAAGATTGAATTCATAGGAAGTGCATTCATCTATTTGAACCGAGATAATGGCATTTGTAAATCAGATGTAAAGGGGCATCAATCTTTGTTGTGAGTTTGAACATGCTATATATATTCATACGCATATCTAACTTTTTTTGCAACCAAGGAGATTATACCTGGAACCATGCATGAACTGAGGTAAGTTGCATATTTTTTAATATATACTCGTGTACAATGTATATTAAAATGTACCCCCTCCATTCCAAAATAATCGTAGCTTTAGGATTTTCAAGAGTAAAGATTTGTGAAGTTTGACAAATCCTGAAAGTTCAATTCAAGAGAACCGAAAACGTTAATGCTTCTGCTCCCAAATATTGAACGAAGCGCCAAATAGGCCTCTGGTCAACCGAAACCGCGTGAGACTAATGTTTTGGTGGTAGGAAATTACTGTCCTGACTCTGGCCCGTGTAGCTTATCGACCCGATGTCCAAAGGTCGGTAGGTTTGTAGCTTCACCAAGACGCCAGTCTCAACCGCCTCCGAGAAGCATTCATACGCCGTGGGCGCCTAAACACCCATGCGCTCGGCCAAAATCTATCCCGCCCACATTTGGGACACCTGACATGACTGTCCTACCCCCAACCCGCAATATGTCGGAAATTTTAGATGGGGGCAAAGTTTGTAACTTTCCCCAAATTTCAAACAAGCGCGTCTCAAACCGAAACATTGTTCCCCCTTAGTTCCCCGCCTCCCTCCGTTTCCCCATTCATACTCCGTGGGCGCGAAAATGCCCTCTCCACCTGCCGCGAAACCCCAGCCTCCTTCGTCCTCCACCCCATAGCGACCAATCCACCGCCGCCCTCCTCCATCACGCTGGAGCCGGTACCCCGACATCGTCGTCCAACGCAACCGCAACCGCAACGCCCTCAAGGACTTAGCAGCTGAAGCCGAGGCAGAGCTGCCTCCACGACGCCGACGCCGACGTGCGCCGTACCATAACCACTCCGACCACGCCGTCTTGCGCCTCATTGCTGCGGCTCCACTGTCGCAACCGTCCACCGCACCGGAGCTGTTCCCGCTACACCGTTGTTTGCCGCCTCGGATCTGCTTCCCCGCTGCCGACAGATGGCCACCGCACCACACTCAACAACTTGGCCATGGGTTCGTCCAAGGCTGCACCGTCCTCCACAACTTCTGGTTTCCGGCGAACAACAAGATCGTCAAAAAAACAGAAGGAGGACACAGCACTGCCAGCAGAAAGAGGTACTCCTCTTCCCTTATTCGTGCAAATCTTACGTCTCCGCTCACACCGTACTCATCCCACGAAACAAACTAGTTGGCGCTTCTTCGCATCTTCTTCATGATACTAAATGCACAAGGTTTCCTCCTTTTACTATTTCACCTTTGCTAGAGGTCAAGAGCCGCCTGGATTTCAATTCAGGTCGGTCGAACCGCAATTAAAAGAAGCAGCACCCTCTTAGCCGCGCGGAGCACCTAGTCCGCCTGTTCCCCGGGGAAGCGGCGCATCGGTGTCTATCATAGGGGTGTTGGGCGCAGGAGCTGCTTGCACCCGATCTGGAGGTCGGCGGGGCTTGAATGGATGGCCAGGGGGCGGTGCCAAGCACGGCGGTGTGGTGAGGTCGAGGGGAGGGTGCAGGCAGGGGAGGAATACTGGGCCGATGGTCGCTGGCGTTTCTAGGAAAATTGTCAACACTGACTGGCTGGAGGTAGATGAAGGCGATCTGCCCGTTCTTTGTACATCGGACGGTGCAGAAAAAATGGACTGACCTATTTGCTTTCAATCATTGTTATTTTCATAGAATCCTGTAGTAATTGAGTGTGCCATGCATGTTGTAGAGCTATCATATGTCTCCCGTCATTTATTTCTCACCGACCTGCTATCTGCTACATTTACACTATACTAATTATGCACACACTTCACCCATACTCACACTATTGTTTTTTTATGCATGGGTATTTCAGACTCTGACGCAGTGTTGATGAATGCAGAAAAGAAAAGATGAAGTCGCTCGGTGTAATTCAAGATAAGCACTAAGTGTTTCATCGCTCTAATGGGTGCGGTGTCGTGAGTTGGAGACGATAACGCAGCTCTGCGATTGATGATCTCAATTGCCACACACAACCATCCTGTGCTTGCTTTAACTTCACAATTGTCAAATGTGGTTGCATGTTGCATATGGTGTCTAGCTTGTATTGCTTCCAATTTGGTTAAATTGCATCTGCTTACTACACATTATACCTTTGATAATGACATGCCTTCCTGTTTTTGATACATACTACATATGTCTATTAACCATGTTCGTACATCAAACTAATGCTCTTTTGTATCCCTCGTCAATCACTTATGATGAGACAGTCACCCGGGTGGGTTATTGTGAGACGCCCTACTTGTTTAAAGAGTGCAGTGTCATCCTCCCCACATGATTCTCAAGAAACAACAAGGCTAAATGAAGATACTCAACGTAGCTCTCTAGTTGATCACATAATTCCCCACACCACCATCGCAGGTGCTTGCTCTTACTTGGCAAAGCAGTGATATGTGGTTGCATGTTGCATATGGTGTCTACCTTGTAATGCTTCTAATTAGGGTAAATTACATCTGCTTAGTTAACACATTATACCGTGAATATGACATGCCTTCCTGTTTTTGGTACATACTACGTCTTTCTATTAACCATGTTCTTACATCAAACTACTTTTCTTGTGTATCCCTCATCAATGCTCCTAATTTGTTAAATTGCATCTCCTTAGCTTACACATTATACATGTGAATATGACACGCCTTCCTGTTTTTGGTACATACTACATCCGCCTATCACACCATGTTCTTACATCAAACTCACTGTTCTTGTGTATCCGCGTCTATAAGCTTATGATGAGACAACACGTGCGTGGGTTAATATGAGGCGCAATACTCTTATAAAGAATGCAATTTCATCCTCTCCACATGATTCTCAAGAAACAACAAGCCTAAATTAAGATATTGAGCGTTGCTCTGTGCACAAGACAACACTTCCCCTACACCACCATCACAGTGCTTGCTCCAACTTCGCAGATGTGATATGTGGTTGCATGTTGCATCTGGTGTCTAGCTTGTAATGCTTCTAATTAGGTAAATTGCATCTGCTTAGTTTACACACTATACCTGTGAATATGACATGCCTTCATATTTTTGGTACACACTACATCTATGTGTTAACCTTGTTCTTACATGAAACTACCTCTCTTACATATCCTGCATCAATCACTTACGATGAGTCACCTTTATTCATTGCATATTGCATATTATTTCTAGCCTGTTGCCATGTATTGCTTCTAATTTGGTCAAATACATTTGTTAGGGCACCCTTTTAATTTGGCGAGTGATATTGGTTTCATCCTTCATATGGTTTCTAGCTTGCATCGATTCTAACAAGTTCAAGCACCTTGTGCTTAGTTTACACTTTATACATCATACATGTCAATATGTCACGCCGTCTGTTTTTCATACATATTCCATCCTCCTATCATGCGGCTGCCTTACATGAAAGTAGTGTTAACAAGATCATGCATCAATAAGTTCGAAGAGCAAATTTTATTCCTTTTTCTTGTGGGTTTGACTTGACAAGGCAAAATCAAGAAAGAGGAAGGAAAAAAGTAAGGAAGGCGATGATGGTGGTCCTCTCAGAAGAACGTAAACAGAGCATCTGTATCGATTCTCCTTGTCTTGATAGTGCATTACATGGTCCAAGTCTCCGCTCCCCTACTCCACCATCCAAGGTGCTTGCTCTAACTTGGCGCAGTGATATCTGGTTGCATGTTGCATATGGTGTCTAGCTCAGATTGCTCCTAATTGGTGTAAACAGATCGCTTAGCTTACACATGATACATGTGAATATGACACGCTTTCCTGTTTTTGGTACATACTATATCATCTATCACACCATGTTCTTACATGAAACTACTCTTCTTATGTATCCCGCATCACCACTTATGATTGGACACCTTTAAGTTGGCGATGTGATATTGGTTTGTGTCTTGAATATGATTTCTAGCATGTATTGCTTCTAGTTTGATGAACGCCACCTATGACGAGACATTTTAACTTGGCAGAGTGATATTGATTGCACCTTCCATATGATGTCTTGCAGCGTTTCTAATTTGTTGAAGTGCCTTCGCTTAGTTACCACATCATAGGTGTGAATATGTCAAGTCAGTCCATTTTTTCGTACATATTCCATCCTCGTATCATGACTTTGCCTTTCATCGAGTTGTGTTCACAAGATCATGCATGAATGAGTTCTAAAGAGCGAATGATATTCCTTTTTCTTGTCGGTATGACCTCACAATGCAAAATCAATAAAGCTGAAGGAAATTGGCAAGGCATTGGATGATGGTGGTTGAGGGAGTCCTGGATTAGGGGGTGTCCGGATGGCCGGACTATGACCTTTGGCCGGACTCCTGGACTATGAAGATACAAGATTGAAGACTTCGTCCCGTGTCCGGATGGGACTTTCCTTGGCGTAGAAGGCAAGCTTGGCGATACGGATATGTAGATCTCCTTCCACTGTAACCGACTCTATGTAACCCTAACCCTCTCCGGTGTCTATATAAACCGGAGGGTTTTAGTCCGAGGGGCGAACAACAATCATACCATAGGCTAGCTTCTAGGGTTTAGCCTCTCGATCTCGTGGTAGATCTACTCTTGTACTACCCATATCATCAATATTAATCAAGCAGAGTAGGGTTTTACCTCCATCGAGAGGGCCCAACCAGGGTAAAACATCGTGTCCCTTGTCTCCTGTTACCATCCGCCTAGACGCACAGCTCGGGACCCCCTACCGAGATCCGCCGGTTTTGACACCGACATTGGTGCTTTCATTGAGAGTTCCTCTGTGTCGCCACCTTTAGGCCCGATGGCTCCTTCGATCATCAACAACGACGCGTCCGGGTGAGACCTTTCTCCCGGACAGATCTTCAGATTCGGCGGCTTTGCATCGCGGGCAATTAAACAGGCCATCCGGAGCAGATTGAAAGCTACGCCCGCCATCGTCAGATTTGGAGTTCGAACTACACGGCCGACGTCCGCGGAGACTTGATCTTCGACGGGTTCGAGCCACAGCCAGCGCTGCTGCATGCTGATTACGATGGGCATGATCTAGCTCTGCCGCCAAGCGGTGTCTGGAGGTCGCACCGGTGTCCGCTCCGACCCTTAGCTTCGGCCGATTCGCCCATCGAGGACGGGTGGCTGGACACCGCCTCGGGGCTGCAATCTCTGGCGATCGAGCCAACACCATATCTGTCCTTTGCGGCTCGTGACTCGAGTGCGGGACTCCTTTCCGGACCAACCTTCCGCGCCCGCCAATCAAATCTGATTGGGCGCCGATAATGGAGTTCACCGCCGCGGACATCTTTCAAGACTCGCCCTTGGCGACATTCTGAATTCACTAAAGTCTCTCTCTTTATCAGGAGAGCCCTGGCCGGACTATGGTCGGCAAGGTTGGGATGCGGACGACGAAGAAATCCAAAGCCCACCCACCACCCTCTTCGTAGCCACTGTCGATGATTTAACCGACATGCTCGACTTTGACTCAGAATACATCGACGGTATGGACGACGATGCAGGAGACGAACAAGATCCAGCGCCTACAGGGCACTGGAAGGCCACCTCGTCATATGACATATACATGGTGGACACCCAAAAAGAAGGGAACGATGACGGAACAACGGAGGATGACCCCTCCAAGAAACAGCCTAAGCACCGACGTTAGCGGCGCCGCTCTAAATCCCGCCACAGCAAAAAAACGGTGATTCCGCACCGGAGACAATAACACCCCGGACAGTGCCGAAGACAACCCCTCCAGGCAGGATTCTCAGCAGAGGATGGAGAAGCCAGCCCTCATGAGAGCGCGAGCAGAGAGGTAGAGGACGATAATTACATGCCTCCCTCAAGACGAGGCAAGCCTCGACGACGCAATTTAATTTGTGCACGAGGATCCCGTCGAACAAGAGCGTTTCAAACACAGGCTCATGGCCACGGCGAGCAGCTTCAAGAAAAAACAGCAACAACTTAGAGTTGACCAAGACTTGCTAACCGACAGATGGACTGATGTCCTTGTGGCCGAAGAGTACGAACTCGAACGCCCCTCCAAGAGCTACCCAAAACGCAGGCTGCTACCTCGATTAGAGGAGGAAGCACCTAGACCTACATCACCAGCGCATGATGCGGCCGACCGGCCACCTCGTGGCATGACGAGAGAGCCTCTCGGCCCTCCACTCAAGCCGCACCCCGGTGCCGCTCAAAGAATACCAAGGCACGGGGGAATGCGCCAGACCTGCGAGATATATTGGAGGACAGGGCAAGGCAAACAAGATCGATCTATGGATCGCGTGGGTGCCCCACGACACGTGACGATAACCGTCATGCCGGATATGGTAAATCCGGCCGGGCCGAACACAGCAGACAAAGCTCATTTGAGCTACGTCGTGATATAGCCCAACATCTGGCGCGCAAGACACCCACTATGCTTCACGGATGAAGTAATGGATCATCAAATCCCCGAGGTTTTCAAACCCATAAACATCGAATCATACGATGGCACAACAGACCCTGCGGTATGGATCGAGGATTATCCCCTTCATATCCACATGGCCCGCGGTGATGATCTACACGCCATCAAATACCTCCCACTCAAGCTTAAAGGACCAGCTAGGCATTGGCTTAACAGCTTGCCAGCAGAATCAATTGGTTGTTGGGAGGACCTGGAAGCCGCATTCCTCAACAACTTCCAGGGCACCTATGTGCGACCACCAGACGCCGATGACCTAAGCCACATAATCCAGCAGCCAGAGGAATCAGCCGGGCAATTCTGGACACGGTTCCTAACGAAAGAAAATCAAATAGTCGACTGTCCGGACGCAGAGGCCCTTCCAGCCTTCAAGCATAACATCCGCGACGAGTGGCTTGCCCGGCACCTAGGACAAGAAAAGCCGAAATCCATGGCAGCCCTCACGACACTCATGACCCGCTTTTGCGCGGGAGAAGATAGCTGGCTAGCTCGTAGTAACAACATGACCAAGATCCCTGGTAATTCGGATACCAAGGACAGCATGGGCAGGTCGCGTCGCAACAAGCAAAAGCGCCCCATTAACAGCGACAATGCTGAGGAGACGGCAGTTAATGCCGGATTCAGAGGCTCTAAACCCAGTCAGCGGAAAAAGCCTTTCAAAAGAAATACTCCGGGCCCGTCCAATTTGGACCGAATACTCGATCGCTCGTGCCAGATACACGGCACCCCCGAAAAACCAGCCAACCATACCAACAGGACTGTTGGGTGTTCAACAGCAGGCAAGTTAAACGCCAAAACAATGACAAGGGGCTGCATAGCGATGACGAGGAGGAGCCCCGCCGGAACAATAGGGGATGAAGGTTTTCCCCACAAGTGCGGACGGTGAACATGATATACGCAACCCACATACCCAAAAGGGAGCGGCGTGCACTCGTGGACGATATGCGTTGGAGCCAGTCGCCCCAAAGTTCAACCCATGGTCCTCCCGCCCGATCACTTTTGATCGAAGGACCACCCACTAGCATACGCCATGGCGGATTCGCCGCATTGGTTTTAGACCCAATCATTGACAGATTTCACCTCACTAGAGTCCTTATGGACGGCGGCATCGACCGAACCTGCTTTATCGGGATACAAGGTCGAAAAATGGGCATAGATCCTCAAGGATTAAACCCACAAAGACGACCTTTAAAGGCGCCATACCAGTGTATAAGCCAATCTGATCGGCTCGATTACACTTGAGGTGGTCTTGGATCCCGGATAATTTCGAAGCGAGGAGTTAATCTTCGACATACTCCCGTTTCGCAGTGGCTATCACGCACTGCTCGGACGAACCGCATTTGCAAAGTTCAATGCGGTGCCACACTACGCATACCTCAAGATCAAGATGCCAGGCCCTCGAGGAGTCATTACGGTCAATGGAAACACCGAACGCTCTCTTCGGACGGAGGAGCATACGGCGACCCTCGCGGCAGAAGTACAAAGCAGCCTGTCAAGGCAATTCTCCAGTACGGCCATTAAACGTCCGGACACCGTCAAGCGCGCCCGGAGTAACCTACAACAAGACCGCCCGGCACGTGCCGAGCACACGTAGCAATGCGGCCCTAACCCCAGCCCTCGCGAAATTGCGAAACTAGTACTGCGCGTACATAACTACGCTCTGGAAATACCATGGGCATAGGGGGAGGGGGCACGACCACGGCACACCCAAAATACGGTTCAACCGCACAAGGGGCTCCCGATTTTGTCATTCTTTTTCTTTCTTACTTTCAGGACTCCACTTTCCGGAAGGCCTGTCCGGCAGCATAATCGCCGAACATACGATGCAACAGCCAGGGAGCCAGAAAGCTACGTCGAGTGTCCAGGTGGTCTCTATAACGAGTAGTATACTTGTTTCACATATAATCCCGCAGCTCGCCCCTGGAGGGGGGACATGTTAAATAGTCCCATCTCTTGCTTATCGCACTATTTATATCGCTCGCTTTTACATGCAGACTTTTCAATAAACAATGCATAGCTTTTGTCTATTATCGCATTACCTTTTTCTATATATATATATATATATATATATATATATATATATATATATATATATATATATATATATATATATATATATATATATTCAGTTATGACATTATGCAACCGTACACTTTGGTACGGCCAATACACCGAGGGCTTACGCACTTTTGTAATATGGTGTGAGAAGTCCGAAAACTCTCATGAGTGCGGCACCCCGAACTTATAGCATTATATGCATCGGCTCCGAATCATGTCTTGGGTCAATAGTTGGGTTTGCCCGGCTCCCATGTTTTGGTACCTTACGTTCCGTTATATCGGCTAAGGTAGCACTGGGAGAACCACTGCGATTGTGCCCCGGTTGAGCCGGGCTGAGCACCTCAGTGGAGAAAGCTAAAACTGACCGTCATCATAGAGCGAGAGCTGGTCGCTGTTCGAGAGGTTTTCGAGTCCCTAAAGACTTATGCCACTTAGAGCGAGGAGTTGGCCTTGTCCGGCCTAGGCGTGGATAGCACCCCGAACTCGGTCTTCCGAATACTAGGGGCTTCGCCGAAATTTAAAATTATAGAATTCTATGGCTAAGTGAGAGTGTTCAAGCATTATAGTCCGATTGCCTTGTTCGTTGTGTTGAGCGCCTCCTTGAAGGACCCAATAATGGGAAAAAGAGCGCTCAAGTTTATCCCAACACCCCAAAGACTCATGCATGGGGGCAGAAGCCGACGACTCGCCATCTCTCAATTTTGATAAACGGCCGCACAAAAGGTAATATTTTAAATTCAAAAGTGTTGCTTAGCGCATATGAAACAAGTTTTCAGCGTACAGGATTACAAATGCGAGTTTACTCAAAAATTACATCTTTGGAGCACTCATCCGCTATACGGCGGGCACCCTTCAGGATGCCCTCATAATACATCTCGGGCTTGCGATGCTCCTTGCCCGGCAGTGGTCCGTCCGTCACAAGCTTCTCAGCGTCCATCTTGCCCTAGATGCATACGGAGCGCTTGACGACTTCAAGCCTTGGACAGGCATCCACCAGCCGCCTTACCAGCCCGAAGTAGCTTCCAGGCATGGCTTCCCCTGGCCACAGCCGGACTGCGAGAACCTTCATGGCCTGTTCGGCCACCTTATGGAGCTCGACCAGCTGCTTCAGCTGGTCGCTCAAGGGCACCGGGTGTCCGTCCTCAGCATACTGAGACCAGAACACTTTCTCCGTCGAGCTTCCCTCCTCGGATCGGTAGAATGCGGCTGCATCGGAAGCACTCCGAGGAAGATCTGCGAATGCTCCTGCAGAGCTCCGGACTCGGGTAAATAACAAGTAATTCACTTTTGCGTGCTTGCTTTGCATAAAGAATGCCTTACCCGCCGCTATCTTCTTCATCGCCTCAATTTCCTGGAGGGCTTTTTGGGCTTCGGCCTTGGCAGATTTGGCGCTCTCAAGCGCCGAGGCGAGCTCGGACTCTCGAGTCTTCGAGTCATGCTCCAAACTCTCGTGTTTTTCCACGAGAGCCTGGAGCTCTTGCTGCACCGCCGCCACCCGCGCCTCCTGCTTCTCTCGCTCGGTGCGCTCCACGACCGCATTGTTTTCGGCCGTGGATAGCTCTTCCTTTAGGGTCACCACCTCCTTCATGGCCCCTGCATACCCATGTTGATCCTGTCATTTTTTTTGCAACCACATCCTTTTTTATATACTTACATAAGGTATTACTTACCTTCCTTGTCCTCGAGCTGCTTCTTGGCAAGGCCGAGCTCGATCCTCGGACCGCCGAGGCTCGCTTCAATACATTGACCTCCGCAGATCGGTCTGGCGAGAGGTCAGCAAAGACGGACTGCATTCCCATATTGACACACTTATGTTAGACTCCTGCGTATATCTTTTTGATCCTCAGTTCTGCTTTTCTTTCCGAACACCAAACTGAGCATCAGGGGCTACTGTCTATGCGGTAATTTTTTACATATCTTAACTACGTACCTCAAAGCCTGTTAGGAGGCTGGCACAAGCTTTGGTCAGCCCGCTCTTGGCAGACTGAACCTTCTGGATCACCGCACTCATAATAGTGCGGTGCTCCTCGTCAATGGAGGCGCCGTCAAGCACCTCCAGCAGATTATCCGGTGCCTCCGGTTGGACAGAGGTCACCGGCGTCGTAGGCTTGCCCTTCTTAGTAGGGGGCCGCATGCCGGATGCCGGAACCGTTGAAGGTTCCGGTGCGGTGTCCGGCCTAGGGCCGGACTTAGAGCCCTTAGGGGTTTTATCCCTTTTCGCCTGGAGTCCGGGAGGTCGCCTTGTAGCGCGTCCAGGACCACCACCTCCTGGCTTGGCCCTTTTTGGGACGCCACCTTAGCATCATCCGCGGTGCGAGGAGAGGAGGCGGTCGGAAGTGAAGTGCTGTTCACATCCGATTTAACCCAGGGAACCGCCGACGGTTGCCGAGCCCAGCCTTTGGCGGACTGCATGATTATATCCGACGCCGAAGGTACTGTGCAACAAAGGAACGCCATGAGTTATTCGGTATCCGGAGACTTACGATTTCGCCAGGGCTTGGCCTGGTGGCCACTCTTCTTCGCCATCGGCGTTGGTGGAGTAGTCCGTAGGAAGGGTCCTTCCTTCTTGACCCCGGCCTCCCGGTTGGGGCGGCCTTCCTTTCTCTCTCCCCGGGAGAGGCCTCTTTCCTCCTCCTCGCCTTCACGGGAGGAGTCCGCCGAGTCATCGGACGATGAGTCCGACACCACTGGCGCCGGAACTCCTTCGAGTTCCCGTGGCCTTCTTCTTGGTTTTCTTCTCCGCACCACGTAAGGTGCGGAACCAGCAGCCCGTCAGCGGGCATTCGCTGGTCTTCGGCAAGGGAGCCGACACGGTCAATCTGCCCGGACGCCCTCGGCCAATCCTGTCAAAGGTAAGGGAGTTTAGATCCCGCATAGAGTCAAACTATGAAAACAAGTGTCCCGTAAAGGGCAAAATAACTTACCGCGTTGGCTTGATGCTGCGTTCTGAATCCGCGATCCACGGTAGCGGATGCGGGAGCCTCGGCGCCCTTGAACAGCACCTTCCAGGCATCTTCGTACGTAGTGTCGAAGAGCCTGCTCAGGGTTTGGTGCTGTGCCGGATCAAACTCCCACAAGATGAAAGCTCGTTGTTGGCACGGGAGGATCCGGCGGATGAGCATGACCTGGACTACATTGACGAGTTTGAGCTTCCTGCTCACCGGGTTTTGGACGCAGGTTTGGAGTCCGAACAGCTCCTCCGAATTACCCCACGATAAGCCCGTCTCTTTCCAGGAGGTAAGCCATGTAGGGAAGCCAGATCGGAATTCGGGGGCCGCTGCCCATCCAGGGTCACGCGGCTCGGTGATGTAGAACCACCCCGATTGCCACCCCTTTATGGTCTCCACGAAGGAGCCCTCGAGCCATGTAACGTTGGGCATCTTGCCCACCATGGCGCTTCCGCACACCGCTTGTTGGCCGCCCACTACCTTCGGCTTGACACTAAAGGTCTTCAACCATAAACCGAAGTGGGGCTCGATGCAGAGGAAGGCCTCGCACACGATGATAAACGTCGAGATATTGAGGATGAAGTTTGGGGCCAGATCGTGGAAATCCAGGCCGTAGTAGAACATGAGTCCCCGGACAAATGGGTGAAGTGGGAAACCTAGTCTGCGGAGGAAGTGGGTGAGAAACACCACCCTCTCATGGGGCCTGCGGGTGGGGATGAGCTGCCCCTTGTCGGGAAGCCAGTGCGCGATGTCATTAGACAAGTATCCGGCCTTCCTCAGCTTCTTGATGTGTCCCTCCGTGACGGAGGAAACCATCCACTTGCCTCCCGCTCCAGACATGGCTGGAGAAGGTTGAGGTGAGATGTGTGGACTTGGGCGCTGGAGCTCGAGTGCGCGAAAATGAATAAGCAAAGGAGGAAGATGGCGTATATGGAAAAGGTGGATCCTTATCCCCTTATATGGGCAGACGAAACTATGCGCCCCCACCAGCCTGGTAAAACTCGCTTATCTCCCAAGCGCCGTAAATTAATGGCACGGTTGGGTTACCCACGTCCGTATTGATGAGAATCCCGGAATAAGGGGACACGATATCTGCTTTAACAAGACGTGCCAAGGAAACCGCCTCGCTAAGAGTGCTGAGGTGGGACAGTAAAAACGATTCGAATAAAGACTTGGCCGTGGTGTGATGACATGCTGCTAAATACGTCAGCAGATTAGATTTGTGTAAGTATTGTTCTCTCTACGGTGGTATATGGAAATTATTTTGCAGAGCCGGACAATATCTTTGTGTTCTAAATCTTCTATGAAGTATTCGGAGGAGGAACCCGCCTTGCAATGCCGAAGACAAACTGCGCGCTAGACTCATCGTCATTGAAGCCTGGTTCAGGGGCTACCGAGGGAGTCCTGGATTAGGGGGTGTCCTGATGGCCGGACTATGACCTTTGGCCGGACTCCTGGACTATGAAGATACAAGATTGAAGACTCCGTCCCGTGTCCGGATGGGACTTTCCTTGGCGTGGAAGGCAAGCCTGGCGATACGGATATGTAGATCTCCTTCCATTGTAACCGACTCTGTGTAACCATAACCCTCTCCAGTGTCTATATAAACCGGAGGGTTTTAGTCCGTAGGACGAACAACAATCATACCATAGGCTAGCTTCTAGGGTTTAGCCTCTCGATCTCGTGGTAGATCTACTCTTGTACGACCCATATCATCAATATTAATCAAGCAGGAGTAGGGTTTTACCTCCATCGAGAGGGCCCGAACCTGGGTAAAAACATCGTGTCCCTTGTCTCCTGTTACCATCCGCCTAGATGCACAGTTCAGGACCCCCTACCCGAGATCCGCCGGTTTTGACACCGACAGTGGTCCTTCCGAGCAACTGAAACGGAGGTTCTCTACAGATTGTACTCCGCCATCCTCCCAACAAGATTCGCAAGACAACGCAAGGCTAGACAGTCAAGGTAGCTGTGTAGATGATGAGCACATCTCCCCTACTCCACCATCACAGGTGCTTGCTCTAACTTGGCACTATTATATGTGGTTGCATGTTGCGTATGATGTCTAGCTTGTATTGCTTCTAACTTTGTTGAATTGCATCTGCTTACTTTACACATAATGCCCGTGAATATGACATGTGTTCCTGTTTCGCATCGACTACTATTCTTGCATATCCCGCATCACCACTTATGATAAGGCACATTTAAGTCGCCACCGTGATATTGGTTGTGTCTTTCATATGATTTCTAGCATATATTGCTTCTAATTTGTTGAAACGCCATACAGTTTGAACTTGGCAGAGTGATATTGGTTGCATCTTTCATATGGTGTCTAGCTTGCAATGCTTCTAATTTGTTGAAATGCCTTCTGCTTAGTTACCACATCATAGGTGTGAATATGTCACACCATCCTGTTTTTCATACATATTCCATCCTCGCATCATGTGTTTGCCTTTCATCCGAGTAGTGTTCACAAGATCATGCATGTATGAGTTCTGAAGAGCGAATTTTATTCCTTTTTCTTATCGGTTTGACTTCACAATGCAAAATTATTACAGCTGAAGGAAATTAGTCCGGCAGTGGATGATGGTGGTCCTTCGGAGCAACTCAAACAAGGGGTCTCTACAGATTCTACTCCGCCATCCTCCCAACAAGATTCGCAAGACAACACAAGGCTGGACAGTCAACGTATCTGTGTAGATGATGAGCACATCTCCCCTACTCCACCATCACAGGTGCTTGCTCTAACTTGACACTATTATATGTGGTTGCATGTTGTGTATGATGTCTAGCTTGTATTGCTTCTAACTTGAATTGCATCTGCTTACTTTACACATAATGCCTGTGAATATGACATGTGTTCCTGTTTCTAGAACATACGTGTACATGATGAGCACATCTCCCTACTCCCACATCACAGGTGCTTGCTCTTACTTGGAACTGTTATACGTGGTTGCGTTTTCCGTATGATGTCTAGTTTGTATTGCTTCTGATTATGTAGAATTGCATCTGCGTAGCTTACAACTTATACCTGCAACGATCACTTACCCATAAGACAAATTTAACTTGGTACTGTGATGTAGGTTGCATCTTGCATTGTCTTCTAGCTTGTACTGCTTCTAATTTCTTGAAATGGCACTTATGACGAGACACTTTTTACCTGATAGAGTGATATTGGTTGCATGTTCATATGGTGAGTAGCTTTCATTTCTTCTAATTTTGTTGAAATGCCTTCCGCTTACTGTTTTTTCGTACATATTCCATCCTCCTATCGTACGTGTGAATATGAAATGTTGTCTTTTTTTGTATATATTCCATCCTCCTATCCTTGGCTTGCCTTACATCAAGGTAGTGTTCGTCTGTATCATGCATCAACCAGTTATGTAGAGCTAATTTTATTCATCTTCTTGTGGTTTTGACGTCATAAGGCAATATCAGAAAATAGGAAGGAAAAGAGTAAGTTAGGGGATGTTGGTGGTACTCCGCACCGACGCAAACAGAGACTCTCTAGATTTGCCACTGCTACTGCTAATGAAGTTTAAGTCCCAGGTCTACATGATGAGTTCATCTCCCGCACTCCACCATCGCAGGTGCTTGCTCTAAGTTAACAGTGTGATAATTGGTTTCATGTTGCATATGTTGTCTAGCCTGTATTTCTTCTATTTTGATTAAATTGCACCTGCTGAGTTTATACGTTATACATGTGCATATGACATGGCTTTCTGTGTCTAGAATACACTGCATCTATCTATCATACCATGTTCTTACATCAAAGTACTGCTGTTGTGTATCCCGCATCAGTAACTCATGATTGGACGCTTTTAACATGGCAGTTTGTTAGTGGTTGCATCTTGCATTGATTTCTACGTTGTATCGCTTCTAATTTTTCGAATTGCCACTTATGACAAGAAACTTTAACTTGGCGAGTAATATTGGTTGCATCTTTCATATGGTGTCTAGCTTGCATTACTTCTATTTTCTTGAAAATCCTTCTGCTTAGTTTGCACATCGTAGCTGTGAATATGTCATGCCGTCCTGTTTTTCTTACATATTCCATCCTCATACGGTTGTCTTACATCAAAGTATTGCTTGTCTGTATCATGCATCAATGAGTTCTGAAGAGTGATTTTATTCTTTTGTGTTGTGGGTACAGCTTGACATGGCAAAGTCAAAAAAGAGCAAGAAAAATAATATAGTAGGGAGTGTTGTTACTCATCGGGTGAAACGGAAAAGGTTCTGCTGTTGGGATTCTGCTGGTACTTATAGTGCAGTAGAAGGTCCAAGTCCACCGGCTAAATCTACAACACAGTATCACCTGCTCCACCAGCTGCAGATCCGCTTCAACTGTACAAAGATCTCAACCAGTTACTCGTTCGCTTGCTCGAATCGGCGGTTCCCAAGCTGCCTTCACACCTAACACTACTTCCGCTAGCACTTGACACAACAGACTTGGCAAGATCAGATGAACCTCATGAGCATCAACACCAAGACGGTACTGACCGAGTCAAGTTGCGCTTGCATGCTCCTTTATATGTACTCTCACAGCTTGATGTACACTAACACTTTCCATATTCGTTGTTGAACTAGCACCACGGCGCAAGCGAAATAGACATCGGGATAATGCTTGACAGATTAACAAAATCTAAAGGAGGGAGAATGGAGATCCATTTTGAGGCAGGTTTAAAAGGCCACGTGATGCTACTGAGTCAGCCAAATTAGTATCGAGGCAGCCGTTGCCGTTAGGTGTCATGCGCGTATCCTCCCAACGTGGATCCAAGACAGAATGAGAAAGACAATACCCGTTTAACACCTTCCTTGACCATTTATCCGTAAGTAATATTATTCATCGCAATTAGTAATATTGTCTTGCTCATCCCATACTTTCTAGCTTCCTCCTAATAAGACTCACATTATTTTTCAACAAATGAGGTTCAAGTTGATCCGAAAGATGATGCAACTAAACAAGCATGCACTCATGTTTTTCACCGCTCATGACAAGATCGGTACCACCTTAGAAAATCTCACTTTGAAGGCAAGGCTAACAATGAAATCGCCCAAACATCTCCAAAGGAATATATTACATATGAAGACCGGATAGCCATCGTTAAACACCGGTCTGATCCAAAGTATCGTAGGCTATATGTATTTGATCGCACCACATATTGAACTTGTATTTATGTATGTGCCTTACAAGTGTATCTTCTTCTAGGCTAACTGCTTGAAGAACAAAACCAACCGCTGTAAAGTGAAATTCCAACAGACAACAGGATCTTGTAGCTATATTGCACATCGCGAGGCTTATGTAAATAGCTGCTACTTCCTTCTTTTTGTGTGCCATATTATCGTATCTATATTGACTTGTTCCAAATACAGAGGAAAGCCCGTGCGGACCAAAAAGAACTGAACCAATGCAGGTGCAAATCTTCAAGGATTGCCACACCAAAGAAGATGAAGGGCATGAGCACACCAGCCAAGCCGCTGTTGTAAGTCCTTACTCCTCCTGCCTTGAACTGATTGGTACTGTGATGTGTTCATTTAACTACTTGGTTTGCAGCCAATGTCGCTACTCTGCTCACTTATATACACAATTGTCTTAACGTATCATTTCACCTTACATGGTTTAAAAGAGATGAAGGATATTCTTTTGGTCTTGATCTGTAATCTAGTTGTTATGTTCACGCATTTTTAATGATAAAATAGCCTATTTGTTTTATATCTATTTGCCCATGATATGAATGATGTCATACTATGTTCATCCTACTTTAAACCATGTCTCTTTATCCTTAGATGTCAACGAATGTGAGGAAATAGACAATACAGTAGGCATGCTACATGGACATATGTTCCGAAAGTGATTTTATTATGTAGTTGGCACTACAATACATGCTAATGTATTATAGTAGTTCACCAAAATAAGTTATTTATAAACGTTTAACCTACTTTCTTTGTTTTTATCTCATTAGTAACTTATTCGGTACACTAATCTACAAGTTCAAACTTTCAGGAAGCTATGGAACAAATGATTGAACAGCCACAACCACCAAGGTGACGAGGCTACTACAGCACAATGTCACCTCTTGCTGCAATGCGTCAAGATCTCTCCACTAACAAAGGCAAAAATCACCTTCCCGTAATTCGGGTTGGTTGTCAAGGTAACCTCGCCCAAATCGCCTAATGAACAAAATCTTCCTGCTAGATGAGTGATATATCATGCTCCGCACACAAGTCCAATCCCTAATGGACGTTGTTTTGGAAACAAGAATAGTGGTTCGAAATGTCGTCAAGATATGAATGGTTTTGAAACCGACTATCGGACATTCGCTTCGTTGTTGAAGAGCAATGGCAGAAAAAGGTGGAAATCGTCTGCTCCATCGATTCTACACTGAAACATTAGCACTCGTGTCAAATGATCTGTGCTTCGCACATCCGATGGTGCTTTTATCTCGAAGGATCAGTAAACTTTATGCCAATAGGCCTTTTGTTGTATGATTGGAATTTATTTTGTTGAGATACAACATTTATGATGCTGCCACAGGCTGCAGTAATTACTGACGCTATTTTTGTATAGTGTAGGTTTATCTTAGTAATGTATTCGCCGAAAGCTTCAGAGGAGCCCAACATGCCAACATTCATGGGGCCCATTCCAATTGGGCTAAAACGATTACGGGCCGAATTGGCATGTAGCCCACTAAAATATCCGGGCTTAAATTAGCATAAGCTTTCAAATTTTTCGGTAGGCTGTGCCCATAGTGGGCCTTTAACAGCCTAAACATAATTTGGGCCCTCAAGAAAAATAGGCCGCTTACAAGTGTAAATATCTCGAGCCCATAAAAACATGGGCCTTTAATAGACCGAAGTGAGATTGGGCCCTGATTGTGCCAAATAACCCACTGGACTTAACAGGCCGAAATGGTGGCCCATTTACGATGCGGATTTGACAGGCCGAAATTCGGACGGGCCGTAAATGCGCCGACCTAATACACGGGCCTTTAACAGGCCGAAACTACGGTCGGGCAGATTATCATCAATTTTATATGGGCCGTTAATGGGCCCGATATGACGTTGGGCCACATATGGCCCATGGTTTACGTCCGGCGTTAACAGGCCGAAAATGACAACAGGCCGAAAGTGGCCCAAATCTTTAGTGGGCCTCTAACAGGCCGAATGACAGACATGGCCGAATATGACCCAAATCCTTCATGGTTGTTTATGGGCCGAAAGTTTTGATGGCCTGTAAATGGGCCCAAATGAAGCCGGACCTTTAACAGGCCGAATACACCGGCCGTAATTCGCCAATTACTTAGCGGATCGTTAACGGGCCGGCGACCATGGGCGCATTGATGACAAGTTTAGACCAGGCCGTTGACGGGCCGATTTGACAGAGAATGTTGGGCCTTTAGTGGGCGGCCCATTATGGTCTCATGGAATCTTGTGGGCCTTTAGCTGGGCCAGCCCATTGTGGTCCGCAAAATCTTGTGGGCCTTTAGTGGGCCGGCCCATTATGGTCCGCTAAATTTTGTGGTTCTTTAGCTGGGCTGGCCCATTATGGTCCGCTAAATCTTATGGGCCTTCGGTTGGGCCGACCCATTTAAACTTTGTGGGCCACTTTTGGGCCGGTCCAGCTAAAGGCCCACAAGTTTCTGCAGACCATAATGGGCCGGCCCAGCTAAAGGCCAATGAGAATTTTACACGTGGAAAATCGGTATTGGTCATGGCTGTTAACGGGTTATCGGATCCAAAATCTGACCCGATAGCTTAACGGCGTTCCGTTATGGTGGATGCCACGTGTCGGTCACCCTTGACGAAAGCACTTCTGTGACGCGCGATTTATCGTCATGGAAGTGGACACTTCCGTGATGATAATTTTGGTAATGTCATGGAACACTTGTACGGCAGCACAAGTATGACTATCTTGATTCTCTCATAAATTTGTCATGGATGTACATGCATGACAAAAAACGCGACCTACTGTGACAAACACGTATCATCACGGAAGTGTATTTTTTTTGTAGTGCCTCCACCATAATCCACCTCAGTCATATCGTACCGGTGCTTAGGCGAAGCCCTACGACGGTAGGTTCATCAACATCGTCACCACGCCATCATGCTGACGAAACTCTCCCTCGAGCTCTACTGGATCGTGAGTTCGCGGGACGTCACCGAGTTGAACGTGTGCTGAACGCGGAGGTGTCGTACGTTCGGTACTGAGGATCGGTCGATCGTGAAGACGTACGACTACGTCAACCGCGTTGTCATAACGCTTTCGCTTAAAGGTCTACGAGGGTACGAGGACGACACTATCCCCTCTCGTTGCTATGCATCACCATGATCTTGCATGTGCGTATGATTTTTTTTGAAATTACTACGTTCCCCAACAGTGGCATCCGAGCCTGGTTTATGCGTAGATGTTATATGCACGAGTAGAACACAAGTGAGTTGTGGGCGATACAAGTCATACTGCTTACTAGCATGTCATACTTTGGTTCGGCGGTATTGTTGGACGAAGCAGCCCAGACCGACATTACGCATATGCTTACACGAGACTGGTTATACCGACGTGCTTTGCAAACAGTTGGCTGGTGGGTGTCAATTTCTCCAACTTTAGTTAAACCGAGTGTGGCTACGCCCGGTCCTTAAGAAGGTTAAAACATCACTAACTTGACGAACTATCGTTGTGGTTTTGATGCGTAGGTAAGAACGGTTCTTGCTCAGCCCGTAGCAGTGATACGTCTCCAACGTATCTATAATTTTTGATTGCTCCATGCTATATTATCTACTGTTTTGGACCATATTGGGCTTTATTTTCCACTCTTATATTACTTTTGGGACTAACCTATTAACCGGAGGCCCAGCCCAGATTTGCTGTTTTTTTGCCTATTTCAGTGTTTCGAAGAAACGGAATATCAAACGGAGTCCAAACGGAATGAAACCTTCGGGAACGTGGTTTTCTCATCAGATATGATCCAGGAGACTTGGAGCCTCGGTCAAGAAAGGAGAGAGGCGGCCACGAGGGTGGAGGGCGCGCCCCCTGCCTCGTGGGCCCCCCAAAGCTCCACCGACGTACTCCTTCCTCCTATATATGCCTCGCACTTCCCCAACAGATCGACACGGAGCCAAAACCTAATTCCACCGCCGCAACTTTCTCAGATCCACGAGATCCCATATTGGGGTCTGTCTTGAGTTCACCGGAAGGGGAATCCACCACAGAGGGCTTCTACATCATCATCATAGCCTCTCCGATGAAGTGTGAGTAGTTTACTTCAGACCTTCGGGTCCATAGTTAGTAGCTACATGGCTTCTTCTCTCTTTTTGGATCTCAATACAATGTTCTCCCCCTCTCTTGTGGAGATCTATTTCGATGTAATCTTCTTTTTGCGGTGTGTTTGTTGAGATCGATGAATTGTGGGTTTATGATCAAGATTATCTATGAGCAATATTTGAATCTTCTCTGAATTCTTTTATGTATGATTGGTTATCTTTGCAAGTCTCTTCGAATTATCCATTTGGTTTGGCCAACTAGATTGGTAGTTCTTGCAATGGGAGAAGTGCTTAGCTTTGGGTCCAATCTTGCGTGTCCTTTCCCAAAGGATGAGGGGCAGCAAGGCACGTATTGTATTGTTGCCATCGAGGATAACAAGATGGGGTTTTATCATATTGCATGAATTTATCCTCTACATCATGTCATCTTGCTTAAGGCGTTACTCTGTTTTCATTAACTTAATACTCTAGATGCATGTTGGATAGCGGTTGATGAGTGGAGTAATAGTAGTAGATGCAGGTAGGAGTCGGTCTACTTGTCTCGGACGTGATGCCTATATACATGATCATACCTAGATACTCTCATAACTATGCTCAATTCAGTCAATTGCTCAATAGTAATTCGTTCACCCACCGTAAAATACTTATGCTCTTGAGAGAAGCCACTAGTGAAATCTATGGCCCCCGAGTCTATTCTCATCATATTAATCTTCCTACGCTTTATTATTGCTTTGCTTTTTTACTTTGACTTTTATTTTACTTTGCATCTTTATACCAAAAATACCAAAAATATTATCTATCATCTCTATTAGATCTCACTTTCGTAAGTGACCGTGAAGGGATTGACAACCCCTAATTGCGTTGGTTGCATTGAGCTATTTGTTTTGTGTAGGTACGAGGGACTTGCGCGTGGCATCCTACTGGATTGATACCTTGGTTCTCAAAAACTGAGGGAAATACTTACGCTACTCTGCTGCATCATCCTCTCCTCTTCGGGGAAAACCAACGCAAGCTCAAGACGTAGCAAGAAGGATTTCTGGCGTCGTTGCCGGGGAGTCTACGCAAAAGTCTACATACCAAGTACCCATCACAATCCCTTATCTCCCGCATTACATTATTTGCCATTTGCCTCTCGTTTTCCTCTCCCCCACTTCACCTTTGCCGTTTTATTCGCCCTCTCTTTTCCGTTTGCCTTCCTTTGCGCTTGCTTTTTGTTTGCTCTTGTGTTGGATTGCTTGCTTGTCACGATGGCTCAAGATAATACCAAATTGTGTGACTTTACCAATACCAACAATAATGATTTCCTTAGCACTCCGATTGCTCCTCTTACCAATACTGAATCTTGTGAAATCAATACTGCTTTGTTGAATCTTGTTATGAAAGACCAATTCGCCGGCCTTCCTAGTGAAGATGCCGCTACTCATCTAAATAGCTTCGTTGATTTATGTAATATGCAAAAGAAGAAAGATGTTGATAATGATATTGTTAAATTGAAGCTATTTCCTTTTTCGCTTAGAGATCGTGCTAAAGCTTGGTTTCATTCTTTGCCTAAAAATAGTATTGATTCTTGGAACAAGTGCAAAGATGCTTTTATCTCTAAGTATTTTCCTCCCGCTAAGATCATCTCTCTTAGAAACGATATTATGAATTTTAAGCAACTTGATCACGAACATGTTGCACAAGCTTGGGAGAGGATGAAAATAATGATATGAAATTGCCCTACTCATGGTTTGAATTTATGGATGATTATACAATAATTTTATGCCGGATTGAATTTTGCTTCTAGAAACCTTTTAGATTCGGCCGCGGGAGGCACTTTTATGGAAATCACTTTAGGAGATGCTACTAAACTCCTAGATAATATTATGGTTAATTATTCTCAATGGCACACTGAAAGATCTACTAATAAAAAAGTGCATGCGATAGAAGAAATTAATGTTTTGAGTGGAAAGATGGATGAACTTATGAAATTATTTGCTACTAAGAGTGTTTCTTCTGATCCTAATGATATGCCTTTGTCTACTTTGATTGAGAATAATAATGAATATATGGATGTGAATTTTGTTGGTAGGAATAATTTTGGTAACAACGCGTATAGAGGGAACTTTAATCCTAGGCCTTATCCTAGTAATCCTTCTAATAATTATGGAAATTCCTACAACAACTCTTATGGAAATTTTAATAAGATGCCCTCTGCATTTGAGACTAGTGTTAAAGAGTTTATGAATTATCAAAAGAATTTTAATGCTTTGCTTGAAGAGAAATTGCTTAAAGTTGATGAATTGGCTAGGAACGTTGATAGAATTTCTCTAGATGTTGATTATTTAAAGCTTAGATCTATTCCTCCTAAGCATGATATCAATGAGTCTCTCAAAGCCATTAGAATTTCCATTGATGAGTGCAAGAAAAGAACCGCTAGGATCGTGCTACGAAAGATGCCTTTATTAAAGCGTGTTCTTCCAATTTCCATGAAAATAAAGATGAAGATATAAAAGTTATTGATGTGTCCCCTATCAAATCTTTGTTTTGCAACATGAATCTTGATAATGATGAGATTGAATATGATCCACCTTTACCTAGAAGGCGTTCCAAAAATTCGGAGTTTTTAGATCTTGATGATAAAATTGATAAAAGTGGGATTGAAGAAAGTAAAACCCTAGATGTTGCTAAACCTACTATTTTGGATTTCAAGGAATTTAATTATGAAAGTTGCTCTTTAACTGATTGTATTTCCTTGTTGCAATCCATGCTAAATTCTCCGCATGCTTATAGTCAAAATAAAGCATTTACCAAACATATCGTTGATGCCTTGATGCAATCTTATGAGGAAAAACTTGAGTCGGAAGTCTCTATCCCTAGAAAACTTTATGATGAGTGAGAACCAACTATTAAAATTAAGATTAAGGATCATGAATTTTATGCTTTATGTGATTTGGGTGCTAGTGTTTCCGCTATTCCCAAAACTTTGTGTGGTTTGCTAGATTTCCGTGATTTTGATGATTGCTCTTTAAACTTGCACCTTGCGGATTCCACTATTAAGAAACCTATGGGAAGAATTAATGATGTTATTATTGTTGCAAATAGGAATTATGTGCCCGTAAATTTTATCGTTCTTGATATAGATTGCAATCCTTCATGTCCTATTATTCTTGGTAGACCTTTCCTTAGAACGATTGGTGCAATTATTGATATGAAGGAAGGGAATATTAGATTCCAATTTCCATTAAAGAAAGTCATGGAACACTTCCCTAGGAAGAAGATAAAGTTACCATATGAATCTATTATGAGAGCCACTTATGGATTGCCAACCAAAGATGGCCATACCAAGATCTATCCTTGCTTTTATGCCTAGCTAGGGGCATTAAACGATAGCGCTTGTTGGGAGGCAACCCAATTTTAGTTTTAGTTTTTAGTTTTTGTTTCTGTTTACGAATAAATAATTCATCTACCTTCTGTTTAGATGTGGTTTTACGTTTTAATTAGTGTTTGTGCCAAGCTAAACCTATAGGATCTTCTTGGATGATAGTTATTTGATCTTGCTGTAATTTCCAGAAACTTTCGGTTCACAAACACAATTGTTAAAAATCACTAGAACGTGATAAAATAGTGATTCCAATTTCTTCTGATAAATAAACAAATTTCCTAGGTCTTCCTATTTTGGTTGAAGTTTTGGAGTTCCAGAAGTTTGCGTTAGTTACAGATTACTACAGACTGTTCTGTTTTTGACAGATTCTGTTTTTCGTGTGTTGTTTGCTTATTTTGATGGATCTATGGCTAGTAAAATAGTTTATAATCCATAGAGAAGTTGGAATACAGTAGGTTTAACACCAATATAAATAAAGAATGAGTTCATTACAGTACCTTGAAGTGGTGTTTTGTTTTCTTTCGCTAACGGAGCTCACGAGATTTCTGTTGAGTTTTGTGTTGTGAAGTTTTCAAGTTTTGGGTGAAATCTTTTGATGGATTATGGAACAAGGATTGGCAAGAGCCTAAGCTTGGGGATGCCCATGGCACCCCCAAGATAATACAAGGACACCAAAAATTCAAAGCTTGGGGATGCCCCGGAAGGCATCCCCTCTTTCGTCCACTTCCATCGGTAACTTTACTTGGAGCTATATTTTTATTCACTACATGATATGTGTTTTGCTTGGAGCGTCTTGTATTATTTGCGTCTTTTCTTGTTAGTCTACCACAATCATCCTTGCTGTACACACCTTTTGAGAGATCCATACATGAATTGGAATTTGATAGAATACTCTATGTGCTTCACTTATATCTTTCGAGCTATATAGTTTTGCTCTAGTGCTTCACTTATATCTTTTAGAGCACGGTGGTGGATTTGTTTTATAGAAACCTTTGATCTCTCATGCTTCACTTAGATTATTTTGAGAGTATTAAATAGCATGGTAATTTGCTTAATAATAATAATATGCTTGGTATTCAAGATTTGTAAAACTTTCTTTTGAGTGCGTTGAATACTAAGAAAAGTTTGATGCTTGATAATTGTTTTGAGATATGGAGGTAGTAATATTAGAGTCATGCTAGTTGAGTAGTTGTGAATTTGAGAAATACTTGTGTTAAAGTTTCTGATTCCCGTAGCATGTACGTATGGTGAACCGTTATGTGATGAAGTCGGAGCATGATTTATTTATTGATTGTCTTCCTTATGAGTGGCGGTCGGGGACGAGCGATGGACTTTTCCTACCAATCTATCCCCCCTAGGATCATGCACGTAATACTTTGCTTTGATAACTTGTAGATTTTTGCAATAAGTATATGAGTTCTTTATGACTAATGTTGAGTCCATGGATTATATGCACTTTTCTCACCCTTCCACCATTGCTAGCCTTTCTAATACCGCGCACTTTTTGCCGGTATCATACACCCACCATATACCTTCCTCAAAACAACCACCATACCTACCTATTATGGCATTCCCATAGCCATTCAGAGATATATTGCCATGCAACTTTCTACCGTTCCTTTTATTATGGCACACTCCATCATTGTCATATTGCTTAGCATGATCATGTAGTTGACATCGTATTTGTGGCAAAGCCACCATTCATAATTCTTTCATACATGTCACTCATGAATCATTGCATATCCCAGTACACAGCCGGAGGCATACACATAGAGTCATACTTTGTTCTAAGTATCGAGTTGTAAGAAAAATAAAAGTGTGATGATCATCATTTTTAGAGCATTGTCCCAAGTGAGGAAAGGATGATGGAGACTATGATTCCCCCATAAGTCGGGATGAGACTCCGGACGAAAAATAAAAAAAAAAGAGAAAAGAAAAGAGGCCATAAAAAAAGAGAAAAGGCCCAACATGAGAGAAAAAGAGAGAAGGGACAAAGTTACTATCCTTTTACCACACTTGTGCTTCAAAGTAGCACCATGATTTTCATAATAGAGAGTCTCTCGTTTCGTCACTTTCATATACTAGTGGGAATTTTTCATTATAGAACTTGGCTTGTATATTCCAATGATGGGCTTCCTCAAATTGCCCTAGGTCTTTGTGAGCAAGCGAGTTGGATGCACACCCACTTAGCTTCTTTTGTTGAGCTTTCATATACTTATAGCTCTAGTGCATCCGTTGCATGGCAATCCCTACTCACTCACATTGATATCTATTGATGGGCATCTCCATAGCCCGTTGATAAGCCTAGTTGATGTGAGACTATCTTCTCCCTTTTTGTCTTCTCCACAACCACCATTCTATTCCACATATAGTGCTATATCCATGGCTCACGCTCATGTATTGCGTGAAGATTGAAAAAGTTTTGTGAATGTCAAAAGTATGAAACAATTGCTTGGCTTGTCATCGGGGTTGTGCATGATTTAAATACTTTGTGTGGTGAAGATAGAGCATAGCCAGACTATATGATTTTGTAGGGATAACTTTCTTTGGCCATGTTATTTTGAGAAGACATAATTGCTTTGTTAGTATGCTTGAAGTATTATTATTTTTATGTCAATATTAAACCTTTGTCTTGAATCTTTCAAATCTGAATATTCATACCACAATTAAGAAGAGTTACATTGAAATTATGCCAAGTAGCACTCCGCATCAAAAATTCTTTTTTTACCATTTACCTACTCGAGGACGAGCAGGAATTAAGCTTGGGGATGCCTGATACGTCTCCAATGTATCTATAATTTTTGATTGCTCCATGCTATATTATCTAGTGTTTTGGACCATATTGGGCTTTATTTTCCACTTTATATTACTTTTGGGACTAACCTATTAACCGGAGGCCCAGCCCAGATTTGCTGTTTTTTTTGCCTATTTCAGTGTTACGAAGAAACGGAATATCAAACAGAGTCCAAAAGGAATGAAACCTTCAGGAACGTGATTATCTCATCAGATATGATCCAGGAGACTTGGACCCTCGATCAAGAAAGGAGAGAGGCGGCCACAAGGGTGGAGGGCACCCCCCTAGGGCCCGCCCTCTTCCTCGTGGGCCCCCCGAAGCTCCACCGACGTACTCCTTCCTCCTATATATACCTGCGTACCCCCAACAGATCAGATACGGAGCCAAAAACCTAATTGCACCGCCGCAACTTTCTGTATCCACGAGATCCCATCTTGGGGCCTGTTTCGGAGCTCCGCCGGAAGGGGAATACACCATGGAGGGCCTCTACATCATCATCATAGCCTCTCCGATGATGTGTGAGTAGTTTACTTCAGACCTTCGGGTCCATAGTTAGTAGCTAGATGGCTTCTTCTCTCTTTTTGGATCTAAATACAATGTTCTCCCCCTCTCTCGTGGAGATCTATTCGGTGTAATCTTCTTTTTGCGTGTGTTTGTTGAGACCGATGAATTGTGGGTTTATGATCAAGATTATCTATGAGCAATATTTGAATCTTCTCTGAATTATTTTATGTATGATTGGTTATCTTTGCAAGTCTCTTCGAATTATCCGTTTGGTTTGGCCAACTAGATTGGTAGTTCTTGCAATGGGAGAAGTGCTTAGCTTTGGGTTCAATCTTGCGGTGTCCTTTCCCAGTGACAATTGGGGCAGCAAGGCACGTATTGTATTGTTGCCATCGAGGATAACAAGATGGTTTTTTTATCATATTGCATGAATTTATCCCTCTACATCATGTCATCTTGCTTAAGGCGTTACTCTGTTTTCATTAACTTAATACTCTAGATGCATGCTGGATAGCGGTCGATGAGTGGAGTAATAGTAGTAGATGCAGGCAGGAGTTGGTCTACTTGTCTCGGACGTGATGCCTATATACATGATCATATATACCTAGATACTCTCATAACTATGCTCAATTCAGTCAATTGCTCAACAAGAATTGCTCACCCACCGTAAAATACTTATGCTCTTGAGAGAAGCCACTAGTGAAATCTATGGCCCCCGGGTCTATTCTCATCATATTAATATTCCTACGCTTTATTATTGCTTTGCTTTTTTACTTTCCCTTTTATTTTACTTTGCATCTTTATATAAAAAACACCAAAAATATTATCTATCGTCTCTATCAGATCTCACTTTCGTAAGTGACCGTGAAGGGATTGACAACCCCTAATCGCGTTGGTTGCGTTGAGCTATTTGTTTTGTGTAGGTACGAGGGACTTGCGCGTGGCCTCCTACTGGATTGATACCTTGGTTGTCAAAAACTGAGGGAAATACTTACGCTACTCTGCTGCATCATCCTCTCCTCTTCGGGGAAAACCAACGCAAGCTCAAGACGTAGCAAGAAGCCACGTAAAACTTGCAACAAGAAAGTAGAGGACGTCTAACTTGTTTTTGCAGGGCATGTTGTGATGTGATATGGTCAAGACATGATGCTATATTTTATTGTATGAGATGATCATGTTTTGTAACGGAGTTATCGACAACTGGCAGGAGCCATATGGCTGTCCCTTTATTGTATGCAATGCAATCGCCCTGTAATTGCTTTACTTTATCACTAAGCGGTAGCGATAGTCATAGAAGCAATAGTTGGCGAGACGACAATGATGCTATGATGGAGATCAAGGTGTCGCGCCGGTAACGATGGTGATCATGACGGTGCTTTGGAGATGGAGATCAAAGGCACAAGATGATGATGGCCATATCATATCACTTATATTGATTGCATGTGATGTTTATCCTTTATGCATCTTATTCTGCTTTGATTGATGGTAGCATTATAAGATGATCTCTCACTAAATTTCAAGGTATAAGTGTTCTCCCTGAGTATGCACCGTTGCGAAAGTTCGTCGTGCCGAGACACCACATGATGATCGGGTGTGATAAGCTCTACGTTCAAATACAACGGGTGTAAGCCAGTTTTGCACATGCAGAATACTCGGGTTAAACTTGACGAGCCTAGCATATGCAGATATGGCCTCGGAACACTGAGACCGAAAGGTCCAACGTGAATCATATAGTAGATATGATCAACATAGTGATGTTCAGCATTGAAAACTACTCCATCTCACGTGATGATCGGACATGGTTTAGTTGATTTGGATCACATGATCATTTAGATGACTAGAGGGATGTCTATCTAAGTGGGAGTTCTTAAGTAATATGATTAATTGAACTTTAATTTATCATGAACTTAGTCCTGGTAGTATTAGCATGCATATATATGTTGTAGATCAATAGCTCGCGTTTAGCTCCCCTGTTTTATTTTTTGATATGTTCCTAGAGAAAACTAAGTTGAAAGATGTTAGTAGCAATGATGCGGATTGGATCCGTAATTTGAGGATTATCCTCATTGCTGCACAGTAGAATTATGTCCTTGATGCACCGCTAGGTGACCGACCGATTGCAGGAGTAGATGCAGACGTTATGAATGTTTGGCAAGCTCGATATGATGACTACTTGATAGTTTAGTGCACCATGCTTTATGGCTAAGAGTCGGGGCTTCAAAGACGTTTTGAACGCCACGGAGCATATGAGATGTTCCAAGAGTTGAAATTAGTATTTCAGACTCATGCCCATGTCGAAAGGTATGAGACCTTTGACAAGTACTTTGCCTACAAGATGGAGGAGAATAGCTCAACCAGTGAGCATGTGCTCAGATTGTCTAAGCACTACAATTACAATTACTTGAATAAAGTGGGAGTTAATCTTCCAGTTAAGATAGTGATTGACAGAGTTCTCTAGTCACTATCACCAAGTTACTAGAACTTCGTGATGAACTATAATATGCAAGGGATAATGGAAATGATTCCCAAGCTCTTCGTGATGCTGAAATCGATGAAGGTAGAAATCAAGAAAAGCATCAAGTGTTGATGGTTGACAAGACCGCTAGTTTCAAGAAAAGGGTAAAGGGAAGAAGGGGAACTTCAAGAAGAACGGCAAGCAAGTTGCTGCTCAAGTGAAGAAGCCCAAGTATGGACCTAAGCCTGAGACTAAGTGCTTCTACTGCAAAGGGACTGGTCACTGGAAGCAGAACTACCCCAAGTATTTGGCGGATAAGAAGGATGGCAAAGTGAACAAAGGTATATTTGATATACATATTATTTGATGTGTACTTTACTGGTGTTTATAGCAACCCCTCAGTATCTGATACTAGTTCAGTTGCTAAGATTAGTAACTCGAAATGGGAGTTGCAGAATGAGCAGAGACTAGTTAAGGGTGAAGTGACGATGTGTGTTGGAAGTGGTTCCAAGATTGATATGATCATCATCGCACACTCCCTATACTTTCGGGATTAGTGTTGAACCTAAATAAGTGTTATTTGGTGTTTGAGTTGAGCATGAATATGATTTGATCATGTTTATTGCAATACGGTTATTCATTGAAGTTAGAGAATAATTGTTGTTATGTTTACATGAATAAAACCTTCTATGGTCATACACCCAATGAAACTCCATGCTAATGGAATTTTGGAATCACTTGATTATGAATCACTTGATGCTTGCGAACCATGCCTTATGGGCAAGATGACTAAAGACTCCGTTCTCCGGAACAATGGAGCAAGCAACTGACTTATTGGAAATAATACATACTGATGTATGCGATCCAATGAGTGTTGAGGCTCGCGACGGGTATCGTTATTTTCTGACCTTTACAGATGATTTGAGCAGATATGGGTATATCTACTTGATGAAACATAAGTCTGAAACATTTGAAAAAGTTCATATAATTTCAGAGTGAAGTGGAAAATCATCGTAACAAGAAAATAAAGTTTCTATGATCTGATCGTGGAGAAGAATATTTGAGTTAAGAGTTTGGTCTTCATTTGAAACAATGCGGAATAGTTTTGTAACTCACGCCACCTGGAACACCACAGCGTAATGGTGTGTCCGAACATCGTAACCGTACTTTATTAGATATGGTGCAATCTATGATGTCTCTTACTGATTTACCACTATCATTTTGGGGTTATGCATTAGAGACAGCTGCATTCACGTTAAATAGGGCACCATCTAAATCCGTCGAGACAACATCATATGAACTGTGGTTTGGCAAGAAACCAAAGTTGTCGTTTCTTAAATTTTGGGTTTGCGATGCTTATGTGAAAAAGTTTCATCCTGATAAGCTCAAACCCAAATCGGAGAAATGTGTCTTCATAGGATACCCAAAGGAGACAGTTGGGTACACCTTCTATCACAGATCCGAAGGCAAGACATTTGTTGCTAAGAATGGATCCTTTCTAGAGAAGGAGTTTCTCTCGAAAGAAGTGAGTGGGAGGAAAGTAGAACTTGATGAGGTAACTGTACCTGCTCCCTTATTGGAAAGTAGTTCATCACAGAAATCTGTTCCTGTGACTCCTACACCAATTAGTGAGGAAGCTAATGATGATGATCATGTAACTTCATATCAAGTTACTACCGAACCTTGTAGGTCAATCAGAGTAAGATCCGCACCAGAGTGGTATGGTAATCCTGTTCTGGAGGTCATGTTACTTGACCATGACGAACCTACGAACTATGAGGAAGCGATGATGAGCCCAGATTTCGCGAAATGGCTTGAGGCCATGAAATCTGAGATGGGATCCATGTATGAGAACAAAGTATGGACTTTGATTGACTTGCCCGATGATCGGTGAGTTATTAAGAATAAATGGATCTTCAAGAGGAAGACAGACGCTGATAGTAGTGTTACTGCCTACAAATCTTGAATTGTTGCAAAATGTTTTCGACAAGTTCAAGGTGTTGACTACGATGAGATTTTTTTCACTCGTATCGATGCTTAAAAGTCTGTCCGAATCATGTTAGCAGTTGCCGCATTTTATGAAATCTGGCAAATGGGTGTCAAAACTGTATTCTTTCATGGATTTCTTAAAAGAAGAGTTGTATATGATGCAACCAGAAGGTTTTGTCGATCCTAAAGGTACTAGCAAAGTGAGCAAGCTCCAGCGATCCATCTATGGACTGGTGCAAGCATCTCGGAGTTGGAATATATGCTTTGATAGAGTGATCAAAGCATATGATTTTATACAGACTTGCGGTGAAGCATGTATTTACAAGAAAGTGAGTGGGAGCACTACAACATTTCTGATAAGTATATGTGAATGACATATTGTTGATCGGAAATAATGTACAATTTTCTAGAAAGCATAAAGGAGTGTTTGAAAAGAGTTTTTCAAAGAAAGACCTCGATGAAGCTGCTTACACATTGAGCATCAAGATCTATAGTGTAACATCCCAAAATTCTAAATTTTGGAATGTTATATTAAATAAATAACTATGCTTGTTGTCTGATTGTTGGTTTGATTGAATGAGTGAAACTGAGTGAAATTTGAAACTTTTGAAAGTTGAATGAGTGGGAATGAAATGACTTTCCCAAAACTTTCTCCTTTGCCTTTTGGATCTCAATGAATTCAAATTCATTCCAACACCAAAACCTAGAGTGAAGATGACATGACTTCTTCCATTTGGAATGAGAAGGGTTTTGAAAAGATTTGAATTTCATTTGAGAATATATTTCAAATTCAAAGCTTTATGCAACTCAATGATTTTCATGAGGGAAGATAAAATGACTTCTTCAATTATATGAAATATGAGTTGGACGTTAAAAAGTATCAAGTTGAAAGTCATCTGAAAGTGCTTTGAAACCCTCTTTCAAATTTTGAGTTTTGAATTTGAAATTCAAACTTTGGCAAGTGGGAATCATTTCAAAAACTATGCCTAATAAATACTTGATCAAAAGTATGAGAGGAGCAAACATGACACTCCAAAAATATCAGAGGAAACAATGCCAAAAGTTTTGGATTCAAATCTGAATTTTATTTGAATTTGAAAAAATGGATTTTATAAAGTTTGGATTTTGCCTTTGAAAATGTTCAAATGATAGGAATATTCCCTGATCATTTTGGTATATATATACCCTATATAAAATATTTATATTTTAAAAGTTATACTCTGTTTTGTTTTATTTAAAAAATAAATTCAAAAAGGAAAAACCCCCAGCGCCAGCCAGCCCCCCTGCCCAGCCAGCAACCAGAACCCCCACCACCGGCCCACCCAGCGGCCCAGAGGCCAGCCCAGCACCGATCGAGCCGGCCTCACTCGCCTCGCCCGAACCCCTTACGCCACCACCGCCATCGCCGCACCCCTCTCTCTCTCATCGACAGCTGACCCGCCTTCTTCCTCCTCCCCCCCACGCCACGCTGTCGCCGCAGATCGCGGATCCTCAAGGATCCGGATCCCGATCCCCGATCGCCTTCCTTCCCGACGAGGCCCCGCCCTATAAACCCCTCCCGCACCCCATTCCCCCCTCCCCTCGCGGACCTCCTCTCCCTCCGCTGAGCTCGCGGAGCCCAAGCTCCTCCGCCGCCATCGTCGCCATTGTCTCCGCCCTAGTCACCCCGAACCCCAACGACTCCACCGAAAACCTCCCCAAGCTCCCCCGCATCCTCCCGGCCACTCTATCGACCTCTCCGACGACCGAGCCTCGCCAGACTTCGCCGCCGCCGCCACCGTCGAACGCCGGTAAGCCACCGAGCCCCCGCTGCTTGATCCCGAACAGACGGCGTGAGATTAGAACCCAGAAGGGGTATTTTTTTATAAAACCGCCTGGTTCGCCAGTTAGTTACGGTTTATTTTAGTTAGGTTATTTTTATTTAGCCGCCCGTTTTAGTTTAACCCTAGGCCCGTTTAGGCTATATTACGCTCGTATACGCTTTAGGCCCATTAGGCCTTTTTTCTTTTATTTCTGTTTTTCTGTTTTAATGAATAGTTTCTGTTTTGAAAAATTCATATCTTTTATTCTGTTTAATATTTTTAGGTGATTCTTTTTTGTTGGTTTGCAAATTTTATGTAGTTTCTATAGAATATATATTTAGCTATGTTAAAATTAATTAAAATTGCTTTAATTTATTTTTAGTCAGAATAGTAAATCTGTTATAACTTGAGTTAGAAAAATTATTTTATATGATTCTTTTGTCCCAACTTTATTTTGACATTGCCAAACCATAGAAATTAATTTGGGTATTTTAGGATTAATAAATAATTAGTTTTAAGCAGAATCTTGCTAATCCTAATTAATTAACTAGCTACTGTTTTCCTATTAATTTAATTAGTAAATAAATTTATTTTTAACATGTGATTGATTATTCTAGGATAGTTTCTGTCACTTTATAGGATGAACTTTTATTTATAATTAATAAAAGTTTTATTTTATTTTTCTTAATAGAAATTGGTTTAGGCCTAATAGGAGTTTCATAATAGATTTTTATTTAATTCTTTTTGCTCCTAGTTGCTTAATGAAATATTTTCTGTTTAGTTAACATAAAACCATGATTAGGTGATGTTAAGAAATTTTTGTTATATAAAACTATTTTTGTTGTTATTTGAAGTAGGAAAACTTCGAGTTGTTTTTCTTTAAGTTTTCCCTTTGGGTTTTGCTCTGTTGGTTTTGGTGTGTTACTTTGTTATGTTATTGTGTTAAGTGATGTTATGCTATGTGCTTATTATAGTTATTGTTGCCTCGGTAGAATTTCCGGAGTGCGAAGATTGCTACTACGAAACCCTAGTTTTCGAAGATCGTCAACAAGGCAAGTTCACTTTGACCATGTTTTCATGCCTATGTTTTATTGCATTTAGTGACATCTTTGCAACCACCCTCAAGAGTGTTATTGAATCCTTGTAGTTGAGTAGTATGCATGAGGTAGGAACCCACCGCCTGTTACCAAGCCCGGACGATATTTTATTTAATGCTACGCTATAGTAGACGGGTTTGGTATGAGTACTCGGAGTGGTGTGAGAATGGAGGATTCTACGTCAATGACGACAACTCCATGACGGAATCTGCAAGGACTGCATCTTCAAGGCCTCAAGACTTCAAGACTCAAGACAAGAATTCAATACACACTCTTTGGGTGAAGGATTTGTTGACGGGCACCTGGAGAAACCAGTGGTTGGCCGGGATGCATGGAGAAGCGCCATGACATCTTGCGGAAAGCTTCACCCAGACTCAAAGAGACGGAAGAATACTTCATGCCCGAAGCTTACCCGTGCAACCGCAAGTCATTATGGGCTCGCTTGGTTGACCTTAGTTGTGACTCTGGCTGGGGCGGTACTAGCAGATGTAGAACTACGGTAGGATGGGTTGAGTACCGACAAGGTCGAGGAACTCTTTGGAAGACCATGTTTCGTCATCTTGTTCTCAAACACTCAAGTGCGAGAACGTAAAGAGAGGATCGAATCTTGCGGGTAAAGTGTACAAACCTCTGCAGAGGGTTTAAACCTAATCGATTAGCCGTGTCCCGATTACGGACAATTTGAGCATCCGGCTTGGATCTATCTCTAAACTCTCAACACCGGATTGATAACTTAATTGTGGGCAACTTATGATGATTTTGGGCTATGAGACATCGGTTGGCGGAACCATGTCATGATAGAAAACTCCATAGTACAGACTTCATTTATTCCTTTGATGTAGGGAAAATAAAATCAGCTTTTACGCAAACAAAACTCAGATACTGAGCCACAAAGCCAAATTGCATATAGTATAGTTTTACCATCTGTTTATTCATGTTGTGATCTTGCGGTACATTCAATGTATCGACCTACACGGCTGCAACGTATCATGTTGCGAGATATTTCCTCGACGAGTAAGAGTTACGATACAGGTTACGGTCTACACTCAACCTCGCCGATGGCGTTGATGGGACTCCACACCCATTTGATTTGTTTCACTGAGTATTATGAGGTATATATCATTTTACGTTATTTATACATGTGATTGCACTTTGATATATACATTGATGTACTGTGTGTGCCAAAGATATTGATCCGTGGATGGCACAAAAACACGTAGGCTTGACCGTCCGAGGTCGGGTCGTTCTGAAAATGGTATCGAGCACATGTTGACTGTAAGGACGTGACCCTAGAAACCGGAAATGCCCCTAGGACAGGATATCTCAAAAACTTTATTTACAAAAAGACTCTTACTTCTCATCTTTTCTGATTTTATCAAATAGACCCTCTCACCTCAAATAGTTAGAATATACCCCTTATCCTTTGATCACCCGGAGGATCAACTGAAGACGCTCCAAGAAGGATTTGATATCGGAGAACTGATGGCCCCTTCAGAGTAAAGAGGATTTCACCATGTATTAGAAGCTAGAACAGTTGAAGACTCCGAAGACTTGAAAGGATCTGAAGAATTATTAGACCTTTAGAAGACCAAACCCCTGTTATACACTTACGTTAGATACGATGATTTGTGAGCTGTCATTAGTTTGATGTTTTTCCGACAGCCACAAAGTAAAACTCGCTTCTTGAAAAACTGTTGTATTGTGTGTATCCTCCCCACCTCTCTCATATCTCATCCCAAAACTTTGAACCCCATAGATGATGAATGAAGTTGGACTGATATTCTCTCGATCAAGACTCAGCCGGAGGCGAGCTATGGATGCAAAACATGGAAAAACACTTGGGAGCAATTTGGTTTCAAGGAAGTATGAGGTCCAATACGCTCTTCAAGACTTTACGAAAAGTGCTGCAACACAGTGGAACATGCATCAAGCCATACAGGATTTAATGGAGCAAGAACTTGGGAGGAATTCAAGAAGACCTGTTGAGATCACGCCTCATCCGGAAGCACTATGATAACCCGAGACCTTGTGCTCGCAAGATTTATGGAGAAATAGGACACACCTGGGAGGAACACAAGGATGGATGCCCTCATTGTGAGGAAGAACACCCACCGAGGAATGCCCAACTAGTCGGTGACTTGTTTCTTGTGTGAAGGAACCACCCATTACCCGTGGCAAGTGTCACATTTACTCCACGGTGCCACAAACTATTCAGGAGCGAAAAGAAAGAATGAAAGAAGCTCTCCAAGAAGTTATGAAAGAACCAAGATGAATGAAAGTGTTGAAGACCTTGATGGAGAAGGCCTCAACAGATTTTACTCCAATGCCTGCTATTCATGTGGAGAAGAAGGACATTTTTCACAGTATTGCCCCAAGGGAAGAAAAGAGTATCTGGGATACTTCCCGACAGCAGAAGTGAAGTTTGACCCTCGGGAGATAGAAACTCTGAGCATTACAGTGAAATCCAGGAAGAGAAGACAATCCGAGAACAACGCAACTTTTGCAGAGAAGGACCTAAGTCATATCACTTGTTACAGATGCAAGGATTTAGGTCATTACGCTAGTAAATGTCCAGAAAAGAAGCCAAGAATCCAAGGAGCCCGCATAATCACAAAGAAGCCCCGAGACATGTCGGAAGTCATTTGTTTTTGCTGCAAGGAGGCAGGACATTATGCTATTAAATGTCCCGACAAGATGAAAGCTGGAGTTGAGTAGTTGGAATTTTGATATGGATAATAAGAGTAGTAGAAAGCAATTTCCTTTTCATGAGCTCAATGAGTTGAGTTATGCAATAGATTTCTCAGAGATTGTAATAGTTCATGACTCAATAAAGTTGTAGTGTCACATGCTGAAAAGCTTTAAGGAGTTGTCATATTTTATCTTGGAAATTAATATTCTTGATTGAACATGGAAGAAGGTGAGTTGTGATGCATAAACAGGAAATTGGAAATTGAGTTTGAAGTTCTGTTTGGATGATATGAATGTATGCCCCAGGAGATAAGTACCTTAATTCTGAGCATCATTTCTGTTTCACAACTGCAGATGACGACCCTTTACGAGTCTTTCCTTAAAGGTCCGGAAACGATCATGACCCTGACAAGTGATCATGATTACCCGAAGATCCTGAAGGACATGATGAAGCATATTCACTTTGAAGGAGATGCAGTCTACAAAGGCTACCCTTTCATGCAAAAGGGAGTGGAACTTTGGTATGTGGAGGTACACCTCCACCATTTGAAAGGAGTTTGCCCAAGGATGACGGGCAGTACTTTTCATTTCACGTGTGCCACAAGCAACTTTCTTCGATGCTGTTCGTGAAGCAGCCATGGAAGCCATACGCCGATCGAGAAATACTTGAAGCAAGACTCCGTTATACTCAGGAATACCAAAGCGAAGTGCATATCGAGATGATGGAGGTGAAGCTCAAGGCCACCACAATGAAACAGAAGATTGAAGAATTCAAGGCACATGTCGCACAATTCCAAAGGGGATCAAGAATCCTCAAGGAGGAAAAATGAATAAAGTTGGAAGTAATGTCCCACCATACCGAACCATGTGGGTGGCAGCATTTGTAATAAACTTTTGGAATTTGGATTCACAAAAAATGATTAAGGATGTAATGAAAGATTGATATGAGAATAATGAGATGTTATGGATAAACTTGTGCATTTATTTTGGTCATAGTACTCAGAAACCACAGGATCAATGAAGAAAGAAATGTGTTATCCATGACAGTCCATAGAAGGAAGCTGGACAAAATAAGTTGGAATTTTGCTTTTGATATGATGGTATGAAGAAACAGAGTACTATTGGATTTAAAGGAGGTGTAATATGGAACAAGAGAGTTACTCCAAGGATGAAGTTAAAGCTGCACTAGTGTTGAAGTGGGCCATAACCCACAGGCCCAGGATTTTGAAAGGAACAGATGTAACCTTGATAAAGGAATAAATTGGAAGAATCAGTGATCCAATCAGCATACGTTTCGTAGGAGATTACGCAAAAACCTAAGAGTGGTGAAGTAACGATAGATGTTTTGTTTGGCTTGCAGAAACCATGGATTTACTCGAACCCAATTCGAGGACAAGAGAAATTCTGCAATGCTTGTGAGTATGCCCAAGTGTTAGAATACGTGATTCACTGTTTACGTATGTGGTAATGATTCAAGCACGGGATGGATTGGCCCCATACCAAGACTTCTATCATGAACTATCATATGTTGATGGAAAATCGAGAGACTTGAAAACCTTTGAAGAGTGTCGACGCTTATAAGCCCTAAAACCATAGAATGGTAGGACGATGGAACCCCTTTACGTGCAACTCGATGCCAATCGAGGTTATACGGTGAGGTTCAACCTAGACCGTTTTCTGCAGGAGAAACCATAAATTGTAGACCACCATGAGTATTTCAAAGTTGTCTAAAATGGACACGAGCCTAACAGCTAAGAAGATCCAAATCCGGACAAATTTCAACTTTGACGAACCGACCCAAGATTCGAGGAAAACTCTATGCTTATGACAGAGGAGCTATTGTAAGATATGTGAAGAGACATACATTGTCAACACTCCGAGGAAGTATCTGAGTTTATTGAACTGTAACCTTGCTTTTAAGTGTGGTAGAACCCCGACCTTTCGACCGAACTCTTGCTAGAAGACCCCAACCCCTAACCTTTTCTTGTTAGTTTCTTCAATCTCGAGGACTAGATTCATTTTAAGTGTAGTAGGTTTGTAACATCCCAAAATTCTAAATTTTGGAATGTTATATTAAATAAATAACTATGCTTGTTGTCGATTGTTGGTTTGATTGAATGAGTGAAACTGAGTGAAATTTGAAACTTTTGAAAGTTGAATGAGTGGGAATGAAATGACTTTCCCAAAACTTTCTCCTTTGCCTTTTGGATGTCAATGAATTCAAATTCATTCCAACACCAAAACCTAGAGTGAAGATGACATGACTTCTTCCATTTGGAATGAGAAGGGTTTTGAAAAGATTTGAATTTCATTTGAGAATATATTTCAAATTCAAAGCTTTATGCAACTCAATGATTTTCATGAGGGAAGATAAAATGACTTCTTCAATTATATGAAATATGAGTTGGAAGTTAAAAAGTATCAAGTTGAAAGTCATCTGAAAGTGCTTTGAAACCCTCTTTCAAATTTTGAGTTTTGAATTTGAAATTCAAACTTTGGCAAGTGGGAATCATTTAAAAAACTATGCCTGATAAATACTTGATCAAAAGTATGAGAGGAGCAAACATGACACTCCAAAAATATCAGAGGAAACAATGCCAAAAGTTTTGGATTCAAATCTGAATTTTATTTGAATTTGAAAAAAAATGGATTTTTATAAAGTTTGGATTTTGCCTTTGGAAAATGTTCAAATGATAGGAATATTCCCTGATCATTTTGGTATATATATACCCTATATAAAATATTTATATTTTAAAAGTTATACTCTGTTTTGTTTTATTTTAAAAAATAAATTCAAAAAAGGAAAAAACCCCAGCGCCACCAGCCCCCTGCCCACCAACAACAAGAACCCCCACCACCCGGCCCACCGAAGCGGCCTAGAGGCCAGCCCAGCGCCGACCGAGCCAGCCTCACTCGCCTCGCCCGAACCCCTTACGCACGGCCGCCGCCACCGCACCCCTCTCTCTCTCATCGACAGCTGGACCCGCCTTCTTCTTCCTCCCCCCCACGCCACGCCGCCGCCACAGATCGCGGATCCCGGGATCCGGATCCCGATCCCCCGATCGCCTTCCTTCCCGACGAGGCCCCGCCTATAAAACCCCTCCCCGCACCCCATTCCCCCTCGCCCCTCATGGACCTCCTCTCCCTCCCGCTCGAGCTCATGGGAGCCAAGCTCCTCACCGCCATTGTCGCCGCCGTCGCCGCCTAGTCACCCCGAACCCCAACGACTCCACGAACCCCTCCCGAGCTCCCAAGATCCTCCCGCCACTCCGTCGACCTCTCCGACGACCGGAGCCTCGCCAGACTCGCGCCGCCACGAACGCCGGTAAGCCACTGAGCCCCCTCGCCGTTTGATCCCGAACGGACGGCGTGAGATTAGAACCCAAGGGGTATTTTTTTATAAAACCGCCTGGTTCGGCCAAGTAATTCTTACGGTTTATTTTAGTTAGGTTATTTTTATTTAGCCGCCCGTTTTAGTTTAACCCTAGGCCCGTTTAGGCTATATTACGCTCGAGGCACGCTTTAGGCCCATTAGGCCTTTTTCTTTTATTTCTGTTTTTCTGTTTTAATGAATAGTTTCTGTTTTGAAAATTCATATCTTTTATTCTGTTTAATATTTTTAGGTGATTCTTTTTTTTTGGTTTGCAAATTTTATGTAGTTTCTGTAAAATATATATTTAGCTATGTTAAAATTAATTAAAATTGCTTTAATTTAGTTTTAGTCAGAATAGTAAATCTGTTATAACTTGAGTTAGAAAAATTATTTTATATGATTCTTTTGTCCCAACTTTATTTTGACATTGCCAAACCATAGAAATTAATTTGGGTATTTTAGGATTAATAAATAATTAGTTTTAAGCAGAATCTTGCTAATCCTAATTAATTAACTAGCTACTGTTTTCCTATTAATTTAATTAGTAAATAAATTTATTTTTAACATGTGATTGATTATTCTAGGATAGTTTCTGTCACTTTATAGGATGAACTTATATTTATAATTAATAGAAGTTTTATTTTATTTTTCTTAATAGAAATTGGTTTAGGCCTAATAGGAGTTTCATAATAGATTTTTATTTAATTCTTTTTGCTCCTAGTTGCTTAATGAAATATTTTCTGTTTAGTTAACATAAAACCATGATTAGGTGATGTTAAGAAATTTTTGTTATATAAAACTATTTTTGTTGTTATTTGAAGTAGGAAAACTTTGAGTTGTTTTTCTTTAAGTTTTCCCTTTGGGTTTTGCTCTGTTGGTTTTGGTGTGTTACTTTGTTATGTTATTGTGTTAAGTGATGTTATGCTATGTGCTTATTATAGTTATTGTTGCCTCGGTAGAGTTTCTGGAGTGCGAAGATTGCTACTACGAAACCCTAGTTTTCGAAGATCGTCAACAAGGCAAGTTCACTTTGACCATGTTTTCATGCCTATGTTTTATTGCATTTAGTGACATCTTTGCAACCACCCCTCAGTAGTGTTATTGAATCCTTGTAGTTGAGTAGTATGCATGAGGTAGGAACCCACCCCCCTGTTACCAAGCCCGGGACGATATTTTATTTAATGCTACGCTATAGTAGACGGGGTTTGGTATGAGTACTCGGGAGTGGTGTGAGAATGGAGGGTTCTACGTCAATGACGACAACTCCATGACGGAATCTGCAAGGACTGCATCTTCAAGGCCTCAAGACTTCAAGACTCAAGACAAGAATTCAATACACACTACTGGGTGAAGGACGGTTGACGGGCACCTGGAGAAACCAAAGGTTGCCGGGATGCATGGAGAAGCGCCATGACATCTTGCGGAAAGCTTCACCCAGACTCAAAGAGACGGAAGAATACTTCATGCCGGAAGCTTACCTGCAACCGCAAGTCATTATGGGCTCGCTTGGTTGACCTTAGTTGTGACTCTGGCTGGGGCGGTACTAGCAGATGTAGAACTACGGTAGGATGGGTTGAGTACCGGACGGTGGTCGAGGAACTCTTTGGAAGACCATGTTTGGTCATCTTGTTCTCAAACACTCAAGTGCGAGAACGTAAAGAGAGGATCGAATCTTGCGGGTAAAGTGTACAAACCTCTGCAGAGGGTTTAAACCTAATCGATTAGCCGTGTCCCGATTACGGACAATTTGAGCATCCGGACTTGGATCTATCTCGGAACTCTCAACACCGGATTGATAACTTAATTGTGGGCAACTTATGATGATTTTGGGCTATGAGACATCGGTTGGAGGAACCATGTCATGATAGAAAACTCCATAGTACAGACTTCATTTATTCCTTTGATGTAGGGAAAACAAAATCAGCTTTTACGCAAACAAAACTCGATACTGAGCCACAAAGCCAAATTGCATATAGTATAGTTTTACCATCTGTTTATTCATGTTGTGATCTTGCCGGTACATTCAATGTAATTGACCTACACGGCTGCAACGTATCATGTTGCGATATTTCCTCGACAGTAAGAGTTACGATACAGGTTACGGTCTACACTCAACCCGCCGATGGCGTTGATGGGACTCCACACCCGCTTGATTTGTTTCCGCTGAGTATTATGAGGTATATATCATTTTACGTTATTTATACATGTGATTGCACTTTGATATATACATTGATGTACTGTGTGCCAAAGATATCGATCGAGGATGGCACAACAACACGAGGCTTGACCGTCTGAGGTCGGGTCGCTACATATAGAGATAGATCAAGACGCTTGATAAGTTTTTTCAATGAGTACATACCTTGACAAGATTTTGAAGTAGTTCAAAATGGAGCAGTTAAAGAAGGAGTTCTTGCCTGTGTTGCAAGGTGTGAAGTTGAGAAAAGACTCAAAACCCGACCACAACAGAAAATAGAAAAGAATGAAAAGTCATTCCCTATGCCTCAGTCATAGGTTCTATAAAGTATGCTATGTTGTGTACCATTCCTATTGTATACCTTAGCATGATTCTTGCAAGGGAGTACAATAGTGATCTAGTAGTAGATCACATGACAGCGGTCAAAATTATCCTTAGAGGACTAAGGAAATATTTCTCGGTTATGGAGGTGATAAAAGAGTTCATCGTAAAGAGTTAAGTCGATGCAAGATTTTTACATCAATCTAGATGACTCTAAAGTCTCGATTTGGATACATATTGAAAGTGGGAGCAATTAGCTAGAGTAGCTCCGTGCAGAGTATTGTAGACATAGAAATTTGCGAAATACATACTGATCTGAATGTTGCAGACCCGTAGACTAAACTTCTCTCACAAGCAAAATATGATCACTCTTTGGGTTTTAATCACATAGCGATGTGAACTAGATTATTGACTCTAGCAAACCTTTTGGGTGTTAGTCACATGGAGATGTGAACTAATCACATAAAGATGTGAACTATTGGTGTTAAATCACACGACGATGTGAACCAGATTATTGACTCTAGTGCAAGTGGGAGACTGAAGGAAATATGCCCTAGAGGCAATAATAAAGTTATTATTTATTTCCTTATTTCATGATAAATGTTTATCATTCATGCTAGAATTGTATTAACCGGAAACATAATACATGTGTGAATACATAGACAAACATAGTGTCACTAGTATGCCTCTACTTGACTAGCTCATTCATCAAAGATGGTTGAGTTTCCTATCCATAGACATGAGTTGTCATTTGATTAACGGGATCACATCATTAGGAGAATGATGTGATTGACATGAACCATTCCGTTAGCTTAGCACTTGATTGTTTAGTATGTTGCTATTGCTTTCTTCATGACTTATACATGTTCCTATGACTATGAGATTATGCAACTCCCGAATACCGGAGGAACACTTTGTGTGCTACCAAACATCACAGCATAACTGGGTGATTATAAAGGTGCTCTACAGGTGTCTCCGAAGGTACTTGTTGAGTTGGCATAGATCGAGATTAAGATTTGTCACTCCGATTGTCGGAGAGGTATCTCTGGGCCCTCTCGGTAATGCACATCACTATAAGCCTTGCAAGCAATGTGACTAATGAGTTAGTTGCGGGATGATGCATTATGGAACGGGTAAAGAGACTTGCCGGTAACGAGATTGAGCTAGGTATTGAGATACCGACGATCGAATCTCGGGCAAGTACCATATCGATGACAAAGGGAACAACGTACGTTGTTATGCGGTTTGACCGATAAAGATCTTCATAGAATATGTAGGAACCAATATGAGCATCCAGGTTCCGCTAATGGTTATTGACCGTAGACGTGTCTCGGTCATGTCTACATAGTTCTCGAACCCGTAGGGTCCGCACGCTTAAAGTTCTGTGACGATCGGTATTATGAGTTTATATGTTTTGATGTACCGAAGGTAGTTCGGAGTCCCGGATATGATCACGGACATGACGGGTAGTCTCGAAATGGTCGAGACATAAAGATCGATATATTGGATGACTATGTTCGGACACCGGAAGTGTTTCGGGAGGTTTCGGGCATATACCGGAGTACCGGGGGGTTACCGGAACCCCCCGGGGAGTATATTGGGACTAATGGGCCTTAGTGGAGAAGAGGAGGGGCGGCCAGGGCAGGTCGCGCGCCCCTCCCCCTCTAGTCCGAATTGGACAAGGAGGGGGGGCGCCCCCCTTTCCTTCCCCTCTCTCTCCTCCTTCTCCCTTCTCCTACTCCTACTAGGAAAGGAGGAGTCCTACTCCCGGTGGGCGTAGGACTCCCCCCCTTGGCGCGCCCTCCTTCTTGGCCGGCCGCCTCCCCCCTTGCTCCTTTATAAACGAGGGCAGGGGGCACCCTAGGACACACAAGTTGATCATTGATCTCTCCCAACCGTGTGTGGTGCCCCCCTCCACCATAATCCACCTCGGTCATATCGTAGCGGTGCTTAGGCGAAACCCTACGACGGTAGCTGCATAAAAATCGTCACCACGCCATCGTGCTGACGAAACTGTCACTCGAGCTCTACTGGATCATGAGTTCGCGGGACTTCACCGAGCTGAACGTGTGCTGAACGCGGAGGTGCCGTACGTTCGGTACTGAGGATCGGTCGATCGTGAAGACGTACGACTACATCAACCGCGTTGTCATAACGCTTCCGCTTAACGGTCTACGAGGGTATGTGGATAACACACTCCCCTCTCATTGCTATGTATCACCATGATCTTGCGTGTGCGTAGGAAATTTTTTGAAATTACTATGTTCCCCAACAGATTGGAAGGGGTGTGGCAGCATGTCATCTTGGCGCGTCTGCTTTTGACGGTTGTGGCTAAACTCTGATCCAAATTGGAAGAACTTGGTCCGTCATTCTGGATCTCCTCGAATAGAAGAGAGTTCAGAATCCCAGAGTAAAGGTCGAGGAGTAAAAGATCCTAATACCACCCAATGGCGACGTGGGCCCATGGGCCGCACAACCATGTTAGTAAAAGTTTTGTAAAGTCTAGACTCGACTTCGGCCAAGGAGTTGGAAAGGGGATTCCTATAGGCAGTCGGCTCTGATACCAACTTGTGACGCCCCCGATTCAATCGTACACTAATCATGCACGCAAATGTGTACGATCAAGATCAAGGACTCACGGGAAGATATCACAACACAACTCTAAAACATAAATAAGTCATACAAGCATCATAATACAAGCCGGGGCCTCGATGGCACGAATACAAGTGCTCGATCATAGACGAGTCAGCGGAAGCAACAATATCTGAGTACGAGACATAAGTTAAACAAGCTTGCCTTAAGAAGGCTAGCACAAACTGGATCAGATCGAAGAGGCGCAGGCCTCCTGCTCGGGATCCTCCTAAACTACTCCCGGTCGCCGCCGCGTGGGCTGCACGTAGTAGTAGGCACCTCCGAGGTAGTAGTCGCCATCGACGGTGGCGTCTCGCTCCTGGGCTCCATCGTCTGTTGCAGCAATCGGGTAAAGAAAGGGGAAAAGGGGAACAAGGCAACCGTGAGTACTCATCCAAAGTACTGCAAGCAAGGAGCTACACTACATATGCATGGATATATGTGTAAAGGGCCATATCGGTGGACTGAATCTGCAGAATGCCGAATAAGAGGGTTAGCTAATCCCGTCAAGACTACGCTTCGCAGCCTCCGCTTTGCAAAGATGTAGCAGAGTAGATCAAGTCCTCCAAGTAGCATCGCATAGCATAATCCTACCCGCGATCCCTCCTCGTAACCACGAGAGAGCGACCACCGGGTTGTATCCGCACTTGGAAGGGTGTGTTTTATTAAGTATCCGGTTCTAGTTGTCATAAGGTCAAGGTACAACTCCAAGTCATCCTGTTATCAAGATCACGGCTATTCAATAGATTAACTTCCCTGCAGGGTGCACCACATAACCCAACACGCTTGATCCCATTTGGCCGGACACACTTTTCTGGGTCATGCCCGGCCGCGGAAGATCAACACGTCGCAGCCCCACCTAGGCACAACAGAGAGGCCAGCACTCCGGTCTAAACCTAAGCGCCAGGGTCCGGGCCCATCGCTTTAGCACACCAAGACGTTGCAAACGCGGCGAAGCGAACTAGCCCCTTAATACAAGAGCAGGCTTGCGCTCCAATCCGGCAGCGCCCGCTCGATCGTGGCGTCACGAAGTGCTTCGGCTGATACCACGACGTCGAGTGCCCATATCTTTCCCACGTAGTTGGTTAGTGCGTATAGACCAAATGGCCAGACTCAGATCAAATACCAAGAACTCGTTAAGCGTGTTAAGTATCCGCGAACGCCGAACAGGCCAGGCCCACCTCTCTCCTAGGCGGTCTCAACCTGCCCTGCCGCTCCGCCACAAAGATCCATCCAGAGGGCCGTCGGGACAAAGGTCCTTTCAACCCCAATCCGTGAATCACTCATGGGTGCTCCACAAGCCGACCGACTTTAGTCACCACATGTATCATGTATAAGTATAAGATATACCCGTGATCACCTCCCGAGTGATCACGGCCCGATAGTATAGCACAGCAGACGGACAAGAATGTAGGGCCACAGATGGAATACTAGCATCCTATACTAAGCGAAGAGGATAGCGGTAAAGGTAACAACAAGAGTAGCAAGGACAAAGCTATGTTTGCGGTATAGATAGGAGTAATCGCGAGCAAGAATATGCTACACTACTCTAATGCAAGCAGATAGATAAGAGTAGGCGATATCTGGTGATCAAAGGGGGCTTGCCTGGTTGCTCGGCAAGAGAGAGGGGTCACAACTCCGTAGTCGTCTTGGGTAGCAGCGGCGTCGGTCTCGGTGTCTAGCGGAAGAAGGGGGGGAGAAACAATGAATACAGTGCAAACAGATGCATAACGATGCAAGACAAGACAAGTAATGGTGCTAGGGGTGCCCTAACGCGGTATGAGGTGATACCGATGAAGGGGGGAAGCATCCGGGAAAGTATTCCCGGTGTTTCGCGTTTTCGGGCAGAGGAGCCGGAGGGGGAAAGTTGCGAGTTCGAAAGGTTAGGGGGTGTGGCGGACGAACGAGTTGCATAACCGGAACCGTCTCGTTGTTCTGAGCAACTTTCATGTTGAAAATAATTTAATCCGAGTTACGGATTAAAAGATATGATTTTCTAAAGATTTTATTAATTTATAGAATTTAATTAATTATTTAATTTAATTAAAAAATGGAATTATGACATCAGCATGATGCCATCTTGACGCCACATTCAACAGGGTTGACTGGTCAATCGATGGTGGGACCCGTTGTCATTGTCTAAGACTAACTAATCAGGTTTAGTTAGTCTACCTAAAATGATTAGGTTTATTAACTACAATTAATTAGGTTAACTAATCAGGATTAATTAAGTTAATTAATTCTTTAATTAATTAATTAATATTTTAATTATTTTAATTATTTATTTATTTACTTTTTTAAAGCCCTTTTTTTCGTTCTGGGGTGGGGCCTGCTTGTCATAGGGCCAATGGCCTTAGCGGGCATGGGCGTGCGGGTGCGGGCGTAACGGGCGTAACGGGCGGAACGGGTGCGGAAGCACCCGAGCGGGCACTCGCCCGAAGGGCGGGACGAGGCCGCCAGGGCAACCACGGCGGGCAATCGGCGCGCGCGACCGGGCCACGGCGAGCGGAGGCGAGGGGGCGCGGCATCGAGGTGGCGCCGAGTGTGGCAAGGCGAGTCTGTGGCTGGCGGGCGCTGGCTGGGCGTGGCCCGGCAGAGGCGAGCAGAGGCGCGCTAACGGGTTAGCGACGTGGTGCAGCGTCCGGGCGAGGCCGGGCCGAGCGCAGAGGCGCGAAAGCACGGGCGGTGTGAGCGCGACGGACGCAGCCGGCGCGCGTCAACCATGGGCGAGATCGGCGGGGACCTCGGCGACTAGCGCGAACGCGCGAGGGAGAAGGAGGGAGTGAGGCGGGGCTCACTGGGGCCGTAGGGGGAATGGCGGCGGGCTCGACGGAGGTCGGGGAGGTCCGGCGAGGAGGGGGGTCGAGGCAGAGGAGCTCCGGTGAGGTTGCGTGGTCTCCTAGCGGCGACGGGCGACGGCGTGGCTTGGGGAGGCCATCGGGGAGGAGGAGGTCGAGGACGGGGTGTCAGGGCGTCGAGCGACGAGGAGGACGGCGAGGCGGTGAGGCGGGGGCGCTCTGGGTGGCGTCGGCGCGACGATGGCGGGACGGGCGCGGTTGCTCGATCTCGATCAAGAAGGGGATCGAGGAGAGTGGGGGTGCGTGGGGAGTGGGCAGTGGGTTAGGGTTTCAATCGGGTGGGGGTTAAGGGAGTGTTTGGGGGGCCGGCTGGGCCGTGGGGTGGGCCAGCCCGTTCGGGCGGCTGAGGCCAGCTGGGCCACTTGGCCCAGTGGGGTGTCTGTTTTCTTTTCCTTTTCTTTTGTTTGCTTGTTTTCCTTTTCTTTCTCCTTTTCAATTTCTTTTCTGTTTATTTTTACCTTTGTTTTATAAATTATAAATCTAGCCCCTAATTTAGTACTAATACTTATGACACTGCCATAATTGATTTGGCACCCTAAACAATTAGTTTATATTTGTTTAGTATTTAAAAGACATTTAAATATTAGTTTTACTGTAGTTTTTATTAAACTAGCGCTTTTAACTACTTTATAAAAAGATGTTTTCTCCACCATAATTACCTACGCATTATTTGTCACCTCTCGAACATTTTAGTTTTAAAGTTTGAAAACTTTTGATGTTTGCCTGATTTTGAATTTGAATTTGGATCGGTTTCGAGCTAACTCGGGATTAGCAATAGTAGTCAAGGTGACGTGGCCTGATTAGCAGAGGGTTACTGTAGCTTAATTATTCGGGTGTCACAATTCTCCTCCACTACAAGAAATCTCGTCCCGAGATTTAAGAGGGGAAGTGAGGGGGAAGATTTGGTTACGAAATTCTAACGGATCTTCCCGTCTTTGGTTGCTCTTCTCGAAGTGGTCGATCCATTATATTGATGTCTTCATTTTTCTGCTTCAGGTCATCAAGATGAAGTCGACATCCTTTCTTTGGGGGTTCCATCGTACTTACGAAGAATAAGGGGGTTATTCCGGGAGAACGAACCTCTACAAGGTTGACTATCTGGGGTTGACTATCTGGTCGATAACATCGGGGAAGGTGGCAGAAAGTAACTCTCGAATTGAAGCTTAAGAAAATATCGAGAGCAAGTAATGAGGTTTCATGGGAAGTTTCGAGCGAGCAGGCAACCGTTCGATGCGTGAAACAGGGCTTGAAAGTGGCTCAAAGCAATCAGGATTAAGTATTGCGTCTGGTAACAGATTTGATGATCTCTTGGAAGGTGGCTCGTGAATTACATACAAAGCCGTGCGTGAGGAATAACTTTGGAAACAAGGGGTACAGGAGAGTCAGGCTTAAATCCTGTGAAACTGTGGGCTATGGGCCCACCATGTGGGTTAAAGTAGAAAGGGGGCTGACATCTTGCACGGTCACGATAGCAAGGCATGTCGGAGGGTAGCCTGTCAGTTATGTCGGCAACAACATCGATACCAAGGGCGAGGGACGAAGAGAACCATTTCCCTGCTCGTTGAATGAGGCGGACCAATAGGCAAAGTTCTCATCCATCAATGGTTACCGGAATGTCATCAACAATAGAAACAGGGTCTTACTGACACGATTTGTACACCAAGGTGTTTTACATATAGATCACAAGAAGGGTTAAGAAAACCCATGGAAAGGAAAATGAGATTCTCGGATTAAACAGAACAATGGAAAGGAAAATGTGTTTAAACACATATTTCAGGGGTATATCCTTCCCAAGGACAAGCAGAGCATGATATCAATGACAGGATATAATGTAGAAAACCCTTTAGGAAAGGGGAGAGAAATTTCATGACATTACCCATACAACGGTGTTTGGATAATTGAGCAGGAAACATTTAGCATTGGGCTTCAAATGTTCCTGTTGAAAATCGGAGTACCATAGACATGCTTCGAGATAGCATTGACATGGTCTTCAAGCAAAGGTCAGACTTGGGATATACAAAGGATCCATCAGGATAACTTATTAAACAAGGCATTCAATTTCCTCATTGAAAAATGTTTAACCTAGTTAAAAAGGAAACTATAACACTAGGTCCTACGGACAGGTGTGCTAGGTATGACACCACCTTACCGGTTCATATAACGACCAATGTTATAACTCTTGGAAATATGTCCCAACCATCATATCTGACCTAGATTCAGATCTGATTGGTGTCATGATACCTCAGACTCAGGATGCCTGAGAAGAAAAGGGTGCGACACAAATAGACGAGATGTCATTGCAAGATTCTCGGGAAATAAACTATGGAAGCAAGTTTCGAAACAAGAGTTCATCATTTAACAAAGGAAAGGACGAGGAGGTGGCTGATGAACTCAGCGACAATTCATTGAGATTTCAAAAGACGGATTTCCACACTTATGTGAACAAGGAGATAACATTTGTCAGACCAAATGATATAATGTGGTATGCTCGAGGAAAACATACACAGTTAAACATTGGTTGAAAGGCGCACCCAAAATATGGGCTTAGGTAGCACGATCAATGTTAGAATGGTGGTTCAACAACCAACGGTCTAAGAATGAAATATCGACCATTAACTTCAAAGCAATAGTGTTGCTAGAAGTTTAGGAGTCGCACATCATAGTTCGATTGTCGGTTTTCCGGTTAGAAACAACACGGGAACCAAGGAATGATCGGAGATGGCAGGAAGTATCACTTGTACCAAGAATGCATAAGAGGTGGTGAAATTCTCATGACATTATTGACATAAAAGATGGTAATACTACAAGGTAGATCATAACCTGAGCTAGATAGCAAGGAATCAAGGTACAACACAAAACATTAACAAGTTTGTGTTGGGGGAAGGCAAGAATGTTGCCGATGATAACACAAATCATCGAGGCAAGGATGGCATTTCTCATCATGAATCCGATTGATATCCTGGAAGAGCTCATAAGGTTGATGATGATCACGACACATTTGTCGAGAGGTTACACGAAGATGTAATCGAACAGCGATCACATCAAGTCAAAGGACGGATGAAGCGAAAGGTTATTGGAACTAAGGGTACGACACGAACTCGAAATCAAGCTTGATGTTCAAGGCGAAATGATATGACGAGGAAGATCGACGTAAGTTTAGCTCAACGTCGAAAGTTGTGCTCCGGGAAGGACCAGGTAGCACAGCTTAAAATTTAGCACGATAATGATATAGCCGATCGGGCTAGGAATGATGTGATCGGTACAAACTCATACTTATAGAAGCTATCGAAGAGTTGTTGAACCGTAGTGCAGACTCGGTTCAGTTATCGGTGTCTTTGAGTGTTTAGCCACTCGGAGCCCGTGAAAAATTGGAATCGGTGAGAATGTAGCACTTGATGAAGAACTCATAAGAAGTTATGCGGTTCCATGATAATCTCGAGATACCGGGGTAACACTCGACGTCGATCAAAGTAGGGTTTGGACTAGGGTATTGCTTTATGGAAGACAAGTGATCAAACTTGCACGAGAAATGGAATCAAGGAGAAACATGTTCGAACCACGTCCACGTATACAAGATGATCTTATAACAAGGGATAATTATTTTAAGAGAAGCTTCCATGATCAGGTATACATCATGTCCATGGGCATGAACACAGGGTTCAAGGTCGACTCCCACTTGTTCAACGCATAACTGTCATTCACCTCTCGTAATTCGAAAATGACATTAGTTGTTAAAGGTTTTTACCTAGTGCAATACCAGATAAGTATGACCCGTGAAACCTTTCGGGTTCACACAGATTAAGGAAGGCATAGGTTCAACCCATCGGGGCATCTTAGGAGTATACACCACACATTTCGAGAATAAATAACGCAAACTCGATAGTAGAGTATGCTTGAGAAGCAAAGGATACAATTTACCAAAGGCATTATGTATCCGAGGAAAGGCTCACAAGCTTATTGAATATGAAGGACGTTGTGAGATAAAATCCAACAAAGGATCTGGTGGTCCACAAGGGATCTGGCGTGAGCATCGGTACTCAACTAGAGGAAGAAGAATGCAAGGAGATCAGATTATAGAAACAACTGACTAACTCAATTGTCAAATGCAAAGGAATTATGATTTCCAAATCAAGGGATCAGAAGCAATGCTCTGATTAGGGATGGATAAGTTGAATAGCCTTAGGGTACAATCAACGACAATTGGATTGGTCGAGAACCAATTCCAGTTAAAAGAATGGCAGCTCAGCCGAAAAGGTAATTTATAAGGATCAATGATGATTGCGTGTATTCGCAAACATATTGAGTCAATAGACCCAAAATGATAATGACAAGGAATGTCAATAAGACTACGAGACTTATGGGATTAACCATAATGCGAGCAAGCAAGAATTTCAAGAGCCAAAGGCTCCAGAGGATTTTCGGAAGATCGAATAGTATTTTGAAGACTTTTGTGAAACTCATGAACAACTGGGGATGAGCGGATACTCGACAAGTGCGAGGATTTATTTGAAGGGGTATTCATGTGGCAAAGAACTGCTAGGCAGAGGCACAAAGTATTCTCGGAACAATAGAGAAACTTGGGTATCTTGTAATAACAAGATCAATGGGGGATGATTGTAAGAATGGCAAGTGTAAGTAGTTATCCATAAGGATTTATCGGTGGTCGGGAATAGCAAAAATAATGGGCACAAAGTCTCGAGAGAATATCAAAGAGTATCTCCGAAATCTTCTGGTGCAGTCAGTGATCATCTGGACTGAAGGGCCTCTCCGGGAAAAAGTATTTTCGAGAACCTAAAGTTAGATTTTAGTAAAAAATTCGTTTAACCCGAATAGAAGAGAGTTCAGAATCCCAGAGTAAAGGTCGAGGAGTAAAAGATCCTAATACCACCCAATGGCGATGTGGGCCCATGGGCCGCACAGCCATGTTAGTAAAACTTTTGTAAAGTCTAGACTCGACTTGACCAAGGAGTTGGAAGGGATTCCTACAGCAATGGGCTCGATACCAACTTGACGCCCCGATTCAATCGTACACTAATCATGCACGCAAATGTATACGATCAAGATCGAGGACTCACGGAAGATATCACAACACAACTCTAAAACATAAATAAGTCATACAAGCATCATAATACAAGCCGGGGCCTCGAGGGCTCGAATACAAGTGCTCGATCATAGACGAGTCAGCGGAAGCAACAATATCTGAGTACGACATAAGTTAAACAAGCTTGCCGTAAGAAGGCTAGCACAAACTGGGATCTGAGATCGAAGAGGCGCATGCCTCCTGCCTGTGATCCTCCTAAACTACTCACAGTCGTCGCCGGCGGGCTGCACGTAGTAGTAGGCACCTCCGAGGTAGTAGTCGTCATCGACGGTGGCGTCTGGCTCCTGGGCTCCATCGTCTGGTTGCAGCAATTGGGTAAAGAAAGGGGGAAAAGGGGGAACAAGGCAACTGTGAGTACTCATCCAAAGTACTCGCAAGCAAGGAGCTACACTACATATGCATGGATATATGTGTAAAGGGCCATATCGATGGACTGAATCGCAGAATGCCGAATAAGAGGGGATAGCTAATCACATGCCGAGGACTACTCTTCCGCAGCCTCCGCCTTGCAAAGATGTAGCGAGAGTAGATTGAAGTCCCGCAAGTAGCATCGCATAGCATAATCCTACCCGCGATCCCTCCTCGTAACCACGAGAGAGCGACCACCGGGTTGTATCTCGCACTTGGAAGGGTGTGTTTTATTAAGTATCCGGTTCTAGTTGTCATAAGGTCAAGGTACAACCGCAAGTCATCCTGCTATCAAGATCACGGCTATTCAATAGATTAACTTTCTGCAGGGTGCACCACATAACCCAACACGCTTGATCCCATTTGGCGGACACACTTTTACGGGTCATGCCCGCCGCGGAAGATCAACACGTCGCAGCCCCACCTAGGCACAACAGAGAGGCCAAGACGCCGGTCTAAACCTAAGCGCCACAGTGCAGGCCCATCGCCTTAGCACACCGGGCGCTATGAACGCGCCGGAAGCGTAACTAGCCCCTTAATACAAGAGCAGGCTTGCGTTCCAATCCAGCAGCGCCGCTTCGATCGTTGGCGTCACGAAGTGCCGGTGATACCACGGCGTCGAGTGCCCATATCTTTCCCACGTAGTTGGTTAGTGCGTATAGACCAAATGGCGGACTCGGATCAAATACCAAGAACTCGTTAAGCGTGTTAAGTATCCGCAAGCGCCGAACAGGGCCAGCCCACCTCTCCTAGGCGGTCTCAACCTGCCTGTCGCTCCGCCACAAAGATCCATCCAGAGGGCCGTCGGGACAAAGGTCCTTTCAGCCCCAATCCGTGAATCACTGCGGTGCTCCACAAGCCGACCGACTTTAGTCACCACATGTATCATGTATAAGTATAAGTATATACTCATGATCACCTCCCGAGTGATCACGGCCCGATAGTATAGCACATGAGACGGACAAGAATGTAGGGCCACAGATGGAATACTAGCATCCTATACTAAGCGGTAGGATAGCGGTAAAGGTAACAACAAATAGTAGTAAGGACAAAGCTATGCAGCGATAGGAGTAATGGCGAAAGCGAGAACATGCTACACTACTCTAATGCAAGCAGATAGAGAAGAATAGGCGATATCTGGTGATCAAAGGGGGCTTGCTGGTTGCTCACAGCAAGAGAGAGGGTCGTCAACTCCGTAGTCGTCTTGGGTAGCAATGGCGTCGGTCTCGATGTCTAAGCGGAAGAAGAGGGGAGAAACAATGAATACAATGCAAACAGATGCATAACGATGCAAGACAAGACAAGTAACGGTGCTAGGGGTGCCCTAACGCGGTATGAGGTGATACCGGTGAAGGGGGGAAGCATCCGGGAAAGTATTCCCGGTGTTTCGCGTTTTGAGCGGAAGGAGCCGAGGGGAAAGTTGCGAGTTCGAAAGGTTAGGGGTGTGGCGGACGAACGGGTTGCGTAACCGGAATCATCTCGTCGTTCTGAGCAACTTTCATGTTGAAAATAGTTTAATCCGAGTTACGGATTAAAAGATATGATTTTCTGAAGATTTCATTAATTTCTAGAATTTAATTAATTATTTAATTTAATTCAAAAATGGAATTATGACATCAGCATGATGTCATCTTGACGTCGGCGATCAACGAGGTTGACTGGGTCAATCGATGGTGGGACCGGTTGTCATTGTCTAAGACTAACTAATCGTGTTTAGTTAGTCTAACTAAAATGATTAGGTTTATTAACTATAATTAATTGGTTAACTAATCAGGATTAATTAAGTTAATTAATTCTTTAATTAATTAATTAATATTTTAATTATTTTAATTATTTATTTATTTACTTTTTTTAAAGCCCTTTTTTCGCTCGGGTGGGGCACCTTGTCATAGGGCCAATGGCCTTAGCGGGCATGGGCGTGCGGGTGTGGGCGTGACCATGAACAGGTGCTTGGGAGCACCCGAAGGACACTCGCCCAGGGCGAGACGAGGGCCGCCGGCAACCACGGCGGGCAATCAGCGCTGCCACCGGGCCACGGCGAAGCGGAGGCGAGGTGGTGTCAGCGACATCGAGAGGTGGCGCCGAGTGTGGCAAGGTGAGTCTGTGGTCGGCAAGACCGGGCTGGGCGTGGCCAGCGGAGGCGAGCAGAGGCGCGACCAACGGGTCGGGGCGGACGCGTCGTGGTCTCCGGGCGAGGCCGGCCGAGCGCAGGGGGCGCGTGTGATGGCCTGCGCAAGACGGACGCAGCCGGCGCCCAACATGGGCGAGATCATGGGACCATGGCGACTAGCGCGAAGCGCGAGGGAGAGGGAGGGAGCGAGGCGGGGCTCACTGGGGCCGTAGGGGGAATGGCAGCGGGCTCGACGGAGGTCGGGGAGGTCCGGCGAGGAGGGGGGTCAAGGCAGAGGAGCTCCGGTGAGGTTGCGTGGTCTCCTAGCGGCGACGGGCGACGACGTGGCTTGGGGAGGCCATCGGGGAGGAGGAGGTCGAGGACGGGGCATCAGGGCGTCGAGCGATGAGGAGGACGGCGAGGCGGTGAGGCAGGGGCGCTCTGGGTGGCGTCGGCGCGACGATGGCGGGACGGGCGCGGTTGCTCGATCTCGATCCAGAAGGGGATCGAGGAGAGTGGGGGTGCGTGGGGAGTGGGCAGTGGGTTAGGGTTTCGGTCGGGTGGGGGTTAAGGGAGTGTGTGGGGGAGCCGGCTGGGCCGTGGGGTGGGCCGGCCCGTTCGGGCGGCTGAGGCCAGCTGGGCCACTTGGCCCCGGGGGTCTGTTTTCTTTTCCTTTTCTTTTGTTTGCTTGTTTTCCTTTTCTTTCTCCTTTTCAATTTCTTTTCTGTTTATTTTTACCTTTGTTTTATAAATTATAAATCTAGCCCCTAATTTAGTACTAATACTTATGACACTGCCATAATTGATTTGGCACCCTATACAATTAGTTTATATTTGTTTAGTATTTAAAAGACATTTAAATATTAGTTTTACTGTAGTTTTTATTAAACTAGCGCTTTTAACTACTTTATAAAAAGATGTTTTCTCCATCATAATTACCTACGCATTATTTGTCACCTCTTGAACATTTTAGTTTTAAAGTTTGAAAACTTTTGATGTTTGCCTGATTTTGAATTTGATTTTGGATCGGTTTCGAGCTAACTCGGGATTAGCAACAGTAGTCAAGGTGACGTGGCCTGATTAGCAGAGGGTTACTGTAGCTTAATTATCCGGGTGTCACATTAGTTGAGTCAATCGACTTCAATCAGAGGAAGTTGTCCGCATCAACTTAGGATATCCCCTCGTTCTACGCCAGATTATACACACTCACCTTCGGGGCGAAAGTCTGTTTCAAAAAGTATTTGTACGCTAGAGTGGTTCCCAATATATTGGGAGGAAGGGGATTTCTTTTCAACCAGAGGAAGTTGTGCGCATCAATTTAGGATATCCCCTCGTTCTACGCCAGATTATACACACTCACCTTCGGGGCGAAAGTCTGTTTCAAAAAGTATTTGTACGCTAGAGTGGTTCCCAATATATTGGGAGGAAGGGGATTTTCTTTGGAATTGCCCAAAAATAACCTTTTGAGATTTAAAGGACTTACATGCATTAGTTATATATGTCTCATGCCCAAAGACGGCAATTCTTGGACTTACAATTTTTTTTGGCATTGATTAGAGATGCGTTATAATATGTTTCCCATTTTTTCTCGAGTTCGTAATGAATTATCGTTTCTCGTACCTTGCAGCGGCGCACGTTAAGCGTACGTGCACGAAACCAACCCGACTTCCATCGACAAGGTCAACCGGCTCCGATAGAGGAGCGGCTACAACGGCACGTCGGTGGCTCGTTCCAACCGTAGAAGTGGTCGTTCGGTGGTTTCAGAATCTTGATGTAATTTTTATTATGTTTGAAATGCTTTGTATTTCCGATGAACTTTTATCATAGATCTCATCATTTTCGCAAAAAAGGTATGAATTGGTAAAGAGTATGTTATATGCATAAGAAAATCACAGGGAGAGATCTTTGAGACCATCGGGGAGCCGGCCGGCCGGAGGCACTTGACCCTGGAAGCGCATGGCCATGTGACGCCGGCAGCTAGCTGCATGGCATGCTAAGGGCATCTCCAGCCGCGTCTCCAGGAAGGCTTCCCCAAGCGATTTTTTTTGCACCGGCGTCGAAAAAATGGCCCAGTCGCGCCCCCAGAAGCCCGATTTTTGCCGGCTTGGGCCGAAAACAGCGTCGGCGGACCCAGCCCGAACCCGGCGTTAGAGGCGCCTGGGCGCCGGGCGAAGCTGTTTTACGCGAAAAAGCGCGGGCGGTCGCGTCGGCGACTTCGGCGCCTCGTCTTCCCCAACGGCCTCGGTTCTGCGGGAATCAATAGCAAGGCTGCCGCCGGTCAGCCTTGCCATTGATTCCTCACGGCGACGCTTCACGGACGGCGCGCCGACGCTTCTCCTCGCGACGCAGCACACACGGGCGCGGCCCGGCTATAAAGCCGGCGGCCTCCACTCGCTGTGCCCACACCAGCCCTCGCCGCCGTCCAGCCCCTCTCTCCTGCTCTCCCGGCGCCGCCGCCAGCCCTCCTCTACCTCTCCGAGCCCGCCCAGCCCGCCGCGCCATGGCGTAACGCTTCCTTGAGACGAGGCGGCGCTAACGGCCGCCGCTCGCTTCGCGGCAGAGTCAGCTCTGTTCGGCGAACATCCGGCGCCGCCGGACATGCGCGCCAGGCCAACGGGGTGGAGACTCAGCGCCGGAGGAGTGCCCATTCCCCCGTTGCCCGACGCCGTGGCGAAGCCGAAGTACTTCGCCGAGGAGGTCGAGATCGTGCGCGCGTCCCTCACCGACGCCCAACTCTCCCTCCCAAAGACGCCGCCGACAACCATGCGGCTGGCGGCGATTCAGCGCCGCCAAGCAGCAGCGATTGGCGTCCACAGACGCGCGCCGGTGGTCGGCGGCAGCGAAACGAGGGCGCCACCTCGGTGGGCGTCCCGCCGCACACTCGAGGGCGTGCTCACGCACCGAGGGCGGCAACGACCGCCGTTAAGCGTACCCCGGCGCAGCACCGACGCGTCGAGCCATGGGCGCCAAGGAGGTTCGGGTCCTCCTCCTCCTCTTCCTCCTCCCGATCCTCATCGCACTCCTCCGGCACTTCGCCCTGCTGGGTCAAGGCGAACCAGCGGCGAGTCGCCGCTCGGCCGGCGCTTTCGCGCGCCGCATCGTCATCAACGAGGGCGGCCGGCGCGCCTCCTCCTCGTCGGCTCCTCCGCGCTTCGTCAAGCCAAAGACGGAGCCGGGGCTGGCGCCGGTGAAGGCGGAGTTCGACGACGACGACGCGGCCCTAGAATGGGCGCGCCAGGACTCCATTGCGATGGAGAAGGCGCGCGGAGAAGGTGAAGGAGCGCCAAGCGCCGCCTCGCGCCGCCGAGGAGCGCCGACGCGGCCGCGATGAAGACGGGGTCGTCGTCCTATGCGACAGCGACGACGACGACGATGCACCGCCGCCAGTCCGCCATGGCGTCGCCGGGTCCAGCAGGGGCGCCTGCGTCAAGGAGGAGAAGGCCGACGACGACGATGGCGGCGACGACTTCAGCCCCGTTCTTTTTTAGATTAGGTTAATGTAATGAAAATGCGCGAATTTCGCCAAAATTTGCCATGTTTAGCCGAAATTTAACTACTTTTAATCATAACTTCGCCGAACGGCCTTTTTTTTTTAATACGCGCCTGGGGGCAGCCCTGTGGGCCGACGGCTGGGGACCGATTCGCCTCCAGGGCTATTTTTTGTGCCGGCTCACCCCCAGGCGGCGCTTTTAAACGCCCCCTGGGGGGCCAACGGCTGGAGATGCCCTAAGCTTGAGTGTAGCTTAAAACCGTAACCGTGTGTCCCCTTATCTTCTACCGCCCCTGGCTAGCTAGCTTGAGTGGCGGAGTTGACCTTGCGGGCGCCCATTGGATATGCCATCATTTCACTCGTTTGTTGCCGTTGGGATTAATGTCTGTCTCTTTTGACAGTTGCACGCATCGATCTCTTCTTCCTCTTGTGTGTTTTTACGCCAACTTTTCCCACTATCCTGCAGATGGCCAAGCTGACACATCGACACATGCAAACGCGCGATTGATTGCTGGAGCAGGCACGTTAGCCTCTAGAGCTGCCGCCCTGCCGGCCCTAACAGTCACCTCTTTTCTTTCTTTTATCTCTGCGAGAGGGTACAGGACAGAGATGCACACATCACGGACGAGTACATCGTACTCATTCACACGTTAGTAGTACGTGACTACGTGTGTATCCAAGGGTAACTATCCGCTGTGCATGGGTATATATGGAACCTACTTAACGCGACGTGTGTGCTTAGACATGTGTGTTGATTGGATTACTCGTTGGACGCGCATGGATGTGGGCACCACAAACTCTGTCGATTTTGTTGGATGGACTAGAACGGACACCTATTCATCCCCTCCTTTTCCTTCTGAAATAATATTACCTTCGTTCGGAAATAACTGACGTTGTTTTAGTTCATCAATCACTTGTTTGTATTACCAATAACGAGTTTTGAGAAGCACCCAAGTAGTTAGCAAGCTCAGATTTTATCATATGAAGGTCGTTTAGGGGCATGTTTGGATTCTGCCCAAGTTTGCCCTGCCAATGCATGGGCGTGCCAAATAATTGGCAAAGTTTCGCCTGCCCACACCCCGCCAACCACTGGTGTAAAATTCCAAGCAAAAGTGAACTGAATGGCTGGGTGGCCCGGGCGTGCCAAATAATTGGCTTCCTTCTAAGCGGTTGCCGATGCCCTGGGTCAATGCCAAAAAATTGGTCGGGCATGCATCGGCTCCAATCCAAATAGACCCTTAGTTCTCATCGGCTTTAAATTGAGCAGCATACCCATTTTCATGATATATGTTTACAGATCCCCAAAGGAGTCAGAAAAAGGTTGGGGTTTTATAGATATAGAATTTCCTTACCACTCAGACAGTGAGGTTTAGGGGTTGTCAGCATGGTGGCGGCTTCCCTTTGCCATTGAGGGTTCCAGGCTCATCTTCACTATGTTGGAGCGCTCTCCAGTGCCAATGTGAGGCCTGCGAGATTTAATTGAGGTCAGGCTCTTCAAACTATGGCTCCTTGGCTGTAACTACTTCTTCTCTAGAGTGATGGCCCGACAGGACCATAACTTTGATGAATTCTGACCGACAATCAATAAAACTTGGGTTGGCTTAAGAGTTGGAGCGGCTTGCGCGCCATCACCTGTTCGAGAGGACCATTTGAAAGTTTTTTCATAAAAATAACTTTATTTATTTTTTATTGTTGCTTGTATTGGAGCTGAAGCTTCTATTTGATTTTGATTGATTAGAAGGGGAAAGTAATACTTTTACTCTATAAAGTTATTGGTCCAAAGAAATCACCAAATCAATGAAATATTCCTGTTTTAGCCGGATGTCCCTTGACCCGTGTACAATCATGCAATTAGCAAGCAGGGGCATACTTCTGTCTGTAGCCATTAAGGCAACATCAGCATAAACAAATCCTTAACCAATCTGTCACAACTCACATAATTTGCTGGTTAGATATAGTAATGTATGCCATATTAACGTGTGAATGACCAGATCAAGCATGCTGCGACGCGTTGCCGACTTCAACTAGTTGACTTGCTTCAGTTAGTTGATTAATGTATTTTGTGTGGGGCAGGCTGCTAATTTATTCTCCATTCATGTCAATTCCATCCATTTGGCAGAAACATGATTGCTGAGGAAATGACATGGTTTCATGCATGTATGACTTGTGAGAGTAGAGCAAGGGGTGAATCCCTTGATCCTAGCCTTGTATCTTGGGACAGGGCATTTAGCCTAGTTTTCCCCCTGAGCGATGCTTGCCAACATATTTACCCTTTTGGATGCTTGTTGAGGTGCATTTCCGAGCCATCGTCACTTGGACTTCTTACTCCGTTTCAAGTTAATTAAAGTTTTAGTTTTATTTTAAGTAAAATTTCTTTAAATTTGACAAAGTCCGCTTAAAATTATACTAACATATAAAACTCCAAATTAGTCTCATGAGATTCTATATAAAATATATTTTCATATTATGTGCATCTTTTTAAACGGAGTACTATGTGTATTTGATGTTTTAGATCTTAGCACAACATTTTTCATAAATTCAGTCAAACTTAAACTATTTTGACCCGAGACAAACCTAGAACTTCAATTAATTTGTAACACAGGAATATTTTCTACGCATCTCTGCGGTATATTATATCTTGTTTCCGCATCAGTGATTATATGTGTTTCTTGTGAACCAGAACTTCTTTGAGCAATAAACTAAATTGAACTCAAATGCAAATATGGACTTCACATGGAGAGAGAAAATACAAATTGTACTAGAAAACACACAAAGATAAAGCACCTACTAATTCGCCGCCGATTGCACGCCAGTCTACTCTGTTCATCCAAATATGTAGAGCCTAATTGAATTTTTTAGGCTGCATTTGACCATCCAAATATACAGTGTTTTCCTTGTTATGCAATGGTGCTTAATATCTATCACAGTCTATCTAACCAACCAACAATTTCTTAGAACTTTTTGTGACCATTCGGAATGCATTTCAAAAGGATGCAACCTTCGAAAATTGGTTTTGAATAACGAGCTCAAGTGAGTCTTTTTTTTCAAACATATGAAATAAATTTATTTGAAGTGTTAAAAAATTCTGAAAAATTAGCATGTAAATATAGATATGATCTATGCACCTACAATTTTTCATATAACATGTGTTTGTATATATGTGTGTAGGAAAAAAATGCGTGGAGTTGAAAATATCAAACAATACACCCACTCGAATTTGTTTTTATACATCTTACGTTGTAAAGTATTTGCTTTGAAAATACGAGCATGCCCCCCTCACTGCAACCTTTCCTTATTAAACTTTTTTTGAACACATTACAAACGTGGACGGTTACATACGCATATACACTCACCCCTATAAATGCACGCATCATAGACGTCTCTGTAGTCAACAAAAACATCTCTTCCCACTGAATGAACATCGTCGGAAAAGCTGAAATAAATTCAGAAAAATGCGAGCACCAGTGCTAAGTATAGGACTTGAATCCTGATGATTTGGTTTCACCACAAAGAACCTAACCATCTGAGAGACTCAGCTCGCACCTTCCCTTATTAAACTTGATCCCGCGCTTTACAACAGATAGGAATAAGCAAGCTGTCAACGTAAGGTTTTTGTCCGTGATTTTGGTGGCAGCGCTTAGTAGGAGTAGGATCTATACCGATCTCGCGCTGACCTTATTATTTCATCCGTTTTTGGATTATACCCTTGTTTTCATGCTGGCTCCTGATCCAACCACGTACTCGGGAGCACTTCAAAGCCCTTGACAGCAACGTGGGCCCCGCCAATGCTCCTGGCATTCTCCATTTGGCTCCCTTCCTTTGACTTTGCCATCCCAAAACGTCACTGATTAGTGACTAGCTAGGGAGAGTAATAGTTTAATTAACCTGTAACAACAGAGGAGAAATGCTCTGAAATGCAGCTAAGACGACTTCAAGGTGACGAGGAGATTGTACATCCTGTTGATAGATTGAGATATTGGAGAAGTAATTGTTGTATTGATCGGGGCCTCAAGGGCTGTTTATATAGATTACAAAGCTTGGGCTCCAAGACTAGACTAATAGAGATAGATTACAATACGAATAGACTTATACTCTAAGATCCCCATGCAGTCTCAATGTCGGGTGAAACAATGTTGAGGCTGGAGCGTATGTCGGTGAACGATGCGATCGAGTCCTTTGGTAAAAATGTCAGCAAATTGGGCACTTGTAGGAACATGAAGAACACGAACCTCACCAAGAGCCACCTTTTCACGAACAAAGTGAATGTCAATCTCAATGTGCTTTGTGCGACGATGTTGAACTGGATTGGAAGCCATGTAGACTGCAGAGATGTTATCACAGAGAAACAATGGTAGCACGTGGGAGCGGACGATGAAGTTCAACGAGAAGCTGCCGTAGCCACACCGCCTCGACCACAGCGTGAGCAACCGCCTATACTCAGCCTCGTGAAGACACAGAAACTGTTACCGCCTTTTAGAACACCAAGAAACAAGATTATCACCCAAATAAACGCAAAATCTGGATGTAGATCGTCGAGTATCTGGACAACTCATGCATCGCATCGAATAAACTGTCAAGCTTGTAGGTGAAGAAGAATTAATAAGGAGACCGTGATCAAGAGTGCCTTTTAAATAGCGGAGAATGCGTCGACATGAGCGGATGAGGAGCACGAGGATCATGCATAAAGAGACAAAGCTTGCTGAATGAATAGGAGATTTCGGGACGAGTAAGAGTGGCATATTGAAGAGCGCCAGTGATGCTACGATATAAAGTAGGATCATAAAGAGGATCACCATCAGCCGATAGTTTAGTACCAACGTCGGCTGGAGTACGAGAGGGTTGACAATCAGACATACCAAAACGAGAAAGCAAGTCCAAAATGTATGATCGTTGAGAAAGAAAGAGGGAAGATGTTGTGCGAGAAACATGAATACCTAGAAAATGATGAAGAGGACCAAGATCTGTCATGGAAAACTCCCGATTGAGAGAAGAGATGGTATGTTGAAGAAAAGAATCAGAACTAGCCGTGAGAATGATATCATCAACATAAAGCAAGAGGTAGGCAGTGTGAGTAGGAGACTGATAAACAAAGAGAGAAGAATCGGATTTGGAGGGAATAAAGCCTATGGTTTGAATAAAAGTAGAAAAGCATTAAAACCATGCACGAGGAGCTTGTTTAAGGCCATAAAGAGATTGGTGGAGGAGACAAACAAAATTTGGAGAGGAGGATTCTCAAAACCGGAGGGTTGCCGACAATAAACAGTTTCATTGAGAGTGCCATGAAGAAAAGCATTTTTAACATCAAGTTGATGAATAGGCCAAGAAGAGGAAACAACAAGACTAAGAACAACACAAATAGTGCTTGGTTTAACAACAGGAGAAAAGTCTCATCAAAGTCAATACCATGTTGTTGGGAGAAACCACGACACACCCAACGAGCTTTGTAACGAGCGAGAGTGCCATCGGAATGAAATTTATGACGAAAAACCCATTTGCCGAAAACAATGTTAACACCGAAGGTTTGGGAACAAGAGTCCATGTATTATTTTGTCAAGAGCTTCAAATTCATCATGCATAGCGGAAAGCCAGAGAGGGTCAAGAAGAGCTCGCTTATAACTGGTTGGAATAGGAGAGATGGTTGGGGTGGCGGTAAGATTGAGATGTTTGGTGGGGAGAAGAAATCCTCGTTTTCCACGGGTGCACATGACATGATCATTGGTGAGCGGTGGTATAAGAACGGCATTGGGTGGCAGGTGGGTTTTCGGTTGAAGAAGACGGTGAGGAAGAAGAATCGAGGTGGTGGGTGTCGAGGTGGTTGCCGTGGTAGGATGTGGTGAGGGAAAGACGACTGGGGTAGAGGATGCAGTTGCGGGAGAGGTGGGGGGCGGGGCAGGAGGGTGGCTGACGGTGGGCGATTCCGGCGGAGAGACAGAACAAGATTCCATGGCAGCAGAGATGACCGAAGGACGAACTAGGAAAGGGGTTTTGGTGGTGGCGGATTGTGGTGGAATTGGTTTTGTGGTTGTAGTGACAGAAAAAGGAAAAGTATTTTCATCGAATGTGACATGACGAGAGAATGATACGACCGAAGATGGATCGAAACAACGATATCCTTTGTGATCATCGAAAGACCAAGGTGAATGCAAGGTAGTGAGCGTGGTTCTAGTTTGTTGGAGGCGGTAGAGGCGATGTTGGGAAAGCATAGACAGCCAAAAACACGCAGAAAAGAATAGTCAGGGTGGGAGAGAAAAAGAGATTGGAAAGGCGAATAAAGAGGGCAAGTTTTAGTTGGTCGAATATTAAGAAGTAATGTGGCGGTGCGAAGGGCTTCAACCCAAAAACGGGAAGGAAGAGAAGCTTGTAAAAGCAATGTGCGAAGAACATCATTAATAGAGCGAAGACAGCGTTCAGCTTTACCATTTTGAGAAGATGTATAAGGGCATGAAAAACGAAGAAGGATGCCTTGAGAGAGAAAGAAGGTGCGGTTTTGGGTGTTATCAAATTCACGACCGTTATCACATTGAATAAATCGAATTGGCAAGCCAAAGTATGTGATTACATATTGTCGAAAGTTGAGAAAGATTGCAGGTACTTCAGATTTAGCGAAGAGGAAAGGTCCAAGTATAGTGAGAATAATCATCGAAGATCACAAGATAATATTTATAACCGAAACACTAGGGACCGGAGAGGTCCATAAATCACAGTGAAGTAACTCAAAAGGAAAAGTACTAATGGTAGTAGAGGTTCCAAAAGGTAATCTAACATGTTTGCCACATTGACATGCATTACAGAGAGAGGGATTATGAGGACTGCTAGAACTAGGGATACAAAATTCTTGGAATAAAGACGTCAAAGTGTTTTTGCTGGGGTGACCGAGACGACGATGCCATAGATCAACAGAGGCGAGCATGGCACGAGAGGTGGATGTGGGCGCGCCATGAAGAGGATAAACATCGCCCGTGCTATTGTATCGAGCGAGGACCGCCCCCGTTGTCAGATCCTTCACAGACAAACCAAAAGGGTCAAAGGCTAGGATAACTTTGTTGTTAATGCAAAATTGTCTAACAGAGATAAGATTTTTGATGATGGAAGGAACCACAAGAATATTGCGTAGAAGAAAATTGGCATGAGAGGAAGGGATGTAAGAGTGACCAAGGCATGAAACAGGGATGGTGGAGCCATCGCCAATGGTGATAGTTGAAAAGCGTAAGGAAAACAAGCTGACAATAAATTCATATTTGAAGACATATGCATTGATGCACCAGAATCGAAAATCCAATCCGCACTGCGTCGTTGAGGACAAAATTGTTCATGGCGTTGATGAAGGCGGCTTGGTCCCAAGCCGGCTGTTGGGGAGGAGCAGAGGGGCCAGGAACTTGCATGTTGACGTAGGGGATAACGGATGGGTAGTATGCGATTGGGGCCTGCATGTTGCCGTAGAAGGCCGGCATGGTGTTGTAGGGCGACGGTGGTCCTGGCGTGCTGGTAGGCGGAGTAGGAGTGGCGGTGTAGACGTGCGCCGGCGGCCTGGGTCCAAGGAGTCCCGGAGAGCCTGTGGCTGGGCGAAGACCAGGCTCCACGTGCCCTGTCGCAGGAGGAGCACCATACGGCGAGGGGCCGACCATGGCATCGACCAAGCCTGGACGAGGCCAGTCCAAGGATCATGCTGAGGAGGCCATGGCGACGGTGCTGGTGGCGCGGGAGCGGTGGATGACGAGGCTGGTGCAGGTCCGACAGGACGAGATGCAGGAGGCCGGTAGACGGGATTCTTGCCCTTGTAGTTGGGACTCGGGCGCCAGCCTGGTGGTGGTGTTGAGGCCGCGGCAACCACATCAGGAGTTGGAGGGGAAGGTGTTTGAGTAGTTGCAGAGGAGAAGGTGGGGGGTGGGGCACCGGCGGCGTGGAACTCGGCCATGGAGAAGAGGGGCTGAATCGGCCGGGGCGGCGGCGCAGGTGGCGGAGCCATATCAGGTGCGGAAAACCTAGGCGTCGGATACCATGATAGATTGAGATATTGGAGAAGTAATTGTTGTATTGATCGGGACCTCAAGGGCTGTTTATATAGATTACAAAGCTTAGGCTCTAAAACTAGACTAATAAAGATAGATTACAATACGAATAGACTTATACTTTAAGACCTGTCACCACATTCACATAGCTGTGCGGAACTCGTTAAATGATTCCGCGGGTTGAGTTGACGTATTTCATCCCTTCAAAAACATGTTCACGGCTGCTTCCTCCGTTCCCAAAACCTTAAAGCTTTAGGCTTGTCTTCCTAAGTCAAACATCCATTAAGCTAGACCAAATCTATTACTCCTTCCGATCCAAAATAAGTGTCATAGTTTTAAACTAGGGTTAGTTTAAAATTACGACACTTATTATGGATCTTGAAGGTAGTAAAAAATATACCAACATCTACAACATCAAATTAGTTTATTAACTATATACTTTCTCCGTCCCAAAATGTATAGTGTCAAATGTATAGCACACCAACTATTTTAAAGCGAAGAAAATACTAAGTAAATGGTTTCAAAGAACACGTACTTACGTGTTCAACACTGGAACGAGGCCAGTGCAGGAGGTCCAACTTGGTTAGGAACCAACTGGCCGGCAGCGTTAACTGCTGGAATTCAGTCACTAATTACCTTGAGATGAAGGCAAGCGTGTGCATGCCGTGTACACGCCTTGCTTGTCAACTGACCATGCTAAAGCTGCAGAATCCATGGCATAGCATATTCCCCCAGTTGCTGAGGCTTTCTAGCTACTCGGTAACTCGTCGACAAAGATAAGTTATGGCGCATGTCCATCGATCAAGGCTGGCAAGTTGCGTAGCCGATCATGCAGCTGATTGATTAATTCACCTCATTAACTTAATCATCCAGGACCAGGTAGTTAGCTAGACCATTCCTCAAGGTAAGTAAACAAGAGCAGGGCGAATGATCGATCCATCAGGAGTATACAGCTCGTCAGATAAATCTTATGATATGGTCTGAATTCTGGTTGGTGCGTAAATTGTTTAGAGAAATTGGTATACAAACTAGTAGTAGGCGTTTGTTGAGACTGCTGGTCTCAGCCCTGAGGTAGCCATTGCAACTGCTGGTTGATGGCTCCAAAGATCTGGGCAAAGAGTATTACTAGTATCTCTCCTCAACTATTGGTTATGATTAAACTTTATATAGATTTAGAAGAGAATGTGTTCGTCTTCTTTGTTTTTCATTTCTTGTTGGGCTTTTCTTCCTCTTTTCTGGTTTAATTTGAAGAGTTGACATTTAAAAAAAAAGGAAAAGAAAAGAGTGTTAGGAATGTGGGGAGCTGAGTGCCTAATCCTACCAGAACAACCCTGAACACTGTAGTCTAGTCATTGGAAACCACAAATATTGTTCTATAGTGTTCCCCAACTTTCCTTTCATGACTTGTCAACCTTGATTGTGGCCTAATTGTAGCACTCAAAAAAGAAAATTCAAGATGTAGCACTCTAGATTTATTTTATTTTGAGACCACAAAATATTGATGCATCAATCATCCAAGTACAGATTTATTCTCCAATTTATTTCCCCTTTTTTTATCTATATATAGAACAAGTTAATAATCATATCGACCCATAGATAGAGAGCCTACACCAAATACAGAGACACGGTGGATGCATTCACGCTCTGACTCTTAGAAAGTTCCTGAATACAGTAGTACACATCTTCTGAAAGAAACAGCCAAACATGAACTGAACTTCCATTCGGACTTGCTGATTAGAAAATCACTAGGCATGAAAACGACCAGCGGGTCTCGAAATTAAAGAAGAAGTCGCATGCTCCATGCAGCCTACTAAATTAGAGCCCACAGCTTGAAGCTTCAGAAGATTAGTACAGTATCATAAAGAAGCAATCAATCTTTGCCTCTTTCGCTGGACGGATCACGAGAAATGATCTCGTTGGATCTAATTGAAAACTTCAATGGACGATTTCATTTCATTGGGCCCGAATGTGTGTATGCTTGAGCTGACATGTGGTGCTGATCTGCATCTGCTGTCTGACGACGCTGCGTTGACAAGGAGGAATGAACTGTATCGCAGGTGCAGATTCATTGGTTGACACCATGCAAATAGTCAGAAGGGATTAGTCCAGACATGATGAACTGCACATCTCTGTCAAATCTCAGTGACCACATTTAAGTAAGGATTAAACTATTGAGGTTGCATGTACCAAGTCAGTCAGCAACTGCCCTGGGTAACTAAGTTAACCTTGTTTATCTGTCTATCAAAGTATATGATCACCTTCAAGTCCTAATCTGCCTACATGCAGAAAATTTCACTGATTAAAGAAAGCATTGATCAGTTCATCCTGTCATCACAGTATCTAGAAAAATAGATCACGCTGTCATGATCTGCAAAGTTTAACCAGTAACCGGTTAGCAAGAGGCTGCGCTGGTTTTCAGAAACTGGTTTTGGAGCCAATTGTCATTCTCAGAAAGCAGCCAATGACAAAAAATGAAAATATGGCAGGTAGGAAGTAAAATGTTGATCACGGAAGAGATTTATAGTTATAAGAAATGCAGCAAGCAACGAAGAATGGTTCCAGGGACTGCCTGTAATCTGTTTGAGCTTATTCCCGTTCGAGACACTTGGTTAATCAATCAATGTACATAAGATCGAACAAATTGGTGCGAAAACAGACAACAGAGATCCATAATAAAACTAAAAGTTATATCAAGGTTTCTCAAAGCTGTCATTTCGAACTTCAACTTTTACATCTCGATTTTTCACTATGTTTTTGGTGAATATATTGCCGAACACTAAACAAGTACAAACTTGATTAATCACAATGGTTTTGAAAAGCCGCATGAGCCACCTGTCACGTATTTGTAAATCAGTAACAAGTTATACCACATTTTTAAATTTGAACTATTTTGCACCATACTTTATTTTCAAGCTGATGTAACAAAGACAGCCCATACGTCAGGGTCACATGTTGTGGTAGTGAAAAGGCATGCCAAATAAAATAAAGTTATCAACAAAAAGAAATTGAGAAAGATAATCTCGTGGAGACATATCTAGCATTTCCTATCTAACATACTTTGGGTTCTCAAATAGTCGACCCACGCACACACGGGCGAACAAAGAGAGTAAAAACGGAAACACAGTTGTACTTCACGCGAAAGCACAACCGTGATTTTTACATGGTATGCTTCACGCATTTTCCCCCCTCATGAAACCTAGGAAAAACCAAAGCAAAATCTTAAAACCCAAAGAAAAACAAACACGTGCAAAAAGGAAAAAAAATGTGTTGCCGCAGGTGGGCCCAGGACATGGCACATGACGACGGTTGGGTGCACCACACGGCGCGCCTCAGCGGCCCCCCGGAAGCCCCTTGCGGGGGGTACCCACTGATTAGTTACTATCATATATCTGTAGTCGAGCTCTATGAGGTTTTTTTTTAGTTGCTATGAGGGCATTTTCTATTCTATACTGGTTTCACAAAATAGAACCCGAAATTGCACGGGAATCTAACTGAGATGGCCATTACCCTGATTTCTCTACTGGTTTCTTTTGGTTTTTATTTTCCTTTTTTTACTTTACTTTTTTTATTTTCTTACTTTTCCATTTTTTGTTTCATTTTTGTTTAATTATAAGTCTCATATTTTCAGTTTTTCTAACCCATGCACATTTCTTGAAAAGCCATGAACAATTTTTAAATGCATGAAAATTTTAAAATGGATGTAAATTATAAAACATTCATGAACATATAATAAAATATGTGAACATCTACCAAAATTACGAACACTTTTTAATTTTACTACTTCAAAAAAATACACTCACATTCTTAAAATATGCATAGTTTTTGTAATTCATGAGCAGCTTTTTGATTGGGATTTTAAAATAAGAATTTTATTAATATTATTTATTTATTAAATTTTCCGAGAAACTAAAAATTGACAAAATAATCGAAAATTAATATTCCACATGGAAAAAAATCAAAGGAAGAGATTTTTTTTACACCCTATATTGTAATGGGCTCGGTCCTATTAAGGCGTGGCACCCCCCCTCTGGGCCGGCTGATCTACACTTTCCTTTTTCTGTTTTTAACCCCCAAAAAAGTGCAATAGATATGATTCTAGTGTTAGCTATGGTAGCCAACTGGACAAGCCACCCCGATGTGATTAGTAAGATCCTTTTATTTTTTTTTCTTCTTTCTTCTTTTCTTTTCTTATCTTTTTGCCCTTAATTTTTTTCGTTCAAAATGCGTGAACTTTTTTTTATCAAAATGAGTGAACTTTTTTTATCAAAGTGAATGAACCTTTTAAAAAAAATCCGGTGAACTTTTCTTGAATTCGTCAATTTTTTTTTCAAAATTGATTAACTTTTTTTTGAATTAGTGAACTTTTTTGAAAAGTCCATGCACTCTTTTTTCAGATTTGATGAACTTTTTTCAAAATTAATGCACATTTTTTCAAAATTGATGACCTTTTTTCTATATTCGATGAAGTTATTTTTTCCAAATTTGATGAACTTTTTCCAAAATTGATGAACTTTTTCTAAATTTGTGAACTATTTTTAAAAAATTCATGTTTTTTTTAAATTGATGAGATTTTCTTGAGTGAGACATTTTTTAATAGAAACAAATGAACGGGGCGAACAAACGAACAAAACAAAAGAAACAAAACCTATTGATCGAAAGAAACAGGAACTACCATTTTTTTAAGAATTCTCGCCAGTCTTTATTTAAACCAACAAAATGTTTGTGGTTACAAGGTTCGGGTCGTGAGGCATGCCCAGCTAGACATGACGACCAACCGAAAGACTACTAGCAAACTTGGCGAGATCATGAGCCTCGAAATTAAAAATTCTACGTTCGAAAACAAAATTACAAGAAAGAAAAAGACTCTTCCGTTATGATATTTCATGTAGAATCGCTGCATGTGGTCCTCTGCTTCCGAAGTTGATGTCCCTGACTACTCCTTGACAATCATTTGCAATGCATAGCCTGTGAATGTTGAGATCTTCCGCCAGGGCCATTGCTTCTCTGCATGCATATACTTCAAGGATTGTAGGATCCCTGATGCCACGAAACACAACAGCCGATGAGCCAAGGATGCCGTGCCATCACTCCATAAGAACGTCTGTTGTCGGTAAAGAATGTCGCGCCTCCATAAGAACACTCGAACTTTGGACGGAACTTGCAGCTTCCAGATCGAGCTCCAAGCCTTCTCCTCGGCTGAGGTTTCTGAGGGGCCCGCTCGCCCTTCTAACCAACTTTCCTTTGTGCTGATTATCATTCGGTAGACTGAGCTAACCGAGAAAATACCTTTCTTATCCGGATACCACGCCCAAGAGTCAGGAACATCCCGCATGCATACAGGGATTTTAAGGATCTCGTCCGCATCAACTGGCAAAAATACACTCCTGACTAGATCTTCGTTCCAGGATGCCATAGCTGGAAGGAGTAACTCGTGCACCATGCGTGGGGGGTTAGCAACCAGTGATAAGATCGGTCGACGTGAGGCCTTCTTAGGTATCCAGTTATCAGACCATATGTTTGTACTCTGACCATTGCCAATTCTGCTAATGATCCCTTGCTTCATAATATCCCTTCCTTCCAAAATTTCTCTCCAAATTTGTGATGGTCTAGATCCCAGTTCTGCAGAGAGAATGGTTCCATTAGGAAAATAAGAGGCCTTCAAAATTCTAGCACTTAGGGAGGTTGGCTCCTGAAGAAGTCTCCATGCCTGTCGCGCCAATAAAGCCAAGTTAAAAAGCTCAAAATCTCTGAAGCCCAAACCTCCCAAATATTTAGGCCTAGTCATCACCTCCCAGGACACCCATGCTGGTTTTCGTTTGCCCTGTTTGCATCCCCACCAAAATTTTCGAATAATGGCATTTATGTTCTCACACAGCCCTCTGGGGAGTTTGACATGACATTGAAAATACTGGAATAGCCTGGGCGACGGACTTAATTAGCACATCCTTCCCTCTAGCTGATAGCAATTTGCCCATCCATCCTTTTACCTTCTCCCAAACTCTATCACTTAAATATTTGAAAGTTCCCTTCTTGGAGTGCCCTACATCCTTAGGCAAACCCAAATATTTTTTCACTCAACGATTCATTGGGCACATGAAGATGGCCTTTCACTGCAGTTCTTACTATCTTCGGGCACCCCTTACTGAAAAAGATAGAAGATTTCTCTCTGTTTATTCTCTGCCCCGATGCCGCACAGTAGGTCTCCAGTAGGTTTGATACCTCTTCAGCTCCATCAACACTTTCCCTGAAAAACAACAGGCTATCATCCACGAATAATAGGTGGTTTACTGACGGTGCCGTCGATGCCACCTTGACTCTGCCAAGTTGGGATGACTGATTTTATGATTTCAAAAGGCACGAAAGGCCCTCTGCTGCCAACAAGAAAAGATATGGAGAAATAGGATCTCCCTGCCGAATACCTCTGGAGGGTTTGAACTCCTCCAATTTCATGCCATTAAATAAAATTGAAAAAGAAACTGAGGATACCATGTTCATGATGATGAAGACCCATGGTGCTGCAAACCCCATTTTTTCCATAATGGCTTTGATATAACTCCACTCTACTCTGTCATAGGCCTTCATCATATCTAACTTCAATGCACAAAAATTGTTATTCTTTGACCGGTTTCTCTTCATAAAATGTAGAAACTCATAGGCTGAGATTATGTTGTCTGTGATGAGCCTCCCCGGAACAAAAGCCGATTGCTCCTCTGATATGATGTCAAGTAAGATCACTTTGAGACGGTTTGAAAGTACCTTCGACGCTATCTTATAGAAAACATTACAGAGGCTGATAGGTCGGAATTGAGTCAAAAGTGTTGGGTTAGCTACCTTTGGTATTAAAACCAGCAAAGTATCGTTTATGCATGCGGGGCTCTCTTCACCCCTTAATATACCAAGAACAACGTTGGTGACCGAGGCCCCGCAAATGTCCCAATGTCTCTAGAAGAAGTGGGCTAGGTACTCGTCCGGCCCGAGGGCCTTCGTGGGGAACATCTGGAAAAGTACAGTTTTAACTTCCTCTTCCTTGTATGGATCCATGAGAATTTCATTCATTTCATCTGTTACCTTTGCTGGCACATGTTGCGACACTTCTTCCATCCCCTGAACCCCTTCCGAGGTGTATAGATGCTGGTAGAACTGCATCGCCAATTGTTGCATCTCGGTTGGGTCATCCATGAGCTGGCCGTCCTGTCTATGTAGAGATTTAATCAAGTTTTTTCTGCGTCTCATCGATGCTCTAAGATGGAAAAAGTGTGTGTTCTTGTCGCCCGCCGATAGCCGATCCACCCGCGACCTCTGGCACCACATCAACTCCTCTCAGAGGTACAACTCAATTAGACGATTGTTGATCTTTACTTGGGCAGCACTAGGGCCGGTCCTGGCGTTGTCATTTCTCAGCCTGTCTAACTCTTTTTTCAAACTTCTGATCTCTCCCTGCACACTGCCGAAAGTGTGTTTGCTCCATTCTCCCAAGCTGCTAGCCAACGACGCTAACTTTGAATGAACTGCACTTGCCGACGGGTTTTGGCTAGTTGGATCCCATGCCGATCTCACGGCTTGCTTCAACTCTGCATGAGAGTCCCACATAACTTCATATCTGAAAAGTTTTTCTTTCCTTTGGTGCATAGCAGTGGATTCCAGCTTCAAGAGAATGGGCGAATGATCCGAGGTCACTGCCGTTAGGTGTTCCACCGCCGCACCTGGGAAACGTGTTAGGACCGGGTTTTTGGGATATTAATTTCCTAAAAATGGCCCTTGTGCTCACCAGCCCCAGGATTACTGTTAGCTGATGAGGCACAAAATTAATACAGGAATTCCAAGCAAATTACAAATATGTAGTACAAGACCATTCTGGCCTATGAGTACAATAAATGGGTTCTAGTGGCTGATGGCGGAAGCGGTTTGTGGTCTCTCAGCGTCTATGGGACTCCATTCCCCACAGGAATAGCTGACCTAGATAACTCCTATCTTCGCGAGACTGCTATCACCCATGCGTAGGTTCCGGGGCTGTCAGCGCAACGCTCCTCTCCATGCAAGAAATCTGGCCAAGACAATAGCCAGGGACAAGCCAGTGAGTACTTTTGAATGTACTCGCAAACATTATGAACACAGGTATAATATTCAAAAGATAATCATGCTCTAAGATATTCTATGATCACAACGTCAGTCACAAAATAAACTCCATGATGCACGCAAGCAAGTTATTTACATAACGCATGAATAATGCAATTAGAGAGTAGAAATAGAATGCCTCAGTCGGGCGTCTGTGCGACACCACATAAAGGGCTCATAAGTGAAATAAGTAACAGACGTGCCGCAGTCGGGCGTCTGTGCGACGCCACATAAAGGGCTTATAAAGTAAATACATAACAAGCATGCCACAGTCGGGCGTCTCAGCGACACCACATAAAGGGCTTATATAGTAAATAAATCACAAGCACGCCACAGTCGGGCGTCTCAGCGACACCACATAAAGGGCTTATATAGTAAATAAATAACAAGCACGCAACAGTCGGGCGTCTCAGCGACGCCACATAAAGGGCTTATAAAGTAAATCCATAACAAACATGCCACAGTCGGGCGTCTGTGCGACACCACAGAAAGGGCTTATAACAGTATAATCATAGTGAATATCCAGGAGGTAGAACCGTCCAGGGATACTCAATAAAGCAAATAATGAAACTGGTCAGTCCATAATAATAATCATAATCATCATATGTCATCGGTCATAATCAATGTTCTGACTTTGTAGTTTTTCCTCCGAAGACCGACACTAAGACCGACACTTGACCCATCCCAGACTGTAGTCCTTAACCATGGACACGGCTATTCGAATAGATGTTTAATCTCTGCAGAGGGTGTACTCTTTACCCACGAGTAACGGATTCCTTTAGTCCATCGGGACTAATTCCGTCTACGGCCTTTTAATTGAAAACACACCTAACCGCACACACCAGCCTAACTTACCGGTGTCTGGAATCACCCATGACACCCGTTAAGCGAAACTCTAAGTGGGGAGGCTACAACCTCGACTTAGCATGGGATCACAGAATTTATAACGCGCACAAACTAGGGGAGCTACCCCTTCGGCTCCAACCGAAAACACCCATGCCCCCAGACCAGGTGGCATGCCTACCGGATGCCTCCGGTAATTTCCACCATGGCCTCTCTGTATGATGTGTGCTAGGAAAGGGGTTGACAACTTACTGAACCGTACCCTACCTATGGCAGGGACAAGTGGTAGTACGAAACAAGTATGGGGGTTACTGGAACAAGACTCGATCTATGGTAGACTCAGGAGGTTTAAGTATTCCCTGCATGATTAGCATAACAATTTATATTTCTACCAACAGACAGGATCACCACTCGACATACCTCATCATGCCGTACCGGACACAACCGTCTCGACGGAGGACTGGGGACAAGCCCGTGTCTACCCAAGACAGAGGCTTTCCCGGATTCCTTCCGGTATGCATGAAAGGCATTTGATGGTGACTACTATCACAAACATATCCAACTCCAATAGCATGAAATCATCAATATGCACTCATGAGTAGGAACATATTATCACATGAAATAACGGATACTCCATGTCGAGGTGGTGTTGTAACCGTGTAAATAACACACAATATTATGCCAGGGTTTAGAATGCTTGCCTTCAAGTTGTGTAGGGGCAGGGTGCATCCTAATTTTTTTGAAAGTTTTCTTCTTCTTCAAACTCCTATTTTGAAAATATTCAAATTAACCCATAGTTTCAAAACAGTACAAAAAAGTTGTCTGAATTTTTTTCAAATAAATCTGAAAATAAACTAGGCAAAATTTGAGGAATGTAGGAAAAAGAATCAACTCATTTGGAGTTATATTTAAAAAGTTAGAGCCAGTCAAAGTTTAGTCAAATTTCTGGTTTTAAAATAAAATAGAAAAAGAAAAGAAAACGTTTTGAATAGATACACGTCGAAGGCGTACACTGGTGTTTACGCCTTCACTTATCCAGCATGGACGACGCGTGGGTCACTGACAGTGGGTCCATGGGGCCCACTGGTCAGGTTTGACCAGTCGACTCTCCCTCCTCTTCCTCTGCCAGAGCGGAGGCGGGACTCTGGCGATCGTCACCGGTGATTGGCGGCTCCTCGCGGGGCTCCGAGGGCGGGGACGGATCCGCCAGTCCAAGGCGGTCCTCCTGGTGGTCGCTAGGCAGGTGGGGACGGAGGGAGTCGCCGGCGGCGAGCTCTGCGGCGGAGGGCAGCTTCGGGTGAATTGGGGCTTCATGCCACGGTGGTTCCCGAGCGAGTTTGAGAGGTTGGGCAGCTCTGCACGGTCGAGGGGAGTCGGGTGGTGGTGTTGGATGGTCGGGGAGGGCCTGGTTGCGATGAACGACACCGGAGGGCGGCGGTGGCCGAGCTGGCCGGAGACGGGGAAGATGGCCTTCCCAGGTCGATTGCAGGCTAGGGAAGCACTAGGAGGATGGTGTGAGGTTGCCTGAGGGATTGGACGCGCTCGGGGGCTCCTTTTATAGACGGCCGAGGTCGGTTCCCGCGGCGGTCGGAGATAAGATCGGCGAACCACCTCGCTGTAGCTAGCAGGGCGACGTGGCGCTGGCCGGCGCATTCCGACGAACTCCGCACTGCTCACGGGGCGATCTGGCGCGCGCGGGTGGCTCGGGCGGTGTTGCCACGCCCCGGGCCTGCTGTGGCCGGCCTCTAGTGGCCACGACCGACCTGACAGCGGCGCTGTAGATCTCCAGGGGCGGCTCTACGGCGAGGGAGGGGTCGGGCGTGCAGGCTGTGCGAGGGGAGTGGCCAGAACGAGCGCGGGGAGGCGGCAGTGGGACGTGGCAGCTCGGCGCGCGCTTGCGTGCAAAACGCTGCTCTCTGCCGCGCCCAGAGCACGCACGGTGACCGCTCGATGAAATGCCCTGGTGAGCTAGGAGGCTTGGATGCAAACACAAATTAACAGGGCTAGGTTATCACTAGCTAGGGGATTAGTGGACATGATGGTTTGGTCAGGGGATCAAGTTCACAAAGCCAACTAAAAATCATGCCAAATCTGGCTATGCACACAAAGTGTTTGACAAAATGCTAGAGGCATCTAGGCAGTTCTTGGAGTGGCCAAAATCTCCAGATTGGGGTCTCTTTAGAAGATAAATAGGGTGGCAAGGTTAGTTTGTCAAAGACAGAAACTTGTTAGTGCAAATATTTGAGAAAACCAAATCTGGTCAGAAAGAAAAGGATATGGTTTCATGGACCAAAACTACTCCAATGGGTTCACTCTCCTGGACTTAAGGGTTTTGTAGGATAGGCTACAAGCAGGAAAAAGAATCATGGGTAACAGAGCAAAATAAAATGTGGTTGCTGTAGAAAATGCCAATTTGGTCCAGAGGGCAAAAGAGGTTTTGCAAGGTTTGCAAAATACCCTTTGAGGGTACCTTAGATGAACCACACCGTAAAGATGTGGAAGAATTTATTGACACCATCACTATGGGAGAAACCAGGAAGGTTTCCGATGCAAGAATCACTAGCATACATTTCCCTGTTTTACGCTACTTTGCCATATTTGCTAGTCGTTGCTTGATTGGTCGCGGAAACTGTGGAAACCTTAGTGTTCCTGATATTATCATTTTGTTCCATGGTTTATTACGCAATAACAGTGTTAGTATGGGCGTAATTATTGCTAAATAGTTAAGTTTGAACCGTACAAAGGGCCCCATCTTTGGAGGTATTTATGCTTCACACCTAGCTGCACATTTAAACATACCTATTAGACTTTACGAGAAAGAAGAAAAATTGTTGCCCAATGCTTATTTAGATTATAAGAGTATGCTAGCGCATGACTTTATTGTTAAGGGCCGGGAAGGGGAGCTTAAATACAAATTATTCTTTCATAAACATCACCCTGAGACTATTACCTTGCCTGCTCATTCCTTGTTTGATTTATCTGAAGGTCCTTATCTTGTTCCGTGGGCTGCCATTCAAGCCTACCGGAACCCTACACCAGCCTCGGAGCCGGAGCCACAATTTGAGCCTCCACGACAGTCTGATTACTTTTGGGATCCGGAGGTGGCTGCCAGCCAGTGGCAGTCAGAGTCCTCTTCATCACAGTACGACCCTAGCTACACCTACGGATATCCGCCAGGCCATCCCTGGCAATGAACCAACTTAGGCCAAAAGCCTAAGCTTGGGGGAGTAAGTATTTCCCACCGACATTACATTTATGTTCACACACTCATTGCTAGATGTCGGTGCTCATACTCTTTCACTGTAATATCCATGCTAGTTTATTTTATTTTTCTTGCTTTCTTCTTGTGTGTTTGTTAAACCTTAATAAAAAACCAAAAAAATAGTAATAGCTTTTAGTTAGTTTACTTTTCTTGCTGTAGTAATAATTAAAAAGAAAACCCAAAAATATTTCCTGTTCTTCTTTTGCTTGTTGGGAGCTTTCCCGTGTAAATATTTTTTATTTATTTTCTTTTCTTTGGGGGTCGATAGGAGAAGACCATAATTAAATTGTTGAAGTGGCTCTTATATGCATTATTGTTGATTTAACCGAGAGCCCATATTGCCTTGTCTTCTCCTGTTTATTGAATGCTCGCAGATTCCAACTTAGTCCAATGCACGTGCACTCTTATTATTATTTACATTGTTTGGTCGTGCAAGTGAAAGGCAATTATGATGATATATGATGGATTGACTGAGATGAGAAAAGCTGGTATGAACTCGACCTCTCTTGTTTTTTTTAAATATGACGAGTTCATCATTCCTGATTCAGCTTATTATGAATAAACATGTTTGCAATGACAATTAGAGATCCTAGTTGCTCGTGCCATGCTTGATTAGCTATGAGTTATAATGGTTTACCTTGCGTGCCAACATGCTATTTAAATGGTTGTGATGTGGTATGATGGGGTGGTATCCTCCTTTGAATGATTTAAGTGACTCGACTTGGCACATGTTCACACATGTAGTTGAAACAAATCAACATAGCCTTCATGATATTTTATGTTCATGGTGGATTATATCCTACTCGTGCTTGCACTCAATGTTTATTAATTTTAATGCATGTTCATGACTGTTGTCGCTCTCTAGTTGGTCGCTTCCCAGTCTTTTGCTAGCCTTCACTTGTACTAAGCGGGAATACTGCTTGTGGATCCAATCCCTTAAACCCCAAAGTAATTCCATATGAGTCCACTATACCTTCCTATATGCGGTATCTACCTGCCGTTCCAAGTAAATTTGTATGTGCCAAACTCTAAACCTTCAAATAAACATTCTATTTTGTATGCTCGAATAGCTCATGTATCAACTAGGGCTGCCCTTATCTTCCATGTTAGGCGGGTTATTCTCACGAGGAGTGGACTCCGCTCCTCATTCACGAGAAAATGGCTGGTCTCCGGGATGCCCAGTCCCATGCTTTATGCAAGCTAAATCAAAATAATTGCAAACAGAACTCCCCCTAGGACTGTTGCTAGTTGGTGACACTCATTATTTCGAGCTAGTCATGGATTGATGCTTGTTGGTGGAGGGGGAGTATAAACTTTACCATTCTGTTTGGGAACCGCCTATAATGTGTGTAGCATGGAAGATATCGCCATCTCTTAGTTGTTATGTTGACAATGAAAGTATACCTCTCAAAATATTATTTATCTCTATTTCAAAACCGAGCTCCAGCACCTCTACAAATCCATGCTTCCCTCTGTGAAGGGCCTATCTATTTACTTTTATGTTGAGTCATCACCCTCTTATTAAAAAGCACTAGCTAGAGAGTGCATCTGTCATTTGCATTCATTACCATTAATTTATATTGGGTATGACTATGACTGGATCTCTTTTACCATGAATTACAATGTCTAGTCAGTCCTTGATCTTTAAAGGTGCTCTGCATTTATGTTTTGCGGTCTCAGAAAGGGCTAGCGAGATACCATCTTGTTATATCATATTATGGTTGTTTTGAGAAAGTGTTGTCATCCGAGATTTATTATTATGACTCGCTAGTTGATTTTGCTATTGATATGAGTAAACATGAGACCTGAGAGTTATTGCGAATATGGTTAGTCATAATCTTTGCTAAAAACTTGAATGCCGGCTTTACATATTTACAACAACAAGAGCAAATAGAGTTTGTAAAAGTTTTTCTTTATCACTTTTAGTTTATCAACTGAATTGCTTGAGGACAAGAAAAGGTTTAAGCTTGGGGGAGTTGATACGTATCCGTCGTATCTACTTTTCCAAATACTTTTGCCCTTGTTTTGGACTCTAACTTGCTTGATTTGAATGGAACTAGCCCGGACTGACGCTGTTTTCAGCAGAATTGCCATGGTGTTATTTATGTGCAGAAACAAAAGTTCTCGGAATGACCTGAAACTCCATGGAACGTCTTTTTAGAAATAATAAAAATCCTTGCCAAAGTCAAGACCAGGGGGCCCACACCTATCCACGAGGGTGGGGCGCCTCAGGGCGCGCCCTACCTCGTGGGCCCCTCGAGCTCCTCCGACACCAACTCCAACTCTATATATTTGCTTTGGGAGAAAAAATCAAGGAGAAGAAATAATCGCGTTTTACGACACGGAGCCGCCGCCAAGCCCTAAAACCTCTCGGGAGGCTGATCTGAGTCCGCTCGGGCTCCGGAGAGGGGATTCGTCGCCGTCGTCATCATCAACCATCCTCCATCACCAATTTCATGATGCTCACCGCCGTGCGTGAGTAATTCCATTGTAGGCTTGCTGGACGGTGATGGGTTGGATGAGATCTATCATGTAATCGAGTTAGTTTTGTTAGGGTTTGATCCCTAGTATCCACTATGTTCTAAGATTGATGTTGCTATGACTTTGCTATGCTTAATGCTTGTCACTAGGGGCCGAGTGTCATGATTTCATATCTGAACCTATTATGTTTTCATGAATATATGTGTGTTCTTGATCCTATCTTGCAAGTCTATAGTCACCTACTATGTGTTATGATCCGGCAACCCCGAAGACAATAATCGGGACCACTCCCGGTGATGACCATAGTTTGAGGAGTTCATGTATTCACTATGTGCTAATGCACTAGTAGAAAACAGGGCTATGGTTCCGGGCCAATATTCACATTAGTCCCGGTTCAATCACGAACCGGGACTAATGTGAGCATTTATCCCGGTTCGTGCGGCTAAGGCATTAGTCCCGGTTCACCTATGCCCTTTAGTCCCGGTTTGTGCCTCAAACCGGGACTAAAGGGTGCGATGCCCATTAGTCCCGGTTCATGCCTCAAACCGGGACTAAAGATTAGACCTTTAGTCCCGGTTTGAGGCATGAACCGGGACTAATGGGGTTGAGACTTTTAGTCCCGGTTCGTGCCACGAACCGGTACTAAAGGTCCCATTTTCAAACTCTACCCCCCCTATGGATCACCTTTTCAGTTTTAAAAAAAATAAAAGAAAATGATGAAATGTCAAAAAAATAAAAGAAAATAAGTTTCCCATGTGATATGTGGTCTAGTTGTTGGGAAAATTTGCAAATGTGAATTTCGACTTTATTTGCAAAATCTCTCTGGAATTTGTAAATATGGGCATAACTTTTGCATACGAACTCGGATGAAAAAGTTTTTTATATGAAAAATCATCTACTCGAAAAATTACATCCAAATAGTTCTAATGCTTGATATAGGCCCTACGCACTTGTAGGATTAGTTGCTATCAATTTAATTGAGTTTGGTTTGCTTTTGTTTGAAGTTACTAAAAATTTCAGAATATTTCAGAAAATGATGAAGAGATTTTTGAGGGGCTCATCGAGCCGAAGCTCATGTCATTTTTGAGAGACTTTAGTACCAGGACTAAAGGCCCTTACCAACCGGGACAATAGGCCCTTTTTCTACTAGTGATGCTTTGTTCCGGTTCTCTATTAAAAGGAGGCCTTAATATCCCTTAGTTTCCATTAGGACCCCGCTGCCACGGGAGGGTAGGACAAAAGATGTCATGCAAGTTCTTTTCCATAAGCACGTATGACTATATTCGGAATACATGCCTACATTACATTGATGAATTGGAGCGAGTTCTGTGTCACCCTAGGTTATGACTGTTACATGATGAACCGCATCCGGCATAATTATCCATCACCGACCCAATGCCTACGAGCTTCTCCTATATTGGTTTTCGCTTATTTACTTTCCCGTTGCTATTGTTACAATCACTACAAAATACCAAAAATATTACTTTTGCTTCCGTTACCTTTTATTACCGTTACCACTACTATCATATTACTTTGCTACTAAATACTTTGCTGCAGATATTAAGTTATCCAGGTGTGGCTGAATTGACAACTCAGTTGCTAATACTTGAGAATATTCTTTGGCTCCCCTTGTGTCGAATCAATAAATTTGGGTTGAATACTCTACCCTCAAAAACTGTTGCGATCCCCTATACTTGTGGGTTATCACCTCCTGGCCTTCTGGTTACTGTTACGGCGTCTCGTCCCCCAGGCAGTGGTAGCTGGAGCACGCAAATTCTTGAAAATCAGCGCGGAAGGAGGGTGGACTCCATCCCCATGTTCCTTAAATTCGTGGCCCATCATGCCACAAACTTGGCACCAGTCAGGTAGGCGCTCTTATTTCACTGCAAAAATCTGCCGCTCTCCACCATGGATTAGAGACGTTGCTTTCTTCAAAGGATTGCGCACATCAAGTCTAATCCTAACTCGGTAGAAATTTCCCTCAAAGTCGAAGGATGATGGTTCCGAGTCCACAAACTCGCCCAACTGGGATGCCAACGCCTTTACCTTGTCGTGATATGCTATCGGCAAATCCATGATCCTCACCCAGATATCAAACTTGAACAACTCAATGGATGTGGGCATTGAGTAACCATCATATGAAACAATGATGACTGGGTTACCCCTGAAGTGCCACGTGTTGGGGAACGCAGTATTTAAAAAAAATTCCTACGATCACGCAAGATCTATCTAGGAGATGCATAGCAATGAGACGAGAGAGTGTGTCCACGTATCCTCATAGACTGAAAGCAGAAGCGTTTAGTAACATGGTTGATGTAGTCAAACGTCTTCACGATCCAACTGATCCAAGTACCGAACGTACGGCACCTCCGTGTTCAGCACACGTTCAGCACGATGACGTCCATCGATCTCTTGATCCAGTTGAGGACAAGGGAGAGTTCCATTAGCAGGACGGCATGGCAATGGTGATGATAAAGTTACCAGTGCAGGGCTTCGCCTAAGCACTACAACGATATGACTGAGGTGTTAAACCGTGGAGGGGGGCACTGCACATGGCTAAGAGAAGACTTGTTGTGCCTTTGGGGTGCCCCTCCCCCGTATATAAAGGGGCGCGCCAAGTGTGGAGAGTCCTACTAGGAATCCCTAGTCCTAGTAGGATTCCCCTTCCTTTTTCCTTTATGGAGTAGCAAAGGGGGAACGAGAGAAGGAGTAGGAGAGGGAAAGGGGGGCGCCCCCACCCCTTGTCCAATTCGGATTGGCAAGGGGGCGCGCGCCTCCTCCTATGGCTGGTCCTCTCTTCTCCACTAAGGCTCGTGTTGGCCCATTACCTTCCCCGGGGGGGGGGGGGGTTCCAGTAACCTCCCGGTACTTCGAAACTTATCCAAAACTTCCTGAAACCATTCTGGTGTCCGAATGTAACCTTACAATATATGAATCTTGACCTCTAGACCATTTCGAGACTCCTCGTCATGTCTGTGATCTCATCCGGGACTCCGAACAAACTTCGGTCATCAAATCACATAACTCATAATACAAATTATCATCGAACGTTAAGCGTGCGGACCCTACGGGTTCGAGAACTATGTAGACATGACCGAGACACATCTCCGGTCAATAACTAGTAGTGGAACCTAGATGCTCATATTGGTTCCTACATATTCTACGAAGATCTTTATCAGTCAAACCGCATAACAAGATACATTGTTCCCTTTGTCATCGGTATGTTACTTGCCCGAGATTCGATCGTCGGTATCATCATACCTAGTTCAATCTCGTTACAGGCAAGTCTCTTTACTCGTTCCATAATGCATTCCCACAACTAACTCATTATTAACATTGCTTGCAAGGCTTATAGTGATGTGCATTTCCGAGAGGGCCCAGAGATACCTCTCTGATACACGGAGTGACAAATCCTATTCTTGATCTATGCCAACCCAACAAACACCTTCAGAGACACCTGTAGAGCATCTTTATAATCACCTAGTTATGTTGTTATGTTTCATAGCACACAAGGTGTTCCTCCGGTATACGGGAGTTGCATAATCTCATAGTGAGAGGAACATGTATAGGTCATGAAGAAAGCAATAGCAATAAAACTAAATGATCATTATGCTAAGCTAACGGATGGGTCTTGTCCATCACATCATTCTCTAATGATGTGATCCCGTTCATCAAATGACAACACATGTCCATGGCTAGGAAACTTAACCATCTTTGATTAATGAGCTAGTCTAGTAGAGGCAAACTAGGGACACTCTATTTGTCTATGTATTCACACATGTACTAAGTTTCCGGTTAATAAAATTCTAGCATGGATAATAAACATTTATCATGATATAAGGAAATATACATAACAACTTTATTATTGCCTCTAGGGCATAATTCCTTCAGTCTCCCACTTGCACTAGAGTCAATAATCTAGATTACATAGTAATGATTCTAACACCCATGGAGTCTTGGTGCTGATCATGTTTTGCTCGTGGAAGAGGCTTAGTCAACGGGTCTGCAACATTAAAATATGTATGTATTTTGCAAACTTCTATGTCTCCCTCCTTGACTAGATCGCGGATGGAATTGAAGCATCTCTTGATGTGCTTGGTTCTCTTGTGAAATCTGGATTCCTTCTCCAAGGCTATTGCTCCAGTATTGTCACAAAATATTTTCATTGGACCCGATGCACTAGGTATTACACCTAGATCGGATATGAACTCCTTCATCCAGCCTCCTTCATTTGCTGCTTCCGAAGCAGCTATGTACTCCGCTTCGCACGTAGATCTCGCCACGACGCTCTTCTTGGAACTACACCAACTGAGAGCTCCACCATTCAATATAAATACGTATTTGGTTTGTGACTTAGAGTCATTCGGATCAGTGTCAAAGCTAGCATTGACGTAACCATTTATGACGAGCTCCTTGTCACCTCCATAAACGAGAAACATATCCTTAGCCCTTTTTAGGTATTTCAGGATGTTCTTGACCGCTGTCCAGTGATCCACTCCTGGATTACTTTGGTACCTCCCTGCTAAAATTATAGCAAGGCACACATCAGGTCTGGTACACAACATTGCATACATGATAGAACCTATGGCTGAGGCATCGGGAATGACTTTCATTTTCTCTCTATCTTCTACAGTGGTCGGGCATTGAGTCTAACTCAATTTCACACCTTGTAATATAGGCAAGAACCCTTTCTTTGACTGATCCATTTTGAACTTCTTCAAAACTTTATCAAGGTATGTGCTTTGTGAAAGTCCAATTAAGTGTCTTGATCTATCTCTATAGATCTTGATGCCCAATATATAAGCAGCTTCACCGAGGTCTTTCATTGAAAAATTCTTATTCAAGTATCCTTTTATGCTATCCAGAAATTATGTATTATTTCCAATCAACAATATGTCATCCACATATAATATTAGAAATGCTATAGAGCTCCCACTCACTTTCTTGTAAATACATGCTTCTCCAAAAGTCTATATAAAAGCACATGCTTTTATCACACTATCAAAGCATATATTCCAACTCCGAGAGGCTTGCACCAGTCCATAAATGGATCGCTGGAGCTTGCACACTTTGTTAGCACCTTTAGGATCGGCAGAACCTTCTGGTTGCATCATATACAACTCTTCCTTAAGACATCCATTAAGGAATGCATTTTTGACATCCATTTGCCAAATTTCATAATCATAAAATGTGGCAATTGCTAACATGATCCGAACAGACTTAAGCATCGCTACGGGTGAGAAGGTCTCATCGTAGTCAACTGCTTGAACTTGTTGAAAACCTTTCGCAACAAGTCGAGCTTTTTAGAAAGTAACATTACCATCAGCGTCAGTCTTCTTCTTGAAGATCCATTTATTCTCTATGGCTTCCTGATCATCGGGCAAGTCAACCAGAGTCCACACTTTGTTCTCATACATGGATCCCATCTCAGATTTCATGGCCTCAAGCCATTTTACGGAATCTGGGCTCATCATCGCTTCCTCATAGTTCGTAGGTTCATCATAGTGTCGGGGAAGCTGATCGTAACCCACGAACACCTATGGGATCAGCGGACCGAGTCCCTTTCGGTTCGGTGGGGGGCGGAGATTGCACGAAGAGCAGATCGAGGCGAAACACACGAGCAGTTTACCCAGCTTCGGAGCTCTCCGGAGAGATAATACTCCTACTGCTGCTTGTCTGATCGTATTGTGTTCTTGCTAGGGAGCACAGAGAGCTACAAAACCTAGCGCGAGTGTCTCTAGTTTCGAATGAGCTGAACCGAACCCTTTCTACGTCGCACATGGGCCTCCTTTTATATGCTCAAGGGGTCACCAACAGGTGGCAACGTAGACGAGGGCAAAAAGGGAAGAATAACTTGCGGTTGGTACAACTACTTTGTACAGTGTATTCTACCTAACTCTGACGGCAAGGGACAAAAGCATTAAATTCCCGTCCATGTCGCCTAAACAATTACAACAGGACCGTCGGGAGCGCCACCGCTTGCCACGATGGCATTCTTGTCGGCCCGCTTACGCTGCTCTCCGCTGGCTGCACAGCCTCTTGACACGCACGCCTGGAATGGTCCCATGGCGACACGTTGGTGGGTGAGCTGGAGCGGAGATGAAGAGAGCTGCTGCCGCTGCAAGCGCCTTGCCGCGCTAAATCCTTGTCGCGCCGGAAGCTTGTCGCTCATCGAGCCTTCCCGGCAAGCTCCTCTTGCCGGGGTCTTGTCTTCTGCGTGCTTTGAGTGGCCTTCCCGGCAAGCTCCTCTTGCCGGGGCCTTGTCTCCTTGGCTTAAATACTTTGTTCTTGAATGGCTCCAAAGGAACCATGGAGGACCTTGGCGATCACTAGGCAAGCCCTGCCGCGGATGCTGCAATCGCCTGCACGAAGTTCGGGATACTAGGGTACCCCTACTCTAGTACACCGACAGGAGCCCCCGGGCCTGGGCCACACACGGTGCCGAGCGCTGTTGGGCCAGGCCCAAAACAGTGTACGGGCACGCGTGGCCTAGATCACGCCGTAACTTGCTCCGGACCCACCACGTCCCCCACGAACAGCACGCGTCGAACGTGGCATCGTGGGAGAGATCGTGGGGCTTTCTTTATTGAAAAGCGGGCGTCCGCCCCTCTCCTCCTTATAAACAGGGGAAACAGGGCAGGTCGCCCACCTCGCCATTTGTTGTCCCATCTCAAAACCACCGCCTCCCCTTCTTCTCTAGTGCAAGAAGAGCAATGCTCGCCCCCATCGCCACCAGCGCCATCAACGCCGTCGGCCTCCTCGACCACCTCCGCCATGGCTCAAAGCCGACAAGGGAAGGGCGTGAAGTCGGCCGAGCGCAGCGGCTCAGCGACACTGCGAAAGGAGCGGTTGTCTCCCCCAGCTCGACGCGAAGGAGCTGAGGGAGGCTACTACCTCTTCGGTCGACGGAGACGCGATCCGCGCTGAGGGTACTCTCGGCCGCCGCATCGAGTTGGCTCCGGCGGTACCCTTCTTGGCGCTCTTATTCTATTGGGCTCGCCCGCCTTCTCTAATTCTTCGTGATATCATGAACACCTACGGGCTTCGCCTCCTTGATTTCACCCCCAATGCTGTCTCGACCATGGCAGTTTTCGCACACCTTTGCGAAAACTTTGTCGGAGTCCACCCAAACGTAGCCCTCTTCCGCCACTTCTTCATGCCCAGCGCCGAGAGAGGAGAGCCACTTGCGGAGGGATAGCTTGGATCTCCAGGATCGCAAGAAAGAAGCCTATCTGGAAGGAGAGCTCCGCAACAAGTGGGAGGAGTGGAGAGCCGATTGGTGTTGGATCGTTGAGGAGAACCCGCAGCCCTTCACTGCCCAGCGCCAAACTCCCATAGTGCGCGCAACGATTGGAGCAACTTGGCGCGGATGATGCTAGGTTGAAGATTGCTGTGACCGGATCTTGCGCCTCGGGCTTGCCGGACTCATCAGAGGCGCCGTTGGCGCAGATTTCTTCGCCGCCCGCGCTTCCCTTGCGGGAGAGGAGGAGACCTGCTTGGGAGTTCCGAATCGGCGGACATCATGAGGCTGCGCCGGGCCTCAACTGGAATTTCACCGTCTTGGAGTTGGACGCAATGCTCCTGGAGTTGTTCAAGCATGACCCGATCACCCCGAGTGGTTTAGGTTGCCGAGGGAGTCGTCCCATTGTGCAACAACTCTTCGCCGACCGCATCCGCGCCATGATGCCGTCGTCGCGATTCGCATGGGATCGTTCCAACTGGCAAGAGCTCGCGGACGACGTCGTCGACAGTTCTTCGATAGCTTGAAGAAGTGCCGATCCGCCTCGACGAGCGTAAGTGGCTCACCCGCGACACCACCGACGCCGAGATGCGCGCGCCGCCACCAGCTGGAGGAGGCGGCAGCACTGCTGCCACCGCAAATCGGGTTCACCGTGGAGGAGGCAGAGGCAGCAGGCGGCAATCCTTGCCGATCGAGAGGAGCTTGCCGGCGAGGAGGAGCAGGCCGAGCCCGGTTGAGCCGAGCGAGTCTCGCCGAGGGCGCCCTCCACACCTTCAAGTAGCTTGCCGCGAGCGGAGCCCACAGCTCCACCAAGAAGGCGTCTCCAAGGGCGGGAAGTGACGGGCGGCAGACGGGCTAACAGCCAGCTTGCGCCGTGCGACCTTGCTCCACCGCTGCAAGCACTCATGTTGCAGGAGCACCCCACACCGCTGTGACAACTGAGGCGGGATCCTCTCAGGCCACCGCTGCCACCCCCGCCAAGCGGTCAAGAGAACCTACCCCTCCGCCTCTTCGCACCGGAGGCGAGCCGGAATTTGATCTCTCCGCGCTCAGCTCCGACGAGGAAGAAGAGGAAGAGTAAGTTTCTATGCTGTGCTTGTATTTCTTCAATTTTGTTGCTTCGTCTTGTATCTGATTTGCTTCATTCTGAACTCTTTCCTTTTTCAGGACGTTGGCTCAGAGGGTGTCGAAGAGAGCCAAGACTCCGGTGGTCGTCATCGAGGACGATCCCCCCGTGGCAACGGGAGGCGCGTCTGAGACCCCCTTGCCGGACCCGGCAACCCTTCCTCAAAGCAGCCCCCAGCACAGCCCCCAGCGTAAGTATATGGTTAGTTCTTACTGTTAGGCGTGCATGGATGCTTCTTCTTTGTTGATATCTGACTGTTGGTTTGTTTAGGAGCAGAGCAGCCTCATCAGGAGTGCCCGGAAGCCGCTCCTGAAATTCCATCTGCTTCAACCACGCCGCCAAGGGAGAATTCCCCGGCAAGGGAGCGTTCTCCGGCAAAGGAGACTTCTTCGGCGAGGGGCAGCACCAGTGATCCTCCGGTTGTCAAGACCATGGCTTCAGATCCCATCGCAGGTAATCCCTTTGACCGAAAATTCCCCTTGGGCTCTTTTTCTTCTGTTTTTCTTTTCGAACATTTGCTTGACTGTTCTTTCTTTTTCTGATCGTCAGATCCATCTGCCGCAGAGCCGATGGAGACTGAGGTCGCCGGCGAGGAGGACGCGCGCGGCAACACTGACGACGTCGCCACCATGGAGGAAGAGGCTGGCGCCGATGGGTCCGCCGGCGAGGAGGCCGCCAAGGCTGCCGCCGCAAAGGCTGGCGAGGGGTCTGGCGATCGTACTGACGACCCTGAGGCCGCAGGAGCGCCAGGCGCTACGCCGACCGCCGATCCCTCCGCCACCGGTGCAGCGTCAGGCTCCGAAGAGCCCCAGCCCGGCGCCTATCTGAAGGCCGGCGACGGCGTCTTCATCAAGCTCCCCTGGGCGTCGAGCTCCAGGGCGCCGGTCGAAGGGGAGACCTTTGACGAAGAGCTGCTCGCCTCCGCTGGTTGACGCTGGTGGACGCGCCAAGAAGCAGCAGCGGCGAGTCTGAGGAGGAGCAGCTGCTGAAGAAGCTGCTGTCGCTCTACCGCGCCTGACAAGCCAAGTTGGAGTCCCGGGAAGCACTTGTCGCGAGGGCGGGAGCAGACATGGAGAAGCGCGCAGAAGAGCTCCGGGCGCCAACCAAGAAGCTCTCCGGGCGTGGCGTAAGAGCGGGAGCAACTCTCGAAGAGCGCAGCCTTCATTCTTGAGAAGGCTGAGGTCGAGGAGCAGCAACGGCTTGCTGCCGAGAAGCTATCTGCGCAAGAAGGCGAGTTGGCGCAGCGGAAGATCAATCTTGACAGCTTTGAGGAAGAGCTTGCCGCGCGCGAGCAATCAATTGGCGGAGCTCTCAAGGAAGCAAAAGATGCTGCCGCAGCTGCCGAGGCCGCCAAGAAAGAGTTGGAGACAAAGGTGACGCAGCTGGAGGCCAATCTCCAGAAGAGCGGCGAGGAGCTTGCTGCACTCAAGCACGAGCGCGAGAAGGACGCCTACACTCTTGGCGAGCTGCAGGGCCGTCTCGCCGATAGGAGCAAGGAGCTCAGCACCGCCAAAGACTCCAAAGCAGATCTCGAGCTGAAGCTGACCATCCTGATGGAGACTCTGGACGGTGCCAAGGAGCGGGAGGTGGGCCTGTTGGAGAAGATCAAGGCCAACGAGGAGCTGCTGGCGAGTGCTACTACCGCCCAGAGCACCTTCAGGGAGAACGTGGAGCTCTGGACTGAAGGTCTTGTGAACATTGCCGCCGCCATCGACAAGGAGCTGACGGAGCTTGGGATGGTGGATCTCGGGTATTCCTCCGACGAGCGCCTCCAACCCAGAGCCAAGCTCAGCTTGTTCCTCAAGGGCGTGGTGACGGCTTTCCAGCGACTTCGAGAAGAGATCCCGAAGCAGCTGGCCGAGGAATCGCGCCAAATCTGCGCGGGAGCTCTCCAGAAGGTGTTGATGAAGGTGGCCTTCCGCAATCCAGGCCTCAACCTCAACGGCGTCCTCAGATCCTTGCCGCCAGATGCCGATGTGGAGGCGCTCAAAGCCCTTATCGCACCCATTGTGGACAAGGTGGGCAAGATCAAGCGAGTTGATGGCGACCGCGTAGATTAGGCCGCCAATTCTATCTTTCCCTTGTCGCTGCGGATCATGTTTAGAACAATTTATTAGATCTGCGACAAGTTATTTTTGTAATATAACTCTATCTTAGGCAATGATTGCAATGTTATTTCCTTTACTTGATTCCTTCCTTTGTATGTTTGTGCCCTACGCTTTTAGGGAACTTGTCGGCGCGGGCACCTTTGCATGAAAGCGCTGAGTGCGAACGTCAGCAGCCTGCTGGCGGTGCTGCCTCCGACAAGCAACCTCGTCGCAACTAGTTGCAGCTCACTTAAGTTGTTGAGCGGACTCAAAACAAAGCAAGGGCGCGACTAGCTACGAGTTGGTTCCTCCGCGCACAGGTTTTCCATACAAAGTACTATCGTTCGAGGAAGATAACTTAAAAATTTAAAAACTGATTGCTCAAACTTTGGCAACTTAGCTTTTCTGTCATTTGCTTCCCGATAAGGTGAAACTTCCTCGAGCAATGCTTGGTCCATGGCATTATCCTCTCCTTCAGAAGAGAAAATAAAGTCATGGAGTCTAGTGGCTCGTTATTGCTTACCGGGTGTAGGTGCTGCACAAAGCGTCAGACAAAACATGCAACAAAATTATGAAAGCATGAAATTGACAAGTTGTGCGCAACACATGAGCTTTACTTATGCACGGGGTCTGCGCCCGGCTTTGTACAAAGGATTACATGCAACATCGGCAAGACTTGTACAAAAGGTGGTTGCCGGAACAGGTTCCGGCAACCGCGCCCTACGGGTAAAACTTACGAAGATGCTCAATGTTCCAGGAGTTGCTCACCGGAATGCCATCTTCGGTCTCAAGGCGGACAGCGCCAGGCCTAGTGACTTGTTTCACCCGATAAGGGCCTTCCCACTTGGCGTCCAACTTGTTGGAATTCTTGGCGGACTGGCGTGCGAAGAACAAGGTCGCCTTCCTTGAGACTTCGGCACTAACTTTGCGGCTATGGTAGCGACGCAAAGCTTGCTTTGTAACGAGCAGCTCGTCAGCTGACTGAAGACGGTCCTCCTCAAGGAGCAGCGCGTCATCTTGTCGCAGCTGCTCTTGCTCAAGCTCATCATAGCGAGTACTCGAGGTGACCCGTATCTGAGTTCCGTGGGAGAACTGCCTCGCTCCATAGACTAGAGCGAAAGGTGTCGGCGGTGGCTTGATTTGGCGTCGTCTGATCGACCAAAGAACCACCGCAGCTCCTCAATCCAGTTTCTTCCGCACTTGTGCAGCCTGTCGAAAGTTCTGGTCTTGAGCCCACGCAGCACTTCAAGATTTGCCCTCTCTCTTGACCGTTGCTTCTCGGATGAGCAATGAAGCAAAGCAGACCTTGGCGCCAAGATCTTGGACGTACTGCATGAAGGTGCGGCTCGTGAATTGTGTGCCGTTGTCGGTGATGATCTTGTTAGGAATTCCAAAGCGGCAAACAATTGACTGAAGAACTTGATCGCCGATTGTCTTGTCACCATCCTCACTTGCTTCCACTTCAGCCACTTTGTGAACTTGTCGATTGCAACGTACAAGTACTCAAAGCCCCGACAACTTGGGGAAAGGGGCCGAGGATGTCGAGCCCCGCACCAAAAATGGCCAGGATAAAGGGATTGTCCGAGAGCTTGAGCTGCTGGTGTATCTGCTTGGAATGGAACTGCACGCTTCACACTTGGTTACTTGTGTAGTTGCATCTGGAGGGCTGTCGGCGAAGAAACCTTGCGGAAAGCTTTGCGGCAAGTGCTCTTCGCCAATGTGGTGACCACATATGCCTCCGTGTATCTCTGCCAATAGCTTCATCCATCTTCCCGTGAATACACTTCAATTTCACACCGTTGAGTCTTCTTCATGCAGCGTGTTGTCGACAAACTGGTACATACTTGACTGCCGGGCTACTCTCTCCGCTTCTTCTTGCTCTTCGGGAAGTTCTCTTGTCTGAAGGAAATGGACAATCTGCTGTGCCCATGCTGGAGCTTGTGGCTCGACAACAAGGACTAAAGGCACATATGCTGCTGCGGGAACATCCGCTTCGACGGCAAGAACCTGCGGCTCGGCCGGAGCTTGATGTTCTCCGGCAAGCTTGCCGGAGCAAAACTTGTCGAGAGCGTCTGCTTCAACGAAACAAACCCTGGGGCTTGTCGGAGCAGACTGCTCCTCAACACTTTTGGAGTTGAACTTGGGGACCTTCGCGGCGGCGGCTTCGGGTAGCTCGGCCGGGAAGTAGTCGCCGGAAATCAACTTCCTCTTCTTGTTCTGTCCAGTTGATGGTGTTACAGTTGGTTGAGTTAGCTTGAGCACAAAGATCCCTAGTTCCACAGGTAACTTGAGTGCGGCGCACTTCGACAAGCCATCAGCAATATCATTCTGAGCTCTTGGAACATGTTCCATCTGCAGGCCGTCAAAGTGCTCTTCTAGCTTTCTCACTTCATCAACGTAGGCTTCCATCAACGGACTCTGATAATCTTTGTTTACTTGGCGGACGACAAGCTGCGAGTCACCCCTGACAATGAGCTTCTTGATCCCAAGGTCTACGGCAATTCTAAGACCGGCAAGCAAACCTTCATACTCTGCAGTATTGTTTGTCGCTTGCTCCTTGGGAAAGTGCATTTGGACTATGTACTTGAGGTGCTCTCCGGTGGGCGCGACAAGCAGCACGCCCGCACCGGCGCCTTGCAGCGAGAAGGCACCATCAAAGTACATCAGCCACTCTTTGCTTGCTTCCTTGACGGGGATGCTCGTCTCTGGAATTTCTTCATCCTGCGTTGGCGTCCATTCTGCTATAAACTCTGCCAATGCTCTGCTTTGGATAGTTGAAGTGATTTCAAACTTGAGGCCAAAGCTTGACAGTTCCAGTGCCCACTCGACAATCCTGCCTGTTGCTTCTGGATTTTGCAATATCCTCTTCAGGGGAAAGCGAGTGACGACTGTTATCTCATGTGCTTGGAAGTAATGGCGCAGCTTTCTCGAGGCGATGAGGAGGCCGAAAAGCAATTTCTGCACACCAGAGTACCTTGACCTAGCCCCCGGCAGAAGGGAACTGACAAAGTAAACTGGGCGCTGCACCATCCTTTTCTGCATCTTCTTGCAATCCTGCGCAGATCCGTCCTTGTCGGGACCAGAGCTTGTCGGTGGAGCTCCCTGCTTGTCGCTGGATGCATCTGCCTTGGTTGCCGGCTCATCGTCTGCCTCCCTTTCCGCTACTAACGCAGCACTAACCACTTGATTGGTTGTCGCTATATATAGCAGCAACTTCTCTTGTGGCCTAGGTGCGACAAGTATTGGAGTGGAGGACAGGTACCTCTTTAAGTCCTGCAGCGCAGCCTCCGCTTCGGGAGTCCATTTCATTGGACCTGCCTTTTTCAAAATCTTGAAAAATGGCAAAGGCGCTCAGCAGACCTAGAGATAAACCTCTTTGAGAGCAGCCACGCAACCAGCAAGTCTTCGTACATCCTTGGCGTGCTTTGGTGCTTCAATCTGCTCAATGGCCTTGATCTTGTCGGGATTGGCTTCAATTCCCGCTGAGAAGAAGAACCCGAGAAGCTTGCGGAAGGGACTCCGAACACGCACTTCTCGGGGTTGAGCTTGAGGTTGATCTTGCGCAGATTTGCAAAGGTCTCATCTAAATCTTGAACCAGAGTTGCCCTGTCTTTGCTTTTGACCACTATGTCATCCATGTAGGCTTCTACATTTCTGTGCATTTGCGGCTCAAAAGCGTCATGGACTACTCTTGCAAACGTTGAACCAGCATTCTTTAGCCCAAAAGGCATCCGTATAAAACAGTATGTGCCACATGGGGTGATGAATGCGGTTTTCTCCTCATCCTCTTCTGCCATGAAGATCTGATGATATCCTGAGTATGCATCAAGAAATGAAAGCAAATCACATCCAGCCGTGGAGTCAACAATCTGGTCGATGCGTGGCAAGGGAAATGGGTCTTTGGGACAAGCTTTATTAACATCTGTGAAGTCGATACAAAGTCTCCATTTCCCATTTGCCTTGCGTACAACTACAGGATTGGCCAACCACGTAGGATGGAGCACTCCTCTGACAAGGCCTGCTGCTTCCAACTTCTTGATCTCTTCTGCAATGAATTCTTGGCGCTCCACTGCCTGCTTCCTGACTTTCTGCTTGACGGGCCGCGCATGAGGACAGACAGCTAAGTGGTGCTCAATTACTTTCCTGGGAACACCGGGGATGTCAGACGGTTGCCATGCAAACACATCGACATTCGCCCGCAGGAAAGCAACGAGCGCGCCTTCCTATTTAGGGTCGAGAGTGGCAATCGATGGTGAAGGTACCATCGATGCCGTCCTCCTTGGCGGGCACCTTCTTGGTCTTCGGTGGAGCTGCCATCGTCTTCTTGCACTTGCCGGTGGAGCTCGATGGTGCGTCCTCGACGGTAGCGCAGCACTCCGAAGAGGTGCGCTTGCCGGAGTGGGCATCAGAGCTCTTGCCGGACTTGGTCTTCTTCTTCTTCCGAGAGCTTCAGCGGCAAGTGACTTGTTATCTGTTGCGGCTGCTGCCTCCCTCAGATTTTGTGTCGGCGCAGATAAGAGCATCCTTCTTGTCGCCATGAATAGAAATGACACTTATCGGGCCCGCATCTTGAGCAAGTTGTATGCATAATGAGAGGCTGCCATGAACTTGGCGGCGCTGGGACGCCAAGTATCCCATTATAAGGCAATGGAAAATCAGCAACGTCGAACGTGACCCTCTCAGTCCTGAAGTTGAGCTCGCTGCCAAATGTTACCGGCAACGTGATCTTCCCCTTCGGCTTGCTCCTTCCCGGATTGATTCCTTGGAAAGTACCAGTTTCTTCGAGCTCGCTATCAGGGATTTGAAGCTTCTGGAGCACCGCGGAGGAGATCAGGTTTAAGCCGTCCCCGCCGTCAACTAGCATCTTGGTGACTTTGAGGTTGCGGATAGTTGGTGAGACCAACATCGGCAAGCACCCGACCGCAGTTATGCGATCAGGGTGGTCCTCAATATCAAAGATGATAGGCATGTTGGACCATTTCAGAGGCTTGCGTGACTCTACGGATGGTTCTGCTGCATTAACTTCCCGCATCCACTGCTTGAGTTGGCGGTGTGAAGTATGCAGAGAAGCACCGCCGTCAACGCGGAGGACCTCTGTGGCTTTCTGAAACTCCTACTCATCGGTTTCGTCGTCTTCCATATCTTCATCGTCGTCGTCGTCTTCATCCTTGTCGCGCCGCGAGAGTCTGTCTCCTTGCCGCTGCTTGGCTTTGCCGCAAGGCCCTCCCGCCGGGTCGCTTCTTGCTAACTCCCCAAAGACCTTCTGGGCCTTCTCCTTGTCGCGCCGCTCGTACTCAGCCTTCGCTGTTCAACAAGCTGCTCGACCTTCTTGCAGCTCTGGAGGTCATGGCCCTTGGTGCGGTGGATCTTGCAAGATCTTGTTTCTTGGAGCTGTCACCTTGTCGGCGGCCGCCACAGTTGGCGATCGGTGCCAGCGGCAACCTCCTTGCGGAGCCACCAACTTTGGCTTTCTTGGCGGCACCACCGTTGCGGACTGCTCGACAACTAGTACCTCTTTGCTCTTCTTCTTTTCTGTTGTTCCGCCGCCGGCTCTTCTTCGCCGGGGCGGTCTCCTCACTATCAGATCCTGCTTCTGTATTCTCTCCTGGGAGTCTCCTCCCTTCCTCGGCACGTGCACACTTGTCGGCCAGGGCATACAGCTCATCGACGTCCTTGACTTTGCACATCGCCATTTCTTCCCTCATCCTGCGGTTCCGCGCGCTTTTGATGAAACGCGCTGATCATCATGGCGGGGTGAACATCTGGGATGTTGTAGTGCACACGGCTGAATCTCTGAATGAACTTGCGCAGGGACTCTCCTTCCTTCTGGGCAAGTAGATGCAGGTCGCTCTCTTGGCCATGAGGTTTGTGGCCGCCTGTGAAGGCGCCGACAAACTGATGGCATAGATCTGCCCAAGAGGATATGGAGCTGTCCGGCAAGTGCATGAGCCAAGATCTGACATTGGGCTTGAGTACCAGCGGGAAGTAGTTGGCGAGGATCTTGTCGTCTCGTCCCCCCGCAGCTTGCACCGCGATGGTGTAGATGCTGAGGAACTCCGACGGATGCGTCCTGCCATCGTACTTCTCTGGCACGTCTGGCTTGAAATTTTTCTTGCTGGGCCACTGGACTTGCCGCAGCTCACGAGTGAACGCAGGGCAACCTACCGCGTACGGCAAGTCACCTGGTTCCCCTGGCGCATGCATATCGACAGAAGGCCCAGCGCGCTGGTCGGATTGACGTCGCGCTTCTCTTCGGCGCTCGATGCGAGTTCGAGCGTCTTCTTGTTGCCATTCTTGAAGAACTTAGCGCTGATCACGGCGAGCTCGTGGATCCGATGACGCGGTGGAGTCGCTGTCGAGGTGGATCCGACGAGTTGGTGATCTTGGCCTTCTGGGTGGGGAGTGCATGGTGGTTGCACCCCCACAGGTTTCGTCGCCACCGGCTCGTGCCTTGTCGTCTTGCCGCGCAGCGATGTAGTTGGTTGCCGCGGGCGTCGCCGTTAGCAAAGCCGATGAGACTACGGATAGTGGCCCTCCATTCGTCAACCTTGTCGGCTGTTGGAGGGTAGTCTAGAGCGTTGAGCTCTGCCAAGGCTTCCGCTGGAGTGGTGGGAGGCAGTGGTGAGCGGTGCGAGGCGGATATGCTCGGACTTCTAACTATGTTAGAAGGAGCAGATCCCGCCGAGCGACCGTGCCTCGCTTCGTGCCGACATCTTTGGCGTGCGCTGGTCTTGAGGGCCTCGCGATCCTCCAGCTCGGTCTTGATCCAACGAGCGTATGGTACTATGAATACCATGGCGCTGTCGGTCCCGCGCCTCTGAGATGGGCGCGGTGCGTGTCTGGACGCCGAGGTTCAGCGGCCTTGTCCTTGGACTTGGCAGCGCCACGAGCTCCCTCGCCGGCGTCCGTTCTTCGCCGGCGTCTACCCGCCATCCGTTTGCTCGGTGGTGGCGAGATCGACGTGGACGGCTCCGCTGCCGCCGAAGCCTTCTTCTTCGGTGGCATGTCGATGAAGATGATGACGATGTTGCTCGTGTGAACGCCGGATCAGGTTCACACAGCCTCGACGCCCCCTACCTGGCGCGCCAAAGATGTCGGGGAAGCTGATCGTAACCCACGAACACCTATGGGATCAGCGGACCGAGTCCCTTTCGGTTCGGTGGGGGGCGGAGATTGCACGAAGAGCAGATCGAGGCGAAACACACGAGCAGTTTACCCAGCTTCGGAGCTCTCCGGAGAGATAATACTCCTACTGCTGCTTGTCTGATCGTATTGTGTTCTTGCTAGGGAGCACAGAGAGCTACAAAACCTAGCGCGAGTGTCTCTAGTTTCGAATGAGCTGAACCGAACCCTTTCTACGTCGCACATGGGCCTCCTTTTATATGCTCAAGGGGTCACCAACAGGTGGCAACATAGACGAGGGCAAAAAGGGAAGAATAACTTGCGGTTGGTACAGCTACTTTGTACAGTGTATTCTACCTAACTCTGACGGCAAGGGACAAAAGCATTAAATGCCCGTCCATGTCGCCTAAACAGTGCAACAGGGACCGTCAGGAGCGCCACCGCTTGCCACGATGGCATTCTTGCCAGCGCTGCTTACCGCTGCTCTCCGCTGGCTGCACAGCCTCTTGACACGCACGCCTGGAATGGTCCCATGGCGACACGTTGGTGGGTGAGCTGGAGCGGAGATGAAGAGAGGTTGCCTGCCGCGGCAAGCGCCTTGCCGCGGCTAAATCCTTGTCGCTCACCGAGCCTTCCCGGCAAGCTCCTCTTGCCGGGGTCTTGTCTTCTGCGTGCTTTGAGTGGCCTTCCCAGCAAGCTCCTCTTGCCGGGGCCTTGTCTCCTTGGCTTAAATACTTTGTTCTTGAATGGCTCCAAAGGAACCATGGAGGACCTTGGTGATCACTAGGCAAGCCCTGCCGCGGGATGTCAGAATCGCTCCCGTGCGAAGTTCGGGATACTAGGGTACCCCTACTCTAGTACACCGACACATAGTCTAGTAACATGACTTCCAGAACAGGATTACCGTACCGCTCTGGTGCGGATCGTGCTCTGGTTGACCTACGAGGTTTGGTAGTAACTTGATCTGAAGGTTCATGATCATCATCATTAGCTTCCTCACTAATTGGTGTAGGAATCACTGGAACTGATTTCTGTGATGAACTACTTTCCAATTTGGGAGAAGGTAGAATTACCTCATCAAGTTCTACTTTCCTCCCACTCACTTCTTTCGAGAGAAACTCCTTCTCTAGAAAGGATCCATTCTTAGCAACGAATATCTTGCCTTCGGATCTGTGATAGAAGGTGTACCCAATAGTCTCCTTTGGGTATCCTATGAAGACACATTTCTCTGATTTTGGGTTCGAGCTTATCAGGTTGAAGATTTTTCACATAAGCATCACAGCCCCAAACTTTAAGAAACGACAACTTAGGTTTCTTGCCAAACCACAATTCATATGGTGTCGTCTCAACAGATTTAGATGGTGCCCTATTTAACATGAATGCAACCGTCTCTAAAGCATAACCCCAAAATGATAGCGGTAAATCAGTAAGAGACATCATAGATCACACCATATCTAATAAAGTACGGTTACGATGTTCGGACACACCATTACGCTATGGTGTTCCAAGTGGCGTGAGTTGCGAAACTATTCCACATTGTTTCAAATGAAGACCAAACTCATAACTCAAATATTCACCTCCATGATCGTAGAAACTTTATTTTCTTGTTACGATGATTTTGCACTTCACTCTAAAATTCTTTGAACTTTTCAAATGTTTCAGACTTATGCTTCATGAAGTAGATATACCCATATCTGCTCAAATCATTTGTGAAGGTCAGAAAATAATGATGGATTTGAGTTCTTGAAGGGCAGCTTCGAAGGGCTCAAGGGATACGCTGTGGGCCGGATGACCAAGAGTCGTCGTGGCAAGATCTACATCGACAACGAAGGCTGGGGCCCTGAGGCCGACTCAATTGATTATGGGTACCGGGTCCCCTTTGGCGGAATCCACGTCTTCATCGGCCGGATTGGTGAGCCGGGCCCGGAGCCGGACAATTGCACCGACCTCGTCGAGACGGCTCAGCGTGCGAAACCCGCCCGAGTTCAACCTATCATGAAGCGTGCCTTCGTGGGCTGTGTTCACGGAGATTCACTTTCTGAAGGATCTAAAGATGGCGGAGAGACGGCCGTCCCATTGGATGACGATTCGTCCTCCGGTTCAACAGATTCTTTGTATCAGGTCCAAGAGGGCATGCTTGGGGGCTGTTCTGACGACTCTAGCATTCCGGATTTCTATGAGCCGCCGAGCTGGGCAGGAGTCTTCATGGCTGTTACTCAACCCGGTCAAAACTCGATGGCTGCAACAGCAATAACATCCGGGTCAGGAGCGGCCGGGGCAGGAGGCCCTATGCGCCGGCCGGCTCAGGTGCTGATGGATCTTATGGACAAGTTGACGGCCCTGTTAACCACCACGGTTATTCCTGCAAATCCATATGAACATAACGCGGAGGTGGCCAAGGTGCGTGAGGAGATAGCCCTAGCCAAGGAGGCCTTGGCGGCTGAGGACACCAGGTTAGCTACGGAGCGGGCGGCTTTGGACGCACGGGCGCAGCGACTCCAGTCAGAGGCTTTTCAGCTTAATATGAGTCTGAACGCATCCAATGAGGTCATGAGAAGGAGACATCAGAAAACCCAGTCCCGTCTGCCTCCGGTTTACGATCCTCGAAATCTTTTCACAAACCCCGGAGCTGGTCCCAGCAACCCGCCCGAAGCAAATCAGTTTATGACACCCGGAGCTTGAGGGCCGGTTCAGCCCCGAGAGACGGCACCTCCTCACGGGAGTATGGCCCCGCCCCGATATATACCAATACCACCGGGCCACTTCTCCAACCCCATGGAGAACTTGATAGTAGCATCGGCGCGTCTGGCGGCTCTTCCAGTGGACGGTGATACCCGACGGCGATGGAAACCCGAAGGGTCAGAGATCTTATTCAGACGGCCTTGGCACAGCAGGAGACCTATTCTTACAGCAGGGACATGATTCATTCGACTCCTCAGCCTTGGCTAGCACCTCGTCAAAACCGGAGCCCAAGTTACAGCAGGCATATGGAGTCAGAAGCTTTATCAAGCAACGCCCAGCGTCGTCACCAGCCCGGTGGCTATAACCCGGTACATGACCGATTGCGTTAGGAGGATGAACGGGCGTGTCGGTGTACTAGAGTAGGGGTACCCTAGTATCCCGAACTCGTGCACGGGCAGTCGCAAAGACCCAGCTGCAAGGCTTGCTGTGACCGCTAAGGTCCTCCGTGGTTCCTTTGGAGCCATTCAAGAACAAAGTATTTAAGCCAAGGAGACAAGGCCCGGCAAGAGGAGCTTGCCGGAAGGCCAACCAAGGCACCTAGAGACAAGGCCCGGCAAGAGGAGCTTGTGGAAGGCCCGTGAGCGACAAAGCCCGGGCGCGAAAGACAACGATCGCGACAAGGCGCTTGCCGCGCAGACTACCACTCTTTTTCCTCCGCTCCAAAGACATCCACCAACGTGTCGCCATGGGACCTTTCCAAAAGCGCGTGGCAAGACTCTGGCGACCAGCGAGCACAAGGGCAAGCAGCGCCGACAAGATGGCCATCGTGGGCGGTGGTGCCCTCGACGGTCCCTCGTTTGCCTTTGTTTGGGGCGTGAGACGGCATTTAATGCCTTTGTCCCCCGTCGCCGTGGTTAGGTATGATACATCGTCACGGTAGCTGTACCAACCGCTACTCTTTTTCCATTTCTACCCTTGTCTCGTTGCCACCGTCGGAGACCCCTTGAGCATATAAAAGGAGGCCCATGCGCAACATAGGAGGGGTTCAAAGGCTCGGCCGTAAACACTCACGCTAGGTCTCCTTAGCAGCTGGTGTGTATCAGAGCACTCAGCGCTCCCTAGCAAGAACTCAATATACTCGCACAAGCAGCGGTGAGGGTGTTATCTCTCCGGAGAGCTCGAAGCTGGGTAAACGCCGTGCTTCCGCCTCGATCTGCTCTTTGTGCGACCTCCGCCCCCCACCGAACCGAAAGGGGCTCGGTCCGCCGGTCCCATAGGTGTCATGGGTCCGATCAGCTTCCCCGACATCTTTGGCGCGCCAGGTAGGGGGCGTCGAGGCTGTGTGAACCTGATCCGGCGTTCACACGAGCAAGATCTTCATCGTCTTCATCGACATGCCACCGAAGAAGAAGGCTTCGGCGGCAGCGGAGCCGTCCACGTCGATCCCACCACCACCGGAGCAAATGGGTGGTGGGGTAGACACCGGCGGAAGAACGGGCGCCGGCGAGGGAGCTCATGATGCTGCCAAGTCCAAGGACAAGGCTGTGCAGACCTCGGCGTCCGTACACGCACCACGCCCATCTCAGGAGGCGCGGGACCGACAGCGTCATGGTATTCACAGTACCATACGCTCGTTGGATCAAGATCGAGTTGGTGGATCTCGGGGTGTTCAAGACCAGCGTGCACGCCAACACGCTGGCACACGAAGCGAAACATCGATGCGCTGGGCGGGATCTGCTCCTTCTAACATAGTTAGAAGTCGAGCATATCCGCTCCTCGCACCGTTCGCCGCTGCCACCCACCACTCCAGCAGAAGCTTTGGCGAGAGCTCAACTGCTCCTAGATTACCCTCCAACAGCCGACAAGGTCGATGAATGGAGGGCCGCCATCCAGAGTCTCATCGGCTTTGCCACCGGCGACACTCCGTGGCAGCCGAGTACATCGCTGCCGCGGCAGGACCGCCAAGCCACGAGCGGTGGCGGCAGAGACGGTGGGGTGCAACCACCATGCACTCTCACCCGAAGGACAAGATCGCCGACTTCGCGGATCCACCTCGGCAGCGACTCCACGCGTCGCCAGATCCACGAGCTCGTCGCGATCAGCGCCAAGTTCTTCACGAGCGACAGCAAGAAGACGCTCGAACTTCGCATTGGCGCCGAAGAAAGCGGCGTCAATCCGACCAGCGCGTTGGGCCCTCTGTCGACATGCATGCGCCCGAGGAACGAGCGACTTGCCGTATCGCGTAGGTTGCCCTGCGTTCACTCGTGAGCTGCGGCAAGTCGATGGGCCCAGCAAGAAGAATTTCAAGCCAGGCGTGCGAGAGAAGTACGGCGGCAAGGCGCATCCGTCGAGTTCCTCGGCATCTACACCATTGTGGTGCAAGCTGCGGGGCGAGGCGACAAGATTCTCGGCCAACTACTTCCCGCCGGTACTCAAGCCCAATGTCGAGATCTGGCTCATGCACTTGCGGACAACTCCATATCCTCTTGGGCAGATCTATGCCATCGGTTTGTCGGCGCCTTCACGGTGACCACAAGCCCCATGGCCAAGAGCGACCTTCATCTGCTACGCCGAAGGAAGGAGAGCCCTGCGCAAATACATTGAGAGATTCAGCGTGTCGGCACAACATTCCAGATGTCCACCCTGCGCGGTAATAAGCGCGTTCCATGAGCGTCGCGGAACCGCAGAGATCACGGGAGGAGATGGCGATGTGCAAGATCGAGAGGCGTCGATGAGCTATATGCCCTGGCCGACAAGTGCGCGTCTTTGAGAAGGAGAGACTCCCGGAGAGAATCTGAAGCGGCGAGGATCGATGGTGAGGGTCCGCCCGGCAAGGAAAAGCCGGTGGCGGAATAACAGGAAGAAGAAAGGCAAAGAGGTGCTAGTTGTTGAGCAGTCCGACAACGGAGGTGGCGTAAGAAAGCCAAAGTTGGTAGCTCCGGCAAGGAGGTTGCCGCTGGCACCAACTGCCCGGGCTGTGGCGATCGCCGACAAGCGGGACAGCTCAACAAGCGATATTGCAAGATCCACCGCACCAAGGGCCATGACCTCCAGAGCTGCAAGAAGGTTGAGCAGCTTGTCGAGCAGCAAAGGCTGAAATCTGACGGCGACAAGGAGAAGGCCAGGAAGGTCTTTGGAGGAGCCGACAAGCGCCTGGCGAGGGGGAGGGCCAGCGGCAAGGCCAAGCGGCAACAAGAGCAGACCTCCCAGCGCGCGACAAGGATGAAGATGGCGGCGGCGATGAAGACATGGATGATGGCGAGGCCGATGAGCAGGAGTTCGAGAAAGCCACGGAGGTCTTGTGCGTTGGCGGTGCTTCTGCATACTTCACACGCCAACTCAAGCGGTGGATGCGGGAAGTCAATGCGGCGAACCATCCATCGAGTCACGCAAGCCTCTGAAATGGTCCACCGCCTATCATCTTTGATATTGAGGACCACCCGATCGCATAACTGCGGTCGGTGCTTGCCGATGTTGGTTTCACCAACTATCCGCAACCTCAAGGTCACCAAGATGCTAGTTGGGCCAGGGGCGGCTTGAATCTGATCTCCTCGCGGTGCTCGAAGCTTGAGATCCCGATGGCGAGCTCGAAGAGACGGCACATTCAAGGAATCAATCCGGGAAGGAGCAAGCGAAGGAAAGATCAAGTTGCCGGTGACGTTTGGCAGCGAGTTGAACTTCGGGGCCGAGAGGTCACTTTTGGCGTTGCTGACTTCCCATTGCCTTATAATGGGATACTTGGCCGTCCGGCACTTTCGCCAAGTTCATGGCAGCCTCTCATTATGCATACAACATGCTCAAGATGCGGGCCGATAAGTGTCATCTCTGTCCCTGGCGACAAGAAGGATGCTCTTATCTGCGCCGACAAGATCTACGGGGAAGCGGCAGCCGCGGCGATCACAAGTCACTTGCGCTGAAGCTCCGGGGTGAAGAAGAAGACCAAGTCGGCAAAGCTCGATGCCCACTCCGGCAAGCGCACCTCTTGGTGCTGCGCTACCGTCGAGATGCACCATCGAGCTCCACCGGCAAGTGTAAGAAAGGCGATGGCAGCTCCACGAGAGACCAGAAGGTGTCGCCAAGGAGGGCGGCACTGGTGGTACCTTCACCATCGGTGCCACTCTCGACCCTAAATAGGAAGCGTGCTCGTTGCTTTCTGCGGGCGTCGTCGGCGTGTTTGCATGGCAACCGTCGACATCCCGGTGTTCCCGGAAAGTAATTGAGCACCATCTTGCCGTCTGTCCTCACCGCGGCCCGTCAAGCGAAAAGTCGAGAAGCGGCGGTGGGCGCCAAGAGTTCATCGCGAAGAAATCAAGAAGTTGGAAGCAGCAGGCCTTGTCGGAGGTTGCTCCATCCTACATGGTTGGCCAATCCTGTAGTGCGTGCGCAAAGGCAAGCGGAAATGGAGGCTTTGTATCGACTTTACCGATGTTAATAAAGCTTGTCCCAAAGACCCATTTCCCTTGCCGCGCATCGATCAGATTATTGACTCCACGGCGGATGTGATTTGCTTTCATTTCTTGATGCATACTCGAGTACCATCAGATCTTCATGGCGAGAAGAGGATGAGGAAAACCATTCATCACTCCATGTGGCACATCTTGTTTTGTCACGGATGCCTTCGGTTTAAAGAATGCTGGTTCAACATTTGCAAGAGTAGTCCATGGCGCTTTTGAGCCGCAAATGCACGAAATGTGGAAGCCTACATGGATGACATAGTGGTCAAGAGCAAGGACAAGGCCACTCGATTCAAGATTTAGATGAAACCTTTGCAAATCTGCGCAAGATCAACCTCAAGCTCAACCCCGAGAAGTGCGTGTTTGGAGTCCCCTCGGCAAGCTTCTCGGGTTCTTCGTCTCTCGGCGGGAATTGAAGCCAATCCCGACAAGATCAAGGCCATTGAGCAGATTGAAGCACCAAAGCGCGTCAAGGATGTCGAAGGCTTGCGGTTGCGTAGCTGCTCTCGGCGAGTTTATCTCTAGATCTGCTGGCCGCCTGCCATTTTCAAAATATTGAAAAAGCAGGTCAATGAAATGGACTCGAGCGGAGGCTGCGCTGCAGGACTTAAAGAGATACCTGTCCTCCACTCCAATACTTATCGCACCTAGGCCACAAGAGAAGTTGCTGCTATATATAGCGGCAACCAATCAAGTGGTTAGTGCTGCGTTAGTAGCAGAGAGGGAGGCGGATGATGAGCTAGCAACCACGGCGGATGCATCCAGCGACAAGCAAGGGACTTCACCGGCAAGCTCTGGTCCCGACAAGGATGGATCTGCTTGCAGGCGTATGAGAAGATCTGAGAAAAGAATGGTGCAGCGCCAGTTTACTTTATTAGTTCCCTTGCGGGGGCTAGATCAAGGTACTACGGTGTGCGAGAAATTGCTTTTCGGCCTTCTCATGGCCTCGAGAAAGCTGCGCCATTACTTCCAAGCACATGAGATCACGATCGTCACTCGCTTTCCGCTGAAGAGGATCTTGCAAAATCCGAGGCAACAAGCAGGATTGTCAGTGGGCATTGGAACTGTCAAGCTTTGGCCTCAAGTTTGAGAGCACTCAACTATCCAAAGCGAGCATTGGCAGAATTCATAGCAGAATGGACGCCAACACGGATGAAGAAATTCGAGAAGCGAGCATCCCGTCAAGGAAGCAAGCAAAGAGTGGCTGATGTACTTTGATGGTGCCTTCTCGCTGCAAAGGCGCCCGTCTTTGGCGTGCTGCTTGTCGCATCCACGGAGAGCACCTCAAGTACATAGTCGGATGCACTTTCCCAAGGAGCAAGCAACAAACAATCTTGCGAGTATGAAGGTTTGCTTGCGGTCTCGAGATCATGATGAACCTTGGGATCAAGAAGCTCATTATCGGGGGTGACTCGCAGCTTGTCGTCCGCCAAGTGAACATGGATTATCAGAGTCCGTTGATGGAAGCTTACGTTGATGAAGTGAGAAAGTTAGAAGAGCACTTTGACGGCCTCTGAGATGGAATATGTTCCAAGAGCTCGAGCGGCATTGCTGATGGCCTCTCGAAGTCGCCGCACTCAAGTTACACAATGGAACCAGGGATTTTGTGCTCAAGCTGACTCAACCGGTATAACGCCATCAACTGGACAGAACAAGAAGAGGAAGTTGATTTCGGTGACTATTTTCCGGCGAGCTTCCGAAGCCGCCGCCAAGAAGGTCCCAAGATCAACACCAAGAATCTTTGAGGCGAGCTCCGCTCCGACAAGCCCTAGGGTTTGTTTCGTTGAAGCGACGCTCCCGACAAGTTTTGCTCGGCAAGCTTGCGGGGAACGTCAACTCGGCTGAACCGCAAGTTCTCGCCGTGAAGCGATGTTCCGCGGCAGCGAATATGCCTTTAGTCCTTGTTGTCGAGCAGCAAGCTCCGGCATGGGCACAAGATTGTCCATTTCCTTGAGACGGAGAACTTCCGAAGAGCAAGAAGAAGCGGAAAGAGTAGCCCGGCAGTCAAGTATGTACCAGTTTGTCGATAACACACTTTATGAAGAAGACTCAACGGTGTGAAATTGAAGTGTATTCACCGGGAAGATGGACCGAAGCTGTTGGCGAGATACATGGAGGCATATGTGGTCACCACATTGGCGCAAAAGCACTTCTTAGCAAGGTTTCTTTTGGCCGACAGCCCTCCGGGATGCAAGCTGCACAAGTAACCAAGTGTGAAGCGTGCGAGTTCCATTCAGCGAGATACACCAGCCAGCTCAAGCTCTCGAGACGATCCCTTTATCCTGGCCATTTTGATGCGGGGCTCGACATCCTCGGCCCCTTTCCCGAGCTGTAGGGGCTTTGAGTACTTGTACATTGCAATCGACAAGTTCACAAAGTGGCGGAAGTGGAAGCGATGAGGAAGGTGACAGCGGTCGGCGATCAAGTTCTTGGTCAATTGTTTGCCGTGTCGGGATTCCTAACAGGATTATCACCGACAACGGCACACAATCCTGAGCCGCACCTTCATGCGATCGTCCAAGATCTTGGCGCCAAGGTCTGCTTACCTTTGCTCATCCGAGAAGTAACGGTCAGCGGAGAGGCAAATGCTGAAGTGCTGCGGGCTCAAGACCAGGACTTTCGACGAGGCTGCACAAGTCGGAAGAAAGCTGGATTGAGGAGCTGCGGTGGTTCTTTGGTCGTCGGGACAACGCCGTCGAGCCAGCGGCGGACACCTTCGCTCTAGTCTATGGAGCAGAGGTAGTTCTCCCCACGGAACTCGTATACGGATCACCTCGTGTGCTCGCTTATGATGAGCTCGAGCAAGAGCAGCTGCAACAAGATGACGCACTGCTCCTTGAGGAGGACCGTCTTCAGGCCGCAACCACCTTTTGTACAAGTCTTGCCGATGTTGCATGTAATCCTTTGTACAAAGCCGGGCGCAGACCCCGTGCATAAGTAAAGCTCATGTGCTTCGCGCATCTTGTCAATTTTGTGCTTTCATCATTATTTTGCATGCATTATCTGACACTTTGTGCAGCACCTACCCCCGGTAAGCAATAACGAGCCGCAAGGCTCCGTAACTTTATTTTCTCTTCTTTCTATTTCTCAAAGAAAGGAAGGTTCCCTCGCCCACAAGTTAGCCGGGGAGGAGAAGATAACGGTGTGGGCCACCAAGCGTCGCTCGAAGAAGTTTGGCCTTACCGGGAAGCAAACGACAGAAAAGCTAAGTAGCTAAAATTTGAGCAATCAGCTTTTAAATTTTCAAGTTATCTTCCTCGAATGACCGTACTTTGTATGGAAAACCTGTGCGCGGAGGAACCAACTCGTAGCTAGTTGCGCCCTTACTTTGTTTCGAGTCCGCTCAACAATTTAAGTGAGCTGCGACTAGTTGCGACAAGGTTTCTTATCGGTTCTTGACACCGCCCGATGAGGCTCTTGACGTCCCTTTTCAGCTTTCATGACTCGGTGCCCGCACCGACAAGTTCCCTAAAAGCGTTGGGCAAAAACATACAAAGGAGGAATCAAGTAAAAAAATAACATTGCAATCACTGCCGAGATAGAGTTATATTACAAGATAGCTTGTGCAGCTCTAATAGATTGTTCTCCTAACATGACCAGCGGCGACAAGGAAAAGATAAAATTGGCGGCCTAATCTACGTGGTCGCCATCAACCCTCTTGATCCCGCTCACCCTGTCCACGATGGGTGCGACAAGGGCCTTGAGCGCTTCCACATCAGCATCCGGCAGCAAGGACTTGAGGACGTTGGTGAAACTGAGGCCAGGATTGCGGAAGGCCACCTTCATCAGCACCTTTTGGAGAGCTCCCGCGCAGATCTGGCGCGACTCCTTGGCCAGCTGCTTTGGGATCTCTTCCCGGAGTCGCTGAAGTGCCGTCACCACGCCTTTGAAGAACAAACTGAGCTTGGCGCTGGGTTGGAGGTGCTTGTCGGAGGGATACCCATTTGGAGCCAGTTCCGAGGCGGCAGCTGGGAGTACCTTCGTGCGCGGATGCGCTCGCGTCTTCGTCGACCAGAAGAGGTAGTAGTACTCCCTCAGCTCCCTCGCGGCGAGCTGAGGGGGGAAGATGGCCCGCTCCTTTCGCAGCACCGCAAGCCGCTACGCCTCGGCCGACTTCACGGCCTTCCCCTTGTCGGTTTTCGGAGCCATGGCAGAGGTGGTGGAGGAGATCGTGGCGTTGGTGGTGCTGAGTGGCGATGGGGGCGGAGCGCTGCTCTCTTCAGCCTTGGGAGGAGGGGGAGCAGCGGTGGTTTTTCGAGATTGGACAGCAACTGGCAAGGTGGGCGGACTGCCCCTGTTTCTCCTGCTTATAAAGAGGGAGGGTGCGGACGTTCCGCTTTTCGAATAAAAAACCCCACGATCTCTCCCACGGCGCGCATTCGGCGCGTGCCGTTAAGTGGGCGCGGTGGGTCGGGAGTGAGTTATGGCGTACCCAGAGCAGCGTGCCGTCTGCAGACTTTTGGGCCTGGCCCAACAGCGCTTCGGCTGCAGTGTGGCCCAGCCGAGGGCTCTGTCGGTGTACTAGAGTAGGGTACCCTAGTATCCCGAACTTCGTGCCGCAGGCGATCGCAGCACCAGCGGCAAGGCTTGCCGGTGACCGCCAAGGTCCTCCGTGGTTCCTTTGGAGCCATTCAAGAACAAAGTATTTAAGCCAAGGAGACAAGGCCCGGCAAGAGGAGCTTGCGGGAAGGCCAACCAAGGCACCTAGGAGACAAGGCCCGGCAAGAGGAGCTTGCGGAAGGCCCGATGACGACAGGCTTCGGGCGCGACAAGACAACGACATGGCAAAGGCGCTTGCCATGACATACTCCACTCTTTTCCTCCGCTCCAAAGACATCAACCAGCGTGTCGCCATGGGACCTTTCGGTAGCGCTGGCAAGACTTCTGGCGGACCAGCGGAGCCTTGATGTGGCGGCGCCGACAAGATGGCCATCGTGGCAAGTGGTGGCGCCCACAGACGGTCCTGTTTGCACTGTTTGGGCGGCGTGAGCGGGCATTTAATGCCTTTGTCCCCGCCGTCGGGGTTAGGTATGATACCTGCATGGTAGCTGTACCAACCGCTACTCTTTTTCCATTTCTACCCTTGTCTACGTTGCCACCTGTCGGAGACCCCTTGAGCATATAAAAGGAGGCCCATGCGCAACGTAGGGAGGGGTTCGAAAGGCTCGAATCCAGAAACACTCACGCTAGGTCTCGTTAGCAGCTGGTGTGTACTGTAGCACTCAGCGCTCCCTAGCAAGAACTCAATATACTCAGACAAGAAGCAGTAGGAGTGTTATCTCTCCGGAGAGCTCCGAAGCTGGGTAAACCGCTCGTGTGCTTCGCCTCGATCTGCTCTTTGTGCGACCTCCGCCCCCACCAAACCGAAAGGGGCTCGGTCCGCCGGTCCCATAGGTGTCGTGGGTCCGATCAGCTTCCCCGACAGGGCGGCTCAGTTAGCGGCTCAGCAGACGGCATATGAAGGTCTCCCAGAGTATCGGACGACTTCTGTTGGAGCAGGAGTGGCCACTAGAACCGGTGGTGTCCCTTGTCTGGTGCCGGCTTTGCGGGATGTACGTCTGCCCAAGGATTTCAAGGGACCTTGAAAGGTGCCGAATTACACGGCCGACTTACAGCCAGGGGCATGGATCGAAAGTTACGAGATGGCCATGGAGCTATTGGAGGTCAGCGACGCAGCAATGGCTAAGTATTTCACCATGATGTTAGATGGAACGGCCCGGTCTTGGTTGAAAAGTCTGCCTCCCAATTCCATCAATTCATGGGCAGAGCTAAAGGCCCGGTTTATCCAGAACTTCAAGGACACTTGCAAGCAGTCTATGTCAATTGTGGACTTGACCAATTGTAAGCAGGAGGAGGGTGAATCCACAACTCATTGGATGCGCCGGGTCAAGGAAATAATACACTCATCTGATAAGATGGATGCCGGCTCTGCGGTACTTATGCTCCATGAGAATTGTCGTTTTGAGCCGCTGAAGCAGAAGCTGGTGCGCCTTAAGCATGATTGCAATGATATGGGTACGCTGATGGCAGCCTTGGTCAAATACGCCGATTCTGATACTACCAATGATCCCGTGTCTGAGGAGGAAAAGACAGGGAAGGGAAAGAAGAACGGCAATGGAAAGGGTCACCAGCATAACCCGGTAAGTCAAGGAGGCAACAAGCGTAAGGCGGAGGGTAACCCGGAGTTTGTGGCCAATGCTAATGCACAAGGTAACAACCAGAAACGTAAGGGGATACCACCCCCTCGATCTCGTAGCTCAGGCCCATCTCTTGAGCAGCTTCTGAATGAGCCTTGCCCAAGACACGGTACTCGGGAGCGTCCCGCCACCCACTTATGGAAAGACTGCGCGATCATGAAGGCTTTCAAGAATTCCAACATGTTTGATGGCACTCACGGATCAGGCGGCGGCTCAGGGGCCGGAGGCTTTCATGGCCTGGGTGGCGGTTCAAGTTCCAGTCAAGGTGGCTATAATAAATAGCAGCCCGGTCAAGGGGGACAGTAGCAACAGCAGTCAGGTTATCAGAGCCATCCAAAGCAGCTAAATGGTGGGCAATACCATGTGTTCACCACTAACTTGTGAAAACATGACCAGAAGGTTCATAAGATGGTTGTGAATTCTGTTGAGCCGGCGGTTCCCCGCTATTTGAGATGGTCAGAGCAGCCCATCATATGGAGCTGGGAAGATCACCCCCTCCGAGTTGATAACCCGGGTCAGTTGGCCTTGGTGGTGGCCCCTCAGGTTGGTGGATATAAATTCACTAAGGCACTCATGGACGGAGGAAGCAGCATCAATATTCTCTATTATGAGACCTTTCGCCGCATGGGTTTGACTGATAAGGACTTGAGGACGTCCAACACTGTCTTTCATGGGGTGGTACTTGGTAAATCGGCATATCCAGTTGGTAAGATCGAGCTTGAAGTAGCCTTTGGAGATGAATATGATTCCAGGGCTGAGAAACTGACGTTTGAGGTAGTCAAAATCAGGAGCCCGTATCGCGCTCTGTTTGGACGACCGGCTTATGCCAAGTTGATGGCACGACCGTGTTATGTTTATTTACAGCTCAAGATGCCGGGTTATAAGGGCACCATCACGGTGCATGGGAGTCAAAAGGTAGCCTTGGAATGCGAAGAAGGCGATGCGGCTTATGCTGAATCTGTTTGTGCCGAAGAGGAGCTGAAGTTTTATCAAAATAATGTTGATCCGGCGGATATGACCTCTCTAAAGAAGCCAACCACGGAGCAAGACCCGGCGTTGAAATTTAAGTCGGCCGCCGAGACAAAACTGGTCGACTTCACTACAGGCGACTCTTCCAAGCAGTTCAGCATTAGTACCAATTTGGATCCCAAATAGGAAAGCGCGCTCATCGAGTTCATCCGTGAGAACCGGGACATCTTTGCATGGAAACCTTCATGCGGGTATCTGAGAGAACTTCGCTGAGCACACTCTTAATGTTGATCCAAGTATAAGCCGTCGGCGGTTTCTTGGCGGTTCAATGAGGAAAGACGAAAAGCTATCGGGAGGAGGTCGCTCGGCTCTTAGCGGCCGGGTCCATCATGGAAGTCTTTCACCCGGAGTGGTTGGCTAACCCGGTGCTTGTGCTCAAGAAGAACGGCACCTGGCGGATGTGTGTAGATTACACGGACTTAAATAAAGCTTGTCTGGCTGATCCCTTTGCTCTACCCTGCATTGATCAAATGATTGATGCTACAGCGGGTTGCGAGCGTTTGAGTTTTTTGGATGCTTACTCTGGTTATCATCAGATCAAGATGGCGGTTAAGGACCAGGAGAAGACGGCTTTCATTACTCCGTTTGGAGCCTTCTGCTATGTATCTATGCCATTTGGGCTCAAGAGTGCTCAGGCGACTTATCAGCGGTGTGTACAGAATTGTCTCCACAATCATATTGGGCGCAATGTTGATGCTTATGTGGATGACATTGTGGTGAAGCCCAGAGAGAAGGAAACCTTGATATCTGATTTAAAGGAAACCTTTGATAATCTCCGGGTCTATAAGATGATGCTTAACCGGACAAATGTGTATTTGGTGTACTGCCAGGCAAACTTTTGGGATTCCTGGTCTCAAACAGGGGCATTGAAGCTAACCCGGAGAAGATCAAGGCGATTACCTCTCTGGCTAAACCGGCGTGCATCAATGATGTTCAGCGACTGGCGGGTCGCGTGGCTGCTTTAAGCCGATTCATAAGCTGGTTAGGTGAGAAGGATCTACCATTGACGATGATGAAGAAAAGACACTTTTATGCAGGTGAGGCTGCTGATGCTGCCTTTGAAGATTTAAAGAGACAATTGTCTGAGCCGCCGGTTCTCACGGCTCCCATTGATAAAGAGCCGTTGCTGTTGTATGTTGCTGCCAACTCACGAGCTGTTAGTGTTGCCATCGTGGTGGAGCGTAAGGAGGCTGGCAAGGAGCATCCGGTTCAACGGCCGGTTTATTACATCAGTGAGGTGCTCATAGAGTCCAAGCAAAGATATCCGCGTTGGCGAAACTTGTTTATGGGGTGTTCATGGCAAGCGGAAGCTAAGCGGATACTTCCAAGGGCATCCTATAAGCGTGGTAAGTTACGCCCCTTGGGGACATCATCCAGAACAGGAAAGCCACAGGACGAGTCGCCAAGTGGGCCATTGAGCTTGGGCCTCACGGTTTGAAGTATATGCCACGCATAGCTATCAAGTCTCAAGCTTTGGTGGACTTTATCAATGATTGGACGGAGTTGCAGGCACCAGAGGAGAAGCCAGATAACACGTATTGGACTATTCACTTCGATGGGTCCAGGCAATTGGAAGGCTCGGGGGCTGGAGTCGTTTTAACTTCCCTTTGAGGTGACAAATTTTCCTATGTGCTCCGGCTTATGTTTCCCTGTACTAACAGTGCAGCTGAATACGAGGCTTTACTCCATGGCCTCCGGATGGCCAAAGAGATGAATTTGAGCCGGGTAAGGTGCTTGGGCGATTCAGACCTCGTCGCTCAACAGGTGTCAGGCACGTGGGACTCCAAGGATCCCCTTATGGCGGCTTATCGTCGTGAAGTTGATGCGGTGGTCGGGCACTTCAAAGGTTATCAAGTAGAGCACATTGACCGAAGGAAGAATGAGGCGGCTGATGCTTTGAGCCGGCTGATGCTTTGAGCCGGCTGGGATCTCAGCATAAGCCGGTACCTCCTAACACCTTTCTTGACGTTTTGCATAACCCTTCTGTCAGAGTGCCTACAGAGGAAGAGCTAGCGGTGCAAGACCCGGAGGCACAGCTGGTGGCGGCTCTCCACGCCATCACAGATTGGACAGTTCCATATTTGGCCTATATGACCCGGCGAGAGTTTCCTGAGGACGAGACCTTGGCAAGACAAATTATCAGGCGGTCCAAATCCATGACAATTGTTCATGGCGAATTGCATCAGCGCAGCGTCACTGGGGCGTTTCAACGTTGCGTATTGCCTGCGGAGGGTCAGGAGATACTTCATGAGATTCATGAAGGAGATTGCGGTCATCATGCCGGTTCAAAATCTCTGGTGGCTAAGGCTTTTCGTCATGGTTTCTATTGGCTGACGGCTCATGCTGATGCGGAGGATCTGGTCAGCAAATGTGACGGATGTCAAAAATTCTCACGACGAGCTCATGTGTCGGCTCAAGAATTGAGGATGATTCCAATTACTTGGCCGTTTGCGATGCAGGGCTTGACATGGTTGGACCTTTCAAAAGGTCTAAGGATAAAAGACACACTGTTGGTGGCGATGGATAAATTCACCAAGTGGGTTGAAGCGAGCGGTCGATAAGTGTGATGCAGCCACGGCAGTTCAGTTCATGAAAAAGGTGATCTTTCGTTTTGGTTTTCCACACAACATTATAACTGATAATGGTACTAATCTCTCCAAGGGTGCCATGGAAGAGTTCTGTCAACAAGAGCACATCCGGCTTGATGTTTCGGCTGTTGCTCACCCTCAGTCTAATGGTCAAGCGAAAAGAGCTAATGAAGAGATCTTGAAAGGTATCAAACCCCGGCTCTTAGTTCCCTTGCAGCGAATTCCAGGTTGTTGGGTGGAGGAGTTACCCTCTATGCTATGGAGCATCAACACAACGCCTAACAGATCTACAGGTTATACACCTTTCTTCATGGTGTACGGAGCAGAGGCGGTTCTGCCAAGTGATATTTGGCATGATTCACCCCGGGTGGCGGCTTACGTTGAGGCTGATAATGAAAAAGCTTGTCAAGATGCACTTGACTTGTTGGATGAGGAGCGAGACTTGGCAATAGCCCGCTCGGCGATTTATCAGCAAGACCTGCGGCGTTATCACAGCCGCCGGGTTAGAAGCAGAACTTTTCAGGAAGGCGATTTAGTGCTCCGGCTCATCCAGGATCAATCTGATATGCACAAGCTGTCCCCTCCTTCGGAAGGACCCTTTGTGATCAGCAAGAATCTCAACAACGGGTCATACTACCTCATCGATGTTCGAGAGCACAAAGACTCACGTAAATCGAAGGAAGAGACCCGCCGGCCGTGGAACATAACGCATCTCCGGCCCTACTATACTTAAGCCACCGGCTCTCAGAGTATATTTATTTTTTATTTTCTATCAATGTATATATTATATAAAGCAATAAAGCGGGACCTCTTTTCTTTCCACCCTTCAAGGATTATGTATTTTCTTTATCAGGTGGTGGAAACAACTGACAAGGAGTGGATCATATCTGAATCCGGCTTTCCCTTTGGTCCGGCTTATGATCATATCTGAATCTAGCCATGGTCACTTGGGGGCTTCCTGTTCAAACATAGGTCGTATTCGAACCAAAGAGAACATAGCTATCGATACCCAATTGATCGGCATACTGCCAAACCCACTTGGGGGCTTCTTGATCATATTTGAATCATAGCTTAACCCCTTTGGGTCTGACGTGGATCGTATTCGAATCAGCGTCATTAAAAAATTCTAATGGTCACACGGGGCTTCTGTTCAAACATAGGTCGATTCAACCAAAGAGAACATAGCTGTTGATACCCACTTGATCGGCATCGCCAAAGCCATTGGGGGCTATATGATCGTATCCAAATCTTAGCTTAACCCCTTTGGAGCGGTTCTCTGATCGTATTGAATCGAGGGCCTTTGAAAATTAAGTTTATTTTACTCGTAAGGGTAAATAATATTAAGGGCCAGTAAACATTATATGTGCCAACTTTCAGAAGTTAAGTTTAACTGTCTGCTTTTGGGATCACATAAGCCGGTAAGGTATGCTTCAAGTAAGATAGCAGGTATATTATTATGGTCATGATCATAAACCGGCTGTTTTTTATAATGTTTTGGTTCATACTCCGGGTTATCACTATTCTATATGACCCCGGATGTGGTAAGACGCCAATGGAATTCTGTTTTTGTTTTATACACAGGATAAAGCAAGAAAGTTTTGGACGTCAAGGAACAATTCACATATGCCAGCAGTATACAATGACAGCGGTTTATGAAAATATTAAGCACTACAAACATGCGCGAAGGCATGACAGAGTAAGAGGTTTTTCTACCCTATTACAAGAAAGCATCATTTTTTCAAAGACATAGCACCAGGCGGGTTACTCCTTTGGTGGGCTTGAAGATTCCGGGTTATCCTTCTCCGCCTCTTCGTCTGCTGTTTTGTCCTGGAAGGTTGATGAGGTCCAGTCAATGCCGCTTAAGGCTTCAAATTCAGCTTCATCATCTATTAAATTGGCCGGGTCAACTTCAGGAGCAAAGGTATGCTTACGAGTTGGAGGGATCAGGCTGACGTCATCATAATGCGGAGTTGGAATCCTCTGGTTCTCGTTGTCATAACCCGGCTGATACTTAGTAAGATCAATATCATTGCCGATGATGGTGGCCACAGGACGTATGACTCTCACACAGGTGGTGAAGTTTGATTCATTGAATACAGAGCCATCCTCCTTCAAACTGGGATATCCAAGAGCAACGTCTGCCAGGTCTAGCTCTGGAAGCAACGCTTTGGCCCGGCTTAAGGCGGCTATGGCCCCGGCTCTAGCAGATGCCCGCCTTAGCTCCTGAATCCGTTGGGGTAACACGACAAGTCGTTTGAGCATATCCTGCAGGAGATAAGGAGCATCATTTGATAAAGCCACAACGGCCAAAGCACGTTGTGACCCGGTGTATAGCTGTTCCACCAGAGTGTACACTCCCTTAAGTTTGATCAGCATATTTTGCTTCAGGTTTGTGCTCCTGGGGCCTGCGTTCATACATATAAGGTAAGCCGGAGATAATATTTGAAATAGTCATCAAAGAAGGCATGGTGATGTTCATGATTATACATAATAACTTACCGAAGATTGTTGAGACCATTTGAGATATCTGGTGCTTTAAGCCGGACAGCTCGGCAGTTGCTTCGGCCAGAGCTGCTTCTGCTGTCTCGGATCGGGTCACAAGTGAGGTTTTTTCATCAGCCCAGATTTTCTTCTCCGCATCAAAATTTTTCTTCAACTTCTCTTGTTCAGAGACGCTGAATACAAATTTGGAGTTGGCCTTTTGAATTTCAATTTCTTGGGCTGCTAGACGAGTCTTCAGGTCAGCAATCTCCGATTCAAATTGACTGGTGGAGGCCTGCGATTGATGCCGGATTATAATTAAGGTTATGGTAAGATATCATTAAGTCCCAAGTACTTTGCAAGCAAAGACACATGACACTTGGGGGCTAATGTATGCTGAAGAAAATTTCAATCTATAATACTGGATTAAGCATACTAAAGTCTCAAGCACTTTACAAGTAAAGCTACTTGACACTTGGGGGCTAATGTATATCGCGCGTTTTAAGTTATCATATCATGACCGGGTTAAATATCCTTTCTTTTAAACCGGATGAACTAACAGTTAGCAGGTATCTAAGTCTACAACATATTTATTTATAAGCAGTAGACTTGGGGGCTGGTACAGTAAGTAAGATTCAGGAGAAATAGTATAAGTTATACCTCAGATTTATGTTGTATTTGTTTCACCATGTCAATTTCAGTCGCGCTGTTATGCACTTGATTCAGATAGCCTGAGACTATATCACCAATGCTTAAGTGAGCATAATCAGCGATGTCCTGTTTGGTCTTACGGTGTTTGACACGTTCTTCCTTGGCGATTACATCCGGCAAGGACGATGAGGTCCCCGTTCAACATCTTGGCTTTTCAAGATTTCAATTTCGGGTCCGTCGTCTTGACCGGGCTAGGAATTTCGGATTATCGAAGTTGTTAAAAGTATCTTGACGGTAGGTCAAGATGGCGTTGGAATTTCATAGGCGGGCGAGGCGGTGATGAGTAGAAGCATCGGGGCAGCTGTTCGAGTTCGGCTTAGTTGCTACGGGTCTTGGATGGCTTATTCTTTTTTGCCCTCTTACTGGGCTTCACCTGCACACTGTGGACAAAACAGAGGGGTGAGTACGAAATATGAGTAAGGCAAAGCATAAGGGTAACAAAGGTATATTACCCAGGGGCAGTCTTGAAGGCCGGCATGTTGGATTGCATAGACTCGCCGGAGGAAGGAGAGGTATCCTGATAATTGGAGTCAGATGAATTGAGAGGTTAACGAATTAAACCCGCCAAAGGATAAACAGAACGTAAGGCGGAGATGACCTCAGTCCAACGCTTCCTGCTCACGTCGGGTGGCGGAAGAGCTCTGCATCCTTCTTGGTCCGGGTTTGCCTCGGCTTTCAAGCTGTTGTTGCTTCAAAAGAAATTGAGGATCTTGATAAGCTAGAGGATGTGAAAATCTTACTTTCGGGTCACCCGTCGGGTTTTGTGCTTTGGCAAAGGCTCGAGTCGGAGGAGATTATAGTTACCTCTTCACCGTGAGCTTGGCTGTTCCCAAAGATCCTCCCGAAAGGCGGAAATATCAATAAAATAGTAACAAAGGAGTTAAGAGAGTAAGGGATTACCTCTTCCTCATCTGAAGAAGAGTCATCCAATTTGAGCAAATCGGAGGCGCTGGGTTTCTTCTTCTTTGAAGTTCCCGTCTTGGCGGCCTTCCTTTCGGTTTTCTTGGCTGCCCTGGCTTGTTGGGTAGCCCCGTGGTCATATTTGACCTTCCAGAAATTATCACCAGCCTGTGGAAAAAGATATGGAATTATAAGTACAAAGAAGGTAAACATGTTAAGGAATATTTATTAAGATTGATAACTTACTGCAGGGGTCGGGTTCTTTTTGCAGAAGGGAAGTAAACCGAAGGCATTGCTAGTAACAGTGCCCTCCTTCAGCAGTGACTGGGTTGTAGCATCCGCCACATCGTCTGGTAGGTCGTCAGGACTATGACGCATTGGGTCATTCTTTTCGCCTGTATAAGTACACATTAAGCCAGAGCGGCAGCTTAATGGGAGTATCTGCCAAGTAACCCAGACTCGGACCAGATCGATTCCATTTAAACCATTCCCCAAAAGGGCTTTAATCTTCTTGATGGTGGGATTAAGAGGCAGACATTCAACAGTGGTTAGTTTATCTGCCAGTGGATGGTTGGACTCAAGGCGCAGGGCGAGAAAGCCGGGCAGAGGCTTTTCATCAGCCAGAGAAGTGTCCTGACAGTAGAACCATGTCTGATTCCAATTTTTTTGGGTGACTCGGCAACTCAGATAAGGAAACAGGCAGTCTCTCCGTCGCTGGATCGAGATACCGCCAAGTTCAAGACTAGGGCCGTTGGCACGTTCATTCTGCCGGTTCAAGTAAAAAAGTTCTCTGAACAAAAGTAGACTTGGCTCCTCTCCCAGGTACACCTCGCAGAAGACTTGAAAATTGCAAAGATTGGACACGGAATTGGGTCCAATGTCTTGAGGTCTAAGATCAAAGAAATTCAAAACTTCTTTGAAGAACTTTGAGCCGGGAGGGGCAAATCCCCGGCTCATGTGATCCGTGAAAACTATCACCTCCCCTTCTTTGGGTTGAGGCTTCTCTTCAGATGGGTCAGGAACACGATAAGACATGACCTCCTTTTTTGGCAGATGGCCACACTTCACAAACTCAGCCAGTTTACTCTTAGTGACTGTGGATGGGAGCCAGTTGTAGGTTACAGGAGCTTTGGTCGCTTTAGGAGCCATGACAACAATTGGCCTATTACAAAATAAGAAGTTCCGGTTCAAATTTTAACCCGGGAGAAAATATCCAAATTACTGAAGGTAGCGGCTTACGAAGGGGCCTAATGACATAAGGATAACTGTGCAATAATATTTAAGCCGCTACAAGCATTAAGAGCAGTTCAAAATTCTTAAAGATATGTGAATTAGGCAAGGTTCGCAGATCAGTGGTATGCATTTAAACCGGACACCTGGACAGTTTTGTTTAAGGGCATTTAACAAGAAGAAGTTTTCCGGGTGATAAAAAACAGATTTCATAATCTTCTGCTATAATTTGAGATCAAAGGACTGTTCTGATAAGAAAGTGTTCTAGACCTAAAAACTGACGCAGATGTGTTCATAGGCTCGAATGAGGCTTTCATACAGAGAAAGGGATCTGTTTTTTATCCAAGACAAGTGCGAAAACAACTACCGTGGCTATTTTATATCATTCTCAGATCAGAAGAGGCATCTAGGAGGAAAACTAGCAAAGGTTTGGCTCCAATGGTGATGAACTCCGACGAACTCGAGGAAGTTTCTAATGCGGATCTAAGCAAGGAAGGGAAGGGAACTTACGGATCTGGAGGATCTGAAGGAAGGGAAGGGAACTTACCGAGTCGGGTTGATGCAGCGGCCTGGGACGGTGAGGACAAGAAGGTCGGCGGCGGCGGAGCTCGAGAGGAGGCAAGAGGAAGATAAGAATTATTATCCAGCGGCCCCGATGCCTTGATTTTCGGAACAGTCAATAAAGGCAGAGATCCGTTGGACGATACGGTGGAATAAAAAAAGAAAAGATGACGTCATGCCGGGTCAACACGGATCCAGAAAATGACGTCACGGCGGGTTAAAGAAAGTCTTTTGCACAGTCAGAAGACTGAAGATTTATGTTTCAAGGTATTTTAAGATTGACATGAACAGGTTCAAATCAATCTGGGGCCTAATGTTGGGGATATAACTATTTGTGTAAGCCGCCCAGGAGGGGCCGGGTTACGCAAATAAGATTCACCAGAAAGAAGCCCAAGACAAAGCATGAAGATGGCGGTTCAATAAAGGGCCTAAGGCCCACAGGCGACTTAAGGCCCGTTGTAGTAAACCGACATAATGGCATGACTTGTATCATAAGGTAGATTTAACTAGTCAGCAAGCCGGACATTGTTTATAAGCCGGCCGGGACTCTGTAGGCCACCGGGCGTCAACCCGTGAATATAAGGGGCGACTGCTTTGGCGGCTTAGGGCAAAAACAACCAATCGAGAACCGGGCATAGCGTATCTCGCTCCCTGGTCATCGAAACATCAAGCAATACCAACCCAACTAGATGTAGGCTTTCCTTCACCGCAAAGGGCCGAACTAGTATAAACCTCTCGTGTCCTTTGTCCCGATTAACCCCTTTAAGCTTCCTAGTTGCGATGGCTCCACGACTAAGTCCTTGCAAGAGGACATCTGCCGTGACAATTCCACGACACCTGCCGCGAGCCTCAACACTCATTGGTCCGCATACATCAGTATGTATTATTTCCAATAAGTCTGTTGCTCGCTCCATTGTTCTGGAGAACGGAGTCTTAGTCATCTTCCCATGAGGCATGGTTTGCAAGCATCAAGTGATACATAATCAAGTGATCCAAAATCCCATCAGCATGGAGTTTCTTCATGCGCTTTACACCAATATGACCTAAATGGCAGTGCCACAAATAAGTTGCACTATCATTATTAATGCATCTTTTGGCTTCAATATTATGAATGTGTGTATCACTACAATCGAGATTCAACAAAAATAGACTAGTCATCAAGGGTGCATGACCATAAAAGATATTTCTCATATAAATAAAACAACCATTATTCTCTGACTTAAATGAATAACCGTCTCGCATCAAACAAGATCCAGATATAATGTTCATGCTTAACACTGGCACCAAATAACAATTATTCAGGTCTAAAACTAATCCCGAAGGTAGATGTAGAGGTAGCGTGCCGACGACGATCATATCGACTTTGGAACCATTTCCCACGCGCATCGTCACCTCGTCCTTAGCCAATCTTAGTTTAATCCATAGCCCCTGTTTCGAGTTGCAAATATGAGCAACAGAACCAGTATCAAATACCGAGGCGCTACTACGAGCATTAGTAAGGTACACATCAATAACATGTATATCAAATATACCTTTCACTTTGCCATCCTTCTTATCCGCCAAATACTTGGGGCAGTTCCGCTTCCAGTCACCAGTCCCTTTGAAGTAGAAGCACTCAGTCTCAGGCTTAGGTCCAGACTTGGGCTTCTTCACTTGAGTAGCAATTTGCTTGTCGTTCTTCTTGAAGTTCCCCTTCTTCCCTTTGCTCTTTTTCTTGAAACTAGTGGTCTTGTTAACCATCAACACTTGATGCTCCTTCTTGATTTCTACCTCCGCAGCCTTTAGCATTGTGAAGAGCTCAGGAATTGTCTTATCCATCCCTTGCATATTATAGTTCATCACGAAGCTTTTGTAGCTTGGTGGCAGTGATTGAAGAACTCTGTAATGACACTATCATCAGGAAGATTAACTCCCAATTGAGTCAAGTGGTTCTGGTACCCAAACATTCTGAGTATATGTTCACTAATAGAACTATTGTCCTCCATCTTGTAGCTATAGAACATATTGGAGACTTCACATCTCTCAATTCGGGCATTTGCTTGAAATATTAACTTCAACTCCTGGAACATCTCATATTCTCCATGACGTTCAGAACATCGTTGAAGTCCCAATTCTGAGCCATAAAGCATGGCACACTGAACTATCGAGTAGTCATCAGCTTTGCTCTGCTAGATGTTCATAACATCCGGATCGCTCCTGCAGCGGGTCTTGCACCTAGCGGTGCTTCCAGGACGTAATTATTCTCTGCAACAATGAGGATAATCCTCAAGTTATGGACCCAGTCCGTGTAATTGCTACCATCATCTTTCAACTTAGCTTTCTCTAGGAACGTACTAAAATTCAAAGGAACGGTAGCACGGGCCATTGATCTACAACAACATAGACATGCAAAAACAATCAGGTACTAAGTTCATGATAAATTTAAGTTCAATTAATCATATTACTTAAGAACTCCCACTTAGATAGACATCCCTCTAGTCATCTAAGTGATCACGTGATCCAAATCAACTAAACCAAGTCCGATCATCACGTGAGATGGAGTAGTTTTCAATGGCGAACATCACTATGTTGATCATATCTACTATATGATTCACGTTCGACCTTTCGGCCTCGGTGTTCCGAGGCCATATATGCTAGGCTCGTCAAGTTTAACCCGAGTATTCTGCATGTGCAAAACTGGCTTGCACCTGTTGTATGTGAACGTAGAGCTTATCACACCCGATCATCACGTTGTGTCTCGGCATGACGAACTATAGCAACGGGGCATACTCAGGGAGAACACTTATACCTTGAAATTTAGTGAGAGATCATCTTATAATGCTACCGCCGTACTAAGCAAAATAAGATGCATAAAAGATAAACATCACATGCAATCAAAATATGTGACATGATATGGCCATCATCATCTTGTGCCTTTGACCTACATCTCCAAAGCACTGTCATGATATCCATCGTCACCGGCTTGACACCTTGATCTCCATCGTAGAATCGTTGTCGTCTTGCCAACTATTGCTTCTACGACTATCTCTACCGCTTAGTGATAAAGTAAAGCAATTACATGGCGATTGCATTTCATACAATAAAGCGACAACCATAAGGCTCGTGCCAGTTGCCGATAACGGTTACAAAACATGATCATCTCATACAACAATTTATGTCACATCACGTCTTGACCATATCACATCACAACATGCCCTGCAAAAACAAGTTAGACGTCCTCTACTTTGTTGTTGCAAGTTTTACGTGGCTGCTACAGGCTTCTAGCAAGACCGTTCTTACCTACACATCAAAACCACAACGATTTTTCGTCAAGTGTGCTGTTTTAACCTTCAATAAGGACCGGCCGTAGTCAAACTTGATTTAACTAAAGTTGGAGAAACAGACACCCGCTAGCCACCTGTGTGCGAAGCACATCGGTAGAACCAGTCTCATCAATGCGGTCATGTAATGTCGGTCTGGGCCGCTTCATCCAACAATACCGCCGAATCAAAGTAAGGCGTTGGTGGTAAGAAGTATGAGTATTATTGCCCACAACTCTTTGTGTTCTACTCGTGCATACAACATTGACGCATAGACCTGGCTCAGATGCCACGGCTGGGGAACACAGTATTTCAAAAAGAATTCCTACGATCACGCAAGATCTATCTAGGAGATGCATAGCAACGAGACGGGAGAGTGTGTCCACATACCCTCGTAGACCGAAAGCGAAAGCGTTTAGTAACGCGGTTGATGTAGTCGAACATCTTCATGATCCAACCGATCCAAGTACCGAACATACGCACCTCCGTGTTCAACACACGTTCAGCACGATGACGTCCCTCGAGCTCTTGATCCAGTTGAGGACGAGGGAGAGTTCCGTCAGCACGGCAGTGTGGCGACGGTGATGATTAATTTACCGGTGCACGACTTCGCCTAAGCACTACGACGATATGACCGAGGTTTTAAACTTTGGAGGGGGGCACCGCACATGGCTAAGAGAAGACTTGTTGTGCCTTTGGGGTGCCCCCCCCGTATATAAAGGAGGGGAGGAGGAGGAGGCCAGCCCCCTAGGGGCGCGCCAAGTGTTGGGAGTCCTACTAGGACTCCCTAGTCCTAGTAGGATTCCCCTTCCTTTTTCCTTTTCCGGAGTAGCAAAGGGGAAAGAGAGAAGGAGTAGGAGAGGAAAGGGGGGGTCGCTTCAACCCTTGTCCAATTCGGATTGGCAAGGGGGGGGGTGCACGCCTCCTCCTATGGCCGGCCCTCTGTTCTCCACTAAGGCCCATGTTGGCCCATTATCTTCCCGTGGGGTTCCGGTAACCTCCCGGTACTCCAAAACTTCCCGAAACCATTCCGGTGTCCGAATGTAACCTTCCAATATATGAATCTTTACCTCTCGACCATTTCAAGACTCCTCATCATGTCCGTGATCTCATCTGGCACTCTGAACAAACTTCGGTCATCAAATCACATCACTCATAATACAAATCTTCATCGAACGTTAAGCGTGCGGAACCTACGGGTTCGAGAACTACGTAGAAATGACCGAGACACATCTTCGGTCAATAACCAATAGCGGAACCTGGAAGCTCATATTGGTTCCTACATATTCTATGAAGATATTTATCGGTCAAACTGCATAACAACTTACATGGTTCCCTTTGTCATCGGTATGTTACTTGCCCGAGATTCGATCATCGGTATCATCATACCTAGTGCAATCTCGTTATCAGAAAGTCTCTTTACTCGTTCCGTAATGCATCATCCCGCAACTAACTCATTAGTCACATTGGTTGCAGGGCTTATAGTGATGTGCATTACCAAGAGGGCCCAAAGATACCTCTTCGATACACGGAGTGACAAATCCTATTCTTGATCTATGCCAACCCAACAAACACCTTCGGAGACTCCTGTAGAGCATCTTTATAATCACCCAGTTACATTGTGACGTATGATAGCACACAAGGTGTTCCTCCGGTATTCAGGAGTTGCATAATCTCATAGTCAGAGGAACATGTATAAGTCATGAGAAAGCAATAGCAATAAAACTAAACGATCATTATGCTAAGCTAATGGATGGGTCTTGTCCATCACATCATTCTCTAATGATGTGATCCCGTTCATCAAATGACAACACATGTCCATGGCTAGGAAACTTAACCATCTTTGATTAACGAGCTAGTCTAGTAGAGGCATACTATAGGGACACTCTATTTCTCTATGTATTCACACATGTACTAAGTTTCCGATTAATACAATTCTAGCATGAATAATAAACATTTATCATGATATAAAGAAATATAAATAACAACTTTATTATTGCCTCTAGGGCATATCTCCTTCAACACGGTCCCCCCTGGGTGACTCTGTCCCAGTCCCCTAGACAGTTGAACTACATCTGGAATAGGTTATCTTCTAGGGTTTTAATCTTGACCTGTCTTGCTAGATCCCAAGCGGATCGCATGTTGTAGAAAAACTAGTAGGTGCTAAAACCCTTGTCCATGTGCACTCGCACCAAAATCATCCATCTGATTTCTTCCTCCGCAGGGGCATCGTCATCCTCGAAGATCACGTCATCGAGATGCTCTTCCTTCAGAGCCAGCCCTTGCATGATATCCTCCAACTTCCCCTTCCCCTTTGCTCGTGATCCAGAAGCATCCGCACGGCTCGCCATGGCCACGTCTCAGAGATTGGATCGATCTCCCTGGAGAAAACTGAAGAGATAAGGAAAAACCCTAGCCCCGCCTGGGCACCGACGTCCTACACGGACCAATGGGGCGGCCCGAGCAGCGACAGACGGGGTCGTGGAGGGGAGGGACGGTAGGTTCTCAACGGCGCCGCCGGCAGACGAGAGGAAGAAGAAACCCTAACGAGAGGGAACCATAACCTATCAACGTCTGAGATCACGAAGTGGCCAACCCTTCCTCTACTTTGATGTAAAGTGCATCCATAGCCGAAACATGAACTACATAAGGAAAGAAATAGTCGTAACACGTCCAAGCTAGTGGGTTTCTCAAATTCAGCATGTTTAGGAGCACTTTCCTATGTAGTCTTAAGAAAATACAGGTTGTACATTCAACCAGACATCAGGCATATTTCTCGCCTACTACGAGAGCATATTTTGAACAATGTATGAACGTGATATAAAATGTCACAAACTATTTTTCATGATGCATGAGCATTTTTTAAAATTTCATGTACATTGTTTGAATGGTATGAAACTTTTCTTTAGTTATGCAAACAGTTTTCATATTGTATAAACATGTTTTAAAAATGTCTCAGACATCTTTTTGGATTGCTATCAACATTTTATTGAATTAGGTGATTGTTTTTTTTTGCGTATATCTATTTTTTGAACGCATGATGAATTTTCTTAAAATTCTTAGGAAAATAGTGTCCCCTATTTAGAAATATAATTAAAAGTAATAAAACAAAAAATGGAGAAAACATGCGCTAGAGAGCAGCGCTCCTTCTGCGCTAGGTGGAAAATGCTAGACCTATGAACAGCTGCTACATAACCTACGTAATTTGCTGAAGCGCTAATCAAACCGCCCCCTGATTTCTAGGGTGGGCACGTGCCCTCAACTAATGACAAATCAATAAGTGCCAAATTAGCAATTACGTAGGATACGTAAGACTCCCTATGTAGGTTTAGCATTGCCCGTGCTAGGCCATCCCATTAACAGGGCGTCTAAGGCAAGCGCATCATTTACCTCGCACAAGTGAGGTATAGCCACTCTCTTCAGCCAGGCCTGTCCTATGCCTTTGCCAGGCCATAACTCAAATATGGCCCAAACTAAGTTCTGAAGGTAAAGAAAGACGGTGTCGGGGGTTTGGTGCGACATATGCCAGAGGATGGCTTATCATGGTGGGAGCCGGTAAGACATCACCGGTGCCTGGAAACGGGATAAGGCGTAGACACGAATGCTGGCGCACTTTACCAAGGTTTGGGGCTCTCCTAGGAGATAACACCCCTAGTTCTGCTCCGCGGGGTCTCTGCATGATCACTAAATCAACAAGTAGCTACAAGTGCTCCTTGAGCTGTTTGTTAGAGGAAGAAGAAGGGCAAGGCTAGCTCTCTCTTCTCTCTACGTGGTGGGTGTGAGTATCTCAGGGGCTCAAACCTTTGCATGGGTGCCTTGGGGGGTTTATATAGGCCTACCCCCCAGGGATACAAAGGTAATTGGGTCAGGTGTGGGACCCGGCTGTCAGTGTCTATGGTCGCCGGCTTCTCTGCCGGCAGCTGGGGTCTTCCGCCTGGTGGGACCCGCCGGCTGTCTCGTACGTGGCCGACAGGCCGCACCCGCCGCTGGTGGGTCTTGTCGGCTGCTTAGTACTGTAGCCGAGCGGCTGATGATGCTTGCTTTGTTGGGGAAGGCGTGGCTATAGTCCCGCTGCCTGGTGGGCGATCACTGTAGCCATTCCCCGTCTCTTCTGATTAATGGCTCACGAACTTCAAGGGAGGGGGAGGGCCCCCTGGCCAGGAGTCGGCCTCCTCCTAAGCCGACTGGTCGGAGCTCGCCGCCCTCTGGCTTCTCACGGACAGGTGGGGTCCGTCGTTGGTGGGCCGTACCAACAGCCCGTCGTGGGAACATGGCCTTCTCTGCCATGGGTGATGTCATTGGTTGGGAACGTAGTAATTTCAAAAAAATTCCAACGCACATGCAAGATCATGGTGATGCATAGCAACAAGAGGGGAGAGTGTTGTCCACGTACCCTTGTAGACCGTAAGCGGAAGCGTTATGAAAACGCGGTTGATGTAGTCGTACGTCTTCACGATCGACCGATCCTAGTACCGAAAGTACGCCACCTCCGTGATCTGCACACGTTCGGCTCGGTGATGTCCCACGAACTCATGATCCAGTAGAGTGTCGAGGGAGAGCTTCGTCAACACGACGGCGTGATGATGGTGATGATGAAGCTATCGGTGCAGGGCTTCACCTAAGCACTGCAATGATATGACTGAGGTGGATTATGGTGGAGGGGGGCACCGCACACGGCTAAGAGATCAATGATCAACTTGTGTGTCTATGGGGTGCCCCCTCCCCCGTATATAAAGGAGTGGAGGAGGGGGAGGGTCGGCCCTCTCTATGGCGCGCCCTAGGGGAGTCCTACTCCCACCGGGAGTAGGATTCCCCCTTCCAAGTAGGAGTAGGAGAGGAAGGAAGGAGGAGAGAGGGAGGAAGGAAAGGGGGGCCGGCCCCCCTCCCAATTCGGATTGGGCTTGGGGGGGGGCTCCTCCTAGGTCGCCTCCTGCTCTATCCCACTAAGGCCCAATAAGGCCCATACACTCCTCGGGGGGTTCCGGTAACCTCCCAGTACTCCACTAAATGACCGAACTCATCCGGAACCATTCCGATGTCCAAACATAGGCTTCCAATATATCAATCTTTACGTCTCGACCATTTCAAGACTCCTCGTCATGTCCGTGATCATATCCGGGACTCCGAACTAACTTCGGTAAATCAAAACACATAAACTCATAATACCGATCGTCACCGAATGTTAAGCGTGTGGACCTTACGGGTTCGAGAACTATGTAGACATGACCGAGACTTATCTCCGGTCAATAACCAATAGCGGAACCTGGATGCTCATATTGGTTCCTACATATTCTACGAAGATCTTTATCGGTCAAACCGCATAACAACATACGTTGTTCCCTTTGTCATCGGTATGTTACTTGCCCGAGATTCGATCGTCGGTATCTCAATACCTAGTTCAATCTCATTACCAGCAAGTCTCTTTACTCGTTCTGTAATGCATCATCCCGCAACTAAATCATTAGTCACATTGCTTGCAAGGCTTATAGTGATGTGTATTACCGAGAGGGCCCAGAGATACCTCTCCGATAATCGGAGTGACAAATCCTAATCTCGATCTATGCCAACTCAACAAGTACCATCGGAGACACCTGTAGAGCACCTTTATAATCACCTAGTTACGTTGTGACGATTGGTAGCACACAGAGTGTTCCTATGGTATTCGGGAGCTGCATAAGCTCATAGTCACAGGAACATGTATAAGTCATGAAGAAAGCAATAACAACATACTAAACGATCAAGGGCTAAGCTAACAGAATGGGTCAAGTCAATCACATCATTGTCTAATGATGTGATCCCGTTAATCAAATGACAACTCATGTCTATGGCTAGGAATCTTAACCATCTTTGATTCAACGAGCTAGTCAAGTAGAGGCATACTAGTGACACTCTGTTTGTCTATGTATTCACACATGTACTAAGTTTCTGGTTAATACAATTCTAGCATGAATAATAAACATTTATCATGATATAAGGAAATATAAATAACAACTTTATTATTGCCTCTAGGGCATATTTCCTTCAGTCTCCCACTTGCACTAGAGTCAATAATCTAGAGGCTTAGTCAACGGGTCTGCAACATTCAGAACTGTATGTATCTTGCAAATCTCTATGTCTCCCACCTTGACTTGATCACAGATGGAATTGAAGGTCTCTTGATGTGCTTGGTTCTCTTGTGAAATCTGGATTCCTTTGCCAAGGCAAATGCACCAGTATTGTCACAAAAGATTTTCATTGGACCCGATGCACTAGGTATGACACCTAGATCGGATATGAACTCCTTTATCTAGACTCCTTCATTTGCTGCTTCCGAAGCAGCTATGTACTCCGCTTCACACGTAGATCCCGCCACGATGCTTTGCTTAGAACCGCACCAACTGACAGCTCCACCGTTCAATATAAACACGTATCCGGTTTGTGACTTAGAGTCATCCTGATCAGTGTCAAAGCTTGCATCGACGTAACCATTTACGACGAGCTCTTTGTCACCTGCATAAACGAGAATCATGTCCTTAGTCCTTTTCAGGTATTTCAGGATGTTCTTGACCGTTGTCCAGTGATCCACTCCTGGATTACTTTGGTACCTCCCTCCTAAACTAATAGCAACGCACACATCAGGTCTGGTACACAGCATTGCATACATGATAGAGCCTATGGCTGAAGCATAGGGAACACCTTTCGTTTTTTTCTATCTTCTGCAGTGGTCGGGCATTGAGTCTAACTCAACTTCACACCTTGTAACACAGGCAAGAACCCTTTCTTTGGTTGATCCATTTTGAACTTCTTCAAAACTTTATCAAGGTATGTGCTTTGTGAAAGTCCAGTTAAGCATCTTGATCTATCTCTATAGATCTTGATGCCCAATATATAAGCAGCTTCACCGTGGTCTTTCATTGAAAAACTCTTGTTCAAATAACCTTTTATGCTAACCAGAAATTCTATATCATTTGCAATCAACAATATGTCATCCACATATAATATTAGAAATGCTACAGAGCTCCCACTCACTTTCTTGTAAATACAGGCTTCTCCAAAAGTCTATATAAAACCATATGCTTTGATCACACTATCAAAATATTTATTCCAACTCCGAGATGCTTGCATCAGTCCATAAATGGATCGCTGGAGCTTGCAAACTTTGTTAGCATCCTTTGGATCGATAAAACCTTCAGGTTGCATCATATACAACTCTTCTTCCAGAAATCCATTCAGGAATGCAATCTTTACATCCATTTGCCAAATTTCATAATGATAAAATGCAGCAATTGCTAACATGATTCGGACGGACTTAAGCATTGCTATGGGTGAGAAGGTCTCATCGTAGTCAACTCCTTGAACTTGTTGAAAATCTTTCGCAACAAGTCGAGCTTTGTAGACAGTAACATTACCGTTAGCGTCAACCTTCTTCTTGAAGATCCATTTATTCTCGATGGCTTGCCGATCATCGGGCAAGTCAACCATAGTCCACACTTTGTTCTCATACATGGATCCCATCTCAGATTTCATGGCCTCATGCCATTTCGCAGAATCTGGGTTCATCATCGCTTCCTCATAGTTCGCAGGTTCGTCATGGCCAAGTAACATGACCTCCAGAACAGGATTACCGTACCACTCTGGTGCGGATCTTACTCTGGTTGACTTACGAGGTTCGGTAGTAACTTGATCTGAAGTTACATGATCATCATCATTAGCTTCCTCACTAATTGGTGTAGGAGTCACAGAACATATTTCGTGATGAACTACTTTCAATAAGGGAGCAGGTACAGTTACCTCATCAAGTTCTACTTTCCTCCCACTCACTTCTTTCGAGAGAAACTCCTTCTCTAGAAAGGATCCATTCTTAGCAACGAATGTCTTCCCTTCGAATCTGTGACAGAAGGTGTACCCAACAGTTTCCTTTGGGTATCCTATGAAGATACATTTCTTTGGTTCGAGCTTATCAGGTTGAAGCTTTTTCACATAAGTATCGCAGCCCCAAACTTTAAGAAACGACGACTTGGGTTTCTTGCCAAACCACAGTTCATAAGGTGTCGTCTCAACGGATTTCAATGGTGCCCTATTTAATGTGAATGTAGCCGTCTCTAAAGCATAACCCCAAAATGATAGTGGTAAATCAGTAAGAGACATCATAGATCGCACCATATCTAGTAAAGTACGATTACGACGTTCGGACACACCATTACGTTGTGGTGTTCCGGGTGGCGTGAGTTGCGAAACTATTCTGCATTGTTTCAAATGAAGACCAAACTCCTAACTCAAATATTCTCCTCCACGATCAGATCATAGAAACTTTATTTTCTTGTTACGATGATTTTCCACTTCACTCTGAAATTCTTTGAACTTTTCAAATGTTTCAGACTTATGTTTCATCAATTACATATACCCATATCTTCTCAAATCATCTGTGAAGGTAAGAAAATAACGATACCTGCCGCGAGCCTCAACATTCATCGGACCATATACATTAGTATGTATGATTTCCAACAAATCTGTTGCTTGCTCCATTGTTCCGAAGAACGGAGTTTTAGTCATCTTGCCAATGAGGCATGGTTCGCAAGTACCAAGTGATTCGTAATCAAGTGATTCCAAAAGTCCATCAGAATGGAGTTTCTTCATGTGCTTTACACCAATATGACCCAAACGGCAGTGCCACAAATAAGTTGCACTATCATTATCAACTCTGCATCTTTTGGCTTCAATATTATGAATATTTGTGTCACTACTAACGAGATTCAACAAAAATAGACCACTCTTCAAGGGTGCATGAGCATAAAAGATATTACTCATATAAATAGAACAACCATTATTCTCTGATTTAAATGAATAACCGTCTCGCATCAAACAAGATCCAGATATAATGTTCATGCTTAACGCTGGCACCAAATAAGAATTATTTAGGTCTAAAACTAACCCCGAAGGTAGATGTAGAGGTAGGTGCCGACCGCGATCACATCGACTTTGGAACCATTTCCCACGCGCATCGTCACCTCATCCTTAGCCAATCTTCACCTAATCCGTAGTCCCTGTTTCGAATTGCAAATGTTAGCAACAGAACCAGTATCAAATACCCATGTGCTACTGCAAGCATTAGTAAGGTACATATCAATAACATGTATATCACGTTTACCTTTGTTCACTTTTCCATCCTTCTTATCCGCCAAATACTTGGGGCAGTTCCGCTTCCAGTGACCAGTCCCTTTGCAGTAGAAGCACTCTGTCTCAGGCTTAGGTCCAGACTTGGGCTTCTTCACTTGAGCAGCAACTTGCTTGCCGTTCTTCTTGAAGTTCTCGTTCTTCCCTTTACCATTTTTCTTGAAACTGGTGGTCTCGTTGACCATCAACACTTGATGCTCCTTCTTGATTTCTACCTCCGTAGCCTTTAGCATTGCGAAGAGCTCGAGAATTGTCTTATCCATCCCTTTCATGTTATAGTTCATCACGAAGCTCTTGTAGCTTGGTGGCAGTGATTGAAGAATTCTGTCAATGACACTATCATCAGGAAGATTAACTCCCAGTTGAATCAAGTGATTGTTATACCCAAACATTTTAACTATATGCTCACTGACAGAACTATTCTCCTTCATCTTGCAGCTGTAGAACTTATTGGAGACTTCGTATCTCTCAATTCGGGCATTTGCTAGAAATATTAACTTCAACTCCTGGAACATCTCATATGCTCCATGACGTTCAAAATGTCGTTGAAGTCCCGGTTCTAAGCCGTAAAGCATGGCACACTGAACTATCGAGTAGTCATCAGCTTTGCACTGCCAGACTTTCATAACATCTGGCATTGCTCCTGCAGCAGGTTTGGCACCTAGTGGTGCTTCCAGGACGTAATTCTTCTATGCAGCAATGAGGATAATCCTCAAGTTGCCTACCCAGCCGTGTAGTTGCTACCATCATCTTTCAACTTAGCTTTCTCTAGGAACGCATTAAAATTCAACGGAACAACAACACGGGCCATCTATCTACAACAACATAGACATGCAAAATACTATCAGGTACTAAGTTCATGATAAATTTAAGTTCAATTAATCATATTACTAAAGAACTCCGACTTAGATAGACATTCCTCTAATCATCTAAGTGATCACGTGATCCATATAAACTAAACCATGTTCGATCATCACGTGAGATGGTGTAGTTTTCAATGGTGAACATAACTATGTTGATCATATCTACTATATGATTCACGCTCAACCTTTCGGTCTCAGTGTTCCGAGGCCATATCTGCATATGCTAGGCTCTTCAAGTTTAACCCGAGTATTCTGCGTGTGCAAAACTGGCTTGCACCCGTTGTATGTGAACGTAGAGCTTATCACACCCGATCATCACGTGGTGTCTCGGCATGACGAACTTTTGCAACGGTGCATACTCAGGTAGAACACTTGTACCTTGAAATTTAGTGAGAGATCATCTTATAATGCTATCGTCGTACTAAGCAAAATAAGATGCATAAAGGATAAACATCACATGCAATCAATATAAGTGATATGATATGGCCATCATCATCTTGTGCCTTTGATCTCCATCTCCAAAGCACCGTCATGATCACCATCGTCACCGGCTTGACACCTTGATTTCCATCGTAGCATCATTGTCGTCTTGCCAACTATTGCTTCTACAACTATCGCTACCGCTTAGTGATAAAGTAAAGCAATTACATGGTGATTTCATTTCATACAATAAAGCGACAACCATATGGCTCCTGCCAGTTGCCGATAACTTCGTTAAAAAAGATGATCATCTCATATAATAAAGTTTAGCATCATGTCTTCACCATATCACATCACAACATGCCCTGCAAAAACAAGTTAGACGTCCTCTACTTTGTTGTTGCAAGTTTTACGTGGCTACTACGGGCTGAGCAAGAACCGTTCTTACCCAAGCATCAAAAACACAATGATTTTTTTTTCAAGTATGTGTTGTTTTAACCTTCAACAAGGACCGGGCGTAGCCACACTCGATTCAACTAAACTTGGAGAAATTGACACCCGCCAGCCACCTGTGTGCTAAGCATGTCAGTAGGACCAGTCTCGTGTAAGCGTACGCGTAATGTCGGTTCGGGCCGCTTCATCCAACAATATCGCCGAATCAAAGTATGACATGCTGGTAAGCAATATGACTATTATCGCCCATAACTCACTTGTGTTCTACTCGTGCATATAACATCTATGCATAAACCTGGCTCGGATGCCACTGTTGGGGAACGTAGTAATTTCAAAAAAATTCCTATGCACACGCAAGATCATGGTGATGCATAGCAACGAGAGGGGAGAGTGTTGTCCACGTACCCTCATAGACCGTAGGCGGAAGCGTTATGACAATGCGGTTGATGTAGTCGTACGTCTTCACGATCGACCGATCCTGTACCGAAAGTACGGCACCTCCGCGATCTGCACACGTTCGGCTCGATGACGTCCCATGAACTCATGATCCAGTAGAGTGTCGAGGGAGAGCTTCATCAGCACGACGGCGTGATGACGGTGATGATGAAGCTACCGGCACAGGGATTCGCCTAAGCACTACAACGATATGATCGAGGTGGATTATGGTGGAGGGGGTACCGCACACGTCTAAGAGATCAATGATCAACTTGTGTGTCTATGGGGTTCCCCACTCCCCCGTATATAAAGGAGTGGAGGAGGGGGGGGGGGCAGGCCCTCTCTATGGCGCGCCCTAGGGGAGTCCAACTCCCACCGGGAGTAGGATTCCCCCCTTCCAAGTAGAAGGAGAGAGAAGGAAGGAGGAGAGAGGAGGAAGGAAGGGGGCGGCCCCCTCCCAATTCGGATTGGGCTTGGGGGGCGCGCCCCCTCCTCTCTCCCACTAAGGCCCAATAAGGCACATACACTCCCGGGGGGGGGGGTCCGGTAACCTTCCGGTACTCCGGTAAATGCCCGAACTCATCCTGAACCATTCCGATGTCCAAACATAGGCTTCTGATACGTCCATTTTGCATCATGCTTTTATATCGATATTTATTGCATTATGGGCTATTATTACACATTATGTCACAATACTTATGCCTATTCTCTCTTATTTTACAAGGTTTACATAAGGAGGGAGAATGCCGACAGCTGGAATTCTGGGCTGGAAAAGGAGCAAATAATAGAGACCTTTTCTGCACAACTCCAAAAGTCCTGAAACTCCATGAAAGTTATTTTTGGAAATAATAAAAAGTACTGGAAGAAGAATCTACGTCAGGGGGGCCTCCACCTATCCATGAGGGTGGGGGGCACACCCTACCCCCCTGGGCGCGCCCCCCTGCTTCGTGGGCCCCTGTTGGCTCTTCGATGCCCATCTTCTTGTATATGAAGTATTTCGTCCGAAGAAAAATCATAAGCAAGCTTTCGGGACGAGATTCCGCCGCCACGAGGCGGAACCTTGCCGGAACCAATCTAGGGCTCCGGCAGAGCTGTTCTGCCGGGGACACTTCCCTCCGGGAGGGGGAAATCATCGCCATCGTCATCACCAACGCTCCTCTCATCGGGAGAGGGAAATCTCCATCAACATATTCACCAACATCATCTCCTCTCAAACCCTAGTTCATATCTTGTATCCAATTCTTGTCTCTAAGTCCGAGATTGGTACATGTAGGTTGCTAGTAGTGTTGATTACTCCTTGTAGTTAATGCTAGTTGGTTTATTTGGTGGAAGATCATATGTTCACATCCTTTATGCATATTAATACCCCTCTGATTATGAACATGAATATGCTTTGTGAGTAGTTACGTTTGTTCCTGAGGACACGGGGGAAGTCTTGCTATTAGTAGTCATGTGAATTTGGAATTCGTTCGATATTTTGATGAGATGTATGTTGTCTATCCTCTAGTGGTGTTATGTGAACGTCGGCTACACAACACTTCACCATTATTTGGGCCTAGAGGAAGGCATTGGGAATTAATAAGTAGATGATGGGTTGCTAGAGTGACATAAGCTTAAACCCTAGTTTATGCGTTGCTTCGTAAGGGGCTGATTTGGATCCATATGTTTCATGCTATGGTTAGGTTTACCTTAATACTTTTGTTGTAGTTGAGATGCTTGCAATAGAGGTTAATCATAAGTGGGATTCTTGTCCAAGTAAGGGCAGCACCCAAGCACCGGTCCACCCACATAACAAATTATCAAAGTACCAAACGCGAATCATTTGACCGTGATGAAAACTAGCTTGACGATAATTCCCATGTGTCCTCGGGAGCACTTTTCTCTATATAAGAGTTTGTCCAGGCTTATACTTTGATATAAAAAGGATTGGGCCACCTTGCTGCACTTTATTTACTATTGTTACTTGCTGCTTGTTACCAATTATCTTATCACAAAACTATCTGTTACCTATAATTTCAGTGCTTGCAGAGAATACCTTGCTGAAAACCGCTTATCATTTCCTTCTGCTCCTCGTTGGGTTCGACACTCTTACTTATCGAAAGGACTACGATAGATCCCCTATACTTGTGGGTCATCAAGACTCTTTTCTGGCGCCGTTTCCGGGGAGTGAAGCGCCTTTGGTAGGTGGAATTTGGTAAGGAAAATTTATATAGTGTGCTGAAATTTACTGTCACTTGTTACTATGGAAAGTAATCCTATGAGGGGCTTGTTAAGGGTATCTTCACCCCGACCAGTAGAGCAAAGAGTTGATCCTCAACCAACTGAACCTACTGAAAATGATAATGTCTACTTTGAAATTCCTTCGGGTATGTTAGAAAAACTGCTAGCTAATCCTTTTGCAGGAGATGGAACAATGCATCCTGATGAGCACCTAATCTATGTGGATAAAGTTTGTGGATTATTTAAGCTTGCAGTTATACCCGATGATGTTATTAAGAAGAAGGTCTTCCCTTTATCTTTGAAGGGAGATGCATTGACATGGTATAGGCTATGTGATGATACGGGTTCATGGAACTACAAACGATTGAAATTGGAATTTCATCAGAAGTTTTATGCTATGCATCTTGTTCATCGTGATCGCAATTATATATATAATTTTTGGCCTCACGAAGGAGAAAGCATCGCTCAAGCTTGGGGGAGGCTTAAATCAATGTTATATTCATGCCCCAATCATGAGCTTCCAAGAGAAATAATTATTCAAAGTTTTTATGCTCGGCTGTCTGATAACAATCGCACCATGCATGCTTGATACTTCTTGTGCTGGCCCTTTTATGATGAAGACTATTGAATTCAAATGGGATTTATTGGATAGAATTAAACGCATCTCTGAAGATTGGGATATCGACGAAGGTAAGGAGTTAGGTATGACACCTAAGTTTGATTGTGTTAAATCCTTTATGGATACCGATGTTTTCCGTAAGTTTAGCACTAAATATGGACTTGACTCTGAGATATTAGCTTCTTTCTGTGAATCTTTTGCTGCTTATGTTGATCTCCCTAAGGAGAAGTGGTTTAAATATCATCCTCCCATAGAAGTAAAAGTAGCTGCACCTATTAAAGTTGAAGAAAAGACTATCACTTATAATGATCCTATTGTTCCTACTTCTTATGTTGAGGAACCACCTTTCCCTGTTAGGATAAAGGATCATGCTAAAGCTTCAACTGTGGTTCGTAAAAGCAATATTAGAACTTATACACCTCCTGAGCAAGTTAAAGTTGAACCTAATATTGCTATTGTTAAATATCTCTTGTCTGATAATATTGATGGGCATATTATTCATTTCCGTGATGAAACTGCTAGAATTGCCAAACCTTGTGCTAAAGGTAAACATAGACCTGTGGTAGGCATGCCTGTTATTTCTGTTAAAATAGGAGATCATTGTTATCATGGCTTATGTGACATGGGTGCCAGTGCTAGTGCTATACCTCATGACTTATACAAAGAAATTATGCATGATACTGCACCTACTGAGTTAGAAGAAATTGATGTCACAATTAAACTTGCTAATAGAGATACTATATCGCCAATTGGAATTGTTAGAGATGTTGTAGTCTTGTGTGGGAAAACTAAATATCCTGCTGATTTTCTTGTTCTTGGTTCCCCACAAGATAGCTTTTGTCCCATTATATTTGGTAGACCCTTCTTGAACACTGTTAATGCTAGGATAGACCGCAAAAAGGATGTTGTTACTATAGGTTTGGGTGATATGTCTCATGAGTTTAGTTTCTCTAAATTTAGTAGACAACACCGTGAAGAGGAATTGCCTAGTAAGGATGAAATTATTGGTCTTGCTTCCATTGCCGTACCTCCTAGTGATCCTTTAGAACAATATTTGCTAGACCATGAAAATGATATGTTTATGAATGAAAGAAGGGAAATAGATGAAGTATTCTTTAAATAGGAACCCATCCTGAAACACAATTTGATTGTTGAAATCCTAGGGGATCCTCCTCCACCCAAGGGTGATCCCGTGTTTGAGCTTAAGCCGTTACCTGATACTCTTAAATATGCTTATCTTGATGAAAAGAAGATATATCCTATTATTATCAGTGCTAACCTTTCAGAGCATGAACAAGATAGATTATTGAAAACTCTGAAGAAGCACCGTGCTGCTATTGGATATACTCTTGATGATCTTAAGGGCATTAGTCCCACTCTATGTCAACATAAAATAAATTTAGAGAAAGATGCTAAACCAGTTCGTGATCATCAACGACGGCTGAATCCTAAGATGAAAGAAGTGGTAAGAAAGGAAATACTAAAGCTCCTTGAGGTAGGTATAATTTATCCCGTTGCTGATAGTCGGTGGGTAAGCCCTGTCCATTGTGTTCCTAAGAAAGGAGGTATTACTGTCATTCCTAATGATAAAGATGAATTGATTCAGCAAAGAATTATTACAGGTTATAGGATGGTAATTGATTTCCGCAAATTAAATAACTCTACTAAAAAGGATCATTACCCCTTACCTTTTATCGATCAAATGCTAGAAAGATTATCTAAACATACACTTTTTTGCTTTCTAGATGGTGTCAGCCGATGATCAATCAAAGACCACTTTTACTTGCCCTTTCGGTACTTTTGCTTATAGACGTATGCCTTTTGGTTTATGTAATGCACCTGCTACCTTTCAAAGATGCATGATGGCTATATTCTCTGACTTTTGTGAAAAGATTTGTGAGGTTTTCATGGATGATTTCTCCGTCTATAGATCCTCTTTTGATGATTGCTTGAGCAACCTAGATCGAGTTTTGCAGAGATGTGAAGAAACTAATCTTGTCTTGAATTGGGAGAAGTGCCACTTTATGGTTAATGTAGGTATTGTCTTGGGGCATAAAGTTTCTGAAAGAGGTATTGAAGTTGATAAAGCAAATGTTGATGCTATTGAAAATATGCCATGTCCCAAGGACATCAAAGGTAAAGTTTCCTTGGTCACGCCGGTTTTTATAGGAGGTTCATTAAGGACTTCTCAAAAATTTCTCGGCCTCTGACTAATTTATTACAAAAATATATACCATTTGTCTTTGATGATGATTGTGTATAAGCATTTGAAATACTTAAGAAAGCATTGATCTCTGCACCTATTGTTCAGCCACCTGATTGGAATTTACCCTTTGAGATTATGTGTGATGCTAGTGATTATGATGTAGGTGCTGTTCTAGGGCAAAGAGTTGATAAGAAATTAAATGTTATTCAATATGCTAGTAAAACTCTAGGCAATGCTCAGAGAAATTATGCTACTACTGAAAAAGAATTTTTAGCAGTTGTATTTGCTTGTGATAAGTTCAGACCATATATTGTTGATTCTAAAGTAACTATTCACACTGATCATGCTGCTATTAAATATCTTATGGAAAAGAAAGATGCTAAACCTAGACTTATTAGATGAGTTCTCTTGCTACAAGAATTTGATTTGCATATTATTGATAGAAAGAGAGCTGAGAACCCCGTTGCAGACAACTTATCTAGGTTAGAAAATGTTCTTGATGACCCACTACCTATTGATGATAGCTTCCCTGATGAGCAATTAAACGTCATAAATACTTTTCGTACTGCTCCATGTTATGCTGATTATGCTAATTACATCGTTGCTAAATTCATACCACCTAGTTTCACATACCAACAAAAGAAAAAGTTTTTCTACGACTTGAGACATTACTTCTGGGATGACCCACATCTTTAGAAAGAAGGAGTAGATGGTGTTATTAGACGTTGTATACATGAGCATGAACAGGAACAGATCCTACGCAAGTGTCACTCCGAGGCTTATGGAGGACACCATGCTAGAGACAGAACTGCACATAAGGTATTGCAATCCAGTTTTTATTGGCCTACTCTCTTCAAGGATGCCCGTAAGTTTGTTTTATCTTGTGATGAATGTCAAAGAATTGGTAATATTAGTAGACGTCAAGAAATACCTATGAATTATTCACTTGTTATTGAACCATTTGATGTTTGGGGCTTTGATTATATGGGACCTTTTCCTGCCTTTAATGGATACACACATATTTTAGTTGCTGTTGATTACGTTACTTAGTGGGTAGAAGTTGTTCCAACTAGTAGTGCTGATCATAACACCTCTATTAAAATGCTTAAAGAAGTTATTTTTCCAAGGTTTGGAGTCCCTAGATATCTAATGACTGATGGTGGTTCACATTTTATTCATGGTGCTTTCGAAAAATGCTTGCTAAGTATGATGTTAATCATAGAATTGCATCTCCTTATCACCCGCAGTCTAGTGGTCAAGTAGAATTGAGCAATAGAGAGCTAAAATTAATTTTGCAAAAGACTATTAATAGATCTAGAAAGAATTGGTCCAAGAAACTTGATGATGCATTATGGGCCTATATAACTGCATATAAAAATCCTATGGGTATGTCTCCATATAAAATGGTTTATGGAAAAGCATGTCACTTACCTCTCGAACTAGAACATAATGCTTATTGGGCTATTAAAGAGCTCAACTATGATTTCAAACTTGCCGGTGAGAAGAGGTTATTTGACATTAGCTCACTTGATGAATGGAGAACACAAGCCTATGAAAATGCCAAATTGTTTAAAGAAAAAGTTTAAAAGATGGCATGACAAAAGGATACAAAAGCGTGAGAGTAATGTAGGTGATTATGTGTTGCTATACAACTCCCGTTTAAGATTTTTTGCAGGAAAACTTCTCTCTAAATGGAAGGTCCTTACGTTATCGAGGAGGTCTATCGTTCGGTGCCATAAAGATGACAACCCAAGCAATTGTTTCGTACTTAAATAATCTCAAACTTTTTCAACCTTCACGCAATACATGAGCGTGAGCCATGGATATAGCACTATGGGTGGAATAGAATAATGATTGGGGAATGTGTGGAGAAGACAAAATGAGGAGAAAGTCTCACATTGACCAGGATAATCAACGGGCTATGGGAATGCCCATAAATTGATGTCAACATGAGGAGTAGGGATTTCCATGCAACGGATGCACTAGAGCTATAAATGAATGAAAGCTCAACAAAAGAAAACTAGTGGGTGTGCTTCCAACTTGCTTGCTCACGAAGACCTAGGGCATTTGAGGAAGCCCATCGTTAGGAATATACAAGCCAAGTTCTATAATGAAAATTCCCACTAGTATATGAAAGTGACAACACATGAGACTCTCTACATGAAAATATGGTGCTACTTTGAAGCACGATATATATGAGACTCATTACATTTAGAACAAGGTGCTACTTTGAAGCACAAGTGTGGAAAAAGAGATAGTAGCATTGCCCCTTTATTTATTTATTTTCTTTTTTCTTTTTCTTTCTTTTTTTTACTTTTTTTTTTTTTTTTTTTTCTTTTTTTCCTTTGGCCTTTCTTTTTTTGGCCTTTCCTTTTTTTGGGTCAATGCTCTAATAATGATGATCATCACACTTCTATTGATTACAACACATGAATTACAGCTCGAAACTATAACAAGATATGACTCTATATGAATGCCTCCGGCGGTGTACCGGGATGGTGCAATGAATCAAGAGTGACATGTATAAAAATTATGCATGGTGGATTTGCCACAAATACGATGTCAACTACATGATCATGCAATGGCAATATGACAAAAGTAATGTATGTCATGATGATGATGAACGGAACGGTGGAAAGTTGCATGGCAATATATCTCGGAATGGCTATGGAAATGCCATAAATAGGTAGGTATGGTGGCTGTTTTGAGGAAGATATAATGAGGTTTATGTGTGATAGAGCGTATCATATCACGGGGTTTGGATGCACCGGCGAAGTTTGCACCAACTCTCAAGGTGAGAAAGGGCAATGCATGGTACCGAAGAGGCTAGCAATGATGGAAAGGTAAAAGTGCGTATAATCCACGGACTCAACATTAGTCAAAAGAACTCATAAACTGATTGAAAAAATTTAGAAGTCATCAAAAACCAAGCACTACGCGCATGCTCCTAGGGGGATAGATTGGTAGGAAAAGACCATCGCTCGTCCCTGACCGCCACTCATAAGGATGCACAAGCCAGGTACACTTCATGCTTCAAATTTGTTACACAACTTTAACCATATGTGCATGCTACGGGACTTGCTAACTTCAACACAAGCATTTCTTTAAATTCATAATCACCCAAGTAGCATGACCTTAATATCACTACCTCCATATCTCAAAACAATTTATCAAGTATCAAGTTGATCATAGCATCCAATTCACTTCCTATGATAATTTTCATTCAGAATACCATGCTGTTTAAGACTCTCAAAATAATATAAGTGAAACATGAGAGTTCATTAATTTCTACAAAATAAAACCACCGCCGTGCTCTAAAAAGATATAAGTGAAGCACTATAGCAAACAACAAACTACTCCAACAAGATATGAGTGAAGATCAATGAGTAGATAAATAATTATGCAACTATGCGAAGACTCTCTCCCATTAAATAATTTCAGATCTTGGTATTTTATTCAAATAGAAAGCAAAACAAAACAAAATGACATTGCAAGGATAGCACAACTCATGTAAAGAAGCAAAAACTTAGGCTCAACCGATACTAACCAATAATTGTTGAAGAAGAAAGGTGGGATGCCTACCGGGGCATCCCAAGCTTAGATGCTTGAGACTTCTTGAAATATTATCTTGCGGTGCCTTGGGCATCCCCAAGCTTGAGCTTTTGTGTCTCCTTAATTCCTCTCATATCATGGTTTCTCTTCTTTTTATCAAAGGCTTCATCCACAACAAACTCAACAAGAACTCGTGAGATAGGTTAGTATAAACCAATGCAAAACCTTATCATTTTCTACTGTAACAAAGCACTAAGATTATTATTCAACATTGAATACTAAATTCCTATGCATATTTAATACTCCTATCCTCAAATAGAATCATTAAACAAGAAAGCATATGCAAACAATGCAAACATAACAGCAATCTGCTAAAACAGTATAGTCTGTAAAGAATGCAAGATTCATCATACTTCCCTAACTCCAAAAATTATAAGAAAAATACTACGCTGTAAACTATTTATCAGAGCTCATTATGCAAAAAGATTCAACATTATATCACTCCCTTACTTTTCTAGAGAATTTTTGCAACAGCGGTAAACTTTCTGTTTTGAAACAGCAACATGTATACTAGCAAAATAAGCATGGTAAAGGCTATCCTTGACATTTTTATTGAAAATATAGATGAAAAACATTATTATATATAATAGAAAGCAAATTCTAACAAAACAAAATGATTCTCCAAGGAAAACACATATCATGTGGCGAATAAAAATATAGTTCCAAGTAAAGTTACCGATGAACGAAGACGAAAGAGGGGATGCCTTCCGGGGCATCCCCAAGATTAGTTGCTTGGTTGTCCTTGAATATTACCTTGGGGTGCCTTGGGCATCCCCAAGCTTAGGATCTTACCACTCGTTATTCCATAGTCCATCGAATCTTTACCCAAAACTTGAAAAGTTCACAACACGAAACTCAAAGCAAAACTCGTAAGCTCCGTTAGTGCAAGAAAACAAACCACCACTTAGGTACTGTAATGAACTCATTATTTATTTATATTGGTGTAATATCTACTGTATTATAACTTCTCTATGGTTCATACCCTTACATACTAGCCATATATTCATCAAAATAAGCAAACAACACAATGAAAACAGAATCTGTCAAAAACAGAACAGTCTGTAGTAATCTGAATCAAACGTATACTTATGGAACCCCAAAAATTATGAAATAAATTGTTGGACCTGAGGAATTTTTCTATTAATAATCTTCAAAAATAATCAACGTAAAAGAACTCTCCAGTAAAAAATGGAAGCTAATCTCGTGAGTGCTAAAGTTTCTGTTTTTCACAGCAAGATCATAAAGACTTCACCCAAGTCTTCCCAAAGGTTCTACTTGGCACTTTATTGAAACAAAAGCTATAAAACATGATTACTACAGTAGCATAATCATGTGTACACACAAAAACAGTAAGGATAAATATTGGGTTGTCTCCCAGCAAGCACTTTTCTTTAATGCCTTTTTAGCTAGGCATGATGATGACAATGATGCTCACATAAAAGATAAGAATTGAAACATAATGGAAGCATCATGAAGCATATGACTAGCACATTTAAGCCTAACCCACTTCCTATGCATAGGGATTTTGTGAGAAAACAAATTATGGGAACAATAATCAACTAGCATAGGAAGGTAAAACAAGCACAACTTCAAAACTTTAAGCACATAGAGAGGAAACTTGACATTATTGCAATTCCTACAAGCATATATTCCTCCCTCATAATAAGTTTCAGTAGCATCATAAATTAATTTAACAATATAAACAGCACCTAAAGCATTCTTTTCATGATCTACAAGCATAGAAAATTTATTACTCTCCAAATAAGCAAAATTATTCTCATTCGGAATGGTGGGAGTATCATAAGAGACTTGAACACTAAAAATTGTTTACACATTAAAAGAGTAATGTTCAGAAAAAGGGTAATAATAATTATGACAAGTTCTATAAATGTAATCATCACTACTTTTTATAGCATAGGTTTCATCACAATAATCATCATAAGTAGCAACTTTCTTCTCATCATAATCGATTGAAACCTCTCCCAGGATAGTGGAATCACTAAATAAAGTTGACACTCTTCCAAATCCACTTTCATATTCATCACAATAAGATTCAACATCCTCCAAAATAGTGGGATCACTACTTCCTAAAGTTGACACTCTTCCAAACCCACTTTCATCAATATAATCATCATAGGTAGGAGGCATGCTATCATCATAACAACTTTGCATATCAAAACTTGGGAGGCTAAAAATATCATCTTCATTAAACATAGAATCCCCAAGCTTGGGACAAACATTAATTTCACTAAATACGTTCTCAAATATTTCATCCTCATGAAACATAGCTTCCTCAAGCTTGGGCATTTTCATATCATAAGCATAATCATCATCAATAGTATGGATAGCATCAATAGTATAGCAATTATCATCATCACAATGAGTAGTAGGAGCAACATCATCATTTGGGAGGAATACCTTTTACCTTTGCTGCCCCTTCTCTTCCTTTTCTTCTTCACATTATGTGTGGGTTCAACCTTCTTTATTGATGGAATTGGTTGAATAAAAGGCTCCTCCTCGTTACCTGATTCATCATAAGAAATAATAGGAGGAGATTGGTAAGTCTCTTCCCTTTCATTAGTATCCTCTTCATCTTCTATTTTTTTTTCTTTTCTTTAGGTAATTGGCAATATAAGGATTTTCAATGCAATTCACCGTACAATACATATAAATCTTCTCTAGATCAAAATCAAGAAATCTATCAAGATTAAATTTTGGAATACCCTCGGTTATACGTTTCATTTCTTCATACCCCAAAAGAAGACTAAGATGTTTATGATGCTCAAGGGTAATCAAATTATCACAATTTTTTGATATGATTTGGTCATGAAACAATTTGCATTGGAGATTTAAATGACCACGTTCATTGCAAAGTTCACAAGGAGCGCGAAAAGTATTGAATTTTCAGCACAAACATCAAGACTTTCTTGCAACATTTTAGTTTCTAAATACTTACGCCTCTTCCAATATATATCTTCTCTATTCGGTGTGTTCATGCAAACATGCACTCCACAAAAGTTGACATGCTCATAAGAGATATTTTCATCATGACTAGTGCAATCATCATTAGTACTATGGATATTCAAAGAGTTCATACTAACAACATTGCAAACATGCTCATCATTCAGAGATTTAGTTCCAAACAATTTAATGCATTCTTCTTCTAGCACTTGAGCACAATTTTCCTTACCATCATTCTCGCGAAAGATATTAAAAAGATGAAGCGTATGAGACAAACTCAATTCCATTTTTTTGTAGTTTTCTTTTATAAACTAAACTAGTGATAAAACAAGAAACAAAAAGATTCGATTGCAAGATCTAAAGATATATTTCAAGAACTTCAAGCACTCACCTCCCGGCAACGGCGCCAAAAAGAGCTTGATGTCTACTACACAACCTTCTTCTTGTAGACGTTGTTGGGCCTGCAAGTGCACATGTTTGTAGGACAGTAGCAAATTTCCCTCAAGTGGATGACCTAAGGTTTATCAATCCGTAGGAGGCGTAGGATGAAGATGGTCTCTCTCAAACAACCCTGCAACCAAATAACAAAGTGTCTCTTTTGTCCCCAACACACCCAATACAATGGTTAATTGTATAGGTGCACTAGTTCGGCGAAGAGATGGTGATACAAGTGCAATATGGATGGTAGATAAAGGTATTTGTAACCTGAAATTATAAAAACAGCAAGGTAACTAATGATAAAAGTGAGCGTAAACGGTATTGCAATGATAGGAAACAAGGCCTAAGGTTCATACTTTCACTACTGCAAGTTCTCTCAACAATAATAACATAGATAGATCATATAACAATCCCTAAACATGCAACAAAGAGTCAGTCCAAAGACACTAATAGCGGAGAACAAACGAAGAGATTATGGTAGGGTACAAAACCACCTCAAAGTTATCCTTTCTGTTCTATCTATTCAGGAGTTCGTAGTAAAATAACGTGAAGCTATTCTTTTCACTCAATCCATCATAGAGTTCATACTAGAATAACACCTTAAGACACAAATCAACCAAAACCCTAATGTCACCTAGATACTCCATTGTCACCTCAAGTATCCGTGGGCATGATTATACGATATGCATCACACAATCTCAGATTCATCTATTCAACCAACACAAAGTACTTCAAAAAGTGCCCCAAAGTTTCTACCGGAGAGTCAAGAATGTGTGCCAACCCCTATGCATTTCATGGGTAGAACCCGCAAGTTGGTCACCAAAACATACATAAAGTGGCACATGATATCCCATTGTCACCACAGATAAGCACGACAAGCCATACATCAAGTGTTCTCATAAAAGACTCAATCTGATAAGATAACTTCAAAGGGAAAACTCAATTCATCACAAGAGAGTAGAGGGGGAGAAACATCATAAGATCCAACTATAATAGCAAAGCTCGGGATACATCAAGATCGTGCCATAGAGGGAACACGAGAGAGAACAGAGAGAGAGAGAGAGAGAGAGAGAGAGAGAGAGAGACCAAACACATAGCTACTGGTACATACCCTCAGCCTCGAGGGTGAACTACTCCCTCCTCGTCATGGATAGCGCCGGGATGATGAAGATGGCCACCCGTGAAGCATCCCCCCTCCGGCAGGGTGCCGGGAAGGGCTCCCGAGAGGTTTCTGGTGGCTACAGAGGCTTGCGGCGGCGGAACTCTCGATCCATCTTGATATTCGTTGTTTTTAGGGTACGAGGGAATATATAGGCAAAAGAAGTCAGTCGGGGGAGCCTCAAGGGGCCCACGAGAGGGTAGGGCGTGCCAGGGGGGCGCCCCTGTCTCGTGGCTTCCTCGATTACCCCCCGGCTTGCACTCCAAGTCCCTTGGATCATAATCTTCCCTAAAATCACGCTGCCGAAGGTTTCGTTCCGTTTGGACTCCGTTTGATATTCCTTTTCTTCGAAATACTGAAACAAGCAATAAAACAGCAATATGGGCTCGGCCTCCGATTAATAGGTTAGTCCCAAAAGTAATATAAAAGTGTATAATAAAGCCCATAATGATTCAAAACAGATAATATAGTAGCATGGAACAATAAAAAATTATAGATTCATTGGAGATGTATCAAGCATCCCCAAGCTTAATTCCTGCTCGTCCTCGAGTAGGTAAATGATAAAAACAGAATTTTGATGTGGTATGCTACCTAGCATAATTCTCAATGTAATTTTGCTTTATTGTGGCATGAATGTTCAGATCCAAATGATTCAAAATAAAAGTTCATGTTTACAAAAGAAATAGCAATACTTCAAGCATACTAATAAAAGCAATCATGTCTTCTCAAAATAACATGGCTAAAGAAAGTTCATCCCTACAAAATCATGTAGTTAGGCTATGCTTCATTTTCGTCACACAAAGATGTTCCCAACTTATATACCCCCGATGACAACCCAAGCAATTGTTTCGTACTTAAATAATCTCAAACTTTTTCAACCTTCACGCAATACATGAGCGTGAGCCATGGATATAGCACTATGGGTGGAATAGAATAATGATTGGGGAATGTGTGGAGAAGACAAAATGAGGAGAAAGTCTCACATTGACCAGGATAATCAACGGGCTATGGGAATGCCCATAAATTGATGTCAACATGAGGAGTAGGGATTTCCATGCAACGGATGCACTAGAGCTATAAATGAATGAAAGCTCAACAAAAGAAAACTAGTGGGTGTGCTTCCAACTTGCTTGCTCACGAAGACCTAGGGCATTTGAGGAAGCCCATCGTTAGGAATATACAAGCCAAGTTCTATAATGAAAAATTCCCACTAGTATATGAAAGTGACAACACATGAGACTCTCTACATGAAAATATGGTGCTACTTTGAAGCACGATATATATGAGACTCATTACATTTAGAACAAGGTGCTACTTTGAAGCACAAGTGTGGAAAAAGAGATAGTAGCATTGCCCCTTTATTTATTTATTTTCTTTTTTCTTTTTCTTTCTTTTTTTTACTTTTTTTTTTTTTTTTTTATTTTTCTTTTTTTCCTTTGGCCTTTCTTTTTTTGGCCTTTCCTTTTTTTGGGTCAATGCTCTAATAATGATGATCATCACACTTCTATTGATTACAACACATGAATTACAGCTCGAAACTATAACAAGATATGACTCTATATGAATGCCTCCGGCGGTGTACCGGGATGGTGCAATGAATCAAGAGTGACATGTATAAAAATTATGCATGGTGGATTTGCCACAAATACGATGTCAACTACATGATCATGCAATGGCAATATGACAAAAGTAATGTATGTCATGATGATGATGAACGGAACGGTGGAAAGTTGCATGGCAATATATCTCGGAATGGCTATGGAAATGCCATAAATAGGTAGGTATGGTGGCTGTTTTGAGGAAGATATAATGAGGTTTATGTGTGATAGAGCGTATCATATCACGGGGTTTGGATGCACCGGCGAAGTTTGCACCAACTCTCAAGGTGAGAAAGGGCAATGCATGGTACCGAAGAGGCTAGCAATGATGGAAAGGTAAAAGTGCGTATAATCCACGGACTCAACATTAGTCAAAAGAACTCATAAACTGATTGAAAAAATTTAGAAGTCATCAAAAACCAAGCACTACGCGCATGCTCCTAGGGGGATAGATTGGTAGGAAAAGACCATCGCTCGTCCCTGACCGCCACTCATAAGGATGCACAAGCCAGGTACACTTCATGCTTCAAATTTGTTACACAACTTTAACCATATGTGCATGCTACGGGACTTGCTAACTTCAACACAAGCATTTCTTTAAATTCATAATCACCCAAGTAGCATGACCTTAATATCACTACCTCCATATCTCAAAACAATTTATCAAGTATCAAGTTGATCATAGCATCCAATTCACTTCCTATGATAATTTTCATTCAGAATACCATGCTGTTTAAGACTCTCAAAATAATATAAGTGAAACATGAGAGTTCATTAATTTCTACAAAATAAAACCACCGCCGTGCTCTAAAAAGATATAAGTGAAGCACTATAGCAAACAACAAACTACTCCAACAAGATATGAGTGAAGATCAATGAGTAGATAAATAATTATGCAACTATGCGAAGACTCTCTCCCATTAAATAATTTCAGATCTTGGTATTTTATTCAAATAGAAAGCAAAACAAAACAAAATGACATTGCAAGGATAGCACAACTCATGTAAAGAAGCAAAAACTTAGGCTCAACCGATACTAACCAATAATTGTTGAAGAAGAAAGGTGGGATGCCTACCGGGGCATCCCCAAGCTTAGATGCTTGAGACTTCTTGAAATATTATCTTGCGGTGCCTTGGGCATCCCCAAGCTTGAGCTTTTGTGTCTCCTTAATTCCTCTCATATCATGGTTTCTCTTCTTTTTATCAAAGGCTTCATCCACAACAAACTCAACAAGAACTCGTGAGATAGGTTAGTATAAACCAATGCAAAACCTTATCATTTTCTACTGTAACAAAGCACTAAGATTATTATTCAACATTGAATACTAAATTCCTATGCATATTTAATACTCCTATCCTCAAATAGAATCATTAAACAAGAAAGCATATGCAAACAATGCAAACATAACAGCAATCTGCTAAAACAGTATAGTCTGTAAAGAATGCAAGATTCATCATACTTCCCTAACTCCAAAAATTATAAGAAAAATACTACGCTGTAAACTATTTATCAGAGCTCATTATGCAAAAAGATTCAACATTATATCACTCCCTTACTTTTCTAGAGAATTTTTGCAACAGCGGTAAACTTTCTGTTTTGAAACAGCAACATGTATACTAGCAAAATAAGCATGGTAAAGGCTATCCTTGACATTTTTATTGAAAATATAGATGAAAAACATTATTATATATAATAGAAAGCAAATTCTAACAAAACAAAATGATTCTCCAAGGAAAACACATATCATGTGGCGAATAAAAATATAGTTCCAAGTAAAGTTACCGATGAACGAAGACGAAAGAGGGGATGCCTTCCGGGGCATCCCCAAGATTAGTTGCTTGGTTGTCCTTGAATATTACCTTGGGGTGCCTTGGGCATCCCCAAGCTTAGGATCTTACCACTCGTTATTCCATAGTCCATCGAATCTTTACCCAAAACTTGAAAAGTTCACAACACGAAACTCAAAGCAAAACTCGTAAGCTCCGTTAGTGCAAGAAAACAAACCACCACTTAGGTACTGTAATGAACTCATTATTTATTTATATTGGTGTAATATCTACTGTATTCTAACTTCTCTATGGTTCATACCCTTACATACTAGCCATATATTCATCAAAATAAGCAAACAACACAATGAAAACAGAATCTGTCAAAAACAGAACAGTCTGTAGTAATCTGAATCAAACGTATACTTATGGAACCCCAAAAATTATGAAATAAATTGTTGGACCTGAGGAATTTGTCTATTAATAATCTTCAAAAATAATCAACGTAAAAGAACTCTCCAGTAAAAAATGGAAGCTAATCTCGTGAGTGCTAAAGTTTCTGTTTTTCACAGCAAGATCATAAAGACTTCACCCAAGTCTTCCCAAAGGTTCTACTTGGCACTTTATTGAAACAAAAGCTATAAAACATGATTACTACAGTAGCATAATCATGTGTACACACAAAAACAGTAAGGATAAATATTGGGTTGTCTCCCAGCAAGCACTTTTCTTTAATGCCTTTTTAGCTAGGCATGATGATGACAATGATGCTCACATAAAAGATAAGAATTGAAACAGAATGGAAGCATCATGAAGCATATGACTAGCACATTTAAGCCTAACCCACTTCCTATGCATAGGGATTTTGTGAGAAAACAAATTATGGGAACAATAATCAACTAGCATAGGAAGGTAAAACAAGCACAACTTCAAAACTTTAAGCACATAGAGAGGAAACTTGACATTATTGCAATTCCTACAAGCATATATTCCTCCCTCATAATAAGTTTCAGTAGCATCATAAATTAATTTAACAATATAAACAGCACCTAAAGCATTCTTTTCATGATCTACAAGCATAGAAAATTTATTACTCTCCAAATAAGCAAAATTATTCTCATTCGGAATGGTGGGAGTATCATAAGAGACTTGAACACTAAAAATTGTTTACACATTAAAAGAGTAATGTTCAGAAAAAGGGTAATAATAATTATGACAAGTTCTATAAATGTAATCATCACTACTTTTTATAGCATAGGTTTCATCACAATAATCATCATAAGTAGCAACTTTCTTCTCATCATAATCGATTGAAACCTCTCCCAGGATAGTGGAATCACTAAATAAAGTTGACACTCTTCCAAATCCACTTTCATATTCATCACAATAAGATTCAACATCCTCCAAAATAGTGGGATCACTACTTCCTAAAGTTGACACTCTTCCAAACCCACTTTCATCAATATAATCATCATAGGTAGGAGGCATGCTATCATCATAACAACTTTGCATATCAAAACTTGGGAGGCTAAAAATATCATCTTCATTAAACATAGAATCCCCAAGCTTGGGACAAACATTAATTTCACTAAATACGTTCTCAAATATTTCATCCTCATGAAACATAGCTTCCTCAAGCTTGGGCATTTTCATATCATAAGCATAATCATCATCAATAGTATGGATAGCATCAATAGTATAGCAATTATCATCATCACAATGAGTAGTAGGAGCAACATCATCATTTGGGAGGAATACCTTTTTACCTTTGCTGCCCCTTCTCTTCCTTTTCTTCTTCACATTATGTGTGGGTTCAACCTTCTTTATTGATGGAATTGGTTGAATAAAAGGCTCCTCCTCGTTACCTGATTCATCATAAGAAATAATAGGAGGAGATTGGTAAGTCTCTTCCCTTTCATTAGTATCCTCTTCATCTTCTATTTTTTTTTCTTTTCTTTAGGTAATTGGCAATATAAGGATTTTCAATGCAATTCACCGTACAATACATATAAATCTTCTCTAGATCAAAATCAAGAAATCTATCAAGATTAAATTTTGGAATACCCTCGGTTATACGTTTCATTTCTTCATACCCCAAAAGAAGACTAAGATGTTTATGATGCTCAAGGGTAATCAAATTATCACAATTTTTTGATATGATTTGGTCATGAAACAATTTGCATTGGAGATTTAAATGACCACGTTCATTGCAAAGTTCACAAGGAGCGCGAAAAGTATTGAATTTTTCAGCACAAACATCAAGACTTTCTTGCAACATTTTAGTTTCTAAATACTTACGCCTCTTCCAATATATATCTTCTCTATTCGGTGTGTTCATGCAAACATGCACTCCACAAAAGTTGACATGCTCATAAGAGATATTTTCATCATGACTAGTGCAATCATCATTAGTACTATGGATATTCAAAGAGTTCATACTAACAACATTGCAAACATGCTCATCATTCAGAGATTTAGTTCCAAACAATTTAATGCATTCTTCTTCTAGCACTTGAGCACAATTTTCCTTACCATCATTCTCGCGAAAGATATTAAAAAGATGAAGCGTATGAGACAAACTCAATTCCATTTTTTTGTAGTTTTCTTTTATAAACTAAACTAGTGATAAAACAAGAAACAAAAAGATTCGATTGCAAGATCTAAAGATATACCTTCAAGCACTCACCTCCCCGGCAACGGCGCCAGAAAAGAGCTTGATGTCTACTACACAACCTTCTTCTTGTAGACGTTGTTGGGCCTGCAAGTGCACATGTTTGTAGGACAGTAGCAAATTTCCCTCAAGTGGATGACCTAAGGTTTATCAATCCGTAGGAGGCGTAGGATGAAGATGGTCTCTCTCAAACAACCCTGCAACCAAATAACAAAGTGTCTCTTTTGTCCCCAACACACCCAATACAATGGTTAATTGTATAGGTGCACTAGTTCGGCGAAGAGATGGTGATACAAGTGCAATATGGATGGTAGATAAAGGTATTTGTAACCTGAAATTATAAAAACAGCAAGGTAACTAATGATAAAAGTGAGCGTAAACGGTATTGCAATGATAGGAAACAAGGCCTAAGGTTCATACTTTCACTAGTGCAAGTTCTCTTAACAATAATAACATAGATAGATCATATAACAATCCCTCAACATGCAACAAAGAGTCACTCCAAAGACACTAATAGCGGAGAACAAACGAAGAGATTATGGTAGGGTACAAAACCACCTCAAAGTTATCCTTTCTGTTCTATCTATTCAAGAGTTCGTAGTAAAATAACGTGAAGCTATTCTTTCCGCTCAATCCATCATAGAGTTCATACTAGAATAACACCTTAAGACACAAATCAACCAAAACCCTAATGTCACCTAGATACTCCGTTGTCACCTCAAGTATCCGTGGGCATGATTATACGATATGCATCACACAATCTCAGATTCATCTATTCAACCAACAAAAAGTACTTCAAAGAGTGCCCCAAAGTTTCTACCGGAGAGTCAAGAACGTGTGCCAACCCCTATGCATAGGTTCATGGGCGGAACCCGCAAGTTGGTCACCAAAACATACATCAAGTGGCACATGATATCCCATTGTCACCACAGATAAGCACGGCAAGCCATACATCAAGTGTTCTCATAAAAGACTCAATCCGATAAGATAACTTCAAAGGGAAAACTCAATTCATCACAAGAGAGTAGAGGGGGAGAAACATCATAAGATCCAACTATAATAGCAAAGCTCGGGATATATCAAGATCGTGCCATAGAGGGAACACGAGAGAGAACACGAGAGAGAGAGAGAGAGAGAGAGAGAGAGAGAGAGAGATCAAACACATAGCTACTGGTACATACCCTCAGCCTTGAGGGTGAACTACTCCCTCCTCGTCATGGATAGCGCCGAGATGATGAAGATGGCCACCGGTGAAGGATCCCCCCTTCGGCAGGGTGCCGGGAAGGGCCCTCGAGAGGTTTCTGGTGGCTACAGAGGCTTGCGGCGGCGGAACTCCCGATCTATCTTGATATTTGATGTTTTTAGGGTACGAGGGAATATATAGGCGAAAGATGTCGGTCGGGGGAGCCTCGAGGGTCCCACGAGAGGGTAGGGCGCGCCCAGGGGGCTGGGTGCACCCCCCCCGTCTCGTGGCTTCCTCGATGACCCCCCCCCCCGGCTTGCACTCCAAGTCTCCTGGATCATAATCTTCCCAAAAATCACGCTGCCGAAGGTTTCGTTCCGTTTGGACTCCATTTGATATTCCTTTTTCTTCGAAATACTGAAACAGGCAATAAAATAGCAATATGGGTGGGCCTCCGGTTAATAGGTTAGTCCGAAAGTAATACAAAAGTGTATAATAAAGCCCATAATCATTCAGAACAGATAATATAATAGCATGGAAAAATAAAAAATTATAGATACGTTGTAGGAGTCGGCCCTTCTCGAGGCCGCCTCCTGGAGTCCGCCAGCCTTCGGCAACCGGCCTCTTGGACCAGCCGGCCTCAAGGAGGCGGTACTTCATCCCTGATTCTTGAGGGGCGCTGCTGGCCCCGATATCTTGAAATATCAGGGGAGACTAATGAGGCTACCCATGGTCATTTACTCCGACAGATGGTAAAGCCCATTAAAAAGAGTGGCACGCAGAAGCACCTCCTGTGTCACTCGATCCAAACCCGACACATCTTTCTTCCTATATGAAATGAGTTTGACCTTTTTTTCAAAATGGAAACAGTAAATATCGGGGGTTGGGTGTGACATATGCCAATGGATGGCTTATCATGGTGGGAGCGAGTAGAACGTCGCCGGTGCCCGGAAGCGGGATGAGGCGTAGACACGAACACCGGCGTACTTTACCCAGGTTCGGGGCTCTCCTAGGAGATAACACCCCTAGTCCTGCTCTGCGGGGTCTCCGCATGATCACTAAGGCACAAGTGAGTACAATGGTGCTCCTTGAGCTATATGCTAGAGGTAGGAGAAGGCAAGGCTCACTCTCTCCTTCCTCTATGGGCTGGTCTAGTTCTAACAGGTTCGGAACCCTTGGCATGGGTGCCCTGGGGGGTTTATATAGGCCTACTCCCAGGGGTACAATGGTAATCCAGCCGGGCGTAGGGCCCGGCCATCAGTCTCTTCGGTCGCCGGCTTCTCCGCCGACTGTTGGGGCCCGCCGCCTGGTGCGCCCCGCCGACTGGTTGGGTACGGGGCCGACAGGCCGCCCCCGCCGCTCTCGGGTCTTGTCGGCTGCTGTTCACTTTAGCCGTGACTCTAATGACACAAGCTTGGTCAGGGGATCGTGGCTACAGCTCCGCTGCCTGGTGGGCGATTACTGTAGGCACTCCGTGTCTCGTCTGGTTAATGGCGCGTGGGTCCCGAGGAAGGGGCGGGCCGACTGCTCGGGGCGACCTCCATCGGGTCCGACTGGTGGGGCTCTTGCCGTCTTCCGGGCTCTCGCTGATTGGCGGGGCCCGTTGTCCTTGGGCTGTACCGACATGCCGTCGTGGGAGCAGGACTCCACCTGCTTGGGGGAGATGTCAGGGTTGGCGTGGCAACAGTGCCGCGCCGGGCGGAGATCTCCGCCGGTGCAGTGCACTGTGGCCACGCCTGTCCCTGGATGGCGGGGGGGATGGGCTACACTGTAGCCATTCCCTGTCTCCTCTTTCTTGATGAGGGCGCAGGCTTCGTTGGCGCCACGGGCCGATTGCCAGGGGCCGGCTTATCTAGAAGCCGCTAGCTAGGAGTCGGCTTGTCTTGACGTCGGCCTCCGGGGCTCGGCCGTCTACGGGGAGTTGGCTATTCCTCCCGCCGGCCTCCGAAAGGCGGCACTTCTTCTTGGCGCCTTGAGGGGCGCAGTGTCACACCCTAGCTAGTTCTTGCATTAGAGTGTTGCATCATGTCTTTTTCATTCAATAGAAACTTGAAATGGGGATGACAAAACCCCCAGACCCCTCTAAAACCAACTAGGATTTACTAAAAATATTTTCAATGAACCTGAAATGCCCTTCTAAAATGTCCATCATTTTTGTCTTAGTTCAAAACCTATGCCAAAAGTGGTTCACATTTTTCTAGGACACCTAAGGTCACTGGATTAATTCTTTACCTATTTGCATTTGGGAATTTAAATGCTATAAAATAATTCAAATGCCCAAATAATTCTGGATTTAAGTGAGGGCTGTTAGGAATAATCCCAACAGAGCCCACAATTATTTGCAGGATTTTTGGAAACATTTTAGTATTTTTAATAAAGCCCAACACTTACAGAAAAATAGAAAAGCAAACATAAATAATAGAGAGAGAGAGGATCTCACCTAGCCTCACCTGGCAGCCCACCAGCAGGCCCACCTAGCTGGCCCAGCCCAGCAATCGCTCCAGCAAGCTGCTTGACTTGGCCAGGCAGGCAGGCAGGTGCTCGACGCCGGCACTAGCGCGCGCCACGCAGCTGCCCGCCGCCCTGCTTCCTCCCCTCGCCGCTCTACTGGCCTGGACGACCTCCACGTCGCGCCCCGACCCGCTGGACACGTCCATTCTCCCACTGCCTCTCTCCCTCGCTCCCCTCCGCCATGGCCGGCGCTGCCGCCGCCGTTCCGCCGCCATAACCATAGCCATCTTCGTCACCGCACCGCCCGACCGTGTCTACGAGCTCCGCCACCCTCCTCTCCGTCGAGCAGGCCGAGCCCTGAGCGCTCGCACGCTCTGCACCGCCTCCACCGACCCGTCTCCGTCGACCACTGCCGGAGATCCCTTTCGCCGTCACCGCCGCAGCAGACCTTCCCCGACCTCGCCGTCAACCCTGTCGCAACCACCGTGAGCTTAACCACCTCCCTATCCTCTCCGCTCTCCTTCTCGTGCACCACAGCGAGCACACCGAGCTCAACCGCACATGCCGCCGACGAGGCTCCGGCCACGCCACGGCCAAGCCACCCTGTCCACTAGCCTCACCGCACTAACCCGCGCGCCTCGCCGTGCCCCCTAGCGACGAGTCCGAGCTCAACCGAGCTCTGGCCGCCGCAAACCCGTCGTCGGTGCCGTTTCCGGCGACCACGAGCCCAACCACCTGCACCACCCGCCGCGGCTCGCTCCCAGCTAACCGTAGAGCCCAACGGCGCCCCGAACGGTGCCCTGTAGGTGGAACTCGCACCTGCACCGCCGCATTTGGCCTCGCCGGTGGCTAAACGCCGGCGAGTTGACCCTGCTGACCCCGTTTGACCACTGGTGGGCCCAGTTTGACCCCCCTGGGGTCAATGACAGGTGGGACCCACCCAGCTAACTAATCCAGGATTAGTACTAATTGAATTTAGTTAAACTAATTACACTGACATGCAGGACCCACTGTCAGGTTTGACCTGGACCGTCCCGTTGACCACTGACATCATCCTGACATAATGCTGACACAGTAATTTATTTACTGGAATTATTCTTACACAGGAAATTCCAGAAAATACCACAAACTTCAAAAAATCATAGAAATTAATCTGTAGCTCCAAATGAAAAGTGTTATATATATATATGAAAAATGATCAGAAAAATCTAATCTATCCATATGTACTAGTTTCATGCATGTTTAAGCAAGTTAACCTGCTGTTTAGTGTAGAACAAGCTAAAGCACTATTATGGGCCATTTATGAGTTTGAAACTTGAATCTTTGGTTCAAAATGGTTCAAACCCATCTGGTCTTAGTTGCATTAGCCCAATACACTCATTTTGCCATGTCTCATGCATGCATCATATTGTTGCATGTTGTTTGGTGATGATTGTGTATCGGTGCTCTCTGCGGTAGGTTCTGCCCCCGAGGAGTATTGGGAATACCCTAACAAAGAACAATACCAGTGCACGGACCCATCAGGCAAGCAACCAACCATTTGATCATATCGATACAATCCCATGTTCTCGCTTCTGCTCTCTTTTACTGCATTAAGACAACACGATTCAAACTGCTGTGTGCTACGGTAGTTGAACCCATTTCCTCTGCATGACCTGTCATTGCCACAGTAACTAGATGAAACCCACTAGCATGTGTAGGAGTTGATTGAGCCATGTGAATGTGATGTTCCTATCTTGCTATGCCTGCTATGCTTAGAGTCGTGTCAGGTCTGGTTCATCTGGGTGATCGGCTAGAGTGAAATGATCATGTCGGTAATGAGAGTGGTGTGTTGAACACGATTTGGTAAAGGTATCGTTGAGAGGCCATGTAGGAGTACATGGTGGGTTGTTTCATTGTAGCCGTCCTTAAGCACTGAGATCTGTATGTGTGATTTAAGATTCAGCTACTACCATACATTGGGATCCTTAATTGACTCGCTTGACTTCTTATTCACCTTAGTCCTCTGTCCAGGAGTTGCAAGTAGTTTCTGGTGTTTGTAGATTACTGGAGGCCGTGGACTACGCTGACCCTCGAGGTGGGCTATGATGCGCTAGGTACGTGGCCGGGTATACCGGGCACCCGTTAGGTGTCTCGGAACCCTGTACACATCGTTCGGGGCCGTATGTGGAAACCTCGGCCGGACTCCCTGTGGATGGAACCTAGATAGGCGATAAACATGGACTAGAGACTTAGGTGTTTAGGTAGGTTGTGTTCTACACCCACATCGGCTTTCGCTTGAAGTCTGCCGAGCACATGTCGTGTACAGACGCTAAGTGGTGGAAACATGTATGAAGAAGTACACCCCTGCAGGGTTAACATCATCTATTCGAATAGCCGCGTCCGCGGTAAAGGACTACTTGGTTGCCTATACAGTTCATAGACAAGTAAATGGTTACTACTAAAATCCTCAAGATAAGCGTGAGTGCCAAGGATGGCACTTCCATAGGATGACGGAGGTGGATCCTCGGTAGTGTATTGAAGTGGTGAGTAGTGGACTCGATTTGCGCAAAACCATTTCAAGTTGGTGTCTTGTAGGATAGCTTAGCCAAGAGTCAAAGCTGGCTTGCTGCAATAACCCCACCATCCCTTCTTGATAATGTGCATGTATGTAGGATCCGATGTAAGTCTTGCTGAGTACCTTTGTACTCATGTTGCTTAATTTACGTTTTACAGAAGACGCTGCAACCCCTTCTGATGGGTTCTTCGTAGACATCAATATCGATGAGTAGGCTAAAGTCCAGGTGGTGATCCTAAGCTCACAAAGGGCCGTGTAGTATAGTTAGGCTTACCCAAGCATCTTTTATTTTACTAGTTGTCTGTACTCAGACAAGTTACTTCCGTCGTTGGCTTGTATGCTTGTATGACTTGAATGTGGGTCGTGTGACCCGTACTTGTGTGTATGTTATGTATGGCTCTCTGAGCCTTTAAATAAAGTACTTGTGTTGTAGAGTCATATTGTGATGCCTTGTTGTATTTGCACATATCGAGCATATTGTGTGTATGATTGAAATGCTTGGTATGTGTGGGATCTAACTATCTAGTTGTTTATCCTTAGTAGCCTCTCTTACCGGGAAATGTCTCCTAGTGCTTCCACTGAGCCATGGTAGCTTGCTACTGCTCCGGAACACTTAGGCTGGCCGTCATGTGTCCTTCTGCGTTCATGTGTCTGTCCCTTCGGGGAAATGTCACGTGATGAATACCGGAGTCCTGTTAGCCCGCTACAGCCCGGTTTACCGGAGTCCTGCGAGCCCAGTGCTATAGCCTGGATTCACTCGCTGATGACCTACACGTTCGATGCTGGGTCATGGATGCCTGTCCCTGTAAGTTTGTGCCACTTTGGGTTTACGACTAGCCATGTCAGCCAGGCTCCTTATCATATGGATGCTAGCGACACTATCATATACGTGTGCCAAAAGGCGCAAACGATCCCGGGCAAAGGTAAGGCGACACCCGTGGGAATACCGTGCGTGAGGCCGCAAAGTGATATGAGGTGTTACATGCTAGATCGATGTGGCATTGAGTCGGGGTCCTGACAGCGTTGGCATCAGAGCCGGACTGCCTATAGGTTCTCCAAGCCAAACTGGTCGATGTTGAGTCTAGAAATGCTTTAGTTATATGTAGGGGAATTGATTGTGGGATGGAACGTAAGGCTCTTTTTTTACTCCTTTACCTCATGGCATTCTGATCTAAGTCAGTCTATTCTTCCACCGGGGGTTAAGGACTAGGATCTCTTCTCTCTATCAGCTTAACGTGTTACTAATCAGTAGTACCTTATAGGTTTGATGGTTACAAGCCTAGTTCAGTTCTACTACCCCGTTATGTTGCTAAGATGGACCCAGAACCTTGATATGATATTGTTGAGTGTCTATGCAATCCTTTGCAAAATGTCTCAAAAACTTTTTTTGAGCATTTACAGCCGTTATGCCGTCCAATTTCTGCTAGAAATTCTAATGCCTTTGTATTATATCGTGTTTCAGATGGCCTCCCGCACCCAGAATCAAGTTGTTCATCTGACTCGATGCCTCGATATACCTAGACATACTGCTATCTTGTTCCGGGTAATGACCGAGGCTGTATACCGTTGGTATCCCGAGTACACCGTTGAGGAGCAGTATAGAGACTTCAATCAAAGCCAATACCTCTGCACCGTCAGGATATTTCCTTGCTATCCTGGATCCACTGAACCCCTCCATTTATCACATGGAATTGGGGTTACCATCGAGATGTCTATGCAAGACGCTGCATATTCGATGATGACTATCATACGGGCCATTACTTCCTTGCTTCGGAACACTGACTTCCTCTATATGCTGATGTCACTTCCTGGGGCAGAAGGTTACTTCACAGCTATCTACACTGACCCTTCTCATGAGGATTCGCTGGTCCGCACTACCGCGCAGATGCTTGAGGACAAGGACCGTGAAAATCATGCCTTGCGATTGGAGCTTTTCAACTCCCGGTCTGATCACTGGGCCACCTTGACTCGGTTTGCACCTGCTATGCAGGCAGGGTATATGGATATGCGGGATCTCTGCCCCATGCGGTCTACTCTGCCGGACCGTATGGATTGGCGTGATGTAGGGGGCATCACTCCTCCCCGTGGACGTCTTCTGCTGCCGTTTGATGGACCCAGGCCACATCCGATTCCTTATGGACCGCAGGCTCCACATGATCGTTTGTTTCCAGATGATCACATTCAACTTCCAGGACATGGGGGTAACTTCTATGAGGATTACTACGGAAATGCCTGAGCTGATAGTAGCACCACTAGTATTGTAACAGTTATATCGTCCACCGTCCTGCATGACTCGTGGGATATAACTTAGTGTGAACCACTTTCCGGAGGTGTAGAAAAATAATGTATAGGAGCTTGGGATGCCTCCGATGAGATGTAATCTTCCTTTCACTGTAGTTGTACTCCGTTTGGTCTTATACTAAACCTTGTATGGTGTGTATGACGATGGAATAAATGTAGCAGTTTCCGTATTTACCATGTCATACAGATGATCATCTTGCATTCCGAGTTATCCTCTACATTCTGCATTTCCATGTCAGAATCTTATCATTCTAGACTACATCATTGTCTTGTTTTCCTAGGATGGTCAACACCCGCAACAACCCTGCTCCCCCGGAGCAGGCCGAAGGCAGTAGGGCTGGGGATGCAAACTTGCCTCACCCTCCTTCTTTGGCCGAGGTCATGCTGGAGGCTAAGAGAAACAAGCGGGAGACCAAACGTTTGTTGGAGCGCATCGTACAGAACACATCACAGCATCAGAGGAATAACTTGGTGTCGCTCAGTGATTTCATCAAGTTACACCCACCAACCTTCCACCACTCCGTCGAGCCTCTCGACGCCGATGACTGGCTTCGCAGCATTACTCACAAGCTACGTTCTGCACTCGTAGCTGAAGCTTATAAGGTCACTTTTGATGCCTATCATCTTGAAGTCCCCGCCAGTCTCTGGTGGGAGAATTATGAAGCCATGCGCCCAGCTGGCCATGTCACTACTTGAGCAGAATTTAGTGAGGCTTTCCGCGAACATCACATTCCGGAGGGTCTTATGGACCGTAAGCGTGAGGAGTTCTGCAGTTTCACCCAAGGTAGACTCTCTGTGGATGCATACAGCAGGGAGTTCGGTAACCTAGCATGATATGCAACTAAGGAAGTTTCCAGCGATGCCAAGAAGCAGGCAAGGTTCCGCAAGGGACTTAGCCCCGAGCTTCGCCGAGATCTCTGTCTGCACGAGTGCACCTCCTTTCAGAAACTTGTGAACAAAGCCATCAGTGCTGAGACGGTTCAGACTGATTTTGAAGCAACACGCAAGCATGGCCGTGACATGGGTTCCTCATCCGGTGCTGGTCCTCAGAAGCGCTGGGTGTGGGTGCCTAACACTGCCCTGCCACCTAGGTTCACACCGAGGCCATCCTATCAGGCGCCTCGTCCAGCTCAGCAGTATGCACCAGCTAAGCCCTATGGTGGGCCAACCAACAATGCTCCTCCACGCACCAGCTCCTGACGTGCTTCAAGTGTGGGGAACCGGGCCACTACATGCGTGAGTGTCCCTAGACCAACCCCAACCAGTCTGGAAAGGCTGTTGGCCGTGGCAAGCCAACAGGGAAGGTGTACTGCGCCAAGCCGGCCACCGCTGCACGTGGCCATGTGAATTGTGTCTCTGCTGAAGAGGCTTAGGAGGATCCCAACGTCGTTCTCGGTACGCTCCTTTTTAATTGCCACCCGGCATCCGCTCTTTTCGATACTGGAGCATCTCATTCATTCATATCCGAAAACTATGCTCGTTTGCATAACATCGCATTCTGTGACTTGCCTTCCACCATAGAAATTTCTACTCCTGGTTCTAGATGGCAAACCTCTAGAGTAAGCCATGGGAATGAAATCCAAGTTGACAGACTTGTTTTCCTTGCATCATTGATAGCTCTCAAATCTTCGGATATTAATATCATCTTGGGTATGGACTGGATGTCAGCCCATCAAGCCAAGATTGATTGCTTCTCTGGGACTGTTCAACTTACGCATCCTTTGGGAAAGATAGTCAATGTCTTGACCCAAGTACCCAAGCGACAGCTATATTCTCTTAATGCCAGTCCTTTGCCAGACCTCGAAGACGTTCCGGTAGTCCGTGACTTTACGGATGTATTTCCAGAAGAGTTGCCAGGTGTTCCACCTGACCGAGATGTCGAGTTCGTGATAGATCTCATTCCAGGAACTGTCCCAATTTCTAGAAGACCCTATAAGATGGCACCACTAGAACTAGCCGAGCTTAAGAAACAACTCGATGAGTCCTTGAAAAAGGGTTTCATCCATCCTAGTTCATCTCCATGGGCTTGTCCCATCCTCTTCGTCAAGAAGAAGGATGGTACGGATCGGATGGTTGTAGATTATCGACCCGTCAACTTGGTCACAATAAAGAACAAGTATCCGCTCTCCAGGATCAACGATCTGTATGATCAGCTCGCTGGATCCTCAGTCTTCTCTAAGATGGATTTGAGGTTGGGCTACCATCAGGTCAAAATCAAGAACGGGTACATTCCCAAACGGCCTTTGTTACTCGTTATGGCCAATATGAGTACACCGTCATGTCCTTCGGTTTAACCAACGCCCCAGCCACCTTCTCTTGGTTAATGAACTCAATCTTCATGGAGTATCTGGATAAATTCGTCGTGTTTTACCTCGATGATATACTCATCTACTCCAAGAACGAGGAAGAACATGCCGAGCATTTAAGGCCAGTGTTGATGAAACTTCGAGAGCACCGCCTTTATGCCAAATTTTCTAAATGCGAATTTTGGTTGCCAGAAGTAACCTATCTAGGGCATGTAATTTCTGGTAAGGGTATTGCTGTCAATCCCGAGCGAGTTCAAGCCGTTCTTAACTGGACTCCACCTGAATCAGTCAAGCAAGTTCGAAGTTTCCTTGGCTTAGTGAGCTATTGCCGCCGTTTTGTCGAGAACTTCTCGAAAGTTGCTAAACCTCTAATTGAACTCCTCAAGAAAGATAAAAAGTTCAAGTGGACCCCACAATGCGAGCACAGTTTTCAGGAACTGAAAAGACGCCTGACTTCTGCTCCCGTACTGGTACCACCAGATTTCTCCAAGGACTTTGTTATCTATTGCGACGCCTCGTGACAAGGACTAGGTTGCATTCTCATGCAAGATCGTCACGTAATTGCTTATGCTTCACGACAATTGCACCAACATGAGGAAAATTATCCTACTCATGATCTAGAGCTTGCAGCGGTAGTCCATGCACTCAAAACCTGGCGACATTACCTCCTCGGTAATCATTGCGAAATATTCACCGATCACCAAAGTCTGAAGTATATATTCACCCAACTGGATTTTAATCTTAGGCAAAGACGTTGGGTCGAGTTGATCACAGATTTTGACTTAGGGATAACTTACACCCAAGGAAAAGCCAACGTCATGGCTGATGCACTAAGTCGTAAATATTATTGTAACAATCTGATGTTACAACAAAGTCAACCACTTCTCCACGAGGAATTTCGGAAGCTTAACCTTAACATCGTTCCTCAAGGATTCCTTTCCACCTTGGTGGCGAAACCTACCCTTACGGATCATATCATAACCGCCCAGCGGTATGACAAGGGGATATCTCAGATCAAGAAGAACATGGCTAGCGGAGTTGCTACATGTTTCTTCGTGAATGATCAAGGTGTCGTGTACTTCGGAAACCGCTTAGTGGTTCCCAAGAAGCGACAACTACGACAGTTGATCCTTAAGGAGGCTCATGAATCCCCTCTCACCATTCATCCGGGTAGCACCATAATGTATCAGGACCTACGCCAGAGGTTCTGGTGGACTAGGATGAAGAGAGACATTGCTCAATTTGTTGCTAATTGCGATGACTGCCGTTGTGTTAAAGCAGAGCATCAACGGCCTGCTGGCACCCTTCAACCCTTAGCTATTCCTGAATGGAAATGGGATAAAATTGGTATGGATTTCATCACCGGTTTTCCCAGGACGAAGAGAGGGAATAATACTATCTTCGTCGTTATCGATCGTCTTTCCAAAGTGGCCCATTTCTTGCTTGTTCGCGAGAGTATAACCGCTAGCCAGCTAGCAGACTTGTATATCTCCCGAATAGTGTCCCTCCATGGTGTTCCACTGGAAATTAACTCGGATTGAGGAAGTCTCTTCACCTCTCGATTTTGGGAAAGTTTCCAAAATGCTATGGGAACCCGCCTTTCCTTTAGCACCACCTTTCACCCTCAACCAAGTGGTCAAGTAGAACGCGTCAACCAGATTCTAGAAGACATGCTTCGAGCTTCTGTTATCTCATTCGGAATGGATTGGGAGAAATGCCTTCCATTTGCCGAATTTTCTTATAACAACAGCTATCAATCTAGTTTGGGTAAAGCCCCTTTTGAAGTTCTCTATGGAAGAAGGTGTCGAACGCATCTTAACTGGTCAGAAACCGGGGAAAGACAATTCTTTGGCCCGGATATGATCCAGGAAGCAGAAGAGCAAGTTCGCATCGTTCGTGAAAAGTGGAAAACAGCCCAATCTCGTCAAAAGAGTCAATATGACCGAAAACATAAGGCTATGACTTTTGAGGTTGACGAGAAGGCTTACCTTCGGGTTACTCCTCTGAAGGGAACCCATCGTTTCGGTATCAAAGGCAAATTGTCTCCTCGCTACATTGGACCCTTTCACATTTTCTCTAAACGAGGAGAAGTTGCCTACCAATTGGAACTACCTCCGCATCTCTCCAAAGTCCACGATGTCTTCCACGTTTCTCAACTCAGGCGTTGCTTCTCGGATCCTATCCGTGGAGTGGACCACGAAACGCTTGATCTTCAAGACAATCTCACGTATCGAGAGTACCCCATTCGCATCCTCGATCAAGCCGAGCGTACCACTCGACATCATAATATCAAGTTTCTCAAGGTTCAATGGTCGCACCATTCTGAGAAAGAAGCAACCTGGGAAAGGGAGGATCGTCTTCGACTCGAGTATCCCGCCTTCTTTCCCGAGGAACCTAAATCTTGGGACGAGATTTTTCTGAGTGGGGGTGAGTTGTCACACCCTAGCTAGTTCTTGCATTAGAGGGTTGCATCATGTCTTTTTCATTCAATAGAAACTTGAAATGGGGATGACAGAACCCCCGGCCCCTTCTAAAACCAACTAGGGTTTACTAAAAATATTTTCAATGAACCTGAAATGCCCTTCTAAAATATCCATCATTTTTGTCTTGGTTTAGAACCTCTGCCAAAAGTGGTTCACATTTTTCTAGGACACCTAAGGTCACTGGATTAATTCTTTACCTATTTGCATTTGGGCATTTAAGTGCTATAAAATAATTCAAATGCCCAAATAATTCTGGATTTAAGTGAGGGCTGTTAGGAATAATCCCAACAGAGCCCACAGTTATTTGCAGGATTTTTGGAAACATTTTAGTATTTTTAATAAAGCCCAACACTTACAGAAAAATAGAAAAGCAAACAGAAATAAAAGAGAGAGAGAGGATCTCACCTGGCCTCACCTAGCAGCCCAATAGCAGGCCCACCTAGCCGGCCCAGCCCAGCAACCGCTCCAGCGAGCTGCTTGACTTGGCCAGGCAGGCAGGCAGGTTCTCAACGTCGGCACCGGTGCGCGCCACGTAGCTGCCCGCCGCCCTGCTTCCTCCCCTCACCACTCTGCTGGCCTGGACGACCTCCACATCACGCCCCGACCCCCCTGGACACGTCCATTCTCCCCCTGCATCTCTCCCTCGCTCCCCTCCGCCATGGCCGCCGCCGCCGCCGTAACCATAGCCATCATCGTCACCATGCCGCCCGACCATGTCTACAAGCTCCGCCACGCTCCTCTCCGTCGACCAGGCCGAGCCCCGAGCGCTCGCACGCACTGCACCGCCTCCACCGACCCCGTCTCCGTCGACCACCGCCGGAGATCCCCTTCGCCGTCACCGCCGCAGCAGACCGTCCCCGACCTCGCCATCAACCCCGTCGCAACCGCTGTGAGCTTAGCCACCTCCCTATCCTCTCCGCTCTCCTTCTCGTGCACCATAGCGAGCATACCGAGCTCATCCGCACGCGCCGCCGCGGAGCTCGTCGCCGACGAGGCTCTGGCCACGCCTAGGCCAAGCCACCCTGTCCACTAGCGTCACCACACCCCCAGGAGCTCAACGCACTAACCCGCGCGCCTCGCCGTGCCCCCTAGCGACGAGTCCGAGCTCACCCGAGCTCCGGTCGCCACCAAACCCGTCGCCGGCGCCGTTTCCGGTGACCCCGAGCCCAACCACCTGCACCACCCGCCGCGGCTCGCTCCCAGCTAACCGTAGAGCCCAACGGCGCCCCGAACGGTGCCATGTAGGTGGAACTCGCACCTGCACCGCCGCGTTTGGCCTCGCCGGCGGCTAAACGTCGGCGAGTTGGCCCCGCTGACCCTGTTTGACCACAGGTAGGCCTAGTTTGACCCCCTGGGGTCAATGACAGGTGGGACCCAGCCGGCTAACTATCCAGGATTAGTACTAACTGAATTTAGTTAAACTAATTACACTGACACACGGGACCCACTGTCAGGTTTGACCTGGACCGTCCCGTTGACCACTGACGTCATCCTAACGTAATGCTGATGAAGTAATTTATTTACTGGAATTATTCTTACATAGGAAATTCCAGAAAAAACCACAAACTTCAAAAATCATAGAAATTAATCTGTAGCTCCAAATGCAAATTGTTATATATGAAAAGTTATCAGAAAAATCAAATCTATCCATCTGTACTGGTTTCATGCATGTTTAAACAAGTTAACCTGCTGTTTAGTGCAGAACAAGTTAAAGCACTGTTAAGGGCCATTTATGAGTTTGAAACTTGAATCTTTGGTTCAAAATGGTTCAAACCCATCTGGTCTTAGTTGCATTAGCCCAATACACTCATTTTGCCATGTGTCATGCATGCATCATATTGTTGCATATTGTTTGGTGATGATTGTGTATCAGTGCTCTCTGCGGCAGGTTCTGCCCCCGAGGAGTACCGCGAATACCCTAACAAAGAACAATACCAGTGCACGGACCCATCAGGCAAGCAACCAACCATTTGATCATATCGATACAATCCCATGTTCTCGCTTCTGCTCTCTTTTACTGCATTCAGACAACACGATTCAAACTGTTGTGTGCTACGGTAGTTGAACCCATTTCCTCTACATGACCTGTCATTGCCATAGTAACTAGATGAAACCCACTAGCGTGTGTAGGAGTTGACTGAGCCATGTGAATGTGATGTTCCTATCTTGCTATGCCTGCTATGCTTATAGTCGTGTCAGGTCTGGTTCATCTCGGTGATGGGCTAGAGTGAAATGATCATGTCGGTAATGAGAGTGGTGTGTTGAACACGATTTGGTAAAGGTATCACTGAGAGGCTGTCGGCGTTACAGGGAAGGGGTCCCAGACTTGCACTGCTGCGGCTCTTGGCGTGGCTCAAAGGAGGCTCGGGACGGCCCATCTTCATCAGCATAGCTCAAGACCCTCGCGAGGGCCAAGCCTCACGGGGCGGACGACAAGGAGCTTCCTCAGGCACGGCCTCGTCAGGCTGGCTCATGAGGAGGCGGAGAGTTCAAGGCAGGGTACCTCGCTAGGTGCCCATGACGCAAGCCATGACGACCAAGGGCGCCAGTAGGCGCCAGCCCGCGGAGCATCCTCCTTTCCTCTTTGGTGCAAAGGGAGCAAGCGCAGGCGAGAGCATCAAGCAAAGGCATCCGTTTGGTGAAACAAGACCAAGACCAGCCCCAGCGGCTGGAAGGGAGTCATCGTGGAGCCCAAGCAGGCGTCATCACGAGCCTTTGGCGGCGAGGACCAACTTTAGTCGGGATAAGTGTACCCGCTGTTCCCCTTCAAAATGGCCAATTGTTGGCGCCTTCCGCTCAATATTTGGGAAGAGGCGGGGCCTTAACCTATATAAGTAGAGCTAGCCACCATAGTAGAGGCATCCATCTAGAGAGAGAGACAAAGGGGCATCTTGGAGAGACGAAGAGAGATCGGAATCCTCATCAAGGAACCAGTAGCTAGAGCGACTGAACACCACCTAGCAGTTCATCGCACCCGCCAAGAACAGACCCTCGCGAGGCTGTTCTTCCTTGTACTGTTCTCCATCAGCCCAAGAGGCAATCCACCACACCACACACTAGAGTAGGGTATTACACCACAATGGTGGCCCGAACCAGTATAAATCTTGTGTCTCTTGTGCTGTTCCATTTAGTAGTTTAAGTCCCTGCGATTCGGTGAAGTGCGAGACGGTGGAGGGTTGGATCTCCGCGCGCACCCCATTGTTCGAACCTCAAGGGTCTGCCGGAACCCGAAATCCGACATTTGGCGCGCCAGGTAGGGGTGCGCCGGCATCTGCCTTTCGTCGCCTCGTTCTTCCCCGACCAACGCAACCATGTCTGACGCCCGTCGGGCCCAAGCCGAGCGCCGAGCCGCCCTCGCCTCCCATGTCGCCCAGACAGCACCCGTCGGCGGGCGCCCTCGTCGTTCCCTGTCGCCTGCCGTCAACGCCGCCACCGGCTCGGCGGGGAACGAGCAGCAAGCATCATCCCAACACCCGTCCATGAGGCGGGACGGCCGCATCGCCACGCCTTCGCTTACCCCCGCTGGTTCTTCGTCACGCGTGACCCGCGTGGCCATGGAGGCCCGAGCTGCACTCACCACGGCAAACGAGCTCCTGCGCTACCGCCCCGTCGACTACGTCTACGAAGAATGGCTCGACCGAGTCGCCGAGCTCGTCCGCGCTGCAGGAGGCGCCCCCTCACCGTCCGTCTCGCTGCACCGCACTCGCCCGTCGGGCGATAAACTCGAGGCGCCTCAGCCGCCTCCTCCTCAAGAACGCGCCCTGGCCCCAAGGCGCGCGGCCCCTGGGCGGAACCCGCTCCGCCAGGCGCCGGTGTGGCAGGAGCAGAGCTGTCAAGAAGTTCCTCGCCCACAAGAAGCTGCCCGAGCGCTCCCCGCTCCGGCACGTCAGGACCTTGCGCTGCCCCCAGCCGCGGCGCAGGGAGGCCCACAAGACCAAGCTCTCTGTCGTCCGAGGCCCCTCGCGGCCACGGCGGGCTTCCGCGCCTTCACCTCCGAGCTACGCAGGCGTCGCGTGGCCCGCCAAGTTCATGCAGACCTGCCTCCTCGCTCGACGGCTGGCTGACCTGCGGAGTTCCTCCAACTCTGAGCTGGGCATCGAGGCTGCCAACGGGATGAAAAGGTCATGGCAAACTGGTTTCCCATGGCGTTCAGGGACGGAGCCCGCTTTGGCTCTGAATCGGCCCTGTGGGGCGATCTCTTCTTGGGCCAAGATGCGCACTGCTTCATCGCCAACTTCCGAGGTACTCGCGACCGGCCACCCGCCGTGGCGACATACGCGCCGAATCAAGCAGGCAGCCGAAACCCTGCAAAAGTACATCGGCGCTTCAACAACGCGCCTCAAGATCCCGGGGTGACGGAGGAGGCCATCATCTCTGCCTTCTCCGGCGGCGTGCGTGGCGTCAAGATGAAGGAGGAGCTGGCGATGCATGAAGATCTGCACCTCCACGGGCTGTTCAACTTGGCGACCAAGTGCGCCAGGCTGAGGAGGCGCCTCTCCCTCCTCGAGCTGCCCGCCGCAGATCCCAAGAAAAGAAGTCCAAGGCCAAGGACGTGAAGTGCAAGGGGGCTGCCGTACTCGCGGCTGAACCAGACACCAAGCGAGGCAGAGATCAGCCCGAGTCCTCCAAGGGCAGTCGGTACTGCATGTACCACGACCTCCACACCCACAACACCAATGAATGCCAAGAGCTCCGGGCCGTGCGCAAAGGAAGGGTCGGCAGACGCCCCGAGCGCAGTGATCGGGGCTACGGCCGAGGAGGAGGAAGGAATGCAGGACGCTGGGAAGACCGTGGCCCGCGCCAAGGGTGGCGCGACCAACCTCGCGAGGATCGCTGGCAAGACCCGCCTCGTGAGGGAGGCTGGAGGGATCAGCCTCGCGAGGATCGCCCGCAGGGGAACGCAGGCCTCCCTCCGCTGCCGCCGCCGCCAAGGAGAAATGAAGACCGTCATCAGGACGAGGGGGCTGGGGGCTTCCAGGAACCGCGTGCGATCGCCTGCATCCTGGGCGGAGCTCAAGCCCCAGCCTCTCAGCGCATCTTCAAGCAGTTCGCCCGCGAAGTGAATGCAGTCCTCCCCAAGCTCGAGGCCACGCACCCTCTCAGGTGGTCGGCGTGCGCCATCACATTCAGCTCAGCGGATCAGCTCAAGTGCGCTGCCACAACCGGAGTTCTCCCGATGCTTTGTTCCCCAATCATCAGCAACGTGCTGGTCACCAAGACCCTCATCGACGGCGGGGCAGGGCTCAACGTCCTGTCCGTGGAAACATTCAACAATCTTCAAGTGCCTTACAGTCAGCTTCAGCCAACCAAGCCTTTCTCCGGAGTCACCGATGGCTCCACGGTCCCGATCGGGCAGGTCCGCCTTCCTGTCACTTTTGGGGCTCGCGACAACTACCACACCGAGATCATTGACTTCGACGTCGCCCACATTCGCCTGCCGTACAACGCCATCCTCGGGTACCCAGCGTTAGCCAAATTCATGGCCGTAACCCACCATGGCTACAACGTCCTCAAGATGCCAGGAAGCGGCGGGGTCATCACACGGTGCCTGTGAAGAGAGAGACGCAGATGTGCTCCTGGGCGAGCCTTCGAGCCGCATCGCTAGAAGACCCAGACCACAGCAGCAGGAGGCCTCACGAGGCCGCACCCAAGAAGAAGAAGACATTGACCGGCCCGGCTCCTCAAGAGGCAGGCCCCTCAGGGCCCGCACCGGGCCAGGGGGAGCCTCCTTCCATCGCATAGGAAAGCGCGCCCGACGCCCTCCTCAGGCCGGGCTCGGGGGCTGTCCCCTGGAGGGCCGCTGACCTCGCCAAGGTCTCGAGGGAGGCGTTTGGGCACCACGTGGAGGCGTGTTTCGAAGCACGTTTCCCGCAAGCAGGAGCAAGGCAAGGAGGGCCGAACCCTCGGGGAGTTCGTCGGCAAGGCCATTCAGGAATTCTGAGAGTCAAGGGTCATGAGGGACAGCCGCCGCCTACCCGCTGTGGCCCCCCATCCAGGCGAGGATGGTGGGCTGCGCGTCTGCATCGACATACCAGAGCTCAACCGAGCCACGTCTCTAGAGCGCCTCTGGCCCTCGCGAGTGGGACGTTGTGAGGGTCCGCCCCACAGCTACGTGCGCATGCCTTATGGCCTGGCAAACACGACAGCTGCGCACCAGCGTCTCATGAGGACCATCCTGGAGGCTCAAGAGGCCAGGCACGCCGCAGCCCTGGCGGAGATGGAGATGGCCCCCGAGGAGCCGCCAGCGCCTTCGGATCCTCCCGATGCCCCTGGGCCTGGGGGCTCGTGAGGTCGGCTCCCGCAGCCCACCGAGTTTGCTACACCAACACCCCTTCGTCCTCAACATCACCAGGTGACATCTTTAAGTTTTATTCCGGTGGGGCGCCTTGAGGCGCATTATTCCCGTGCCGCGTGGGTCCGTCCCTGCGGCATGTATCCCTTTTATTTCATGTCATTAGCTTATCCTGTTGGGGGCGCCCCTCGGGCTGCATCATCCCCAAGCCACTCGGGCCTGTCCCAGCGGCATGTGTCCTTCCTACGTTCTCCTTTGGATTATGCTCTTGCTCCACCATGATTGTTATTTGGTGCCTTTTCCTGGGTGGCAGAATCTTGCACGTTAAAGGGGGGGTGCCTGAGCATCGCGACTCAGGGCTCCTACCGGCTCTCCGGCCCTCACCCTCTGGTCTTGTCCATGGCATCGCGACTGGCTTGCCAAATGACGGCCGAGACCAGCCGAGAGCCGGGACCGAGGACATATAGTTTAAGTCATCTAACCCGGCTTGCGCGTTAAAGGGGGTGCACGAGCATCGCGACTCGAGGCTCCTCTGGCTCTCCGGCCCTCACCCTCTGGTCTTGTCCATGGCATCGCGACCTGGCTTGCCAACGGCGGCGGCCGAGACCAGCCCGAGAGCCGGGACCGAGGACGTAGAGTTGCTGCATCTGACCCAGCTTGCGCGTTAAAGGGGGGTGCCTGAGCATCGCGACTCAGGGCTCCTACCGGCTCTCCGGCCCTCACCCTCTGGTCTTGTCCATGGCATCGCGACCCAGCTTGCCGCGACGGCCGAGACCAGCCCGAGAGCCGGGACCGAGGGCGTGGGTTTCAGTCATCTAACCCAACTTAGCGCGTTAAAGGGGGTGCACGAGCATCGCGACTCGGGCTCTACCGGCTCTCCAGCCCTCACCCTCTGGTCTTGTCCATGGCATCGCGACACTGGCTTGCCGCGACGGCCGAGACCAGCCGAGCCGGGACCGAAGGCGTGAAACACCGGCATCTGGCCAGATTTGCGAGGAACACACTCGAAGATAAGGCCAGAGCCAGCGCAGCCGCCTTGAGTAGGGCCCGTGAGTCCAGCTGGCTCACGGGTGCCCCAACACACCTCGCGAGGCCTCTCGCGCCTCTCCAAAGCAACTAATGGCAGGACTAACGATCGCCACGGCGAGCTCTTGTTCCTTTTGTGGTGAACCTGCAGGGTCCCTCCAAGGAGCGCGAAACGACCTCGCCACGCAATCTCTCGCCGGCCAAGGCACGGACCTAGCGCCACACCAGGAGGCATTGTCCTGACTCTCGACATAAGTCACCCTCCGGACACACAAGTTATCGCAACACCATCCCCACACCCAATGCAACCCCGTGTTAGCAACGTCGCTCTCCTTTCTCACCGAAAGATGGCTGCTTGAGCGCCAAAGGGGATCCCCTGAGCATCGCGACTCAGAGGCTCTTACCGGACCTCGGGCCGCTCACCTCCTGGCCTTGACCACGGCATTGCGACCTGGCATACCAGCGACGGCTGAAGCAGCCTTGGGACTGGGACCTGCCGGCACAGAGCATCAAGCCCTCACGAGGTCCGAAAGGAAGAAACTGAGCTAAGGCGGAATAAGCATCTCGCGCTGCTTCACAATAAGGATCATATTGACAAACGAAGCTACAAACATCTTACAAGCCCCCGCGGGGTACATTCTTGGCTCCTCGCAGGAACAAAAGACGCGAACCCTAAGGAGTCCTATCTACAGGGACCACCGCGGCAGACGCCATCATCAACAGTGGGCCACCCGGTCCGGAGCCAACCCCATCCAGATCAGGGGCGGCGACGACCTGACGAGCCCGCCCTGCTCCGGGAGTGGTGCAGGCTCGGAGGCTCGTAGCTGTCGTCGCTCGTCTCCGGCGTCGCGAAGAGCTCGGCGGAGTCGCTGGATCCTCCGGCGCCGTCTCTGAGGAGCTGCCAAGGGAGTGGTCGGTCGGCCTCTGTCTCACCGCAGCAGGACCCCGACCACCTCTCCCGGGGCAGCACTCCAGCCGGCGACCCTCCGCGTCGAAGACCTTGAAGGACACCACCGAAGCACCATCATACTCCAGGTGGATCATGAGGGCGCCCCTCGTCCTGCAGACCCGGGCGACCTCGCCCCAGCCTCGAGTTATGAAAACCTCGCCCGGGGCAACTACTGCGACCTCTGCCCCGGTCGCGAGGGTGCCGCAGGCTGGCGTCTTTGCAGCCGAGTCCCAGGGTTCCCCCTGGACGGACGGCAGGCGAAGAAAGAAGGAAGACGAATCCAAGACTTAGGAGGCGTGGCGACGCGAAGCACGAACTCCCGGCAGGAGCCCTCGGCGTGGACTCCAGGGGGGAAGACGCACACCTTCGTGACCCGCCGGCGTCGTCGGCGGCGCCGCTCGTGGCGCCCGGCGTCGCCTCCTTCAGAGCCGCCAACGTGCGCGTACAAGGGAAGAGGAAACCCTGGTGGCGGCCGCACGCACCAGGGCATGGGCGCCTCCTGGCGAGCGCTCCTGCCCTGACACCAGAGAGCAAGCCGCTTCTTTGGGGGGAGCAGGTCAGGATCCTCTTGAGGAGCCTTTCCCTTCTCTTCCGTGGAGAACCGGCAGATCGGAGCCATGGCAACCAGACGAAACGAGGAGGAGGAGAAGCAGAAGAATAGACTGGAAGGGCGCGCGCCATTCCGTACTTATAGCCGGCGAAGGCCAACCGTCGGCTTCCACGATCACCGGTAATCATGACCAACTCTGCGTGCAGGGACTTGTCGAGTTCGGGTGGTTACCGAGGCATCATGGGGAAGCAGTGCAGCCCACGTCCAATCAACCGCCACGCGGCGCCCAAGGCCGCAGGCTGTTAGGGCCCGTGATGCTTCGCACTTGCCCTTTCGCCTCTATGCTCGGCCAAGTTTGGGCGCGCCGTGGGCCCGGGGGCTACTGTTGGCGCTCTGGGAACAAGGGTCCCCAGACTTGCCTGCCTGTGGCCTGCGGCGTGGCTCAAAGGAGGCCCGGGACGGCCCATCTTCATCAGCATAAGCTCAAGACCCTCGCGAGGCCAAGCCTCATGGGCGGACGAAAAGGAGCTTCCTCGAGCACGGCCTCGTCGAGGCTGGCTCATGAGGAGGCGGAGAGTTCAAGGCAGGGTACCTCGCGAGGTGCCCATGGCATAAGCCATGATGACCAAGAGGCGCCCGTCGGGCGCCAGCCCGCGCAGCTTCCTCCTTTCCTCTTTGGTGCAAAGGGAGCAAGCGCAGCGAGAGCATCAAGCAAAGGCATCCGTTTGATTGCAACAAGAACAAGACCAGCCCCAGCGGCTGGAAGGAGTCATCGTGGAGCCCAAGCGGGCGTCATCACGAGCCTTTGGCGGCGAGGACCAACTTTAGTCAGGATAAGTGTACCCGCTGTTCCCCTTCAAAATGGCCAATTGTTGGCGCCCTTCCCGCTCAATATTTGGGAAGAGGCCCAGGGCCTTAGCCTATATAAGTAGAGCTAGCCACCATAGTAGAGGCATCCATCTAGAGAGAGAGACAAAGGGGCATCTTGGAGAGACGAAGAGAGATCGGAATCCTCATCAAGGAACCAGTAGCTAGAGCGACTGAACACCACCTAGCAGTTCATCGCACCCGCCAAGAACAGACCCTCGCGAGGCTGTTCTTCCTTGTACTGTTCTCCATCAGCCCAAGAGGCAATCCACCACACCACACACTGGAGTAGGGTATTACACCACAATGGTGGCCCGAACCAGTATAAATCTTGTGTCTCTTGTGCTGTTCCGTTTAGTAGTTTAGGTCCCTGCGATTCGGTGAAGTGCGAGACGGTGGAGGGTTGGACCTCCGCACGCACCCCAGTGTTCGAACCTCAAGGGTCTGCCGGAACCCGAAATCTGACAGAGGCCATGTAGGAGTACATGGTGGGTTGTTTCATTGAAGCCGTCCTTAAGCACTGAGATCTGTATGTGTGATTTAAGATTCAGCTACTACCATACATTGGGATCCTTAATTGACTCGCTTGACTTCTTATTCACCTTAGTCCTTTGTCCAAGAGTTGCAAGTAGTTTCTGGTGTTTGTAGATTACTGGAGGCCTTGGACAGCGCTAACCCGCGAGGTGGGCTGTGATGCGGTAGGTACGTGGCCGGGTATACCGGGCACCCGTTAGGTGTCTCGGAACCCTGTACACATCGTTCGGGGCCGTATGTGGAAACCTCGGCCGGACTCCCTGTGGATGGAACCAGGATAGGCGATAAACTTGGACTAGAGACTTAGGTGTTTACGTAGGTTGTGGTCTACACCCATGTCGGCTTTCGCTTGAAGTCTACTGAGCACATGTCGTGTGCAGACGCTAAGTGGTGGAAACATGTACGAAGAAGTACACCCCTGCAGGGTTAACATCATCTATTCGAATAGTTGTGTCCGCGGTAAAAGACTACTTGGTTGCCTATACAGTTCATAGACAAGTAAATGGTTACTACGAAAATCCTCAAGATAAGCGTGAGTGCCGAGGATGGCTCTTCCCTAGGATGACGGAGGTGGATCCTCGGTAGTGTATTGAAGTGGTGAGTAGTGGACTCGAGTTGCCAAAACCATTTCAAGTTGGTGTCTCATAGGATAGCTTAGCCAAGAGTCAAAGCTGGCTCGCTGCAATAACCCCACCATCCCTTCTTGATAATGTGCATGTATGTAGGATCTTATGTAAGTCTTGCTGAGTACCTTTGTACTCATGTTGCTTAATTTACGTTTTACAGAAGACGCTGCAACCCCTTTTGATGGGTTCTTCGTAGACGTCGATATTGATGAGTAGGCTGAAGCCCATGTGGTGATCCTGAGCTCACGAAGGGCCATGTAGTATAGTCAGGCTTACCCAAGCCTCTTTTATTTTACTACTTGTCTGTACTCAGACAAGTTACTTCCGCTGTTGGCTTGTATGCTTGTATGACTTGAATGTGGGTCGTGTGACCCGTACTTGTGTGTATGTTATGTATGGCTCTCTGAGCCTTTAAATAAAGTACTTGTGTTATAGAGTCGTGTTGTGATGCCTTGTTGTATTTGCACATATCGAGCATATTGTATGTATGATTGAAATGCTTGGTATCTGTGGGATCTGACTATCTAGTTGTTTATCCTTAGTAGCCTCTCTTACCGGGAAATGTCTCCTAGTGCTTCCACTGAGCCATGGTAGCTTGCTACTGCTCCGGAACACTTAGGCTGGCCGGCATGTGTCCTTCTTCCTTCACATATGCATCCCTTGGAAATGTCACGCGATGAATACCGGAGTCCTGTTAGCCCGCTACAGCCCGGTTTACCGGAGTCCTGCTAGCCCAGTGCTACAGCCTAGATTCACTCGCTGATGACCGACACGTTCGATGATGGGTCATGGATGCCTGTCCCTGTAAGTTTGTGCCACTTTGGGTTTACGACTAGCCATGTCAACCTGGGCTCTTTATCATATGGATGCTAGCGACACCGTCATATACGTGTGCCAAAAGGCGCAAACGGTCCCGGGCAATGGTAAGGCGACACCCGTGGGAATACTGTGCGTGAGGCCGCAAAGTGATATGAGGTGTTACATGCTAGATCGATGTGGCATTGAGTCGGGGTCCCGACATGCAGCTAGCCCTGATGTCTTGAAAGGTTCTGGGCTTCGGGTTGGCCTACCCATGGCCCATTACTCCGACAGTAGTCCCCGAAGCTGGTGAGGTGCCGCGGTTGATCAGCCGAGGAGCCTCAGCAGTTTCTTTCTCCGAGTCCTTGAGGTGGATCCTCGTCCGACTTCCGCCGGGCCGACTGGTAGGAGTCGGACTCGCCCAATCTGACTCATCCAAAATTCGAACGCTTCGGTGGGATCCAAGTGGCGTGCTAGCTAAGCCTCCAGGTAGCCGCCCGTTATGGGCCTGTCGCGTGGCGACGAGCGGCCGTGCTAGTCTGCCAACCCACGCTTGCGATGGGACATGCTTGCTGGCGGGGTCCGCCACTACCGCGCCTCGGCACGCGAGCGGATCCGCTGCGGCCGAGGTGGGCGGTTGATTTTCCCGCGGAGTTAGTGCGTGCAGTAACTCGCGCGATAAACGTGGGGGCGTGGGGTTGTGGGCGCAGTAAATCCCACGATCGCCCCCTCGGTTTCGCAGCCCACAGGCCTATAAGTAGGGGGGGAGGGGGAGCGGCGGAGCACGCGCATCCCTCCTCCCCACTATTTCTTCCTTCTTCTTCCTCTCGCCGTTGCGCCTCCAAGCCAAGCTGAGCACTGCGGCGGTTCGTTCCCGATGAGCTCATCTTCCACTCCCACGCCCCCACGGCGCGCTCCGGAGCATGGTACGGCTCTGAAGTTCACGATGACCATGTTGATTTCCTCCGCCAGACGCGGCGGTTGCCCGGCAAGGATTAAGTGAGGGTCCGCCTCGCACCGAGAGGGAGATCTCGCCGGCGCCGGAGGAGGGCGAGCGGGTCGTCTTCCCCTCGCACTGCTTGCGCGGCCTTGGCCTGACGACGAGCAGCTTCTTCCGGTCCTTCCTCGAATTCTACGGTCTCCAGCCGCACCACCTCACCATGAACACGGTGGTGCTGCTGTCCGCCTTCATCACCTTGTGCGAAGGCTTCCTCGGCGTCCTCCCCACCATCGAGCTTTGGGGGGATTTCTTCTACATCAAGCTCGGCACCCTCGTCGCGGGCGTGCCGGCCCAATGCGGCGCGTTCATCGCGGTGCGGAGGTCGGCTTCCGACAATCCGTTTCCTCCCATCATGCTGATCAAGTCAATGAAGATGTGGCAGTGGTCGTACTTCTACGTGAAGAGCGTCTTCGCGGAGGGCGACTGGGTCAACTTGCCGGCTTATGAAGCCGGCCCGCCAGCTGGGAGGCGGCCCAACTGGTCGTACCGGGCCAGGACGCTGTCACCTTCTGGAGCCGCCGCCATCGCGCAGCTCCGAGTGTTGAGGCATACGGAGGGCCAGACCGGGCCTGATTTGTTGTCCTCCTTCGTGGCGCGCCGAGTGCTCCCGCTCTAGAGCCGCCCTCACATGATCTACCAGATGAGCGGACATCGGGACCCGAGTCGGCTGTCCACCAAGGAGATGCCTCACACAGAGGTAGCTCTCATGGTGAACTATCTTGCGAACTGCGAGCTCACGGAGGAGTGGCGGTTTGGCAAGGAGCCATATTCATGCGCCAATCCCCCGCCTATGGTAAGTTGCCTTTCTTTTTTCTCTGTCTCTTTCTTGCCGAGTCTGGCCTGCCTAATCTGACCAATCGGCTTTTGAGTAGAGCCCCCTCCTCCAGCCGGCAGCCGGCGCCACAGGGCCGGAGCGCCAATTCCTCCCCGACTGAGCGAAGAGCGATGTTGACGACCCCGACTTGGGGGCGGCGGCCTTGGAGGATGACGCCAAGGGAGGAGGCGGCGAAACAGGGGCTCAAGGCTCGGAGCCAGCCTCGAGGACTGGCCTGACGATGACGTGTGGGAAGTCGCCCCGCGCCACCAGCCAGGAGTCGGCCAGCCGGGCGCGAGCTCGTCTGCCGCGCCAGATTCCCAAGGCGGCGCGAAGAAACGCCGGGCCGCGCGGAGCTTGTTCGGCAGTCGGCCGAAAAAGCCCAAGGGCTCGGCCGCGGCGACCAAGCGGGATGAAGCGGCCGCAAAGGCCATCCGCTTTCGCAAGGAGGTGAAAAAGCCGCAGCTGGTTTCCGCGTAAGCACTGCCTTTATCTTGTACCTTCATTTTTTCCTTGTTGATCTTGTATGAAGTTCTTCCCTTTGTTTCCCTTGGTATAGGGCCCCACTCTCTCTCGAGAAATCGGCCGCCGCCTCCATCATGGGGTCGGCAGAGACCTCCTCCACCACTCGGCGGATCGATCCGGCCGCCGATCTCCGGGAGGCGAGGGAGCGGTACGCGCGGGAAGCACGCGAGGAGGCGGAAGCCGCCCGCCTAGAGAAGGCGGAGGCTGCCGTCCTGAAGAAACTGGCGGAGGCCAAGGCTGCCGACGCGGCAAAGAAGCAGGCTGAAGAAGCCACGCATCGCCATTCGGCGATTTTCATCACTCCCCTGAACTCCGCGCCGCCACCTCCGGAGTTCGTGGCGCAGGCCGAGGAGGCTAGCGACGAGATCCCGGTCATGGAGAGGGATGGCGGCGACGTCGCTATGCCGGCGTGATTGTGCCTCCACCGCCGCCGTCCGGGTGTCACATCCCTAGTTCTATTTATGCCTAGTGCTAGCATCTGGTGTTGCATCATGTTTAAATTTTAGTTAAACCTGAAATGGGGATTGCCTAAACCCTAGCATTAAAGGAATTCACTAGGTTCAACCAAAATATTTGCAGTAAATCCAAATGGCTTCCAAAAATGTTCATCATTCTTGGAAAATGCTGAAAACAGTAACCAGAGGTGATGCACATTTTTCCATGACATATTTGGGCTCTGAATTAAATCATATAGTATTTGCATTTGGGCATTTAAGTGCTATTAAATATTTTAAATGCTTAATTAATCATAAACTAAAATGTTTGCTGTTGGTTATATTCCAAACAGTGGCATTGAGCAGTTTTATGAATTTTGGTTCTATTTTAGCATTTTTAGTAAAGCCACAAAGATTACAGAAATTAGAAAACAGAAATAAAAGAGAGAGAGACTCACCTGGGCCACTTACCTGGCAGCCCACTTGGCTGGCCCAGCCCACCAGGGGGCATGCCTGTCTTCTTCCCCATGCCAGCGCATGAAGCAGCTCGGTGGCGAGCGCCAACGTCGCACGTGGCCACCTCCTGCTTGCTGCCCCCCTGATGTTGCACTGGAGACGCCACGTGCCCCCCGACCTCTCTCTCACTCTCCCCGAGCTCCTCTCCTCCCCTGCCTCTCCTACGCGCAGCCACCGAACGGAGCCGCCGCCACCGACGCCGTTCGCCGCGGCCACATCCACCGCCTAGCCTCCCCAGCATGTCCAGGAGATCCGCCTCCGTCGTCTAAGCCTCCTCGAGGACACACTCACCACCGGACACCCCACAGCATCGCCATCTTCAACGTCTTCATCGCCGGCCGCCGAAGAGCCCCCTCGCCGCTCCGCTTGCTCCGGTGCTTCCTCGAGCTCGTCGACCCGCCAAACGTGATCACCATGAGCTCCTGTCCTGGACAACCCTCTCCCTCGCCTCGTTTGCACGCCGTAGCCACCGCGTCACCTGCGCCCGAATGCGCCACCGCACGGGTTCGTCGCCGGCGAAGCCCCAGTGACCTTTTGGTCCCATGCGTCGCGTCCGTTGCACTTTCATAGCGTCCGTAAACAAAACTAGCACGACAGCCGTCTCGTTTGCACACCACAGCACCATTCCCTCGAACACCCGAGCTCCGGCCGCCGCCCGGCTCGACACCGTCGTCGTTTCTGGCCACCCCAGCACCAACCACTGTCACCGTTGGATGCGCCACACCTCCAGCTACCCGTAGCACCCACCCGCGCATCGAACCATGGCCGGGGCAGCGTTTCCGACGCTCTCCGCCGTCTCAGCCTTGCCGGCGGCTCAACGCCGACAGGTTTGACCCCGGGTGGGCCCAGTTTGACCCCTCTGGGTCAATGACAAATGGGACCCGCCTGCTAATTAAGTTAGGATTAGGACTAACTAAAAATTAGTTAGGCGATGACAGCGACACGCTGGACCCACTGGTCGGTTTGACTGGACCACCCTGTTGACCAAGGCGGCGTCTCGGTGATGCGGTCTTGTGAAAAACTCCTTTTTCGGATTTATTCTTTTCAGGAAATTCCAGAAAATAGCCAAAACTTCTAAAAATCATATAAAATCAACCGTAGCTCAGAATGAAATAAATCATATATGAAAAATGATCAGAAAAATCCAATCTATCCATCTGTACCATTTTCATGCATGTTAGAACAAATTATACCTTATGTTTAGCACAAAGCATATAAATGGCATTTTAATATCCATATATGGAGTTTGAATTTGAATCTTGGATTCAAACCAACTTCGTTTAATCTGCTGCTAGTTGCATTAGCTCAAATCACAGCATTTTGACATGTCATGATCATGCATCATATTGTGCATTGCATTGATTGTGTTCTTCCTTGTTTGCCGGTATTTGTCCCTCTCGATGAGCGGCGTGCATCGACGATGAGTTCGATGACACCGATGAAGAACTATATTATCTTGAAGTGCCGAGCAAGCAAAACCCCTTGTTCATTCAATACAATCCCACTCTCTCGCTCCTGCTCTCTTTTACTGCATTAGGACAACAACGATTCATCATTACTTGCTGCGGTAGCTGAACCCCTTATCCTCTGCATGACTGTCATTCCACAGTAAATAGATGAAACCCACTAGCATGAGTAGGAGTTGTTTGAGCCCTGTTGTGCCTACTCATTCATGCTTGTTTGTCATGCCTGCTACTGCTTAGAGTTGAGTCGGGTCTGGTTCATCGAGGATGAATCAGAGGTGTGAGCTAAGTGTGTGAACACGATTTGGTAAAGGTAGCGGTGAGAGGCCATGTAGGAGTACATGGTGGGTTGTCTCATTGAAGCCGTCCTCAGGAACTGAGTTCTGTGTTTGTGATCCATGAAACAGTTACTACCACACATTGGGATCCTTAATTGACTCTCTCGGCTTCTTATCCACCCTTGTTCTCTGTCCAGGAGTTGCAACTAGTTTTTGGTGTTTGTAGGATATGTGTTGGAGGCAGTGCGTAGCGCTGACCCTAGGGGTGGGCTATGATGCGGTAGATACACCGTGGCCCGATGTACCGAATGCCCGTTTGGTATCTCGGGAACCCTGCACACATCGTTCGGGGCCGTTAGTGGAAACCTCGGCCGGACTCCCTGCGGATGGAACCCGAATAGGCGATAAATCTGGACTAGGGACTTGAGTGTTTAGGTAGGCCGTGGCCGACACCCTCGCCATGCTTCCGCTTGAAGGTTGCCGAGATACATGACGTGTACATGGCGGTAAGTGGCGAGAGCGTGTGTGAAGAAGTACACCCCTGCAGGGTTATAAATGATCTATTCGAATAGCCTTGTCCACGGTAAAGGACTTCTGGGTTGCCTTTAACAGTTCATAGACAAGTGAAAGTGGATACTCTAAAATGCGCAAGATAAGCGTGAGTGCTTTGGATGGCGTTCTCGTAGGGAGACGGGAGCGGATCCATAGTGGTGTATTGATATGGTGAATATGTGGACTCGTGTGCGCCACCTCAAAGAGTTACTTGCAGTCGTAGTTCAGGATAGCCACCGAGTCAAAGCTGGCTTGCTGCTGTCAAACTCCACCACCCCTTTGTTGATAATGATGCATATGTAGCTAGTTCTGATGTAAGTCTTCCTGAGTACATTTGTACTCACGTTTGCTTATTTTATGTTTTGCAGAGAGATGTCAGTCTCGCTATTAGTTCCGTGTGGACTTCGACGTTTAGCTTGTTACCTCAGCTACGATCTTGTGCCCTCGGCAGGATCTGGTAGATAGTCAGGCTTCTAAGCCTTTTTCATTTATAGTTGTCTGTACTAAGACATGTTAAGCTTCCGCATGTGCTTTGACTTGTATGCTCTGAATGTCGGGTCGTGAGACCCATGTTTGTAATATCTCGCTCCTTGGAGCCTAATGAATTATATTTGAGTCGTAGAGTTATGTTGTGATGCCATGTTGTATTTACACATATTGAGCATATTGTGTGTATGTTTTAAATGCTTGGTATGTGTGGGATCCGACAATCTAGTTGTTTATCCTTGGCAGCCTCTCATATGGGGAAATGTAGTCTAGTGCTTCCTAAGCGATAGTAGTCCGCTACAGCCCGGTTCGCTGGAGTCCTGCTAGCCCAGCACTACTCCTCTGGACACTTGACTGGCCGGCATGTGTTTCACTTCGTTCCTTTATGCATCCCTTCGAAAAATGTCACGCGGTAACATCCGGAGTCCTGCCTAGCCTGCTACAGCCGGGTTCCCGAGTCTGTTAGCCTAGTGCTACAGCCGGGATTCTGCACGCTGTTGACCGACATGCTCGATGTGATTCATGTATGCTGTCCCCATGGGTTAGTGCCGCTTTGGGTTCACGACTAGCCATGTCGGCCCGGTTCTCTGTCATATGGATGCTAGCGATACTATCATATACATGAGCCAAAAGGCATAAACGGTCCCGGGCCATGGTAAGGCGACACCCGTGGGAATACCGTGCGTGAGGCCGCAAAGTGATATGAGGTGTTACCAGCTAGATCAATGTGACTTGGAATCGGGGTCCTGACAGCGTTCGTATCAGAGCCTAACTGCCTGTAGGATTACCAAGCCAAACTGGTCGAAGTTGTGTCTAGAAATGCTTTAGTTATGTAAGGGAATTGATTGTGGAAGGGAACATAAGGCTCTTTTTACTCCTTATACCTCATGGCCTTCTGATCTGAGTCATCCTCTTCACTTCTACGGGGTTTAAGAACTAGGATTATCATCTATCTATCAGGATGACGTGTTACTAATCCATAGACCTTTAAGATTGTTGGTTTTAAGCCCAGTTCAGTTTCTACTACTTCCGTGTGTTCATAGTTGGTCTCAGAACCTTGATATTGTGATGTTGAGTGGTCATGCCACTATTTTGTAGCATGTCTCAAATCTTTTTGAGCATTTACAGCCGTTATGTTGTCCGAGTCATCCCAGGTCTCTAAATAGTCTGATGCATTTGTAAATCCTTTCTTTCCATTCCCGATGTCCTTTTGGGCCAGATTAAGCACACTAATCGGTGAGTTGAGGTACTCTATTGCCTCGACATATATGTTGGAGTTAGTATTATGACCCTAGGTGTTTTAGGGAGTCACCTAGTAATTTAGCAATGCTTTTGTATCCCCAGTGTGATGATTCTGGCCATTATTCTTGAAAGCATCCCGTGATGTTATTAGTTAGTAGGCATTCTATTCCTGGGTTCTTGAACCCGAGATTCACCCTACTTCATGTTGTTAGTATTTGCTAGTTCCTTTAGGATATTAGTAACCTTGCGACAGTCCTCAAGGTCCGTGGTATCTCATTCTTCCAAATACCATGAACCATCCTTGGCAGGAGTTCCTTTGAACCAAAAGGTCACAACAAGAGTGCTCCCGATGAGTTCCCCATTCTATACTGTGACTCTGTCAGTTCTACCTTCTCCGCATGGGTTATCCGGAAGAAATGTTGAACTTTGCTCGACATACTAATCCATGCCTCCACAACTCGAAAAGTTATATGTTCCTTTGAGTTGTCCCTCTTCAGTTGTATTCTGACCCCCGTCTATCATTTGATAACCAAGAGTATGTGTGCATTTGTGTTCATTGATGCCCTTTTATTCTTGTGGTCAGTCAAGCCATTCTATTCCGGAATGACTAGGAGAAACAAACTCCAGTACCTCATCCATATCTAGGATTGGGTCAAAGTAGTTGTATTCCGCAGATCAAAATGTCAATCCAACTTTTGCTTTGTTCTACATTGGAGTGTTACCATCTTTATGTCAAGAGTGTCATGAGAATTGCACCACTTCTTGTGAATTCTTGACGCAGTGATACTTCTCACCATTATTATTCATTCCTCGGTCCCGTGTTGTTGTAACCGGAATGCCGACAAGTGAATTGTGGTGTGTGAAATCGATACGCCTAGCAACCCCCTTGCTTGGTAGTTAATGGACAATATTCTCATTCTTAGCGCGTTGATCATTGAATCATCATCCTAAGATTGATCGTGCTACCTAGTCCTTATTTCTGGTGCACTCTTCGATCAATGAGTTAGGATTGTGTCAATCCCTCACTATTTTTGATCATATCATCTTGCCCTGTAAAACAAGATTGTTCTCGAGCTTAGTAACATATCGATGGTTCGTGATTTTCCGAATATCTTCTCGGAAGTATTACCAGGTTGTCCCCTGACTGTTATGTTGAGCTCGTGATCAGGTTGGTTTCTTGTGAACCACCCTTTCTCCAAGAATCTGTGTTGGATACCCTGAGCTAGTTGGTTGAGCTAAACAACAACTTGGAGAGTTGGAAGATGAAAGCTTGTCCGACTTAGTTCATCACTAAGGGATATCCTTGTGTGTGTGTGTTGAAGAAAGATGATATCTCCGTTGATTGGTCCTCGTGATCAGTTGTTGGATCTATTGCCTTGTCAAAACTTTGATTTGAGTATGGGCTATCGCCAAGTCAAATCAGAACCAAAGATGTTCGTAATGTTGTCTTACTCGTGGTTGACCCCTCGAGCATACACCATTATATCTCTTGGGTCTGACCAATGCTATCACCGTGTTCACATGATGGTGGAAGTCCAGTGATATGGAAAATTCGATGAGTTGCTGTTGAGCCCATCAGCAGCATTCTGTCTCCCCCATGAGTCATGTTGAACATCAACCTGGTATTGGAAACTTCTGTAAGCATTTTCTTCATGACCATTTGTGAAGCATATGTTTGGATGAAAGAAGTGACTTTCCCTAACTCATGTGCATCTGATGCAAGTTGCCGCCGTGAGTTCGAGAAAGATTGTTTTTGATTCCTTTAGAATCATCCCAAGTCAGTCATGCATGTGCGAAGTACTCTATGGTTTGATAGGTTGGCCGCCTCCATTCTATATGTATTCTTAGCACACCAAGCCACTGATCGACTTGTTCAAGGAAGAGAAGTCTATGCTTGGGCTCTAATCCATGGACTTGCGTAAATACTTCGATATCCTCGATGATGGTTCCCCACCTGAACTCGGTAGTATTTCATTATAAGACTACTACGTGGTCATGCTTGTCTGGGACAACATGCTCACATCTGTGTAGCAGAACCAGCTCATGTTTTGGAGCTTGCTATCATAGTTCATTCCTCGAGAATCTCGCAATGTCATCTCGTCGAATTGTGTTACAAACTTTCTTTTCAGACATGCTGAGTCTGAAGTATCCTATTACCAATCGGATCTGAATCTCAGGCAGATATGATGGTTGGAACATTCCCAACAGTTGCATTTTGTTCCCAGCTTGCACCGCCATTGTGCCAATTCCCCATGGGCTACCCTTCTCGGTAGTTTCTATCCAAGATCATCTTCCAAATTGGACTTATCATGTGTCCCATCCATTTCCGGTGATAAGCAAAAGTCATCCATTGCGTTGTCTTCAACAAGGTAGTCCACATCATCCATTCTAGTCCGAGTATGTCATTCTTTCGAACTCCTCCAAATGATCGTTCGTAAATTGCCTCAGGCTGGTGAGAGGAGTTCCATTGATCTATGTATCAAAAGTAATTCCTTTTGTCACTTGAGGGAATAATCCTACGAGTCACCTTCCCCAAGGTGCCCCGTTATGGAATCATGGCAGTTATTTCATCGCTATCTTGAAACCATTCACCTTCTCCTCAAGCGTGGAATTGTTGCCTACCAAATTGAACCTCCGTCATTTGTTTTACCCCATCCCTCTAGATGTATGCTTCGTGTCTCAGCTCGAGAGATGTTGCTATGTCTTATTCCGTGATTTGATCCTGATTTGCTCGAACCTCAAGAAGATTGATTCTTCTAAAATTCTTCCTTCCTACTTGTTGTCATGTTGGATGTAGTTCTCAAAGCAAGAAGTCGAGATCAAGGTGATGCAATGAACTAACATCCTCGAGAAAGACATTTGGATCGGGAAGATCGTGTTAGCTTTGTGTCCCCTCTGTCTTCTTACCTCACGTCTTGAATCTCGGGACGAGATTCTTGTTTAGTGGGGGTGAGTTGTCACATCCCTAGTTCTATTTATGCCTAGTGCTAGCATCTGGTGTTGCATCATGTTTAAATTTTAGTTAAACCTGAAATGGGGATTGCCTAAACCCTAGCATTAAAGGAATTCACTAGGTTCAACCAAAATATTTGCAGTAAATCCAAATGGCTTCCAAAAATGTTCATCATTCTTGGAAAATGCCGAAAACAGTAACCAGATGTGATGCACATTTTTCCATGACATATTTGGGCTCTGAATTAAATCATATAGTATTTGCATTTGGGCATTTAAATGCTATTAAATATTTTAAATGCTCAATTAATCATAAACTAAAATGTTTGTTGTTGCCTATATTCCAAACAGTGGCATTGAGCAGTTTTATGATTTTTGGATCTGTTTTAGTATTTTTAGTAAAGCCACAAAGATTACAGAAAATTAGAGAACAGAAATAAAAGAGAGAGAGAGAGACTCACCTGGGCCACTTACCTGGCAGCCCACCTGGCCAGGCCACCTGGCGGCCCAGCTGGCTGGCCCAGCTCACCAGGGGCATGCATGTCTTCTTCCCCATGCCAGCGCACGAAGCAGCTCGGTGGCGAGAGCCGACGTCGCGCGTGGCCACCTCCTGCTTGCTGCCCCCCCCCCAACGTCGCCCTGGAGACGCCACGTGCCCCCCCGACCTCTCTCTCTCACTCTCCCCGAGCTCCTCTCCTCCCCTGCCTCTCCTGCGCGCAGCCACCGAACGGAGCCGCCGCCACCGACGCCGTTCGCCGCGGCCACATCCACCGCCTAGCCTCCCCAGCATGTCCAGGAGATCCGCCTCCATCGTCTATGCCTCCTCGAGGACACACGCACCGCCGGACGCCCCACAGCATCGCCATCTTCAATGTCTTCATCGCCGGCCGCCGAAGATCCCCCTCGCCGCTCCGCTCGCTCCGGTGCTTCCCCGAGCTCGTCGACCCGCCCAACGTGATCACAATAAGCTCCTGTCCTGGACACCCCTCTCCCTCGCCTCGTTTGCACGCCGTAGCCACCGCGTCACCTGCGCCCGAATGCGCCGCCGCACTGGTTCATAGCCAGCGAAGCCCCGGTGACCTTTTGGTCCCACGCGTGCGTCCGTTGCACTCGCAACGTCCCGTAGAGCAAAACTAAGCGCGACAGCCGTCTCGTTTGCACACCACAGCACCATTCCCTCGAACACCCGAGCTCCGTCCGCCGCCCGGCTCGACGCCGTCGTCGTTTCCGGCCACCCCAACACCAACCACTGTCACCGTTGGATGCGCCACACCGCCAGCTACCCGTAGCACCCACCCGCACATCGAACCATGGCCGGGGCAGCGTTTCCGACGCTCTCCGCCGTCTCAGCCTCGCCGGTGGCTCAACGCCGGCAGGTTTGACCCTGCTGACCGGTTGACCCCGGGTGGGCCCAGTTTGACCCCTCTGGGTCAATGACAAATGGGACCCGCCTTCTAATTAAGTTAGGATTAGAACTAACTAAAAATTAGTTAGACTGATGACACTGACATGCGGGACCCACTGGTCAGTTTGACATGGACCGCCCTGTTGACCAAGCTGACATCACAGTGACGCAGTACTGACGCAGAAACTCCTTTTTCTGGATTTATTCTTTTCAGGAAATTCCAGAAAATAGCCAAAACTTCTAAAAATCATATAAAATCAACCGTAGCTCAGAATGAAATAAATTATAGATGAAAAATGATCAGAAAAATCCAATCTATCCATCTGTACCATTCACATGCATGTTAGAACAACTTATAGCTGCTGTTTAGCACAAAGAATATAAATGGCATTTTAATATCCATATATGGAGTTTGAATTTGAATCTTGGATTCAAACCAACTTCATTTAATCTGCTGCTAGTTGCATTAGCTCAAATCACAGCATTTTGACATGTCATGATCATGCATCATATTGTGCATTGCATTGCTTGTGTTCTTCCTTGTTTGCCGGTATTTGTCCCCTCTCAGTAGACGACGTACCGACGATGAGTTCAGTGACACCGATGAAGAACTATATTATCTTCAGAAGTGCCAGGAAAGCAAAACCCCCTTGTTCATTCCGATACAATCCCACTCTCTTGCTCCTGCTCTCTTTTACTGCATTAGGACAACAATGATTCATCTGTTACTTGCTGCGGTAGCTGAACCCTTTTATCCTCTGCATGACCTGTCATTCCACAGTGAATAGACGAAACCCACTAGCATGAGTAGGAGTTGTTTGAGCCCTATTGTGCCTACTCATTCATGCTTGTTTGTCATGCCTGCTACTGCTTAGAGTTGAGTCGGGTCTGGTTCATCGAGGATGAATCAGAGGTGTGTGAACATGTCCTACTTTGTGTGAGCTAAGTGTGTGAACACGATTTGGTAAAGGTAGCGGTGAGAGGCCATGTAGGAGTACATGGTGGGTTGTTTCATTGAAGCCGTCCTCAGGAACTGAGTTCTGTGTTTGTGATCCATGAAACAGTTACTACCACACATTGGGATCCTTAATTGACTCTCTCGGCTTCTTATCCACCCTTGTTCTCTGTCCAGGAGTTGCAACTAGTTTTTGGTGTTTGTAGGATATGTGTTGGAGGCCGTGCGTAGCGCTGACCCTAGGGGTGGGCTATGATGCGGTAGATACACCGTGGCCCGATGTACCGAATGCCCGTTTGGTATCTCGGGAACCCTGCACACATCGTTCGGGGCCGTTAGTGGAAACCTTGGCCGGACTCCCTGCGGATGGAACCCGAATAGGCGATAAACCTGGACTCGGGACTTGAGTGTTTAGGTAGGCCGTGGCCGACACCCTCGCCAGGCTTCCGCTTGAAGGTTGCCGAGATACATGACGTGTACATGGCGGTAAGTGGCGAGAGCGTGTGTGAAGAAGTACACCCCTGCAGGGTTATAAATGATCTATTCGAATAGCCGTGTCCACGGTAAAGGACTTCTGGGTTGCCTATAACAGTTCATAGACAAGTGAAAGTGGATACTCTAAAATGCGCAAGATAAGCGTGAGGGCTATGGATGGCGTTCTCGTAGGGAGACGGGAGCGGATCCATAGTGGTGTATTGATATGGTGAATATGTGGACTCGTGTGTTCCACCTCAAAGAGTTACTTGCAGTCGTAGTTCAGGATAGCCACCGAGTCAAAGCTGGCTTGCTGCAGTCAAACTCCACCACCCCTTTGTTGATAATGATGCATATGTAGCTAGTTCTAATGTAAGTCTTGCTGAGTACATTTGTACTCACGTTTGCTTATTTTATGTTTTGCAGAGAGATGTCAGTCTCGCTAGTAGTTTCATGTGGACTTCGACGTTTAGCTTGTTACCTCAGTTACGATCTTGTGCCCTCGGCAGGATCTGGTAGATAGTCAGGCTTCTAAGCCTTTTTCATTTATAGTTGTCTGTACACATACATGTTAAGCTTCCGCATGTGCTTTGACTTGTATGCTCTGGATGTTGGGTCGTGAGACCCATGTTTGTAATATCTCGCTCCTCGGAGCCTGATGAATTATATTTGAGTCGTAGAGTTATGTTGTGATGCCATGTTGTATTTACACATATTGAGCATATTGTGTGTATGTTTGAAATGCTTGGTATGTGTGGGATCCGACAATCTAGTTGTTTATCCTTGGCAGCCTCTCATATGGGGAAATGTAGTCTAGTGCTTCCTGAGCGATAGTAGTCCGCTACAGCCCGGTCCACTAGAGTCCTGCTAGCCCAAAGACTACCGCTCTGACACTTGACTGGCGGCATGTGTTTCACCGTTCCTTTATCTGTCCCTTGGGAAATGTCACGCGTGACATTGAGTCTGCCTAAGCTCTGCTACAGCCGGGTTCCCGGAGTCCTGTTAGCCCAATGCTACAGCCCGGATTCACACGCTGCTGACTGACATGCTCGATGTGATTCATGTATGCCTGTCCACATGGGTTAGTGCTGCTTTGGGTTCACGACTAGCCATGTCGGCCCGGGTTCTCTGTCATATGGATGCTAGCGACACTATCATATACGTGAGCCAAAAGGCGCAAACGGTCCCAGGCCATGGTAAGGCGACACCCGTGGGAATACCGTGCGTGAGGCCGCAAAGTGATATGAGGTGTTACCAGCTAGATCAATGTGACTTGGAATCGGGGTCCTGACACCGGGAGCGCGCAAGGCGAGCAGCCGGCGGACCCGCCGGTGCCGCCGACAGCATACAAGGTGGCGACGGGCCTGACTCTTGAGGTCGGCACACCGACGCGTCGCCGACTTGCGAAGGCGGCCTCGGCGCCGCCCGCTGGAGACTGGCGCCACGAGCTCCTCAATCCCGGACACCGAGGCGACCAGTGCCGCACCCACTGGGTGGGTACGGGTTGGCGGGACCGGCCCTCGAAACAAGGTGATGCTGGATGTTCAAACCAAACACCGCATTGAAGCCGACGCCTTCAAGAACTACAACAAGGCGTATCTGGCATCACGAGAGGCCATCCAGGTATGCCTCCTGCCTTTTAATTTTTAGCTCTTGTATTGCTTCGTGGGGGCGCGCTAGTGCACCCACTAGGTGTAGTCCCCGAGTTCCGGGCCGGCTGCAGAGCAGGCGGCTCGGAACTTTAATTAGCAAGCTCTAAGTGCTGATATCCTTTCTGCAGGATTATCATAACCTTCGTGCTGCCGCCTTGTCGGAGAGCCGGAGTAAGTCTTCTTCCCTTTCGCGGGGGCGCGCTGGCACACCCGCGGGCTATAGTCCCCGAGATTCAGGCTGACTGCTAAGAAGTCGGGCCGGATCTCCCCGGCGGCTATTCTTCTTTCTGTTGATGACTCCTTTCTCCGCGGGGGCGCGCTGGCGCACCCGTGGGCTGTAGTCCCCGAGATTCGGGCCTACTGCTGAGCAGTCGGGCCGCATCTCCCCGGCGACCGTTCTTCTTTGTTGGCAACTGACGCCTTCCTTTCTTCTTTTCTTCCGCAGAGGCCAACGCCACCTTGCAGCAGTAGCTGGGAGAAGCCAACACTATGCTGCGCGCTAAGGAGGAGGAGCACAACAAGCTGGCTGAAGAGCACGACCGGCTTGTCGCGCAACTGGCGGAACAGAAGGAGCTCCTCAAGAAGGCCCAGAAGGAGATGGAGGACAAGGAGACCAGCCTCCTTGCTGAGTTTGCGATCGAACGCTCCGCCTGGACCAACAAGGAGGTGACGCTGACTTCTGGCTTTCACGAGATCGAGGACATAGTCGATGGTGAGCTTCCCTCTTTTTCCTTCTTTGAGCTCTTTGGCTGTTGGTCGAAAGCGAGCTTTTAAATCTTTAACTTTGGCTCTTTGCTTTCTGTCTTGGCAGACTTCTTCCCTAGTCACTCGGACGCTGCCAACCAGGCCATTGAAGCTGATTCTGCGAAGGGCGAAGAAGGCGGGGCAGCCTTGAATCCGCCGATGCCCCCGAACCCTCGGCGAGCAGATCCACGAGCATCGAGGCCGTCTTGGCCGGCTCACGGATCTTGTGCGGCTTCAGCGTCTGGCGCCAGCGACGCCGCCTGTGGCGGATATGCGGCACCACGACTCCCGGTCGGCCGACTGGCTGGAGGTGGCGGCCGGACGTCTTGAGGCCTGAAAGGGCTCCTCAGCCCGGGCTGGAGTGTGCCGGGCCTTGGAGTTCGTCAAGGCGTGGTACCCTGGGCTGAGCCTAGCCCAGCTAGCCACATTCCTGCTGGAGGCTCAGGAAGAGTTGGCGGTCGTGGAAGATGACCTCGTCAAACGCGTGGCGTCAATCGCCGAGTACACCGACACCAGCATCTTCGTCCCGGAGCGGGTTGAGAATGGTACCGAGGCGCCGCCGAAATGGTTCGCGCTGAACCAGGAAGACGGCGAGGACTCAGCGGAGGTGATCGACTCCAGCGGTGAGGAAGAAGGCAAGGCGGAGGAGGAAGGCGAAGAGGAGGCGCCAGAGGTCGGAGCGGACGACCAGCCTTAGGTCGACCGCGCCTCCAGCAACGAGCCACGCACAACCGATCCGGCTACCGCTGGAGGCGACCAAGCGAAGACTGACCAGCCGGCCGCTCCACCAACTAGCGCCGCCGACTCCTGCGATCCACCAAACCCGTCTGCCACTTCCTAGGCCGCCAGTTTATCTTTTGCTTTACCTGTCTATCAGTCTTGACGAACTTGTTAGTTTTGCACAATTCCACCCGCAGGGTGTATCTCAAACTTCTGTTGAAGATCGGCCAAGGGCCTTTGCTATGTAAATATTTTTTCTGAGTTCTATCTTTCCTTGCTTGGTGCTCTTTGGCTTTTTCCTTTGCTGCCTTCCTTCGGTTGCCTTCTTGCCAGCCGAACAGCCGCTCTGCGGACTGTGGCTGGGTCAAGTACTTAGCTACTTCTGGGAAGGCAAGTACTTAGCCATTTTTAGAACATTCTAGCAAGTTAAGTAGAAGCCGGCAGGCCGGCTGCTAAACAGTCGGTCGTAGAAGGCGGGAAGCCGGCTTAAACTATGCACATGCTTTGTGTCCTTTGCCATTTTTCATGTGGACACCCTTTCTACCTTGCTCCTGCCCACCTGACAGTCGCTCTGCAAGCTGCAGCTTCTGGCAGGAGACGGCATAAGTGCCAACACATTACTTGTCCGGCTGCAGGAAGCATTTCATAGTACAAGGCGGCAAGTCCCCGAGCCGACTAGTCAGACCCGGTGCCAAGCGGCATAAAGAAAATAACATACTCATAGGCATGATTCTTATCATATAGATAAAGGAGGGCAGTCCCCGAGCTCTTCTCGGGGGACCCGGAGTCTTCGTACTTTAATACAAAAGGTAGCGTGGTACATACTGCATCAACTGTAAAATCTTCGGAGGAGATTTGCATTCCATGGCCGCTCCGTCTCCTTGCCGGAGTCGTCCCTCTTGCATGCTCGAGGCTTCTGAGCATCGATCAGGTAGTAGGAGTCGTTGCCCAACACTTTGGTGATGACGAAGGGGCCTTCCCAAGGCGCTGTAAAGCTTGTGTTGGCCGGCTGTTCGGTGGATCAGCCGGAGCACAAGATCTCCTTCTTGGAAAGATCTCGGCTTGACCTTCCAGTTGTAGTATCGGCGCAGGCTCTGCTGGTAGATGCTGGACCGGCTGAGTGCCAACAGCCGGCCCTCTTCCAGCAGATCGACGCCGTCTTGACGTGCTTCTTTTGCCTCCTCTTTGGTGTACATGGTGACTCGAGGGGAGTAGAATATTATGTCCGTTGGGATGACGGCTTCGGCACCGTAGACGAGGAAGAAAGGCGTGAAGCCGGTTGACTTGTTCGGAGTTGTCGCGAGCTCTAGAGGGGCGGCCGACAGCTTTCGTCGAGCCAACAGCGGCGAAACGCTCGAGGCTCGACCAGTCGGGGCTTGATGCCGGACAAAATGAGGCCGTTTGCTCGCTCCACCTGGCCGTTTCACCCCGGATGGGCAACGGACGCTAAGTCCAGTCGGATGCCTTGCGTCGCCCATAAACGGGCCAAGGCGCCTTTGGAAAAGTTTGTGCCATTGTCGCTGATGATGCTGTGCAGTATGCCATACCGGACGGTGATGTCGGAGATGAAAGTCACAGCTACCGAACCATTCAGCTTCTTGATTGGTTTTGCTTCTATCCACTTGGTGAACTTGTCCACCGCGACAAGCAGATGAGTCATGCCACATCACGCTGTTTTGAATGGTCCCACCATGTCCAGGCCCCAGACAGCAAAGGGCCAGGCAATGGGAATAGTCTTGAGTGCAGAAGCCGGCTGATGTGGCTTAGAACCGAACTTCTGGCACCCTTTGCATTTCTGGACCAAGTCTTTGGCGTCTTCTAGAGCAGTTGGCCAGAAAAAACCATGGCAGAAAGCTTTGGCGACAAGTGCTCTTGAAGCCGCATGGTGGCCACATTTGCCTTGATGTATGTCTTTGAGGATTGCTTGGCCTTGCTCCGGCCCACGCGGCGCTGGTAGACACCGGTGACGCTGCGCCTCACAAGCTCTCTGTTGACTATGGTTTATGCTGCTGCTCGGCGTTGCACTTGCCGGGCCGAGATCTCATCAGCCGACAGCTATTTGTGTACCAGGAAGTTGAGGATGGGCTGGGCCCATGAAGGTGCTGCTATTTCTTCGATTGCCAGGACTGCTACTTGTACAAGGGAGGTTGGGCCGGGAGGCGGCGGGTTGGAGTCGGCTGCCGCTTGCTGGATCGATGAAGTCCCCGGGCCGACTGCCACAGTCCCCGGGCCGGTCTCTGAAGTCCCCGGGCCGGTCTCTGAAGTCCCTGGGCTGGCCGCTGCAATCCCCGGGCCGGGTTCTGAAGTCCCCGGGCCGGGTGCGACGCCATGCCCCGGACCGCTGCGCCGAATTCCGTGCCGGCTGCTGGAGCTCTCAAGTCGGATCCGACCGCTTCAGGAGGAGCCGGCACGAAGATAGAATCCGACTCTGGCGATGGCTTGACAGACGGCTTGAGGAGGCGTTGTAGGCGACGCTGGTCGGTATTGCTTGACGGGTGGAGCCAATTCGTGCCAGGGCATTTCCTTGCTCATTGTCATTTCTTGGCACATGAAGAAACTCACACCCTTAAAAATATCCACTGAGTTGCTGTACGAGGAAGCGGTAGCTCGCCATGTTTGCATCTTTGGTGTCCCAGTCGCCTGACGACTGCTGGACCACCAAGTCAGAGTCACCATAGCACAGGATCCGGCGAACGCCGAGCTCCTTGGCAAGCCGGAGCCCGTGAATGAGTGCCTCATACTCAGCGACGTTGTTGGAGGTGGCAAAATGGATTTGCAGCACATATTTGAGCTTATCGCCTTTGGGAGAGGTGAGGACGATGCCGGCTCCCAAACCGGTGCGTATCTTGGAACCATCAAAATGCATCCGCCAATGGGTGGAGTCGGTGTCAAGGGCAGTCTTGGGTCTCTGCCCGACGAGGAAGTCGGCCAATTTGTGACTTGATGGCGGTGCGAGGCTGGTAGTATATGGTGTAAGGGGCCAAATCTATAGCCCATTTGGCCACTCGGCCTGAGGCATCTCGGCTTCCAATGATCTCGGCAAGCGGAGCAGTGCAGAAAAAAGTGATCGGGTGCTCTTGAAAGTACGGCTTCAATTTCTTGGCAGCAAAGTGCACTCCGTAGCACATCTTCTGATAGTGGGGGTAGTTTTGCTTGGAAGCTGACAGCACTTCGCTCAAGTAATACACCGGTCTCTGGACTGGTAGTGTCTTGCCTTCTTCTTTGCGCTCTACCACCACGACTGTGCTGACCACTCGGCTGGTGGCGGCAATGTAGAGGAGCATGTGCTCCTTAGGAGTCAGAGCCGCCAGGACGGGTGGAGTGGTCAACATCTTTTTGAGCTGGAGAAAAGCTTCATCCGCCTTGTCGTTCCACTCAAAAAAAGTGATCTTCCTCATGAGCTGGTACAGGGGAAGAGCCTTCTCGCCCAGCCGACTGATGAAACGGCTGATGGACGCCAAACAGCCGGTGAACTTCTGCAGTCGGGTGGGTACTCCCATCCTCTCGATGGCCTTGATCTTCACAGGGTTGCACACTATGCCGCGCTCTGAGACCAGGAATCCAAGAAGCTGGCTGGCTGGTACTCCGAAGACGCATTTCTCTGGGTTGAGCTTGATTTGAAATCGGCGCAGGTTCTCAAAGGTATCTTTGAGATCTTCTAGCAGTGTTCCACGCTTCTCCGTCTTCACCACGACATCGTCTATGTAAATGTGGGCGTTTCTGCCGAGTTGTTTGAGGAGGCACTTCTGCATGCAACGTTGAAACGTGGCGCCGGCGTTCCTCAAGCCGAACGTCATGATCAAGTAGCAGAAGGCTCCAAATGGTGTGATGAAGGCGGTCTTCAGTTTGTCGGCCGGGTTCAGCTTGATCTGGTGATATCCTGAATATGCATCCAAGAAACTCAACAGCTCGCATCCGGTTGTGGAGTCTATCACTCGGTCGATTCTTGGCAAAGCAAACGGGTCCTTGGGGCAGGCTTTGTTGAGGCTGGTATAATCAATACACATGCGCCACTGCTTGTTTTTCTTTAACACAAGGACTGGGTTGGCCAGCCACTCTAGAAAGAACAATTCCATGATGAAGCCAGCTGCCAGCAGTCGGGCTATCTCTTCTCCAACGACTCTTCTCTTCTCTTCTGACAGGCAGCGCAAGGGCTGCCTGACTGGCTTTGCATCAGACCTGACATGTAACTTGTGCTAGGTGAAATCCGTCGGAACACCCGGCATGTCTTTGGGTGACCATGCAAAGATGTCCCGGTTCTCACGGAGGAAATCGACGAGCTCGCCTTCCTATTTGCTGTCGAGGTTTGCACCCATGACAGCGTACCTCTCCGGGTGCTCCGGGTCCAAGGGTATCTTCTTTGTCTCTTTGGCCGGCTTGAACGAACCCTCGGCTTCCTACTCCTTGGGGTTGGGTGGCATCTCCGGCTGCTTGCCTGCCATTGCTACAACTTGGTCAAGGAGCCGCTTCTCGGCAGTGATTACGAGGGACTCGGCCAGCCGACTGCTATCTGCCGCACAAGCGGACAACTTTTTGTAGCCCCCGGCTATGGTCATAATTCCCTTAGAACTCGGCATCTTCATCTTGAGGTAAGCGTAGTGGAGGAACGCCATGAACTTCGCCAGAGCAGGCCGGCCAAGTAGTGCATGGTATGGGCTCTCAAGGTCCACCACTTCAAACCTGGCTCTCGGCGGTAGTGATCTTTGTCTCCAAAGAGGACGTCTATCTGGATCTTGCCGATTGGTGAGCAGGAAAGGCCAGGAACTATGCTATGGAATACAGTCCGACTGGGCTGAAGCTGCCTTTGTTTGATTCATAACTTCTCCTTGGTATCTTTGTACACAATGTTGATGCTGCTGCCGCTATCTATCAGAACTCGGGAAAACCGAGCAGCTCGCCTATCAGTGGCAAAGGTGGCATCCAGGACCAGGGCGTAGGAGCCGGGTGTAGGATCTTGAGAAGAGGTGTCTAGAGGGGGGGTGATTAGACACTAAGTACCAAAGTTGCAGTTTTTAACTTCTTTTAGGTTTAAGTGGAGTTTAGGCACAAGTTTAACATTCTCAATACATAACAAGCAAGCATGCAAAGATATGTAGGCAGCGGAAAATAAAGCATGCAACTTGCAAGAATGTAAAGGGAAGGGTTTGGAGGATTCAAACGCAATTGGAGACATGGATGTTTTTGTCGTGGTTCCGATAGGTGGTGCTATCATACATCCACGTTGGTGGAGACTTCAACCCACGTAGGGTAACGGTTGCGCGAGTCCACGGAGGGCTCCACCCACGAAGGGTCCATGAAGAAGCAACCTTGTCTATCCCACCATGGCCATCGCCCACGAAGGACTTGCCTCACTAGCGGTAGATCTTCACGAAGTAGGCGATCTCCTTGCCCTTACAAACTCCTTGGTTCAACTCCACAATCTTGTCGGAGGCTCCCAAGTGACACCTAGCCAATCTAGGAGACACCACTCTCCAAGAAGTAACAAATGGTGTGTTGATGATGAACTCCTTGCTCTTGTGCTTCAAATGATAGTCTCTCCAACACTCAACTCTCTCTCACAGGATATGGATTTGGTGGAAAGAAGATTTGAGTTGAAAGCAACTTGGGGAAGGCTAGAGATCAAGATTCATATGGTTGGAATGGAATATCTTGGCCTCAACACATGAGTAGGTAGTTCTTTCTCAGAAATAGATGCTGGAAGTGTAGGCTTGTTCTGATGGCTCTCTCCACGAATGAAGAGGAGGTGGAGGGGTATATATAGCCTCCACACAAAATCTAACCGTTACACACAATTTACCAAACTCGGTGGGACCGAATCATCAAACTCGGTCAGACCGATTTAGTAAACCTAGTGACCGTTAGGGTTTTCGGTGGGACCGATATGCAACTCGGTAGGACCGATATGGTTAGGGTTAGGGCATAATGTAATCTCGGTGGGACCGGTGAGACCGATTTTGGTAATAAGCTAACCAGAGAGTTGGTCAGGCAAACTCGGTGAGACCGATTACTCAAACTCAGTGAGAGCGATTTGGGTAATAAGTTAACCAGAAAGTTTGCATTGTAATATCGGTAGTACCGATTGCACAAACCCGGTGAGACCGATTTTGGTAATGGACATACACAGAGAGATTACAATCCCATCTCGGTGAGACCGAGATCCCTATTAGTGAAACCGATTTGCTTAGGGTTTGTGGCAGTGGCTATGACATCTGAACTCGGTGGCGCCGGATAGAAATAATCGGTAGGGCCGAGTTTGACTTTAGGTTTAGGTCATATGTGGATGTGAGAAAGTAGTGGAGGGTTTTGGAGCATATCACTAAGCACATGAAGCAAGAGGCTCATTAAGCAACACCTCATCCTATAGACTCAATGTGATCTTGGATCACTAAAATGTAAAATGAAGAGTCTTGAGCTTTAAGCTTGAGCCAATCCTTTGTCCTTAGCATCTTGAATGAGTTCCCACATCCTTTAGTCCATGCCACTCCATTGTTGAACTTATCTGAAACATACTAGATGAAAGTGTTAGTACAACAAGAGATATGTTGACATTAATTACCAAAACCACCTAGGGAGCACTTGTGCTTTCAATCTCCTCCTTTTTGGTAGTTGATGGCAACATACATCAAAGCTTTAGGTCAAGATATAAAGAATAGCAAGTAAAGCTTCGGAAAGATATGTAACAAGCATAGGCTCCCCCTACATGTATGCAATCATGTGAATATGGAATATAGAAACATGTGAGAGCAATAACCATGATAGAGTAGGCAATGTGTTACATGTATCTTGGCCATATGCATCAGAGCAAAGAATATTAAGGAAAATACCTTCATGCTCATGAGTCCTTCTTGCAAAACAGTATGTACATCAGCAAGAATTCCTCATACACATGAGTGTGATGCATATACTTACCTTGTAGTCTTGAGTTGGCTTAGGGTGAAATGAACCTGCACAAACAAGGTTAGATAACACAGGTACATCTACTAGCCAGAGCAAACGGAAGACACCACAAGAATACCAAGACTGGGATGACATGTAGAGAGTGAGTACTGAGTACCACATTGGATTAGACATGTCCCCAAGAGTAAAGATATGCAATGAATTTGAATGATTTCTTTCCCTTGAATGTCTTGCTCCCCCTGAATCTAGCATGGGATACTGGGAGAAGATATGGAACAGAAATTCAGAGCTGAAAGATACAAATGAACAGAGCTTAAAGCAAATAAGCACATGAACATGTCTTTCCCCCAAAAAGACATGTGGCATCTCTCATCTTGAACACCAAGCATCTGGGATCCTTGAGAAATACTTCTACTTGAGTATTCTCTCCCCCTGGAGATCTCTTTCTCCCCCATAGTACTCTCTGATGTGATCTCTCTAAGTGATAAGCTTTGATGTGATCTCTCTCCCCCCCTTTGACATCAATTTCCAAGAAGGGTCTTCTGGAATTTGTTGTGTATGGGTTTGGTCCTTGAGTCACAACACAAAGCATTGGATAAAATTGTGATGCTTGTAGAGGACAAGATTCATTGAGTGGAGCTAGATTAAAAGAAACACAGAATAAGTGGCAAATTGTTTTTCCTGTTGGGAAATCGGTGGCACCGAGTGGTATGCTTCGGTTGTACCGAAAATATTCGGTTGGACCGAAAAAAACAAATCGGTGAAACCGAGTTCGTTGCAGAGAAAACATTTGTCACCTCAGCTCACTAAACTAGAAAGGTCTCACAAAGATTTGCAAGGAATTATCTGAATGATTTGCAATGAATTGGATGCTGAAAATGCATAGCAAACAGAAAAGAAAGAAATCTAGATGAAGTTTTTTTTGAAGAGGGGAAACAAATATGCATGAGACAAATGCAAAAACACAGATAAGAACACGAGAGAACTTCATGTAGAGATGGTCGGTGACAAAGTCACCTATGTTAGAGTACATTGACTTAGGAGTCAAGTGAGATCACTTGATCATGGGTCATACTCATCGTTTAAGCTCAAAATGGGATTACCATTTTTCGTTTAAGCATCTTGATGTATTCTCATCTTGTCGAGTTGCTTTAGCTCATGACTTGGAGTAAAGCTTCTCTAAGATGGAATAGAATACCTTGGTTGGTGGTGTTTTCCATGTAGTTGAACTTGTGTAGGTTGTTCAAGGTTGATGTAGCTCATCAAGAGTTGGGAGCACCACTTGGAATTTGAGTCCATCTACCTACATGGGTTAGTTCTTGCAAGGAAGAGCACTTGTGTATCCAAAATGACGATCATGAAGCTCAATCATAGAGTTTGTCAAAAGGATATGTTAGAATGATTCCGTGCTTCCTTGTATTCATCCACCATAGGGTAGAGACTTGGTGATGTAGAGATTGCTCAAGATGTGAGTAGATTACAATCTCATGGAATTTGATTCAACCAAGTACCTACATGGGTTAGATGACATGCAAGATGCAAATATATCCAAGATATAATATATTCATCATAAGAGAGATATCATGGATTAGTCATAAGCTTATGTCTTGCATGTATCGAATGGAGTTTCTACTCCAAGTTTGAAGCATCAATGATGTTCAATTCTCCTCTCAACCTGCAAAACACTTTCTCATCAAGGGGTTTAGTAAATATATCCGCTAATTGCTTTTCGGTGCGAACATGCTTAAGATTAATGTCACCCTTAGCAACATGATCTCGAATGAAATAATGACGAACTTCAATATGCTTAGTTCGAGAATGTTGTACGGGATTATGACCAATTTTGATAGCACTTTCATTGTCACAAAGCAATGTAACATGTTTCACATATATCCCATAATATTTAAGAGTTTGGGTCATCCAAAGTAATTGAGCACAACATGATCCAGCGGCAATGTACTCCGCTTCGGCGGTAGATAAGGATACCAAGTTTTGTTTCTTGGAGGACCAAGACACAATTGATCTACCAAGAAATTGACAAGTACCCGAAGTGGACTTTCTATCAACCTTGTCTCCGGCATAGTCCGAGTCGGAATAGCCAACAAGATCGAAAGAAGCCCTCTTAGGATACCAAATGCCCAAATTTGGTGTATGAATTAAGTATCTCACTATCCTTTTCACGGCCTTAAGATGACATTCTTTAGGGGCAGCTTGATATCTTGCACACATGCACACACTTAGCATAATATCGGAACGTGAAGCACATAGGTATAACAATGATCCAATCATAGAACGATAAACCTTTTGATCAACCAGTTTACCATCTTTGGTCAAATCAAGATGTCCACTAGTAGGCATGGGTGTAGGCATACCTTTGCACTCTTGAATATTGAACTTCTTGAATAAGTCCTTAGTGTACTTCGTTTGAGAGAAAAAAGTACCTTCCTTAGTTTGTTTGATTTGCAACCCAATAAAGAATTTGAGTTCACTCATCATTGACATCTCAAACTTCTCCGACATAGGTTTCCAAACTTTTCACTAAAATGAGGGTTAGTTGATCCAAATATGATATCATCAACATACATTTGGCATACAAATAATTCTCCAATAACCCTTTTAGTAAAAAGTGTGGAATCAATCTTCCCAATTTCAAAGACTTTTTCAAGAAGAAACTTGGTCAAGCATTTATACCATGCTCTAGGAGCTTGTTTAAGACCATAAAGGGCTTTGTGAAGTTTGTAAACATGATTTGGTTTCTTAGGATTGACAAAGCCGGGAGGTTGTTTGACATAAACTTCCTCCTCTATTTCACCATTTAGAAAAGCACTTTTAATGTTCATTTGGCACAAGGTGATATTATGGTGATTAACATAGGCAAGTAAGATGCGGATGGACTCAAGTCTAGCAACGGGAGCATAAGTCTCACCATAGTCCATACCTTCGACTTGTGTGTAGCCTTGGGAGACGTGCTTTGTTGCGAACTAATTGTCCATCTTCATCTTGCTTGTTGCGAAACACCCATTTGGTACCGATGATGTTGTGGTTGTTGTCGGGCTTCTCAACCAATGTCCAAACTTGGTTTCTCTCAAAGTTGTGTAGCTCTTCATGCATAGCATTTATCCAATCCGGATCTTCCAATGCTTCTTCGACCTTCATAGGTTCAATGCTAGAGATGAAAGAATAGTTTTCACAAAAGTTAGCTAAACGAGTTTTAGAGCGAGTGATTCTCCCGGTTTGAATATCATTGTAGATTTGCTCAACGGGATGGTATTTAGCAATTCTTGCTCGAACTCATGAAAGATTTTGCTTGGGTCTCAGTTGAACATCTTCTTCATCTTGTTCTTCTTCTTCTTGATCTTCTTCATTGTTGGCGTTGTCGTTTTCTTGTCGTGGTGGAGAAGGAGGTTGTTGACGTTTGTGATGTTCTTCCTCGTTTTCTTCATCTTGGTGTAGACACGGTAAGTGTGAGACTTTGAGCCATAACCTAGTAGGAAACCTTCATGAGACTTAGGAGCAAATTTTGAACGACGATGCTTATCAAGAATGTAGCACTTTGAGCCGAATACTCGAAAGTATCCAACTTGGGGTTTGTTACCGGTGAGGAGCTCGTATGCTGTCTTGCCGAGTAGCTTATGAAGATACAAGCGATTTGTTGCATGACAAGCTGTCTCAACCGCTTCTGCCCAAAAGTGCTTCGGTGTCTTGTACTCATCAAGCATCGTTCTCGCCATTTTGATGAGCGTCCTATTCTTCCTCTCAACAACTCCATTTTGTTGAGGTGTGTACGTAGCCAAGAACTCGTGTGAAATCCCTTCTTCGTCAAGAAAGGTGTCCACATTTGCGTTCTTGAACTCCGTTCTGTTGTCGCTGCGGACCTTCTTGATCTTTACTTCAAATTGGTTTTGGGCCTTCCTAGTGAAGTTTTGAAGATCTTTTGGACCTGCGATTTATCATCGAGAAAGAACACCCACGTAAATCTTGAAAAATCATCAACTATAACTAGACCAAAAGAATTTCCACCAAGACTTTTGTAGGCGTTGGGACCAAAGAGATCCATATGAAGTAGCTCGAGTGGCCTCCTTAGGGTCATGATGTTCTTCACGGGATGCCTTCCTACGACCTGTTTACCTTCTTGACAAGCACTGCACAGTCTATCCTTATCAAATATGACATCGTTAACTCCAAGGATATGATTTCCTTTAATAAGCTTGTCAAGGTTTCTCATGCCAACGTGACCTAGTCGTCTATGCCATAACCAACCTTTTGAGGATTTAGCAATGAAGCAAGTTTTAGGTTGTGCCTTTTTAGAGAAATCAACAATGTAAAGATCACCTCTACGTATACCGGTAAATACCATTTTATGATTGTCTCGACGAAACACTTGACAATCTACTTCAGTAAATAGGACATTTAAACCGAAATCAGCAAGTCTAGATACTGAAAGTAAGTTGTAGCCAAGACACTCAACGAGCATGACATTTTGAATGGAGCTATCATGTGAGATGACCACCTTACCAAGGCCAACCACCTTACCCTTTGAGTTGTCACCGAAAGTGACATACTTTCGAGGACTATCATTTTCAGCAAGCTCACGAATCATGTCTTTATCTCCGGTCATGTGATCGGTACATCCACTGTCAAGAACCCATTCCTTTCCTCCTGACACATATCCCCGAAGATTTGCCATAAGACCAAAATGTCTCATTGCATCATCAAGATCAAAATCACTATCATCATCCTCATCATAGTATCCATGTTCAACATCGTCATGTGGTGGATCAAGTCCTAGAGAGGGTAATTCGTTAGAGTGAGTTTGACAATGATCTTGCTTATGAATTCTTATAGCTTCAGAAATTATATCACCAATAATTCCAACATCTCCTTTGGCACGGATAAGGTCGGTAAGTTCAAATAGACGATCACCAAACATAGGATCACTAGTATTCATCTTACTCAAGGCAATAGACTTATAGAGAATCTCATCTAGATTTTTCAAGGAATAATTTGGAAAGCATTCCGCAAGGAATTTCCATATAGTGTAGGCACACTCAAAGGTAGGCAAGATTCTAATCAAGTTTCTAGGCAAGCCTCTAGTGATAAGATTAACAGTTCTAAGATTTCTAGTCATGTCAATAGATTCATCAAGGGTAGGATGCATAGGATCAACATGAGCTGCACAAGGGCTAGCAATGTACTTGTTCAATTGATATTGATTGAAAATTACAAACATCTCATTTTCCACTCATGAAAATACTCTCCATCAAGAATACGCACTCTATGTCTAAGACTCCCCAAAGTAGACTCATCCATCTTCCTCCAATGGTGATTAAACCAAGGCAATGGATACCAAAGCTCTGATACCACTTGTAGGATCTTGAGAAGAGGTGTCTAGAGGGGGGTGATTAGACACTAAGTACCAAAGTTGCAGTTTTTAACTTCTTTTAGGTTTAAGTGGAGTTTAGGCACAAGTTTAACATTGTCAATACATAACAAGCAAGCATGCAAAGATATGTAGGCAGCGGAAAATAAAGCATGCAACTTGCAAGAATGTAAAAGGAAGGGTTTGGAGGATTCAAATGCAATTGGAGACATGGATGTTTTTGTCGTGGTTCCGATAGGTGGTGCTATCGTACATCCACGTTGGTGGAGACTTCAACCCACGTAGGGTAACGGTTGCGCGAGTCCACGGAGGGCTCCACCCACGAAGGGTCCACGAAGAAGCAACCTTGTCTATCCCACCATGGCCGTCGCCCACGAAGGACTTGCCTCACTAGCGGTAGATCTTCACGAAGTAGGCGATCTCCTTGCCCTTACAAACTCCTTGGTTCAACTCCACAATCTTGTCGGAGGCTCCCAAGTGACACCTAGCCAATCTAGGAGACACCACTCTCCAAGAAGTAACAAATGGTGTGTTGATGATGAACTCCTTGCTCTTGTGCTTCAAATGATAGTCTCCCCAACACTCAACTCTCTCTCATAGGATATGGATTTGGTGGAAAGAAGATTTGAGTGGAAAGCAACTTGGGGAAGGCTAGAGATCAAGATTCATATGGTTTGAATGGAATATCTTGGCCTCAACACATGAGTAGGTAGTTCTTTCTCAGAAATAGGATGCTACAAGTGTAGGCTTGTTCTGATGGATCTCTCCACGAATGAAGAGGAGGTGGAGGGGTATATATAGCCTCCACACAAAATCTAACCGTTACACACAATTTACCAAACTCGGTGGGACCGAATCATCAAACTCGGTCAGACCGATTTAGTAAACCTAGTGACCATTAGGGTTTTCGATGGGACTGATATGCAACTCGGTAGGACCGATATGGTTAGGGTTAGGGCATAACGTAATATCGGTGGGACCGATTACACAAACTCGGTGAGACTGATTTTGGTAATAAGCTAACCAGAGAGTTGGTCAGGCAAACTCGGTGAGACCGATTACTCAAACTCGGTGAGACTGATTTGGGTAATAAGTTAACCAGAAAGTTTGCATTGTAATCTCGGTAGTACCGATTGCACAAACTCGGTGAGACCGATTTTGGTAATGGACATACACAGAGAGATTACAATCCCATCTCGGTGAGACCGAGATCCCTATCAGTGAAACCGATTTGCTTAGGGTTTGTGGCAGTGGCTATGACATCTGAACTCGGTGGCGCCGGATAGAAAGAATCGGTAGGGCCGAGTTTGACTTTAGGTTTAGGTCATATGTGGATGTGAGAAAGTGGTGGAGGGTTTTGGAGCATATCACTAAGCACATGAAGCAAGAGGCTCACTAAGCAAAACCTCATCCCTCCTTGATAGTATTGGCTTTTCCTATAGACTCAATGTGATCTTGGATCACTAAAATGTAAAATGAAGAGTCTTGAGCTTGAAGCTTGAGCCAATCCTTTGTCCTTAGCATCTTGAATGAGTTCCCACATCCTTTAGTCCATGCCACTCCATTGTTGAACTTATCTGAAACATACTAGATAAAAGTGTTAGTCCAACAAGAGATATGTTGACATTAATTAACAAAACCACCTAGGGAGCACTTGTGCTTTCACCGGGGTTGGGCATTACTTCCGGGTGGTTAGCTCTGCTCCAGCTGATGGGCTTCTCGGACCAATGCATCAACTCGGGGGCCTCTGATGCGACTGCGTTCACTTCTTGCTGTCGTTGTCGTCTGCTGTGCTTATCGTCGGCCACGCTGGTGAACACGACATAAGCTCCGTGCTCTTCAGGGTACTCGTCTTGTATGGCTCCGAGTGGTCGAACCGCCGGCTGCTGGGGCGGAGGAGGCAGAAGGCCGTCACCCTTGGCGATCCCGATGAGCCAATGGCACTTCCGAGTGGTGTGGTTGGACGGCATCGCGCTGCTATGAAATTTGTAGGGCGCGTCATGAGTCTGCTCATACGAGAAGGCCGGCAGCCAATTGGGCTTGCCACCCTTCTGGCGCTTGGGTGGAGGCTGCCCTTATGGCTGCTGGTCTTTGACTGTCGCCACCTGCCGGCTTGTGGAAGCCGGCTGCATGGCCTTGCACTTGTTGTCGCTTGGTTGCTGGCGCCGGCTGGTGTCGCCAGCCGGGGTTCGAGGAGCTTGAGGGGGCATTTTGCCAGACGCATCAACTTGGATTTCTGCCTTCATGGAGGAGTGGGCAGTGGCATATTTATCTGCTATGATCAGCAGCTCGTCGAGGGTCGTCGGCTCATTGCAGAGGAGTCGGTGCTTGAGAAGGGTGCCCTCTCGGCACCCAGCGGTGAAGTATTCGATAGCTTGGACCTCGTGCATGCCTTCACAAGAGTTGCGGAGCTCGGCCTAGCGCGTGAGGTAGTCGCGAGTCGACTCGTTGGGGCCTTGTACGCACAAGGAGAGCTGGCGAGGTTTGGGCGGTCACTTGTACGTGCTGGTGAAGTTGCGGATGAAGGCTTCGGTGAAATCAACCCAACTGTTGATGCTGCGGGGCTTCAGACTATTCAGCCATGTCCGGGCTGTGCCCTGAAGCATGAGTGGAACGTACTTCACAGCAACACGCTTGTTGCCATTTGCTATGCTGACGACTGTGGAGTAGTCGACCAGCCAGTCCTCCGGCTTCACGGAGCCGGTGTATTTGGGCGTGTCTCTTGGGAGTGTGAACCCTTTGGGGAAGGGCTCGTCTCGAATGCGGGGGCCGAAACAAGGCGGACCCAACTCATCTTCCTCTTCTAGCGCCAGGGACCGGTGGAGACGGTCGATCCAGTGGCGGGCATCGTTCTCTCCGACTCCCTCTCGACGGCCAAGGCGGTCGCAGAGCGTCAGGTGATCGACAGGCGGCAGGGAGTCGCGCCTTTCCCTGCGAGGGGGAGGAGGCGAACAGTCATCCCGTTGTTCCACTGCTCTCGGGCGGCCGTCTTGGTCGCGCTCAATGGTGATGCGAGTCCGGCTGTGGATGGCAGCCGGCTCCTTGTCTCTTCTTCCGCGGACGCCTCCAGTCGGCGTCCGAGATGTCGCGCCTTGATCTCGGCGGGGGGGTAGTGTCACGCCCAATATGCGACCCTATCCAAAAGGAACTCGACGGTCCCACCAAGGATAGACCCGCATATTGAAACACTTTTGCAAGGTGGATATCATTACATCAACATTACATAATGCATAGGGATACATACATAAGGCACAAATGCCACCAGAATACATCAACATCATACCAGATCAACATCCGACTACAGATGAAACATAAACAGAAACTCAAACAATATCCACCCTGCTAGCCCAGGCTGCCGACCTGGAACCTATCCCCTGATCGAAGAAGAAGCAGAAGAGGAACTCCAACACAAGCAAACATCGCTCTCACGTCATGATCATCGCAAACCTGGACCTGCAACTGGTGGTGTAGTAATCTGTGAGCCACGAGGACTCAGCAATCCCATTACCATGGGTATCAAGACTAGCAAAGCTTAAATGGGAAAGGAAGGGGTAAAGTGGTGAGGTTGCAGCAGCGACTAAGCATGTATGGTGGCTAACATACGCAAATGAGGGCGAGAAGAGAGACAAAGGAACGGTCGTCAACTAGTAATGATCAAGAAGTGATCCTGAACACCTACTTACGTCAGACATAACCCAAGAAACCGTGTTCTCCTCTCGATCAACCCCGAAAAGAGACACTCACGGTTACGCACACGGTTGGTGTATTTTAATTGAGATCCACTTCGAGTTTTCTACAACCGGACATTAACAAATTCCCATCTGCCACATAACCGCGGGCACGGCTTTCGAAAGTTCAAACCCTGCAGGGGTGTCCCAACTTAGCCCATGATAAGCTCTCGCGATCAACGAAGGAATAGACCTTCTCCCCGGGAAGCCCGATCAGTCTCGGAATCCCGGCTACAAGACATTTCACAGCAATAAAACAAGACCAGCAAAGCCGCCCGGATGTGCCGACAAATCCTGATAGGAGCTGCACATATCTCGGTCTCAGGGCACACCGGATGAGCCAGACGTCGGGTTGGCATAAACCCTGATTGCCCGAGGCGCGGACATCGCTTCGGTTTGGGCCAGCACTTAGAGAAGCACCGGTCCGGGGGTAAAATAAAGATGACCCTTGAGAGCGCGACTCCCAAGGGAAAAAGGGCTAGGTGAGGCAAATGTAAAACCAAGGTTGGGCCTTGCTGGAAAAGTCTTATTCAAAGCGAACTGTCAAGGGGGTCCCATAAATCACCCGACCGCGTTAGGGACGCAAAAATCCGGGAACATAATACCGATATGACGGAAACTAGGGCGGCAAGAGTGGAACAAAACACCAGGCATAAGGCCGAGCCTTCCACCCTTTACCAAGTATATAGATGCATTAATAATATAAGATATATTGTGATATCCCAACAAGTAAACATGTTCCAACAAGGAACAACATCTCCATGTTCCAACAAGGAACAACCTTCATCTTCACCTGCAACTAACAACGCTATAAGAGGGGCTGAGCAAAGCGGTAACATAGCCAAACAACGGTTTGCTAGGAAGGGTGAAAAAGGTTAGAGGCTGACACGGCAATTAGGTAGGCTTGAGCAACAGGTGATAGGTATCGCAGCATAGCGGTAGAACGAAATAACTAGCATGGCAATGATAGTAGTGAGATCCAGGGTAGCGGTCATCTTGCCTGAAATCCCGCAAGGAAGAAGAACGAGTCCATGAAGAAGATGAACGGATCCATGAAGAAGATGAACGGATGAAGCCGAACCAAGCGTAGACGAACGAATCCTCACGGTCGCAACGAAACAGGAACTAACAAGAAGAAGCACACAACATAGTAAACACACCACACAAGAACAAGGCATGATGCACAACAAGCATGATGCATTACAAGGGCTACATGAAGCTACTCATGGCAAGAGATGATGCAAACAAGAGCAACACATCAAGACAAGTTTAAATGAGGCCGGAAACAACACATAACAATTCCGGTAAGTCCTCATATGCAAATTTCGAAATTGTTCCAGATCTGAATAACTTTATGTTCAAGTTGTTAAACAGAAAGTTAAAATGCACCACGATGATCTACACGAAATTCTAGTCAAGTTACATATAAAGTTCATTAGATTCGGAGCTACGGCCTAGAAGATATGAGCAAAACAAGTTAAACATGGCATTGATGCAAAATGCATACAAACATCAAGAAAACACCTCAAAACAAGGATCCAACATGATAATATGAAACTACATGCAAAATCAAGCAAGTTTCATATAGAGCACACTCAAAACGGAGCAACGGTTCAACACATACGCCCTATACAAGTTATAGCAATAATCTGTCCAAAACAGCAACTAGGCATATTGCAAGCATCAAAACAACATGCTACAGGACCTCAACATAATAACAAAAGGCATGGGCATGATGTACAGGTAAAGAATTACAAAACATGAGCACTGAGCTATCTCCATAAATGCCTAGAACATGCTCAAAATGACATGGCAAGATTGCAACTAATAACAGTTTCAGACTTAGCAGAAATTAACATCAGGTTGCAATGTTTAGAGCTATGAAACAACATGTTACAGGAGCTTATCATGGCAAACAAAGGCATGGCATGAATCTACTCAAAGCATATAACAAAAGTCCTTTAGTGACCATAAGCCAAAAAGGATCAGAAAATATAGTAACACCCATGTCAATATTGAAATTCTCGTTAACAGATTCAGCAACATGACATGTCAAAAACTGATAACGAGAAGGCATGTTTACAAGCTCAATGCACTCACTACAGAGCCTCAAATGATAAACTAAGCATACATAAATCAAGAAGACATGACATAGAAGACATACATGGCAAGAACAATAACATAGCATATACGGATCAACCACAATAAGCTTGGCAAAATTGAATAACATGTATACAATCTGCCAGGAAACATTTGATAGCAAAAGTAGAGCTCGATTGACTCAAGCTAGACTACTCCATAATTGCAAACAAGGGCATGGATGGATAGAGCAAGACATGTTTTACAAAACACTCTTACTGAAGTATCTCAAAATATGCATGGATCTCTCGGTAGCATCAAGTTAACATGGCATCAAAATCAGCTAAAACAGGGCTGAAAACAGCAACAACAAGACACCTAGTTTGCATGCTTGTGCTAGTCACCACATAGATCACAAAAATACATAGCAAGCACCACTGGAAAGAAGACATGGCATGTTTCAAAACACATGTAGAACTCAAGTCCATAGGATGCACATATCAATCATGGCAAAAATGACAAAAGTGCAAGTTCTGATAAAAATCAGAAACTAACATCACATAGCACTCTTGCAACAGCATTTCGGGCATCAATATGAGCTCAAATGAAAAATGATGCAATGAGATGAAATGATCTACTCTTCGAGGCGAACATTTTGACATATTACACGCGCAAAACGGAGCTACGATGACAGAGATACGATGCAACGAAAATGGAACAAAATTACTGCAGACACGGGGACTTAGTGGAATTTTAGAGAGGGGGGAGAGTCAACCCTGCGTGCACGGATATCGATGCGGCCGGATCTTCGCCGGAACTCGTCGGCCGGAGGGGCGGGGATCGCCGGAGAGGCGGGGGCCGGCGAGGGGTGCGGCGGATCCGGGCTCCCCATGGCCGGATCCGGCGAAGCGGCGGGAGGGCGCGCCGGCTCGGCAACGGAGGCGGGCGGCAGCCGGCGCCGAGGATGGCGGCGGGCGAGGCGAAGCCCGCGAAGCTTCGGACGCCGGCGGGCGCTGGAGCCGAGGGCGGCGGCGGAGGACGCCAGGCGCCAGCGGCGAGGGCGGGCGGCTGACGCGGCGGCGTCCGGCGGCGACGCGAAGCGGGCGGCGGTGGCGCTGCTGCGGCGGAGCTTCGCCAGGCGACGGGCGGCACCAAGGCGGCGGCGGCGTCGGCGCGGAGGCGGAGGCGCGGCCAGCGGGCGGCGGCGGGACGGCCCCGCTGGTCCGCTGGCGGGCCGGCGGGCCTCGGCGGCGGCGGCGGCGGGAGCCCACGTGGCGGCGCGAGTGGAGGAGGAAGGCGGCGGGTGACGTGGCGCCGCCGATTGGCTGGGGCGACGTGGCGGCGGCGGACACGTCCGGCGGCGGGGTGGACACGTCCGGGCTGCGGAGGAGCTAGACTAGGGTTTTGGACCAAATTTCAAGGGGTGGCCATATAAATAGGTAGAGGGAGCTAGGAGAGTCCAAATGAGGTGCGGTTTTGCCACGCGATCGTGATCGAACGACCGAGAGCATGGAGGGAGTTTGGTGGGTTTGGGCCACTTAGAAAGGGGTGTTGGGCTGTAACAAAGAGGCTTTGCGGTTACCGGTTAACTGTTGGAGTACCAAACGACCTCCAAATGATCCGAAACTTGACAGGGGTCACGGTGCTATACCAAGGCCGCTTGACAAACCTCGGGCATTCCGAGAACGTTTGACACCCGCACATGAAAAGAGGTAAAAGGGGGCGCCGGGAGACATAGGAGTGCCGGATTGCAAAACGGACAACGGGGAAAATGCTCGGATGCATGAGACGAACACGTATGCAAAATGAAATGCACATGATGACATGATAAAAAAAGCAGATGATCACATGGCAAAATGCAACACGCAAGCAGATGACATGGCAAAGACAGCGAATAACTGGCAGACACCTGGCGCATCGAATCTGGGGCGTTACAGGTAGTTCGTCATTTTGCCGGTGCGGCGCCTCAGTGCGGCAACCGGTCTCATGCTGCTCAGCAGCAGCGTCGAGGGGCCGCTAGATGCGCTCCGCCATCTGGCGACACTCTTCGCCCTCGAACTTGTCCAGCTCTTCGGCAGCCGCCTGGGCAGCTCGGATATTTTCCGTGGGCGTGGCGTAGATGGGGCGATCTGCCCTGAACAGGTTGGCGGTGGCCACGCCGCGCTGCTGGACCGTGCCAAGACGGCTGGGCCCAGTGGGAGCCGGCGTGCCGCCCACAGCGCGTTCCATCTCGCGCCGGTAGGCTTCCGACAGGCGTCTCATGCTGGCCAGCTTCTTGGCACCCTCGACGAGCTGGATGCGGCGTGCTTCCAGCATCTCGGCATCGGCGTCTTCTGGGATGGGCGCCGTCAGGTCTTGTAGTGCCGCGTTTAGCAGATCGTCAGCACCTCCGCCAGAGTGCTCGCTGTGGACGATGACAAGCACCTCCATGACGGCGCTTTCACCGCTCTCCGCGCAAGGAGGCGGCTCGTGGTAGACCACCACGTTGGTGGGGAACGCGTCAAGCGACGCAGTGTGAGAATCGACAAGCATCGGGTCGGTGGAGCCGACGGATTCCAAGTCCGTAGCAGGCTCGCTGGTGACGTGGAGCTGATCGAGGAGGCTGATGAGGCGGCTCTCAGCGGCGTCGGTGCCCGCATCAGACGCGGGCTCGTCAGAGAGGCGGACCTCGCCAACCAGGTCAGCGAGGCAGCTCGCCGCGCAAGCGATCTTCGCGCTAAGCAGCACGTCGGTGCAGACTCCGTCTGGCATGTCGGGCTGGCTATGCTCGCTAGGGAGAAAAAGGGTTCCCGTCCAGAACAGGTCTCCGGACGACGGTGCACCTCGCCCCACGGTGGGCGCCAAATGTCGGGGGTTGGGTGCGACATATGCCAATGGATGGCTTATCATCGTGGGAGCGAGTAGAACGTCGTCGGTGCCCGGAAGCGGGATGAAGCGTAGACACGAACGTCGGCGTACTTTACCCAGGTTCGGGGCTCTCCTAGGAGATAACACCCCTAGTCCTGCTCTGCGGGGTCTCCGCATGATCACTAACGCACAAGTGAGTACAATGGTGCTCCTTGAGCTGTATGCTAGAGGTAGGACAAGGCAAGGCTCGCTCTCTCCTTCCTCTATGGGCTGGTCTAGTTCTAACAAATTCGGAACCCTTGGCATGGGTGCCCTGGGGGGTTTATATAGGCCTACCCCCAGGGGTACAATGGTAACCCGGCCGGGCGTAGGCCCGGCCGTCAGTATCTTCGGCCGCCAGTTCTCCACCGACTGCAGGGGCCCGCCGCCTGGTGGGCCCCACCGACTGGTTGGGTACGGGGCCGACAGGCCGCCCCCGCCGCTCTCGGGTCTTGTCGGCTACTGTTCACTGTAGCAGTGACTCTAATGACGCAGGCTTGGTAGGGGATCGTGGCTACAGCTCCGCCACCTGGCGGGCGATTACTGTAGCCACTCGGTGTCTCGTCTGGTTAATGGCGCGTGGGTCCCGGGGAAGGGGCGGGCCGACTGTTGGGGGCCGACCTCCATCGGGTCCGACTGGTGGGGCTCTTGCCGTCTTCCGGGCTCTCGCTGATTGGCGGGGCCCATCGTCCTTGGGCTGTACCGACAGGCCGTCGTGGGAGCAGGACTCCACCTGCTTGGGGTGATGTCAGGGTTGGCGTGGCAACAGTGCCGCGCCGGGCGGAGATCTCCGCCGATATGGTGCACTGTGGCCACGCCTGTCCCTGGATGTGGCGGGGGATGGGATACACCGTAGCCATTCCCTGTCTCGTCTTTCTTGATGAGGGCGCAGGCTTCGTTGGCGCCACGGGACGACTGCCAGGGGCCGGCTTTTCTAGAAGCCGCCAGCTAGGAGTCGGCTTGTCTTGACGTCGGCCTCCGGGACTCGGCCGTCTACCGGGAGTCGGCTATTCCTCTAGCCGGCCTCCAGAAGGCGGCACTTCTTCTTGGCGCCTTGAGGGGCGCAGCTAACCCCGATGTCTTGAAAGGTTCTGGGCTTCGGGTTGGCCTACCCGTGGCCCATTACTCCGATAGTAAAGAAATTTAGGAATAGTGAGGGTGCGACGGAACGAATAAAGTGAAACGAGTCCCCTCAGATTTGGCCCTAATCATTCGCGAAGCCCATATTCTCCAATCAATAGATCATGATGGCTGCTTAGGGCCTCTTTAATTCACAGGATTGTAAAAGCATAAGAATAGGAAAACATAGAATTGCAATGTCGTACTCACTTGAATCCTACATGTTTTAGTTTATTTGGCCTCACAAGAAAAACAAAGAATTATTTTCAGGAGGTTTGAGTGGATGCAAAAGTTTTTGTTGAATGTTGTAAAAAAATATTTCATAGAAAATATTCCTATAATATTTAATCTTATTAATCAAATGACCAACATAGAAAAAATTCCTAAGTATTTTAGTCCCTCAAAATTCATGTCAAAATACTTTGAATCTGAGGTCCTCAGATTGGTTTGCTAATTTGATGGGAAGTTTTGCAAATGTACATATCAAGGGGAGAAAGACAAGTACATCCCGCATATTTCCCTGCCAAACTGAGTCTCGAGTGCGTGTGGGGCCCTCTTGGAGGCAAATCTGAGTTTGACTTTACGGTGAATGGCTAGGGTTCACCCTGGTGTCGCAAGGAAAACCATACATGGACTTCGTAAAAGGGGTGACCAATGTGTCTATTCCAACCTTATTCTTAGAGAAGAGAATTGTAACACCCCAGATGCAACTTTCCATATTCGTAACTCCAACTCTTGCCATTTCCGGCTATGTGATATGTTATTTCCTTCGTGGTTGGGTTTTTGTCTTTTGTTTTGCATTTTGTTCATGCCATGCATCTCATCTCATAGCATCATGTGCATTGCATCTGCATGTTTTCATAAAGCTTGCACCCGTTTGTAGTTGCCGTGTCCCCCCTTGCTTTCGTTGACCGTTCCGAGTCCAATCGGGTTTTTGCTTCCCTCTTGACCGTGACCACCTAACCTCTCTTGCCAGTGCATCGACCCCTCGCCCGCGTCCGAAACTTCCTGAACCCGACCCGCTCAATCATCACCATTGGGTCCGGATCATCCCCAAATATCTATAAAACATCTTCTTTTTATTTATTGGACTCCCTAGCCTATTTTCCCTGACCGTCCATTTTCGATCGTAGGGACGTGATAGCCCCTACCCTAATCATATTGCAATATAAATAGTGCACAACCCTAGGATCTAGGGATCCTGTCCCATCCTTCCGTGTCCGCCGCCACTCGTTCTCTCGGGATCCCTCCCGATCCTCCCTCGACGGCTAACCGGACCAACCACTCGTCAGATGCCCGATCCACCACCGCAGCAAGCCGCCACGCACCAGCAGGACCAGGGCCCCCGATCCACCCTCCTTTCTCCCTGCTCATCTCGTTGCTCTCTCATCTCAAATCTCTCTCGCTTTCTCTTTTCTACAGGAACATGAGGAGGCCATGGAAGCCGCCTTTCCGTACCTCGCCTCAGCCCCTGCCCACGGGAGCCGTGCCTCCTGTGACCCGCGGGCTGTGGAGTCGGTCTTCATCCGCGCGCCTGCCTTGTCTCGCTCAACATGGTCAGCTGGAGCTCCAAGCCGCCCCCAAGCTCTGCTCCATTCCGTCGTCCCAGCTTAAGTTCCTTGCTCGGACCATAAGCCGCTCCCAGACCGACGTGCTCTGCAGCCTTGCCGCCAGGTCGCCTCACCTCATCCAACTCTCCTTTGGCCCTCTCTCTCTCTCTAATCTCTCGCTTGTCCAAGTTCTCCCCGCCATGGCCTTGCAGCTCCCGCCGCCTCTGCTCTGCTTTGTGGCCGCCTCCGGTAGATCCGACGCCCCCATGTCTTGACCTCGTCCCGCCTCCGTGGCGCCAAGCCGCCCATAGGAGACCACCTGCCGCCCGCCAAGTCCCTCGCCGCCTCTGATCCCCGCTTCACGACCAGCGCCGCCTGCTCAAGTCGAGGCAGAATCCACCGTCTGCGTTGCTCGGTCCAGCCACGCGTCGACCTCCAGCGCCAAGGCCCAGCGCGCCAGCCTCCTGCTTCCCCTCTCCACCGACTGGGCTTGGCCCATGGTGAGCAATCAGCGGCCCCGCTAGCCCATTGACCTGTTGTAGTTTCGGCCCTGTTATGTTTTTTTTACCGTCTGCGATTTTGTATATTATCCAGTGAACTGCATATTTATAGATTGCACCCTCATGTTCATGCATTTAATATCTCACGAACCATGCATCAGTTTAAAACAACTTATATATGCAAAATGCTTAGAATTTTACCTAGTTTCATAATATGCGACTTTCATCTATGTTAAAAATGTTTAAAATGTTGTTTGTTTAAATTTGCTCTAATGCCATGCTAAAATGTTTTATTTTATAACGAAATAACCGTAGCTAGATTTTAAATGAACTTTATATGTAAATGAGGTGGAAAAATGCCTAGTTTAACATAGTGCACTTTATTTTCCTGTTTAACAACAACAAAATATGTTTAGGGCAGAACAGTACCAAATTCGAAATATACACATGAGGATTTTTCGGAATTGTTGTTTGTTATTTCCGGCCTCATTTAAACTTGCCTAAATAGTTAGTTTAATTATGCTTCACCTCTTGCCATGTTAACCAACATATAATCTTGTCTTGTTCATAAACGAGAGCGAACTAAATAACTTGAATGTGGTGTTTCGTCATATGCAACTCGTTGCATATTGAGCACCACTTAATTTGTAGTATTGTTTGTTGCACTTTGCCATGCCATGCCTCATTAAACCGGACATGCATCATACTTGATTGTGCATCGTGCCATGTTTATGCTTGTGCATTTATCATGTTGTTTGTTTCTTTCCGGTGTTGCTTCTCAGTTCCGGTAATGTTGTGATTGTGAGGATTTGTTCGACTACTTCCGTTCGTCTTCTTCATGGACTCGTTCTTCTTTCTAGCGGGACTTCAGGCAAGATGACCGTCACCTTGGATCTCATTACTATCATGGCTATGCTAGTTGCCTCGATGCTATTGCTATGTTGCGTTACCTACCACTTGTTGCTCAAGCCTCCCAAATTGCCATGAACCTCTAACCCTTGTCCCCCTTCCTAGCAAACCGTTGTTTGGCTATGTTACCGCTTTTGCTCAGCCCCTCTTATAGCGTTGCTAGTTGCAGGTGAAGATGAAGATTGCTTCATGTTGGGTTATGTTTATGTTGGGATATCACAATATCTCTTATATTATTAATGCATCTATATACTTGGTAAAGGGTGGAAGGCTCGGCCTTATGCCTGGTGTTTTGTTCCACTCTTGCCGCCCTAGTTTCCATCATATCGGTATTATGTTCCTGGATTTTGCGTCCCTAACGCAGTTGGGTGATTTATGGGACCCCCTTGACAGTTCGCTTTGAATAAAACTCCTCCAGCAAGGCCCAACCTTGGTTTTACCATTTGCCTCACCATCACCTACTTTTCCCATGGGAGTCGCGCTCTCGAGGGTCATCTTTATTTAGCCCCCGGGGCCAGTGCTTCTCTAAGTGCTGGTTCGAACCGAGCCGCCTACGGGGCCACCACGGGGAAACTCGAGGCCTGGTTTTACTCAGAGCTCTGTCTCATCCGGTGTTGCCTCGAGAACGAGATATGTGCAGCTCCTATCGGGATTGTCGGCGATCGGGCGGTCTTGCTGGTCTTGTTTTACCATTGTCAAAATGTCTTGTAAATCGATTCCGAGTCCGATCGGGTCTTCCCGGAGAAGGAATATCCTTCGTTGATCGCGAGAGCTTATCATGGGCTGTTGGGACACCCCGCAGGGTTTGAACTTTCAAAGCCGTGCCCGCGGTTATGTGGCAGATGGGAATTTGTTGATATCCGATTGTAGTAAACTTGAAGTAAACTCTTCTAAAATACACCAACCGTGTGCGTAACCGTGCGTGTCTCTTTTCGGGGTTGATCGAGAGGAGAACACGGTCTTTGGGTTATGTCTGACGTAAGTAGGAGTTCAGGATCACTTCTTGATCATTATTAGTTGACGACCGCTTGCTTTGCTTCTCTTCTCGCTCTTATTTGTGTAAGCTAGCCACCATATATGCTTAGTCGCTGCTGCAACCTCACCACTTTACCTCTTCGTTTCCCTTTAAGCTTTGCTAGTCTTGACACCCATGGTAATGGGATTGCTGAGTCCTTGTGGCTCACAGTTTACTACACCAACAGTTGCAGGTACAAGTTTGCGATGATCATGACACGAGAGCGATGTTTACTTGTTTTGGAGTTTTTCTTCTGCTTCTTCGGTCAGGGGATAGGTCCTAGGTCGGCAGCCTGGGCTAGCAGGGTGGATATTGTTTGAGTTTCTGTTTATGTTTCATCCGTAATCGGATGTTGATCTTATGTATGTTGTATTGTTGTATTCATGTGTCATTGTATGTCTTGGATGTATCCCCACTATTATGTAATGTTGATGTAATGATATCCACCTTGCAAAAGCGTCTTCAAGATGCGCTTCTATCCTTGGTGGGACCTTCGAGTTCCTTTAGGATAGGGTCGCATCTTGGGTGTGACAAGAATAAACTCATTTTAGTTCGGCATTTAGAAAATGATAAAAAAGAAGATGCTTAGCACTAATGCAGTACTCGCTCCATTTCAAAATAAGTGTCGCTGATTTAGACTAAATGCAATGCCCAAATTCTAAAGTGCCCCTGATCACCATATGTTCATTCTCCTGACCGCCAGCCAACATCTCCCAAAAACCAATATGAGCTTCCCTTGGCATCTCATCCTCTTCTTGTACTCATTTGTCCGCTGGTTTTGTGGTATGACGAGCAGTCAACCGAGGTCTATGGTAACTAACTATTACAAATATATGATAAAGCATTCATTCATATTGGTAGCAATGCACCATTTTCGGTAGAGCACATGATCATTTAAAGATGGTGCATCTTACATTCTTAAGAAGTTGCTCCCCACTACTCCCTCCTTTCCGGTTTATAGGGCATATCTCAAAATTTAAGTTTTCCCATTTTATAAGTCTCAATTTGGTTGTTCCCCATCACATGTTCAGATTTCAAGGTGCAATAAATCATTGCATGCAAGTGTTAAGAGAAAATTGACCAATGCATGTACTTTATGCATGCATGCATTGCAATTAATGCATTGGTAAACACAATTTTTGAGGAAAATAATCACATTAATTGAGTATGCGAACTACAAAAATTGTTCCACCACTCACTATCTACCTTGGTTGGTGAGCTTTTTGAATTGAGCCCTATAAAAAGGAAAGGAGGTAGTACAATACATCCTCTCAACATGCAGATTGTCCACCTCAGAATATTGCCATGTCACCACTTTATCCCTAACTATCTTTCTCTCTCTCCTCTCTCTCTCTCTCTCACGAGCTGATTGTGGCCCACTGCATGCATGCTCCCAGGCCATTAATTAATATTGTAACCAGTGTCCAGATTGCATTCCAACTACTACATGATCAAGACCGATGATTCTCATCCCCTATCCCTCGTAACCTTCTCAACTTAAGTTTCACCGGAGCCATCTATTTCGTCTCCCCTGGGCAAACGGTGCCATTATAGCCTCCACCTTCAACTCCCTCATGCCCCTCAACTTCATGCAAATCAAGTATTAAAAGCCCCCATTGTGGCGAGCTCAGCCTCAACTCCAGCTGGATCACCTGTGTACGATCTGAGGCATCCGGACAGAGCGGCCGCTGGCATAGGGCGTTGCTCTCATCTTCCTCTCCCAATCTCCCTACCCAAGCCGTTCTGTCTGCTGCTCTAACCGCTGAAGACAATGAATATGAAGACCTCCACTATCGGCTGCAAGTCACCTAATGTCTCCTCCACGACTAATCTATGCAGCCATGTTCTGGTGTCATCTCCAGCGTCTACATCCCGTCTCTCTTGCCCGTTGCATTACGGACAAGCCCCATATGCCAATCTCGCCTTCGACTTCACCGAAGACCTCCTCATGAACAGGTAATTAACCCTGTTGTTAATCCTCAGTTATATCTCCTGAATTAATCTCTCAGAGCCTATCAATTTTCTTCATGGACCTCACAGTTTCTGCTCATACATATTAATGGCAAACTTTGGAATCTCCATTGCCTGCAGGTCCTCCCCCTGATGGCGCAGGATATTCCCTACTAGATCGGGATCGCCCCCTGGCGTGAGCGTGCCGGTCCAAATGACTTGTCCAAGAGAATAAAGATCAAACACATGTTGTGTTAATAGGAAGGCAAGTTTAGCACACATCTACTCAAGAGACGATTGATTTTTAGGTTCAAGAGAAAAATAAATCCCCAGCACCAAGATGTCCACGCCCAGTATCTGATCCTCTCCCACGCCCATGATCTACTTCTCTCCTATGCTCAGGATCTCCTCGTCTGCTGGTGATGTGCTCTTCCTCGCCCCCGCCCAGGTGGAGGCGAGTTGGTGTACAGGCGCTGCCACAGTTCTCAATTTTGCTCGCCCATTGGAGTACTCGCCGCTGCCATAGTTCTCAATTTTGCTCACCCAGGTTTATCTCCTCTCCCGGTACTCGCTCTGCTATCGCTTGAAACACTGTAGACATAAAACAATTTGACGATCATAAACTGGAACTTGCAAACAGTGATGACACAATATTTGAGAACTGAAACTTGCAGTCCCAGTTTTAGTACATAGCAGTACCCACCTCCCCGTACCGTGGACGAAAGGAGGGCGAGACCGGAAGCGCATCATGGTCCATAACTCGTTGTCAGCGTCGCTCCAGAGAATTGATCAAGTGCATTTGCGTCGCCACCATGGGAGCATACCAGCCACTGCATCACGGGCATAGCCGCAAGCTGTAATCGACTCACCACGACTTGGCTCTTCTCCGCCGTGCTCTGCAGATTCACACTTACCTAAGATGAACTGGAGCATGCCTATATGTGCTCCATTCAAATGCTTCAAGGGCTCCAATGCTAAACAAATCAAGATGAAAAGGCACAAATCAGGCAGAAATCAACTCACCCGCATCACCAATATAAGAAACAAACAAAGATTTTCCCCCAAGAACACAAACCTGCAGCTGCAGCACAAAAAGGCCTCCTGGAACTCGAATTTGCCATCGACCTGGACTGCAAGCTATGAGGAGGGATGGTCGGAGATCACGTCTGTGGCTGCACGACAGCGTCGACCTGCAAGGAGAGGCAAGACCATGAGGGAGAGAGAGAGAGAGGTGAACCTGCAGCAGCACGACGGTGGGGCATGGAGGTGGGCGCGGGTTCCATCACCATTCTCCATACACATAGACACATACAAGTATCTTCAGTAAAGAACCATTTATGTACGAACAAAATTCAGTAAAGAACTATTACTAAGATAAAATCAAGCGTCGTTCACAAAAGTGAGAGAATGCCATTGTCGGAGTTCAGTGATAATTTCCTTGAGGGACTATGAAGCTAAGGTAAAACAAGCAAAAACCGCTGGAGGTGGACGAACAATGATCTGGCGCACTTGCTATTCGGAATCGAGTCTGATTATTATGAGCCAAAAAAATTACAGAAGAATACATGTTTTGAATAGAGCCCAAAACATAACAACTCGGTGACCATTCAACATCTGAGCACAAAAAGAGAATTTTTTTTGTAACTTGCTAGCTGCCGATCCAATAGACTCTTATCTAGCTAATCTACAGACAATTATATAACTTTCTTTGACCAGTAAAAGAGAGATTATTTACCAGTTATTGACAGAGTAGTTGATAATATTGTTGATCATTAAATGGGCCGAGGCCAGTACAAAAGTGTATCTATTTCTTAGAGAAAAGCATTGAGATATTTACTCAGTATTGCAGATAAATGATCGGAACTCATCGGGCATCAGCATGGACATTTTTTAACTGCACACATCACAATGCACATGTAGACATGGATGAACAAATGTGGGAAGATCATGTTTCAGTTGTACATACTAAAGAAATTGAAACTTATCTGTGACAAAATAGAACCATAATGGGAAAACCTTGAAGATAAAGTGCATATTAAATTCAAATGCACAAAATATTAGAGCAGCAATTCGACAGAATGTTTGCACTAAATTTGAATAACGCAAGGTCAAAGGCATGGCATATGATATGATCTGCACATTTGTATCAATGCAAGTTTGCAAGCTTTCTACATGACATGGGCGACGCGAACACTAATTTGGAAACAATGTATCAATGCAAGTTTGCAAGCTTTCTACATGACATAGGCGACGCGAACACTAATTCAGACAAACATACACTCTCCAAGAAAAAATCCATCGGCTCCACATCCGCTAGATTATAAACTCACAGTATTGATTGAACTTGCCATGAACCAAGGATTTTCGACAAAGCACATGTTGAAACCACCGCACATGCAAAGACTAAGTTGATTAAAAATACAACCTCTAAGTATATAAGTAATTAAGTTGATTATTTGTTAATTATGACCTCTTTGCCCACCACAACTCTTTCTGCCATGCAAAAAACATTCCCTGTGCTACAAAACAAATAACACAAAATGAATCTACTAAAAATCTATTCACTTGGAACATTGTTTCCTTAATCAAAGATGTGTAGAGCATTGCAAAATTTAAAACCAAAGTGAGGATTTACAAGGAATCTCATTAGTCTTAAAATTGAAGTTTCCAACCTATGTATCCTAGTATATGTTATCCACATTTAGCATTGAAGGTCAAGTTTCCATCCTCTGACTCAAATTAACTAAGAAGAGCTAGCTAGTGAGCTGCGGCTACTAAAATCAATGATGCTAGAGCATCATAGCTGAGGTGTGAGAGCAACATACATTTTATTTTAGCATAGGCATTGTAACAATGTCATAGGCTGCCTTTCAGCAATTCTCAGTTTACCTACATTTAGTCTGGTGCATGATCCAAAGAATGCAGTGGTGACAAACAGAACTGGGGAAAGCTTCCGAACAAACTAAAGACAACAAAAGGAAATGTCCGCTCAATGACTCAGATCAACCGAGCACTTAATCACAGCAGTAAAAAAATTGTCTATATAGTGGAGCTGCCCTGGTTATCACTCAACAAGAATGATCATCCAAGGAAAAAACAAATATCACATGGTCAAAGAGGATTTACAGACAAGATGGAGGATCCAACTTGATACACGCGGGTGCCTCGAGCCGATAACTTGCTAGGAGCGGGTCTTTCTAGTATAACAAAGTGCAACTTACTCTTAAGCAGACTAAATCAAGGACCAACAACAAACAATAAAAGATCAAAAACTTATTTTATATAGTGGAGCTGCCCTGGTTATCACTCAACAAGAATGACCATCCAAGGAAAGAACAGTAAGTATCACAGGATCAAAAAGGATTCTAGAGACAAGAGGGAGGATCCAACTTGATGCCCACAGGTGCCTCGACTGCTCAAAGGCACACTTATTTCAACCATGGTGAATCATCATTGCCCTAGCAAGAATGGCTTCCAACCGGTGGGGCATGTGAATTACATGTGAAACAATCGATATAGTTGACTAGAGGGGGGGGGGTGAATAGGCAACTAACAAGTTTTAAGCTTTTCTTTACCAATTTAAACTTTGCAATAATAAAGGTTGTCTAGATGTGCAACTAGGTGAACAACCTATATGATGCAAACAACACAAGCACAAGAGCAAGAAAAGATAGAAACACAAATAAGCTTGCACAAGTAAAGGGATAAGATAACCAAGAGTGGAGCTGGTGGAGACGAGGATGTGTTACCGAAGTTCCTTCCTTTTGAGGGGAAGTACGTCTCCGTTAGAGCGGTGTGGAGGCACAATGCTCCCCAAGAAGCCACTAGGGCCACCGTAATCTCCTCACGCCCTCGCACAATGCAAGAGCCGTGATTCCACTATTGGTGCCCTTGAAGGCGGCAGCCGAACCTTTACAAACAAGGTTGGGGCAATCTCCACAACTTAATTGGAGGCTCCCAATAACACCACGAAGCTTCACCACAATGGAATATGGCTCCAGGGTGACCTCAACCGTCTAGGGTGCTCAAACACCCAAGAGTAACAAGATCCGCAAGGGATAAGTGGGGGGAATCAAAGGTCTCTTGGTGGAAGTGTAGATCGGGCCCTTGTCACCCAATCCCTTGCAAATCAATAAGTTTTACTGGCTAGGGAGAGAGATCGAGCCAAAATGGAGCTTAGAGCAACAATGGAGCTTAGAGATGGAAGAGATGGTCAACTAGAGGTAGGAGACACCCCTTTTATACTCGTGGAAAAGATCCAACCGTTATCCTCTAGTTCAGCCCAGCGACACGCGGTACTACCGCTCGGTAGCGGTAGTACCGCATGAGGTGTGTGCGGTACTACCGTGGAAGGCCACGGTACTACAACGCAACAGCAGAGAGGCGGAACTAGCCTGACTAAGGCGCAGATACTACGCTTGCATGCGGTACTATCGCTCACCTTGCGGTACTACCGCAAGGCGTGAAGCCACGGCCTACGAAGAGCGCGGATGAAATAAATTACATCCGTGCCTACTTCCGCTGAAACCGCGGTCGTACGAAAAAAATCCGACACGGTACTACCGCTCCCGAGGAGCGGTACTAACGTGAAGGCGCCGGATGTAAAAATTACATCCGCTGAAACTACGGTACTAGGTAGGAGGGCCACGGTACTACGGCTCCAAGAGAGCGGTACTACCGTGACCACTCGTGGTACTACCGCGCAAGATGTGCGGTACTACCGTGTTGGCGCGGATGTAAAAAATTACATCCGCGCCTACTACCGTATCGGAGCAGCACAAGGCCTGGGAGTTGCGGTACTACCGCTCCAGGAGGAGCGGTACTACCGTGACACCCAGCGTGCTTGCGGTACTACCGCTACTTAGAGCAAGACTACCGCAAGAACAGCAGTAGCCGTCGGATTTAAGCACAACTATGACAACGGGAAGATGCTCCAAAGTGCAAGGAAAGGAAGGACATGTGTACGTGTTGATTCCACCCAAACCTTTCCGACGCGGACCCCCTCTTAATAGTACGGCTCTCCTACGACTCAAATCCACCAAAGAGAAACGTAGAACAACGCCGTCTTCAATAGTCTCCGAGGGGCACCGAATCGTCTCGTGCCTAGTGATGAAGCATCTGAGAAACTCAAGGCACACGATTAGTCCGCAAAAGCATTGTCATCAATCACCAAAACACCTAAGGGATAAATATGCCCTTACAATCTCCCCCTTTTTGGTGGATTGATGACAATACGGGATTTGCACATAGATAAGATAATTTTGAGCAAAGGCAAACCCCTCCTCTCCAAAATATAGACGGGCTCCCCCTAGATGTGTGCACCCTGGATGAATGCTTTGGACTGCATAGCACACATACTAGGATCACCACTCCTCCTATATTTTAGAGACAAAGGCACGAAAATTAATATCTAAGCAAAACATGGCACAATATAACACAAGCTCGCTAAGATAGATAGAGTGCATATGTCTTGCACCATATGAAGGAAAAGCAACTAAAACGAGGTTCAAACGAAGTTCAACCGAGAAAGCAATAAACACACCAAACATGAAGACGACACACGACTCGCAAATCCCTACACTCTCTCCCCCTTTGGCATCGAGACGCCAAAAAGGCAGAGAGGACACCTATACACAAGCGATGGCTCAAGCAGCAGGGAACTCATCCCAACCCTCTCCGTCGGACTCCTCGGCAGCAGGGACGGACTCCTCGACGTCCTCCTCAGAATCAGTCCACCTGTAGCCTTGCTTCTCCATCCACTCGGCCTCGGGAGTGATGCGCTCCTCAGACCCGCCAGACACATCCTCACCATAGAGCTGCAAGATCTTCCTGTCCCGGCGACGACTCTCCTTGGACGCCACGTGAGTCCTGTACTGCCCCTTGGCTTGCATGCAGAAAAGAGTCTTCATCTTGTCCTTCAGCTTCTTGGCCCACGAAGGCATAGAGGAACTCTGGGATGGCCTAGCAGCACGGCCCTCAGCATCATCCCTAGCGCCAGCATCCTCCTCATCAACAGCAGCCCTAGCAGCAGACGCCTCAGCACGAGTAGTAGTGTTGGCCCAGTTGGACATGACACGGAGACAGATGGGATCATGGCGAATCGAGTCTGGAGCAAGGAACTCCTCACCAGGGAACATCTTCTCACACGTCTGCGAGATCAGCAGAAACAGATAGGGCCCATAGATAGGTACCTTGAGGTTGAACACCGCAAACTGAAGCTCACACCACATGATGTGTGAGACATCAAGTGGCTGAGTCTGAGACACACGAGCCTCTTCGCAAATGAGCATCATATCCACCATATAGGCATGAACCTTGTCCTTGTCACCAATGCGAGGGAATAAGGAGTTGCGGAAGATGCGATACATGATATCCAGAAAAGAGTTGAGCACAAACCCCGTCTTGCCATTGGGAAGCGACTTCTCAACATAGTATGGCTGAAGCTTGTCCTTGTTATCAGAGTCAGGATTAGCATGGGGGCGAACACCCACTGGAGAGTCGAGCCCGTCATCAGGAACGTGAAGAAAATCCATGAACTCCTTCCAGGTAGCAGTCAGCATACGGCCATTGGACATCCAGGACATCCTCCGCTCCTCATTGGAGTGAAAGTATATGGAGGCAAAGAACTGACAGATAATCTCAGGGTCATAGTCAAGGTGAAAGGATATCACATGCTCAATACCAAATTGCTCTATCAAGTCCAGAGCCTCTCCAAAGTAATTACGGAACTTGTCCTTCCTCATGTGATGCATATCAATCCATTTCACATCCACATAGGTATTCTGCTTGTTTTTGATGACATCCAGATAGATGTTAGTCTGTTGCTTGTTCCAAAACAGCTCACAGCCTCTGACAGAGGAACGAGGGGCACATACGGATGGAGTTGCACGAGACGGATATACTCAGATTGGGGTATCTCGCCCATGCCCTTAGCGGGCACCTTGTTCTTGCTAGCTGTTGTCTTGACATGGCGCTTGGGGGCAGAGGAGGAGCCCTCGGTGCTTCACCGGATTGCATGACGCTTGGAGCCGTGTCACGGCTGGGATTGGACCGGCGAGAGCCACCACCGAGACACACACGCAAAACACCAACGAACGCAAAGAGGATCAATGCAAAGACCACGATAAAGCACAAGAAACTCATAGGAAATATGTGAAGGTTGGCATGAGATAGATGTGAGCCACGGTAGGACTCCGATTACTGCGGTACTAAAATATTAGTACTGCTCCAAGTCGCGTAGTACTGCGCGAGGACACGGTAGTACCGTGGTTGGAGCGGTAGTAAGATTTTTGTGCCGCAGTGAGCGCGGTAGTACTACACCACCGCGAGGGCGGTAGTACCATGCAAGCGGTAGTATCCGCACCATACGGGCGGTAGTATCAGCATCGCGTCGATCCGAACTACAATTTGAATCGGAAAAGAACCGCGAAACAATGGCAGTGCTACGGTGATCAAACCTAGCGCAAGACAACAAAACAAGTATAATTCCTATGCAATACTACTCTCCTTCATCCTAGTCTTGCAAAGATGAAGCCTACAAATCTCTAGAACACACAAGTCTCCCCAACAACCTAGAGGCAAAGAACTCAATAAACACGAGGAAAGATTGGGGAAAAACTGGGTCCATAGCAAGAGCACGTGGTGGGAAGGATCCCACCGGTCGGAATCACGGGAGGGCAGCGGAGGAGGAGATCCGGCGACGGACGCCGGTTCCGATCTTGAGCGAGAGAGAGAAGGAGGCAGGCGTGGGAGGAAGACAGCGAATGGGTATGGGGAGTTAGAACCCCCCCCCGTCCTTATCCCCACGCCCTCGAACTGTCGGCGCGGTAGTACCGCAAGTCATCGCGGTAGTACCGCTCGGCGGATGTACCGCACCAAAGCGGTAGTACCGCTCACCCGGCGGCAGTAAAAATTACTGCCATGAGGTCGCGAGTAGTACCATGCTCCCACATGCGGTAGTACCGTGGTTGGCAGGCTGCGGTAGTACCGCAGCTGGCCATGTAGTACCGTTAGCTCAAGACACCGCCGGTTTCAACACAAGAGAAAAAGTCTTTGCACGGAAACTTTTCACACAAAAGAAGCCACAAGCACACGCACAAACCAGAGGCAGAAAGACAACAAGCGAACACCAAGCGACACAAGCTCTCAAAAGGAGAGGGCGGTGGCCGAAGCCACCTATGTTTGAGTTAGATGGTATGGCACCGCGAAGAATTATCCTTGGGCTCATGACCAAAACTCGTCTTTCAAGCACAAGTACCATAAAAAATGGCTAATGTGAAAGAGTTGATCTATTTATGCATGATAGGGGGAGGGAGAGTTCATTGAGAGAACAACACTCCCCCTATGTCCATGCCTACACCTAAACTAGACAACAAGTTGAGTGTGGTGGGGGTGCACGAGTTCAAGTCACATTGCTCAAATCAATGATATTTAGCTCATGCCTTAACTCGCGAAATCTTGCTTCATCCAAGGGCTTCGTGAAAATATCTCAAGGTTATCATGAGTGTTGACATACTTGAGCTCGATCTCCCCTCGCCTAATGTGATCCCGGATGAAATGATACCGAATCTCAATGTGCTTCGTCTTGAAGTGTTGCACCGGGTTGAGAGTGAAGGAAATATGCCCTAGAGGCAATAATAAAGTTATTATTTATTTCCTTATATCATGATAAATGTTTATTATTCATGCTAGAATTGTATTAACCGGAAACATAATACATGTGTGAATATATAGACAAACAGTATGTCACTAGTATGCCTCTACTTGACTAGCTTGTTAATCAAAGATGGTTATGTTTCCTAACCATGAACAAGGAGTTGTTATTTGATTAACAAGGTCACATCATTAGTTGAATGATCTGATTGACATGACCCATTCCGTTAGCTTAACACTTGATCGCTTAGTATGTTAATGCTTTCTTCATGACCCATACATGTTCCTATAACTATGAGATTATGCAACTCCGTTTACGGAGGAACACTTTGGTACTACCAAACGTCACAACGAATCGGGTGATTATAAAGGAGTACTACAGGTGTCTCCAAAGGTACTTGTTGGGTTGGCGATTTCGAGATTAGGTTTTGTCACTCCGATTGTCGGAGAGGTATCTCCGTGCCTTCTCGGTAATGCACATCACCTAAGCCTTGCAAGCATTACAACTAATGAGTTAGTTGTGAGATGATGTATTACGGAACGAGTAAAGAGACTTACGATAACGAGATTGAACTAGGTATTGGATACCGACGATCGAATCTCGGGTAAGTAACATACCGATGACAAAGGGAACAACGTATGTCGTTATGCGGTTTGACCGATAAAGATCTTCGTAGAATATGTAGGAACCAATATGGGCATCCAGGTTCCGCTATTGGTTATTGACCGAGAATGGTTCTAGGTCATGTCTACATAGTTCTCGAACCCGTAGGGTCCGCACGCTTAACGTTTCGATGACAGTTCATAATGAGTTTATAAGTATTGATGCACCGAAGGTTGTTCGGAGTCCCGGATGTGATCACGGACATGACGAGGAGTCTCAAAATGGTCGAGACATAAAGATTGATATATTGGAAGCCTATGTTTGGACTTCGGAAGTGTTCCGGGTGAAATCGGGATTTTACCGGAGTACCGGGAGGTTACCGGAACCCCCCGGGAAGTCTATGGGCCTTAATGGGCCATGGGAGAAGAGGAAGGGCAGGCCAAGGTGGGCTGCGCCCCCCTCCCCTCTAGTCCGAATAGGACAAGGAAGGGGGGCGCCTTCCTCTTCCCCTCCTCCAATCCTAGTCCAACTAGGAGAGGGGGAGTCCTACTCGGTGGGAGTAGGACTCCTCCTTGTCGCGCCCTCTAGGGCCGCCACCTCCCCTTGTCTCCTTTATATACGGGGGCAGGGGGCACCCCAATACACACAAGTTGATCTACGGATCTTTCCTTAGCCGTGTGCGGTGCCCCCTTCCACCATATTCCACTTCGGTCATATCGTCACGGAGCTTAGGCGAAGCCCTGCGCCGGAGAAGTCATATCGTCGCGGAGCTTAGGCGAAGCTCTGCGTCGGTGGAGCATCAACATCGTCACCACGCCGTCGTGCTGACGGAACTCATCCCCGACACTTTGCTGGATCGGAGTCCGGGGATCGTCATCGAGCTGAACGTGTGCAGAACTCGGAGGTGCCGTACGTTCGGTGCTTGGATCGGTCGGATCGTGGAGACGTACGACTACATCAACCGCGTTGTTATAACGCTTCCGCTTTCGGTCTACGAGGGTACGTGGACGGACACTCTCCCCTCTCGTTGCTATGCCATCACCATGGTCTTGCGTGATCGTAGGAAATTTTTTGAAATTACTACGTTCCCCAACAGTGGTATCAGAGCCTGGTTTTATGCGTTGATGTCATGTGCACGAGTAGAACACAAGTGAGTTGTGGACGATACAAGTCATACTGCCTACCAGCATGTCATACTTTGGTTCAGCGGTATTGTGAGATGAAGCGGCCCGGACCGACATTACGCGTACGCTTACGCGAGACTGGTTTCACCGCTCCGAGCACTCGTTGCTTAAAGGTGACCGGCGGGTGTCTGTCTCTCTCACTTTAGTTGAATCGAGTGTGGCTACGCCCGGTCCTTGAGAAGGTTAAAACGGAGTCTATTTGACGAAGTATCGTTGTGGTTTTGATGCGTAGGTAAGAACGGTTCTTGCTCAGCCCGTAGCAGCCACGTAAAACTTGCAACAACAAAGTAGAAGACGTCTAACTTGTTTTTGCAGGGCATGTTGTGATGTGATATGGTCAAGACGTGATGCTATACTTTATTGTATGAGATGATCATGTTTTGTAACCGAGTTATCGGCAACTGGCAGGAGCCATATGGTTGTCGCTTTATTGTATGAAATGCAACGCCATGTAATCGCTTTACTTTATCACTAAGGAGTAGCGATAGTCGTATAAGCAATAGTTGGCGAGACGACAACGATGCTACGATGGAGATCAAGGTGTCGCGCTACCGTGACGATGGTGATCATGACGGTGCTTGGCGATGGAGATCACAAGCACAAGATGATGATGACCATATCATATCACTTATATTGATTGCATGTGATGTTTATCCTTTATGCATCTTATCTTGCTTTGATTGACGGTAGCATTATAAGATGATCTCTCACTAAAATTATCAAGAAGTGTTCTCCTGAGTATGCACCGTTGCCAAAGTTCTTCGTACCCGACACCACGTGATGATCGGGTGTGATAAGTTCTACGTCCATCTACAACGGTGCAAAACAGTTGCACACGCGAATACTCAGGTTAAACTTGACGAGCCTAGCATATAACAGATATGGCCTCGAACACGGAGACCGAAAGGTCGAGCGTGAATCATATAGTAGATATGATCAACATAGTGATGTTCACCATTGAAACTACTCCATCTCACGTGATGATCGGACATGGTTTAGTTGATTTGGATCACGTGATCACTTAGATGACTAGAGAGATGTCTGTCTAAGTGGGAGTTTTTAATATGATTAATTGAACTTAAATTTATCATGAACTTAGTACCGATAGTATTTTGCTTGTCTATGTTTAATGTAGATAGATGGCTCGTCTGTTGTTCCGTTGAATTTTAATGCGTTCCTTGAGAAAGCAAAGTTGAAAGATGATGGTAGCAATTACACGGACTGGGTCCGTAACGAGGATTATCCTCATTGCTGCACGAAAAATTACGCCCCGGAAGCACCGCTGGGTGACGAGCTCTGCTGCGAGATCTTGAGCAGAAGTTATGAGCGTCGCAAAGCGAGCTGATGACTACTCTATAGTTCAGTGTGCCATGCTTTACGGCTTAGAACCGGGTCTTCAACGACGTTTTGAACGTCATGGAGCATATGAGATGTTCCAAGAGTTGAAGTTAATATTTCAAGCAAATGCCCGGATTGAGAGATATGAAGTCTCCAATAAGTTCTATAGCTGCAAGATGGAGGAGAATAGTTACACGGTGAGCACATACTCAAAATGTCCGGGTATAACAATCACTTAATTCAGCTGGGAGTTAATCTTCCGGATGATAGTGTCATTGACAGAATTCTCCAATCACGCCACCAAGCTACAAGAGCTTCGTGATGAACTATAATATGCAAGGGATGACTAAGACAATTCTGAGCTCTTCGCGATGCTAAAAGCAGCGGAGGTAGAAATCAAGAAAGAGCATCAAGTGTTGATGGTCAACAAGACCACTAGTTTCAAGAAAAGGGCAAAGGGAAGAAGAAGGAAACTTCAAAAGAACAGCAAGAAAGTTGCTGATCAAGAGAAGAAACCCAAGTCTGGACCTAAGCCTGAAATCGAGTGTTTTTACCGCAAGCGACCGACATCGGAAGCGGAACTGCCCCAAGTATTTGGCGGATAAAAGGATGGCAAGGTGAACAAAGGTATATGTGATATACATGTTATTGATGTGTACCTTACTAGAGCTCGTAGTAGCACACAGGTATTTGATACTGGTTCATTGCTAATATTTGCAACTCAAACAGGAACTACGGAATAGACGAAAGATTGGCAAAGGACGAGGTGACGATCGCGTTGGAAATGGTTCCAAAGTCAATGTGATCGCGGTCGGCACGCTACCTCTACATCTACCTTCGGGATTAGTTTTAGACCTAAATAATGGTTATTTGGTGCCAGCGTTGAGCATGAACATTATATCTGGATCTTGTTTAATGCGAGACGGTTATTCATTTAAATCAAGAGAATAATGGTTGTTCTATTTATATGAGTAATATCTTTTATGGTCATGCACCCTTGAAGAATGGTCTATTCTTGTTGAATCTCGACAGTAGTGATACACATATTCATAATGTTGAAACCAAAAGATGCAGAGTTGATAATGATAGTGCAACTTATTTGTGGCACTGCCGTTTAGGTCATATCGGTGTAAAACGCATGAAGAAACTCCATACCGATGGGCTTATGGAATCACTTGATTATGAATCACTTGGTACTTGCGAACCGTGCCTCATGGGCAAGATGACCAAAACGCCGTTCTCCGAACTATGGAGCGAGCAACTGATTTGTTGGAAATCATACATACTGATGTTTGTGGTCCAATGAATGTTGAGGCACGCGGCGGTATCGTTATTTTCTCACCTTCACAGATGATTTGAGCAGATATGGGTATATCTACTTAATGAAACACAAATCTGAAACATTTGAAAAGTTCAAAGAATTTCAGAGTGAAGTGGAAAATCATCGTAACAAGAAAATAAAGTTTCTACGATCTGATCGTGGAGGAGAATATTTGAGTTACGAGTTTGGTTTACATTTGAAACAATGTGGAATAGTTTAGCAACTCACGCCACCGGAACACCACAGAGAAATGGTGTGTCCGAACGTCGTGTCGCACTTTACTAGATATGGTGCGATCTATGATGTCTATTTCCGATTTACCGCTATCGTTTTGGGGTTATGCTTTAGAGACGGCCGCATTCACGTTGAATAGGACACCGTCAAAATCCGTTGAGACGACGCCTTATGAACTGTGGTTTGGCAAGAAACCAAAGTTGTCGTTTCTTAAAGTTTGGGGCTGCGATGCTTATGTAAAGAAACTTCAACCAGATAAGCTCGAACCCAAATCGGAAAAATGTGTCTTCATAGGATACCCAAAGGAGACTGTTGGGTACACCTTCTATCACAGATCTGAAGGCAAGATTTTCGTTGCTAAATTCGGATCCTTTCTAGAGAAGGAGTTTCTCTCGAAAGAAGTGAGTGGGAGGAAAGTAGAACTTGATGAGATAATCAGTATCTGCTCCCTTATTGGAAAGTAGTTCATCACAAGAAATGGTTCTGTGACAACTACACCAATTAGTGAGGAAACTAATGATGATGATCATGAAGCTTCAAATCAAGTTGCTCTTGAACCTCGTGGTCAACCAGAGTAAAATACGCACCAGAGTGGTACGGTAATCTTATTCGAAGTCATGTTACTTGACCATGGCGAACCTACAAACTATGAAGAAGCGATGGTGAGCCCAGATTCCGTAAAATGGCTGGAAGCCATGAAATCTGAGATGGGATCCATGTATGAGAACAAAGTATGGACTTTGGTTGACTTGCCCGATGATCGGCAAGCCATTGAAAATAAATGGATCTTTAAGAAGAAGACTGACGCCGATGGTAATGTAACTATCTACAAAGCTCGACTTGTTGCAAAAGGTTTTCGACAAGTTCAAGGGGTTGACTACGATGAGACTTTCTCACCCGTAGCGATGCTTAAGTCTGTCCGAATCATGTTAGCAATTGCCGCATTTTATGATTATGAAATTTGGCAAATGGATGTAAAACTGCATTCTTGAATGGATTTCTAGAAGAAGAGTTGTATATGATGCAACCAGAAGGTTTTGTCGATCCAAAGGGTGCTAACAAAGTGTGCAAGCTCCAACGATCAATTTATGGTCTAGTGCAAGCCTCTCGGAGTTGGAATAAACGCTTTGATAGTGTGATCAAAGCATATGGGTTTGTACAGACTTTTGGAGAAGCCTGTATTTACAAGAAAGTGAGTGGGAGCTCTGTAGCATTTCTAATATTATATGTGGACGACATATTATTGATTGGAAATGATATAGAATTTCTGGATAGCATAAAAGGATACTTGAATAAAAGTTTTTCAATGAAAGACCTCGGTGAAGCTGCTTACATATTGGGCATCAAGATCTATAGAGATAGATCAAGGCGCTTAATTGGACTTTCACAAAGCACATACCTTGATAAAGTTTTGAAAAAGTTCAAAATGGATCGAGCAAAGAAAGGTTTTTACCTGTGTTACAAGGTGTAAGATTGAGTCGACTCAATGCCCGACCACAGCAGAAGATAGAGAGAAAATGAAAGATGTTCCTATGCTTCAGCCATAGGCTCTATCATGTATGCAATGCTGTGTACCAGACTGACGATGCTTAGCTGTAAGCTTGGCAGGAAGGTACCAAAGTAATCCAGAGTGGATCATCGGACAGCGGTCAAGAACATCCCGAAATACCGAAAAGGACTAAGGATATGTTTCTCGATATGGAGGTGACAAAGAGCTAGTCGTAAATGGTTACGTCGATGCAAGCTTTGACACTGATCCGGACGATTCTAAATCGCAAACCGGATCGTGTTTTTATTAAACGGTGGAGCTGTCGGTTGGTGCAGTTCTAAACAAAGCGTCGTGGCGGGATCTACATGTGAAGCGGAGTACATAGCTGCTTGAAGCAGCAAATGAAGGAGTCTGGATGAAAGAGTTCATTTCCGATCTAGGTGTCATACCTAGTGCATCGGGACCGATGAAGATCTTCTGTGACAATCTTGGTGCAATTGCCTTGGCAAAGGAATCCAGATTTCACAAGAGGACCAAGCACATCAAGAGACGCTTCAATTCCATTCGGGACCAAGTCCAAGTGGGAGACATAGAGATTTGCAAAATACATACGGATCTGAATGTTGCGCACCGTTGACTAAGCCTCTTCCACGAGCAAAACATGATCAACACCAAGACTCCATGGGTGTTAGGATCATTACTTTGTAATCTAGATTATTGACTCTAGTGCAAGTGGGAGATGAAGGAAATATGCCCTAGAGGCAATAATAAAGTTATTATTTATTTCCTTATATCATGATAAATGTTTATTATTCATGCTAGAATTGTATTAACCGAAACATAATACATGTGTGAATATATAGACAAACAGATGTCACTAGTATGCCTCTACTTGACTAGCTTGTTAATCAAAGATGGTTATGTTTCCTAACCATGAACAAGGAGTTGTTATTTGATTAACAAGGTCACATCATTAGTTGAATGATCTGATTGACATGACCCATTCCGTTAGCTTAACACTTGATCGTTTAGTATGTTAATGCTTTCTTCATGACCCATACATGTTCCTATAACTATGAGATTATGCAACTCCGTTTACGGAGGAACACTTTGGTACTACCAAACGTCACAACGAATCGGGTGATTATAAAGGAGTACTACAGGTGTCTCCAAAGGTACTTGTTGGGTTGGCGTATTTGAGATTAGGTTTTGTCACTCCGATTGTCGGAGAGGTATCTCTAGGCCTTCTCGGTAATGCACATCACCTAAGCCTTGAAAGCATTACAACTAATGAGTTAGTTGTGAGATGATGTATTACGGAACGAGTAAAGAGACTTACCGTAACGAGATTGAACTAGGTATTGGATACCGACGATCGAATCTCGGGTAAGTAACATACCGATGACAAAGGAACAACGTATGTCGTTATGCGGTTTGACCGATAAAGATCTTCGTAGAATATGTAGGAACCAATATGGGCATCCAGGTTCCGCTATTGGTTATTGACCGAGAATGGTTCTAGGTCATGTCTACATAGTTCTCGAACCCGTAGGGTCCGCACGCTTAACGCTTCGATGACAGTTCATAATGAGTTTATAAGTATTGATGCACCAAGGTTGTTCGAGTCCCGGATGTGATCACGGACATGACGAGGAGTCTCGAAATGGTCGAGACATAAAGATTGATATATTGGAAGCCTATGTTTGGACATCGAAGTGTTCCGGTGAAATCGGGATTTTATCGAGTACCGGAGGTTACCGAACCCCGGGAAGTCTATGGGCCTTAATGGGCCATGGGAGAAGAGGAAGGGCAGGCCAAGGTGGGCTGCGCCCCCTCCCCTCTAGTCCGAATAGGACAAGGAAGGGGGGGCGCCTTCCTCTTCCCTCCTCCAATCCTAGTCCAACTAGGAGAGGGGGAGTCCTACTCCCTGGGAGTAGGACTCCTCCTTGTCGCGCCTCCCCTAGGGCCGCCACCTCCCCTTGTCTCCTTTATATCTGGGGCAGGGGGCACCCCAATACACACAAGTTGATCTACGGATCTTGCCTTAGCCGTGTGCGGTGCCCCTTCCACCATATTCCACTTCGTCATATCGTCATGAGCTTAGGAGAAGCCTGCGCCGGAGAAGTCATATCGTCGCGAGCTTAGGCGAAGCCCTGCGTCGGTGGAGCATCAACATCGTCCCACGCCGTCGTCTTGACGGAACTCATCCCGACACTTTGCTGGATCGGAGTCCGGGATCGTCATCGAGCTGAGCGTGTGCGTAACTCGGAGGTGCCGTGACGTTCGGTGCTTGGATCGGTCGGATCGTGGAGACGTCGACTACATCAACCGCGTTGTTATAACGCTTCGCTTTCGGTCTCACGAGGGTGCGTGGGCGGACACTCTCCCCTCGTTGCTATGCCATCACCATGGTCTTGCGTGATCGTAGGAAAATTTTTGAAATTACTCGTTCCCCAACACTTGCTTCATCTAAGGGCTTCGTGAATATATCAAGGTTATCCCGAGTGTTGAATACTTGAGCTCTTGAATGTGATCCCGGATGAAATGATACTTTCAAGTGTTGCATTGAGAGAAATCTTGATGGCACTTTCATTATCACACCAAAGAGGCACTTTGTCACAAATGACACCGTACTCCTTTAAAGTTTGCCTCATCCATAGGAGTTGAGCACAGCAACTACCGGCCGCCACATATTCCGCTTCGGTGGACAAGAGAGACACACAACTTTGCTTCTTGGAAGACCAAATTACCAAAGAGCAACCTAGAAATTGGCACCCTCCAGAAGTGGACTTCCTATCCACTTTGTCTCCCGCCCAATCGGAATCCGTAAATCCTTCAAGCTTGAAGTTTGCCCCTCTTGGGTACCATAAGCCAAAGTTTGGGGTATGAGCCAAATATCGAAAGATTAAACTTGACCGCCACATAGTGACTTTCCTTTGTGCGGCTTGAAACCGTGCACACATTCCCACACTCAACATGATATCCGGTCTAGATGCACAAAGGTAAAGCAAGGAGCCAATCATGGAGCGATATACCTTTTGATCCACCGCTTTACCATTGGGATCAATGTCAAGTTGGCACTTGGTGGGCATTGGTGTAGTAGCCGGCTTGACATCACTTAGCTTGAATCTTTTGAGCATGTCTTGAGTGTATTTGGCTTGGTTGATGAAGGTTCCTTCTCTTCTTTGTTTGATATCGAAACCAAGGAAGAACTTCAACTCTCCCATCGAAGACATCTTGAACTTGGAGGTCATGAGGCGGCAAATTCCTCATTGAAAGCTTTGTTAGGAGAACCAAAGATAATATCATCAACATATAGTTGGCATACAAACAACTCCCCATTGACCTTCTTAGTAAAAAGAGTGGGATCGATTTGCCCCACTTCAAATCCACGATCTTGTAACAACTCGGTAAGGTGGTCATACCACGCATGTGGGGCTTGTTTAAGGCCATAGAGTGCCTTATCGAGTTGATACACATGATCCGGAAGTAGGGGTCCTCGAACCCGGGGTTGCTTGACATAGACCAACTCATTAATGGGACCATTAAGAAAAGCACTTTTCACATCCATTTGTTGCAACTTAAAGTTGTGATGGGAAGCATAAGCAATCAACAAATGAATGGATTCAAGGCGAAACAACGGGAGCAAAGGTTTCACCGTAGTCGATACCCTCGACTTGGGAGTAGCCTTGTGCTACCAATCTTGCCTTGTTGCGAATGATGTTCCCATGAGCATCTTGCTTGTTCTTGAAAATCCACTTGGTTCCAATGACGTTGTGGTTCTCCGATGGCCTTGGCACCAATCTCCACACCTTGTTGTACTCAAAGTTGTTGAGTTCTTCATGCATGGCATTGAGCCAATCCGAGTCTTGAGCCTCATAGACCTTTTGAGGTTCAACACAAGAGACAAGCGCTGATGTTCACAATAGTTTGCCAATTGTCTATGAGTGCTTACCCTTTTCTTAGGCTTCCAACCACATTCTCCATGAGATGGCCTTTGGTGGTGAGTTTGGAAGCAATCTTGGCGACACAACGCTCTAATTCCTCCTCGGAGGTGAGATGAGGAGGGTTCACTTGATCATCTTGGCGCCTTGAGCTTGAGCATGATCTTCATCTTGAGGATGCTCGGGGAAGAACTTGACCTTGGGCATCATTTGAAGTGTTCATCACCATCTTGAGATTGATCTTGCCCTTGGTCTTGTTCATGAGGTTGAGGGCCTTCACTTTGTTCTTGAGCGTGTGGGCCTTGAGTTGGTGATGGCTCCACTTGAGTGGAGCATTGTCCTTCTCCTTCGCCACAAGGGGTTCCTCAATGGGTAGGATAAAACCAACTCCCATTCTTCTTATGGCTTGGGGAGGAATTTCATCACCTACATCACAAGTGCCACTTTGATCCACTTGGGAGACGTTATTCTCATCAAACTCCACGTTACACGTCTCCTCAATAAGTCCCGTGGATTTATTGAGGACACCGTAAGCATGAGAGTTTGTAGCATAACCAACAAATATTCCCTCATGAGCTCTAGCTTCAAATTTAGATAAACGAACACCTGTCTTGAGAATGAAACACTTACACCCGAACACCCGGAAGTACTTGAGGTTGGGCTTGTTGCTGGTGAGTATCTCATAAGGAGTCTTGTTCAAGCCTTTGCGGGATAGAGCCGATTGGATGCATGACATGCGGTGTTGATGGCTTCGGCCCAAAAGTTGTATGGAGACTTGAACTCCGCCATCATGGTCCTTGCCGCATCCATCAACGTCCGGTTCTTTCTCACCGCAACACCATTTTGTTGAGGGGTATATGGTGCAGAATATTGATGCTTGATTCCCTCATCACTAAGAAACTCATCCAAGGTGTAGTTCTTGAACTCGGTGTCGTTGTCACTTCTTATAGTCAAGATCTTTGCATTATGTTGACGTTGAGCTTCATTTGCAAAGTCGATGACGGTTTGTTGAGTCTCACTCTTCCTCTTGAAGAAATATACCCAAGTGTATCTTGAATAGTCATCCACAATCACCAAGCAATACTTTCTACCTCCAAGACTATCAAAGGATGGTGGCCCAAAGAGATCCATGTGAAGGAGCTCCAAGGGTCTCTTTGAGTATATGATAGTCGTGGGAGGGTGAGCCTTCTCATGAAGCTTTCCTTCAATACAAGCACTACAAGCACGGTCTTTGGCAAAACTAACATTTGTTAGTCCACGGACATGGTCCCCTTGAGAAGACTTTGCAAAGATCTCATATTGACATGGGCTAAAAGGCGATGCCAAAGCCATCCCACGTCAACTTTAGCCATTAGGCATGTCGCGGTCTTAGTGGGTCGCTCAAAAAGTTAATCACATAGAGACCGTTTCGACATGCCCAACAAAGGCTACTTTAAGAGTCTTGCTCCACAAGAGGGCCACGGTATCAATGTCAAAGAAAGTAGCAAAACCCATGAATGCAAGTTGACGAGCGGAAAGCAAATTGTATGCAAGGGACTCAACAAGCATGACTTTCTCGATCGTTAGATCATGAGAAATGACAACCTTGCCGAGACCCAATACCTTAGAATGTGATGCATCACCCCACTCGACATTGGTGGGCATAGATGGAATCTCTTGCACGTCCACCACCATGTCCTTGCTCCCGGTCATATGATTTGTTGCTCCACTATCAAGCAACCATGATCCCCACCGAAGCAAACCCCTACAAGAGATCAATGCTTGGTTTTAGGTACCCATTTGGTAATGGGTCCTTTGATGTTAATAACGAGGGTCTTAGGAACCCAAATAGACCATTCAATGTACTCATAAGAAGAACCAACAAATTAGCATAAACATGCCCATCACTAGCACGACACAACACATATGAGGGGTTAAAGTCGCGGCTATGTTCATGGGGATGGCGTTGTCCTTCTTGGCATTGCCACCCTTTGCATTGTTCTTCTTCTTCTTGGAAGCACCCTCTCCCTCCCTCACAAAAGTTTGCTTGAGAGGGGAGGTTGTTTGGTCTTGTCATTCTTCTTCTTGCTCTTGGACTTGGGTGAGAACCCAATCCCTCCTTGCCCACAACTTCCTTTTGATTACTCAAAAGGTCATTTAGGTTCTTCTCACCTTGAATGCATGTGACAAGGCCTTTTCAAGTTGCTCCTTCAACTTAGCATTCTCCTCAACAAGATGCACATGCTCACAACAAGGGTTAGTAGCATTTGCATTATCAATCAATATCATATGAGGAAAGGTGGCTTTCTCCTTGGTTAGCTTCACTTGGAGTTGATCATGAGACTCTTTGAGACTAGCATGAGCACCCTTCAAGACTTTGTGAGCCTTGTCGAGAATGTCAAAGTCCTCGTTGAGTCTAGCAAGATCAACTCCAAGCTTTGCCTTCTTGGAGCTAAGCACATGAGACACAACAAGAGCATGATCAAGGTCTTTCTTTAATTTAGCATGATCATCGTTGTATGACTCCTCAAGAGCCAAACGAAGACCACGCTCTTCCTCAAGAGCATTGGAAAGATCCAAAATCTCATCGGCATAGTCACGACTATGCCCTTCCATCTTAGAGATGGTTTCTTCATGAGTCTCGATCATGACATTGGCTTCACCAAGTTGTTCCAAGAGAGCAACGAAGTGCTTCTTGGATTTGCCCTTGAGTTTACTCATAAAGATCTCAAATTCATTTTCCTCCACATTAGTCCCTCATGTTCATCAATGCAATCCGTCAAAGAAGAATGATTGATGATGGTAGTTTTGATGTTGGGGTTACCTTGTTGGTGGCTTTAGCCATGAGGCACTTAGCGGTGATGCTTTCATTGGGTGAACGAAGAGAGACACCGAGGAGTCATTGCAATGGCCACGGAGGCCATGGCAACCGATTCACCATCCTCATCATCATCGTCATCCTCATTGTACTCTTCTTGAGCCACCAAGGCTTTGTGAGGAGTCTTCTTTGGGAAGTTGCTCTTGTTGGGGAAAGACTTGGCCTTGTCCTTACGAATGAGCTTGCCACCATTGTCTTCCCTCTTCTCATATGGACACTCTGCAACAAAGTGACTCACATTGCCACAATTGAAACAGGTCCTCACTCGTTGCTTTCCCTTAGTGCCACTTGAGTTGCTCTTGTTGAAGTTGGGCCTTGAGTTCTTCTTGCTCCAAAATTGTCTTGAAGCAAGGGCCATGTGTTCATGATAATCATACTTAGTATCTTCGAGGTTGCTCTCTTCTTCTTCCTCCTCTCCATCTTCTTCGACACAAATCTTGGCCTTCAAAGCAAGGTTGGGCTTATTTGATCTTTGGGAGCGAAGCACCGCATTGTCGGCGGTCTTGTCCAATATGCTCATAGCAACAAACTCATCCAACACATCACTTGAGGACAGGGTGTGGAAGTCCGGTCGTTGACGGATGACGGAGGACATGGCTTTGTGGTAGGGCATCATTGCCTTGAGGAATTTGCGCTTGATCCAGTTGTCATCTGTGTCCTTACTTCCATGATCCCGGAGGGAGACAGCAAGCTTGGTTACTCTCCGATAGAGCTCACGAGGTTCTTCTTCTTCCTTCATTGCAAACTCATCGGCTTCATCTTGGACCACTTCATAATTGGAACGTTGAATGCTTGCGCTTCCTCGATAAAGGAAACCACCTTGAGCCAAGCATCTTTGGCAAGGAGTAAGGCTGGAGATGAGGAGGTCTTCGGAAGGATTTCTTCTTGGATGATGAAGAGGGCATTCTCATTGAATTGATGGTCCACGACCTCTCTTGGAGAAAAGTTGCTCGGATCATGCGGATAGAAACCTTCTTCAATGATTCTCCAAAGGTTAGTGTTCACATGATTTAAATGATGCTTAAAACGATAAACCCAAGAATCAAAATCCTCCTTTTATCAATCTTAGGTGGTGGACCGCATGATTCAAATGAGTGGAAGGAACCGGTCCACCATAAGCGGGAGGAGGTTGCACATGGGCAAAGATGCGGTGCCATTCTTACCACTAGACGAGGGGCTTTCTCACTAGTAGCTTCCCCTTATCGGAGTTAGCATCCGCTCCCGTGTTGGCGGGATCACCCACTTTCACGGTGCGGTGGAAAGTTTAAGCCCTTCTAGGAATTCCTTAAACATGTCCTTGACCTCGCTCGTCATGGAGTTTTTCAATGTGTCCAATGCCACATTGAATTCCTCACGAGATCGAGTACCCCATCTCCGTAGATGATATCGGATTCGCACCGGTGCTCCCCACATCATCTCGACATCAACCATACTCTTGGACGGTAAAGTTCTTAAAAGAGACGAGGCTCGATACCAATTGAAAGGATCGATATAGTTGACTAGGGGGGTGAATAGGCAACTAACAATTTTAAGATTTTCTTTACCAATTTAAACTTTGCAATAATAAAGGTTGTCTAGATGTGCAACTAGGTGGACAACCTATATGATGCAAACAACACAAGCACAAGAGCAAGCAAGGATAGGAACACAAATAAGCTTGCACAAGTAAAGGGATAAGATAACCAAGAGTGGAGCGGTGGAGACGAGGATGTGTTACCAAGTTCCTTCCTTTTGAGGAAATACGTCTCCGTTAGGCGGTGTGGAGGCACAATGATCCCCAAGAAGCCACTAGGGCCACCGTAATCTCCTCACGCCCTCGCACAATGCAAGAGCCATGATTCCACTATTGGTGCCCTTGAAGGCGGCGACCGAACCTTTACAAACAAGGTTGGGGCAATCTCCACAACTTAATTGGAGGCTCCCAACAACACCACGAAGCTTCACCACAATGGAATATGGCTCCACGGTGACCTCAACCGTCTAGGATGCTCAAACACCCAAGAGTAACAAGATCCGCAAGGGATAAGTAAGGGAATCAAATATCTTGTGGTGGAAGTGTAGATCGGGCCCTTGTCACCCAATCCCGAGCAAATCAACAAGTTTGATTGGCTAGGGAGAGAGATCGGGCCAAAATGGAGCTTGGAGCAACAATGGAGCTTAGAGAGAGAAGAGGTGGTCAACTAGAGGTAGAAGACGCCCCTTATATAGTCGTGGGAAAAATCCAACCGTTATCCACATATTCAGCCCGCGACACGCGCGTACTACTACCGCTCGGCGCGCACTACTACCATGCGAGGCTGCGCGGTACTACCGTGGCGGACCACGGTACTACCGCGGCAGCAGCACAGGCCGGAACTAGCCTGACTAAGGGGCAGTACTACCTCTTGCGCGGTACTACCGCTCCCCCTTGCGGTACTACCGCAAGGAAGGAAAGTCACGGCACTGAAAGGCGCGGATGAAATAAATTACATCCGTGCCAACTTCCATGAAAAAGCGGTGGTACAAAAATCCGACGCGGTACTACCGCTCCCGAGGAGCGGTACTACCGTGAAGCGCGGATGTAAAAATTACATCCGCTACTACCGTGAAACTACGGTACTAGGTAGGAGGGCCACGGTACTGCGGCTCATAGGGAGCGGTACTACCGTGGGCTCTCGTGGTACTACCGCGCAAGATGAGCGGTACTACCGTGTTGGCGCGGATGTAAAAATTACATCCGCCCTACTACCGCACCGAACGGCACTAGGCACAGGAGCAGCGGTACTACCGCTCGGAGGAGCGGTACTACCGTGACACCCAGCGGTACTACGCTGGTGCTGTACTTGCGGTACTACCGCAAGAACAGCGATAGTCGCCAGATTTCCGCACAACTATGATAATGAAGGAAGCTCCAAAATGCAAGGAAAGGAGGAAAAGTGTGCGTGTTGATTCCACCCAAACATTTCCGACGCGACCCCTCTTAATAGTACGGCTCTCCTATGACTCAATTCCACCAAAAAGAAACGTAGGACGACGCCGTCTTCAATAGTCTCCGAGGGGCACCGAATCGTCACGTGCCTAGAGATGAACCATCTGAGGAACTCAAAGCACACGATTAGTCCGAAAAAGTATCGTCATCAATCACCAAAACACTTACGGGATAAATATGCCCTTACAACAGGCAGCGGCACGAGATATTTCACCGCGGGGGTAATATTAATTGGCACAGGAGCACGGGTTCGATCCGACGGCCGAGGCCTTCCACGCGCCTCGATCCAACGACCAGAATCGCATGAAGGAACCGAAATGCACGGCCGGATGTGCCAAATTGCTAACAACGCACGGAAGCTTCTGTGGTTCTTGTTTCTAGATCACCAGATCAATATGTTCTTACAAGGGTGAAACTGCCCTGGTTATCACTCATCAGAAATGACCATCCAAGGACAGAGCCACTAAGTTAACTCCGCTATCAAATTAACATATACATGACTATACACACATCTAAGTAATGACAACCAGAAAGGTAGACCTTGAAATTATTATTTTTTTGATAAATGGACCTTCAAATTAATTACCAAAACCAGAGACCACCAAGACCATACCAATATAAAAGTTTCAGGAACAGGTCGAGTTAAGAAAGGAAACATGTATAAACTGTGCCCTACATTGTAGAAAAATAAAAATAGGAAGATTTCCTTAAAGCAAACATGACATGCAATGCCATTTTAACAGGAAAGCTACCTCATATACTGCAAACATGACATCAGTGAAAATATGGACACACATATCAGCAGACATCGATAGTACCATGGAAGAGAAATAAATAAGGAAAAGGAGACACAAAATATACCTGAGAAGAGGTAGAAGAATTGAGGCGTGGGCGTAGGGTGCCCAGCGGCGGTTAAGGCCACATGAACCATCGAGGAACTCTAGCTGCCGATGGCTGGAGCCGATGGTTAGGAGGCTCGACATGACGAACATCTCTTGGATCATGTCATGTCCCCATGAGCCGATGGTTAGGGGATGATAGATATAATCATGATTTAAATACAAAGGGAATTAGGCAATGAAGATTGTTGTCCCTCGATTTATAGTGGTTCTATTAGCTTTCCAGCTGTCTGGGCACACACCTGGCTCTAGAGCACCAAGCCAGTTTCCTACTCTAGGTTTCCATGACCATACCATAATCTAAATATGTAATTCACCCCAATACTACCACAAAAATGACGCAACCTAGCATCTTCTTCACCAACGGCGGCATCGGCAGCCTCTTACACTGCAGGTTGCCAGTGTCATCTTCCTCCCTAAGCTACTGTCGTCCTCTTCCTCACCAAGATGCCGCCGCCAATGCCGTGCCATGGTACCGGAGATGAAAACATTCAGATTCAGTACCAGGCATGGATCAAGATAATGAACAATCCCAAGAAATCAATGAAACCTAGGTGTCACTTAGTCAGATCAAAACAACCATAACCAAATGCACAAAAAACCTGAAACTCCAAGACGACCAAATGTATTTCAGCCCTTATCTCTCACCAGATTCATACACTACAACTCTAATACAACTGAATATATTTTAGCCTTCATCCCTCAGAATCAAGGTTGGAAAAAGCGGTAGGCGTAAGCGAGGCGGTTGGCCTTCGCCTAGTGCCTAGGCGGTGCCTAAGCGCCCTAGGAGCGGCCTAGGCGGTAATATAGTTTTTACTCGTAGTGTATTTGTGATTATTATATGGTTGTTGATATTAGTTTAGGGCATATAAATAAGTTAATTACCGTCCACTACCATTGGAATATAACCCGTTTGGCGTATCAGTGTAGTATGTGGCATGATTTCTTGCTTGGGTAGGCAATTCCTTGCTTGCCCTGCCTAGACCTCCATTTATGCCCTAGGCGAGGCGTTTGGCCATTGGCTAGGCACTGCCTTTTCCAACAGAGCTTAGAATATCCATTTATTCATCCAAAAATACCAATCAAAAGGGGCACAAATGAAGCGGCAAAGCATCTCCTAACTATCATATGACAGAAACATCTCCAAGACAATTGAATCTATTCTAGCCCTGGCTGTCATCTGATCCATGTAGCAAAACCGCAAGACAGTTGATGTCGTCATCTCCCACAAGATCCATCTATTCATCCAAAAAAATATGAAGCCATCTAATTATCATATGACCCACTTGTGAGGCCTGAACCCCGCCTCAACAACAAAGACTTACTCTATTAAAAAAATGTAGCTAGATCCAATGCCCCCCTAGACAACATGGTACCAACAAAACAAGAGTTTGGGATGTCTACGAGTGCGCACACATTCCCCTCACAATTTCCTTAAAATAATTGACTAACTAAGGGCACAACCAAAAATCTGCATTGGGGCATCATGCAACACTCGTAATACTGAGCTCTGCTTTTGAAAGTCAATTTTAGAGGAAACAGTGTAGTTCCATCACGAATCTGAAAAAAATCCTTGCATCCGAGGGCGCCGAATGAACCGGGCAAAGCTAAGATTTCACAAAGATTACTTCTATTCGATTCGTACAATCTAATAATGGATGGCCAACACCTAAATTAGCTAGAGGAGGCTAAGCTGAATCACTTCATCTACTCACTCAGTTCCAAATGAATTGAGTTTAACAACCAATTATATTTCAAAGCAATCTAGTCAGATATGAAACCAAACACTGCTACTTTTGCCTAAAAAGGAAAATAGACCATAATATGCTATTGGAACCTACTACATCTGATCTACAAAAACATATACATGACCACCATTAGCAAATTGGAGAGAGGAAAGAGACACCTGAGATCTCGTGAGAGGAACCTGAAACCAAAATAATAAAGAGAACAACTGAGATATAGGCATAACTCAAAACCAAAAACAGTAGCAGTAGTAGTAATTGCAGACATAACCAATAATGTTGTCCTCCTGCATCACCACAAATTACCATCATCACGCACGCGGTAACAATAGCTCAGATTGGAAATCCTAGGTTACAGGGGCCAAAACCGTGGAAAGCAAAGGGGGCGAGTAGGGGGAGGAGTAGCGGGGGTGGGAGGGGAGGGTGGCGGAGCTCATACCTGCAGAGGAGGATCTCAGGTCGGTGGGGGTGTCACAAATCGGTCCGGTGAGCAGCGTGGTGCTCAGGGGTAGCCAACAGCGAGGGAGAAGAGGAGCGGCCATGCTGCCTCTGTCGAGCACCATAGAGGAGGAAGGGGAGAAGTGAGACCGGCGAGGAGAACCGCACGCCAGCCCCAGCTCGTAGAGGAAAACGCCGGGACTCGATCTGCCGGTGCTCCTCGCCTCCCCCGGTGCATCACGAGCAGCTCCGAGGGGCGACCTTGACGGGGGCGGAGATGACCGGCGCAACGAGCAGGCGGCCGCCGGAGGCGAGGTCCACCTCCACCACTGAAACCCTAGCGGGGGAAATTGAAGGGGCGACCACAAGAGGCGACGAAAAGTAGATCGGCGCTGTGAAGGTGGTAGAGCTCATCGAGGAGCAGTCGTGCGTGTGTTGGGCGGAGCCGGAGCTCACCGGAGCGGCCGGAATCAGCCGGCGACCGAGGCGGCGACGGAGGATCGAGCGAGTGGGCAGGAGGGGGAGGAAGAGGCGAGGAGCTGCGCGAGTGCGGGAGAGAGAGGCGGCTAGGGCTTGCCACGGGAGCTGCTGGCTTTTATAGGCCACAATGTGAAATGACCAAAATACCCCGATGGGGGCATGGTATTTACATTTTGCTGCCATTACTATTCGTTCCAGCAGTGTTTACCTCAGATCCGACGGCCCAGGTTCATCCAGATGTTGATCCGACGTCCAGAAACGCATCAAGGAAACCGATCCAACGGCCGAGATTCAGTGATCTGTGAGGAGGCTTGTAGGAGCTTTCATCTCTTATTTCTTGATTTGATTTGAGGGAAACGTAGCAGGCTACTAATGACTGCTCCATTCCTAATCACCTTCTACTATCTTTCTACTTTTGCGTCCTAAAGTGTGTTCCCTGTTTCAATTTCTTTCAGAACTGCGAAGACCAACCGATGTAAGTAACAAAAAGTTTTCAACTCAGTATTTAAACCTGAAGCTCTAACAACATTTTCTCATAAAATTCATAGATTAACTAGCTGAACAGATAATACGATTTCCTGATTATATCTTTTGCCAATTCTAAATCATATGTACCATCCATGAAAAATGCTACTTATATGAAATAAACATTTTACAATTATATAATAGATCATATGTATATGCAGTTTTAGTTATCATACTTTTAATGAGAAAAAACATTTTCAGACAATCAAATCACATTAGTATATATTGCAACCTATTCCGCAGCAATGCGCGGGGTATTATCTAGTTTCATATATGATAATGCTCTGGTGCTAGCGTTACAAATCCATCCACGAGACGTGTCCGTGTCGCGTACGCCTAAGACGTCATGGCCAGTCAGGTCGTCTCCAACCGCGGGTCGTTCCTGACTCGGCCTTGCTCGTGTTCATCCCGAGGCCCTGTCTTGGCCTCGAAGCTTCGTCTCGCCTCCCTTTCTTCAAGTGGCAAAGCAAACCCGTGCGACCACACAACATTTTGGCAAAACCCTAAACTAAAAGTAAAAATTGTGCAAAAGATAGGATGGATTTTATAAACACGCGTGCATTTAACAACGCAAGCTTCAATTGACATCATGTGACCACACAATATTTTGGTAAAGCCCTCAAATAGAAGTACACATTTTGGTAAAAGCCCTGAGCTAAAATTGTGCAAAAAGATATTACTCTCTGCAATTCAAATTAATTGTCGTTACTTTAGTACAAATTTAGCAGAGGGAGTATATTTTTCTTTGTAAACACGCATGCATTTGACATCGCATGCTTGAACTCATGGCATCGCCACCACTTTTTTCTCCCACAGAGTCGACGAACTCCAATTCTTTTTTAGTCAACTTACCTTTTTTTGGCGAAATTTTGAGTCAACTTAGCAATAGCAAATGTAATAAATTATGGCCTCAATCCAAAGTTCAGGTGGGCATTATGATCATCCAAAAAGCACACACCCGACTCTGCATAGCTAGGTATGCACAGTGAACATCAACACACACACATAAAAACACGCCGGCAAATAGCAAACTTATACAAGGCCAAAGTTATGTGTAGGCAAGAGAGAAAAAAAAATCCTAAACCATCGAACTTCAATTGAGTCAACTTACCAATAGCAAATGCGATAAATTATAGCCTCAATCCAAAGTTCAAGAGGGCATTATGACCATCAAGAAAAGGAAAAGATGTGTGCATTTGCATTAAGATATTTCTCCTGTTTCAACAAAAAAAAGGTGTTGTACTGTGTTTACATTTTAATCTACTTAAATATAGTACAATCGTAGTGTCGTTTACATATTTTTTTCACTTAGCGATCTACAAGGGTATGTAGATGCTCTCCTCCTCTCATAGCTATGCATCTCCATGGATAGATATTGCGTGTGCGTAGATTTTTTTTTTCCATGCAACGTTCCCCAACACGTTCTCCCTCTTAAGGACGTTGTCGTGGAGCTTAGGTGTACTAGGTTGTAGTGACAGTGTGTGTAGATTTCCTGTGTTCTCTATTAGTAGCATAGTCGCGTGCGTTCTGCATGATCCAATTATCCAAGGATCGATTTTATAAGAGAGCGACCTTACCACCTTGTATCATTCGTCCATGGTTTTTCTTTGGTTGTTGCTTTATTAATAAAGCGGGCTGAAAAGCATGTTTCGAGCATCAAGGGGATACAAACCCAAAAAGCACACACCAAATTCTGCATAATCCCTCCGTCCGGTGAAAAGTGTACATCTAGTTTTAGGACAAATTATGAAGTGGAGCAAAAAATGCATTGGGAAGAAGCAAGCCACCATCTCTCTCCTCTTGAAATACCCAGGCACCAATGAGCTAAGTGCATGTAGAAACTAAAAAGACCATGTATAGAATGTTATTAATCTTGATTATCGTATGATTAGGGAAACATCATTTTTTCTATTTTAAAGTGCATTGGGCAAATAGAAATACACTCTTATTGGACAAATTTTTAATCCAAATGTACACTCTTCACCGAACGGAGGGAGTAGTTATGATGCATACAGTCAACATCAATTCACGCACACAAAAACACGCCAGCAAATAGCAAACTCATATAAAGCCAAAGTTATGTGTGGGTGAGAGGAAAAAAATTCCTAAGGGATCGAACTCCAATTGAGTCAACTTACCAATAGCAAATGCGATAAATTATGGCCTCAATCCAAAGTTCAGGAGGGCATTATGACCATCGAAAAAAGTAAAAAAAAAAAGTGTGCATTTGCTTTAAGACATTTCTCCTGTTTCAACAAAAAAAAGGTACCGTACTGTGTTTACATTTTAATCTACTTAAATATAGTACAATCGTAGTGTCGTTTACATATTTTCTCACTATATTGTACATTGTTCTTCTTTCCTCCCTACACTTGAAACTTGTCCGCCCTACCCAAACACACAACTGGGAAAGCCAAAGGGGCCGATCCCATCAATCAAACAAGCACATATGTTCGTCGACCGATTGGGTGCGCCGTACGTGTTCGACCGTTTGCAAAGCTGCTGCATCCATGCTCCTGTCCTGCTCAAAGATCAAGTCCCACTCCCTCCCTTCCAACGAACCCAGTTCCAAGTCAAGATCCATCACTTCTGCCCTTTGATCCCCACCGGCATCCCAAAGTTCTGGTACACCCTCATCTCCCCGCCCAGGCCCGCCGTGACCACCACCATCCCCCACGCGTTGCAGCCGGCCTCCCGCGACGACGGCCCCATGCGCAGCATCTCCGCCTGCGAGCCGGGGAACGTAAGCGGCCCGGACTTGGGACGTGGTGGCAGCTGCACGCCGTCGCCGAACGGGTCGTTGTCCGACGCTCTCCTGCCAGCGCCGCCATGGACGCTCGACGACGCGCGCTCGTCTCCCGCGCGCGGGAGCGGCGACGGGGAGGACCCGGGCCACGGCACCGCGGCGGACACGTCCCTGCAGAAGAAGTACTCGTAGGAACGGCTGGTGAGCCACGTCTTGGCCTTCACGCCGATGCCCCCCCCTGCAGCGGAGCCCATGCCGCCGGCGGCGCGCCTCCAGACGTAGACGTGCGAGTCCTCGCTGGCGCAGACCACGTAGCGGCCGTCGCCGGAGTAGGATGCCGAGAGCTGGCTGCTGGTGTTCTTGAACCCTGGCAGGCAGAAACACGGGTTCCCTGTTCGTTGTGGAGTTTGTGGCAATGGAACGGGTGCTGCTGGTAAAGGTGAGGCGGGGCATGGCCTTGCCGCCACTGGCGTACCTTTGAACTTCTGGAGGACGGTGATGCCGTTGAACACCCGGATCTGCGAGTCCGCCGACGTCACCAGGATCTCCGACGGGTTTCCCGGCGCAAACTGCGTGAACATCATCCGACGTCAACATCGATCGATCCGTTTGCCATTGTTTGTCAGTTCAAGAACAAGCAGCAGGTACCTGGAATCCGGTGATCTTCTTCGCCTGCGACTTGCGCTTCTTGGATATGCTCATGTCGATCTGAGCCTCCTGGTTCAGCTTGCAATCTGGCACCAACACATCAGAATGCTCATTGATCATGGCACTAACAAATAAATTAGCACAGATTGCGTGTTACTGACATTGAGATTACCTCTTGTCTTGTAAAACCGGCAGCACCCCTTGTGCGATCCAACGATCGCAGCCTAGGAACAATTCAAGTTTGAACAACACACACTTATTAAGCTATGATCAATCCAAGATTTGGCATGCATGATGTGTTTTTAGACGGTGAATGGATTAGTTGATACTACTACAAGAATCGAATTGATGAACCTGGCCGTCGGGGGTGTAGCTGGCGGCCGTGACCATGTCGTTGAGGTCGCTCCAATCGACGACTTGCCGCTCCGCCACGCTCCAGATGCGCACCCTGCAGTCCAGCGAGCCGCTGATGAAGTAGCCTTCGTCCGCCGGGTTGAACTGGATGCACGTCACGTAGTCGCTGTGCCCGAACACCTGCAGGCACGCCTTGCTCTCCACGTCCCACAGCCGCACCGTCTTGTCCATGGACGACGACAGCAGCCTCGACGACTGCTTGGACCACGACAGGTCTAGCACGTCGTCCTCGTGGCCCTCGAAGACGCACGCCGGCTGCTCGGCGAGCGCGAACACGGTCTCCGGCAGCACCACGTGCTCCGGGAGCACGTGCTTGCTGCTCTTCCCGCGCAGGACCTTCCTCGACAGCGCTGCCAGCCCCGGTGCCCCCGCCAAGGACCCGCCGTCGGCGGGAGCCAGCTGGGGAAGAATCTTGCCGGTTGAGAGATCCGGCGTCAGGATAGAGGGGGAGGCGTCGGTGTGCACGACCTGCCAGACACGCACCACGCGGTCCTCCCCGCCGCTTGCGAGGTACTGGGCGTCAGCGCTGAACTTGATGCTCCATATGGACCCCTCGTGCGCGCGCACCTCCTGCCGCATGTACAGCCCCGTCAGGTCCTTGCTCGACTGGCCGGAGTGGTGCACCTTGAGCCGCTCGGTGGACGACGACGACGTTGAGGCGCTGTCCGCCGCCGCCGCCGCCGACGCCGACTTGGACTTGGACATGGTCATCGCGGACGGAAGCGCGGACGACCTGTCCCTGTCCCTGTCCCTGTCCCTGTCCCTGTCTTTCTCGTGGATGAGGGCGGCGACTGTGGCGACGAGCTTCATGTTCTTCAGCCACCGTGGTTTCTTAATCGTCGGCTTCCCGTCTTCCTTGTTCCCCGCCCCCGCCTTCATAGTCTGGCTCTGGCTTCGCCGCATGAGCTGTTTCACAAACGGGGTGTACCCGGCGAAGCCATGGGCGTTGTGGGCCGCGCCGCGCGCGCCGTCCGTGGACTGGCTGCCGTTCACGACGAACACTTTGCCGTCATCCAGGTTGCAGTTTCTATTTTCTCCCCCTCCTTCGTCCTTGGACGCCGCTGATGGCAACGGACAACGAGCGGCTGGTCGGAGAGCCCTGTGCCGGGGCGAGCCTAGCAGAGAGTGCGGTGCTGAGTGCACGCGGCGTAGTGCCGTCAGCTTTCTCGCGGCGCCACCTCGGGCGGCGAGGAGGCTATCCGACCGGCAACGTTTAAGGAAGGCGCTGGGCTGCCGTTTCATGATCTCGGGAGGCGTGGAAGACGCAGACGGCGCGAACGCCCGCCGGGGCGGACGCCTGGAAATATTCCTCGTCCTGGCGATGCGGCTTCGGAGGATGTCTCTGTTGCTGTTGAGGCCCATCCCGTGGAGCAGTCGGCGGCGACGCTCCTTGATGGGCACGGGATCGTCCGCCTCCATCCACATGTCGTAGTCGTACGTCGACAAGTCCTCCTCCTCGTAGTCCTCATCCTCGTCCAGCACCGCCTGCTCCTCCTGGAGCCGGTCATCCACGGCGGTGGCAAACGAGACACGGGCAGCGTCGCTGAGGCCATCCTCCTCACCGTCGTCGGAGGGGAAGACCGGGTCGCCATCGCCGGGGGGCTTCACGCGATCGAGGCATTGAAAGAAGGACTCCTGCTCGCTGCAGCCATCCTCGTCGTCCGTCGCCGCCTCCCGGAATCCATTGTCATGGCTCATGGTGTACGGTTCTTGCCTGGCGGTGGCAAAACGAATGGCCTGCCGGCGCGTGCCTGGGAGAGAGACCCTTGCTCTCCAAATTGCTAAATTTAGGGGCACGTTTTGTAAGGCTGTAATGTTTTTTTGCCATGGCGCCTGCTCCAGTAAGGCATGGCAAAAGGGGGGAAGTTCTTCCAATCAAAATTTTATCACATCCCATTGTTAGAGTCCAGGGTAAAATGAAGCCTCCTCAGGCGTTTGGATTCTCGACCGTCGGATCTCGCTCCTGAACGAATATTGTCCGTCTGATCTCCAGATGAACAAATCCTGGCCGTCGGATCTTGCTCTGGAGTGACCAAGGCCGTCGGATCGAACCGAGCAGCCACAGCGTGTAATTTTCAGAGCCCGCAGAGGGCAAGGGTGGAATTTCACGTGTGTGTGTGTGTGTGTGTGGCGTGGTGTGAATGACTGGGTTTCACGTACGGGTGAGGAGGGTTCCCGATTGGTTGTAATCGCGTCGGCCTCCTCTCCTCCTCTCCTCACTTCCCCCTTCCTTTTTCTTCTCCCCTAACCCTAGCTCTCTCTCCAACATGTCGCCGACGCCACCCATCCTCCCTTGCCCTCATGGTGCAGCAGGCGAGGGCGGCCCTGAACCAGGCGCCCCCGACGGGCGGCGAGGAGGCGAGGTGGGCGCCTGACAAGGCCCCCATCGGCGCCCGGCAATGGCGGCTTGAGGCAGGAGGTGCAGCCGAGGCGAGAGCGCCTGGAGGAGCAGGAGGAGGAGCGCGAGGGCGAGCAGCGTGGCGTACGCGGCGGGGGCCTCCGTGAGGCGGCGAGTGTGGTTGTTGGTGTCAAAACCGGCGGATCCCGGGTAGGGGGTCCCGAACTGTGCGTCTAGGCGGATGGTCACAGGAGACAAGGGACACAATGTTTTTTCCCAGGTTCGGGCCCTCTCGATGGAGGTAATACCCTACTCCTTCTTGATTAATATTGATGATATGGGTAGTACAAGAGTAGATCTACCACGAGATCAAGGAGGCTAAACCCTAGAAGCTAGCCTATGGTATGATTGTTGTTCGTCCTATGGACTAAAATCCTCCGGTTTATATAGACACCGGATAGGTTAGGGTTACCCAGAGTCGGTTACAATGGTAGGAGATCTACATATCCGTATCGCCAAGCTTGCCTTCCACGCCAAGGAAAGTCCCATCCGGACACGGGACGAAGTCTTCAATCTTGTATCTTCATAGTCTAGGAGTCCGGCCAAAGATGATAGTTCGCTATCCGGACACCCCTAGTCCAGACTCCTCGGTAGCCCTGAACCAGGCTTCAATAACGACGAGTCCGGGCGCATATTGTCTTCGGCATTGCAAGGCGGGTTCCTCCTCCGAATACTTCATAGTAGGTTTTGAACACAAGGATAGTGTCCGGCTCTGCAAAACAAATTCCACATACCACCGTAGAGAGAATAACTTTTGCACAGATCTGCTGACGTATTCCGTGGCGTGACATCACACCACGGCCAAGCTTTTATTCGAATCGTTTTTTTTACTGTCCTGCCTCAGCGCGTTTAGCGAGGCGGTTTCCTTGGCACGTCTTATCAAAGCATAGATCGTGCCCCCTTATTCCGGGATTCTCATCAATACGGACGTGGGTAACCCATCCGCGCCATTGATTACGGCGCTTGGGAGATAAGCGAGTTTTACCAGGCTGGCGGGGGACGCATAGCTTCGTCCGTCCATATAAGGGGATAAGGATCCACCTTTTCGCCTACGCCTTCTTCCTCCTTTGCTCATCCATTTCCGCGCACAAGAGCTCCAGCGCCCAAGTCCGCACATCCCACCTCAACCTTCTCCAACTATGTCCGGAGCGGGAGGCAGGTGGATGGCCTCCTCCGTCACGGAGGGGCACATCACAAAGCTGCGGGAGGCCGGATATTTGTCCGGCGACATCGCGTGTCGGCTCCCCAACAAGGGGTAGCTCATTCCAACCCCCAGGCCCCATGAGAGGGTGGTGTTCCTCCCCCACTTCCTCCGTGGACTAGGTTTTCCACTTCACCCATTTGTCCGGGGGCTCATGTTCTACTACGGCCTAGACTTCCACGATCTGGCCCCGAATTTCATCCTCAACATCTCGGCGTTTATTGTCGTGTGCGAGGCCTTCCTCTGCATCCAGCCCCACTTCGGCTTATGGCTGAAGATCTTCAACGTCCGGCCGAAGGTAGTGGGCGGCCGCGAAGCGGAGGCGCCATGGTTGGCAAGATGGCCAAAGTCCTATGGCTCGAGGGCTCTTTTGTGGAGACAATAAAGGCGTGGCAATCGGGGTGGTTCTACATCACCGAGCCGCGCGACTCCAAATGGGTGGCGGCCCCCGAATTCGGATCTGGCTTCCCCACACGGCTCACATCATGGAAGGAGACGGGCCTGATGTGGGGAAATTCGGACGAGCTGTCCGGACTCCAAACATGCGTCCGAAACCTGGTGGACAAGAATCTCAGGCTTGTCAACGTAATCCAGGTGAAGCTCATCTGCCGGATTCTCCCATGCCAACAACGGGCCTTCAAATTGTGGGAGTTTGATCCGGCACAACACTCGACTATGAAAAGGCTCTTTGACACTACGTACGAAGATGCCTGGAAGGTGCTTTTCAAGGGCGCCGAGGCACCCACATCCGCTACTGAAGATCGCGGATTCAGCTCGCAGCGTCAAGCCAGCGAGGTAAGTTATTTTACCCTTTATGGGACTCTTTTTTCATCGTTTGACTCTATGCGGGATCTAAAACTCCCTAACCTTTAACAGGACTGGCTGAAGACGTCCGGACAGATTAACTGTCCGGCCCCATTGCCAGAAGACCCAGCGGACGCCCGATTGACAGGGCTGCTGGCTCCGGCACCTCACGTGGTGCCGGAGAAGAAGGCCAAGAAGGAGGCCACGGGAACTCGAAGGAGCTCCCGGCGCCAGGGGCTGTCGGGCTCATCGCCCAACGACCCTGAGGCGGAATCCTCCTCTGAGGAAGAGGAGGAAGAAAAAGAAGCCTCTCCCCCAGCGGGGGAAGAGAAGAAGAGGAAAGCTGCTCCAACTAGGGAGGCCGGAGGGTCCAAGAAGGGGAGGACCCTTCCTCCGGACTTCTCGACCAACGTCGACAATGACGAGGAGGAGTGGACAACAAGGGCCAAGCCCCTGGCGAGATCGTAAGTGTCCGGATACCCATGGCTTTTTTATCATTGCATAGTGTTCTCTAATGCCGAACAATCATGCAGCCCGCCCAAGGACGAGTTCGCCGCTTCGTCGAGCGGGTCCCTGAGTTCGTCGGAAATGGAGAGTACCTCCCTTCCGGCCGCCTCCTCACCTCACGCTGCGGACGACGCCGTGGTGGGGCCCCAAGGAGGGCCTGGTTGAGAGGAGGTGGCGCAGGAGGCGCCACAAGGCAGCCTCCCGGACTCCAGGCGCGGGGGGAGCGAGACCCCCAGGGGCTCTAAGCCCGACCCTTGTCCGGACTCCATAACGGAACCTTCAGCGGTTCTGAAGTCCAGCAAGCAGCCCCTTCGTAGGAAGGGTAAGACGCCGGTGTCCTCCGTCCAACCGGAGGCACCGGATATCTTGGGCGCTTAACAGCGCTTCCATCGAGGAGGAGCACCGCCTTGTTATGAGTGTGGTGATCCAGAAGTTCGACCCGCCAAGAGCGGGCTGACTGAGCTTATACCAGCCTTCTAACAGGCTTTGAGGTAAGTTTAGAATATGTAAAAATATTACCGCATAGACAGTAGCCCACGATGCTTAGTTCGGTGTTTGGAAAGAAAAGCGGACTAAGGATCTAAAAAGATATCTGAGGAGTCTAACATAAGTATGTCAATATGGGAATGCAGGCTCTGCTGCTGACCTCTGCCCTTGGATGCGGAGGTCTATGCATTGAAGCGAGCCTCGGCGGTCCGAGAACGAGCTCGGCCAAGCCAAGAAGCAGCTCGAGGACAAGGAAGGTAAGTAATACCTTATTAAAAAATACCTTATAGAAAGGTTTGGTTGCAAAAATAACAGCAATAACATGGAGTGCTGCGGGGCCACGAGCGAGGTGGCAACCACGAAGGAAGCGGTGTCCGTGGCGAAAGCAAAGCGGCATGAGCACACCGAGCGAGAAGAAGGGGCGCAGCGAGCTGGCGGAGGTGCGGCAAGAGCTCGAGGCTCTTGTGGAAAAACACGAGGGTTTGGAGCGTGACTCGAAGACCCAAGAGTCCGAGCTTGCCTCCGCTCTTGAGAGTGCCAAAGATGCTAAGGCCGAGGCCCAAAAAGCCTTCCAAGAAATTGAATCAATAAAGAAGATAGCGGCGGGTAAGGCATTCTTTATGCAAAGCAAGCATGTGAAAGTGAATTACCTATTACTTACCCGGATTCGGAGCTCTGTAGGAGCATTCGCAGATCTGCCCCGTAGTGTGTCTGATGTTGCCGCGTTCTACCGCGCCAAGGAGGGGAGCTCGACGGAGAAGGTGTCCTGGTCTCTGTATGCTGAGGCCGGACATCCGGTGCCCCTAAGCGACCAGCTGAAGCAGCTGGTCGAGCTCCTAAGGTCGCCGAACAGGCCATGAAGGGCCTCATAGTTGGCTGTGGCCATGGAAGCCATGCACAGGAGCTACTTTGGGCTGGTGCAGCGGCTGGTGGGCCTTTGTCCATGGATTGAAGTCATCAAGCGCTCGTCTGCATTGAAGGTGCCCGTCGGGCCTTGCACATGCTAAAGTGCACCGGGGCAAGCTGAATCTGAAGAAGCTTGTGACGGACGGGCCACCGAGGGCAAGGAGCATCATGCGCCCAAAATGTACTATGAGGGCATCTGAAGGGTGCCCGCCGTATAGCGGATGAGTGTTCCAAAGATGTAATTTTGAATAAACTCGCATTTGTTATCCCAGTACTGCTGAAAACTTGTTCATATCGCTAAGCAACGCTTGTTAATTTAAAATATTACCTTACATGCGGCCGTTTATCAAATTTGAGAGATGGCAAGTCGTTGGCTTCAGCCCCCATGCCACAGTCTTTGGGGTGTTGGGATAAACTTGGCGCTCTTGTTCCCATTCTTGGGTCCATCGAGGAGGCGCTCAGCATAGCGAACAAGGCAACGGACTTATAATGCTTGAACACTCTCCTTAGCCATAGAATTCTATAATTTTAAATTTTGGCAAAGCCCTAGTATTCGGAAGACCGAGTTGAGGCGCTATCCACGCCTTGGCGGACAATGCCGGTTCCTCGCTCTAAGCGGCATAAGTCTTTAGGAACCCGAAAAAACCTCTCGAACAGCGACCGGCTCTTGCCCTATCATGACGGTCAGTTTTAGCTTTCTCCACCGAGGTGCTCAACCCAGCTCAACTGGGGCACAATTGCAGTGGTTCTCCCGGTGCTACCTTAGCCGATATAACGAAACGTAAGGTACCAAAACACGGGAGCCGGGCAAACCCAACTATTGACCCAAGACATGATTCGGAGCCAATGCATATAATGCTACAAGTTCAGGGTGCTGCACTTGTGAAAGTGTTTGAACTTATCACACCATAATTTTGGGGTACTTAAGCCCCTGGTGTATTGGCCGTACCAAAGTGTACGGGTGCAACATGTCATGAAATGAACATATATATAGATAAAAAAATGTAATAATAGGCAAGAGCTATATATTGGTTATTAAAAAGAGACTGCAAATAAAAGCAGAACGATACAAATTGGGCGATAAGCAAGGGATGGGACTATTTAACATGTCCCCTCTCGAGGGTAAGCTGCGGGATGGTATGTAAAACAGGTATAATGCTCGTAGTAGAGACCACTGGACACTCGGCGCAGTTTACGCTTCCTTGGCTGTTGCATCGTGTATTCGGCGCGAATATCGGACAGGTCTTCTAGAGAACAGAGTCCTGAAAGTAAGAAAAAAGGAAAAGAATGACACAATTGGGGCCCACAGTGCGGTTGAGCGCGTGCAGGCGTGCGTGGTCGTTCCCCCCTTATGCCCATGGTATCTCGGGCGTAGTTATGCGTGTAATCTTGCTTCGCAATTCGCGAGGCTGGGGTTGGGGCGGATTACTCTGGCGATGCTTGAATCGTGCGAGCGGTCTTGTTGTAGGTTACTCGGGCGCTTGATGGTGTCCGGACGCTTAGCGGCGGACTCGAGAATTGCTGTGAGAGGCTGCTTTGTACCTCCGCCGCGAGGGCCGCCGTGTGCTCCTCCGTTCTGAGAGAGCGTTCGGTGTTTCCATTGACCGTGATTACTCCTCGAGGGCCTGGCATCTTGAGCTTGAGGTATGCGTAGTGCGGCACCACATTGAACTTTGCAAATGCTGTTCGTCCAAGCAGTGCATGATAGCCGCTGCGGAACGGGACTATGTCGAAGATTAACTCTTCGCTTCGGAAGTTATCCGGGGATCCGAAGACCACTTCGAGTGTAACTGAGCCTGTACAATTGGCCTCTACACCTAGTATTACGCCTTTAAAGGTGGTCTTTGTAGGTTTAATCCTTGAGGGGTCTATGCCCATTTTGCGCACTGTATCCTGATAAAGCAGGTTCAGGCTGCTGCCGCCGTCCATCAGGACTCTAGTGAGGTGAAATCCGTCAATAATTGGGTCAAGAACCAATGCGCCAAAACCGCCGTGACGGATGCTAGTGGGGTGGTCCCTTCGATCGAAGGTGATCGGGCAGGAAGACCATGGGTTGAACTTCGCGACGACTGGCTCCATCGCATATACGTCCCTTAGCGCACGCTTCCGCTCCCTTTTGGGTATGTGGGTTGCGTATATCATGTTCACCGTTTCACACTTGTGGGGGAAAGCCCTTCTGTCCTCCATTGTTCGGCGGCCGGGGCTCTTCCTCGTCATCATGATGCAGCCCCTTGTCATTGAGTTCGGCACTTAACTTGCCTGCTTGCTTGAACACCCAACAATCCCTGTTGGTGTGGTTGGCTGGCTTTTCGGGGGTGCCATGTATCTGGCACAAGCGATCGAGTATTCGGTCCAAGTTGGACGGGCCCTGGGTGTTTCTTTTGAATGGCTTCTTCCGCTGACTGGGTTTAGAGCCTCTGAATCCGACATTGACTGCCGTATCTTCATTATTGTCGCCGTTTATGCGGCGCTTGTTCTTGTTCCGATGCGACCTGCCATTGCTGTCCTTGGTATCTGAACTACCAGGGTTTTTGGTCAAGTTGTTACTCTGAGCTAGCCAGCTGTCCTCTCCAGCATAAGCGGGTCATGAGTGTGGTGAGGGCTGCCATGGATTTGGCTTTTCCTGTCCTAGGTGCGGGCTAGCCACTCGCCGGATGTTATGTTTGAAGGCTGCAAGGGCCTCTGCATCCGGACGATCAACGATTTGATTTTTCTTGGTTAGGAACCATGTCCGAATTGTCCGGCGATTCTTACGGCTGCTGAATTATATGGCTAAGCTCATCGGCGTCTGGTGGTCGCACATATGTGCCTGGAAGTTATCAAGGAATGCGGCTTCCGGGTCCTCCCAACAACCAATTGATTCTGCTGGCAAGCTGTTAAGCCAATGTTGAGCTGGTCCTTTAAGCTTGAGGGGGAGGTATTTGATGGCGTGTAGATCATCACCGCGGGCCATGTGGATATGGAGGAGGTAGTCCTCGATCCAAACTGCAGGATCTGTTGTGCCATCGTATGATTTGATGTTCTGGGTTTGAAACCCTCGAGGATTTGATGATCCATTACTTCATCTGTGAAGCATAGTGGGTGTCTTGGCGCCTCAGTATTGGGCTATATCACGACATAGTTCATATGAGCTTTGTCTACTGTGTTCGGCCCGGCGGGTTTCTTGTATCGGCGTGGCGGTTATCATCACGTGTTGTGGGCGCCCACGCGATCCGTAGATCGATCTTGTATCTTTGCCTTATCCTCAATATATCTACGCAAGTCCGCGCATTTTCCGTGCCTTGGTACTTTTTGGCGGCGTCGGGTGTGGCTTGAGCGGAGGGCGAGGCTTCTCTGTCATGACCCGCAGGGGTGGCGATCTGCCATGTCATCGCTGGTGACTTGGGTGCTTCCTCCTCGATCGAGGCAGCGGCCTGCGTTTGGGGTAGCTTTTGGAGGCGTTGAGTTCATACTCTTGGCTGCAAGGACTTGATCCATCATCGACTAGCAGGTCTTAGTAAGCTCTAAGCTCTTGCTGCTTTTTGAGGCCGCTTGCCGTGGCCATAAGCCTGTGTTTGAAAGCGCTCTGTTGGCGAGATCCTCGAGCACGACAAATTAAATCGTCGTCGAGGCTTGCGTCATCTTCGGAGGGCGCATAATTATCGTCCTCTACCTCTCTTTACTGCCGCCTTTGTCGTGCGGTCTTGCTTCTCCTCCTCTGCGCTAAGTCCTGCTGGAGGGGGTCGTCTTTGGCACTGTCCGGGGTGTTATTGTCCCCCGTGCTGGAATCACCATTTTTACTGTGGCGGGATTTAGAACGGCGCCGTTGACGTCGGTGTTTGGGTTGTTTCTTGGGAGGGGTCATCCTCCGCCGTTCCATCGCCATTCCCATCTTTTGAGATGTCCACCATGTATATGTCATATGGCGAGGTGGCCTTCCGGTGCCTCATGGCGCTGGGTCTTGAGTAAATCTCCGGCATCGTCGTCCATACCGTCGATGTCTTGGTCAAGTCGAGCATGTAAGTTAAATCATCGGCGGTGGCTACAAAGTGGGTGGTGGGTGGGCGTTGAATTTCTTCGTCGTCCGCATCCCAACCTTCGACCATAGTCCGGCCAGGGCTCTCCGGATAAAGAGAGACCTTAGTGAATTCAGGATGTCGCCAAAGGTCGAGTCTTTGAAAGATGTCATGACAGTGAACTCCATGACCGGCGCCCAATCGGTTCAATTGGCGGGCGCGAGAGGTTGGTCGGAGAGGAGTCCGGCACCTTGGAGTCACGGTCTTCGCAAAGACAGGGATGGAGTTCGGCTCAATCGCCGTTGAGATCGTAGCCCGGCGGTGCCCAACCACTCGTCCTCGGCCGGGAATCGGCTCCGAATCAATGTTGAAGCGGACACTAGTGCGGCCTCCGGACCTTTGTTCGTGGCGAGTTAGATCATGCCCATCAAGGCGGTCGGCGGCGCTTGGCTGCGGCTCGAATCCGTCGAAGATCAAGTCTCCGCGGATGTCGGTCGTGTAGTTTAAACTTCAAACCTGACCTGATGGCGGGCGTAGCTTCGATCTGCTCCGGATGGCCAGCGAATTGGCCCGCGATGCAAAGCCGCCCGAATCGAAGATCATGCAGGGAGAAAAGTATCACCTGGACTGCGTCGTTCTTGATGATCGAAGGATCCATCGGGCCTATAGGTGGCGACACGGAGGAACTCTCAATGAAAGCACCAATGTCGATGTCAAAACCGGCGGATCTCGGGTAGGGGTCCCGAATCGTGCGTCTAGGCGGATGGTCACAGGAGACAAGGGACACAATGTTTTTACCTAGGTTCGGGCCCTCTCGATGGAGCTAATACCCTACTCCTGCTTGATTAATATTGATGATATGGTTAGTACAAGAGTAGATCTACCACGAGATCAAGGAGGCTAAACCCTAGAAGCTAGCCTATGGTATGATTGTTGTTCGTCCTATGGACTAAAACCCTCCGGTTTATATAGACACCGGATAGGTTAGGGTTACACAGAGTCGGTTACAATGGTAGGAGATCTACATATCCGTATCGCCAAGCTTGCCTTCCACGCCAAGGAAAGTCCCATCCGGACACGGGACGAAGTCTTCAATCTTGTATCTTCATAGTCTAGGAGTCCGGCCAAAGATGATAGTTCGGCTATCCGGACATCCCCTAGTATAGGACTCCCTCAGTGGTCGTTTAGGGTTGGGGGGCTAGGTCAGGGGAGTGAGGACTGGAGGACTGGAGGGGAATTAGAGGAGAGGAGGAGAGGTGGACGATGCCGTCGTGGCCGACGAAGGCTCTCGACCGTCGACATGGAGAAGGTTAGTTCTCGTCTGGTTTTTTCTTCCATTCATCTCTTCCTGCTTGCCGTGCTGCTCGTCTCCCGCTCATGTGGTCGATCTTTTTGTCTGCGTAGGGTTGGATTTAGGGGTTGGTTGAATGGTCGCTAGATGTGGAGTTGTCATGATGCCGTGGATAAGGTTTGTCCCACACCTCCCGCTACTACTGTTGCCTTCACGTCTCTTAGCTCCCGAACGACCAAACCATGCATCGCTACTCCATGGTCACTGGTCGCTCGGTCCTAAACAAACGGTTTTTAACCCTTTTCGCGACGGCGTTTGCAACCGTCGCCAAGTGAATGTGTGCGATAGGGTATCCTTCCCACACAACCCAAAAATCGTCGGGGATAGGCCCTCCTGGGACCCAGGCTGGGGCCGTGTGCGATCGAGCGAGGCATCTAAACCCAATCATTTCTGTAGGTATGTACATCCCACACGGTAATCCGGGAAAATCATTTCTGTAGGTATGTACATCCCACACGGTAATCCGAGAAAATCATTTCCGTAGGTATGTACATCCCACACGGTGAATCCCAGAAAAACATTTCCATTCGTATGTATATCACACACAGTCAATCCAAGGAATACGTTTCCGTTCTTATGTACATCCCACACAGTCAATCCAAGGAAAACGTTTTCGTTCGGATATACATCCCGCACGGTTTTATTTATACGCTCGTGTGTGAAAGGTGTAACTATCACACATGCTCTGCCTTGGTTAACTGTTTGCTTTCCTTAACTACATCACACATGATTTGATGTAGAAAACTGAAGGAAATATGCCCTAGAGACAATAATAAAGTTATTATTTATTTCCTTATATCATGATAAATGTTTATTATTCATGCTACAATTGTATTAACGGAAACATGATACATGTGTGAATACATAGACAAGCAGTGTCACTAGTATGCCTCTACTTGACTAGCTCGTTAATCAAAGATGGTTATGTTTCCTAGCCATAGACAAAGAGTTGTCATTTGATTAACAGGATCACATCATTAGGAGAATGATGTGATTGACTTGACCCATTCCGTTAGCTTAGCACTTGATCGTTTAGTATGTTGCTATTGCTTTCTTCATGACTTATACATGTTCCTATGAGTATGAGATTATGCAACTCCCGTTCTTTGGAGGAACACTTTGTGTGCTACCAAAGCGTCACAATGTAACGGCTGATTATAAAGGTGCTCCACAGGTGTCTCGAAGGTACTTGTTGGGTTGGCGTATTTGAGATTAGGATTTGTCACTCCGATTGTCGAAGAGGTATCCTTGGGCCCACTCGATAACGCACATTACTTAAGCCTTGCAAGCATTGCAACTAATGAGTTAGTTGGGGATGATGCATTCTGAGCGAGTAAAGAGACTTGCGGTAGCGAGATTGAACTAGGTATTGAGATCTGACGATCGAATCTCGGGCAAGTAACATACCAATGACAAAGGAAAAAGCGTATGTTGTTATGCGGATTGACCGATAAAGATCTTCGTAGAATATGTAGGAGCCAATATGAGCATCCAGGTTCCGCTATTGGTTATTGACGGAGGCGTGTCTCGGTCATGTCTACATAGTTCTCGAACCCGTAGGGTCCGCACGCAACAAAGTTCGATGGCGGTTATATTATGAGTTTATGTGTTTTATGTACGAAGGTAGTTAGAGTCCGGATGTGATCATGGACATGACGAGAGTCTCGAAATGGTCGAGACATGAAGATTGATATATTGAATGACTATATTTGGTCACGAAATGGTTCGGGGTTATCGGATATATCTGGAGTATCGGGGTTACGGAACCCCGGAGGTTATTGGGCCTCATGGGCCCAAGTGGTGGAAGAGGAGGCGGCCAAGGGGCAGCCACGCCTCCCCCCCAAGTCCGAATTGGACAAGGAGGCGGAGCCCCCTTTCCTTTCCCCCTCTCTCTCCTTCCCTCTCCTCTCCTACTCCAACATGGAAGGGGGGAGTCCTACTCCCGGTGGGAGTAGGATTCCTCATGGGGCGCGCCAAGGGTGGCCGGCCCCCTCCGCCTCCTCCACTCCTTTATATACGGGGAGGGAGGCACCCCCTAGAGAAACAACAATTGATCCCTTGGATCTCTTAGCCGTGTGCGGTGCCCCCCTCCACCATAATCCACCTCGGTCATATCATAGCGGTGCTTAGGCGAAGCCCTGTGTCGGTAGAACATCATCATCGTCACCATGCCGTCATGCTGACGGAACTCTCTCTCAAAGCTCGGCTGGATCGGAGTTCGAGGGACGTCATCGAGTTGAACGTGTGCTGAACTCGGAGGTGCCGTGCGTTCGGTACTTGATTGGCCGGATCGTGAAAACATACGACTACATCAACCGCGTTGTGCTAACGCTTCCTTTTTCGGTCTACGAGGGTACGTGGACACACTCTCCCCTCTCGTTGCTATGCATCACCATGATCTTGCGTGTGCGTGCGATTTTGTTTGAAATTACTACGTTCCCCAGCGGTGGCATCGAGCCTGGTTTTATCGTTGATGTTATATGCACGAGTAGAACACATGTGAGTTGTGGGTGATACAAGTCATCTTGCTTACCGACATGTCATACTTTGGTTGGCGGTATTGTTGGATGAAGCGGCCGGGCCGACATTCTGCAGCGTCTTACTTCGAGAGGCTGGTTCTACCGGCGTGCTTTGCACCGCAATGGCGGCGGTGTCGATTTCTCAACTTTAGTTGAACCGAGTGTGGCTACGCCCGGTCCTTGAGAAGGTTAAAACAACACTAACTTTATGAACTACCGTTGTGGTTTTGATGCGTAGGTAAGAACGGTTCTTGCTCAGCCCGTAGCAGCCATGTAAAACTTGCAACAACAAAGTAGAGGACGTCTAACTTGTTTTTGCAGGGCATGTTGTGATGTGATATGGTTAAGGCATGATGCTATATTTTATTGTATGAGATGATCATGTTTTGTAACTGAGTTATCAGCAACTGGTAGGAGCCATATGGTTGTCGCTTTATTGTATGCAATGCAATCGCCCTGTAGTTGCTTTACTTTATCACTAAGCGGTAGTGAAAGTGATAGTTATCGACTAGATGGGGGGTGAATAGGCGATTTTTAGGAAAGTCTTCAAAAAACGAATGTTTCGAAGACAAACAATAGAAATGACCTAATTGATATGCAGCGGAAGATGAACTACAACAAGCAAACCATAGTCTAGTATGCAATAGCATTGAAAGTACAAGACTAATAGCAGCTTGGTAGTAGGATCGAGGATGGAAGATAGTATGAAGCCAAACAACGATAGTAGTCAAGCAATGAAGTCAAACAAATAATACATATAAGCAATGACTTCACGAAGACAAAACTGAAGGTAAAGGAGGAAGGATAGAACCGGTCACTTGTTGAAGACACGAGTTTGTTGGACCAGTTCGATTCTTTGTGACAAGCTGTACATCGATTAGGGAGGCTGAGATTCAACTCGAAGACCGCGTCTTCACCTTATTCCCCTTGAGCTAAGGACACAGGTCCTCGCCCAATCACTCTGGTAAGTCTTCAAGGTAGACTTCCGAACCTTCCAGACCCGCGTTCACGGCAATCCACAATGACTCTTGGATGCTCGAGCGGCGCCTAACCGGCCGGAGATTCACAGTCCTCAAGTGTAATAAGTCTTGAGTCATCTGAGGCAGAAAGACTTGATGATGCCTAACACTCTTTGGCTCTGGGTGTTTGGGCTTTGTCCTCACAAGATTTCTCTCTCACAAAGGCTTGAGGTGAGTGGCTCTCAAGCGACAAAAGTCGTGCACTAACTCTGAGCAGCCACCAATTTATGGTGTAGGGGTGGGCTATTTATAGCCACTAGGCAACCCGACCTGATATGTCGAAATGACCAGGTCACTAAGGAACCGACACGTGTTCCAACGGTCGATTTCAAACACACACGGCAACTTTACTTGGGCTACAAGCAAAGCTGACTTATCCAGCTCAGGATAAGTTTTGCTCTCATTGTCTTCGCTCGAAGACATAGGATTTGGGTTGAGCATCACTTCAGTCATTCTGACTATGATCACTTGGACCCCACTTAACAGTACGGCGGTTCCTATGACTCAACAAAGAAGAAAAGGAAACAACGAAACAACACAGTCTTCGTGCTCCATAGTCTTCACTCAATGTCTTCTCATGTCATAGTCTTCAATGTGAATATCTTCACATACCACCATTGTCGTCAATGTTTTCATACATTTTTAGGGGTCATCTCCGGTAGGTAAACCGAATCAATGAGGGACACTACCTGCGTTATCCTGCAATTCTCACAAACGCATTAGTCCCTCAACCACATTTGTCGTCAATACTCCAAAACCAACTAGGGGTGGCACTAGATGCACTTACAATCTCCCCCTTTTTGGTGATTGGTGACAAACTGGTAGAAGTTTTCAACGAGGATAAAATATGTGGAATTGTAAAGGATAGGTAATTGTCTTCATAAGTGGCAAAGGCCCCCCCTGAAGATGTGCATATAAGTAGTTTGCTTTTGGAATGCAAATGCACATGGCAGCTTGTACTTGTGGAGATCCTCTTCAACTTATGAAGATAATTCATCATGCATGAAATGATATAGCTAAGAGAATGACATGCATAATGAAAAATGGACGTCTGAGAATGATCTAAGTCGGAAGTTATAAATCGCACATGCGGAATTTATCATCGCACGAGTAAAGCAAATAATTAGCAGGCGACCATCGAGTTTAAGTGTTACAACTCAAAGAACCAAATGTATCAAAAGCGAGAGTTGTAAACACTAGGCAAAATATTTATGCAACCGCCCTTATGAACCGGCTTGAAGACTATCAAACTCATGTGCTTCTCCCCTTTTGTCGATGGGACCAAAAGGTTTGAAGACATAGGCGTCTACTCGTCCTCTTGAAGTAGATGATGCAGCAGGGTTATCGTTGTTGGTTGGCGGTGCGAGCGAGCTTAGTGCGATGTCGATTCGTGCGAAAGTAGAGGCGGTGAAGTAGCATCATCTTCATCATTGATCACTCTGGCATTGGCAGTTGCAGCGGAGGAAGAATAGTCGAGTCTTCAAGTGATGGAGTTAAATCGTGGGACTGCATTCCATGGAGGTGGAGTCAAACTTGAAGCGTTCGGTGAAGCCATCGTCTTGAAGATCTGCTTTAGCATGAGCAGGTCAAACTCTTCCATGATCGCCGATGGGTCGTGAGTGACAAAAGCATTCTTGGTGGCAAGGTTTGAATCGATTGATGTCCACCAAGAGGCTTTGCATTTGGCGCTTGGTCCGGGGTGATGCTTATCTTGCTTTTGATGCAGCGCCGGAAGAAGTTCTCGATCATTGAGGAGTCGAGGCGCTTAGGGCCTTTGACCAATTGTGCTCTCGGTGGCTTCGATCCGTGCGATGAAAGACGTGTGTTCCCAGCCGAGGATAGACCACGAGATACTGCTGGGGCGCCTTCCATGGGTTGAGAGAAGCTATGGTGACCTGCATTACGAAGACTTAGTGGCGTTTGGCGGGCTCGGGGTATATGGCTAGCGGACATATCAACCTCGGTAGAAAGATCGGATGATTGCGGCGGAGGGTTGATAGTTGATAGCGAGTGCATCTTGATGAGGCGCATGACCCATGGAGCATAGAACTTGGACCAAGCAGATCAGATCGGGCGCAGCCAATTGTCGAATGAAGAATTCTTGCGTGTTGAAGCTGATGCCATTGAGGATGTAGAAGACCAATGTCTTCATTGCTCCTTCAAGCTTTGCAGACGATGAATGCCCTTTGATAGGCCATAGAGTTACTTTGATGATGTGATATATTGTGCGAGGCGGATACTCAAGGTCATCAACAAAGAAGTCTTGAGGGTATTCAACGTCATGTGGCGATGGCTTCATCATGCTCAACATCGACTCATGTCGGGTTCTGGATTATGAAATATGCTCTCCAGTGCATCGCGGTGGAGTTGACATCCAGGTTCAAACAGCTCTCCGGGAGTGGGTAGGCCTGTGAGCTCAATGAGGTCAAGAGCTTTGGCTTCATGATGAACATTTCCAGTCATCCACTCGAGAACCCATGTCTTTGTGTCTCTGTTGTAGCCGCGGATGTGGAGGGTAGCATAGAATTGAAGCACAAGTTCTTCATTCCAGTGCTCTTTGTCTGTAACGAAACCAAGCAGACCTGCATCATGAAAGCAATCAAGTGCTTCTTCTAAGCACGGCAGTCCGGCAATAGCCCGGTGTTGAGGCGCATATGAGGAAAATCGGCCTTGATCATCTGAAACACAGGAGTAATAGCTTCGTTGCGGACAGCTCGAAGCGGTCGGATGATATCCTTGGCCTTGTGTAGGGGTTCTTTGCCTTTGTCAAAGAAAGTATTGTGGGCCTTGAAGCCATTTGCATTGAAAGAACTGTTGAGGTGGCGGTGCACGGAAACCTTGGCGTCTTGGCCCGGCTTACGGACTGAGGCCTATGCTCAATATGATAGTCGAGCCGAGGACCCGAGGCATGAGGCGGAGGGACGAGCAGGCCATCTTCTTGTGACTAGCTCACCATAGTTGTATGCTTGCTCAATTGTGTAGGGCCTTGGTGGCGGAACTAGGCGATGGCAACAAGCGAGGCTTGAGTTGCTCGCGAGATGCTTGGGAGCGATTGCCTCATTGGCTTGAGCACATTTCCTTCATTGGCTTGAGGAGGCTGTTGGTGCAGGCTCCACATTTGCTTCAGCCATGACCACGTCATTGGCTTCATTGGTGTTGGAGGTGGCAGCCTCAATGTTTTCAACCTCCACTTGAGGAGCTGGAGGGTCGGGCAGCACGTTGATATCGGTATAACTTCTTCATTCTGAGGGGTGTAGGGACACGTTCTTCTTCTTCTTGGGTGTCTTGGTGATGCAGCGGATTGTCTTCAGCAGCTTTGGCTTGGACTTCGGAGACATTCACAGTTGGGTGGCCACGAAAACACTTGGCGTGCAATAGGTTGGTGGTGCACTTCTCCTACTCGAGCGCTTCGAAAGAGGTACTTGAGGCCTTTGACCTTTGCGAAGCTGCGGAAATCTGGCGGCGCCTTTGGAGAAGGGTTGGCTGGGCCTCAAAGTCTTCCTCTTCTTCTTGCTGTTGTTGTTGGGGAGTGACTTGTTGTTGGGGAGTCTTGGGGAGTCTTGTTGTTGCGGCGATCAGCCCATGAAGCATCTGAGCAATTGGCGTCGGAGGGCGACCAATCTTGATGAGTTCGCTATTCGTGCGAGCGGCGATGATACCACATTGTACTCGATTTGAGGAAGAACTTCATCATCTTCAACATTGTCATGGTGACCAATGTCTTGGCGATGATGGGATCAGCTGCTGGAATCTCTTCAACTTCGGGAGCCTCTTTGGAAGCAGGCTCATGAGCAGTCATCTGAAGTTCTTGGGTTGCGAGGCGGGGGCGAACCACGAAATGGGTTCAACAACCAAGGGCTCTGTGGGAGCAGCCCGATTCTTCTTGTTCTTAAGCTTCTTCTTGAAGGGAGCAGCATCAGAGGCGTCAGGATTTTTCCTTTTTCTGGCTTCAGCCTCGGCAGCCCTCGTATTCTTCTGTTCAGAAGCGGTTGACCGGACCTTTGGCCTTGAACCAGTCATGCTGCTTGGGAAGACTATGCGGGGTTCTTCCTGCCTTGAAGGTGCAGCTTGGTCAGTTGAAGACTTCTTTTTCTTTGCAGCCATCCTGGGGTCGATGCCAGGACGGCCAAGAGCCTTGCGCTTCTCAGCCTCATTGTAGGCAAGCACACACTTGTCAGCCAGAGCCTTCATGCGCTCACGAGAGCCTCTGGCTTCTTCACGCTTCTTGATAAAGGCTTCCTTGAGGTCGTGCAGCATGACCTTGAAGTTTTTGACGTCTTGCACGCTGAGTGCAGCCATATGCTTCTTGAACTGAGCTTTCTCATAGTCAATCTTATGCTTCAGTTCAACAATGCGCTGAGCAAGAGCTAGCTCAGAAGCAATGGCTCCATTGAAGGAGACGCTGAGGCCAATAGGAAGTTGCAGATCTTCAAAGCTAATGTTTAGTGGGTCAAACCACTCATCAATGAAGTGATGGATGATTGCCACATAAAAGAGAGGCAAGTTGTTGAAGATTTCTACTTCTTCTTTGCTCTTGATAAGTTGCTCAAGAGCATCATTTGCAAGATCGTCATCACTTGACAGATCAATGTGCTCTTCACGCAGAATGGCAGTAGGGGTCAGTGTCAGTTCAGTGTTCTTGACAATTTTCTTTCTCTTCTCCGTCTTCTTGGAATCTGGGATTGATCTTGAGGCGTGCAATGGCTTCGGGAGGTGCGATGGCGATGGCTTCACACGTGAAGCTTTTGGAGGAGCAGTGACTTTGGAGCCTTGACTTTCTTAAGTTTCTGCGGCTTTGGAGCGGAGCAGGAGCTGGAGCTGGGGCTTCATCGGACTCGGCATCGTCATCGAGTGATCCACTTTGGCACGTTGGACCAGGATGTAGGTGATGAGGCCATCAAGGTTTGAAAAGGACCGATGACATTGGGTTCGACATCCGTGAGCCGTCGGCATGGGGAAGCGAGAGGACCAGGGTTGAAGTCTAATCCCAATGACTTCTTGTTTTCCTTTGCGAAGCCTTTGCGTCTTTGGAAGTTGCACTTGAAGAGATTATCGTCCGACACGAGCAAAGGCGTTTGGTCGGCATTCTCAGGCTGAGGTCCACGGACCATGCAAGGATAGAAACCTTGTGCAATAGCTTCAGCCATGTTCTTGGGAGGAAGGCCTCGAAAGAGAATATCACCCCAAGGGCTTCTGATAGCATTCTTCTCGGCATATTCCTGTGTGACGAAATTGTACCTGAACCACTGTTCAGCCCAATATCGATGAATCCATTTGATTCGTGTCTTGCGCTGATTGTAAGTCTCTTCAGGATCTGTTTTGTACAGCTCTGTGAGGTCATCAGGCAGATCTTTTGAGGTTCCCTCACGACGCTGTCTGCCGCCCTTCCTGACTGATTTCTCTGAAGCCATGAATTTCAAACTGAATGGCTTCACATTCAAAGGCTTCAAAGGCTTGCGTTTGCTGAACAGACATGAACTGGCTTCGGGAGAGTTAGTTTGATGCTGTAAGAATTCTGCAAACGAATGCAGACTATGAGAACCAAGGGATTCTCCCACGGACATGTACCTGTGAAAGCATTAGAGATGCGAGGGAAGGGGAAGAGGTCATATGCATTCTCAGAAGATTTTGAAGATAAATCGGTTTGAAGACATTGACCTCATGATGCTAAGACATTCCTTATCTGGCGAGAGTTGGTTCCATTTATGCGAATCCGTGAATAAGTACAAGTGATGAATCTAACTAGTTGTGAAGCTTAAGTGAATATACTAGGCGATCTGAGATCTGAGCAGAATAGATCTAACATAGTATGGGCAGAAACCAATTTTGGCAAGTAGGATGAATCTTGAAGATCAAAAAGATGGTAAAAATAGAGTTATATTTACCGCTTCGAAGAACTGCTAGGAGGGAGGAAAGTAGGCCGAGCAGTTCAATCCACCGTGCCCTAACTTGGCGACGGAGGACACCTACGGCGGCGGCGGAGATGAAGATGTTCGCGGCCGGCGTGAAGACGACGTCGGAGAGGTCGCGGCAGCTAAGCGCTTCGTCACCGACATCGTCAAGAGCTAGCGGTGTCGCTAGGGTTTTGATGAGGTGGAGAGGTGGAAGAAGATTTTCTTTACTGCAGGGGACAGGTATTTATAAGGGAGGTGTGCGGCACAACGCAATTACGCAGGTGCCCCTGGCGGTTCACATCTGAGGAGCACGTGGCAATCATGCAACATGCTCTGAGTTGTCCCACGTTCCCACGCTCGCCAGGTTTGTCGGATGGTCGTTCCGGCTTCTCCGGAATTCAAGAGTAAGGATGAATCATTTAAAACAGACTTAAAGTATGTCTCTGTGTCTTCTGCTGACAAGGGCGCAGAGAAGACATTCGACAGTTTCAATAGAATGCATATGATTTGGACAGATAGAGTTTGAGATAGAAAGCAAAGAGAGATTAGGGTCCGATCCAAATTCACTTAGTTCAAAAGATTCAACTTGAAGACGTAGCTATAAGTGAATCTTGTAGAGGACGAACAATATATATATATATATATATATATATATATATATATATATATATATATATATATATATATATATATATATATATATATATCGAACAAACCAAATCAACATAGTGAAGAGAATCATAAAGATAAGTTGAAGTTGAAGACAAATCAAATGCGAAGATATTGCGAAAAATAGCCATGAGTGAAACACTTCAAACAAAGAAATTTGATGGTGGCGTTACCCACCGTATAGGAAGTATTAGACCGGACACGGCGCACAATTATCGTGGCGCTCGAAGTCAAATTCCACGTTAATGTATTCACACTCGAAATGTAAGTCTTCATTGATTGAAGATATCGTTACTTTGTGTGTTGCACATCTAAGTCATCAACATGCATAAGTGTTAGGATGTGTGCTTGATCACAGGACATTTGAGGATTCCAAGATATTTAGCTCACACGTAACTTGCAAAACCTTTTCTCATCCAAGGGCTTTGTGAAGATATCGCGATTGCTCTTGGTGTTGGCGTGAATGATGTCAATATCTTTCTTCATGACATGATCCACGAGAAAATGATGGCGAATTTCAATGTGCTTTGTCTTGAGTCTTTGGACTGGATTGTTGGCAATCTTGATGGTGCTTTCGTTGTCGCGAGAAGAGAGGTACTTGTGTCATATTGATGCCATAGTCCTTGAGAGTTTGCTTCATCCATAGAAGCTGAGCACAGCAAGATCCAAAGAGCAATGTATTCAGATTCTGCAGTTGAGAGTGACACAGTTACGCTTCTTTGAAGACCAACGGACAAGTGATCGTCGAGAAAGTGACATGTGCCTGATGTAGACTTGCGATCCACCTTGTCACCAGCATAATCAGCATCCAAAATCCAACTAAATCAAATTTTGAGCCCTTTGGATACCATAATCCGAGTGTTGGGGTGTGAGCCAAATATCGAAGAATTAAGCTTCACGCCTAAGTGATGCGATTCCTTTGGTGCCGCTTGGAATCGAGCACACATGCAAACACTAAGCATAATATCTGGCCTAGATGCACATAGGTAAAGTAAGGAACCAATCATGGGCGGTATACCTTTTGATCGAACTCTTTACCATTGTCGTCGGGACCCAAGTGGTGTTTGGTGGCATTGGCGTCGTGTATCCTTTGCACTCTTGCATTCCAAACTTCTTGAGACAATCTTGGAGGTATTTTTCTTGAGATATAAAGATGCCATTTCTTTCTTGTGAATTTGAAGACCAAGGAAGAACTTGAGATCTCCCATCATGGACATCGATATTGTTCTTGCATCATGTATCCAAATTCATCACTATACTTCTGGTTGGTGCAGCCAAAGATAATGTCATCCACATATATTTGGCATACAAACAGTTCACCATCATATGTTTTCGTGAAGAGTGTGGGATCAAGGGATCCAGGTTTGAAGCCTTTGCTCTTGAAGTCTTTGATTGTATCATACCAAAGCGAGGAGCTTGTTTGAGGCCATCTGATTGCTTTATTTAGCTTGTACACCATATCGGGATGTTTTGGATCTTCAAAGCTAGGTGGTTGAGCGACATATACTTCTTCTTCAATCTTGCCATTGAAATGCACTCTTCACATCCATTTGATAGAGCAAGATGTTGTGGTGGTTAGCATAGGCTAGTAGTATGCGAATGGCTTCAAGCCTAGCTACGAGGAGCAAATGTTTCATCGAAGTCAATTCCTTCAACTTGAGTATATCCTTGAGCCACAAGCCGTGCTTTGTTTACGGCGACTTGACCATGCTCATCTTGCTTGTTTCGATATATCCATTTGGTGCCAATAATGTTATGCTTGCGAGGTCGGGCGCTTGACAAGTTCCCAAACATTATTCAGCTTGAACTGTTGAAGTTCTTCTTGCATAGCTTGAATCCATTCGGTTCCATAAAAGCTTGACAACTTTCTTGGGTTACGATATTGACACAAATGAAAAGTGCCCACAGAAATTTGCTAGCTGTGTTGCTCTTGAGCGAGTAAGCGGACCAGGTGCATTGATGCTATCGATTATCTTCTCAATCTGTACTTCATTTGTATCTCGAGGATGAATCGGGCGAAGACTTTGCTCATCTGATCATTGTCTTCATTGGGAGGATTGTCTTGGTGAGCATTGTCTTGAGTTGGTTAGGTGCGAAATGATAAGTTCTTCTTGAGTTGTGCTTCATTTGGCATGATTTCACGGTTCCCATCAGCTTGATAGATTATTTGGTGGAGCTTCGTCTAGTGTACTTGGCGGGAACTCTCTTTGTGAACCATTGGTTTCATCAAATCGCACATCTACATTTCGATGATTTTGTAGAGATAGAGATTGAAGACTACTGTAAGAGTGTGAGTCCTTTCCGTAACCGAGCATGAAGCCTTCGTGAGCTTTGGGTTCAAATTTTGACTTGTGATGGGGATCCTTGATCCAGCACTTAGCCCCAAATACTCAAGTAGGCGACATTTGGCTTCTTGCGATGAGGAGCTCATAGGAAGTTTTGTTCAGAAGCTTATGGATATAAACACGGTAGATGACGTGACAAGCTGTATCAATGGCTTCAGGCTAGAACTTTCTTGGTGTCTTGTACTCATCGAGCATCGTTCGAGCCATCTCAATGAGGGTTCTGTTCTTACGCTCCACGATGCCATTTCTTTGAGGTGTGTATGGGCGAGAGAACTCATGAGTGATTCCATGGTATCGGATAAAGATCAAGTCCGGTGTTCTTGAATTCAATGCCATTATCACTTCGATATGCTTGATCTTGGCGCCATAATTGTTCATTGCTCGATTGGCGAAGCGTCTGAAGACATCTTACACTTCAGTCTTGTAGAGAATTATGTGCCCATGTGTATCTTGAGTAGTCATCAACAATGGCGAAGCCATAGAGACAAGCAGTTGTTGTGAGGTAGAGTAATGAGTAGGGCCAAACAAATCCATGTGTAGCAGCTCGAAGGGTTGAGATGTGGTCATGATTGTCTTGAGGGTGCTTTGCTCTAGTCATCTTTCTAGCTTCGAGCACCACACAAATGATCCTTCTTGAACTTGACACCTTGATGCCTATGACATGCTTCTTCTTGGAGAGTGTGTAAGTTCCTCATGCCGCATGCCCCAACCTCCGATGCGAGCCAGACGATTCAAGCTTTTGCAAGAAGACATCTGACAAGCTGTGGACCTGCTGAGAAATCTACCATGTATAGATCATCTTTCCTATACCCTTCAAAGACTAGAGACTTGTCGATTCCATTAGTACAAGGCAACAATATTTTCCGAATATCACAATCATGTTCAAGTCACAAAGCATTGAGATGGACATCAAGTTGAAACCAAGGGATTCAACAAGCATCACTTTATCCATGTGTTGATCCTTTGAGATTGCAACTCTACCTAGACCCAATACCTTGCTTTTACCGGTGTCAACCAAATGTGATGTGACTCTTGTCGATGGGCGTAAGGTTGAGTCCATGAGAAGACTTGATCACCGATCATATGATTAGTGCATCCACCGTCCATAATCCATTACGAAGCATGAGGTGTCATACCCTCTGATGCAGTTAGGGGATAGGCTTCACCAAGAGCATTGTGAAGCATAAACATTTGACGAGCAAGTGGATTATTGAAGCTTAAATCAAGATTAGGACTGATAGGATGAATGGCAAGCGATTCAGAACAAAATACATAGTGAGACCATTTGGGCATTTGATCTTGTGCCCTACAAGATGTTTTAGGTCCCCACAATAGCATCGACGCCTTTGATTTTGGTGGAGACCCTTTCTGCAAAAGAGTTAATTCTTCTTAACCACCCACATCTTGAGGGTGGCTTAGAAACAATGAGTCTAAGTGCAGCATCTGAGAATTTCGGCTTTGGAGCCCTAGCAAATAGCCTTGCAAGAGATGAATGATACTCATATGAATAGGTAGAAAAGTTCTTAGTTCTATGAACATAGCGGTTTGAAGACACACGCTCATATTCATAAACTTGAGTACGGTTTCCACAAAAACATTGGCGTTAGGGTGACTCGGGTGAGTCCTCTGTGCAGATGAAGCCTTTGGACCATATGGCGCCTTAGGTGCAGGGTTTGTCTTCTTCCCGGTGGTGTCATGATGACATTCACCGGAAGATTCTCAAGACAGCTTTTGGGAACCCAGATCTTCTTCATAGGCGGTCCATTCCTGCGATTAGTACCAATATACACGCAAACACTTCACCATTCTGATTCTTGAACAGCTTATAGTTTGCATCAAAGGATTCATCAATGATAATAGGGTTAGCACAGGTAAAGCCGGATAAGGTGGATGGATTCACTGAAGGTCCCTTTGCAGCAACCCATGTGGTTTTGGGATCTTGCTCGGGCTTCGGTAGGAACCATCAACATTCATTTTCCTCTCGAACCCAACACCCTCTTTCCTAGGGTTTGGTTCGAGAATATGCTTTTGAGGACATCGCAAAGTGTCGATGCCCTTTCGGACTTTTATACATCCTGTTTCAAGCAATGTCTTCAACCTAGCATTTTCATCGACAATAGCGATGGTATCCTCCGCAGAGGGGTTAGTTACCACATTAGTAGTTGAAGACAATGCAACGATAGCAGCAGTTGAACATTCAGCAACAGAGGTAGCTATATCACGCTCAAGGCATTTTAGACATGGTGGTTCAAATCCATCTGGCGGAACTGATCATTTAGCGCTAAGTGACTCATTCTCTTTTGAAGATCTTCATGAGCCGCTCTCAATTTCTCAAGCTCTTGCTTCCTTTGAAGATAATCATAGGAGAGATTTTCATGAGTAGTTGAGGCGTTTCATGGCGACTTTCAAGTTCTTGGTACTTAGCATGAAGATTTTAATGTCTTCAACTAAGGATTGTGAGCGTGTCATTTCGCGTCCAACAGGTCATCGCTTTTGTCTAACAGTTTTTGAGTATGTTTCATAGCTCTTTGTTGTTCGGTTGCAATTTTAGCAAGTGTTTTGTAGCTGGGTTTGGATTCACAATCGAGTCATCTTCACTTGATGTTTGAAAGTAAGCATCACGTGATTTTACCTTGGCACCGCGTGCCATGAAGCGATAGGTGGGAACAGGTCGTCCTTGTCATCGGCTTGACGTTGGTGTAGAAGTCATTGTCTTCAATGTTGAAGATGGACTTGGCAACATAGGCTGTGGCTAAAGCCGGACTTACAGCGCCATGGTCGGACTCCTCTTGATTCCACCTCCACCTCCTCGAAGCAGACTCCTCCTCTGAATCCATTTCCTTGCCAACAAAAGCACGAGCCTTGCGGATGAGCTCTTCTTATGCGATGAAGACTTTGATGAGGACTTGGAAGAAGACTTTGAAGATTTCTTCTTCTTCTTGTCATCAGAATCATATTCCTTGCTCTTCTTCTTCTTCTTCTCATTGTCCCACTGTGGACACTCAGAGATATAGTGTCCAGTTTTCTTGCACTTGTGACAGGTTCTCTTCTTGTAGTCATGAGTGGAAGCTTCATCATTTATTGAGCTGGATCATGAAGACTTTCTAAAGCCTTTCTTCCTAGTGAACTTCTGGAACTTCTTCACAAGCATAGCAAGTTCCTTTCCAATGTCTTCAGGATCATCAGAACCGCAGTCAGATTCTTTTTCAGATGAGGAAACAACTTTTGCCTTCAAAGCGCGAGTTCGGCCATAGTTGGGACCATAGATATCTCTTTTCTCAGAAAGTTGGAACTCATGTGTGTTGAGCCTCTCAAGTATATCGAGACGGATCGAGTGTCTTGAAGTCGGGGCGTTCTTGTATCATGAGGGAAGGGTGTCAAAAGAGCTGTCAAGTGATCTCGGTAGTGTCTTGGCGATTTCATGCTTGGTGATCTCGGTGGCGCCGAGAGCATGAAGCTCATTTGTGATGTCGATGAGGCGATCAAGCGTGAGCTGGACATTTTCATTGTCGTTTCTCTTGAAGCGGTTGAAGAGGTTGCGAAGAACACGATTCTTTGATCTCTCAGGGTTGAGGCGCCTTCGTTGACCTTGGATAGCCAGTCCTAGACTAGCCCGGCGTTTCGAGCACTCACACGGCCATCTGTCCTTTGGTCGATGACCACGAGATGATGTTCTTTGCGGTTGAGTCCAGTTGAATGAACTTCTTGACATCAGCGGGGTGACACCTTCACGAGTTGGGAGCGCCGTTCTTGACGACATACCAGAGGTCGACATCAATGGCTTCAAGATGCATGCGCATCTTATTCTTCCAGTAGGGATAGTCAGTTCCATCGAACACGGGGCAAGCAGCGGAGACTTTGATTATCCCTGCGATCGACATAGCTGAAAACTCCGGTGGTTAAACGAATCACACGAACAAGGGAGTACCTTGCTCTGATACAAATTGAAAGTGCTAGTTATCGACTAGAGGGGGGTGAATAGGCGATTTTTAGGAAAGTCTTCAAAACACGAATGTTTCGAAGACAAACAATAGAAATGACCTAATTGATATGCAGCGGAAGATGAACTACAACAAGCAAACCATAGTCTAGTATGCAATAGCGTGAAAGTACAAGACTAATAGCAGCTTGGTAGTAGGATCGAGATGGAAGATAGTATGAAGCCAAACAACGATAGTAGTCAAGCAATGAAGTCAAACAGATAACACATATAAGCAATGACTTCACGAAGACAAACTCAAGGTAAAGGAGGAAGGGATAGAACCGGTCACTTGTTGAAGACACACGATTTGTTGGACCAGTTCGATTCTTTGTGACAAGCTGTACATCTCGTTAGGGAGGCTGAGATTCAACTCGAGACCGCGTCTTCACCTTATTCCCCTAGAGCTAAGGACACACAGTCCTCGCCCAATCACTCTGGTAAGTCTTCAAGGTAGACTTCGAACCTTCACAGATGCGTTCACCGGCAATCCACAATGACTCTTGGATGCTCGAGCAGCGACGCCTAACCGGCCGGAGGATTCACAGTCCTCAAGTGTAATAAGTCTTGTGTCACACAGACATGAAAGACTTGATGATGCCTAACACTCTTTGGCTCTGGGTGTTTGGGCTTTGTCCTGCAAGGATTCTCTCTCTCAAAGGCTTGAGGTGGGTTTCTCTCAAGCGACAAAAGCCGTGCACTAACTCTGAGCAGCCACCAATTTATGGTGTAGGGGTGGGCTATTTATAGCCACTAGGCAACCTGACCTGATATGTCCAAATGACCTGGTCACTAAGGAACCGACACGTGTTCCAACGGTCGATTTCAAACACACACGGCAACTTTACTTGGGCTACAAGCAAAGCTGACTCATCCAGCTCAGGATAAGTTTTGCTCTCATTATCTTCGCTCGAAGACATAGGATTTGGGTTGAGCATCACTTCAGTCATTCTGACTATGATCACTTGGACCCCACTTAACAGTATGGTGGTTCCTATGACTCAACAAAGAAGAAAAGGAAACAACAAAACAACAAGTCTTCGTGCTCCATAGTCTTCACTCAATGTCTTCTCATGTCATAGTCTTCAATGTGAATATCTTCACATACCACCATTGTCGTCAATGTCTTCATACATTTTTAGGGGTCATCTCCGGTAGGTAAACCGAATCAATGAGGGACACTACCTGCGTTATCCTGCAATTCTCACAAACGCATTAGTCCCTCAACCACATTTGTCGTCAATACTCCAAAACCAACTAGGGGTGGCACTAGATGCACTTACAGGTAGCGATAGTCGTAGAAGCAATAGTTGGTGAGACGATAACGATGCTACGATGGAGATCAAGGTGTCGCGCCGGTGACGATGGTAATCATGACGGTGCTTCGGAGATGGAGATCATGAGCACAAGATGATGATGGCCATATCATATCACTTATATTAATTGCATGTGATGTTTATCTTTTATGCATCTTATTTTGCTTTGTTTGACGGTAGCATTATAAGATGATCTCTCACTAAATTTCGAGATAAAAGTGTTCTCCCTGAGTATACACCATTGCCAAAGTTCGTCGTGCCCAGACACTATGCATAATCACTTAGATGATTAGAGGGATGTCTATCTAAGTGGGAGTTCTTAAGTAATATGATTAATTGAACTTTAATTTATCTTGAACTTAGTCCTGGTAGTATTAGCATATCTATGTTGTAGATCAATTGCTCGCGTTTAGCTCCCCTGTTTTATTTTTGATATGTTCCTAGAGAAAACTAAGTTGAAAGATGTTAGTAGCAATGATAATGGATTGGATCCATGATCGAGGATTATCGTCATTCTTTGCACGTAAGAATTATGTCCTTCATGCACCACTAGGTGACGAGCGATTGCGAGAAGCAATGCAGGCGTTATGAGCGTTTACCAAGCTCGATATGATGACTACTTGATAGTTTAGTGCACCATGCTTTACGGCTTAGAATCGGGCTTCAAAGATGTTTTTGAAGCGCCATGAAGCAAATGAGATGTTCAAGAGTTGAAATTAGTATTTCATACTCATGCCCGTGTCGAGAGGTATGAGACCTCCGACAAGATTACTTTGCCTACAAGATGAAGGGAATTGCTCACTAGTGAGCATGTGCTCGAGAATGTCCGAGTACTACAATCACTTGAACCAAGTGGGAGTTAATCTTCCAGATAAGATAGTGATTGGCAGAGTTCTCTAGTCACTATCACCAAGTTACTAGAACTTCGTGATGAACTATAATATGAAAGGGATAACGGGAACGATTCCCAAGCTCTTCGTGATGCTGAAATCGATGAAGGTAGAAATCAAGAAAAACATCAAGTGTTGATGGTTGACAAGACCACTAGTTTCAAGAAAAGGGCAAAGGGAAGAAGGGGAACTTCAAGAAGAAAGGCAAGCGAGTTTCTGCTCAAGGGAAGAAGCCCAAGTCTGGACCTAAGCCTGAGACTAAGTGCTTCTACTGCAAAGGGACTGGTCACTAGAAGTGCAACTTCCCTAGATACTTGGCGGATAAGAAGGATGGCATAGTGAACAAAGGTATATTTGATATACATGTTATTGATGTGTACTTTACTAGTGTTTATAGTAACCCCTTAGTATTTGATACTAGTTCAGTTGCTAAGATTAGTAACTCGAAACAGGAGACTAGTTAAGGGTGAAGTGATGATGTGTGTTGGAAGTAGTTCCAAGATTGATATGATCATCATCGCACACTCCCTATACTTTCGGGATTAGTGTTGAACCTAAATAAGTGTTATTTGGTGTTTGCGTTGAGCATTAATATGATTTGATCATGTTTATTGCAATATGGTTATTCATTTAAGTTAGAGAATAATTGTTGTTCTGTTTACATGAATAAAACCTTCTATGGTCATACACCCAATGAAAATGGTTTGTTGGATCTCGATCGTAGTGATACACATATTCATAATATTGAAGCCAAAAGATGCAAAGTTAATAATGATAGTGCAACTTATTTATGGCACTTCTGTTTAGGTCATATTGGTATAAAGCGCACGAAGAAAATCCATGCTGATGGGCCTTTGGAATCACTTGATTATGAATCAGTTGATGCTTGCGAACCATTCCTCATGGGCAAGATGACTAAGACACCGTTCTCCGGAACAATGGAGCGAGCTACTGATTTATTGGAAATAATACATACCGATGTATGCGGTCCGATGAGTGTTGAGGCTCGCGCCGGGTATCGTTATTTTCTGACCTTCACAGATGATTTGAGCAGATAGGGGTATATCTACTTAATGAAACTGAAACGGTTGAAAAGTTCAAAGAATTTCAGAGTGAAGTGGAGAATCATTGTAACAAGAAAATAAAAGTTTTTCTGCCATTTGATCACGAAGACGAATATTTGAGTTACAAGTTTGACCTTCAATTAAAACAATGTGGAATAGTTTCACAAACTCATGCCACCTGGAACACCACAGCATAATGGTGTGTCCGAACGTCATAACCGTACTTTATTGGATATAGTGCAATCTATGATGTCTCTTACTGATTTACCACTATCGTTCTGGGGTTATGCATTAGAGATAACTACATTCACATTAAATAGGGCATAGTCTAATCCGTTGAGACAACACCGTATGAGCTATGGTTTAGCAAGAAACCTAAGCTGTCGTTTCTTAAAGTTTGGGATTACGATGCTTATGTGAAAAAGTTTCAACCTGATAAGCTCGAACCCAAATCGGAGAAGTGCGTGTTCATAGGATACCCAAAAAGAAAATGTTGGGTACACCTTCTATCACAAATCCGAAGGCAAGACATTCGTTGCTAAGAATGGATCCTTTCTAGAGAAGGAGTTTCTCTCGAAAGAAGTGAGTGGGAGGAAAGTAGAACTTGATGAGGTAACTGTACCTGCTCCCTTATTGGAATGTAGTTCATCACAGAAATCTGTTCCTGTGACTCCTACACCAATTAGTGAGGAAGCTAATGATGATGATCATGTAACTTCAGATCAAGTTACTACCGAACCTCATAGGTCAACCAGAGTGAGATCCGCACCAGAGTGGTATGGTAATCCTGTTCTGGAGGTCATGTTACTTGACCATGACGAACCTACGAACTATGAGGAAGCGATGATGAGCCCAGATTCCGTGAAATGGCTTGAGGCCATGAAATCTGAGATGGGATCCATGTATGAGAACAAAGTGTGGTCTTTGGTTGACTTGCCCGATGATCGGCAAGCCATAGAAAATAAATGGATCTTCAAGAGGAAGACGGACGCTGATAGTAGTGTTACTATCTACAAAGTTAGACTTGTCGAAAAAGGTTTTTGACAAAGTTCAAGGTGTTGACTACGATGAGATTTTCTCACTCGTAGCGATGCTTCAGTCTGTCCGAATCATGTTAGCTAATTGCCACATTTTATGAAATCTGGCAAATGGATGTCAAAACTACATTCCTTAATGGATTTCTTAAAGAAGAGATATATATGATGCAACCAGAAGGTTTTGTCGATCCTAAAGGTGCTAACAAAATGTGCAAGCTCCAGCGATCCATCTATGGACTGGTGCAAGCTTCTTGGAGTTGGAATATACGTTTTGATGAGTTGATCAAAGCATATAGTTTTATACAGACTTGTGGTGAAGCCTGTATTTACAAGAAAGTGAGTGGGAGCACTACAGCCTTTCTGATAAGTATATGTGAATGACATATTGTCGATCAGAAATGATGTAGAATTTTCTGTAAAGCATAAAGGAGTGTTTGAAAGGAGTTTTTCAAAGAAAGACCTTGGTGAAGCTGCTTACATATTGATCATCAAGATCTATAGAGATAGATCAAGAGGCTTGATAAATTTTTTCAATGAGTACATACCTTGACAAGTTTTTGAAGTAGTTCAAAATGGAACAGTCAAAGAAAGAGTTCTTGCCTGTATTGCAAGGTGTGAAGTTGAGTAAGACTCAAAACCCGACCACGGCAGAAGATAGAGAGAGAATGAAAGTCATTCCTTATGCCTCAGCTATAGGTTCTATAAAGTATGCCATGCTATGTACCAGACCTATTGTATACCCTGCCCTGAGTTTGGCAAGGGAGTACAATAGTGATCTAGAATTAGATCACTAGACATTGGTCAAAATTATCCTTAGTGGAATAAGGATATGTTTCTCGGTTATGGAGGTGACAAAAACTTCATCGTAAAGGGTTACGTCGATGCAAGTTTTGGCACTGATTCAGATGACTCTAAATCTCAATCTGGATACATATTGAAAGTGGGAGCAATTAGCAAGAGTAGCTCCGTGCAGAGCATTGTTGACATAGAAATTTGCAAAATACATACGGATCTGAATTTGGCAGACCCGTTGACTAAACTTCTCTCACAAGCAAAACATGATCACACCTTTTTACTCTTTGGGTGTTAATCACATGGCAATGTGAACTAGATTGCTGACTCTAGTAAACCCTTTGGGTGTTGGTCACATGATGATGTGAACTATGGGTGTTAATCACATGGTGATGTGAACTATTGATGTTAAATCACATGGCAATGTGATCTAGATTATTGACTCTAGTGCAAGTGGGAGACTGAAGGAAATATGCCCTAGAGGCAATAATAAAGTTATTATTTATTTCCTTATATCATGATAAATGTTTATTATTCATGCTAGAATTATATTAACCGGAAACATGATACATGTGTGAATACATAGACAAACAGAGTGTCACTAGTATGCCTCTACTTGACTAGCTCGTTAATCAAAGATGGTTATGTTTACTAGCCATAGACAAAGAGTTGTCATTTGATTAACGGGATCACATCATTAGGAGAATGATGTGATTGACTTGACCCATTTTGTTAGCTTAGCACTTGATCGTTTAGTATGTTGCTATTGCTTTCTTCATGACTTATACATGTTCCTATGACTATGAGATTATGCAACTCCCGTTTACCAGAGGAACACTTTGTGTGCTACCAAACGTCACAGCGTAACTGGGTGATTATAAAGGTGCTCTACAGGTGTCTCGGAAGGTACTTGTTGGGTTGGCGTATTTCGAGATTAGGATTTGTCACTCCAATTGTCGGAGAGGTATCTATGGGCCCACTCGGTAATGCACATCACTTAAGCCTTGCAAGCATTGCAACTAATGAGTTAGTTGCGGGATGATGTATTACGGAACGAGTAAAGAGACTTGCCGGTAACGAGATTGAACTAGGTATTGAGATACCGACGATCAAATCTCGGGCAAGTAACATACCGATGACAAAGGGAACAACATATGTTGTTATGCGGTTTGACCGATAAAGATCTTTGTAGAATATGTGGGAGCAAATATGAGCATCCAGGTTCCGCTATTGGTTATTGACCGGAGACGTGTCTCGGTCATGTCTACATAGTTCTCGAACCCGTAGGGTCCGCACGCTTAAAGTTCGATGACGATTATATTATGAGTTTATGTGTTTTGATGTACCGAAGGTAGTTCGGAGTCCCAGATGTGATCATGGACATGACGAGGAGTCTCGAAATGGTTGAGACATGAAGATTGATATATTGGACGTCTATATTCGGACACCAGAATGGTTCTGGGGGTTATCGGATATATCTGGAGTACTGGGGTACGGAACCCCGGAGGTTAATGGGCCTCATGGGCCCAAGTGGTGGAAGAGGAGGCGGCGAAGGGGCAGCCGCCCTCCCCCCAAGTCCGAATTGGACAAGGAGGCGGCGCCCTTCCTTCCCTCTCTCCTTCCCTCTCCTCTCCTACTCCAACATGGAAGGGGGGAGTCCTACTCCCGGTGGGAGTAGGATTCCTCATGAGGCGCGCCAAGGGTGGCCGGGCCCCTCCCCCTCCTCCACTCCTTTATATACGGGGAGGGAGGCATCCCCTAGAGAAACAACAATTGATCCCTTGGATCTCTTGGCCGTGTGCGGTGCCCCCCTCCACCATAATCCACCTCGAACATATCGTAGCGGTGCTTAGCCCTGCGTTGGTAGCACATCATCAGCGTCACCACACCGTCGTGCTGACGGAACTCTCCCTCAAAGCTCGGCTGGATCAGAGTTCGAGGGACGTCATCGAGTTGAACGTGTGCTGAACTCGGAGGTGCCGTGCGTTCGGTATTTGATTGCTCGGATCGTGAAGACGTACGAATACATCAACCGCATTGTGCTAACGCTTCCACTTTCGGTCTACGAGGGTACGTGGACACACTCTCCCCTCTCGTTGCTATGCATCACCATGATCTTGCGTGTGCATAGGATTTTTTTTGAAATTACTACGTTCCCCAACAAAAACTGTGTGGCATTGGGCTACCATCACAAGTGCTTTTACTGCCAGAACCGTTTGGAAAATTCCATGACCGTCTATTCTCTTTTTGTTTTTGCCTGTAATTTATTATTCTAATTGGAAATTTTGAAATACGAAACGTGCAATTCAAATTCTCAGCACAATGGTTCAACAACGAATCCATAAATAAAACTACCAGTACAATATGTTCAGTAATTCCAGGATTAGGCAGCAATTAACTATGATGAATCAAAGTATTTAAAGGCGGTAAAGGTGAAGAGACAAGTGTAAATCATTTTGACTGCCGACGGTGTTGAAGAAGCGGAATGCCCATAATGTGCCTTCTTGCATGGCATAGGCACAAACCACTTTTGTCCAACTCCTTGTGACGATTGCCCACCCATCCTTCACCGCCTTCAGGAAGAAATCTAGAGCACTATCATGGTAGCATGAATTATATACTTTAACTTTAGTTGCCTCCACTCCGGTCATGTAGTTTGCAAGGTAATCATCAGTAAATAGCTTGAAACCACCGAAAAGAAAAATATCGAATCTGAGGTCTAATAGAGTAACCTGTTGTGGGCAGGGGGAAAAGGCAACACATTACTTACCATCCTAAAGTTCACTGTTGTCTTCGACAAAGTGTAAATAAAGAGCTTAATTCCAATCACCTGTTTCTTTCGCCTAACAATCTTTCTTAGTTTCCTCACTTGACACTGGGTCATGAATATCTCATTGCCCCATATGCAAAAGGGATCAAAGCGTGGATCAGTACCCCTCATATATGTACCTACAAGCAACCAGTAAATGTTAGAAGCTAAACTGAGATTGCACAAATGATGTAAAATACAACTACGTATGTTCCTAAGTACAAGTATTTTTTTGAGGTTTCAATATGAACTACATAGGATGTATATAGAATTATAGATATAGTTTAGATTGGAATCTAGATTCACTCATTTTGCTCCTTATGTAGTCTATATTGGAATCTCTAAAAATACTTATATTTAGGAATAGATGGTGTATAAGACATGGGATGCAGCTAACCTCGACGACAAACAACATCATCAACCATTGTAGCCCTGTGTAAGTACATGGAAAGCCAATGTTAACTACAACAGGGTTAACATCCACCAAAAATAGCAAATGGTAATAAAACGACAACATCTGTAGTGATATCTTCATTTCGAATGAGTAGCACGGTTGCAAAGGGATGGATTAAAAAATGGATACAACTGTTAATTGCAGCAGGCTTAACAACATCCTAATTCAATTTTTTTAAGTTTGTAGCCATTGAAATACAACTCTTTAAAAATGGATACAACTGTTAATTGCAACATGCTTAATCGCCATTGGAAACGGTACTGATAAAAATGCAATTGGCAGAGTTAAACATCACAGGGCAGGTGCTGCTAGAGCAGATAATGGCCCAGTTGTCTATAAAAAGGTAGGGAAATAGCTCAAACATGTTAAGCATGTTTACTACAACATGCTTAATACATCGACAGTACAAAATATAGCCATTAATTGCAACTGGTATTGGTAAGATTGAAATGGTGGGTGCATACTTGGTAAGTCCTGAGAGGTAGTTGCTGGGGCACTTCATCTTGGCCAGAGCCCGCCCAAAGCCTGCGGCGGCGGAGGCGAGCTATTCCTCCGGGTCGAAACATGGATCAATGCCACTGACATGCGTACCTACAGGCAACCAGTAAATGGTAGAAGTTAAACTGCAATTGCACAAATGATGTGAAATACTATAAGACATGGGATGCAGCTAACCTTGATGGCAAACAACATCATCGGCCGTTGTGACCCTGCATAAGTACATGGACAAGCATGTTAAGCACAACAGGGTGAGCATCCACCAAAAATAGCAAATGGGGTAGCATCTCTAGTATATCTTCATTGCGGAGAGTAGCATGGTAGCCAATGGACAGATTAAAAAATGGATACACCTGTTAATTGCAACAGGCTTAACAACATCCTAAGTCATGTTTTGTAAGTTTGTATCCATTGAAATGCAACTGTTTAAGAATGGATTCAACTGTTAGTTGCAACAGGCTTAATAGACATTGAAACTGGTACCGATAAAAATGCAATTGGCATAGTTAAAAATCACAAGGCAGGTGCCGTCAAAGCAGAGAATGGCCTAGATGTCTATAAAAAGGTAGGCAAAGTAGCTCAAACGTGTTAGGCATGTTTACTAGAACATGCTTAATACATCGAACGTACAAAACATAGCCATTAATTGCAACTGGTATTGGTAAGATTAAACTGGTGAGTACATACTTGGTAAGTCCTGAGAGGTAGTTGCTCGGGCACTTCATCTTAGCCAAAGCTCTCCCAAAGTCAGCGACGGCGGAGGCGAGCTGTTCCTCCGGGTCGAAGCGTGGATCAATGCCACTGAGATGTGTACCTACAGGCAACCAGTAAATGGGTAGAAGTTAAACTGCAATTGCACAAATTATGTGAAATACTGTAAGACATGGGATGCGGCTCACCTCGACGACAAACAAAAGCATCGGCCGTTATGACCCCGCGTTAGTACATGGACAGGCATGTTAAGTGCAACAGGGTTAGCATTCACTAAAAATAGCAAATGGGCAGCATCTTTAGTGATATCCTGAGTCATGTATTGTAAGTTTGTTGCTGGTATTGGTGAAATTGAGCTGGACACGCTAATATTTGAACATCACACAGTGTGTACTACTAAAATAAACAAGGCATGAACATGCTTAATACATCAACCGTACAAATCATAGATGTTGCAAGTGGTATTGGTAAGATTTAGCTGGTCAGATCTTACCTGTTAAGTCCCGGGGGGTAGTCGCTGGTGTCGGTGTCAAAACCGGCGGATCTCGGGTAGCGGTGTCCCGAACTGTGCGTCTAAGGATGATGGTAACAGGAGGCGGGGGACACAATGTTTACCCAGGTTCTCGATGGAGGTAATACCCTACTTCCTGCTTGATTGATCTTGATGATATGGGTATTACAAGAGTTGATCTACCACGAGATCGTAGAGGCTAAACCCTAGAAGCTAGCCTATGATTATGATTGTTCTTGTCCTACGGACTAAACCCTCTGGTTTATATAGACACCGGAGGGGGCTAGGGTTACACAGAGTCGGTTACAAGGGAGGAGATCTACATATCCGAATTGCCAAGCTTGCCTTCCACGCCAAGGAGAGTCCCATCCGGACACGGGAAGAAGTCTTCAATCTTCTATCTTCATTTTCCAATAGTCTGGCCAAAGGATATAGTCCGGCTGTCCGAGGACCCCCTAATCCCGGACTCCCTCAGTAGTCCCTGAACCAGGCTTCAATGACGATGAGTCCGGCGCGCAGATTGTCTTCGGCATTGCAAGGCGGGTTCTTCCTCCGAATACTCCATATAAGATTTCGAACACAAGGATCGTGTCCGGCTCTGCAAAATAAATTCCACATACCACCGTAGAGAGCATAATATTTCCACAAATCTAATCTGCTGACAACTTTTCATAACGTGACATCACGCCATGGTCCGGTCATTACGAACCGTCTTTCCCAGCCTGCCACTGCACGTGTTGCGAGGCGGTTTTATTGGCACATCTTGTCGAAGCAGAGATCGTGTTCCCCTTATTACAGGATTCTCATCAATACGGGTATGGGTAACCAAATCGTGCCTGCTGGTATGACTCCTCGATTTTAGGCAAGTTCCAAACGGCCACGCGGAGGACACTTGATATTCACCCCCTTTATAAAGGGGCCAAGGCCTGTCCTTTTCTTCTCGCGCTCGATCCTTCCCTTCCTCCACCTTGAATTCCAACACCTAAGGCTCAGGCTAAGCGCTTTCGGGCCTTCAATCATGTCCGGATCCAACCTTCAAGGCCGGTGGATGGCCTCCTCTATCACGGAGGAGGACATCAAGAAGCTAAGAGAAGCTAGGTATCTGACCGCCGAAATCTCGCACAGGCTACCTGCTCAAGGGCAGGTCATCCCCACTCCCGAACCCAACGAGAGTGTCGTATTTGTTTCCCACTTCCTCCGAGGGCTAGGCTTTAGTCTTGATCCCTTTGTTAGAGGGCTTATGTTTTATTATGGGCTCGATTTCCATGATCTAGCTCCGGATTCCATCCTTCACATCTCGTCGTTCATCATCATGTGTGAGGCCTTCCTCTGCATCACCCACACTTCGGCTTATGGCTCAAGACCTTCAATGTGAAGCCGAAGATGATCGATGGGCGACACACAGAATGCGGAGGTGCCATAATAAGCAAAGGCGCCGACGCTCCGTGGCCAAAGGGTTCCTTCCCGGAGATGCCCAACTTATGGCAGCGGGAGTGGTTTTACATCACGGCTCCCCGAAGTACTAAGTGGACAGCTGCCCCCGCCTTCCGTTCGGCCCCCCCGGCCCAACTGGCGTCATGGGTCGACAAGGGGCTGGACTGGGGGCCGGTTAATGACGTGCCGACATTGCAGAGTCGCATCCGAGATCTCCTCAAGAGAGATGTCAGCCTTGTCAAGGTAATGCAAGTCATGCTAGTTCGTCGGGTCCTGCCATGCCAACGTCGTTCTCTCTGTATGTGGGAGTTCAACCCAGAAGGACCGTGAACTATTCAGCAATTCTTGGGCATGACGCTCGAAGGGATGTATGGATTATTCTTCGGATCATGAATAAAGTGTCCAAAAACCACCGAGGATGCGGGTCTAAACTGCAATCGTCCAGATACCTATGTAAGTAATTCCGCGACCGAACACACTGTCTTTTTATTTATCGCAACATCATTCTGAAAAGTCACTCTTTGGCCAGGACTGGATAAAAAAGGCGAAGATGATCAGGTGTTCGGCCCCCCTTCCCGAAGGCTCACCAGATCCTGTACTAGCCAGGATGCTTGAGCTCGCATCTTATCAAGCGCTGAGGGAGTCCTGGATTAGGGGGTGTCCGGATAGCCGAACTATCACCGAAGGCCGGACTCCTGGACTATGAAGATACAAGATTGAAGACTTCGTCCCGTGTCCGGATGGGACTTTCCTTGGCGTGGAAGGCAAGCTTGGCGATACGGATATGTAAATCTCCTACCATTGTAACCGACTCTGTGTAACCCTAACCCTATCCAGTGTCTATATAAACCGGAGGGTTTTAGTCCGTAGGACGAACAACAATCATACCATAGGCTAGCTTCTAGGGTTTAGCCTCTTTGATCTCGTGGTAGATCTACTCTTGTACTACCCATATCATCAATATTAATCAAGCAGGAGTAGGGTTTTACCTCCATCGAGAGGGCCCGAACCTGGGTAAAAACATCGTGTCTCTTGTCTCCTGTTACCATCCGCCTAGACTCACAGTTCGGGACCCCCTACCCGAGATCCGCCGGTTTTGACACCGACGTTGGTGCTTTCATTGAGAGTTCCTCTGTGCCGTTGCTGTCAGGAAGGATGCCTCATCATGTCTTTAAAGACGGCACCGTTGCTAAAGAAGCTTTGGCCACAGGCCAAACTCTTCGGCTAGGCCGTTTTCTTATGACCGCCTGTTCGGCCGCCGCGCCGACGATGACTTCTCGGGTCATCGAAAGCAATCTTCACGTTAACTCGGAACTCGCCGAGCAGTTAGATCCGATGGAGCTCTCTTCCTTGAACGAGCTCTTGGATCGCACCACCACCCTGGGAGTCGCAACAGACTATGATCAGATTGGGCCTAAAACCGATCTGAGAGAGATCAACTCTCCCCAGGCTACCTGCCACGTTGCTGTGCTAGAGGAACAATACGGCGACTCTTCCCCTACCTTAAAGACTAGCTATGTCCGGATTCCTGACCCCTCCATGCCGGATTCCCGCGGAGGGGAGGACACTACTCAAGCCCTGAACTTAAAGTCAGGCAGCGGGCTAGATTCATTGGGCAACCTCCAAGAACCCAAGCTTCCAAGTTCGGAAACTTCTTGGCCCCTGAATCTTAGATCGGACGGGGTTCAGAATTTAATTCCACCCGCCCACCCAAACATAAGCGATCTATCCCAAATCCGGCAAGAGCCCGGTGAAACAGTACACCATTACTGGGCCAGATTCCTCCTGGTTATGGACAGGATAAACGATTGCCACGAGGAGGACGCAATTTCATTCTTGTGCAATAATTGCACGGACAAGGGAATCCTAAACGCCATAAGTCCTCGTGAAATTACATGCTTCACTGAATTGGCGTCCATATTATGAAAGTACTGTGCGATGGAGAGCGCCTGGAAAACCGAAATCAAATTTTGGGATAATCTGGCCCCAAATACGGCCCTAGTCCGAAATAAAAGGGTGCATTATCACCAGGCACCTGGGTTACATACCAAAAGGCAAAAAAACCCCAAAGCGCATGGAACCGTACTGGAGGGATGGCTCAATGGACCCTGCAAAATTCATAGCACAGAGGGCGCCACTCCAACTCATAGCCTTAGAGCATGTTGGATACTACGACAGGTGGCAAAAAGTGGCGAAGAGCTCTTAGCTCCAGAGCACCAGCCCAGCAATAACAGTACGGTATTAACAGTCTTCAAGACTTTCGCATCAAATAATATGCGGAAACGAACACTCCGCAGCCTTGCCGAAGTCTACCATATAGCAACAATAAATCCATGGAGTGACACGGCTATTACCTTTAACACAAGTGACGAACCTAAATTCCGAACAGCCCGAGCACCAGCCGCATAGGTCCTCAGTCCAATAGTGGACGGCTTTCGCCTTACCAAGGTACTCATGGACGACGGCATCGGATTAAACCTCATCTACGAGGAAACCCTTCGAAAAATGGAAATAGACTGGAGCCGCATTGAGCGAAGCAACACAACCTTTAGAGGAATAATCCCCAGTCGAGAAGCATGATGTACAGGAAAGATCACACTAGATGTGGTGTTCGGCACGCCAGGCAATTATAGGTCCGAGGAGGTCACATTTCAAGTGGCCCCATTCAGCAGCAGATACCACGCTCTATTAGGGCGAGAGGCATTCACAATTTTTCAAGCTATACCCCATTACGGGTACATGAAGCTCAAAATGCCCGGACCCAACGGAATTATCACTCTCGCTAGTGACCCGGACATAGCGCTCCGCGCCGAAAATAAAACAGCCGCACTTGCCCTTGAGGCACTATCCGAAGCCCTAGCGGCAGAGGAACTCAATGCGCTACGCTCCACGATGGACAGGGACGATGTGATACTCGATAAGAGATCCAAGTCCACCTCTTTTAAACCGCGAGGCAAATAGTCAAATTCCAAGTCCATCCAACGGACCCTACAAAACGGCCTCCATCGGGCACAATTAAACCCTGATGTGGGCGCCAGACTACGAAATTCCTCATAAAAATTGGGACATTTTGCAGGCACCCTTCAAACATGCCAGGAATCCCACGCCGGCTGGCATAGCACAGCCTAAATATCCTAAAAGTATTCAAGCCAGTAAAACAAGCTCTTCGGCGTTTCTCCGAACCCAAGAGACATGCCATGGGAGAGGAGCTAGCTAAATTATTGGAGGCCGGATTCATCAGAGATATTAAACATCCGAACTGGCTAGCAAACCTGGTAATGGTACCAAAGAAGGAAAAATCCTGGCGGCTATGTGTCGATTTTAGGGACCTTAACAAGGCTTGCCCAAAGGATCCCTTCCCCCTCCCCCGCATCGATAAAATTATCGACACTACCGCAGGACACGATTCATTGTGTTTCCTCGACGCATACTCCGGCTACCACCAAATTAAGATGGTAGAGCCAGACCAAGCCGCAACGGCATTCATCACTCCATATGGCCCATTCTGCTTCAACACAATGCCCTTTGGGCTCAAAAACGCCGGCGCAACATATCAGCGCATGATTCAGACATGTCTGGCAAACTAGATCGGCAAAACAGTGGAGGCATACGTAGACGATGTGGTCGTCAAATCAAAGCATGTCGAAACCCTAGTCGACGACTTGAGGATCACATTCGATAATCTCCGAACATATGACATCAAGCTCAACCCGGAAAAATGCGTTTTCGGCGTACCAGCCGGAAAGCTCTTGGGCTTCATTGTATCCGGTAGAGGAATTGAAGCAAACCCAGCCAAGATCCGAGCTCTGTCACAATTGGATATCCCCAAAGACTTCAAACAAATACAAAAATTGACGGGATGCGTGGCAGCTCTAAGCCGCTTTATCTCCCGCTTAGGAGAAAAGGCGTTACCCCTTTATCGCCTCCTCCGACGCACCGAACACTCCGAGTGGACGGATGCTGCCACGGCCGGACTCAAAGAAATCAAAGCCATATTGGCAACAAATCCGGTCCTGGCCGCGCCCAACATGGGCGAACCAATGCTACTATACATCGCAGCAACCCATCAAGTTGGAAGCGCGGTGCTCGTTGTCGAACGAGAAACGGACGGACACAAGTTCCCTCTCCAAAAACCAGTTTACTACGTGTCCACTGTCCTAACTCCATGCAAGTCACGGTACCCGCATTAGCAAAAGATAGCATACGCGGTGTTCATGGCATCCCGGAAGCTGCGACACTACTTCCAAGAGTGTTCGATAACAGTAGCCTCCGAAGTACCTCTTAATGACATTATAAACAACCGCGATGCAACGGGCCGGATTGCTAAATGGGCCATTGAGCTCCTTCCATTCGACATAACCTACAAGCCACGGCGATCTATTAAGTCGCAAGTTTTGGCTGACTTCATCGCCGAATGGACTGAAGCCGAACTCCCTAAAGAGTACGGCGCATATTCCAACTGGATCATGCACTTCGACGACTCCAAAATGTTGGCCGGCCAGGGGGCTGGCAAAGTTCTGACGTCCCCAACCGGAGATACAGTCCAATACGTACTTCAAATAATGTACACGGGCTCCAACAACGCAACCGAATATGAGGCCCTTCTACATGGTCTCCGGATGGCAGTCTCCATGGGCATTCAATGCCTAGAGGTGCGCGGGGATTCGAACCTCGCGATATCCCAAATAAATGGGGACTTTGATGCCAAGGATCCGAAAATGGCAGCTTATCGCAATGCCGTCATAAAAATGTCAACTCGGTTTGAGAGGCTCGAATTTCACCATATAGCCCGGGATAACAACAAGGCAGCAGACGTGTTGGCACGCATTGGCGCAAAGCGCGATGCCGTCCCCCCAACATCTTCCTAGAGAGGCTTTTCAAGCCATCCGTACTATGGGAGGGAGAGTCCGTAAATAACAACCCGGACCCAACCACACTGCCCCACACCGAACATTGCGACATAGTTGGTGGTCCCGCCAATGAAATAACACCGTCAGCCCACAAAATAATGGCAGTCATCGCCCCGTGGACAGAACCATTCCTAGCCTACCTAACTAGGCAGGAACTTCCCGAGGACCAAAACGAGGCCCGCTGCATAGTGCGGCGGTCTAAGGCCTATAAGGTCCATGATGGAGAGCTTTATAAGAAAAGCACACCCGAAGTCCTTCAAAGGTGTATCTCCGAAGAGGAAGGGCGGAATCTCCTGGCTGAAATTCATGCCGGACTCGGTGGGTACCATGCCGCAGCCCGGGTCCTTGTAGGCAAGGCCTTCTGTACAGGATTTTATTGGCCGACGGCCTGGGCAGATGCTCAGGACTTAGTCAAACGATGCGTCGGTTGCCAGCTCTTTGCTAATCAAAGCCACATGCCACCCACCGCCCTCAAAACTATACCCATCACCGGCCCTTCATGGTGCAGGGGCTTGATATGGTTGGACCCCTTAAAGGAGGAACCCACAAGCAAAAATACCTATTGGTCATGGTGGATAAATTCACCAAATGGATAGAGGCCAAGCCTGTAAAGACGGCCGAATCTGGACCGGTGATAGACTTCATATCAGGGGTAGTACACCGTTATGGCGTCCCCCATAGCATCATCACTGATAACAACACGAACTTCACGGCCGACGAGGTTAAACTCTGGTGCAAAAACATGGGCATGAAGCTCGACTACGCTTCAGTCTATCACCCCCAAACTAACGTCAAGTCGAGCGAGCAAACGGTCTAATCATGAGCGGCATTAAACCCAGACTAGTGCGGTCCCTCAAGGAATCTAACACGCACTGGGTAGAGGAGCTCGACTCCGTACTCTGGGGGCTGCGGACCACGCCGAATCGCACTACTGGATTCACACCATTTTTTATGGTATACGGCGCAGAGGCAGTTTGTAACACCCTGGATGTAACTTTCCATATTTGTAACTCCAACTCTTGCCATTTTCGACATTGTGATATGATATTCCCTCCGTGGTTGGGTTTTGTCTTTCGTTTTGCATTTTGTTCATGTCATGCATTTCATATCATGTCATCATGTGCATCGCATTTGCATACGTGTTCGTCTCATGATTCCGAGCATTTTCCCCGTTGTCCGTTTTGCAATCCGGCACTCCTATGTCCCCCGGCGTCCCCTTTTACGTTTTTCCGTGAGCGGGTACTAAACTTTCTCGGAATGGGCCGAGGTTTGTCAAGTGGCCTTGGTACACCACCGGTAGACCACCTGTCAAGTTTCGGGTCATTTGGAAATCGTTTGGTACTCCAACGGTTAACCGCACTCTCGCAAAGGCCTCTTTTAAGTTGAAGCCCAACACCCCTTCAAAACAGCCCAATAACCCATCTAAGTCACTTCCATGCTCTCTGTCGTCGGATCACGATCGTGTGGGCGAAAACCGCACTCCATTTGGAGCTTCCTAACTCCTTCTACCTATAAAAACACCCCTCCCCCGAAATCCCGGATCAATTCCACCCCTAATCCTAGAAAAATCCCTCTCCGCGCCGCCAGACACGTCCGGATGGAGCCGGACGCGTCCGCCGCCGTGCCCCGGCCAACTGCGGCACGCCACGTGGCGTGCCCGCTGCCCGCGCTGCCGGCGCGCGGGGCCCAGGGCCCTCCGGCCAGCGCCACGCATCGCGCCCGGCGCCCTTGTCCGCCGCCGCCTCGGGCCTCCGCCGCCTCGCCCGGCCGCCCGCCGTCGCCTCGCCCGGCCGCCCGTGGCAGGCGGCGCCGCCCGGCCGCGCACGCTTCGCCGCCGCCGCCGCTCGCCGCCTCCCTCCGCCCGTCGCCGTGGGCCTCGCCTGGCCGCCCGCCTCCTCTCCTCCTCCGGCCTCTCCTCCCGACCAGCTCCGGCGAGCCGCGCCGCCGCCTCGGCTTCCGCGCCGACCGGATCTCAGATCCACCGACTCGGTTGACTTCCCCCTCCCCCGAATCCTCCAAGTCATTTTCTGTCACCATTTTATTGCATTTTCTTCATGCCATAACTCTGCACCCGTGGCTCCGTTTCGTGCGTGTAATATGTCAAAATGTTCGACTCGAAGAGTAGATCATTTCATCTCATTGCATCATTTTCATTTGAGCTCATCTTGATGCCCGAAATGCTGTTGGAAGAGGGCTATGTGATGTTAGTTTCTGTTTCTTAACAGAACATGCACTTTTGTTATTTTTGCCATGATTGATGTGTGCATCCTATGATCTTGAGTCCTACATGTGTTTTGTAATATGCCATTCCATCTTCACAGGGGTGTATGCCATGTATTTTTGTGATCTCTGTGGTGACTAGCACAAGCATGCAAACTAGGCTTCATGATGTTGCTGATTTCAGCCCCTGTTTTGCTGATATTTTTATGCCATGTTAACTTGATGCTACCGAGAGATCCATGCATATTTTGAGATACTTCAGTAAGGATGTTTTGAACATATGGTTATGATCTATCCATCCATGCCTTTGTTTGCAATTATGGAGTGCCATAGCTTGAGTCAATCGAGCTCTACTTTTGCTATAAAATGTTTCCTGGCAGATTGTTTACATGTTATTCAATTCTGCCAAGGTTGTTGTAGTTGATCCGTGTATGCTATGATGTTGTTCTTGCTATGCATATCTTCTATGCCATGTCTTCTTGATGTATGTATGCTTAGATTATCATGAAATTCTCTGTAGTGAGTGCATCGAGCTATTAAACATGCCTACTTGTTATCTGTTTTTGTCATGCCCTGTTGCTGAATCTGTTAACGAAACTTGCTATATTGACATGGGTTCTATTGCATCTTCTGATCCTTTTTGGCTCATGGTCAGTAAGGTGTTCTATGCTTTGAGTAAATTCATGCCATGCCTTTTTTTATATTTTAAGTTCCTGTAGCATGCTGTTTGCTTGCTCTGAACATTGCTTCCTGATGCTGATTCTGCCATGTTCAGTAATTTCACCAAGTCTGTGAAGCTGATATATTTTGCACTTTTGCCATGCTTGTTTGGACCTGTTATGGTGTGATTTAGCCGTAGCTCAGTGTTCATCTTTTGTCAAGCATCTTGAGTAGATCACTACCATGTGCTTTGTTGGTACGTTTCGGTGCAGTAGCTTAATTTCTTGTTGCTTGCTATGTGGCATCATGCTGTTAATGGCAGATTTGTGCCATTCTTGTTTTGCTTGTCATTTGCAAACCGTGCATCCGATTCCGGTGATCTTTATATCAATTTCAACCGAAATCATCTCATCTTTCCAGCGGCATACTTGGTTTGCCAAGTTGATGCCTGGTTCACCATTTTCCTTCCGGAGCACGAATACGCATTGCATATCACATCTCGCATATCATGTCATGTTTTGCATCATGTTGTTTGTGCATTGCACCGTGATTTATTGTGGTCCCTTTGTTTGTGTTCTTGCTTTGGGTAGAGCTGGGAGATGAGTACGTGAACGAGGAACCTGTTGAGAACGCTTACGAGGATCAAGCTTTCGACAACTCTGAGAACCTTGCAGGCAAGATGACCATACCCTCGAAATCACTTCTATCTTTGCTATGCTAGATGCTCGCTCTTTTTCTATGCCTATGCTACGATGCCTATCACTTTCTTATCATGCCTCCCATATTGCCATGTCAGCCCCTAACCATCCTTTCCTAGCAAACCGTTGATTGGCTATGTTACCGCTTTGCTCAGCCCCTCTTATAGCATTGCTAGTTGCAGGTGAAGATGAAGTTTGTTCCTTGTTGGAACATGGAGATGTTGTTCCTTGTTGGAACATGTTTACTTGTTGGGGATATCACAATATATGTGCTATAATTAAGACATCTATATACTTTGTAAAGGGTGGAAGGCTCGGCCTTATGCCTGGTGTTTTGTTCCACTCTTGCCACCCTAGTTTCCGTCATACCGGTGTTATGTTCCGTGATTTCGCGTTCCTTACACGGTTGGGTGATTTATGGGACCCCCTTGACAGTTCGCTTTGAATAAGACTCCTCCAGCAAGGCCCAACATTGGTTTTACCATTTGCCACCTAAGCCTTTTTCCCCCGGGTTTTCGCGAGCCCGAGGGTCATCTTTATTTTAACCCCGGACCAGGTGCTCCTTGAGTCTTGGCCCGAACCGAGCAACCTCTTGGGGGCCACCACGGGGAAACTCGAGGCTTGGTTTTACTCGTAGCTTGACTTATCCGGATGTGCCCTGAGAACGAGATATGTGCAGCTCCTATCGGGATTTGTCGGCACAATCGGGCGGTTTTGCTGGTCTTGTTTTATTGCTGTCGAAATGTCTTGTAGTCCGGATTCGAGATGATCGGGTCTTCCCAGTAGAAGGAATATCCTTCGTTGACCGTGAGAGCTTATAATGGGCTAAGTTGGGACACCCTGCAGGTATTATCTTCAAAGCCGTGCCCGCGTTATGAGGCAGATGGGAATTTGTTAATGTCCGGTTGTAGAAAACCCGAAGTTGACCTTAATTAAAATACACATCAACCGCGTGTGTAACCGTGATGGTCTCTTCTCGGCGGAGTCCGGGAAATGAACAAGGTGTTGTAGTTATGTTTGACGTAAGTAGATTCAGGATCAATTCTTGATCGCTACTAGCTTCACGACCGTGCCTTGCTTCTCTTCTCGCTCTCTTTTGCGAATGTAGCCACCGTATATGCTAGACGCTTGCTGCAGCTCCACCTCACAACTCTGTCCTTCCTATAAGCTTAAATAGTCTTGATCTCGCGGGTGTGAGATTGCTGAGTCCCCGTGACTCACAGATTCTACCAAAACAGTTGCAGTGCCGGCGATGCGGTCAGGTGGCGCAACCGAGCTCAAGTGGGAGTTCGATGAGGAACGTGGTCGTTACTATGTGTCTTTTCCCGATGATCGATAGTGGAGCCAGTTGGGACGATCGGGATCTGTGTAGCATTTGGGGTATCTTCTTTTATTTTGGTTCCGTAGACGGATCTTGAGTGTAATCTGAATGATGGATGTTTATTTATGTATTGTGTGAAGTGGCGACTGTAAGCCAACTATGTATCTTTTCCCTTATGTATTACATGAGTTGTGTGAAGATTACCTCACTTGTAACGCCCTCGATGCGGCTGAGCGAGCAAGTTGGTATCAGAGCCTCGACCGACCCTAGGAGCCCCCTTGATTGATCGTGTAGTTTGGCCATTGTTGAGTCTAGAAGAAAATTGTTTTCGGAGTCTAGTTATATCGGAGAGTAGGAATTCTTTTTACTCCTCAGGCCCTTCGTCGCTCTTGTGAGGAATCTTGACGTAGGTGTTTTGAATTACTCCTCTTCCCCGTCAAAAATTTTCTTTAGGATCACGCAGTTGGTTTTCCGGTAGTTGTTCCTCAGCTCTTTTTATCCGGTGCATTTCTCGTCAAGTCGACTCGAACCTCCTTGTCTTTGGGAGATCAATCCTCAGCTATTTTCGATCGATCTTGTTTCCCTGTCCGAAAGTTGTCTTTGTTTTTCCCACCCGCCCTCCCTTCTTCCTCTCGGAACCGGAGTCCGTAACCGAGTATCCATCCTACTCGTGCGAAGTCTTTGCTTTCTTTCCTCAATGATTTCAACTGGTGTTTTCTCTTCAAGATACTCGTCGATTCCCGTTCCAAGTTGCCTTTGTTTTCCGCCCTCCCACCCCTTTTATTTCCGGAGTCTGAGTCTTTATTCGAGCAATCAATTTCTTTCATGCGGAGCCTCTTCAGTCTTCCCTCAATTATTTCAACCGGTGAATTCTCATCTCGTTCGTCATTCTTCATCCCTTTCTTTTTCCGGTGCACTCAATTCAAGTTTTCGGGTTGATCACAATCTTTTCCTTCGATCAAGTGTTCTCCTTGCTCGCTCGTCTCTCGCCAGTTTATCCTTCCGGAGTGCTCAAGACATCTCAGGAGATTCGTCTGTGTTCCAATTAATTCGAGGTTGTCACCTCAGTCAAATATTTCAGCTCTTCCGGTGCATCATCTATCTGTTCAACATCCCTTTCCAACGGTGTTTTTCTCTTCAGTGGGCCCTAACCCACGGGTATTTTCCCAAGATCTTACCTGACTCTTTTAATTTCCCCGGAGCTATTCCCAATTCTTTTCAAGTGTGACGTAAGAATGGATTCCATCAGTCACATGCCTTTTCCAAGATCAATTTCAAATCATTTCATTGCTGGCTCAACCTCTCTATTTTTCATTCTTCCGGAGTATATCATTAATTTTGGTGGTGTTTCTCGTCATCATTTGAAGACCGAAGTAGAGTTTCTCTTAAATCTTGTCCGTTCTCCCGAAGATTCGTGGTTCTAGCTTCATGCTATCCTCTCGAATTATTCCGTTTGTTAGAGATTCTTTTCTTACCCATCCGGAGTTTTTCGGGAGTTGCTTTTCTGTTCCGATCATCCGGAGGCCATCTTTTCGGAATATCTCTCCATTCTAAGTTTTTTTAAAATTCGTTCTCCAATTATTCTATATCCGTGCCCCTTCATTCATCTCAATATTCTTCCGGTGCTGCGTTCAAGCATTCATTAATCAGTTCATGATCTCTTCGCTCTTTTGCATCTAAATCCCCTCTAGCATATTGGTTCTTCTAATTCTTTCCGGCCATTCGTTCTCTTCTCTTCGTTCATTTTCATTTCTAACGGTGGTTCATTCAAGATTCTTTTTCTTTGATTATCATTTATTCCTTTCGTTCTCTTCAATCCTACCGGTGGTTCATGAAGACCTTCTCAAGTTTGCGACATGTCACTTCTCAATCTTTTTCAAGAAGAATAAGTAGTATGCAAAATCCATTGCTTGTCATCAATTTAATTTGATGAAGGATAAGCATACAATAAATCTTATTCTTATTTCATCAAAGTGATTAATCTTTTTCTTCGGAGTTTGTTCTTCAGGAATAAATTCTACTTCCAAGTCTTTTCATCTTTTCTTTTCTGGAGTACAATTATTTCCTCGGCCATCTCGTCGGATCCTCCATCTAAATCATCGCAAGGCTTTAATTTTATTTCCTTTCATCCTTCAATCGTATCTCATCATCCTTTTGTTACCGGAGTTCTTCATGGTGGTTCTTCATGATTTAATTCATTATCCAAAGAGTTCATCAAGATTCTTGTTGGCGGAGTTCAAGTATCTTTTCTTCTCGCATCTTGAAGTGTAATTAATTCTCCATATTCTTTTGAAGTGGAGTTTTGCATTTCTTCGTTCTTCTCATCTTTTCCATCATTTCCATTTGTGGTCGGTTATCACCTCATAATTTTGAGATGTTATCCATAAGTCCACAACAAGCTTATTCTTTCGTTGTTGATTTTCTCAACAACTTCATTCAATCCTTCCTTCTAAGTTCTTTTCATTCAATTCTTTAAATTCTTCCGGAGGCATTGCGTTGGTCATCTCATCAAGTTTCATTCCATCTTCTTAAGTTCATGTTCTATTCCTCCATGTTTTAGCCGGAGTGCTGCCTAAATCCTTTCAGTCTTATTCATTTCTTATCTCGTTCGAACCGGAGTTGTTTCTGAGTCTATCATGTTTCCATGAGCTTTTGATTCTCGTCATTCTCGTCGTTCCTCTCTTATTCTCGAGTGCTCTCGATTCTTTGTTTCTTCTTTTGAGTTCTTGTTTCACCTCAACCCTTTTCCCTTCCATCTCGGTCCTAAGATCTCGGGACAAGATCTCTTGATAGTGGAGGAGTGTTGTAACGCCCCGGATTCGATGCGCCAGGTGTCCGCCAGTTATTTGCCGTCGTTGCCATGTCATTTGCTTGCGTGTTGCATTTTGCCATGTCATCATCTGCATTTCATATCATGTCATCATGTGCATCGCTTTTGCATACGTATTCGTCTCATGGATCCGAGCATTTTCCCCGTTATCCGTTTTGCAATCCGGCACTCCTATGTCTCCCGGCGCCCCCTTTTTGCCTCTTCTTTCGTGTGGGTGTTAAACGGTCTCGGAATGGACCGAGGTTTGTCATGCGGCCTTGGTATAGCACCGGTAGACCGCCTGTCAAGTTTCGTGTCATTCGGAGGTCGTTTGATACTCCAACGGTTAACCGGGTAACCGCAAAAGGCCCCTTCTCTTTGCAGCCCAACACCCCTCCAAAGTGGCCCAAAACCCATCTAACTCCCCTCCATGCTCTCGGTCGTTCGATCACGATTGTGTGGGCGAAAACCGCACCTCATTTGGACTCTCCTAGCTCCCTCTACCTATATATACACCCCTCCTCCCGAAATTCCGGATCAATTCGCAGGTGAAACCCTAGCAAACTCCTTCCTTGCGCCACGGACGCGTCCGTCCATGCGGACACGTCCGCCGACCACCTCACCCGGCCAATCCCACCGCCACCTCAGCGCCGCCGCCCTGCGCCCAATCCCGTGACCACGTCACCACCGCGCCGCCCGCCGCGCCGCCGCCGGGCTCAGATCCGCCCGCCTGGGCGAACAGGCCAGCGTCAGGGCCACACGCCCGTAGCGCCTCACTTGGCGTTCGCCGCCGCGTCCGCCCGCTGCTGAGCTTCGCCGCCGCCGCCTTCAACCCGTCGCCTCCTCGCCCGGCGTGGCCCCGCCACCACGACCAGCCGCGACGCCTCCTCGCCTCCGCCGTCCGGCCCCGGGTCTGCCGGCCCCTCGCCGGGCGCCGCCCGGCCGCCCTTGGCCGCCCCCATACCCGCGCAGCCCGCGCCCGTCGTGCCCGCCGTCCCGGCGGATCCGCCTCGCGCCGGCCTCCTCCGCCCCTCCTCTCCGACTCCGGCGCCCTGCTCCGGCGAGCCGCCGCCTGCCTCGATCCGCGTTCCGACGAGGTTGACTTTTTCCCCTTCCCCGAATTGCTAAGTCCCCGATTCTGCAGTAATTTTCATGCATTTTCATCGCATCATAACTCTGCATCCGTAGCTCCGTTTTGCGCGTGTAATATGTCAAATTGTTCGTCTCGATGAGTAGATCATTTCATCTCATTGCATCATTTATATTTGAGCTCATATTAATGCCCTAAATGCTGTTGGAAGAGTGCTATGTGATGTTAGTTTCCGATTCTTATCAGAACATGCACTTTTGTCATTTTTTCCATGATTGATGTGTGCACCCTATGAACTTGAGTCCTACATGTGTTTTGTAATATGCCATTCCATCTTTACAGGGGTGTATTCCATGTATTTTTGTGATCTCTGTGGTGACTAGCACAAGCATGCAAACTAGGCTTCATGATGTTGCTGATTTCAGCCCATGTTCTGCTGATATTTTTATGTCATGTTAACTTGATGCTACCGAGAGATCCATGCTTATTTTGAGATACTTCAGTAAGGATGTTTTGAACATATGGTTATTCTCTATCCATCCATGCCCTTGTTTGCAATTATGGAGTGCCATAGATTGAGTCAATCGAGCTCTACTTTTGCTATAAAATGTTTCCTGGCAGATTGTTTACATGTTATTCAATTCTGTCAAGGTTGTTGTAGTTGATCCGTGTATGCTATTATGTTGTTCTTGCCATTTATAACTTCTATGCCATGTCTTCTTACTGTGAGTTGCCTTGCCATGCCATGTATTGCTCTGTAGTGAGTGGTTTAAGCTCACCAACATGCCTACTTATCGTTGTTCCTGCCATGTTTAAATCTGTAATATAACTTGCCATGTTTACATGGGTGCCATCATATTTTCTGATCCTTTTTGGCTCATGGTCAGTAAGGGACTTTTGTTCTATGCAATTAGTAGATTCATGCCATGCCTTTGTTTGCCATGATAAGTTCCTGTAACATGTTGTTTGATAGCTCTAAACATTGCAACCTGATGTTATTTCTGCTAAAGTCTGAAACTGTTATTATTTGCAATCTTGCCATGTCATTTTGAGCATGTTCTAGTGATTTCTGGAGATAGCTCAGTGTTCATGTTTTGTAATGCTTTACCTGTACATAATGCCCATGCCTTTTTTTTTCTTGTTGAGGTCCTGTGGCATGTTGTTTTGATGCTTGCAATATGCCTACTTGCTGTTTAGGACAGCTTGTCCTTTAAACTTGTATAGTGTGTGTGTTGAGCCGTTGCTCCGTTTTGAGTGTGCTCTATATGAAACTTGCTTCGTTTTGCATGTAGTTTCATATTATCATGTTGCATCCTTGTTTTGAGGTGTTTGCTTGATGTTTGTATGCATTTTGTATCAATGCCATGCTTATCTCGTTTTGCTCATATCTTCTAGGCCGTAGCTCCGAATCTAATGAACTTTATATGTAACTTGACTAGAATTTCGTGTAGATCATCGTGGTGCATCTTAACTTGCTGTTTAACAACTTGAAGATAAAGTTATTCAGATCTGGACCAATTTCGAAATTTGCATATGAGGACTTACCGGAATTGTTATGTGTTGTTTCCGGCCTCATTTAAACTTGCTTTGATGTGTTGCTCTTGTTTGCATCATCCCTTGCCATGAATAGCTTCATGTAGCCGTGTCATGCATCATGCTTGTTGTGCATAATGCCTTGTTCATGTGTGGTGTGTTTACCTTGTTGTGTGCTTCTTCTCGCTAGTTCCCGTTTCGTTGCGATCGTGAGGATTCGCTCGTCTACGCTTGGTTCGTCTTCGTGGCTTCATCTTCTTCATGGACTCGTTCTTCTTCCTTGCGGGATTTCAAGCAAGATGACCGCTACCCTGGATCTCACTACTATCATTGCTATGCTAGTTGCTTCGTTCTATCGCTATGCTGCGCTACCTATTACCTGTTTATCAAGCCATCCCAAATTGCCATGTCAGCCTCTAACCTTTTGCACCCTTCCTAGCAAACCGTTGTTTGGCTATGTTACCGCTTTGCTCAGCCCCTCTTATAGCGTTGTTAGTTGCAGGTGAAGATGAAGTTTGTTCCTTGTTGGAACATGGAGATGTTGTTCCTTGTTGGAACATGTTTACTTGTTGGGATATCACAATATATCTTATTTTATTAATGCATCTATATACTTGGTAAAGGGTGGAAGGCTCGGCCTTATGCCTGGTGTTTTGTTCCACTCTTGCCGCCCTAGTTTCCGTCATATCGGTATTGTGTTCCCGGATTTTGCGTCCCTAACGCGGTCGGGTGATTTATGGGACCCCCTTGACAGTTCGCTTTGAATAAGACTTTTACCAGCAAGGCCCAACATTGGTTTTACCATTTGCCTGACCTATTACCTTTTTTCCCTTGGGAGTCGCGCTCTCAAGGGTCATCTTCATTTTAGCCCCCCCGGGCCAATGCTTGTCTAAGTGTTGGTCCAAACCAGAGCTACTTGCGGTGCCGCCCCTAGGCAACTTGGGGTATCGTCGGTTGCCGTACGTAGTGTTCATCCGTCGTGTCACGAGGCGAGATACGCGCGGCTACTATCGAGGTGTCGGCACGCCGGAGGTCTTGCTGGTCTTGTTTTATTCTTTGTCGAAATGTCTTGTAGCCGGATTCCGAGACTGATCGGGTCTTCCGGGAGAAGGAATATCCTTCGTTGATCGCGAGAGCTTATCATGGGCTAAGTTGGGACACCCTGCAGGGTATAAACTTTCGAGAGCCGTGCCAGCGGTTATGTGGCAGATGGGAATTTGTTGATATCCGGTTGTAGTAAACTTGAAGCAAACTCTTCTAAAATACACCAACCGTAATGCGTAACGTGAGTGTCTCTTTTCGGGTTGATCGAGAGGAGAACACGGTTTCGGGTTATGTCGGCGTATGTAGGAGTTCAGGATCACTTCTTGATCATTACTAGTTGACGACCGCTCCTTTGTTTCTCTTCTCGCTCTCATTTGCGTATGTTAGCCACCATATATGCTTAGCCGCTGCTGCAACCTCACCGGCCAGTTGAATTCGTTATCGATCTTGAGCCTGGCACTGAACCTGTTTGCAAGCGTCCATACAAGCTTGGACCTGATGAGCTGAAGGAATTGAAGAAGCAGCTCGATGAACAAGAGCGTCTGGGTTTGATCGGACCGAGTTCATCTCCTTGGGGTTGTGGTGTTCTTTTTGTCCGGAAGAAGGATGGCACAGACCCGATCGTAAGGCCGATTAACGTCCATTGAATAAGAAGACAATCAAGAACAAGTATCCACTTCCCAACATCAATGAGCTTTTCGAGCAACTCAAAGGTGCTAAAGTGTTCTCCAAGCTTGACCTTCATTATGGGTTATCATCAGATTCGCATTCGTGAACAAGATATTCCCAAGACAGCATTCGAACAAGCTTTGGTTCTTATGAATATCTTGTCATGTCTTTCGGCCTTGTCAATGCTCCTCCAACATTCTCTCGGATGATGAACTTCATCTTCAACCCCTACACCAATGAATTCGTCTTGGTCTATCTGGATGATATTTTGGTCTTCTCCAAGAATAAGAAGGATCATGCCAAACATTTGCGATTGGTGCTCGACAAGCTCAGAGAGTATCAATTATATGCGAAGTTTTCCAAATGTGAATTCTGGCTTGATGAAGTTCTTTACCTTGGCCATATCATCTCTGCCAAGGGCATCGCTGTTAACCCAAAGAAGGTGTCTGCAGTTGTGAATTGGGAACCTCCTCAGAATGTCAAGCAGCTTCGCAGTTTTCTTGGACTTGCAAGCTATTGCCGAAGATTCGTTGAGAACTTCTCTAAGATTGCAAAGCCTCTTTCCAACCTCCTCCGAAGCATGTGAAGTATATCCGGTCTCCCGAGTGTGGCGTTGCTTTCAATACTCTCAAAGAGAAACTCGTCACAGCTCTGTCTTGACTCCTCTGATGAATCCAAGCCATTCAAGTTTTCTGTGATGCTTCTCTTCAAGGTCTCGGTGCTGTGTTAATGCAAGAGAAGAGAGTTGTGGCCTATACCTCTCGTCACCAAGCCCAACGAAAAGAACTACCCCACTCACGATCTTGAGTTGGCGGCGATTGTCCATGCATTGATAACATGGAGACATCTCTTGTTGGGAAGGAAAGTGGACATTTTCACCGATCACAAGAGTCTCAAGTATATCTTCACTCAACCCAACCTCAACCTCAGGCAAACTCGATGGGTCGAAATGATTCAAGAGTACAACCCAAGTATTGAATATACTCCGGGAAAGGCCAATGTGATTGAAGATGCTTTGAGCAGGAAGGCTTACTGCAACAGCTTAATCCTCAAGCCCTTCCAACCGGATCTCTGTGAAGCTTTCCGCAAGCTGAATCTTCAAGTTGTTCCTCAAGGCTTTCTTGCCAACCTCATAGTGTCTCCTACTTTGGGAGATCAAATTCTTGAGGCTCAACTCCTGGATACCATGGTGAAAAAGGTGAAACGTGGTATCGACAAGGGCATTTCCAAGTACAAGTGCTTCCACATTGATGACAAAGATACTCTTTTCTTCGAGGACCGGATTGTGGTTCCAAAGGGTGATCTACGTAAAGTCATTATGAGCGAGGCACACAATTCGCTTCTATCCATTCATTACGGAAATGCGAAGATGTACCATGACCTCAAGCAGTCATTTTGGTGGACTCGAATGAAGCGAGAAATTGCTCAATTCGTGAATGAGTGTGATGTCTGCAGAAGAGTGAAAGCAGAACACCAACGACCAGCTGGTCTCCTCCAACATCTTGCTATTCCAGAGTGGAAGTTTGATCATATCGAAATGGACTTCGTGACTGGATTTCCAAAGTCCAAGCGTGGAAATGATGCTATCTTCGTTGTCATTGACAAGCTTACAAAAGTGGCTCATTTTCTTCCTATCAAAGAATCTATCACAGCAGCTCAGTTGGCAGAGCTATACACCTCCAGGTTTGTCTCCTTGCACGGCATTCCACAATTGATCTCTTCAGACCGTGGCAGCATCTTTACCTCCAAGTTTTGGGATTCTTTTCAGAAGGCCATGGGCACCAACATTCGTTTCAGCACAGCTTTCTATCCTCAAACAAGTGGCCAAGTCAAGCGAGTCAATCAAATCCTTGAAGATATGCTCAGGGCTTGTGTCATTTCCTTCGGTATGAAATGGGAAGATTGTCTTCCATATGCCGAGTTCTCCTACAACAACAGCTTCCAAGCGAGTTCGGGCAAGGCCCCATTCGAAATTCTCTATGGCAGAAAGTGCCGTACTCCTCTCAATTGGTCCGAGACAGGTGAACGCCAACTTCTTGGCAACGACTTAATCATAGAAGTCAAAGAAATGTGCAAAGTCATTCGTGAGAATCTCAAAGCCGCGCAATCGCGCCAGAAGAGCTATTATGATGACAAGCACCGTGATGTGGCTTTTGAAATCGGAGACCATGTCTACCTCCGCGTCTCTCAATGAAAGGCACTCGTCGCCCGGTATCAAAGGAAGCTTGCCCCTAGATCGTGGGTCCTTTCAAGATCATTGGCAAAAGAGGCGATCTCACCTATCAACTTGAGCTTCCGTCCAACTTCGCGAACGTGCGATGTGTTTCATGTCACACAACCGCAAGTGCTTCAAGACTCTGGCGCACTATCAACTTCAAGAAATTGACCTCCAAGAAGATCTTTCTTATCATGAGCACCCTGTTGCTATTCTTGAAGAAACAAAGCGCAAGACTCGCAACAAGTCAATCAAATTCCTGAAAGTGAAGTGGTCACACCATTCCGACCGAGAAGCCACCTGGGAGCGCGAGGATCACCTCCGTTCCGAATATCTGGAGTTCTTTCAGTCCTAGATCTCGGGACGAGATCCTCTTGTAGTGGTGGAGTGTTGTAACACCCCGGATGTAACTTTCCATATTTGTAACTCCAACTCTTGCCATTTTCGGCATTGTGATATGATATTCCCTCCGTGGTTGGGTTTTGTCTTTCGTTTTGCATTTTGTTCATGTCATGCATTTCATATCATGTCATCATGTGCATCGCATTTGCATACGTGTTCGTCTCATGATTCCGAGCATTTTCCCCGTTGTCCGTTTTGCAATCCGGCACTCCTATGTCCCCGGCGTCCCCTTTTACGTTTTTTCCGTGGCGGGTACTAAACTTTCTTGGAATGGGCGAGGTTTGTCAAGTGGCCTTGGTACACCACCGTAGACCACCTGTCAAGTTTCGGTCATTTGGAGCTCGTTTGGTACTCCAACGGTTAACCGCACTCTCGCAAAGGCCTCTTTTAAGTTGCAGCCCAACACCCCTTCAAAACAGCCCAATAACCCATCTAAGTCACTTCCATGCTCTCCGTCGTCGGATCACGATCGTGTGGGCGAAAACCGCACTCCATTTGGAGCTTCCTAGCTCCTTCTACCTATAAAAACACCCCCTCCCCCGAAATCCCGGATCAATTCCACACCTAACCCTAGAAAAATCCCTCTCCGCGCCGCCGGACACGTCCGGACGGAGCCGGACTCGTCCGCCGCCACGCCCCGGCCAACCGCGGCACGCCACGTGGCGCGCCCACCGCCCGCCGCCCGGCCAGAGGGCCAGCGAAACCCCTCCGGCCAGCGCCTCCGCGCCCGGCGCCCTTGTCCACCGCCGCCTCGGGCCTCCGCCGCCTTGCCGGCCCGGCCCGCCGTCGCCTCGCCGACCGCCCGTCGTCGCGAACCGCCGCCCGCCACGCCCGCCCCGCCGCCCGCCGCCGCCGCCGCCTCCGCCGCCCGTCGCCGCGGTCGCCGCCCGGCCGGCCCGCCTCCTCTCCTCCTCCGGCCTCTCCTCCCGACCAGCTCCGGCGAGCCGCGCGCCGCCCGCCCGCTTCACGCCCGATCGGATCTCAGATCCACCGACTGCGTTGACTTTCCCTCCCGAATCCTCTGTCATTTTCATCAAGATTTTATTGCATTTTCTTCATGCCATAACTCTGCACCCGTCACTCCGTTTCGTGCGTGTAATATGGCGAAATGTTCGAATCGAAGAGTAGATCATTTCATCTCATTGCATCATTTTCATTTGAGCTCATCTTGATGCCCGAAATGCTGTTGGAAGAGGGCTATGTGATGTTAGTTTCGCTTTCTTATGTAACATGCACTTTTGTCATTTTTACCATGATTGATGTGTGCATCCTATGATCTTGAGTCCTACATGTGTTTTCTAATATGCCATGCCATCTTTACAGGGGTGTATGCCATGTATTTTGTTGATCTCTGTGGTGACTAGCACAAGCATGCAAACTAGGCTTCATGATGTTGCTGATTTCAGCCCCTGTTTTGCTGATATTTTTATGCCATGTTAACTTGATGCTACCGAGAGATCCATGCATATTTTGAGATACTTCAGTAAGGATGTTTTGAACATATGGTTATGATCTATCCATCCATGCCTTTGTTTGCAATTATGGAGTGCCATAGCTTGAGTCAATCGAGCTCTACTTTTGCTATAAAATGTTTCCTGGCAGATTGTTTACATGTTATTCAATTCTGCCAAGGTTGTTGTAGTTGATCCGTGTATGCTATGATGTTGTTCTTGCCATGCATATCTTCTATGCCATGTATTCTTGATGTATGTATGCTTAGATTATCATGAAATGCTCTGTAGTGAGTGCATCGAGCTATTAAACATGCCTACTTGTTATCTGTTTTTGTCATGCCCTGTTGCTGAATCTGTTAACGAAACTTGCTATATTGACATGGGTGCTATTGCATCTTCTGATCCTTTTTGGCTCATGGTCTGTAAGGGACTTTTGTTCTATGCTTTGAGTAGATTCATGCCATGCCTTGTTTTTATATTTTAATTTCCTGTAGCATGCTCTTTTCTTGCTCTGAACATTGCTTCCTGATGCTGATTCTGCCATGTTCAGTAATTTCACCAAGTCTGTGAAGCTGATATATTTTGCACTTTTGCCATGCTTGTTTGGACCTGTTATGGTGTGATTTAGCCGTAGCTCAGTGTTCATCTTTTGTCAAGCATCTTGAGTAGATCACTGCCATGTGCTTTGTTGGTACGTTTGGGTGCAGTAGATAATTTCTTGTTGCTTGCTATGTGGCATCATGCTGTTAATGGCAGATTTGTGCCATTCTTGTTTTGCTTGTCATTTGCAAACCGTGCATCCGATTCCGGTGATCGTTATATCGATTTCAACCGAAATCATCTCATCTTTCCAGCGGCATACTTGGTTTGCCAATTTGATGCCTGGTTCATCATTTTCCTTCCGGAGCACGCATACGCATTGCATATCACATCTCGCATATCATGTCATGTTTTGCATCATGTTGTTTGTGCATTGCACCGTGATTTATTGTGGTCCCTTTGTTTGTGTTCTTGCTTTGGGTAGAGCCGGGAGATGAGTACGTGAATGAGGAACCTGTTGAGAACGCTTACGAGGATCAAGCTTTCGACAACTCTGAGAACCTTGCAGGCAAGATGACCATACCCTCGAAATCACTTCTATCTTTGCTATGCTAGATGCTCGCTCTTTTGCTATGCCTATGCTATGATGCCTATCACTTGCTTATCATGCCTCCCATATTGCCATGTCAGCCCCTAACCATCCTTTCCTAGCAAACCGTTGATTGGCTATGTTACCGCTTTGCTCAGCCCCTCTTATAGCGTTGCTAGTTGCAGGTGAAGATGAAGTTTGTGCCTTGTTGGAACATGGAGATGTTGTTCCTTGTTGGAACATGTTTACTTGTTGGGGATATCACAATATATCTGCTATAATTAATGCATCTATATACTTGGTAAAGGGTGGAAGGCTCGGCCTTATGCCTGGTGTTTTGTTCCACTCTTGCCACCCTAGTTTCCGTCATACCGTGTTATGTTCCTTGATTTCGCGTTCCTTACGGTTGGGTGATTTATGGGACCCCTTGACAGTTCGCTTTGAATAAGACTCCTCCAAAGAAGGCCCAACATTGGTTTTACCATTTGCCACCTAAGCCTTTTTTCCCGGGTTTTCGCGAGCCCGAGGGTCATCTTTATTTTAACCCCGGACCAGTGCTCCTTCGAGTGCTGGCCCGAACCGAGCAACCTCTTGGGGCCACCACGGGAAACTCGAGGCTTGGTTTTACTCGTAGCTTGACTTATCCGGATGTGCCACGAGAACGAGATATGTGCAGCTCCTATCGGGATTTGTCGGCTGTCGGGCGGTTTTGCTGGTCTTGTTTTATTGCTGTCGAAATGTCTTGTAGTCCGGGATTCGAGACTTATCGGGTCTTCGGTAGAAGGAATATCCTTCGTTGACCGTGAGAGCTTATAATGGGCTAAGTTGGGACACCCTGCAGGTATTATCTTTCAAAGCCGTGCCCGCGGTTATGAGGCAGATGGGAATTTGTTAATGTCCGTTGTAGAAAACCGAAGTTGACCTTAATTAAAATACACATCAACGCGTGTGTAACCGTGATGGTCTCTTCTCGGCGGAGTCCGGGAAGTGAACACGGTGTTGGAGTTATGTTTAACGTAAGTAGATTCAGGATCACTTCTTGATCGCTACTAGCTTCACGACCGTGCCTTGCTTCTCTTCTCGCTCTCTTTTGCGAATGTAGCCACCATATATGCTAGACGCTTGCTGCAGCTCCACCTCACAACTCTGTCCTTCCTATAAGCTTAAATAGTCTTGATCTCGCGGTGTGAGATTGCTGAGTCCCGTGACTCACAGATTCTACCAAAACAGTTGCAGTGCCGACGATGCGGTCAGGTGACACAACCGAGCTCAAGTGGGAGTTCGATGAGGAACGTGGTCGTTACTATGTGTCTTTTCCGATGATCAGTAGTGGAGCCCAGTTGGGACGATCGGGATCTGTGTAGCATTTGGGGTATCTTCTTTTATTTTGGTTCCGTAGTCGGATCTTGAGTGTAATCTGAATGATGGATGTTTATTTATGTATTGTGTGAAGTGGCGACTGTAAGCCAACTATGTATCTTTTCCCTTATGTATTACATGGGTTGTGTGAAGATTACCTCACTTGCGACATTGCTTTCAATGCGGTTATGCCTCTAAGTCGTGCTTCGACATGTGGGAGATATAGCCGCATCGAGGGCGTTACACAGTTTTGCCCTGCGACATAATTCATGACTCACCTCGCGTGCGCATGTACGAAGAAAGAGAAGCCGAGCTAGATCGACGGGGTAGCTTGGACGCCTTGGAGGAGGAGCGTGACGTGGCAAAAGCTCGTTCCGCATTATATCAATAGCAAGCTCGAAGATATCAAAGCAAGGAAGTACGGGCCAAAGCTTACAATGTTCGCGAACTAGTTCTACCCATGCCAGACAAGAAAAAGGACAAACTCAAGCCCAAATGGGAGGGTCCCTTCATCATCGACCAAGTCCTGACCGGCGGAGTGTACCGTCTGCGAAACACATCGGATAACCGACTCGAGCCGAACCCATGGAACGCAGCCCGTCTCCGAAGATTCTATGCCTAGCGCCGGATTCTGAGTTCGTCTCCTTCCTCCGTCTACATTTTATACTTTAAAGCTGCCTTTTATTTCTCTCCTTCTCCCTCCCCTTTTCCCGAAGCCGTCAAAGGCTCGTTTGCGCATTGTTCGCACACACTTGACGCGCTATCCGCGCTCATTATACCTGGGGGCTTCTTTAACAGAAGCTTATTTATACGGGATTTATGCCCAACACATGTGTCACACTTCCGCATGTACCTTTTATTCACCATTATATGCATCGATATGACTTAAGTTTTGGCCAAGCTGGGTTGCCTGGCTCCTGTGCTTACCCCTACGTTGCCGATTGTTCGGCTAGGTGGTAAAGGGAGCACCTCTGTGATTGTTACCGCCGGGTCAGCGGACGCTGCACCTCGGCTGGACCGGTGAAGCCGAAAGTTAGCGTTTTTAAGGGAATATTCGGTCGGTGAACTAAAAGACGATTTTTTTATTTTTCATTTATCTGCCCCCAGATGCTTTTCTGCTTTTTTCGCGGTCCGGACATGCACTTTAGGGCATGCCTCCAAGGGAAAGGAACCCCTAACGGAACTATTCTCCCTGCAAGATGTTTCTTACTAACCATGTAATATAACATAACTAGTTGGGCACTTGTCTGATAAAGCACTTATGACCCCTACGCCTGGTCTCCAGGCATGCCCCGATTTTTACATAACCGCGAGGGTATTCGGACACACCTGCACTATTGGGTCCCGAGGTTGAAGCGAAAAGGTCCGCTACGACAAACGATCTACAATCCGGCTAGAAGGCATCTTACATGTCATTTTAAATTACATAGTCAAATTGACTGATTGTATTCCTCTTCAATGCCATCTAGTAGGCTGTCTAATTTACAGTCCTGCTGGGAATACTTTGCGGCCAATTCTACTTGGTCGTACACTAAGCTCACAAGGATCTCCTTCCCGTCGGGCCCACAGGTCCGACCTCGGCCATGTGGTTAGGGTCCGCCTTCGTGTACCGCATCTTCACCATGGCCCAGGCCTCCCTGGCGCCTTGACGACCGGCCGATATCTTCCATAGTCGGAAGCGCCGCCGTGCTCCCTGAAGCTTCTCTGCAAGCTCTTCAAGGCCTTCGGGCAGGGAGATAGACGACCACAAGGCCTGAGCGACGCCTTTCATCACCTGCCGAACTCGTTCGTGCAGTTGCAATAGCTCGAAGAAGGTCACCCGTATAACCGGCATTTCCTCTTCAGACGACACGTGAGAGCATACCTACGACATAACTCATTAATTGACTTCCTCGCCGAACTCTTTTTCAAAGTTCGCTCAAGAACTTACTATAAATGCCGCGACGAAGTCGCCGATTCTCCTTCACAGAGTCAGACAGCTGGGCACGAACATCCTTTAGTTCCTGAATCTACTTTTCTCTTGCCTCACCCTTGTAAGCACATTCTCGCCAGCCTTCAACCGGCGCAAGAGCTTTTGCTTGTCTGGATCTAGTCCGGCGCCATCTGCAATATTATTGTCAGATTTATACACATGCCGCACTTCACAAACTATTTATCTTTTGAAGCATATATTACCAGAGGGGGTCTCTGTGGCTCCCCCTGTAGCGGCTAGTGCGGCCTCAAGTTGGGCCTTGCATTCTTCAAGCTCCTGAGACAGTCGGGTATCCTTTTTTCGTAAGATCCTGCATAACAAATGATCCTTAAATCAGTTATTCTAACTATTTTAAGTATCGGGGGCTACTGGCATATGTAACTGTCAAATTTCCTCACCCGTATGTCCTTTACATACTGCTCCGTGGCTCTGGCTAGACCATCTTGAGTGGCATGGAGGTGCGCATCTCCCGAATTGAAGGCTTTCAAGGCCTCTTGGGTGAAACATGCGTCATGAAGAACTGTCCGGCGGCGCCTGTGATTCATGGCGCTCTCCACCTCGGAGTTGGCGGCGGACAATCTGTCGGCATCCTCTGTCGGAGGAGCATCCGACGCACGCCTCGTGCTCGCCTCCGCTTCTGGACCCGACTTTGGAGCCTGGCTGGCGGAGGTTCGATTGGCAACCTCTCCGGACTCAGTCCTGGGAATATGGTGACGCGCCAAACCGTTGCGGCGGAGTTTCGATCCGGACCGCACTTCTTTTTAGCCTGCATGGCCGTCTTGCCTTGTTGGCTAGCCGCTTGTGAGCTCGGCCTCCTACCTTGAAGGCACCCCCTGCGAAACACCATTGGTATACGGTGATAAAAAATAAGCACGGATGGGTCATTATCAGAGTATTGGGACCTCGGTCTCAGTTACCTGTGAGGCTGGAAGTATTCCGGGGTAATCGGCCGTAATGGCAACCAAGGCATTATCGATGCTCAATTGGTGATATACCCCATCAATCAGCTCCACCAATATGTCCAGATCCTCTTGGGAGGCCGGATCGAGGAGCCGTTCCGGATCCTCGGGTTGTGGAGGCGGGTTGTTTATGTCTTTCACGGCCTGGCGCAGTTCCTGCATCAAAATCACAAAATGAGATACCTAACCATGGGAATACGGATCGGGTGTACAAAAAGAAATGTCCGCTTACCCAGCTTCGAGGATTGTTCATAGAAAATCCGCTCAATGGACTGACGCGGAGAAAATCCTCCTCTTCTCCATTGTACATCGCGGACAAAATCTTCACTAGATCGGTGACCGATCCCGGCCCCTTACGGCCATGACGGGTGGCATCGTCCTCCCCGTTGAAATCCCACATGGGGTGGCCCCTATACTGGAGCGGCTGCACCCCCCGCATAATACATGTGGCCATGACACCGATCATGGTCAGTCCGGCATGAGCCAACAATCTTATTCGGCTCATCAGGTAAAGGACGTCCCTGTCGTCTTCCCTCTAGGGGCTCCGCGGGCACCAACTCAGGCGTTTCTTCAAAGGAGCATTGCTGAACTCCGGGAGACCGATCCGAACAGGATCCGGCAGCGGGACGTCTTCTATATAAAACCATTCTGAAGGCCAGTTTTCGGACGCCTTCTTCGGGGTTCCGGATAGATATCCGTCCCGGCGATGCGCCACAGCTCGGCTCCGCCGGCTTGATATATTGACCCCTCATGAGAACGGGGTACAAGGCAGAATAATCTCTTCCACAGCGCAAAATGAGCCTCGATGCCCAAGAATAGTTCGCAAAGGGCCACGAAGCCCGCGATATGCAAAATGGAGGCAGGCGTAAGGTGGTGCAACTGGAGGCCGTAGAACTCCAAGGGCCCCCGGAGAAACAGATGAATTGGAAATCCGGGTCCTCTTACTAGATAAGAGATAAATCATACCCGCTCTCTTTTGGAGGGATCGGGGACACTCTCTGCTTACTTTCCGCCCTTATAGGTGGCGAGTCCAGCTCGAACTAGAACCATGAAGGCCGGGGGAAGAAATCCCTTGGTTTGAAGTATCACTAGCTCGCCATGCGGGACTGAGCATCTCTCCCAATTTCCAGGCTGAGGGCTGGGAGCGCGAGAGGAGGAGCCGCGTCGACTGTCCATAGTGGAATGGATTTTTGTCAGAGGCGCTCCGATGAAAGTTCGTGGAGGGGGGATGGTGTGACTCAGATCTGGGTCCTCGTCCCTTTTATAGGCGGCTCATTTGCGCAGCTAGGGGGATAAGTGTAAAAATACCCTGGCTCTTCGCATTCATTCAAACACGTGGAAGATGGCCATTATTGGGCATGGAAGCCAAGGAGCTCAACATTTATCAGAAGCCGGACACTATCGACAAGTATATGGAATTTGGAGAAGAACCCGCCTCGCAATGCCGAAGACAAACTACGCGCCGGACTCATCGTCATTGAAGCCTGGTTCGGGGGCTACTGAGGGAGTCCTGTATTAGGGGGTGTCCGGATAGCTGAACTATCACCGTCGGCAGGACTCCTGGACTATGAAGATACAAGATTGAAGACTTCGTCCCGTGTCCGGATGGGACTTTCCTTGGCGTGGAAGGCAAGCTTGGCGATACGGATATGTAGATCTCCTACCATTGTAACCGACTCTGTGTAACCCTAACCCTATCCGGTTTCTATATAAACCGGAGGGTTTTAGTCCGTAGGACGAACAACAACCATACCATAGGCTAGCTTCTAGGGTTTAGTCTCTTTGATCTCGTGGTAGATCTACTCTTGTACTACCCATATCATCAATATTAATCAAGCAGGAGTAGGGTTTTACCTCCATCGAGAGGGCCCGAACCTGGGTAAAAACATCGTGTCCCTTGTCTGCTGTTACCATCCGCCTAGACGCATAGTTCGGGACCCCCTACCCGAGATCCGCCGGTTTTGACACCGACAAGCGCCATCAGGGGAATATAAAGGGAGGAATAAAGAAGCCGCAAGCAGGCCTCATGCATTACTCATCCAAACTGGGGGAATTAGTGTCTCCGTGAAGGAGGATAATCGGGGAGAAGAATCTGAAATTCCCTCTGCCCAAGAAAGGAAAAGGACCGCCCCTGAAGACTTGGGAACAAGGGTTTCGAAATGAGGGAAGAAACCTTCGTCGGGGGGCCCTGCCCCGGAGGGCATCCTTACCGCACAATGCCCGCAAGGGGATCAGCCCTCCACGGAGCTATAAGTCAACAAGAATACTTTATAGTAAATATATCCTGCTTTATTTCTAAGAACAATAACCGATACATATGTCTTGTAGTTTGGATCGTAGCCCTTCTCGACAGAGTTCGTCTTCCGGGGATCTTCTTCCGGAGATGATGGAGAGCGAAACGCCTCCCCGTGCCTCCCCGCCTCATGAGGCGGACGACCCTGAGGTGTCGTCATGGAGGATTTCTCCTGATCCACCAAGGCCAGAAGGTAACCCTTCGGCCCTCCGAAGTCCGGAGTATTCGGCTCCTAAGGAGAGCAACAAAAAGAGTCCGGGACAGTCTGGTGCACGACCGGACGCACTGATGAGTCTTCTGGAGCAAGCGGCTATCTCAGAGGCGCATCATACTTTAATGGGTACGGTTGTCGGTGTCAAAACCGGCGGATCTCGGGTTGGGGGTCCTGAACTGTGCGTCTAAGGCGGATGGTAACAGGAGGCAAGGGACACGATGTTTACCCAGGTTCGGGCCCTCTCTATGGAGGTAATACCCTACTTCCTGCTTGATTGATCTTGATGAATATGAGTATTACAAGAGTTGATCTACCACGAGATCGTAGAGGCTAAACCCTAGAAGCTAGCCTATGGTATGATTGTTGTTGTCCTACGGACTAAACCCTCCGGTTTATATAGACCCCGGAGGGGGCTAGGGTTACACAGAGTCGGTTACAACAGAAGGAGATCTACATATCCATATCACCAAGATTGCCTTCCACGCCAAGAGAGTCCCATCCGGACACGAGACGAAGTCTTGAATCTTGTATCTTCATAGTCCAATAGTCCAGCCAAAGGATATAATCCGGCTGTCCGGATACCCCCTAATCCAGGAATCCCTCAGTAGCCCCCGAACCAGGCTTCAATGACGATGAGTCCGGCGCGCAGATTGTCTTCGGCATTGCAAGGCGGGTTCTTCTCCAAATTCTGAATACTTGTTTGAATAGTGTCCGGCTTCCCATAAATGTTGCACTCCTTGGCTTCTACACCCAATAATGGAGATCCTCCACGCGTCGAGCGAATGCGAGAATCCGGGGCATTTTTACAATTTCCACCCTAGCCATGTAGGCAAATTGCCTATTAAAGAGACGGGGATTCACAGATCCATATCATACCATCCTCCCACAGCGGGGTACCCATCGGAGCACGCCTGGAAAAAATCCATTCCGACATGGCCAGTCGCCGCAGCTCCTCCTCTCGCCCCCGTAGCCCTAAGCCCGGTGATTGGAAGAAGTGTTTCAGTCCGCATAGCCAACTAGTGAGGCTACTACAGACCGAGGATTTCTCCCCAGCAGATATGGTCCCTGTTCGAGCCGGGCTTGCCACCTATAATGGCGGAGAACAAGCAGAGAGCTTTCCCAAGCCCTCCAAAGGGGAACGGGTATTCCTTGTCCCTTATTTATTAAGGGGACTAGGATTTCCAATTCACCCTTTCCTCCGCGGGCTCCTGGAGTTCTACGGCCTCCAGCTGCATAATTTCACTCCTGCCTCCATATTGCACATTGCTGGCTATGTCGCTCTTTGCGAACTGTTTCTGGGCTGTGAAGCTCACTTCGAGCTATGGAAGAGGCTATTCTGCCTCGTACCCCGTACACAGGAGGGGTCACTGTTTCAAGTGGGCAGAGCCAAAATATGGCGCATCGCCGGGACAGGATACTTGTCCAGCACCCCAAAGAAGGCATCCGAAGACTGGCGTTCAGAGTGGTTCTATATAGAGGACGTCCCTCTTCCGGATTCTATTCGGATTGGCCTTCCTGAGTTTAACAATGTTCCTCTGAAGAAACGCCTAAGCTGGCGACCAAGGAGCCCTCAGGAGGAAGATGATAGAGACGTTTCTTACCTGATAAGCCGGATAAAGGTGCTGGCTCTATTAGGACTGACTACAACCGAAGTTATGTCAATATGCATTACGCGATGGGTGCAGCCGCTTCAATACTGAGGCCGCCCAATGTGGGAATTTAACGGGGAAGACGATGCCACCCATTGTGGCTGTAAGGGGCCGGACTTCGTTGCCGCTCTGGCAAAAACTCTGTCCGGTCTGTACAAGGGAGAGGAAGAGGAGTTCCTACGCATCAAACCGCGGGACGGATTCTCCATGTACGATCCTCCGAGCTGGGTAAGCTGCCACTTTTCATGCCCTTCCCTTCCACATTTCCACAATAAATGTCTTATTTTGCCCGTTCACCGCAGGAGCTACGTAAGGCAGTAAGGGAGATAAATAGCCCACCTCCACAACCAGAGGAACCTGAACGGTCCCTCGACCCCGGTCTTCAAGAGTATCCGGACATATTCGTGGAGCTAATCGATAGGACATTTTATCAATTAAGCTGTAATGAGGCCATGGTGGCTATTACAGCCGACTATCCGGGGCTACTGCCTACCTATCGGAGGTAAGTGAGACCAGGGGCCCAACCTTTGAGAAGTATCCCTTTCCACGCACCTTACCTTCCGTATCTGCACGGTGTCTTACAGGGAAGGTCCTCCGGACGCCATGCCGAGCCCGTGGCGAGTTACCAGCAAGGAGTACCGAGGCCCGGCAGGCTGAAAAGAAAAGCGGTTCGGACTGAGACACCGGCGCAGAGGTATGATATAAAACCTCGCTCCGTGGGTTTGTCTTTGAAAACATAATAACACCCATGTTTCCAAGAAGGAAAAATACTCGCTGGACTATATCCGGAGAAGTCGCCGATCACGCCCCCACTAGCCGGGCTCCAGGGCCGGACACGGAGGCGGGGCACGCGTCGGACGTTCCTCCTACATAGGATGTGGATAAAATCTCCGCTACAAATTCCGAAGTGGAGAGCACCATGAATCACAGGCGCCGCCGGGCCGTACTCCGTGACGCTTGTTTCTCCCAAGAGGCATTTGATGCCTTCAATTTGGGAGACGCGACATCCGTCTTTTCGTAATGGTCTTGCGAGCCACGGACCAAGTATGTAAAGGATATGCGGCGTAAGAAAATTTGATGATTATATACATCAAGAGCCCACGAGACTTGAAACAGTTGGCACAACTAATTTAAGGATCATTATCTCAGCAGTTCTTCTGAGAAGAATACCCAATTGTCTCAAGAGCTGGAAGAGTGCAAGGCCAAGGTAACATCCCAAATTTTCAATTTGGAATGTTATACATTAGGTCATCATGCATATCATATTTTCTCGCATTTTCCGATCCTAGAAAATTTCACGCAACTCAAGGACCCTCGAGAGAGTTGAGATTTCATTATTTTCATATTTGAGATTTCTCAAATTTTGAAAATAGGATCATTTGATTTATTTATTTATCTTCAAAAGTTTTTCCGATACAAAAATTTAAGAGAGGGAATAATGTGACTTTTCCAACATTTAGGAAAAATGAAGATGTTATAAATAAATCAAATTTTGGTTTTGAAGATTTATTTGCTTTAGGCAAAAAATGAGCATTTTAAAATATGCATATTTGCCCTGCTTTTAAAGTTCATTTTGTTCGACTCATTTTAGGAGTCGGGAAAATAAATTTTATTAAATTTGGAGTTCGTTTGATTTTATTTTTGTTTAGTTTTGTTTTAAAAAAAATCGCCCGCCTCGCTTTGGCTAAGGCCCAGCTGCCCACGCCGCCGCCTGCCCATCTCCCCCTCCCCTCGGCTGGGAGGAGCCCGCCGCCGCCGACGCCGCCCGCCCGAGTCCGGCTCGGCTACGCCGGACCCCGCCGCCGCCCCTTCCACAAGGCACGGAGACCCTCCTATATAACCCCGCCGCCCCCCTCTTCCTCCAACCCGAGCCGCCGCCGCCGCCCTCATCCAGCCCGTCGCCGCCCCAACCCGAGGCCGCCGCCGCCGCCGCCCTCGCCGCCCCTCGCCTCGCCCGTCGACCCGCCGCCTCGACTCCGCCGAGCCCGACCCGCCTCCGGGCCCGACTCGACCTCGCCGGAGGTAGCCGACCTCGCCGCCCCGTTCCGATCCGGTTTTGTTTTAAAACCGATCCGGTTTTTTTTTTGCATTGTTCGGTTTTTCTAAAAAAAAACCTAGATTGGTTTATTTTTTTTGGTTTTCTTATTTAGTGAACGTTCACCGAACCGTTCGTTTTAATGAACGTGTTCGTTGGATTAGTTCTGTTAACGAACGTCCGCTATTTAATCTGTTCGTCGTTTTCTTTTAATCGGATTTAATCCGTTATTTTTCTGATTTCGATTTCCGATTCGATTTTCAAATCTGTTTATTTTCTCGCTCGTTTATCGGAATCAGGTGATTCAAGCGCCTGGAGTTTCCTTACGAAACCGCCGTTCCGACTAACCTACTTAAACGGAGTTTTGCTACTATAAAATTTTGACTTAGTTTCAGATTGCTAAACCGAGTCGTTCTCTCTCGAGTTTCGACTTTCGATGCTTTATTTGATTCGATTCTTTTTGCAACCAGGGTTCTTAAGTTGAACTCTCTGGTTAGATCTTTTATTCGAGTTTTCCCTGTGCATTAGATGAGTACTTATTGTATGCTTGTTGTTTGTCTGCGTTAGATCACCCGGAGTGCGCCGCTTGTTACTTCGAATCTCTAGGTCTCGCGGATCATCAGCAAGGCAAGTAACACTTGATCATACCTTTTCTACTACCCAGTTTTATTGCATTAGATCCAACCCTCAAACACTTGCATGTTTAGGATCAACTTAAATTGTGGGATTGGGAAGTAGATTTGAGGTAGTACCTATTACCTGTTTTACTTATGAAACCTTGGGAGTTACTTCTCGCTTGCTTATTATGCCATGCTATGCTAGTAGACGTGGATTGGGTGAGTGAATATCCATGATGATGTGAGATTGTTAATTAATGGTTTATCTAAGGTGGCAACCTAAACACACATCTGGGTGGATTGAGGCACCTGGTTTCTATCAGACTTGCTGTATTTCTTCGGACCGCCACCCGTCTCTAAGGGATCATAAGATTATTCAAACTGAAACTTCCGTGTGCAGCCACAAGCCAATTATGGGCTCTGGCGTAGTTGACTAAGTTGTGTGAACTCTTACGGTAGGCTAGCTGATGTAGGGGATGTAGGTTGGTACGGTCTACCCACATGTAAGGTGCTAGCGCTTCGAAAGACTATGTCTCGGTCATCCGCTTCTCAAACACCATGTAGTCACGAGAACCAAGCGGAGGCGATCGAGTCTTGTGGGGAAAAGTGCTAAACCTCTGCAGAGTGTATAAACTAATCATGATTAGCCGTGTCCCCGTTATGGACGTTTTGAGTATCCGGTAATTGAATATCATGTGAATCTCAACATGTTACTTCTAATAAAAGTTATTGGGATTTTGATGAGTACTTTTAATTGGGATTGAGGATGTTGTCAACCATTCTCAATGTTTAACAACCACCATGATAGTTAAATAAAATTATTCCTTTGTTGTAGGGAAAAACTAGCTTTATGCAAAAATGTAACCATAGAGCTTTACCACCAGCCATATATGCATGTAGTATAGGCTTATTCCTTCATTGCTCTTTATGTGTTACATTGCCAACATATTCCATGTGCTGACCCGTTTTCGGGCTGCAACTTTCACGTTGCAGACTTTTCAGACGACGAGTAAGGTGTTAGGTCGTGGTTCTATACTCAGTGATGCCGATGGAGTTGATGGACTCACTTATCTTCCAAGCCTTCCGCTGTTATTATTAGATGGCCTTAAGCCATATTATTGTAATAAGTTCCCTTGTGGACAACGATGTAATAAGTGTGTGATTGCTACTCTGCTATAAATCCTTCGAAGTACTGTGTGGTGTCAGCATTACTGATCCAGGGATGACACTGAGCACAGAGACTTGATCCATTCGGGTCTGGTCGCTACAGAGAATGGTATCAGAGCACACGCTGACTGTAGGACACGACCACTAAGTTAAAGCCATAGATCACTACTCTCTTCCCATTTTCTAACTCCTCATCTTTTCTACTCTCTTTAGGATGACGGACGAGAAGATCAAGTACACCCAACCAGATGAAGGCACACCTTTTGGATTTCACTTGAAGGAAGTTACCAAGTACCTGAACATTGGACTACCCAGCTTCACCGGAACTTTCAACGCCACTCATCTCAAGAGGAGCGCTGGAAGATTCAAGCTCACGCCCAGAAGGACATTCGCCCCAATCACCAAGCCTATAGATAGTGTTTTCAAGGCACCAACTTGAGTCCAGGAAAGAGCATGGCAGCTCACATCACCATGGGACGCATTGGAGAAGTTTATCAAGAAGACCTCAAGGACACTATCTACCAGATTTGCGGACGCCGAGATGACAAATGGGACATAGTCAGCACCAAGAAGGATAGGTCCATTGCAGCTTTCATCCAGGAGTTAAATCAGCACATTCGACGCCAGGAGAACCAAATGTGCAATGATATGTTGGAGTTGCAGAACGCAAAGGGAAGGATCATCGAACTTGAAGAAGAACTAAAGACTACACGCAAGGACTACATGGACGAGATCGTAGCTCTAGCGAGACACAATAACGATCTTAAGTACGAGATCGAAGAACTCAAGAAGAAGTTGGCGCTCAGGAATGAAGACCAGTATGTCGGTTGCCCAAGCGACTACATCAACATCGACGACACCAATTCGGATCCAAGTGAACCCGACTTTGAAGACGACGCTGGAGCAGATATCATGGAGTCTTCCACCGGTTCAAATTAGTAGAAGTCCCCCACATATTAGTAGTATTCCCTCCATGTAAACATTTTAGTACACGCACTTTTGCGATAGTTAGATCGTTGTAAGCCCTTGTTTGATTGAATGAAGTGATTTTGTGTGCATTTGCTCATGTGCATTTGGGTAGTGATTCCCCTTAGACCTCAATCTATTCTAAATTCTCGTCTCTTCTAAACCCATCAGATGCCTCCGAGACGCGACAAGGGTTCGTTTTCCCGCCAGAGATCACCCAATTGATCCAGCAGAGCGAATACCCCGATTCAAACATTGGTGCGTAACCAGGCAACAACAACAACAACAACAACAACAACCCACCGCCACCACCACCGCGGATCACCGACCTGCTTCCTTAGACTGAATCCGCGGTGTATTCCAAAGAGCACCGAGCCGATTGTAGCAAATGATTGGCTCCGCAAGATAGGAAGGAGTTGACCACTGCAGGATGCAGATGGTGAAAGAGTGAAGTTTGCAGCACATCAGCTTGAAGGACCCGCAGCAGCATGGTGGGAGAATTTTAAAGCCACTTACCCGTGAGACACCGCCACATGGGATCAGTTTGAAGAAGCTTTTCAGACCGCCCATGTTTCAAAGCAGGAGCTATGGCCATGAAGAAGCGTGAGTTTCGCAACTTACGCCAAGGAGGAAGGATGTTGGCGATGTGGATGACTTTAGTAAATTAGCACGTTATGCCCCGGATGACGTTGCTACGGATGCAGCTAAACAGAGAAGTTTCTAGAAGGACTGAATGATGAGTTCAGATGCCGTTGATGGTAGCAAGTTTCAACAACTACCAGGAGTTGGTAGACCGATCCTCATGATTGAAGGAAAGCAGCAGCAAATTGAGAACCGCAAGAGGAAGTATGGGCAAGGGAAGTATAACTCGGAGCCCAGCAGAAACCTCGTTATACCCCTAAATCCAAATTCAATTTCAGCATACCCATGGAGGAGGTAATTCGCATAACCATAATGGCACCAAGAATGGGAACGGGAATGGAGGAAGCAATGGACAGAACCGCACCAACCCGTCAACACCATCCAAAGTAGACCTGAGTCACATTACTTGCTTTAAGTGCCGCAAGATCGGGCATTATGCCAATGACCGCCCGTAAGCCGAATGGAAATGGCAATGGAAGCTCTGGAAAGAAGCCCAACCCTTTCAACAGGGGACAGGTGAACCACATTGATGTGGAGGAGGTTGAAGATCAGCCCGATGCAGTAATCGGTAAGTTTTGGTTAAGTCATTTACTGCAGTTGTTCTTTTCGATACTGGTGCATCGCATTCATACATATCAAGGGGATTTGTGGATAAGTACAAGTTACCAACCCAAGCCCTTAGGTCACCCATGCTAGTAACCTCACCCGGAGCAGAATACATGGCTAGTAAATGGTGTGATCGATTGCCATTAAGGATTGGACACTATGTTTTCCCCTCAGACCTGATAGTTCTGGAATCCCAAGGATTGGATGTGATATTAGGAATGGATTGGTTATCAAGGTATGGAGGAAACATAGATTGCACCACAAAGTCAATTTTGCTCACCACACCAGAAGGAAGAAGGATCAAGTATGTATCACGGCACGAGCCGAGGAGAGCACAAGTTAATTGCTTATCAGGAGTGGTGCAGGAAGAAGTACCAGTGGTGAAGGATTTTCCTGATGTATTTCCTAAGAGTTGCTGTGAATGCCACCGATAGAGACATTGAGTTTTGATCGAGCTGTTGCGAGAACAGGCCCGATATCGGGTTTACCGTCATGTGATGCCCGCACGAGATTTGGCGAAATCAAGAAGCGATTAAGGAACTATTGGATAAAGGTTTTATTCGCCCAAGTTCTTCACCTTGGGGATCACCCGTTTTGTTAGTGGAGAAGAAGGATGGATCGTTAAGAATGGTTGTTGATTATCGTGGATTGAATGAAGTAACAATCAAGAACAAGTACCCACTACCTATGATAAATGATCTGTTTGATCGTTTGCAAGGAGCTAAGGTGTTTTCCAAGATCGATTTACGATCAGGGTACCATCAGTTGAAGATTCGGGAGCAAGACATACCCAAGACAACATTTACCACGAGATATGGACTGTATGAGTATACCGTTATGTCATTTGGACTGACTAACGCACCAGCCTATTTCATGAACCTGATGAACAAAGTGTTTATGGAGTTTTTGGATAAGTTCATCGTGGTGTTCATTGATGACATTTTGATTTTCTCGAAGAATGAAGAGGAACACAAGGAACATTTGCGATTGGTTTTGGAGAAACTAAGGGAACACCAGTTGTATGCCAAGTTCAGCAAATGTGAGTTTTGGCTAAAGGAAGTTGGATTTCTCGGACATGTTATATCCGGAGAAGGAATAGCAGTTGACCCCACAAAGGTTGAGACCGTAACCAAATGGGAAGCACCAACGACAGTTGGAGAGATTCGGAGTTTCCTTGGACTCGCAGGATACTACCGAAGATTCATTGAGAATTTCTCAAGGATTGCCAAGCCTATGACAGAATTGTTGAAGAAGGATAACAAATTCATATGGACTGAGGACTGTGAGGCAAGTTTTCAGGAGTTGAAGAAAAGATTGGTTACCTCACCAGTTTTAATATTGCCAGATCAGACTAAGGATTATGAGGTGTATTGCGATGCTTCACGTCGAGGACTTGGAGCAGTGCTTATGCAGGAAGGAAGAGTTGTTTCATATGCTTCACGACAACTTAAGCCCCATGAGTTGAATTATGCCACCCATGATTTGGAGTTAGCAGCCGTTGTGCGCCTTTAAAGACATGGAGACATTTTCTCATTGGAAATCATTGTGAAGTATATACGGATCACAAGAGTTTGAAGTACATCTTCACACGTAGGAACTGAATCTCGCACAAAGGAGATGGTTAGAGCTTATCAAGGATTATGATATGAGATTGCATTATCACCCGGAAGGCTAATGTCTTAGCAGACGCATTGAGCCGTAAGAGCCACGCCAATACCCTAATGATGGGAGGGATACCCAATGAGTTAGCCGAGGACCTTCGAGAGCTATGTTTGGAAATAGTTACGAGAGGCTATGTAGCAGCATTGGAGATTCATCAACACCGATGGACAAAATCGAGAAGCCCAAAAGGCGGATAAGGAAGTTGCCTCTATAAAGGAGAAAATGAGCAAAGGAAAAGCTAAAGGATTTCGTGAGGATGAGCACGATACCATATGGTTTGAAGACCGTGTTTATGTGCCCAATAACCCGTAGATCGGAAGTTGATTTTACAAGAAGCTCATGATTCACCCTATTCGATTCACCCAGAAATACCAAGATGTATTTGGATTTGAAGAATACTTTCGGTGGACCAGAATGAAGAAGGATATTGCGGAGTATGTAGCAGTTTGTGATGTATGTCGAAAAGTAAAAGCGAGCATCGAAGCCAGCAGGATTGTTACAACCATTGCCGATACCGAATGGAAGTGGGATAAACTAGGCATGGATTTCATCACAGGTTTGCCAAAGACCCGCTCAGGATATGACTCGATTTGGGTCATAGTCGACCGCTTAACGAAGGTAGCTCATTTCATTCCAAATAAGACTACCTATAGCAGTGCTAAGTTGGCAAAGATATACATGACCAGAATTGTGTGCTTACACGGAGTTCCGAGGAGCATCAGACGATGAGAGGAACCCAATTTACCTCAAAATTTTGGAACCAGTTACACGAAACATTGGGAACTAGATTGAATTCAAAGACAGCTTTCCACCCACGCACCGATGGACAGACCGAGAGAGTCAATCAGATTTTGGAGGATATGCTTTGAGAGCTTGTGCACTAGATTATGGATCTAGTTGGGATGATAATTTACCGTATGCAGAATTTTCTTACAACAACAGCTACCAAACCAGCTTGAAGATGGCACCTTCGAGGCTCAGATGGAAGAAGGTGCAGGACACCATTGTCATGGGACTAAACCGAGATCGTCAATTGTTTGGACCAGATTTGATTAAGGAGTCCGAGCGTAAGGTTAAACTGATTCGAGACAGGCTCAAGGTAGCCCAGTCTGCATAAAAGAGCTATGCCGATTCAAAGCGCAGCGATTGAGTATGAAGTTGGAGACAGTATATCTTAGAGTATCCCCGCTTGAGGAGTTAAGCGTTTTGGAGTTAAAGGAAAGTTAGCACCACGCTTTGTTGGACCATATAAGATTTTGCAACGCATGGGAGAAGTTGCTTATAAGTTGGAATTGCGGAAGGACTGTCGGAGTTCATGATGTATTCCATGTTTCTCGATTGAAGAAATGTCACCCGAGATAGCAGAGGTACCGTTAAGAGACACAAAGCCACCGGAAGCAATTCAGTTGAAGGATGATTTAACATATGAGGAAAACCGGTTAAGATTCTCGATTATGCTAGCAGAGTTACCCGCAGACAAGGTTATCAAGTTTTGCAAGGTTCGATGGAGCCACCACATCAAGATGAAGCCACCGGGAAAGAGAGGAAGTTTTGTTTAAGGACCACCTCACCTATTTTCTAGTTAACCCGAATCTCGAGGGCTAGATTCATCTTAAAGGGTAGGTTTGTAACATCCCAAATTTTCAATTTGGAATGTTATACATTAGGTCATCATGCATATCATATTTTCTCGCATTTTCCGATCCTAGAAAATTTCACGCAACTCAAGGACCCTCGGAGAGAGTTGAGATTTCATTATTTTCATATTTGAGATTTCTCAAATTTTGAAAATAGGATCATTTGATTTATTTATTTATCTTCAAAAGTTTTTCCGATACAAAAATTTAAGAGAGGGAATAATATGACTTTTCCAACATTTAGGAAAAATGAAGATATTATAAATAAATCAAATTTTGGTTTTGAAGATTTATTTGCTTTAGGCAAAAAATGAGCATTTTAAAATATGCATATTTGCCCGCTTTTAAAGTTCATTTTGTTCGACTCATTTTAGGAGTCGGGAAAATAAATTTTATTAAATTTGGAGTTCGTTTGATTTTATTTTCGCTTAGTTTTGTTTTAAAAAAAACATCGCCGCCGCCCTTTGGGCTAAGGCCCAGCCGCCCGATCGCCGCCGCCTGCCCATCTCCCCCTCCCTCTGCTGCTGGAGGAGCCCCCGCCGCCGCCGCCGCCGCCGAGTCCGGCTCGGCTCACGCCGGGACCCCGCCGCCCCTTCCCAAGGCACGGAGACCCCCCTCCTATATAACCCCCCCCCCTCTTCCTCCAACCCGAGCCGCCGCCTCCCTCATCCAGCGCTGTCGCCGCCCCAACCCGAGGCCGCCCGCCTGCGCCGCCCTCGCCGCCCTCGCCGCCCCCGTCGACCCCCGCCAAAACCCGCCCGTCGCCCGACCACCGAGCCGCCCGAGCCCCGCCGGCGACCTCGCCGGAGGTAGCCGACCTCGCCGCCCCGTTCCGATCCGGTTTTGTTTTAGAACCGATCCGGTTTTTTTTGCATTGTTCGGTTTTTTAAAAAAAACCTAGATTGGTTTAATTTTTTTGGTTTTCTTATTTAGTGAACGTTCACCGAACCGTTCGTTTTAATGAACGTGTTCGTTGGATTAGTTCTGTTAACGAACGTCCGCTGTTTAATCTGTTCATCGTTTTCTTTTAATCGGATTTAATCCGTTATTTTTCTGATTTCGATTTCCGATTCGATTTTCAAATCTGTTTATTTTCTCGCCGTTTATCGGAATCAGTGATTCAAGCGCTGGAGTTTCATTCTGAAACCGCCGTTCCGACTAACCTACTTAAACGGAGTTTTGCTACTGTAAAATTTTGACTTAGTTTCAGATTGCTAAACCGAGTCGTTCTCTCTCGAGTTTCGACTTTCGATGCTTTATTTGATTCGATTCTTTTGCAACCAGGTTTCTTAAGTTGAACTCTCTGGTTAGATCTTTTATTCGAGTTTTCCTGTGCATTAGATGAGTACTTATTGTATGCTTGTTGTTTGTCTGCGTTAGATCACCCGGAGTGCGCCGCTTGTTACTTCAATCTCTAGGTCTCATGGATCATCGCAAGGCAAGTAACACTTGATCATACCTTTTCTACTACCCAGTTTTATTGCATTAGATCCAACCCTCAAACACCTGCATGTTTAGGATCAACTTAAATTGTGGGATTGGGAAGTAGATTTGAGGTAGTACCTATTACCTGTTTTACTTATGAAACCTTGGGAGTTACTTCTACGTTTGCTTATTATGCCATGCTATGCTAGTAGACGTGGATTGGGTGAGTGAATATCCATGACAGATGTGAGATTGTTAATTAATGGTTTATCTAAGGTGGCAACCTAAACACACATCCGGGTGGATTGAGGCACCTGGTTTCTATCAGACTTGCTGTATTTCTTCGGACCGCCACCCGTGCTCTAAGGGATCATAAGATTATTCATACTGAAACTTCCGTGTGCAGCCACAAGCCAATTATGGGCTCGCATAGTTGACTAAGTTGTGCGAACTCTTACGGGTAGGCTAGCTGATGTAGGGGATGTAGGTTGGTACGGTCTACCCACATGTAAGGTGCTAGCGCTTCGAAAGACTATGTCTCGGTCATCCGCTTCTCAAACACCATGTAGTCACGAGAACCAAGCGGAGGCGATCGAGTCTTGTGGGGAAAAGTCATAAACCTCTGCAGAGTGTATAAACTAATCATGATTAGCCGTGTCCCCGTTATGGACGTTTTGAGTATCCGTAATTGAATATCATGTGAATCTCAACATGTTACTTCTAATAAAAGTTATTGGGATTTTGATGAGTACTTTTTAATTGGGATTGAGGATGCTGCCAACCATTCTCAATGTTTAACAACCACCATGATAGTTAAATAAAATTATTCCTTTGTTGTAGGGAAAAACTAGCTTTATGCAAAAATGTAACCATAGAGCTTTACCACCAGCCATATATGCATGTAGAATAGGCTTATTCCTTCATTGCTCTTTACGTGTTACATTGCCAGCATATTCCATGTGCTGACCTGCTGGCTGCAACTTTCACGCTATGCACTTTTCGCATTTACAGTAAGGTGTTAGGTCGTGGTTCTATACTCGATGATGCCGATGGAGTTGATGGACTCACTTATCTTCCAAGCCTTCCGCTGTTATTATTAGATGGCCTTAAGCCATATTATTGTAATAAGTTCCTTGTGGACAACGATGTAATAAGTGTGTGATTGCTACTCGCTATAAATCCTTCGAAGTACTGTGTGGTGTCAGCATTACAGATCCAGGGATGACACTGAGCACAGAGACTTGATCCATTCGGGTCTGGTCGCTACACCCAGCTACGGGCCGCAGTGGCCGCATTGAAGGAGTCCGAGAAGGCCCCCTCTGGTAACACCTGCTTTAAAGAATGACAGGTACCATATAGGATGCAGCATGCATGCAATTCTGACAATAAATATTGCAGATGACGCCGGAGTGAATCCAGATGAGCAACATGTCATACGGCGGCTAAAGGCTGGCGAGCGCGTGCTTACAAAGGTTAAGCAGGAGAAAAACAATCTCCAAGGTGCCAATACCCAGCTGAGCGTGGAACTAAAGGATGTTCGTGCCCAGTATGTCGACTCGTGAAGGAGAACAAGCGGCTTCGACGCGGCATTTTCAAGAAGTGCTTGAACGAACGCAAAAGAGTTCGGCGAGAAGCCCTCTAACGAGTTATGTCTGCAGTATGTCGACAGTCGCCCCGCCGAACGAGATGCACGGGTCACGGGTGATCTTCTACGAGCTCTCCCAACTGCACGAACAAGTTCGGCAGTGATGCAAGGTATTGCCTGTGCCTTGTGGCTATCCGTCTCCCTGCCCGAAGGCCTTGGAGGACTTGAAGAGAAGCTCAAGGGAGCACGGCGGCGCTTCCGGTTATGGAAGGTATCGGCCTGCCGTCAAGGTGCCAGGGAAGCCTGGGCCATGGTGAAGACGCGGTATACCAAGGCTGACCCAAACCACATGGCCCAGGTCGGACCTATGGGGGCCGATGGGAAAGAAATCCCTGTCAGTTCGGTGTATCACCAAGTAGAGTTAGCCGCCAAGTATTCCCAACAGGATTGTAGGCTAGACAGCCTGTTGGATGGCATAGAAGAGGAATTTAATCAGTCTAAGTGACTATGTAATTTGAATGACATGTAGAATGTCTCTAGCCGGATTGTAAATCATTTGTCATGGCGGACCTTCTCGCTTCAACCTCTGGACCCGATAGTCCGGAGTGTATCCGAATACCAACACAATTATGTAAAAACCGAGGTATGCGTGGAAACCAGGCGTAGGGGTCATAAGTGCTTGAACAGACAAGTACCCAACTAGTTATGTTATATTACATGGGTAGTAAGAAACATCTTCCAGGGAGAATAGTTCCGTTAAGGGTTCCTTTCCCTGGGTATGCATGCCCTAATGTGCATGTCCAAACTGCGAGAAGAGATGCAGGCAAAACCATCTGGGGGCAAGTGGAAAAAACAAAAAGTCATCTTTTATTCACCGACAGAATATTCCCTTAAGAACGCTAGCTTTCGGTTTCACCCAGTCTGAGGTACACATCCGGCTGACCCGGCAGTAACAATCGCAGAGGTGCTCCCCTTATACCCTAGCCAAATTAACGGAAACGTAGGGCATAAATACAAGAGCCAGGCAACCCAGCTTGGCCAAAACTTAAGTCATATCGATGCATATAGTGGCGAAAAAAAGGTACATGCGGAAGAATAACACATGTGCGGGGAATGAAGCCCATAGAATATTTAAGCTTCTGTATAGGAAGCCCCAAGGTATAATGAGCGCGGCTGGCGCATCAAGATTGTGTAGTCAAAACACATTTTAGCCCTTCAAGGCCTCGAAAGAAAAGGGGAAGAAAGAAAGAAAAGACAGATAATGAATGTATAAAAATTTGACAAAGGTAAGGAGACGAACACGGAGTCCGGCACTAGGCATAGAATCTTCGGAGTCTAGATGCGTTCCATGGATTTGGCTCGAGGCGGTTGTCCGATGCATCCCGCAGACGGTATGCTCCACCGGTTAAGACCTGATCAATAATGAAGGGACCCTCCCATTTGGGCTTGAGCTTGTCCTTTTTCTTATCCGGTAGGCGTAGAACGAGTTCGCCAACGTTATAGGTTTTGGACCGTACTTCTCTGCTTTGGTATCTTCTAGCCTGTTGCTGGTAGAATGCGGAACGAGCTTTTGCCACGTCCCGCTCCTCCTCGACGGCGTCCAAACTGTCCTGCCGATCAAGCTCGGACTCTCTCTCTCTTCATACATCCGCACTCGAGGTGAGTCATGAATTATGTCGCAGGGCAGAACCGCCTCTGCGCCGTACACCATAAAGAACGGTGTGTATCCGGTAGTCCAGTTCGGCGTGGTCCGCAGCCCCCAGAGTACGGAGTCGAGCTCCTCTACCCAGTGCGTGTTAGATTCCTTTAAGGACCGCACTAATTTAGGTTTGATGCCGCTCATGATAAGACCATTTGCTCGTTCGACTTGACCGTTAGTTTGTGGATGATAGACAGAAGCGTAATCGAGCTTGATGCCCATGTTGCTGCACCATAGTTTCACCTCGTCGGCAGTGAAGTTCGTGCCATTGTCAGTGATGATGCTGTGGGGGACACCATAACGGTGTACAACCCCGGATATAAAGTCTATCACTGGTCCGGATTCGGCCGTTTTAACAGGTTTGGCTTCTATCCATTTGGTGAATTTATCCACCATTACCAGTAAGTATTTTTTCTTATGGGTTCCCCCTTTAAGGGGTCCAACCATGTCAAGCCCCCAGACCGCAAAAGGCTAGGTAATGGGGATTGTTTGTAGGGCGACGGGTAGCATATGGCTTTGGTTTGCAAAGAGCTGGCAACCGATGCAGCGTTGGACCAAGTCTTGTGCGTCTGCTCGGGCCGTCGGCCAATAAAATCCTGTACGGAAGGCCTTACTTATGAGGGCCAGGGCTGCGGCGTGGTGGCCACCGATTCCGGCGTGAATTTCTGCCGGAAGCTTCCACCCTTCCTCTTCGGAGATGCACCTTTGAAGGACTCCGGTGGTGCTTTTCCTATAGAGCTCTCCCTCGTGGACCTTGTAGGCTTTAGACCTTCGCACAATGCAGCATGCCTCATTTTGGTCCTTGGGAAGTTCCTGCCTGGTTATGTAGGCCAGGAATGGTTCAGTCCATGGGGCAATGACAACCATTATTACGTGGGCTGAAGGTGTTATTTCGGTGCGGAGCCGCCGATTATGTCAGAGTGTTCGGTATCTGGCGTTGTAGTCGGGTCCGGACTGTTGTTGCTTGTTTCCCCTTCCCATGCCACGAATGGCTTAAACAGCCTTTCCAAGAATATGTTGGGTGGGACCGGATCGCGCTTAGCGCCGATATGGGAAAGGACGTCCGCCGCCTGATTGTTTTCCCGAGCTACATGGTGGAATTCGAGCCCCTCGAACCGAGATGACATCTTGAGTGCGACATTGCGATAAGCCGCCATTTTCGGATCTTTAGCGTCGAAGTCTCCATTTATTTGGGATATTGCAGGGTTCGAGTCCCCGCGCACCTCCAGGCGTTGAATGCCCATGGAGACTGCCATCCGGAGACCATGTAACGGGGCCTCATATTCGGCGGCATTTTTGGAGTCTGTATACAGTATTTGGAGTACATATTGGACTGTATCTCCGGCGGGGGACGTCAAGACGATGCCAGCCCCCAGACCGGCCAACATTTTAGAGCCGTCGAAGTGCATAATCCAGTTGGAGTATGCGCCGTATTCCGTAGCGAGTTCGTCTTCTGTCCATTCGGCGACAAAATTGGCCAATACCTGCGACTTAATATCTCGCTGAGGTTTATATGTTATGTCAAACGGGAGGAGCTCTATGGCCCATTTGGCAATCCGGCCGGTGGCGTCATGATTGTTTATTATGTCGTTCAGTGGCACTTCAGAGGCCACTGTAATTGAACACTCTTTAAAGTAGTGTCGTAGTTTCCGGGATGCCATGAATACCGCATACGCTATCTTTTGATAATGCGGGCACCGTGATTTGCATGGGGTGAGGACAGTGGATACCTAATATACCGGCCTTTGAAGGGGGAATTTATGTCCATCCGTTTCTCGTTCGACAACGAGTGCTGCGCTTACGACTTGATGAGTCACTGCTATGTATAGCAGCATCGGTTCGCTGATGTTTGGCGCGGCCAGGATTGGGTTGGTGGCCAGTATGGCTTTTATTTCTTCCAGTCCGGCCATGGCAGCATCCGTCCACTCGAAGTGTTCGGTGCGGCGAAGAAGGCGATAAAGGGGTAGTGCCTTTTCTCCTAATCGGGAGATAAAGTGACTTAAGGCCGCAATGCATCCAGTTAACTTCTGGATTTGCTTGAGGTCTGTTGGGATGGCCAATTGTGACAGGGCTCGGATTTTAGCCGGATTTGCTTCAATCCCTCTACTGGAGACGATGAAACCCAGGAGCTTTCCGGCGGGCACACCGAAAACGCATTTTTCCGGATTGAGCCTGATGTCGTATGTTCGGAGGTCGTTGAACGTAAGCCTCAAGTCATCTATCAAAGAGTCGACGTGTCTGGTTTTGACGACCACATCGTCTACGTATGCTTCCACTGTTTTGCCGATTTGCTTTTCCAGGCATGTCTGAATCATGCGTTGATACATTGCACCGGCGTTCTTAAGCCCGAAAGGCATTGTGTTGAAACAGAAGGGGCTGCATGGCGTGATAAACGCCGTTGCGGCTTGGTCGGGCTCGGCCATCTTGATTTGGTGGTAGCCGGAGTATGCATCGAGGAAGCACAATGAGTCGTGTCCCGCGGTGGCGTCAATAATTTGATCGATGCGGGGGAGTGGGAAGGGATCCTTTGGGCAAGCTTTATTGCAGTCTTTGAAGTCGTCACATAAGCGCCAGGATTTGTCCTTCTTTGGTACCATCACCAGGTTAGCTAGCCAGTCCAGGTGTTTTATTTCTCTGATGAATCCCGCCTCCAATAACTTGGCTAGCTCCTTGGCCATAGCTTGTCGCCTAGGTTCGGAGAAGCGCCGAAGAGTCTACTTGACCGTCTTGAACCCTTTTAGAATGTTAAGGCTATGATCGGCCAACTTGCGTGGGATTCCTGGCATATCTGATGGGTGCCAGGAAAATATATCCCAGTTCTCGCGCAGGAACTCCCGTAGTGCGGCGTCCACATCGGGGTTTAACCGTGCCCCAATTGAGGCTGTTTTGGTAGGGTCCGTTGGGTGGACTTGGAATTTGACTATTTCGTCCGCTGGTTTGAAAGAGGTGGACTTGGGTCTCTTTTCGAGTATCACGTCGTCCCTGTCCACGGTTGAGTGTAGCGCAGTTAACTCCTCTGCCGCTAGGGCTTCGGAAAGTGCCTCGAGGGCTAGTGCGGCTGTGTTGTTTTCGGCACGGAGTGCTATGTCCGGATCACTCGCTAGAGTGATAATTCCATTGGGCCCAGCATTTTGAGCTTCATGTACCCGTAATGGGGTATAGCTTGGAAGATCGTGAATGCCTCCCGCCCTAGAAGGGCGTGGTATCCCTACTGAACGGGGCCACTTGGAATGTTATTTCTTCGGACCTGTAATTTTCCGGTGTGCCGAATACCACATCTAGTGTGATTTTCCCAGCGCAACGTGCCTCCCGACTGGGGATGATTCCTCTAAAGGTTGTGCTGCTTTGCTCAATGCGGTTCCAGTCTATTTCCATTTTGTGAAGTGTTTCCTCATAAATGAGGTTTAATCCGCTGCCGCCGTCCATGAGCACTTTGGTGAGCCGAAAGCCGTCCACAATTGGACTAAGGACTAATGCGGCTGGTGCTCGGGCTGTTCGGCATTTAGGTTCGTCACTGGAATTGAAGGTGATAGCCGTGTCGCTCCATGGATTTATTGCTACCAACTGGCAGATCTTGGCAAGGTTGCGGAGTGCTCGCTTGCGCCTATTATTTGTGGCGAATGTCTCGAAGACTATTAAGACCGTATTGTAATTCGCGGGATATTGCTCTGCGGTGTTTTGAATGAGGAGATCCTCACCGCTCTTAGCAACCTGCCGCAGTACCCAACATGCTCTAAGGCTGTGTGTTGGTGTGGTATCCACCGTACTATGAATTTTGCAGGGTCCGTTAAGCCATCTGAGGGAGTCCTGGATTAGGGGGTGTCCGGATGGCCGGACTATAACCTTCGGCCGGACTCCTGGACTATGAAGATACAAGATTGAAGACTTCATCCCGTGTCTGGATGGGACTTTCCTTGGCGTGGAAGGCAAGCTTGGCATACGGATATGTAGATCTCCTCCTATTGTAACTGACTCTGTGTAACCCTAGCCCTCTCCGGTGTCTAAAGAAACTAGAGGGTTTTAGTCCGTAGGACGAACAACAATCATACCATAGGCTAGCTTATAGGGTTTAGCCTCTCTAATCTCGTGGTAGATCTACTCTTGTACTACCCATATCATCAATATTAATCAAGCAGGAGTAGGGTTTTACCACCATCGAGAGGACCCGAACCTGGGTAAAAACATCGTGTCCCTTGTCTCCTGTTACCATCCGCCTAGACGCACAGTTCGGGACCCCCTACCCGAGATCCACCGGTTTTGACACCGACATTGGTGCTTTCATTGATAGTTCCTCCGTGTCATCACCTTTAGGCCCGATGGCTCCTCCGATCATCAACAACTACGTGGTCCAGGGTGAGATTTTTCTCCCCGGACAGATCTTCGTATTCGGCGGCTTTGCACTTCGGGTCAATTCGCTTGGCCATCTGGAGCAGATCGAAAGCTACGCCCCTGGCCATCAGGTCAGATTTGGAAGTTTGAACTACACGACTGACGTCCGCGGAGACTTGATCTTCAACGGGTTCGAGCCACAGCCGAGCGCGCCACACTGTTACGATGGGCATGATCTAGCTGTGCCGCCGAACAGTGCCCTAGAGGCCGCACCCGTGTCCACTCCGACCCTTAGCTCGGAGCCGACTGCACCAATCGAGGACGCGTGGCTGGACACCGCCTCGGGGGCTGCAATCTCTACGGTGATCGAGCCGAACACCAGCCTTGTCCTTTGGCGGCTTGTGACTCAAGGTGCCGGACTCCCTCCGGACTCGAACCTTCCGCGCCCGCCAATCGAATCCGATTGGGCCGATCATGGAGTTCACCGCCCGCGGACATCTTTCAAAGACTCGCCCTCAAAGGAGAGCCTGGCGGACTATGGTCAGCAAGGTTGGGATGCGAATGGCGTAGAAATTCAAAGCCCACCCACCACCCACTTCAGAGCCAATCGCCGATGATTTAACCGACATGCTCGACTTCGACTCGGATGACATCGACGGTATGGACGCCGATGCAGGAGATGACCAAGAACCAGCGCCTACAGGGCACTGTAAGGCCACCTCGTCGTATGACATATACATGGTGGGCACCCCAAAAGAAGGGAACGGCAATGGAACAACGGAGGATGACCCCTCCAAGAAGAAGCCTAAGCGCCGGCGTCAGCGGCGCCGCTCTAAATCCCACCAAAGCAAAAATGACGATTCTGGCACGGGAGATAATAACACCACGGACAGTGCCGAAGACAACCCCCTCCAGCAGGATTCAGCGCAGGAGGATGGAGAAACCAGCCCTCATGAGAGAGCGGCAGACAGAGAGGTAGAGGACGATAACTACATGCCTCCCTCAGAAGACGAGGCAAGCCTCGACGACGACGAATTTGTCGTGCCTGAGGATCCCGTCGAACAAGAGCGTTTCAAACGCAGGCTTACACTACTAGGAAAAGGGCTATAGATGGGAATGACACTAATGGCGCACCAGAAAGATGGTGCGCCATTAGTATATACTAATGGCGCACCACCATCTGATGCGCCATTAGAGTCTAAACTACTAATGGCGCACCATGCTTTGGGTGCGCCATTAGTATCAAAATTTTTTTTTTAACTAGTGCGCCTGTCCAAACATACTAATGGCACATCCTGCCCAAGTGCGCCATTAGTAGTTGTAACTACTAATGGCGCACCAGGCAGTGGGTGCGCCATTAGTATAGAATTTTTTTTTTTGAACTAGTGCGCCTATCCAAACATACTAATGGTGCATCCCGCCAAAGTGCGCCATTAGTAGTTGTAATTACTAATGGCGCACCAGTGCAAGGAGTGCGCCATTAGTATAGAATTTTTTTGAACTAGTGCGCCTATTCAAACATACTAATGGCGCATCCTGCTTAAGTGCGCCATTAGTAGTGGTAACTACTAATGGCGCACCATGCAAGAGGTGCGCCATTAGTAAGTGGGCAGCAACAAGATATTTGGGACAGCCTCTCCTACCCACACACTCACTTTCTCCCCACTTCATTCTCTCCACCTCCTCCTTGTCTTGGGTGCCTCCTCTTTTTCACCTCATTTCCACCATATATTCATTCAAATTAAGTGGTTAAATTACCTTGTTTTAATAGGTAAGTAAGGGGGGAAGCTATATTTAGGTTGTTCTCCTTACAACAATGTGCACATGCACTTTTTACGGCCTAGCTAGATCTATGTATGTTCGTGGTGTTGCATATGTTTGTGGTGTTGCATATGTGTTTGTGTTTGGAGGTGTACCGGTATTTGAAATGCGATAGTTGCCAATATTTTGCGGAATGTTGATTCATTTCCGTTTAAGTAGAATTTTGGCATTAAGCATTCTTTTTGGTCCTATTTTTAGGAAAGTCATGCCAAATTTTTGTTTGGTTCTAAAATATCGCTTTTGCTCTACCCATGAGCGACCATGGTCCGCACGATGACCGAAGGCATCGTGAATAGGTTTTTGAGGTCCGCGAAGGCCGAGATGCTTCAAAAGAACGAGACGGAGATAAGATGTCCGTGTCGAAGATGCAAGCTGAAGAGCCTTATTGCGGACCCGGATTCCGGGCAGGTGCGGGACCACCTGCTGTTGCGTGGTTTCATGGATGGCTATCGGTGGCAAGGTGATGAAGATGACTACGAAGTTGTCCATGCGGGCCGGGCAAGAAATGAGGAAGGGCAGCAAGACAACCACCGCGGCTCGGGCGGGCGAGAAGATGAAGTATCCCCAGGAGATCACGACTGTGATGCTGTACACAGTCATCATGTAGAAGATGCAGGACATGATGATGAGGAAGATGCCGGAGCAGGCGACGGGCATGATCATGAAGATGATGATGCCGGCGGAATGACGACGCTGGACCATCGATGGGCTGGGTGCAGGACCCTCATATTCAAGAGCTGCTTCTCAAGCGGCACGGATAACGCAAGAGCTGCCGCCCGATTGAAAGCCAAGATGGATCAACTTGAGTTAGACGCGTTACTCCATTGTATGAAGGATGCAGGCCCGAGGATACCGCTTTGAAAGTAACGCCATGGCCCTGGAGATGAAGGTAAAACACAAAATGACCGACGATGCTTCGACGAGAACATGTCATTCGCACGAACGCCTTCCCAAGGGGAACAAGTGCCCGACCAGTTTGGAGGAGGCGAAGAAAATCGTGTGTCCTCTGGATTTGCCGCCGTGAAATACCATGTGTGCATGAACAATTGCATCATTTATCGGGACGAGCACGCTGAGTCTACCATATGTCCGGTGTCTTGGCGTCACTCGATACAAGAAGAGGAAGAAAGCTCCTCGAAAAGTGGTGTGATACTTTCCGATCACTCCTCGTCTGCAGCGCTATTTCGCGGACCCTAAGGTAGCAAAGCTCCTGCGTTGGCACGCGGATAGGGAGGAGAAGAAGCGGAAGATGACGCAAATGATCCGGAGATAGATAAAAAGACAAGATGCTGAGTCACCCTAAGGATGCGAGCGGTGGCAAGGGTTGAACTTCAAGACTCGGAATTTGGGAACGATCCAAGGAACATCGTGCGGGCGCGAGCACCGATGGAGTCAATCCGTTTGGCAGCCGAGAAGCACACATAGCACCTGGCCTGTGTTTGTGTGGATGTACAACCTTCCCCGGTTGTGCATGAAGAGGAAGTACATTCACATGAGTATGCTAATTGAAGGGCCGAAACAACCAGGGAACGACATCAATCAGATCTGGGGCTGCTGAAGAGGAGCTTGACACGCTGTGGAAAACGCCAGCCAATCGTGGGGCGCCGCAGAGAAAGAATATTTCCCTATGAGAGCCGCACCGCTCACGACGGTGCACGACTATCTCGATTACGGATATGTCGCGGGGCAGGTAGTCCACGGATTTTCTGGATGCGTAAGGTGCATGGATGACACAACGTACGCCAGCTAGATAGAGATCCGGGTCTTGAAAACCGTGTTCATGGGACATCGAAGGTGGCTTCGCAACGATGACCCGTGGAGGAAACGCAAGGATCTGTTCGATGGTGAAACCGAACCCAAAACGCCTGTGTGAGGAGCGGCGAGGAAATAGACAAGCTGTTGAAAAATTGGAAAGACTGCCCACCGCCGGAAAGAAGCAAAAGGCGCCAGAGCCGAAAGAAGCGAAGGCGCCAGAGCAGCTGCTGAAGGTATGGAAAACGAGGTCTGTTTTCGGGACTTGCCGTCTCGGAAGATCCACCGTGTGCCTCACAGCCTTGATGTCATGCATATCACGAAGAACGTGTGCGAGAGTCTGCTTGGTACCCTGCTCAACATGCCGAGAGGACCAAAGATGGGCGAAAGCAAGGGCAGACTTGAAATCAATGGGCATCGGAAGGAGCTTCATGCTATATATGATGATGATGATGATGATGATGATGATGATGATGATGATGATGATGAGGCGAAGCAGGACACGAAAAGTCGTCGCCAAAGGCAAAAAGGCCAAGAAGACCGGAAATGACTACCCTCCGCGTGCTTCACTCTAAGTCAAGAGGAGATCGAGCAGTTTTCACCTGCCTCCTAGGAGTAAAACTTCCTTCTGTTACGCTGGGAAGATAAGCAGATACCTAGACCCAGCGAAGCGAAGTTCAGCGGGATGAAGTCTCACGACCGTCACGTCTCGATGACGCAGATACTTCGGTTGCAATCAGGATCATGGACGCGCACGTCCGTGAAACGCTATTTGGCCTATGCAACTTCTTCGACGCCATCTCTCGGAAGTCGATTGGCGTGAGGCAACTCGAAGGCTACAGGAAGAGATCGTGGTGATACTATGCGAGCTTGAGATGTACTTCCGCCCGCATTCTTCGACGTTATGGTGCATCTGCTGGTCCATATAGTGGAGGATATCATCCAACTCGGGCCGACGTTCCTGCACAGCATGATGTCGCTCGAAAGGATGAATGGTGTCATCAAAGGATACGTTCGCAACATGTCACGCCCGAAGGAAGCATAGCGAGGGCTTTCGACGAAGAGTGCATCTCCTACTGCACGAATTATCTAGGCATCGAGAACCCGCTGGTCTGCCCGTCAGCGAGCACCTCGGCAGGCTCGCTGGATGGGGTCACCGTGAGGGTCGCCGCGAAATGCATGTCGACTTGGGTCGACTCGCCGACTTTGAAAGAGCAAACCTAGTCGCGCTACAACACATAGACGTGGTCGATCCTTGGGTAGTAGAGCACAAAACCTTTATTAAAAAGACGACAATGACCGAGGCCAACAGAGGACGGACGGAGATACACTCAAAGAGCACAACTCATGTTTCACGCGTTGGTTCAAGCATAAGCTTCGTCGCACCCTTTACATGAGGATTCTTCCGCGGAAGAACAACTCATATTCGCCTTTGTCACAGGCGCCGAGCACAACCTCGATGACCTATGAGGCATACGATATCAACGGCTACACATTCTACACGAGGCCAAGGAAATGAAGAGCGATGGTTATCGTAACTCCGGGTAACGATGGAATCCTACACCGTGACGACAAGGACAGATACTACGGAAGGATCGAGGAGATCTGGGAGCTGAGCTACTGCCGAGAGAAGGTCCCGATGTTCCGTGTCGATGGGCCAAGAATGTCATAAAAGAAGACCGTATTTCACCACCATGGTTATACCCGGCCAAATCCAAGACCAAGGGCGCAAAAGCGTCACCGCTAAAAATGAGCCATGGGTACTGGCTTCCCAAGTGGACCAATGCTTCTTCATTACCGACCCGCAAAGCCCGGTCGTGTTGTCGGAGGAGAGGCAAAAGGAAGATCATCGGAATGGATGGAGTAGCCAATGAGCAAGACTTGACAAATGCGGGCGACCGAGGATCGAACATGACGACGATGATGAAGTAGCAGCATACACCACAAGAAGAAGCAGGACCACCCTACCTAAAGGACGTCTGCTCCACGTAAGAACTCCATTTGCGAAAAAGAAGGGCAAGAAGATTGTGAACAGATAGCTAGCTAAGATCGATTGTATTTAAATCGTAGCCTTCATTTCTCGATTGTATTTCATGGGTACTTTTGAACTATCATGAATATTTTAAATTTCATGGACACTCGATCTCGATCCCCCTCCATCTCGATCGCTATCCCACCTCGCCAGATCCGCCCCCCTCGCCGAGCACCCCCAGTCCACCGCCACCGCCACACCCCCGCACCCTCGATTCCCCTACTCAACCGCCGCCGCCCCCCCACTCAGCGCACCGCCTTATAAAAAATTAGTATCAAACAGCTTTTTAAATGCTACTGTCTTATAAAAAATATTACTGTTATTATTTAAACAAGTTTGAACATATTTAAACACAAATAAGTATCAAACAGCTTTTAAATGCTAAAAAAAATTGTGGAGCCCACCTCGATCCCCTCCATCTCGATCGCTATCCCACCTCGCCAGATCCGGTCCCCTCGCCGAGCACCCCCAGTCCACCGCCCGCCGCCCGACCCACCGCACCTCGATTCCCCTACTCAACCGCCACGCCACCAAGACCACCAAGACTGCCTTATAAAAAAATAAGTATCAAACAGCTTTTTAAATGCTACTGTCTTATAAAAAATATTACTGTTATTATTTAAACAAGTTTGAACATATTTAAACATAAATAAGTATCAAACAGCTTTTAAATGATAAAAAAAATTGTGGAGCCTGGAGTCGAACCCAGGACCTCCCGGTGTGAGAACTGGCTGACCGACCGAGCTAGTAGAGTAGGCTTGACGTGGATATGTTCCGTAGTACATAACCTTTTGGCTCGAGTTGAAATAAAAAAAATACTAATGGCGCACCACGGTGAGGTGCGCCATTAGTATGACATGCTAATGGCGCACCACGGTGAGGTGCGCCATTAGTATTGTGGCCCGATCCCCTTCGCCCGATCCCCTTTGCCCGATCCCCTTCCTCTCCCCGCCAGCTCTCCCTCTCGATCCACCGCCGCCGCCGCCGCTGCCCTCGCCCTCGCCCTCGCCCTCGCCCTCTCCTCCCTCGCCCTCTCTCGCCTTCCCTCCACTCGCCCGCCTCCCTCGAGGCCACCGTCCCGCCACCTCGGCGCTGCCCGCCGCCTCGGCGCCCCGCCGCCGCCGCCCGCCCCGCCGCCTCGACCCGCCCGACCCGCCGCTGACGCCGCCCCGACGCCCGACCCGCCGCCCGGACGCTGCCTCGACCCGCCGCCCGGACGCTGCCTCGACCCGCCGCCCGGACGCCGCCTCGACCCGCCGCCCGGACGCCGCTGCCCCACCTCGACCCCGCCCCGTCCACACCACCGTCGCCGGGGCACCCGTCCTCCCTCCGCGGCCTCTCCGGCTGCTACGATTGGCGTGCCACTGAGACTGCTGGTTCCAATGTAAGAAGATTCCAGCCTCTTTCATCTTGCTTTAGCTCTTGAATGATTATGAGGCTTGCACTTGGTCGTAAGTTCAGTTGACATTTTCAAGAAATTAAATTTCGTATATCAAGATGGAAAATGTTGCTTCTTCTGTAGCCCGTCGAGCAGCCGATTAGTTTTACAAAGACTATTTGACAAACAAAAACCCTTCTGAGAAATAACTTTCTTCACTCTCCATTGCTAAGTAATTTCATCTTATAAAGATAGTCATAGCTATTGGAGCAGCACGTTGTAGCCACAGTCTCGATTCGTGTAGTTGTCATTACTCTGCTGCCATTGCAGTTTTCTAGCAGAGCACATCTAACAATACTCCACGTGATTGCATCCCATATGTCATCGATCACAATAAAGTACCTGCCAAGAAGGTTAAATTATATGGAGCATAATAAGCATCCTCACTTTCTTCGAGTGAACTTCAAAAGGCTAAAACACACCCAAGAAAACCTCTACCTTTAAGTTTTCCAAAAGTGCATATACTTGATGATCCTTGTAAGAGTACGCATGATAGTTGAGCCTTGGTCGTGCCAAAATGGCCCATTTGGTTTTAGAATTGAATAAATGATAGCTCGCGTTGCCTTGTTTTTCTGTGAATCAATGAGCAAATGCTTTAAAACTGAACCTTATGCAGGCGTTGCCTCTTTTAAAAATAATAATTATGCAGGCATTTGTAAGAATTGAGATGTTCATTTGAGGAATTTTACTTTTAGCATATATGAAAATTAATTGCAACATTTCTGACTTGCAAACTAGTGTTAATCTAGTGTCATGTTTTTCAAAGACAACGAAAAACATTGGAACCCATTAGTGGAGTACAACTACTAACCGTAACCATTGGTCAAGAGGGAGGAGGGGCCTTAGAAAGCTACTAGCTAGATGGCGATCTGTGCTCTCTTTGTGGCATACACTAGTTAATTAATTAACTAGCCTTTGGTCAAAATGATGGGCTAATCATGATTAAATGATGGAGAGGGATGCATGGCAGTGGCACCCATTGGAGCCATACATATATACAAAGTTATAAAAAGATTATATACACATAGTGATCTAGTGCTTTAGTGGTTGGATTATTAGTTTAGTAATTTCTTGACACACCCTTTGTAGTTTGCCATGTGTGCATGTGTGAGAGATAGTGAGAGGAGACAAGAAGAAGGGGGTTAGGAAGATGCTGCCTGCTCATCAAAGCTAACCATCTCCCCCTTTTCACCCTTTTTTCCTTTGTCTTTTGTGGGTTGCAAGGAAGCTACTGTCTTAGCTAGCTTGTGCACAAATCCACTGCCACTGCTCTGATTAAATTATCTCAGATGATAACAATAACTAATTGTCGGCATCTATATGTATCTGTATCATATCAGTTGCTTGCATTTGGTAAAGGTGGATGCTAGATCAATTGCTTATTTGGTAAAGGAAATGATCTAGCTCCTCCTACACATTTATAGATCAATCAGCTCAGTTCTAGTGTCATTGGACTTTTGCACCCACCAAAAATGTACTACTAGTTGCAAATCTTTACCGTAGATAGCTTCATAAGCGAAGGTTCCAAATAATAAACCAGTACCACACTAGTACAGTAGTATCGCCACCTCCCATAGAAATGCAGGTCTCGATGAGCAATGTAGTTAATTAGTCGGGCCTAAAAGCCAATCTCGTCACCTGCTCGCAAATGCCTCGCAGAGCAGGGAATGTACTAGGATGAAAGATGTACTTTACCAACTAATCTAATGGTGCTGGCAAAAAGTGAAAAACAATAGTTAATTTGACAGAGTGCAAGGATTTTTTTAATTGGCTTCTTGCAGTTTTGAAAATTCAGTTTATTCGTTCTTGAAAATTCAGTTAATTCAGTTAGGCACACAAATTGATGTGCTTTGTAAAACTTGTTCATGTACTGAACTACTAATGCCTTGTGATGCTCTGAATTACTTGTGATGCCTCTGAATTACTTGTGATCACATTGAGAAAGACTTGTAAAGATGATGATCATCTTTAATGTAAAACAATTTGTGATGATTTTGCTAGTTTGTTGGGTTTTGTCTCCGACCATCGTGTCGTGATGATTTTGCAGGTACCCGAGAGGCCCTTGAGTTTGCGGAATGTCGATTAACTTCCGCTCCGGCAAATTCGGTATTTCCATATGTCCTATTTTCAGCAAAGGTCATGCTGAAATTTTCCGTGAATTTTAGCATGACTTTGCTAAAAATAGGACATATGGGGTACTTGTGACTAATGCATGGGCCGGGTATCTTAGTAGTTAATTAAGTAGGATCAAGTGCCCGGCGTATTTGTGACTAATGCATGGCTTTTAGGGTGCCTTGGTGTCGATAAAACCGAAATGATGAAAAGTTAGGCTTTTAGGGTGCCTTGGCGTCGAAAAACCCTCAATGATAAAAGCTTAGATTTTAGGATGCCTCGGTGTCGACAAACCCTAAATGATGAGACCATGATCTTGTTCCTTGACAATAACCAACTTTTGACCAAACTTTGTTTCTATTTAGAGAGAAACATGGCCCACAACGATGAGGCCGGGGTTCACAGCGGCAAGGCATTCAGGAGCTGTCCCAGAGATGGAGGAACAACCTCACTTGTATGAGGCCGCCGCCTTCCCACCGATCCCGAGACCACGGATGGTGCCGCCGAGGATGACCACACCGATGCCACCACCGATGGTGCCGCCGAGGATGCCACCATCGATGATGGCGGCGCACGCACGATGGCAGCCAACCAAAGAGGCAACGGAAGGACGGGTGCCCGATCGTGCTCGCACCCTCAAGGAGGAAGTTCTCAAGTGGACTCCAACGGAATCCAACAGCGCCCGACGAATAGTCAAGGGTACTCGCTTCAGCTCGGGTGCATTGTCCGGAGCACCGCCTCGATCAACACCGAGAACCCGAGGCATCCCGACCGAGGGAATTTGCGCAACCTCCTCTTCACGAAGCTGCACGAACGATACAAGTTCCCGCTGAATTTGAAAACACAAGCCTCAAAGGGAATAAAGTGAACAATGCTGCCCTCACGAAGATGAGCAAGGCCCTGTCTACTTGGAAAAGCAATGTGAAGAGAATGATCGAGAAAGGTGAGAGTTATGAGAAGATCAAGGAGAAAATCCTTCGATCACCGAATATGACTACAACGACTTCAAGATCAATTGCTCGAGCACCGCAAGCTCCCAATCAAGTGAGTGGGGGAAACAAATGCGGAGCTGAACATAGGGGAACACACACTCGGTCCCGCGGTTACAGAGTGGCGGAGCCTATATGGGACAAGGAGGAGGCGGACTGCGCGAGCAAGGCCTATCACCCCTCTTCGATACATACGGTGACAAGCAGACCATGAACTTTGTCAGGGCCGGTACAAGAAGGACCCGAAACAAAGGAGCTTACCACGGATCCAAGACCAGGCAGCTTGAGCTTGTTCAGTAAGGAATACACCCCCGCGTAATTAGATCCATATGGTTGCATTCTAATTAATGAAGCGAATTTCTAAATGGTTCACATTCCTTCCGCAGCGATCGAAAGCGATGGCGCTGGGTCGACTAAGAGCAACCCTTGGGACACCACTCTAAATAGGGGTTGAATGTAATGAAGAACAAGGATAAGCTCAATAAGTCGACGTCACCTGGTCGTGTGGCGGCAAAGGCTTGTCGACAAAATGGGGTCATACTATACCGCTGGTGTGCGGAAGGAGAAAAGACCAGCTCGGAAAGCCAGCGAGAGGTTCAAGAACTCAAGGCACAGGTGGCGCGGATTCGGAGATTGTCCAAGAGCAAGTGGAACAACGACTCGAGCGACGATCAGCGCCTTTGTGCCTACCTTGATCTCGGGTTGAGTCGTGGATTGCGGGCGCCAACAGGGGCCGCCCGATTCCTAGCTTCACGGCCAGCAACTCGCATAATGCGATGGCGGGGCCATTGGTGCCTCCGGCGGGCGGCATTGGTGTCTCCGACGCCGCACGGAGCTTAATGCACCGGGTGTATGCCGCCGGCACCTCTGCAGCAAGCGCCCTCCGTCAATCGCACGCCCGCCGTTGGCGGTGCCTCTACATTAGCCGAGCTCGACGCCATCATCACGGTAACTAATTAAGCCTCTCGCCGAGGACTTCATCTCCTTGCCTTTGATCGGCATCCCCGACGCCTACATGTTTTCGCAGGCGCCGCCGACGTTCCGTGCACTCTCCTCCACTTCGTGAACAACGAGTTGGTCAATGTCGCCAAGGGAAAAATCGCTCAACCGGCAACCCTTGTTCCACGGTACCAGATGCCACCCAACTTGTTTAGGGTTCAACTGGTTCGGGTGCTGCCAGGCTGCGACGACTTGTTACCTCCGAATCGACCCGTCGGGGCCGACGATGATGACGTGATGACCCTCAGCGCCTGCCTGAGCTGGCCCCTGCTTTGGCAAGAGCCGATTCGCTTTGGGGCGGGGACACCAACCCAAAGACAACACCTCCAACGTGCGGCGCCAAGTCGGCCCCATGGCAAGACCGCCGTAACGGTGCGGACATCCCTATGCCACTGGATCCAAACATGCATATGGCACAGGATCAGAACGACGACGGCGACGACTATGATACATTTGGCAACGTCGATCAGTACTTTGCCGAGCATGGGTACGATGGCGACTTCATGGGGCCTCCTTCTCAAGAACCAAACCCAACAAAAGACGTGTGCGATCTAGCTCGTACCGCGGAGAAGCCAAGTTGCAACAGCGCCGTCGGCGTTCAGCTCTCGAGAGACGCCTCCACTGCCGACTTCACCGAGCCTCGAGATAGGCGAGGTGCGAAATATTATCAGCCCCAACACACTCAAGAAGGCGGTCTGTGAGCAAAACTCGGTCCCATTACAGGAGAAGAAGAAGGCACGCAAAAGAAAGACTAAGAAGGGTGCGAGCCAGCCGCACCGAGTGCGATCCGTGCTCGGGGCGGGCCACCTTCACCGAGGATATCTCGAGGAGGGTGCATGTGGCGGGTAGGGCGATGCTACTGATAAATATGCTCAATGCTGCAACCGGTGCTATCGGAGTCTGCATGATGTTGTTCTTTCTTTGGAGAAGCGGCATCTCGTGGAGAAGGATGTGGCATACCGGTTTTGCGCCAAGGTGCCGAGGGCAAGGGCTTTGTGGATAACTCCATCGGCGTCACGATCGTCCTGCGCTTTTGATGACATCCACGCTATGTTGAACCTTCATCCGCTGCACTACACCTTCGCTCGCTATTTTCGCTGAGTATGGAGATGCGGATCATTCGCGACAAGACCCCGGACATCGTGATAGTCGACCCCTTCTACATGCGTGCCAAGATCTTGGGCAGCGCTGGGACCGCAAGTCGCGAAGTTCTTACCTCGAAGGTGTCATTCGGCAAACCAAGATAAGGATAATTTCCTCGTGCCTTACTTTCCCGAGTAAGTCCTCCCTCAACCGCCCATAACATATGAATTCTTACATTTCGATCGTTTTATTTTAACATTCCGTGTTTTCTGCAGTGACACACGTTGCACGCCATCCTCCTAAGCCCCAAATTTTCCATGGCCACGTATTTCGACCCGGACCGTCATCGAACGTAGACTACACAAATGTCAAGAAGGTTCTTGATGATGTTCTCCCGGCCACGCCAAATCTGGAGGCACCTTCACCAGGCCTATTCGTAGCACGGCAAGCACGTGTTCTCCCACAATCTGACGCTCGCTGCGTCAAGCAGCACCGGGCGGTCGAAGGGTGCCTACTCGCCATCCATCACATGCGGGCGATCGTGCGGGACCATCATCAACTTCTGCTACCGAGTAAACTCCAAGATTGGGCGCGAAGCGTGTTGGCAATCCAGGGCGCGGACCTCCGACAAGAATTCTTTCGCATCCAATGGAGTTTGCGGAAATCATCCATCAAGATGTCCTTCATACCTCGGGCAGTTCTACCTCGAAATCAACCGTCCAACAAAGTGACATCGACACAATGCTACAAATGCAGGATGACAACGCCCGTTCTTTCATGACTCCCACGATAGACGGCGGCTTCATCCACGCCCGTCCCTTGAGTCGAGTTGTCTAGTTCTCAAACATCGATTGGCTCATGTTGTAATTAAACTTTAATGAACTTGTAGTATGTCTCTTTGGTTTCGAGAGTCGCTCAACTTAGATGTAATCGATGCTATTAATGTCTTGCTTTTCTCTTCGATCGCTCATTTGCATACTTATATATTGCTTATGTATTGTCTATGAATTGGTACTAACGCTTCGCTTGGCTAGTGCATAGCGATGCCGACGTATGTCGTGTACAAGGGTAAGGTTCCCGGAGTCTCGATGATGGGAGGAGTGTCGGAGACAGGTTCACCGATTCAGCGGTAACAGTTACAAAGGGTACACCACTAGGGCCGAGGCGAATCTAGATACGCCCGCTATCTAGAGGAGAGGAGGGAGCGTTGAGGAACCGGACGAAGACGAAGTTTCATCGTGATGATGCTCATCGTGATGACCGCAGCTCTCTTCTATGTGATGGTAGTTTAGATGATCGATATCGACTTGTAATGCGAAGACAAACTCGCTACTCGCGGTCTCAAGACTTGTAATATAATGTTCTATCTTTGTTGGGTCTTTTCAATTCGAGACTAATATGATGAATTGTATTCGGAGACTAATATGATGAATTGTATTCAAAGACTAATCTTCTATTGTATTTGATGAATCTATTGTTGATGTGTGCTGTCTATATTTTGTCAAATTATACATTTTGTAACCTGTGCAAAAACAGAAAATAAAAAAATAAAAAACCTAATATTCATACTAATGGCGATCACATGATAAAGGCGCCATTAGTATGACAATCATACTAATGGCGCATCATCGGTAGTGCGCCATTAGTATGCTGCGTTACTAATGGCGCATCCAGAGGTGGTGCGCCATTAGTATGCCAAAGCACCTGGGTATACATGCCCCCTGGGAGGCATACTAATGGCGCACCGTAGCCTATACTAATGGCACACCAGTGGTGCGCCATTAGTATACCAGATACTAATGGCGCACCAGGTGGTGCGCCATTAGTAAAAATTACTAATGGCGTGCTATCAATGGCGCACCAGTGATGCGCCATTAATGGCCATATTAGGTGCACCATTAGTAGTGGTTTTTCTAGTAGTGTTATGGCCACGGCGAGCAGCCTCAAGAAAAAATTGCAACAGCTTAGAGCTGACCAAGACTGGCTAGCCGACAGATGGACTGAAGTCCTTGCGGCCGAAGAGTACGAACTCAAACGCCCCTCCAAAAGCTACCCAAAGCGCAGGCTGCTACCCGATTAGAGGAGGAAGCACCTGACCTACATCACCAGCGCATGATGCGCCGATCGCCACCTCGTGGTCATGACAGAGAGGCCTCTCGGCCCTCCATTCAAGCCGCACCCCAGCATCTCTTAAAGAATACCAAGGCACGGGGAAATGTTCCAGACCTGCAAAATATATTGGAGGACAAGGCAAGGCGAACAAGATCAATCTACGGATCGCGTGGGCGCCCCACGACACGTGACGATAACCGTCATGCCGGATATGGTAAATACGGCCGGGCCGAAAAAGTAGACAAAGCTCGTTTGAGCTACGCCGTGATATAGCCCAATCTGAGGCGCCAAGACACCCACTATGCTCCACAGATGAAGTAATGGATCATCAAATCCCCGAGGGTTTCAAACCCATAAACATCGAATCATACGATGGCACAACAGATCCTGCGGTATGGATCGAGGATTATCTCCTTCATATCCACATGGCCCGCAGTGATGATCTACACGCCATCAAATACCTCCCACTCAAGCTTAAAGGACCAGATCGGCATTGGCTTAACAGCTTGCCAGCAGAATCAATTGGTTGTTGGGAGGACCGGAAGCCGCATTCCTCGACAATTTCCGTGGCACCTATAAAGCGACCACCGACGCCAATGACCTAAGCCACATAATCCAGCAGCCGTAAGAATCGCCGGACAATTACGGACACGGTTCCTAACCAAGAAAAATCAAATAGTCGACTGTCCGGACGCAGAGGCCCTTGCAGCCTTCAAGCATAACATCCGCGACGAGTGGTATAACGCCCTCGATGCGGCTATATCTCCCACGTGTCGAAGCACGACTTAGAGGCATAACCGCATTGAAAGCAATGTCGCAAGTGAGGTAATCTTCACACAACCCATGTAATACATAAGGGAAAGAGATACATAGTTGGCTTACAATCGCCACTTCACACAATACATGAGTAAAGCATTACATCATACATATACAATCAAGGTCCGACTACGGAACCAAAATAAAAGAAGACTACCCCAAATGCTACACAGATCCCCGATCGTCCCAACTGAGCTCCACTACTGATCAACTGAAATGAAACAACACAATGAATAGGATCTTCATCGAGCTCCTCCTTGAGCTCGGGTGCGTCACCTGCACGGTTTCATCGGCACCTGCAAACTGGTTTTGGAAGTATCTGTGAGTCACGGGGACTCAGCAATCTCACACCCATGAGATCAAGACTATTTAAGCTTATGGGTAGGAGAAGGTAGTGAGGTGGAGCTGCGCAAGCGACTAGCATATCTGGTGGCTACATTCGCAAAAGAGAGCGAGAAGAGAAGCAAGGCACGGTCGAACAACTATGATCAAGAAGTGATCCTGAAACTACTTACGCCAAACATACCTCCAACACCGTGTTCACTTCCCGGACTCCGCCGAGAAGAGACCATCACGGTTACACACGCGTTGATGTATTTTAATTAAGCTCAACTTCGGTTTTCTACAACCGACATTAACAAATTCCCATCTGCCTCATAACCGCGGGCACGGCTTTGAAAGATAATACCTGCAGGGTGTCCCAACTTAGTCCATTATAAGCTCTCACGGTCAACGAAGGATATTCCTTCTACCGGGAAGACCCGATCAGTCTCGGAATCCCGGACTACAAGACATCTCGACAATGGTAAAACAAGACCTGCAAAGCCGCCCGATGTGCCGACAAATCCCGATAGGAGTCGCACGTACCTCGTTCTCAGGGCACACCGGATTGTCCAAACTTCCGGTAGGCGAGCCCAGTTGCCCTGGTACACCCACGGTCGACGCTTTGGACCAACACTTTCGAGGAGCACCGCCCGGGGTTAAAATAAAGATGACCCTTGAGTCTGCAGAACCCAAGGGAAAAAGGCTTAGGTGGCAAATGGTAAAACCAATGTTGGGCCTTGCCGGAGGAGTCTTATTCAAAGCGAACTGTCAAGGGGGTCCCATAAATCACCCAACCGTGTAAGGAACGCAAAATCCGGGAACATAATACCGATATGACGGAAACTAGGGCGGCAAGAGTGGAACAAAACACCAGGCATAAGGCCGAGCCTTCCACTCTTTAACAAGTATATAGATGCATTAATTAAATAAGATATATTGTGATATCCCAACAAGTAAACATGTTCCAACAAGGAACAACATCTCCATGTTCCAACAAGGAACAAACTTCATCTTCACCTGCAACTAACAACGCTATAAGAGGGGCTGAGCAAAGCGGTAACATAGCCAAACAACGGTTTGCTAGGAAAGGATGGTTAGAGGCTTGACATGTCAACATGGGAGGCATGATATAGCAAGTGGTAGGCATCGTAGCATAGGCATAGAAAAAGAGCGAGCAACTAGCAAGCAAAGATGGAAGTGATTTCGAGGGTATGGTCATCTTGCCTGAAATCCCGCAAGGAAGAAGAAAGAGTCCATGAAGAAGACAAACGGATGAAGTCGAACGAATCCTCACAACTCCGGAACGAAACCGAAGCTAAGCGAGAAGCAACCCGGAAAGAAACAAACAACATGGTAAACCAACAAGCACAAACATGGCATGATGCACAACCAAGTATGATGCACATCCATGCTTGTCGGGGCGGCGGGAGGAGGCGCTCGGGAGCCGAAGACGGCGGCCGGGCCTGGCGGCAGAGGCAGGAGGTTGGCATCACGCGGCGACGGGGATGGAGAAGGCGCGTTGGACGAGGGGTCGAGCTCAAGAAGGAGGACGAGCGTTGCAGGTTCGCGAAGACCATGGCGACGGCGGGCGTGATCTGGGAGCACCCCAGCCGGAGGACGAGGCAGGGGCACACCCAGGCGACAGGGATGGAAAGCGCCGGTGGAGGCAGCAAGCCGGCGAGGGGACCGGGCGCAGGGATCTCCACTCCCTAGATCGATGCGGAGGAGGCGACGGCGTGGGCCTGCGGGGCTCCGGCGGGAGTCTTGAGGTGCAGGGGCGAAGGCGTGGCCATGGACGACGGCGAGGTAGGTCGAGGGCGGCGGCGGTCGCTTGGCGGAGGGAGGAGGCAGTGGCGAGCATCCGGATCGAAGGCGGAGGAGGTCACGGGCAGCCGATCCAGACCGGGTCCGGGCGAAGGGGGGTCGGCCTGGGCGCAGGAGGAGGAGGCAAGATGGCGCTGCGGTGGAGGGGAACTAGCGGGCACACCATTGGGCAGAGGACGGCGCGGGGCTCTGCTCCTCTCTGCGTGTCGCAGCGCAGGAGGAGGACGACGGGGAGAGGGGATCGGGCGAAGGGGGCTCGAGCGTTGCGGGTGTGGCGGCGGGCACGGGAACGAGAGGGAGAGATGAGATGCGTGGGGGCTGGGCTAGGGTTAGAGGCGCGGCTGGGCCTGAGAGGTTGGTTGGGTCGGCCCAGGTGGAGAGGAAATGGCCAGAGGCCTGATTGGCTTTAAAAGGAAAAGAAAGGGGTTATTTCCTTTTATATAAAAAGGGAAGTGTAGATATATTTATTTGGTAAGGCAAATAAATACAAGTTGAGCTCCAAACTGACATGGATCTACTTTGACATATTTCAAAGCATGACAACTTGAACCGGAGCAAATTGGAGAAAGATCAAGGTTAGAATATTCGGAAACGAGAGTGGTTTTAAATGCCATTTTGTTTGGGATGATTCCATATGAATGGAATATTTATTGTAGCTCCCTAAAAATATTGAGAGGCTTTAATATGTTATAAAGAGAAATCACAAGTGAATTCCCTTGATTTAAATGGATCAAAGACCCATGCAATTTGTTTGAGTTTTAGTTGGTTTGAGAAATTGATGGCGTGATGACATGATGCAATGCAAAAATAAAAAGGGCAGGCACAAATGAAACACACGGCGAAACCGGGAATAGCTGGAAGTCTTCTGGAGCATCGGTCTCGGGGCGTTACAACACTCCACCACTACAAGAGGATCTCGTCCCGAGATCTAGGATGGCACCGGATAGAAAAACGGAAGAAGAAAGAGGTAAAACTAAGTTGCTTCTTTGACAAAAGAGTGAAACCAACGAACCTTGAGAGGTTGACAAAATTGAAAGAAAAAAATAAAATGAAGATGACGAGATTGCAAACACTCCGTAAGATAAGAAGAACATGGGATACAATGAGAACCATGAGGTTAAGTGACAAGATAGATATTGGCACCACTCCGACTGAAAATGGAAGGAATTAGAATCATGAACTTGGCAAAATGAAAGCACCTGGATGAGACTCCGGTTAAAAGAGGAACGATAGAAACAACACTCCGGTTAAATCAATAAGCAAGGAAAAGGACATGGTCTTGACAAAATAAGATGATGGGTCGAAGAGAGCAACATCACAATGCCTCCGGAAGAAAAAGTGAAGATAGATCATTGGAATAAAGGAATGGAGAAGAAAATGACAACTTCTACCACAAATGAGTTTGGAAAGCACCCTTAAAAAGAAGGATAGAACAGAGTTGTTGGAAAACCAACAACGAAAAGAATAACCTTGTAGTGGACTTATGGAAACATCTCAACATTACGAGGTGAGCTTCTGCCACCAACGGAAACAAACGGTTGGATTGATATCAACAAGGAGACGAGAAACTTATTTCACCGAGAGGACAAATGAAGAAGTTGGGTCATTTATAAGCACCATAAATAGCAACAATCCTTAGGGGAAACTTTAGGTGAAATATAACCCAAGATAACTCCAATGAAGAGATTGATGGATTTAAATATCTCATTCTTGACAACAAGTGAATCATGAAACATGAATGAAACTGTCAAAATGGCATAACACCACCTCAAAAGATAAGGTCGAAATAATTGCACTTCGGAATGCAAGATGAAGAATGCTTGAACTCCTCAAAACAAAACGTGTGTTGAGCACCATGTTTATTTTGAAGTATGGCTTGACGGATCTTAACTTCGAGAAAAATTTGAAGGACAGATCGATAACTAAATGAATCCTTGACGAACCACCATGTAGAGCCTCCATGAAGAACTCCGGTAATGAAAGAATGATAGAAAGAAAGAGAAGTTGACAACACAAGGTGAAACCTTGCAGTGATAAGATGAAGCTTTGAAATGATATAACCGAGAAAACTTGGAACTCCGAAAAGAAAGATGAACAAATGAAATAAAGAATTTTGATGAACCTCCGAAATAAGGAATTGAATTTACTTGATGAAACAAGAATAAGAATTACATTATGCTGATCCTTCACCAATTAAATTGATGGCAAGCAATGGATTTGGCATACTACTTATTCTCGTAGAAAGGATTAAGATAGATATGGCGCAAACTTGGGAAGGTCTTCAATGAACCACCAGTAGGATTGGAAAGAACGAATGAATCTATATGATAACGAAGGAAGAGAACTCTTGAACGAACCACCGTAAGAATTGAAAATGAACGAAGAAAAAGAACGAATCGCCGTAAGGAATTAGAAATGAACGAAGATACTTGAGAGAATTTAGATACATGAGAATGGAGAGATCATGAACTGATTAGTGAATACTTGAATGATGCACCGGTAAGATTTGGAGAACGAGAGCTGAAAGCTGGAATGAATAATTCTAAGATGATGGGCTCCGAAGAATCAAACTGAAAAGACTCCTGAATTGCTCCGGATGGGTGAAAAGAATTATCACAATCTAAAACCATTATGAGAGGAAGGCATCAAACTAGAACCATGAATCTTGAAGAGAATGGAGCAAGATTTAAGAGAAACTCTTCTTTGGTGTTCAAGTGTTGAGAATGACGATGAGAAACACCAGCATGAATTGTTGAGGCACTCCGGAATGACAATTAGAAAGATTGAACGACCGATGAAAAGAATTTGAAAGATCTTGGAGAAAGACATTTGACTGATGATAATTCATCCTTACATCAAACTTTGCAAAGAATTTGAGAATAACTCCGGAAAATTAGAAGAGTCAGGTAAGATCCTGGGAAAAGACCTGTGGGTTAGGGCCCACTCAAAAGAAACACCGTTGAACGATTGCTTGAAAAGAGAGATTGCACCGGTTGAATTAAATGGGTTGAATGAGATAGCATCCTCAAAAGAACTTGAGTGAATTGAGAATGGAAACTTGAATCTTCAGAGATATCTTCAACACTCCGGAACAAATGAATAGCGAGAGGTGAATGATTAATTGGTGCATCGGAATGGGAAAGCATTGTGAAAAGAGGAAAATGGATAAGATCAACACCGAAAGCTTGAATTAAATCCACCGGAGAAGAAAATTAGAATGGAACAATGATAAGGTTGAAGCTTCCTTAGCGTCTTCATGAGAAATCACCGGATAAAACATTAAAGGAAAAGAATGAAGAAACTTCCCTCAATAAAATGGATACTTGATTAAGAAATCTGAGTCCTTGAAAAAAGGGTGGGAGGGTGGGAAAACAAAGGCAACTTGGGTCGGATGAAACGAACACCGTTGAGAAAAAAACTTAGAATTGATCTTGCGAATGTTGAAATGATCGGATCCACTTGAACAGAAGCACGTCGGTTGGAAAGGAATTAACATGGCAACCTCGATGATCAAGAAGGATTAGTATTCACATAGCAATATGAGAACACCGTTTAGAATAAGGTATGGAATCAACACTTGGCATTGAAGCAACTTGAATACCACAAAACGGAACAAAAACAAAGGATTTGACTTGCAGAATAAGCCGGACAAACATATGATAGATCCCATATCGTATCATGTGTCTGTTGGAAAGATAATCTAGGAGCTACTTGAATTCCCACTTATAAACTCCCGAAACTTTCTGGTTATGCAATCTGGTGTTGGGGATACAGGGGACACAAAATATATCACCCAAACTAACAATACCTAGATCCAAATGTATCCATCGCTCAACACATAACCAAGAAAACACCGAAATCGCTTACCTCGACCTTCAAAAGCATCCGTTATACGAGTCATGGCAATACTCTCGAGCTCGCCCAATCTTCGGGTTATCGAGGTTATCTCACCAACAACTGCATAAAAGAGATTTTCGATGTCGGCAAAACTCGTGTATTCCGAACGCAACGATAAAATTATGACGACAACACCTCGGAGCTCAACTCCCGGGACACCGCCACAACCCCTAAATGTCGAGGCACCAAGAACAATGTTCTCGTCACAAAACCATCGGAACGATTCCAAGATACCCGCGTGATCCTAAAAAAATTAGTGAAATTTGAGGAGAGAAGAGTCAAACCTTCTACGTCAGGAGACCTCACCAGAGCGACGAAGGGACTGAGGAGTAAAAAGAATCCTACTCTCCGATATATAATCCTAAGACTCAAAACATTTTTGTTCTAGACACAACAAAGTCAGCGATTCAATCAAGCAGGGGGCTCCTAAGTCGGGGATGGCTCTGATTACCAACTTATAACGCCCTCGATGCGGCTATATCTCCCACGTGTCGAAGCACGACTTAGAGGCATAACCGCATTGAAAGCAATGTCGCAAGTTAGGTAATCTTCACACAACCCATGTAATACATAAGGGAAAGAGATACATAGTTGGATTACAATCGCCACTTCACACAATACATGAGTAAAGCATTACATCATACAGATACAATCAAGGTCCGACTACGGAACCAAAATAAAAGAAGACTACCCCAAATGCTACACAGATCCCCGATCGTCCCAACTGGGCTCCACTACCAATCAACTGAAATGAAACAACACAATGAACAGGATCTTCATCGAGCTCCTCCTTGAGCTCGGGTGCGTCACCTGCACGGTTTCATCGGCACCTGGAAACTGGTTTTGGAAGTATCTGTGAGTCACGGGGACTCAGCAATCTCACACCCGCGAGATCAAGACAATTTAAGCTTATGGGTAGGAGAAGGTAGTGAGGTGGAGCTGCAGCAAGCGACTAGCATATCTGGTGGCTACATTCGCAAAAGAGAGCGAGAAGAGAAGCAAGGCACGGTCGAACAACTATGATCAAGAAGTGATCCTGAAACTACTTACGCCAAACATAACTCCAACATCGTTCACTTCCCGGACTCACCGAGAAGATACCATCACGGTTACACACGCGGTTGATGTATTTTAATTAAGCTCAACTTCGGTTTTCTACAACCGGACATTAACAAATTCCCATCTGCCTCATAACCGCGGGCATGGATTTTGAAAGATAATACCCTGCAGGGGTGTCCCAACTTAGCCCATTATAAGCTCTCACGGTCAACGAAGGATATTCCTTCTACCGGGAAGACCCGATCAGTCTTGGAATCCCGGACTACAAGACATCTCGACAATGGTAAAACAAGACCAACAAAGCCACCCGATGTGCCGACAAATCCCGATAGGAGTCGCACGTACCTCGTTCTCAGGGCACACCGGATTGTCCAAACTTCCGTAGGCGAGCCTAGAGTTGCCCCCGGTACACCGGCGTCGACAGCTTGGACCAACACTCAAGGAGCACTGCCCGGGGTTAAAATAAAGATGACCCTTGAGTCTGCAGAACCCAAGGGAAAAAGGCTTAGGTGGCAAATGGTAAAACCAATGTTGGGCCTTGCTGGAGGAGTCTTATTCAAAGCGAACTGTCAAGGGGGTCCCATAAATCACCCAACCGTGTAAGGAACACAAAATCCGGGAACATAATACCGATATGACGGAAACTAGGGCGGCAAGAGTGGAAAAAAACACCAGGCATAAGGCCGAGCCTTCCACCCTTTACCAAGTATATAGATGCATTAATTAAATAAGATATATTGTGATATCCCAACAAGTAAACATGTTCCAACAAGGAACAACATCTCCATGTTCCAACAAGGAACAAACTTCATCTTCACCTGCAACTAACAACGCTATAAGAGGGGCTGAGCAAAGCGGTAACATAGCCAAACAACGGTTTGCTAGGAACGGATGGTTAGAGGCTTGACATGGCAACATGGGAGGCATGATATAGCAAGTGGTAGGCATCGTAGCATAGGCATAGCAAAAGAGCGAGCAACTAGCAAGCAAAGATAGAAGTGATTTCGAGGGTATGGTCATCTTGCCTGAAATCCCGCAAGGAAGAAGAACGAGTCCATGAAGAGGACAAACGGACGAAGTCAAACGTATCCTCACAACTCCGGAACGAAACCGAAGCTAAGCGAGAAGCAACCCGGAAAGAAACAAACAACATGGTAAACCAACAAGCACAAACATGGCATGATGCACAACCAAGTATGATGCATGTCCGGTTTAAATTAGCATGGCATGGCAATATGCACAAACAAAACTACAAGTTCAATGGAGCCCAATATGCAACGAGTTGCATATAGACGAAACACCACATCAATTATTTAGTTCTCTCTCGGTTATGTACCCAACTACATTAAATATTGGTTAACATGGCAAGTGGTGAAGCATAACAAAACTATACCATCTAAACAATTTAAATGGGGCCGGACATAAAAACAACAAATCCGGTAAATCCCCATATGCATTTAGCAATTTAATGCAACAACAATTTTAAACATTTAAATGTTGTTATTATGATGCGGATGACATATACAAGTTATATGCAATTTTTATGAAAATGTTGACATAAGCATGTTATGAAGCATTTGTCGTCGTGGCGGAAACGAAAAAAGGTGCCACGGCAACGACAACGGAAATGGTGCCATGGCAACATTCCGATTCCAATAACTCGATTGAGATGTCGGTGCAAAAGAAAGCGTGCGGATGTGCGGAACATGCTAGATATGGTGGGGTGCTCCCGACTACCTGGTTCCCACGGGTTAGTGGCATGGAAACGAGTGACAATTCGGACACGGTGAAAACGGTGCATCTCATACAACACACAAGCATTCGTTCACGGGCGGTCGTCTCGACGGTATACCTTCGAAGCGTGCCTTTCGGAGCGGGTCGAGTACGACGAAGGAAGTAGTGGTACACGGGCCGTAGTGGAAGTAGTCGTTCTCGCGACGGTAGTGGTACATCTCGTAGTGGAAGTAGTTTTTCATGTCCCGTGGATGTTCGGGGTCCACGGGGTCTTCGAGGGTCGACGGTAGTGGTACACACGTCATCGGGGTACTTGTCGGATTCGAGAGGTACTTGGCGAAAAGCATGTCGACGGTAGTTGTACTCATATTGTCGTGGTACTTGGCGATATCCGAGACGGTCTTGCGTATCCGAAGGGGTACTGGTAGTTTGTGTAGTCGATCTTGTCGATCCAACACGAAGCAACACAGGGAGCCTCGGGGCGGCGCCAGATCTGGGCAGAATTTTTCCGATCCGTCTCGAAGGAGGACGGGGTTGACGTGGCGATGCGGATCTGGCGGGAAGGAGGTCGCTGCAGCAGCTTGTCGGGGCGGCGGGAGGAGGCGCTCGGGAGCCGAAGACGGCGGCCGGGCCTGGCGGCAGAGGCAGGAGGTTGGCATCACGCGGCGACGGGGATGGAGAAGGCGCGTTGGATGAGGGGTCGAGCTCAAGAAGGAGGACGAGCGTTGCAGGCTCGCGAAGACCATGGCGACGCCGCTGACGGCGGGCGTGATCTGGGAGCACCCCAGCCGGAGGACGAGGTAGGGGCACACCCAGGCGACGGGGATGGAAAGCGCCGGTGGAGGCAGCAAGCCGGCGAGGGGACCGGGCGCAGGGAGCTCCACTCCCTGGCTCGATGCGGAGGAGGCGACGGCGCGGGCCTGCGGGGCTCCGGCGGGAGTCCTGAGGCGCAGGGGCGAAGGCGTGGCCATGGACGACGGCGAGGTAGGTCGAGGGCGGCGGCGGTCGCTTGGCAGAGGGAGGAGGCAGTGGCGAGCATCCGGATCGAAGGCGGAGGAGGTCACGGGCAGCCGATCCAGACCGGACCCGGGCGAAGGGGGGGGCAGCCTGGGCGCAGGAGGAGGAGGCAAGATGGCGCTGCGGTGGAGGGGAACTAGCGGGCACAACATTGGGCAGAGGACGGCGCGGGGCTCTGCTCCTCTCTGCGTGTCGCAGCGCAGGAGGAGGACGACGGGGAGAGGGGATCGGGCGAAGGGGGCTCGAGCGTTGCGGGTGTGGCGGCGGGCACGGGAACGAGAGGGAGAGATGAGATGCGTGGGGGCTGGGCTAGGGTTAGAGGCGCGGCTGGGCCTAAGAGGTTGGTTGGGTCGGCCCAGGTGGAGAGGAAATGGCCAGAGGCCTGATTGGCTTTAAAAGGAAAAGAAAGGGGTTATTTCCTTTTATATAAAAAAGGGAAGTGTAGATATATTTATTTGGTAAGGCAAATAAATACAAGTTGAGCTCAAAACTGACATGGATCTACTTTGACATATTTCAAAGCATGACAACTTGAACCGGAGCAAATTGGAGAAAGATCAAGGTTAGAATATTCGGAAACGAGAGTGGTTTTAAATGCCATTTTGTTTGGGATGATTCCATACAAATGGAATATTTATTGTAGCTCCCTAAAAATATTGAGAGGCTTTAATATGTTATAAAGAGAAATCACAAGTGAATTCCCTCGATTTAAATGGATCAAAGACCCATGCAATTTGTTTGAGTTTTAGTTGGTTTGAGAAATTGATGGCATGATGACATGATGCAATGCAAAAATAAAAAGGGCAGGCACAAATGAAACACACGGCGAAACCCGGAATAGCTGGAAGTCTTCTGGAGCATCGGTCTCGGGGCGTTACAAGTGGCTTGCCCGGCACCTAGGACAGGAAAAGCCGAAATCCATGGAAGCCCTCACAACACTCATGATCCGCTTTTGCGCGGGAGAAGACAGCTGGCTAGCTCGTAGTAATAATCTGACCAAGAGCCCTGGTAATTCGGATACCAAGGACAACAATGGCAGGTCGCGTCGCAACAAGCAAAAGCGCCGCATTAACGGCGACAATGCTGAGGATACGGCAGTTAATGCCGGATTCAGAGGCACTAAACCCGTTAGTGGAAAAGCCATTTAAAAGAAATATCTCGGGCCGGCCCAGTTTGGACCGAATACTGATCGCCGTGCTGATACACGGCACCCTCGAAAACCAGCCACTCACACCAACAGGGATTGTTGGGTGTTCAAGCGGGTAGGCAAGTTAACTGCCAAAAACAGAGACAAGGGGCTGCATAGCAATGACGAGGAGGAGCCCCAGCCGCCAAACAATAGGGGACAGAAGGGCTTCCCCCCACAAGTGCGGACGGTGAACATGATATACGCAACCCACATCCCCAAAAGGGAGCGGAAGCGTGCACTCAGTGGACGATATGCGTTGGAGCCACGCCCAAAGTTCAACCCATGGTCCTCCAGCCCGATCACTTTTGATCGAAGGGACCACCCCACTAGCATCCGCCATGGCTGATTCACCACATTGGTTCTAGACCCAATCATTGACGGATTTCACCTCACTAGAGTCCTTATGGACGGCGGCAGCAGCCTGAACCTTCTTTATCAGGATACAGTGTGAAAAATGGGCATAGATCCCTCAAGGATTAAACCCACAAAGACGACCTTTAAAGGCGCCATACCAGGTGTAGAGGCCAACTGTACAGGCTCAGTTACACTTGAGGTGGTCTTCGGATCCCCGGATAATTTCCGAAGCGAGGAGTTAATCTTCGACATAGTCCCGTTCCGCAGTGGCTATCATGCACTGGTCGGAAGAACCGCATTTGCAAAGTTCAAAGCGGTGCCGCACTACGCATACCTCAAGCTCAAGATGCCAGGCCCTCGAGGAGTCATTACGGTCAATGGAAACACTGAACGCTCTCTCCGAACGGAGGAGCATACGGCGGCCCTCGCGGCAGAACTACAAAGCAGTGTTTTAAGGCAATTCTCCAGTCCGGCTATTAGACGTCCGGACACCGTCAAGCGTGCCCAGAGTAACCTACAACAAGACCGCCTCGCACGTTCCGAGCAAGCGTAGCAATGCGGCCCCAACCCCAGCCCTCGCGAAATTGCGAAACCAGTACTACGCGTACATAACTACACTCTCGAAATACCATGGGCATAGGGGGAGGGGCACGACCACGACATGCCCAAAATGCGGCTCAACCGCACTAGGGGCTCCCAATTTTGTCATTCTTTTTCTTACTTTTAGGACTCCACTCTATTGAAGGCCTGTCCGGCAGTACAATCGCCGAACACACGATGCAACAGCCAGGGAGGCAGAAAGCTACGTTGAGTGTCCAGGTGGTCTCTATAACGAGCAGTATACTTGTTTCACATATCATCCCGCAGCTCGCTCCTGGAGGGGGACTTGTCAAATAGTCCCATCTCTTGCTTATCGCACTATTTGTATCGTCGTGCTTTTACCGTAGCCTTTTCGAACAAACAATACATAGCTTTTGTCTGTTATTGCATTCCCTTTTTTATCTATGTATGTTCATTAATGACATTATGCAACCGTACACTTTGGTACGACCAATACACCAGGGGCTTACATACCCCAGAATATGGTGTGAGAAGTCCGAACACTCTCATGAGTGCGGCACCCCGAACTTATAGCATTATATGCATCGGCTCTGAATCATGTCTTGGGACAATAGTTGGGTTTGCCCAGCAACCATGTTTTGGTACCTTACATTCCGTTATATCGGCTAAGGTAGCGCTGGGAGAACCACTGCGATTGTGCCCCAGTTGAGCTGGGCTAAGCACCTCAGTGGAGAAAGCTAAAACTGACCGTCATGATAGGGCGAGAGCTGGTCGCTGTTCGAGAGGTTGTCGAGTCCCTAAAGACTTATGCCGCTTAGAGCGAGGAGTCGGCTTTGTCCGGCCTAGGCGTGGATAGCGCCCCGAACTCGATGAGGGAGTCCCGGATTAGGGGGTGTCCGGATAGCCGAACTATCACCGTTGGCCGGAATCCTGGACTATGAAGATACAAGATTGAAGACTTCTTCCCGTGTCCGGATGGGACTTTCCTTGGCGTGGAAGGCAAGCTTGGCGATACGGATATGTAGATCTCCTACCATTGTAACCGACTCTATGTAACCCTAACCTATCCGGTGTCTATATAAACCGGAGGGTTTTACTCCGTAGGACGAACAACAATCATACCATAGGCTAGCTTCTAGGGTTTAGCCTCCTTGATCTCGTGGTAGATCTACTCTTGTACTACCCATATCATCAATATTAATCAAGCAGGAGTAGGGTATTACCTCCATCGAGAGGGCCCAACCTGGGTAAAAACATCGTGTCCCTTGTCTCCTGTTACCATCCGCCTAGACGCACGTTCGGGACCCCTACCCGAGATCCGCCGGTTTTGACACCGACATTGGTGCTTTCATTGAGAGTTCCTCTGTGTCGCCGCCGTCAGGTAGGATGCCTCATCCCGTCTTTAAAGACGATACTATCGCGAAAGGGGCCTTGGCCGCTGGTCAGAATCTTCGGCTAGGTGGTTTTCTTATGACCGCCAGTTTGGCCACCGCGCCGACGATGACCTCTTGAGTCATCGAAACCAATCTCCCTGTTAATTCAGAAATTGCCGAACAGTTAGATCCGATTGAGCTCTCCTCCGTAAACGAGCTCTTGGATCGCATCGCCGCCCTGGGAGTCGCCACAGACTACGACCGGATCAGGCCTAAAACCGATCTGAGAGAGATCAACTCTCCCCAGGCTACCCATCATGTTGCTGCGATAGAGGAGCAATGCGGCGATTCTTCTTCTATCTTAAGGACTAGCTACATCCGGATTCCCGATCCCTCCATGCCGAATTCCCGCAGAGGGACGGATGTCGATCAAGCCCTGAACTTATAGTCAGGCGGCGGGTTGGACTCATTGGATAACACTCAAAAATCCAAACTTCCGAGTTCAGAAACTTCTCGGCCCTGAGTCCTAAATTGACGGGTTCCGGATCTAGTTCCACCCGCCCACCCAAACATTAGCGATCTCTCTCAAATTCGCAAGAGCCCGCTGAAACAAGAATCATTATCGGGCCGATTCCTCCTGGTTATGAACAGGATAAAGGATCGCCGAGAGGAGGACGAATCCCAATTTTCTGCAATAATTGCACGGACAAGGAATCCTAAACGCCATAAGTCGCTATAAATTACACGCTTTGTTGACTTGGTGACCATAGTACCAAAGTATCGTGTGCGATGGAGAGCGCTGGAAAATCGAAGTAAATTTTGGGATAATCCGCCCCGATTACATCCCTAGTCCGAAATAAAAGGGTGCATCATTATCAAGCACCGGTTAAATACCAAAAACCAAAACCCCTAAAGGGTACGGAACTGCATCGAGGGTTGGCTAAACGGACCTCGCAAAATTCACAGACATGAGGGCGCCACTCCAACTCATAGCCTTCGAGCATGTTGGATACTACGGCAGTGGCCAAAAGTGGCTAAGAGCTTCTAGCTTCGTAATCCCAGCCCAGAACACCAAGACGGTGTTAATAGTCTTGAGACTTTCGTGATCAAATAACATGCGAAACGAACACTCCGCAACCTTGCCGAAGTCTACCAAGTAGCAACAATAAATCCATGGAGTGACACGGCTATTACCTTTAATTCCAGTGATGAACCTAAATTCCGAACAGCCCGAGCACCAGCCGCATTGGTCCTCAGTCCGATAGTGGACGGCTTTCGGCTTACTAAGGTACTCATGGATGGCGGTAGTGGACTAAACCTCATCTATGAGGAAACCCTCCGAAAAATGGAAATAGACTGGAACCGCATTGAGCGAAGCAGCACAACCTTTAGAGAAATAATCCCTAGCCGGGAAGCATGCTGCACAGGAAAAATCACACTGGACGTAGTGTTTGGCTCGCCGGACAATTACAGGTCCGAGGAGGTCACATTTCAAGTGGCCTCGTTCAATAGCGGATATCATGCTATATTAGGACGAGAGGCATTCACAATTTTTCAAGCTATACCCCATTATGGGTAAATGAAGCTTAAAATGCCCGGACCTAACGGAATCATCACTCTCGCTAGTGATCCGAACATAGCACTCCGTGCCAAAAACAAGACAGACGCACTAGCCCTCGAGGCACTATCCAAAGCCCTAGCGGCCGAGGAACTCACCGCGATGCGCCCACAAGGAAACGTGGACGATGTGATACTTGATAAAAGATCCAAGTCCACCTCTTTAAAACCAGCGGATGAAATAGTCAAATTCCAAGTCCACCCAACTAACCTCGCAAAGACGGCCTCCATTGGGGCACAATTAAACCCTGATGTAGACGCCGCACTACGAGAATTTCTACGAGAAAACTGGGACATCTTTGACTGGCACCCTTCATACATGCCAGGAATCCCACGTCGGCTGGCCGAGCACAACCTAAATATCCTAAAAGGATTCAAGCCAGTCAAACATGCTCTTCGGCGCTTTTCCGAACCCAAGAGACAGGCCATGGGAGAGGAGCTAGCCAAACTTTTGGAAGCCAGATTCATCAGAGATATAAAACATCCGGACTGGCTAGCAAACCTGGTGATGGTACCAAAGAAGGATAAATCCTGGAACCTATGTGTTGATTTTAAAGACCTTAATAAGGCTTGCCCAAAGGATCCCTTCCCCCTCCCTCGAATTGATCAAACTATTGACGCTACAGCAGGACACGACTCATTGTGCTTCCTTGACGCGTACTCCGGCTACCACCAAATCAAGATGGCGGAGCCAGACCAAGCTGCAACAGCATTAATCACTTTATACGGCCCGTTCTGCTTCAACACAATGCCCTTTGGGCTCAAAGACGCCGACGCAACATATCAGCGCATGATTCAGATATGTCTGGCAAACTAGATCAACAAAACAGTGGAAGCATATGTATATGACGTGGTTGTCAAAACCAAGCACGTCGAAACTCTAGTAGACGACTTGAGGCTCACATTCGACAATCTTCGAAAATATGACATCAAGCTCAATCCGAAAATGCGCCTTCATGCTCCACCGGAAAGCTCTTCGGCTTCATTGTGTCCGTAGAGGAATTGAAGCAAACACAGCCAAGATCCGAGCTCACACAATTGATATTCCAAAAGACCTCAAACTAATACAAAATTGACGGATGCGAGCGGCTCTAAGCCACTTTATTTCCGCTTGGGAGAAAAGGCATTACCCCTTTACCGCCTCCTCCGGCGAACCGAACACTTCGAGTGGACGGATGCCGCCACGGCCGGACTCGAAGAAATAAAGGCCATTTTGGCAAAAAATCCGGTCCTGGCCGTGCCCAATGTGGGCGAACCAATGCTATTATATATCGCCGCAACACATCAAGTTGTCAGCGCGGTGCTTGTTGTCGAACGAGAAATGGACGGACACCAGTTCCCTCTTCAAAAACCGGTTTGCTATGTGTCCACTGTCCTAACTCCATGCAAGTCCCGGTACCAACACTATCAAAAGATACCATACGTGGTGTTCATGGCATCCCGGAAGCTGCGACACTACTTTCAAGAGTGTTCGATAACGGTAGCCTCCGAAGTACCTCTTAACGACATTATAAATAACCGCGACGCGACGGGCCGAATTGCTTGATGGGCCATAGAGCTCCTTCCATTCGACATAACTTATAAGCCAGGACGAGCTATTAAGTCGCAGGTTTTGGCCGACTTCGCGGGTCGAATGGACTGAAGCCGAACTCCCTAAAGAGTACGGCGATACTCCAATTGATCATGCACTTTGACGGCTCCAAAATGTTGGCCGCCAGGGGCTGGCATCGCCTCGACGTCCCCAACCGGGACACAGTCCAATACGCCCTTCAGATAATGTATACGGACTCCAACAACGCAGCCGAATACGAGGCCCTTCTGCACCACCTCCGGATGGCAGTCTCCATGGGCATTCAACGCCTAAAGGTGCGCGGGGATTCGAACCTCGCAACATCTCAAATAAACGGAGACTTTGATGCCAAAGATCCGAAAATGGCAGCATACCGCAATGCGGTCCTAAAATGTCAAGACGGTTCAAGGGCTCAATTTCATCATATAGCCCGGATAACAACCAGCGGCGGATATATTGGCACGCATCGGTGCAAAACGCGATGCCGCCCCACCCAATATCTTTCTCGAACGGGTGTTCAAGCCATCCGCATTATGGGAAGGGAGTCCGCAATAATAATCCGGACCCAACCGCACCGCCTCGACGCCAACACTCTGAAACAACCGGAGGCTCGCCCGAGATAACACCTCCGCCACGAAATAATGGCGGTTATCGCCCCGTGGACGGAACCATGCCTAGCCTACCTAACTAGGCAGGAACTCCCCGAAGACCAAAATGAGGCTCGCTGCATAGTACAGCGATCTAAAGCCTACAAAGTCCATGAGGGAGAGCTTTAGAAGAAAAGCACTACATGAGTCCTTCAAAGGTGTATCTCCGAAGAGGAAGGGCGAAATCTCCTGGCTGAAATTCATGCCGGACTGGGTGGGCACCACGCCGCAGCCCGGTCCCTTGTAGGCAAGGCCTTTCGTACATGATTTTATTGGCCGACGGCCCGGGCAGATGCGCAGGATTTAGTCCAACAATGCGTCGGTTGCCAGCTTTTTGCTAACCAAAGCCACATGCCACCCACCGCCTCAAAACTATACCGATCACCGCCGTCATGGTCCGGGGCTTGACATGGTTGGACCCCTTAAGGGACGAACCCACAAGAAAAATACCTATTGGTCATGGTGGATAAATTCACCAAATGGATAGAGGCCAAGCTCGTTAAAACGGCCAATCCGGACCGGCGATTGACTTCATATCAGGGTAGTGCACCGTTACGGTGTCCCCACAAGATCATCATCGATAACGGCACCAACTTCACGGCCGATGAGGTCAAATTATGGTGCAAAACCGTGGGCATCAAGCTCGACACGCCTCGCCTATCACCTCAAACCAACGCCAAGTCGAACGAGCAAATGGTCTAATCATGAGCGCATTAAACCCGCATTAGTGCGGTCCTCAAGGAATCTAACACGACCGGATTGAGGAGCTCGACCAGACTGGGGTTGCGGACCACGCCGAATCGTACTACCGGATTCACACCATTCTTTATGGTGTACGGCGCAGAGGCAGTCTTGCCTCATGACATAATACATGACTCACCTCGCGGCGCATGTATGAAGAAAGAGAAGCCGAGCTCGATCGGCAGGACAATTTGATGCATTGGAGGAGGAGCACGACGTGGCAAAAGCTCGCTCCGCATTCTATCAATAGCAGGCTCAAGATATCAAAGCAGGGAAGTACGGGCCAAGGCTTATAATGTTGGCGAACTAGTTCTACGCTCGCGGACAAGAAAAAGGACAAACTCAAGCCCAAATGGGAAGGTCCTTCATCATCGACAAGGTCCTGACCGGCGGAGCATACCGCTCTGCAAACGATCGGATAACCGACTCGAGCCGAACCCATGGAACGCAGCCCGCCTACGAAGATTCTACGCTTAAGCGCTGACTCCAAGTTCGCCTCCTTCCTCCGCCCACATTTTCTATTTTTGCTGTCTTTATTTGTCTCTTTCCTCCTCCTTCTTCTTGAAGCCTCTAGAGGCTCGCTTGGCGCTTTTTCAAGACATACTTGACGCGCTGTCCACGCCATTATACCTGGGGCTTTTTAACGAAGCTTATTTATACGGGCTTTATGCCCAACACATGCTAAACTTCCGCATGTACCTTTTATTCACCATTATATGCATCGATATGACTTAAGTTTGTGCCAAGCTGGGTTGCTTGGCTCCTGTGCTTACCCCTACGTTCCTGATTGTTCGGCTAGGTGGTAAAGGGAGCACCTCTGCGATTGTTACTGCCGGGTCAGCCGGATGTGTACCTCAGACTGGGTGAAGCCGAAAGCTAGCGTTCATAAGGGAATATTCGGTCAGTGAACTGAAAGATGATTTTTAACTATTTACCCATCTGCCCCTAGATGATTTTCTGCTTTCATAGCAGCTTTGACATACACTTTAGGGCATGCATCCCAGCGAAAGGAATCCTTAATGGAACTATTCTCCCTGGAAGATGTTTCTTACTACCCATGTAATATAAGTTATCTAGTTGGGCACTTGTCTGATACAGCAACAATGACCCCTACGCCTTGTCTCCATGCATACCCCGGTTCTTATATAACCACGAAGGTATTCGGACACATTCCGGACTATTGGGTCCTGAGGTCGAAGCGAAAAGGTCCGCTATGACAAACGATCTACAATCCGGCTAGAAGACATTTTTTCATGTCATATCTTTACATAGTCAACTCGACTCATTGTATTCCTCCTCAATGCCATCTAATAGGCTATCTAATTTACAATCTTGCTGGGAATACTTGGCGGCCAATTCTACTTGGCCGTACACTAACTTACAGGATCTCCATCCCATCAGCCCCACAGTCCGACCTCGCCATGTGGTTTGGGTCAGCCTTGTACCTCGCCTTTACCATGGCCCAAGCTTCCCTGGCGCCTTGACGGCAGGCCGATATCTTCCATAGTCGGAAGCGCCGCCGTGCTCCTTGAAGCCGCTATGCCAGCTCCCCAATGCCTTCGGGCAGGGAGATAGATGGCCACAAGGCCTGGCCGACGCCTTTCATCACCTGCCGGACTCGCTCGTGCAGCTGACGCAATTCGGGAAGAAGATCACCCGAAGAACTGGGCATCTCCTCCTCAGGACGACCTGTGAGCAAACCTACATACATGTTTATGTTAGTCGCCTTCCTCGCCGAACTCTTTCAAAGTTCGCTCAAGCACTTACTGAAAATGCCACGACGAAGCCGCCGATTCTCCTTTACGGAGTCAAACAACTGGGCACGAACATCCTTTAGTTCCACACCCAGCTTGGTGTTGGCATCTTGGAGGTTATTTTTCTCCTGCCGCACCCTCGTAAGCATGCTCTCGCCGGCCTTTAGCTGGCACAAGAGCTGCTTCTTGTCCGGATCTAGTCCGCGCCATCTGCAATGTTTTTGTCGATTTACACACCCGCCGCACTTCATAAACTATTTATCTTTGAAGCGATATTACCAGAGGGGTCTCGTGGCTCCCCAGAAGGCTAGTGCGGCCTCAAGTTGGGCCTTGCACTCTTCAAGCCCTGGGGCAGTCGGGTATTCTTTTTGTAAGGTCTCAGATAACAAATGATCCTTAAATCAGTTATTCTAACTATTTTAAGTCTCGGGGCTAGTGGCATATATAATCACAAATTTCCTTACCAGATGTCCTTTACATACCGCTCCGTGGCTCGCTAGACCATCTTGAGCGGCACGGAGGTGCGATCTCCCGAATTGAAGGCATTCAAGGCCTCTTGGGAGAAACATGCGCCACGAAGAACTGTCCGACAAGCCTGTGATTCAGGGCGCTCTCCACCTCGGAGTTGGTGGAGGACAATCTGTCGGCATCCTCTGTCGGAGGAGCATCCGACGTACGCCTCGTGTTCGCCTCCGCTTCGACCCGGCTTTGGAGCCTGGCCGTTGAGGTTCGATTATAACCTCTCCGACTCAGTCCGCGAGCGCTTTTTCCTGAAAAGAGCGTCAAGTTAGTACGCCTTCCAGAATCCATCCTAGGAACATGGTGACACGCCATACCGCTGCGACGGAGTTTCGATCCGAACGCACTTTTTTAGCTCAAGGGGTCAGACGCCTCTTGTTGGCCAGCCGCCGCTGGCTCGGCTTCCTGCCTCAAAGGTACCCTACAAACACCATTGGTATACGGTGATCAAGAAATAAGCACGGATGGATCATTATCGTAATATTGGGACCTCGGTCTCGCCACTGTGAGGCTGGAAGTATTCCGGTAATCGGCCGTGATGGCAACCAAAGCATTGTCGATGCTAAGTTGGTGGAATACCCGCCGATCAACTCCACCTTTATATCCGGATCCTCTTCGAGGTCGGATCGAGGGACCGCCCGGATCCTCGGGTTGTGGGGGCGGGCTGTGTATCTTCTCCATAACCGGCGCAGCTCTCGCCAGAAGCCATGAAATGAGATATTTAACCATGGGAACATGGATCGGACAGGTCGAAAGATGTTTGCTTACCCAGCTTCGAGGATTATTCGAGGAAAACTCCTTCGTGGATTGACGCGAGGAAATCCTCCTCCTCCCTTTATACATGGCGCATAAGATCTTCACCAGTTCGGTGACCGATCCCGCCCTTTGCGGCCATGGCGGTGGCATCGCCCTCCCGCTGAAGTCCCACATGGAGTGGCCCCTATATTGGAGCAGCTGCACTTCATAATGCAGATTGCCATGACTCCAATCATGGTCAATCCGCATGAGCCAAGAACCTTATTCGCTCATCAAATAGAGGACATCCCGGTCATTTTCCTCCGGGGCTCCGAGGGCGCCAGCTTAGGCGCTTCTTCGAGCAGCATTGATGAACTCCAAGGCCGATCCGAACAGGATCCGCAGCGGACGCCCTCCATGTAAAACCATTCCGAAGGCCAGTCTTGGACGCCTTTCTTCGGGTTCCGGATAGGTATCCGTCCCGGCGATGCGCCATAGCTCGCTCCGCCCACTTGATATATTGACCCCTCATGAGAACGGGGTACTAGGCAGAATAATCTCTTCCACAGCCCAAATGAGCCTCGACGCCCAAGAACAGTTCGCAAGGGCCACGAAGCCCGCGATGTGCAAGATGGAGGCAGGAGTAAGGTGGTGCAACCGAGGCCGAGAACTCCAAGAGCCCCGGAGAAACGGATGGATTGGAAATCTGAGTCCTCTTACTAGATAAGAGATGAAGCATACCCGCCTCCTTTAGAGGGATCGGGACACTCTCTGCTTGCTTTCCGCCTTTGTAGGTCGCAAGTCCGCTCGAACAGAACCATGAAGGCCGGGGAAGAAATCCTTTGGCTTGAGTATAACTAGCTCGCTATGTGGGACTGAGCATCTCTCCCAATTTCAGGCTGAGGGCTGGGAGCGCGAGAGGAGGAGCCGCCGACCGGCCATGATGGAATGGGCTTTGGTCGAGGCGCCCGATGAAAGCTCGCAAGGGGGATGGTGTGACTCAGATCTAGAACCTCGCCTTTTATAGGCAGCTCATTTGCGCAGCTAGGGGGTAATTGTAAAAATACCCTAGCTTTTCGCATTCATTCAAACACGTGGAAGATGGCCATTATTGGGCGTAGAAGCCAAGGAGCGCAGCATTTATCAGAAGCCGGACACTATTTGACAAGTATATGGAATTTGGAGAAGAACCCGCCTCGCAATGCCGAAGACAATCAATGCGCCGGACTCATCGTCATTGAAGCCTGGTTCGGGGGCTACTGAGGAAGTCCCGGATTAGGGGGTGTCCGGATAGCCGAACTATCACCGTTGGCCGGACTCCTAGACTATGAAGATACAAGATTGAAGACTTCGTCCCGTGTCCGGATGGGACTTTCCTTGGCGTGGAAGGCAAACTTGGCGATACGGATATGTAGATCTCCTACCATTGTAACCGACTCTATGTAACCCTAACCTATCCGGTGTCTATATAAACCGGAGGGTTTTAGTCCGTAGGACGAACAACAATCATACCATAGGCTAGCTTCTAGGGTTTAGCCTCCTTGATCTCGTGGTAGATCTACTCTTGTACTACCCATATCATCAATATTAATCAAGCAGGAGTAGGGTATTACCTTCATCGAGAGGGCCCAAACCTGGGTAAAAACATCGTGTCCCTTGTCTCCTGTTACCATCCGCCTAGACGCACAGTTCGGGACCCCCTACCCGAGATCCGCTGGTTTTGACACCGACACTCGGTCTTCCGAATGCTAGGGGCATCGCCAAAATTTAAAATTATAGAATTCTATGGCTAAGTGAGAGTGTTCAAGATTTATAGTCCGATTGCCTTGTTCGTTGTGTTGAGCGCCTCCCTCGAAGGACCCAAGGATGGGAAAAAGAGCGCTCAAGTTTATCCCGAACACCCCAGCACTCGCGGCATGGGGGTAGAAGCCGACGACTCGCCATCTCTCAATTTTAATAAACGGCCGCATAGAAGGTAATATTTTAAATTCAAAAGCGTTGCTTAGCGCATATGAACAAGTTTTCAGCGTACAGGATCACAAATGCGAGTTTACTCAAAAATTACATCTTTGGAGCATTCATCCGTTATAAGGCGGGCACCCTTCAGGTTGCCCTCATAATACATCTCGGGCTTGCGATGCTCCTTGCCCGGCGGTGGCCCATCCGTCACAAGCTTCTCAGCGTCCACCTTCGATGCATACGGAGTGCTTGATGACTTCAAGCCATGGACAGGCATCCACCAGCAAGCCACCAGCCCAAGTAGCTCCTGTGCATGGCTTCCCCAGGCCACAACCGACTATGAGACCCTTCATGGCCTGTTCGCCACCTTATGGAGCTCGACCAAATGCTTCACTGGTCGCCAAGGCACCGGTGTCCGCCTCAACATACCGGGACCAGAACACCTTCTCGGCCGAGCTCCCCTCCTCGGCCCGGTAGAATGCGGCAGCATCGGACACACTACAGGGAAGATCTGCGAATGCTCCTGGAGAGCTCCGGACTCGGGTAAGTAACAAGTAATTCACTTTAACGTGCTTGCTTTACATAAAGAATGCCTTACCCGCCGCTATCTTCTTCATCGCCTCAATTTCCTGGAGGGCTTTTTGGGCTTCGGCCTTGGCAGATTTGGCTCTCTCAAGCGCCGAGGCGAGCTCGGACTCTCGAGTCTTTGAGTAAAGCTCCAAGCTCTCGTGTTTTTTCACGAGATCCTGGAGCTCTTGCTGCACCTCCAACACCCGCGCCTCTTGCTTTTCCCGCTCGACGCGTTCCACAGCCGCACTGTCTTCGGCCTTGGACAGCGCTTTCTTCAGGGTCGCCACCTCGATTGTGGCCCCTGTAATATCCACGTTGGTCCTGTCATTTTTTGCAACCACATATTTTTATATATACTTAAATAAGGTATTACTTACCTTCCTTGTCTTTGAGCTGCTTCTTGGCAAGGCCGAGCTCGTTCTCGGACCGCCGAGGCTCGTTCAATGCATCGACCTCCAGCCAAGGTGTGGCGAGGTCAAGAGCAAGAGCCTGCATTCCCATATTGACATACTTATGTTAGACTCCTCACGATATCTTTTCTCGATCCTTAGTTCGGCTTTTCTTTCCGAACACCAAACCGAGCATCGTGGGCTACCGCTCTATGCGGTAATATTTTTACATATCTTAAATACATACCTCAAAGCCTTTTAGAAGGCTGGCACAGGCTTCAGTCAGGCCGCTCTTGGCGGACTAAACCTTCTGGATCACCACACTCATAATAGTGCGGTGCTCCTCGTCGATGGAGGCGCCGTTAAGCACCTCCAGCAGATTATCCGGTGCCTCCGGTTGGACGGAGGCCACCGGCATCGTAGGCTTGCCCTTCCTACTAGGGGGCGCCCGCCGGACTCCGGAACCACTGAAGGTTCCGGGGCGGTGTCCGGCCTAGGGCCGAACTTGGAGCCCTTGGGGGTTTTATCCCCTTTGCGCCTGGAGTCCGGGAGGTCGCCTTCCGGTGCCTCCAGGACCACCCCCTCCTGGCTAGGACCCTTTTGGGACTCCACCTCGGCATCGTCCGTAGGACGAGGGGAGGTAGAAGTCGGAAGTGAAAGGCTATTCACATCCGACGAATCCAGGGAGCCGCTCGACGAAGCATCGAGCCCGGCCTTGGGCGGACTGCATGATTATATTCGGCGTTAGACGATACTGTGCAACAAAGGAACACCATGAGTTATTCTGGTATCCGGATACTTACGATTTTGCCAGGGGCTTGGCCCTGGATGGCCACTCCTCTTCGCCGTCGTCGGCGTTGGTGGAGTAGTCCGGAGGAAGGGTCCTCCTTCTTGACCCTCCTCCGCCCCCGGTTGGGGGCCTTCCTTCATTCCTCCCCGCCGGAGGGGGAGAGGTTTCTTCTTCCTCCTCCGCCTTCGAGGAGGAGGCGCCGAGTCATCGGACGATGAATCCGACACCACCGGCGCCGGGAACTCTTCGAGTTCTCGTGGCCTTCTTCTTGGCCTTCTTCTCCGTCACCACGTAAGGTGCCTGAACCAGCAGCCCCGTCAAGCGGGCGTCCACTAGGTCTTCGGGCAAGGGAGCCGGACAGTCAATCTGTCCGGATGTCTTCTGCCAATCCTGTCAAAGGTAAGGGAGTTTAGATCCCGCATAGAATCAAACTATGGAAAACAAGTTACCCGTAAAGGGTAAAATAGCTTACCGCGTTGGCTTGATGCTGCGCGCTGAATCCGCGATCCTCGGTGGCGGATGCGGGGGCCTCGGCGCCCTTGAATAGCACCTTCCAGGCGTCTTCGTACGTAGTGTCGAAGAGCCTGCTCAGGGTTCGATGCTGTGCCGGATCAAACTCCCACAAACTGAAAGCCCGTTGTTGGCACGGGAGGATCCGGCGGATGAGCATGACCTGGACTACGTTGACGAGTTTGAGCTCCTTGCTCACCAGGTTTTGGACGCAGGTTTGGAGTCCGGTCAGCTCTTCCGAATTACCTCACGACAAGCCCGTCTCTTTCCAGGAGTTGAGCCGTGTAGGGAAGCCAGATCGGAATTCGGGGGTCGCTGCCCATTCAGGGTCATGCGGCTCGGTGATGTAGATCCACCCCGATTGCCACCCCTTTATGGTCTACATGAAGGAGCCCTCGAGCCATGTAACGTTGGGCATCTTGCCCACCATGGCGCCTCCGCACTCCGCTTGATGGCCGCCCACTACCTTCGGTTTGACATTGAAGGACTTCAGCCATAAGCCGAAGTGGGGCTGGATGCAGAGGAAGGCCTCGCACCCGACGATGAACGTCGAGATATTGAGGATGAAGTTCGGGGCTAAATCATGGAAATCCAGGCCGTAGTAGAACATGAGTCCCCGGACAAATGGGTGAAGTGGGAAACCTAGTCCGCGGAGGAAATGGGTGAGGAACACCACCCTCTCATGGGGCCTGGGGGTGGGGATGAGCTGCCCCTTGTCGGGGAGCCGGTGCGCGATGTCATTGGACAAGCATCCGACTTTCCTCAGCTTTTTGATGTGTCCCTCCGTGACGGAGGAGACCATCCACTTGCCTCCCGCTCCGGACATGGCTGGAGAAGGTTGAGGCAAGATGTGCGAACTTGGCTGGAGCTCGAGTGCGCGAAAATGGATAAGCAAAGGAGGAAGAAGGCGTAGATGAAAAAGGTGGATCCTTATCCCCTTATATGGGCGTACGAAACTATGTGCCCCCACCAGCCTGGTAAAACTCGCTTATCTCCCAAGCGCCGTAAATTAATGGCACGGTTGGGTAACCCACGCCCGTACTGATGAGAATCCCGGAATAAGGGGACACAATCTCTGCTTGACAAGACGTGCCAAGGAAACCGCCTCGCCAAGTGCGCTGAGGTGGGACAGTAAAAACGATTCGAATAAAGGCTTGGCCGTGGTGTGATGTCACGCTGCGGAATACGTCAGTAGATTGGATTTGTGTACATATTATTCTCTCTATGGTGGTATGTGGAACTTATTTCGCAGAGCCGGACACTATCTTGTGTTCAAAATCTTCTATGAAGTATTCGGAGGAGGAACCCACCTTGCAATGCCGAAGACAATTTGCGCGCCAGACTCGTCTTCATTGAAGTCTGGTGCAGGGGCTACTGAGGGAGTCCTCGATTAGGGGGTGTCCGGATGGCCAGACTATAACCTTCGGCCGGACTCCTGGACTATGAACATACAAGATTGAAGACTTTGTCCCGTATCCGGATGGGACTTTCCTTGGCGTGGAAGGAAAGCTTGGCGATACGGATATGTAGATCTCCTCCTATTGTAACCGACTTTGTGTAACCCTAGCCCTCTCCGGTGTCTATATAAACCGGAGGGTTTTAGTCCGTAGGACGAACAACAATCATACCATAGGCTAGCTTCTAGGGTTTAGCCTCTCTGATCTCGTGGTAGATCTACTCTTGTACTACCCATATCATCAATATTAATCAAGCAGGAGTAGGGTTTTACCTCCATCGAGAGGGCCCGAACCTGGGTAAAAACATCGTGTCCCTTGTCTCCTGTTACCATCCGCCTAGACGCATAGTTCGGGACCCCCTACCCGAGATCCGCCGGTTTTGACACCGACACCATCCCTCCAATACGGTTTCGTGCCCTGTAGTGGGCTTTTGCTTTTTTGTGATTGAATCGGGTGACTTACGGGGGTGCACCCTTTTGGTTCGGTCTGGGTATTTAGCCAAAGCCGGATTATCCCAAAACTCTGTTTCGGTTTCTAGGCGCTCTCCATCGCACAGTACTTCCGTACTATGGCCGCCAAGTCAGCAAAGTGTGCTATGTTGCGGCGGCTTATGGCGTTAAGGATTCCGTTGTCCGTGCAATTATTGCAGAAGAATGAAATTGCGTCTTCCTCTCGACAGTCCTAAACCTTGTTCATTACAAGGAGGAATCTGGCCCAATAGTGATGTACTGTTTCCTGGGGCTCTTGTCTAATGTGGGAGAGATCGCTTGTATCTGGGTGGGTGGGCATATTTAAGTCCGAACCCTGACCCGATCTGCGACCCGGGGGCATGGGAGTTTCCGATCTTGGAGGTTCGGGCTCCGGGATGTCGCCCGATAGGTCTGGCCCACTGCCTGATTCTACGTTCAAGGCTTGGGGGATGTCCTTTCGTGTACAGGTATCTGGCTCGAAGAGTTCTGGAATCTGGACATAGCTTGTCCTCAGGATTGAGGGAAAATTACCGCATCGTTCCTCCACCACCACTATCTGATGGGTGACCGGCGGAGAGTTAATCTCCCTTTGGTCGGGTTTAAGCCCGATCCGATCATAGTCCGTAGCGATTCCCAAAGCGGCGATGCGGTCCAAGAGCTCGTTTAGGGAAGAGAGCTCCATTGGATCCATCTGCTCGGCAAGTTCCAAGCTGACGTGGAGGCTGTTTTCGATGACCCGAGAAGTCATCATCGGCGCAGCAGCCGAACGGGCGGTCATGACGAACTCGCCTAGCCGGAGAGTCTGGCCGACAGCCAGGGCTCCTCCAGAGGTGAAGCTGTCCTTGACAACGAGACGAGACATCCTTCCTTATGGCGAAGGCACAGTGGAACTCTCAATGAAAGCACCAATGTCGGTGTCAAAACCGGTGGATCTCGGGTAGGGAGTCCCGAACTGTGTGTCTAAGGCGTATGGTAACAGGAGGCAAGGAACACGATGTTTACCCAGGTTTGTGTGACACTCCAAAAAAAATTTCTTTGGTTTTCTTCAAAACTTTGTTGGATTTGAAGGAGGTCACCAAAACCCTCCCAAAAAAATCTCTATCAAAAGCTTTTTCCCTCTGGCAAATATTTTACTTTTGCATCTCCTTCAACTCTGGTGTTTAGTTTTTAAATTTTTCCTCTAATTGCTCTCTTCTCAAGGATTCAAGAAAAATCTTTGAAGTTTATTTTTTCTTTCAAAAAGAAACTCTAGGAGTTTTCCATTCTCTCCCATATTTGAAATCATTCATGATTTGGCCATACACCACATGTTAAAATCTTCCCAAATATATCTCCTTCCACTTTGGGCAATCCAAACACTCTATTTCTACTAGTTCAACCCTCTTCTGAATTTTTATTTCAATTAATTCTCTCCCAAATCTTTTCTATCTATTATTTTGAGCCTAGGTAATTTGCAAAGCAAGTACCTTAATGCATTTGAATTTTGACCTCAAACCAACTCCCTTGGATAGTCCTTGGTATCCACAACCTAGAACTATCAAGATCCACTCCTCTTCTGTTCAAAAATTTCAAATTATAGTCCCTGCAAGTTTGGACCAGATTTGCCAAATTTGGTGAAATTCATATCTACATTACTCCAAAAATTCCACAAATATTCCGGCAGCCTCTAGATGCAATGAGAGGCCCCTCCACCAAAAACCAGCTCAAGGAAAAATCATACATGCCTAGATCATTCTGTCGAACACCTTGCATGCAATTGCTTCGCTTCAATTTCGATTAAGTTCGGAGTTTCATGTCGATCTTCGCCGAGAATTTCAGTCACATGATCACAGTGCACTTGGCACGTTGCTCACGGCCTAGCTTGCTTGTCCGGAGCCTCACACGCGATGCTTGGCGCGTTCTTGGCCGAGGGCGCCTCGCCCGCCCTTCTTGGCGGCGTGTCTCAAGGGCGGCGAACCACCGTGCGGCCGACCGGGAGCAGAACGGCATAACGCCGTTCGGGCGCCGCCTAAACCCCCGGTGGCTCCGCGTAGCCATTTCTCGCCAGCAAGACGATGCAGCACCGTCGCCGTGGCGCGGCACGCGCAGAGCGCGCTCCCTGCCGCCGACGGGCCCACGCCGCCCTGTTCCGTCGAGCTCCCCCTAAGCAACCAAATCCCGACGCAGTTAGCACCTAAACGGAACTAGGGAACACCCACGACGACGCCAACCTCTGAACCCTCCTGCAACCACAGCGCCACCAGAATCACCTCGCCGGAGAACCCGTTCTCTCAAGAATCCTCGGGCGGCTATATATAACACCCGAACTTGCTCTCGCCCCAGACACCTCCTCTACCCCTCCAGACCCGCCAAGTCCCCTCGAAGGGCCACGGGAGCTCTCCTTCCCGACTCCGCCACTTCATTCCGCCGGCCTCCACCTTGATTCACTGCGGTGATGCTATCTCCGACGCCCAAACCTCGTCCGTAGCCTTCTCTTACACCTAGTGCTCTAACCCCACCTCAATTCGATCCTTGCAGCCCTCCTCGGCGAGATCCATCAACGCCCGAACCACCGTCCGCGGAGTTGAGACCACCGTCAACGTGGTGCTCATCGGCGACCAACTCCACCACCCACCGTGCGGAAGGACACGGTGAGCACGTTGGTAACCTTCGATCCCCTCCTCGCCGTAGATCGCCACCGGCGATCACCGCGCCCTCGGCGTCAAATCTGCTGCTTCGTTTTCAAACCCGACGGGTGGGTCCTCCCGTCAGCTTTTTCTCTTTTGAATCGTTTTCTAAACGCCGGGCAAAATACGTCTTCCCCTTCGGGTCGACGATTCGAGACTCAAGCATTTTCTTTTTTATAAAGAAAACCACAGGAAGTTTCGTTTCATTACGTAAAGGTCCATGGACTAAAACGCTAATAACTTTTAAATGAAGAGTATTTTGATTGATTCTTTTTCTGTCCTCTTTAAAATTTTGTCTAGTTTTTATCAGATTTATTTGAAAAATATTTGAGTAATTTTGTGCACCTCACGGTATTTACGTTAGCGCGTATGTTTTCTTTATACCGTAGATACCGAAGGAGGTGACGGGACCAAGAAACTTCACCGAGCTAGGCTCCGACTACTCTGAACCAGGCAAGCATGTTTGAACTTTTGATATGATGAGTGTTCGCAGGTTTGCATTAAGTAGTTTCATGGCATGTTTGTGAGCATACCGATGAATGTTATTTTCATGCAAAGTTGAGGCAAGTGAGTTCGATAATCCATACGTGTTGGATGTGAATGTGCATGGCCATGTGTTGGCATGAGGATGGGTAAGATGGTAGTGTTGTAGCATGCCAGTCTTATGCCATACTATTTGACTTTAGTGTCAACCCGTATCAGTTCGGTTCCCATCCATTTCCCTTCCCGTACTACCACATGTTTTCCGCAAGGGATATGGCTTAGTAAGTAGCAAACCGCTTTCTGGTACACACCAAATGGAGAGGCCGTGATGATGGTTCCATGGCCCCGATTAAAGCCACCATCCGGTCGGGGGCATGGGTGTTTCGGTTGGGACCGAGAGGGGGCACCCTTAGAGCGCCGCGAATATAAATTTGATCCCATGCTATTCGAGATTGTGATCTCCCCGTCTCAAAAGTTTTTCTTGGACGATGTCTAGGGTGATTCCTGGCATCGTGAGGTAGGATGGGTGTGTACTGGTTAGCTGTGTTTCTTCCGAAATACCATAAAATCCGTTGGCTGTGGGTAATTTTAGTACAAACTCTGCAGAGTCATAAATCCTCGAATCATCTTATCCATGTCCAACTTTTGTATTATCTTATTCTGACAAGTGTCAGTTTTGGTGACAAATACTCCGGTGAATCACATGAGTACTAAGTCCGGTTAAATGTTTATTCCTGTGGATGGACTAACCCGTTTATATTAATGTGTTGAATATTTATTATGAGTACTATATCTTTGTGATGAAAGCCCTTTCGTGATGTCGCTCGGACGTCCGATCGCGCATTGCTGTTACTTATTTTTATTATAAGCCCTTTACGTGTTGTCGCTCGACGTCCGATCGCTGCATTGCTGTTACTTATTTTATTATAAGCCCTTCCTGTGATGTCGCTCAGACGTCCGATCATGCATTGTCGTTACTTATTTTTATTATAAGCCCTTTCGTGATGTCGCCAGACGTCCGATCGCGGCATTGCCGTTACTTATTTTTATTATAAGCCCTTTCGTGATGTCGCTCGACGTCCGATCGCGGCATTGATGTTACTTATTTTTATTATAAGCCCTTTCGTGATGTCGCCGGACGTCCATTGCATGCACGCATGCATTTTATTTCAATATAAGCCCTTTATGAGGTGTCGCCGACGCCTCGATCGTGGCAATATTTTGCTTATTTATTCACCTTTGAGGCGCCGCCTGCATAATCCGATCGGTTTTAAGTTTGCCTCCTTGGGTTTTCGAGCGGACTACCGCCGACTCCCGTTTTAATTATTTTTCTATACTGCTTTAATTGAGCATTGTTAAGATTAACTATGTCGCATTCATGCTTCCATTTGTTATATCTTTTGTCCAAACTGTCTTGCGAGTACTTTCATAGTACTCACCTGGCTTGTTGATTTGGCCGATGTCGTGAAAGGCGATCTCATGGATGAAGAGTTCGATAGCGAGTCCGACGCCTAGAGGAATCCAGGTCAGTCTCGTGCGACCCCTGGATTAGTCCTTGTAAAATATCCGCTTCCGCTACCCAAATAAATTCATCGAGCCTCACCTCGACGCTTGATGAGCCGCCAGTGCAGTAGACTTATTAACCACCCCACTATGTTATTCCACCAACCACGCATACTCCAAGTCAGTAGTATTTCCACCCTACACCTTGTGCCATATCCGCCATCATGTATAATTATTGGCGTGTTGTAATAATTGGTTGGGCATCTTTAGTCCGACCCTTGTAATATTGTAATGCTACTGGCTTCTTGTATCAAAGTTTTGTCTACCGATATGGAGGATTTATCCTCATATTGGATTCATGGGTCGGTTGTTCAATAAATATTTTGATTGAAAATCCGGTCATGACAAGCTTGGTACCAGAGCCAGGCTGACTGTAGGAAGCAACTAGGTGCGATCGCTAATCGGTTATTAGCATAATAGAGCTATTTATTATTTTTACAAATGTAGTCAATTTCTGACAGTCAGCATAAATTTATGATTTGACTACTTAGGATTTTTGTCTACTTTTGTAGATGGCCAGCAACGACTGCGAGTCGCGGATGTTCGCCAACATGCCCGATGGGTTTGTCAAGCTTCTCTCATTCATCGTCCAAGTCGCGATGGGGCCAGATGTGCGCCCAGTCTTCTCTCTCTCTGAGCACAAGGTCAATGACCGTCTAACCATGCACCAAGCCACGGTGGAATTCAAGAGAGGACGAGTTGAGCGTTACCGGTTCGTGGGGAGAGCCATGCCCACAGAGAAGCACGCGCTACAGATGGCAGCCCATGAGGCGATAGCCCGCCTCAGGGATATCCTGCCTTCAATGAAGACTCGTCGCTACCGCTACCTGCCATGTCACGTGCCATACACCTGCCACTACGCGTTCTCTTGCCCCAGAGGAGAACGGGACGAAGCTTTTGAGATGCTCATCGAGTATCTCCGGGCTTTGGAGGCAGCCTTCGACAACCTGGTGGACGACTTTGTAGCTGCCCGCATGGACTCAGTCCATGGCTGTGCCGCCAACAGGAGGGAGCTCCTGCGTGCTGCACCGCCACTGACTTTCGTCTCGTCATCAGCATCGTTCGCTCCTACTGCTCGCACCGCTACTCGTCGCCTGCCTACCACGGAGGAATTCAACCATGTCATTGCACCTACTCCGGTTCGTTCTGCACCACCCCTCGTGCCCGCTCAGATTCGAGTTGTCCCACACAGGGCACCTGCTCCACCAACTCCGTGCAGCACCTCTCGTCTAGAGCCTATCTCTGAAGAGGAGGTCGAGTCCCCAGCCTCTCTATGCCTCACCCTTGGCAGGCCAAGGGAAATCCTTACCATCTCCAACTAAGTACGCTTAGCCGCCATGCGATGTACCGACTTGTACGATATGTTTATATGTAAATAGGCTGTGAGAAGTAGTTTGTTTGCGCATCATGTAGGATCTAGAGTGCACTAGACTAAATAACATGTCAGGATTTATGTACGCATATCCTGAGTGATGTATTGTATAATTACTGCTTGCGTGTAAGATATGTAATGAGCAGTCCTTCTCCGTGCGCAATCGACTTGTTTTCTTGAAAAAAATCTTGGGCTTTTAATTTATTTTCCATCCTTATGCATTTATGGACTTAATTTTTGCGACTTCTTCCACTTTCTTATGAGCGTTTCAAAATATATCCCCAGAGTAAATTATGTCTCGTCCTTGGACGCGCTCCATGCCAACTCCGACAGAGGAAAATTATGGCACACCCTCAGCAACAATTTCACACAGGATGACAAGTCAACAGGATGTTGAAACGGCACTTTCCCAGATGTCCCGTCTTTACTGAACAGAGTCAGCAGCAACATCAGGAAATACTGAACAAAGTCATCAATATGGGGAATCACCGCGGACAGTATCAGCAGCAATCCAAGTTATCCGAGCTACAGAAGACGCGTCCCCAAACATTTTCTCACACTGACAAACCTCGGGAAGCCGAGGACTGGCTTCGAGACATGGAGAGAAAATTAATTATCGCCCAGTGTTCAGACCTTGAGAAAGTGCTTTATGCTCCGCACTATCTCACTGGAGCAGCCGCATCATGGTGGGAAAATTTCCTACACATGCACCCCAACGAAAATAATATATCATGGGAGGAATTTAAAGAAGGTTTTCGTGGGGCATATATTCCTAAGAGTTTGATGAAGATCAAAAAGAGAGAATTTGATGACCTCAAGCAAAGAACAAGGACAGTGTCCGAATATAACAGTCAGTTTACCCTGCTGTCTCGCTACGCCAACGAGGAATGAATGGCAGAAAACAAAAAGATGGAGAAGTTCCTAGACGGACTGACACCCGCGCTTAAATGTCAGTTGGTCATACACACATTTCCAGATTTTAAGACGCTGGTAGATAAGGCCATTACCTTGGAAAATGAGAGACGAACTTAGAAGATTTCCATAAGCGGAAGAGGGACCAGTCTAAACACACCCGCAACCACCGCAGCAAGACAGACGCTCGTAAAACTGGACACCCAAACCCACGACAAACGCCTCACACCCAAGCAAGAATTTCCATGCAAGGGACAAGGAGTTCACATACCGCCCAAGCGTTACATGTTACGCTTGTGGAGAAGAAGAGCACTATGCCAAGCAAAGCCCCAAGCCAAGGAACTCGCCCCAAAGCCAACAACGGAGGCAATAATTCGCACCAAAGCGCAACAATTTCAACCCAAATAACAACCACAGAAGGGTCATCTGAACCACGTGACCAAAGAGGAAGCACAAAATGCCACAGATATCGTACTCGACGCGTTCCTGTCAACACAATACCTGCCATGGTTTTGTTTGATTCGGAGCTTCACTGCTCGTTCTTTTGAAAAGTTTTGCTTTGCAAAATAATTTTTCGATGCTTCCCTTGGGAAAATCTATGATCGTCAAGTCCCTTGGAATCAAGCAAGTTACCCAGAATTATTGCCAAGATGTGGTTATCGAGTTTGAAGGGTTGAAGTTCCACGCAAATCTTATCGTATTGGAAAATAAAGGGATGGATTGGTTAACCACCAGCAAAGGTTTTATTGACTGCTTCAACAGGACCGTAATTCTCACCCATCACCACGGGAAGACCATAAAGGTTTCAGCCAAGGAAGGAAAAATATGCCGGCAACCGAGATTGAACAAGGTAGATATTTCTGAATTGAGCAAAGTGCCAGTAGTGTGTGAATTTCCAGATGTATTCCCCGAAGAACTACCAGGCATGCCACCAGATAGAGAGATTGAATTCAGCATAGAGCTAGCACCCGGAACCGCTCCCATATACAAGAAACCATACAGAATGGCACCATCCGAATTGGTGAAACTAAAGAAGCAAATAAAGGAACTGTTTGAAAAAGGGTACATACGAGCCAGTTCCTCACCTTGGGGTTCACCAATTTTATTCGCCAAAAAGAAGGATGGAACACTGAGATTGTGCATAGACTATCGAGCGCTAAACATGGTCACAATCAAGAACAAATATCCGATGCCGCGAATAAATGATTTATTCGATCAACTCGCTAAGGCCAAGGTGTTCTCAAAGATTGACTTGAGATCGGGATATCATCAACTGAAAGTACGAACCGAGGATATTCCCAAGACCGCTTTCACCTCTAGATACGGATTGTACGAGTTCACCGTGATGCCATTCGGACTAACAAACGCCTCAAGATATTTTGTTCACCTCATGAACAAAGTATTCATGAAGTTTATGGATAAGTTTGTTGTGGTATTTATCGATGATATTCTGGTATACTCCAAAACACCAGAAGAACACGCTGAACATCTCCGGATTGTACTAGGAGAACTCAGGAAACATCGGTTGTACGCTAAATTCAGCAAGTGTGAATTTTGGCTAAAGCAAGTAGGTTTTCCGGGCCACGATCGACTCAAGAAGGTATCGCCAGAGACCCGAAAAAGTCAAGGCCGTACTTGGCTGCAAGCCGCCAGCCAGCGTGACGGATGTACGAAGTTTCTTGGGTATGGCAGGATACTACCGAAGATTTATTGAAGGATTCTCCACACAACTACTCAAGAAAGACAGGAAGTTTGAATGGACAGAAGCTTGCGAGAAAAGTTTCCAAGAACTCAAGAGGAAACCGCGACAGCACCAAGACTAATTGTGCGGATATACACAAAATTTTGAGGTATTTTGTGACGATCTCGAAAGGGCCTCGGTGCGATTGATGCAAGAGGGCAAGGTTGTCGATATGTTTCGCACAACTTCGCAAGCATGAGGAAAATTACCCTACTCATGACCTGGAATTAGCAGCAGTTATTCATGCACTCAAGGAATGGAGACACTTTTTACTTGGTAATCGTTGTGAAATATACACGGACCACAAAAGCCTCAAGTATATTTTCACACAACCAGAACTAAATTTACGGCAGCGACGCTGGTTGGAATTAGTAAAGGATTATGATGTTGGGATCCACTACCACCCGGGCAAGGCAAATGTTGTAGCAGATGCTCTGAGTCGGAACCCCAGTCCGGACAATGACAGCATGCCAGACTTAAGACCTGAATTCCAGCAGGAATTCGCAAAGCTCAACCTGATGGTGGTCACCGAAGGCAGTGTGTCAAACTTAGAAGTACAACCTACCCTGATAGAGAAGGTTAAAGAGGCTCAACATGGACACCCCAGCATTGTAGGCATAAAACGGAAGATGAGGTTGGGCAAGGCCTCGTAATTCATTATTGATGAGCAAGGAATATTGTGGTACGGGAATAGGCTTTGCGTACCAAATATCCATGACCTTAAACAGCAAATCCTGGCTGAAGGCCACACCGCCCATATTCAATCCATCCCGGAGGAACAAAATGTACAAAGATCTTCAGAAACATTTTGGTGGCATGGTATAAAAAGGGACATAGCCACGTTTATTGCATGTTGTGACTCTTGTCAACGCATCAAGGCCGAGCACCAGAAACCGGCCGGGTTATTGCAACCATATAAGATACCCGAGTGGAAATGGCACGAGATTGGAATGGATTTTATTGTTGGACTACCTCGGTCGCGACATGGACATGATGCCATATGGGTAATCACTGATAGACTGACTAAAGTAGCTCACTTCATCCCCGTGAAGACAACACACACCACTCAGAAGCTTGCTAGGCTCTACCTCTCCCGTATCGTTTGCCTACATGGAGTCCCAAAGAAAATAATCTCGGACAGAGGCACTCAATTCGTCTCCCGGTTTTGGGATCACTTACAACAAGCTCTGAACTCAGCCGGCATTCAAGACCGCATACCATCCCAGACGGATGGGCGACCGAGCGAGTAAACCAGATTCTAGAAGATATGCCGAGAGCATGTGTCCTCACCTATGGGACCAGTTGGGAGGAGAGCTTACCATACGCAGAATTCGCATATAACAACAGCTATCACCCAGCCTGCAAATGGCACCATTTGAAGCTCAGACGGACGAAGATGGCGTACCCGCTAAATTGGTCGGAAACCGGAGACAGTCATATCTTCGCCCGCACCTGCTCAAAGAGGTGAAGATAAAGTCAAGGTAATTAAGGACCGACTCAAGACAGCCCAAAGTCGACAAAAGAGTTATTACGATCGAAGCATCGTGGAGTCCATTTTGAACCCGTGAATTTGTGTACCTCGAGTATCACCCATGAGAGGCCTGCACCGATTCAAGATTAAAGGAAGCTAGCACCAAGATTCATCAAACCTTTCGCATAGTAGCACGAAGAGGCACGGTGGCCTACCAGCTGGACTTACCCGAAGAATTATCCGACATCCACGACGTGTTCCACGTCTCCCAATTGAGGAAGTGTGTAAGCAACCCAGAGAAACAAGTACCCCATAAAAACATTGACGTGCAACCAGACCTTACGTATTGGGAGCATCCGATAAAAATCTTGGAAAAGTCAGAAAGGAGAACCCGACAGAAAACCATCAAGTTCTTCTAAGTTCAGTGGAGCAACCACACCGAGAGTGAAGCCACTTGGGAAAGAGAGGATTTCCTTCGAGCGGAGCACCCACAATTATTTGAGGATCAACTGGAATCTCGGGGACGCGATTTTTCCTAAGGGGGTAGGTGTTGTGACACTCCAATTTTTTTTTCTTTGGTTTTCTTCAAAACTTTGTTGGATTTGAAGGAGGTCACCAAAACCCTTCAAAAAAAAAATCTCTATCAAAAGCTTTTTCCTCCGCAAATATTTTACTTTTGCATCTCCTTCAACTCTGGTGTTTAGTTTTTAAATTTTTCCTCTAATTGCTCTCTTCTCAAGGATTCAAGAAAAATCTTTGAAGTTTATTTTTTCTTTCAAAAAGAAACTCTATGAGTTTTTCATTCTCTCCCATATTTGAAATCATTCATGATTTGGCCATACACCACATGGTAAAATCTTCCCAAATATATCTCCTTCCACTTTGGGCAATACAAACACTCTATCTCTACTAGTTCAACCCTCTTCTGAATTTTTATTTCAATTAATTCTCTCCCAAATCTTTGATGTCTATTATTTTGAGCCTAGGTAATTTGCAAAGCAAGTACCTTAATGCATTTGAATTTTGACCTCAAACCAACTCCCTTGGATAGTCCTTGGTATCCACAACCTAGAACTATCAAGATCCACTCCTCTTCTGTTCAAAAATTTCAAATTATAGTCACTGCAAGTTTGGACCAGATTTTCCAAATTTGGTGAAATTCATATCTACATTACTCCAAAAATTCACAAATATTCAGGCAGCCTCTAGATGCAATGAGAGGCCCCTCCAACAAAAACCAGCTCAAGGAAAAATCCCTACATGCCTAGATCATTCTGGCGAACACCTTGCATGCAATGTTTCTGTTCATTTTCAGCTAAGTTCAGAGTTTCAGTGTCGATCTTCGTCAGTAAATTCAGTCACATGATCACAGTGCACTTGGCACGTTGCTCACGGCCTAGCTTGCTTGTCCGGAGCCTCACATGCGTGCTTACGCTGCCTCGGCGCGGTGGCGCCTGCCCGCCAAGGCCAGGCGTGTCTCGTGGCGGTCGAACCACCGTAGCGGCCGACCGGGAGCAGAACGGCGGCATAACGCCGTTCGGCGCCGCCCAAACCCCCTCGTGGCTCCGCGTGGCCATTTCCTCGCCAGCGCACGCATGCAGCACCGTCGCCGTGGCGCGGCACACGCAGAGCGCGCTCCCTACCGCCGACGGGCCCGCGCCGCCCCGTTCCGTCGAGCTCCCCCTAAGCAACCAAATCCCGACGCAGTTAGCACCTAAACGGAACTAGGGAACACCCACGACGACGCTCAACCTCTGAACCCTCCCGTGCAACCACAGCGCCGCCAGAATCACCTCGCCGAGAACCCGTTCTCGGCAACCGCCTCGGGCGGCTATATATAACACCCGAGCTTGCTCTCGCCCCGACACCACCTCTACCCTCCGCACCCGCCAAGTCCCCGGAAGGGCCACGGGAGCTCTCCTTCCCGACTCCGCCACTTGCTCCGCCTCGGCCTCCACCTTGATTCACTGCGGTGATGCCATCTCCGCGCCCAAACCTCGTCCGTAGCCTTCTCTTACACCTAGTGCTCTAACCCCACCTCAATTCGATCCTTGCAGCCCTCCTCGGCGAGATCCATCAACGCCCAACCACCGTCCGCCGGAGTTGAGACCATGTCAACGTGGTGCTCATCGGCGACCAACTCCACCACCCACCGGTGCGGAAGGACACGGTGAGCACGTTGGTAACCTCCGATCCTCCTGCCTCGACGTAGATCGCTGCCGGCGATCACCGCGGCCCTCGGGCGCCAAATCTCTGCTTTCGTTTTCAAACCCGACGGGTGGGTCCTCCCCGTCAGCTTTTTCCTCTTTTTGAATCGTTTTCTGGAAACGCCTTCGGGCAAAATATGTCTTCCCCACTGGACTGACGTATTCGAGACTGAAGCGTTTTCTGTTTTTATAAAGAAAACCCTGGGAAGTTTCTATTTCATTACAGAAAGGTCCATGGACTAAAACGTTAATAACTTTTAAACAGAAGAGTATTTTTGATTGATTCTTTTTCTGTCCTGTTTAAAATCTTGTCTAGTTTTTTATCAGATTTATTTGAAAAATATTTGGAGTAATTTTTGTGCACCTCACGGTATTTACGTTAGCGCGTATGTTTTCTTTATACCGTAGATACCGAAGGAGGTGACGGGACCGCAAACTTCACCGAGCTAGGCTCCGACTACTCTGAACCAGGAAAGCATGTTTGAACTTTTGATATGATGAGTGTTCTGGCAGGTTTGCATTAAGTAGTTTCATGGCATGTTTGTGAGGATACCGATGAATGTTATTTTTCATGCAAAGTTGAGGCAAGTGAGTTCGATAATCCATACGTGTTGGATGTGAATGTGCACGCCATGTGTTGGCATGAGAATGGGTAAGATGGTAGTGTTGTAGCATGCCGGTCTTATGCCATACTATTTGACTTCAGTGTCAACCCGTATCGTTCGGTTCCCATCCATTTCCTTCCCGTACTACCACATGTTTTCCGTAAGGGATATGGCTTAGCAAGTAGCAAACCGCTTTCTGGTACACACCAAATGGAGAGGCCGTGATGATGGTTCCATGGCCCTGGATTAAAGCCACCATCCGGTCGGGGGCATGGGTGTTTCGGTTGGGCCGAGAGGGGCACCCTTAGAGCGCCGCGAATATAAATTTGATCCCATGCTATTCGAGATTGTGATCTCCCGTCTCAAAAGTTTTTCTTGGGCGATGTCTAGGGTGATTCCTGGCATCGTGAGGTAGGATGGGTGTACCTTGGTTAGCTGTGTTTCTTCCAAATACCATAAACGGAACTAGTCCTTCAGACTACGAAATCCGTTGGCTGCGGGTAAATTTAGTACAAACTCTGCAGAGTCATAAATCCTCGAATCATCTTATCCATGTCCAAGTTTTGTATTATCTTATCCCGACAAGTGTCGGTTTTGGTGACAGATACTCCGTGAATCACATGAGTACTAAGTCCGGTTAAATGTTTATTCTGTGGATGGACTAACCCGTTTATATTCATGTGTTGAATATTTATTATGAGTACTATATCTTTGTGATGAAAGCCCTTTACGTGATGTCGCTCGACGTTCGATCGCGACATTGATGTTACTTATTTTATTATAAGCCCTTTACGTGATGTCGCCGAGACGTCCGATCGCGGCATTGCTGTTACTTATTTTATTATAAGCCCTTCTGTGATGTCGCCGACGTCTAATCTATGACATTGCTGTTACTTATTTTATTATAAGCCCTTTTTGTGATGTCGCCAGACGTCCGATCATGACATTGCCGTTACTTATTTTATTATAAGCCCTTTACGTGATGTCGCTCGAAGTCCGATGCGGCATTGATGTTACTTATTTTATTATAAGCCCTTTACGTGATGTCGCTCAGACGTCCGATGCAACACGCATGCATTTTATTTCAATATAAGCCCTTTATGAGGTGTCGCCGACGCCTCGATCGTGGCAATATTTTGCTTATTTATTCACCTTCGAGGCGCCGCCTGGACACCGATCGGTTTTAAGTTTGCCTCCTTGGGTTTCGAGCGGACTATCGCCGACTCCCATTTTAATTATTTTTCTATACTGCTTTAATTGAGCATTGTTAAGATTAACTATTTCGCATTCATGTTTCGATTTGTTATATCTTTTGTCCGAACTGTCTTGCGACTACTTTCATAGTACTCACCGGCTTGTTGATTTGGCCGATGTTGTGAAAGCGATCTCATGGATGAAGAGTTCGATAGCGAGTCCGACGCCTAGAGGAATCCCAGTCAGTCTCGTCGACCCTGGATTAGTCCTTGTAAAATATCCGCTTCGCTACCCAAATAAATTCATCGAGCCTCACCTCGACGCCGATGAGCCGCCAAAGGCAGAGATGACTTATTAACCACCCCAATGTGTTATTCCACCAACCACGCATACTCCAAGTCAGTAGTATTTCCACCCTACACCTTGTGCCATATCCGCCATCATGTATAATTATTGGCGTGTTGTAATAATTGGTTGGGCATCTTTAGTCCGACCCTTGTAATATTGTAATGCTACTAGCTTCTTGTATCAAAGTTTTGTCTACCAATATGGAGGATTTATCCTCATATTGGATTCATGGGTCGGTTGTTCAATAAATATTTTTGTTGAAAATCCGGTCATGACAGTTTGGGCCCTCTCTATGGAGGTAATACCCTACTTCCTTCTTGATTGATCTTGATGAATATGAGTATTACAAGAGTTGATCTACCACGAGATCGTAGAGGCTAAACCCTAGAAGCTAGCATATGGTATGATTGTTGTTGTTCTACGGACTAAACCCTCCGGTTTATATAGACACCGGAGGGGGCTAGGGTTACACAGAGTCGGTTACAACAGAAGGAGATCTACATATCCGTATCGCCAAGCTTGGCTTCCACGCCAAGAGAGTCCCATCCGGACATGAGACGAAGTCTTCAATATTGTATCTTCATAGTCCAACAGTCCGGCCTAAGGATATAGTCCGGCTGTCCGGATACCCCCTAATCCAGGACTCCCTCAACGGTGGTTGAGAGGATTTCATCCGCCGAAAGTGGGTTGCATGAAGATTTTATGAACCTGCTAAGAGGCTTTGAGGTACGCAAAGTGATATTTTTTTTGACGGTACCGCACACGCTAGGTGTGCCCTATGCAGATAGTAGCCCCTGAGACTCTGGTTGCTGTCCAAAGGCGGCAAATAGAGGATCATAGTCCTAGGTAATGATCATGCTTCTTTCATGTGTAGGTGGCTGACGGTCCAGTGGCTGGCCAGATTGGAGAGTTTGCCGAACTGAGGCGGCAACTTGATGCGGCAGATGCCGACATCGTGCTTGTAAACAAGCAGCTTGACGAGGCACAGGGTATGTATTATCCGGTGGTCGGCAGATATTAAGAGGAGCATGATGCTAGTATTTGTAATATGCTGTGACTGTAGATGGAGCTGCCGCCGTGGAGACCCTTCGGGCGGAGCTTGCCCGGGCCAAGGAACAAGCCAGGAGAAGAGATGCGTCCACCCTAAAGGTGGCCTAAGAGTTAAGAGCCGAACTGGCTGCTCATCGCCAGAGCGAAGATAAAGTAGCCAAGATGGCTGTTGAGCTGAAGGATGCCGCCGACCGGTATGAGCTTCTTGAAAAGGAAAGCCAGGCGAAAGCGGCGGACCTGAAGAAAGCCATGGTAGCAGCCAAGGAAGCCCGCTCTAAAATCAGAGCGGCGAAGGAGGAGCTTCGTCAAGCCAGAGATATCACGGTTGGGAAGCCCTTTTCGTTGCGGACGAAGTTCGGGGATCCGAAGTATGTCCTTCTGGATCAATTATGGAGTGCTGCAGACGCGCAATCGGACTTGGCAACGAGCGCTGCTGATGCGACTGAGTTTTTCAAGGATAAAAAAGATCATGAATTGGAAAAATTGTTCTGGTCGCAGTTCAGTGCTCCAACGCGTCAGCTGCTGTTAAATGAACAAATGGCCGAGTGGGCTGAACTCCATAGATTGTCCGGACTTGCCATGAGGTCTGTCGTGGATCATCTTTGGCCAGAAGGACCAAGGCTGAATAGTTATTTTGGTTCAGTGGAACGATTCCTTGGTGTTGTGCTACATATCGATGCTATAAAGAGGCCGGCGTGCGTAGAGGGCGCGCGGATGGCTCTTGCCCGTGTTAAGACATACTAGGCAGGGATGGAGGCCACCGCTATTGCAACCTAGGATCTGGCCGTAGGCCAGGTCTCGGCCGAGCACTATTTTGAAGAAGTCCTAGAAGGTGCTCGTTTAATAGAGGCTCAGTGCTCGAAGAGTATCATGTTCGAGTGACATGTATCCCAATTGTAAGAACAATATTATATGGATTATGAAGGCTGTGTTTATACTTTTGCCTGAAAGTATTATGATGCCTCCTGTGCGGCCATTTATGTATGTATATAACCTGAAAGTTTGCAGTCGTCGGCTTCAGCCCTAACGCATATAATGCGGGGGTGTTCGGAAAAGCGCGTATTCACACTTGATCCAACGTTTTGGTCCATTAAGGAGGTGATAGCGCGGAGAACAAGGCAATCGGACTATATTGCTTTAACACTTTCACTTAGCCATAGGAGTTTGACAGTGGGGCAACTATATAGCCCCTGGTACTTCCGCGCTTATCCGAATACGGTGCGCGTACATACATGACCGGTACTTCGTTAATGCGGAGGAATCATGAAGATTCCGCTGAGTCATCGAGTGGTTGACCAGTCTCGCGCTTTATCATGACAGTCAGTTTTCGGCTTTCTCTACTGAGGTGCTCGTCCAGATGAACCAGGGCACAATCACAGAGGTTCTCCCGGTGCCACCTTAGCCGATAGAGCGGAACGTAAGGTAGCAAAACACGAGAGCCGGGCAAACCCAACTATTCACCAAAGACATGATTTGGAGCTAATGCATATAAGGCCAAACTTGCGATGCCGAACACTCCCTAAGGTATTCGGTCTTTACAACGTATACTCGGCTGAGTAACACCCTCGATAATAAGCCCTGAATTTCCAGGTACGTGCATTAGTCTGACGTGACGAAATGTCAATAACGCCATCATCCCTCTCGGTTGTGTTGAGTATCCGGAGGGTGTGAAGCAACAAGAGACAGTAAAAAGGTTTACACAGGGTCTTAATCTAAAATAAAACCTTTGAGCGGGGCCCTGCTGCACGTCTACGCCTGTGTCTCCGTTGTGTCGTATCCTGGAAGGGTGTAGCACGATTATCATCTGTAAAAGAGAAAAAACCCAAGTGAAAGTCTTCGTGCGAAAAAATTGTTATCCTTAATAAACCATTAAAATTCAATCTAAATAATGTCAAAGCGAACTGTAGTCCTTTTTACATGCGGGGAGCCCCTAGCACCACCTATGGGGTGTCAGGACCCCGATTCCAAGTCACATCGACCTAGCTGGTAACACCTCATATCACTTTGTGGCCTCACGCACGGTATTCCCACGGGTGTCGCCTTACCATGGCCCGGGACCGTTTATGCGTCTTTTGGCTCACGATATGATAGTGTCGCTAGCATCCACATGACAAAGAACCCGGCCGACATGGCTAGTCGTGAACCCAAAGCGCACTAACCTATGGGAACAGGCATACATGAAACACTTGAGCATGTCGGTCATCAACGTATGAACTTGGGCTGTAGCACTGGCTAACAGACTCCGTCCCCGGCTGTAGCAGCTAGGCAGGACTCCAAGTATCACCGCGTGACATTTCCCGAAGGATGATATAGGAACGAAATGGATCACATGCCGCCATCAAGTGTCCAAGCAAGAGTCTTTGGGCTAGCAGGACTCCGTGAACCGGGCAGTAGCGGACTACTATCGCCGTAAGCACGAGACTACATTTCCCCATATGAGAGGCTGCCAAGGATAAACAACTAGATTGTCGGATCCCACTCATACCAAGCATTTCAATCATACACGCAATATGCCCGATATGAGTAAATACAACAAGGCATCACAACAAAACTCTACAACTCAAGTACTTTATTTAAGAGGCTCAGGAGCCATACATAACATAGTCATACAGGTAGGGGTCACATGACCCAACACTCAAGTCATACAATCATACAAGCACATGCGGAAGCAAAGTAGTCAGAGTACGACTCTAGAAAGAAAGAAAGCTTGTTGGAGCCTTTCTATCTACAATGGCCCTTCACAAGTCTTAGATCGCCACCGGGTGGCTAGCTTACTCGTCAAGTCAACATCTACATAGAATCCGTCGGAGGGTAGTATAGTCCTCTGAAAAATATTGATTAAGCAAACATGAGTACAAAAGTACTCAGCAAGTCTTACCACGTAATCCTATCATACATGCACATTCTCAAGGAAGGAAGTGGAGTTATTTGCAGCAAGCCAGCTTTGACTCTTGGCTAAGCTATCCACGTGACACACTTTGTAAAGCATTTTGTCGCATACAGTCCACTATTCACCATCACAATACTCCATCGTGGATCCTCTCTCGTCATCCCCGAGAGGGCCATCCACGATACTCACACTTATCTTGAGGCTTTTAGTAGTATCCATTTACTTGTCTATGAACTGATATAGGTAACCCGAAGTCCTTCTCCGTGGACACGGCTATTCAATAGATCATATTTAACCTGCGCAGGGTATACTTCTTCACACGCTCTCACCACTTATCGCCGCTTTACGACATGTACTGCAACCTTCAAGCGGAAGCCCAACGTGGGTGTCGGCCTCACCTACCTAAACACTCAAGTCCCTAGTCCAGTTATCGCCTATTCGGGTTCCATCCGCAGGAGTCCGCCGAGGTTTCCCATACAGCCCGAACGATGTGTGCAGGGTTCCCGAGATACCAAACGGGCACTTTCGGTACACAGACCCACAGTGCCTACCGCAACACAACCCACCCCTAAGGTCAGCGTTGCGTGCGGCCCCAAAGATGCTACAAACACGAAACTACTTGCAACTCCGGACTATGAACAGGGGTGGTTAAGAAGCCGAGAGGGTCCATTGGTTTCGGGCCCAATGCGTGGTAGTAGCTAGTTCATGGATCACAAACACAGATCTCAGTTCTTAAGTTCGGCTTCAATGAAACAACCCACCATGTACTCCTACATGGCCTCTCATCGATACCTTTACCAAATCGTGTTCAACACTTTCACTCTCGAACCAACACAACCTTTCACTCCAGTTCATCATCCCGATGAGCCGACTGACACAACTCTAAGCATAGCAAGCATAGCATGGTAGGAATCACAAACATGGCTCAATCAACTCCTACACATACTAGTGGGTTTCATCTAGTTATTGTGGCAATGACAGTCATGCAAAGGAAGTGGGTTCAACTACCGCAGCACACAACAGTTGAATCGCGTTGTCTTAATGCAGATAAAAGCGAGAGCGAAGCGAGAACATGGGTTGTATCGGAATGATCAATGAATTGCTTGCTGATGGAACTGGGTAGAGAACTGCCCTTGGTGGGTAATCGAGGTTATCTTGAGGCAGAACCTATCATGAAAACACACCAAAATAAACATACAAGCAATATGCAACAATATGATGCATGCTATGACATGGCAATATGGATGTGTGTTGGCCTAATGCAAGTTGAAGGGATAGGGATGAACTCATTTGAATCAAAGGTTCAAATGATAGATCATGTGAGTTAGTCCTAATGGTGCAAAATCTTAATCTGGTTATTCAGCATAGTTAACTTGTTTTAACATGCATGAAACCTGTACCAATGGATAGAGTGTATTTTTCTGATAAATTTTCATATATAAATCTTTGCATTTGGAGTTATAGAATAAAAGTTATAAGCATTTGAAATTTGAATTATATTCTGAATTTATTATATAAAATAATTCCAGAATTTGAATTAATGCGTCAGCATGAGGTCAGCATGACGTCAGGGGGTCAACGGGGTCGTCCAGGTCAAACTGACCAGTGGGACCCGCATGTCAGGTTAATCTAAACTAATTTAATTAATTAGAACTAATCCTAATTAGTTTAACCGGAGGGGGTCCACCTGTCATTGACCCAGAGGGTCAACAGGGCCCACGGACGGGGTCAACTCACCGGCGTCTAGCCGCCGGCGAGGCCAGACGCGGCGGAGCAAGTGCTTTTGCACTTTCCGGCTCCAAATGGGCCTGGGAGCACCTCGTGATGCCGGAGGTGAGCCGCGGTTAGTGGTGGAGTCGGCTTGGGTCGGGATGGCCGGAGTGGGCGCCGGCGACGAGTCGGGCGGCGACCGGGGCTCGGCCACCGACGGGTTTGGGGCTAGAGGGCTTGGCGAGGCGCGGGAAGTGCACCGTTAGACCCGTTGGGGTGTGGTGAGTGCGATGGACGTGGTGGCGTGGCCATTAGGTGACCGGAGGCTCGTCGGCGACGAGCTCCGCGGCGATGGGTTCAGGTGATCATCGAGCGCTCGTTGTGGTGCAAGAAGAAGAGAGCGGAGAAGATGGGGAGTAGCTAGGCTCACGGTGAACCTGTGGGGAGCTTCGCCGGGTCGGGCGGATCGATGCGGCGGCGGCGGCGATGGGGATCTCCGCGCCTTGAGCTCGGGCGAGGTCGGGTAGTGGCCTCGGGGTGTTTTGGGCGAGGGGAACTAGCTAGCTAGAGGTAACGGGTGCGCGGAGCTGCAGACATGGCGGGGAGGAGTATGAGCGGCGGGGAGCACGGCGTCGACGGTGGCGCGTCGGCGATGGCGTCGGCCAGGTCGGGGGCGAGCGAGAGAGAGAGGCAGGGGGGGAAGTGAGGTGTCCGGGAGGTCGGGGTGACGACGCGTGGGTCGTCCAGGCGGCGAGGCGGCGAGGGGATGAGGCAGGGCGGCGGCCAGCTGCGTGGCGCGCCCTGCGCTCGCCGGCCGACACCAGTTGCTGCTGGCCGAGCCAAGCAGCTCATTGGCGCTGGCTCTCGCTGGGCCGGCAGTGGGCGGTCAGCGGCGACAGTGGGTTTTTTATTTTTAGTCTTTTCTATTTCTGCAACTCTGTTTAGGGTTTTTAAAAATACCAAAACTATTTCAAAAATTACCAAAATGCTCCTGGTCACTTGTTGGAATATTCCCAACATGAAACATTTTAGTTTGACAATTTTTGAACACTTAAAATATTTTCCATAATTTAAAATGCCCATTTCAAAACTTGTGATTTAAATCTAGAACCCTTAGGTGACCTAGAAAATGTTCCACCTTCTTTGACATGGATCCTGAACCCAAACAAAGAGGATGAGCATTTTGAAGGGCATTTGATTCATTGAAATAAATTTTAGTAAACCCTAGTTATTTTAAGGGGGTGTTCGGGTTTCTGCCTTCCCCATTTCAAATTTAGATGAAATTTAAACATGATGCACACCCTAATGCATGGTCTATCCGGGATGTGACAACTCACCCCACTCAAAAGAATCTCATCCCGAGATTTAGGATCTGTTCTAAAAAGGTGGGGTACTCAAGTCGAAGGCGATCCTCCCTTTCCCAAGTTGCTTCTTGCTCGGAATGGTTTGACCATTGAACCTTTAGAAACTTGATATTCCGACGTCGAGTGGTACGCTCGGTTTGATCGAGGATACGAACGGGGTACTCTCGATAGGTGAGGTTATCTTGGAGATCAAGCGTTTCGTGGTCCACTCCACGGATAGGATCCGAGAAGCAACGCCTGAGTTGGGAAACGTGGAAGACATCATGGACCTTGGAAAGATGCGGAGGTAGTTCCAATTGGTAGGCAACTTCCCCTCGTTTGGCAAGAATGCGAAAAGGTCCAATGTAACGAGGAGCCAACTTGCCCTTGATACCGAATCGATGGGTTCCCTTTAAAGGAGTAACCCGAAGGTAAGCCTTCTCGCCAATTTCATAAGACATAGGCTTATGCTTGCGGTCATATTGGCTCTTCTGACGAGATTGGGCTGTTTTTAATTTCTCACGAACAACGCGAACCTGCTCCTCTGCTTCCTGAATCATATCCGGGCCAAAGAGCTGTCTCTCCCCGGTTTCTGACCAGTTAAGAGGCGTTCGACATTTTCGCCCATAAAGAACTTCGAAAGGGGCTTTGCCCAAACTGGCTTGATAACTATTGTTATAAGCGAACTCGGCGAATGGAAGGCATTTCTCCCAATTCATGCTGAAAGAGATGATGAAGCTCAAGCATATCCTCTAAGATTTGATTGACTCGTTCTACTTGACCACTTGATTGGGGATGGAAAGCGGTGCTAAAGGAGAGACGAGTTCCCATAGCGTTTTGGAAACTTTCCCAAAATCGAGAGGTGAAGAGACTCCCACGGTCGGAGTTAATTTCCAATGGAACACCATGAAGAGATACCATTCGGGAGATGTACAAATCAGCTAGCTGGCTAGCGGTTATACTCTCACGAACAGGTAGGAAGTGGGCTACTTTGGAAAGACGATCAACGACAACGAAGATAGCGTTATTCCCTCTCTTGGTCCTGGGAAACCCGGTAATGAAATCCATACCAATTTTATCCCATTTCCATTCAGGAATTTCCAAAGGTTGAAGGGTACCAGCAGGCCGTTGATGCTCTGCTTTAACTCGACGACAGACGTCGCAGTTAGCAATGTATTGAGCGATTTCTCTCTTCATCCTAGTCCACCAAAACCTCTGGCGTAGATCTTGATACATTTTAGTACTACCAGGATGAATGGTGAGAGGAGAGTCATGAGCTTCCTTAAGGATCAATCGCCTCAGGTTGCGCACCTTGGGAACCACTAGCCGGTCTCCAAAGAACACGACACCTTGTTCATCAATGGAGAAACAATCTGCGACTCCTTTCTTGATGTTTCTCCCGATCACGGAGATTCCGGATCTACCTTCTCGTGCTTTGATGATCTGATCCGTAAGGGTAGGTTTCGCCACCGTGGTGGAAAGGAATCCTCGAGGAACAATGTGAAGATTAAGCTTACGAAATTCCTCGTGGAGAATTGGTTGACTTTGTTGTAACATCAAATTGTTACAATAAGATTTGCGACTTAGTCGCCAGCCATGACATTGGCCTTGCACAGGGTGTAGGATATTCCTAAGTCGAAATCTGTAATCAACTCGACCCAACGTCTTTGCCTGAGATTCAAATCCGGTTGGGTGAAGATATATTTCAGACTTTGGTGATCGGTGTAGATTTATAACGATTACCTAAAAGGTAATGTCGCCAGGTTTTGAGTGCATGAACCATCGCTGCAAGCTCTAGATCGTGTGGGATAGTTATCCTCATGTGGACGAATCTATCGAGATGCGTAGGCAATCACATGACGATCTTGCATGAGTATGCAACCTAGTCCTTGTCGCGAGGCGCCGCAATAGATAATAAAGTCCTTAGAGAAATCTGGTGGAACAAGTGCGGGAGCAGATGTCGCGCGTCTTTTCAGTTCTGAAAGCTGATCTCGCCTTTGTGGCGCCCATTCGAACTTCTTATCTTTCTTGAGGAGTTCGGTTAGAGGTTTAGCAACTTTAGAGAAATTCTCGACGGCGGCGGCAATAGCTCGCTAAACCGAGGAAACTCCAAACTTTCTTGACCGATTCGGTGGAGTCCAATCAAGGACGGCTTGAACTCGCTTCGGGATTGACAGCAATACCCTTACCAGAGATTACATGTCCTAGATAGGTCACTTACGGTAACCAGAATTCACATTTAGAGAATTTGGCATAAAGGCGGTGCTCTCGAAGTTTCATCAATACTAGCCTTAGGTGTTCGGCATGTTCTTCCTCATTCTTGGAGTAGATGAGTATATCATCGAGGTATACCACGACGAATTTATCCAAATACTCCATGAAGATTGAGTTCATTAACCGAGAGAAAGTAGCTGGAGCATTGGTTAATCCGAAGGACATGACGGTGTACTCGTATTGGCCATAACGAGTAACAAAGGCCGTTTTAGGTATGTCCCCGTTCTTGATTTTGATTTGATGGTAGCCCAACCTCAAATCCATCTTGGAGAAGACTGAGGATCCAGCGAGCTGATCATACAGGTCGTTGATCCTGGGGAGCGGATACTTGTTCTTGATAGTGACCAAATTGACAGGTCGGTAATCTACAACCATCCGATCCGTACCATCCTTCTTCTTGACGAAGAGGACGGGGCAAGCCCATGGAGATGAACTAGGACGGATGAAACCCTTTTGCAAGGACTCATCGAGTTGTTTCTTAAGTTCAGCTAGTTCTAGGGGTGCCATCTTATAAGGTCTTCTAGAGATTGGGACGGTTCCGGAATAAGATCTATCACGAACTCGACATCCCCGGGTGGAACACCGGCAGTTCTTCGGAAAGACATCCGGAAATCACGGACTACCGGAATATCTTGAGATCCGGAAGAGGGTTGGCATTTAAAGAGTAAAGTCGGCGCTTAGACACTCGGGTTAAAACATCCACCGTTTTACCCGAAGGATGGGTAAGTTGAGCGGTTCTAGTAGAGCAATCAATCTTGGCATAATGGGCTGACATCCACTCCATACCCAAGATGATGTTTATGTCCGAGGACTTGAGAGCTATTAGAGATGCGAGAAAGACTAATCTGTCGACAAGAATCTCATTCCCATGACTTATTCTAGAGGTTTGCCATCTAGAACCAGGGGTTTGAATTTCCATGGAGGTAGGCATATCACAGAATGTGGTGTTGTGCAATCGAGCATAGCTCTCAGAAATAAATGAATGAGATGCTCCAGTATCAAAAAGAACAGTTGCCGGATGGCAATTAACAAGAAGCGTGCGAGGACGGCGTTGGGATCCTCATAGGTTTCTTCAGCAGAGACATAGTTGACATGACCACGGCGGGCAATCGGCTTGGCATAGGAACCTTCCTGCTGGCTTGCCGCGCCCGGACTTTCCAAATTGATTGGGGTTGTTCTGGGACACTCTCGAATATAGTGGCCCGTCTCTCCACATTTGAAGCAAGTGATCACATTTGGCCGTGGGGCCACATTAGCGGTTGGACCTCCATATGTCTTGGGTGGAAAATACGGCTGGTTGGGGCGAGGCGCCTCGAAGGATGGCCTCGGGGTGTACCTGGGTGGTAGAGCCGTATTTGGAACCCAAACCCGGCGCTTCTGGGACCCAGAGCCGGATGACGATCCAGAGTCACGGATGTGCTTGCGTGAAGCCTCGAAATCAGTCGCCCTTGATCGGCGCCGATAGCCTTATTGACTAGCTTCGAGAAAGAGGTACATTCATGCAGACGGAGATCTCGGCGTAGCTCAGGGCTAAGTCCCTTACGGAACCTCGCCTGCTTCTTAGCATCGGTAGAAACTTCTTCGGAGCATAACGTGCTAACCTCCCGAATTCAGGGTAGAGGCATCCACCGTCACCGCCTTGGGTGAAACTGCAAAATTCCTCACGTTTGCGGTCCATAAGACCTTCGGTATATGGTGCTCACGGAAGGCGGCACTGAATTCATCCCAAGTTGTAACTTGTCCAGCCGGACGATAGCCTCATAGTTTTCCCACCGAGATCGGCGGGGCCTTCCGGATGATAGGCGGCAAAGATAACTTTGTCGCCTCATCCACATTGGCGAACGCAGCTTGTGGTGGATACTGTGGAGCCAATCATCGGCGTCGAGAGGCTCGACGGAGCATTTGAATTTTGGAGGATATAGCTTGACGAAGTCATTGAGTGAAACCCCATCGTTTCTTGGCTGGCGTGCTGTGTTTTGTTCAATCCGCTCCAATAAGCGGTTGGTTTCAAGGCTTATTATGCTCGCTTCCAAGATCACCTCGGCCAAAGATGGCGGTTGCGGCAGATTCACATTTCTGGCTGCACTGGCCTCTCCCTGCTCTGGAACAGCAGGAGAATTTCGAGTGTTGACCATCCTGGGAGACAAAACAAAGGTTTAAACCAGGATGGCAGAATTTAACAAGGAAGTGCGGAAGGTAATGGACAGTATGGAATGCAAAGATGTTCATTCGTATGACATGGTAATATAAACTGCCATATATATAAATACCATCGGTCATACACACCATTCATAGTTTAGTACAAGCCAGACGGAGTACAACTATAAAGAAGGCGTTACATCTCATCGGAAGCATTCCAACTCCTATACATTATTTTTCTACACTTCCGGAATGATACACACTAAGTCGTATTCCACGAGTCACGCAGGACGGTGGAAACACAACTGGTACCATACTAGGAATACTACTACTATCTCAGGCAGCTCCATAGTAGTCCTCATAGAAGTCACCACCTGCACTGAAGTGGAACATGATCGTCCGGAAATGCACAATCTGTGGGGCTGTGGACCATAAGGACTCGAATGTGGCCGTGGACCCACAAACGGTGGCGAAGAGGCCCACGAGGAGGAGTGATGCCTCCAACCTCACACCACTCCATGAAGTCCGCAGACTCGCCCGCACAGGTACAAGTCTCTCATGTCCATACATCCGCTTGCACGGCAGTGCAAACCTAGTCGAGTAGCCCAAAGGTCGAACGGGCATTAAATAGCTCCATACGCAAGGCCCGGTTCTCACGGTCCTTGTCCTCCAAAGAACTCGGTGGTACGTGCGGAGTGAGTCCTCATGGGATGCATCACTTGTACAAACCACAAGGTAGCCATGCGCCCGGGAAGGATGCCGCATATAGCGGAAGTCGGTGTTGCTCAGCAAAGCAGTCCCGCTCGAATAATAGTCATCATGGAATAGGCTGCATCTTGTACGACATTCCAATAGTGATTCCGAGCCCATAAGAACAATGAAGTGGCTCAAGAGTCGGGATAGGATGGATAAATCCGACCGTGCATAAATATTGGCTTTGATTGAAATCCTAAACTGCTCCTCGACGGTATATTCAGGATACCATCGATAACCAGCCTCAATCATCACCCTAACCAACATGGCCGTGTGACCGCACACATCAATGCAGCGGGTCAGCGAACCACTTGGTTCTCGGGAACGGTGGCCATCTGAAGCACAGCCATAATGCAAAGGCATTAGAATTCCTAGGAAAATCGGCAGATAACATCTCAGAATGCTCAAATCAAATTTGAGACATTCAAAATCAGATTTGCAAAACCACTCAACAACATCATATCAAGGTTCTGGTTCAAATGGTAGCATACTAAAATTTAGTAACACTGAACTGAGGATGTAACCAACAATCCTACAAGGTACTACGGATAGCAACACGTGAACCTGATAGGGAGAAGAGAGCCTAGTCCTATACCCACGTTGAATGAGAAGAGGATGACTCAGATCGAGAGGCATAAGGTAAAGGAGTAAAAGAGCCTTACGCTCCTCCCACAATCAATTCCCTACATATAATTAAAGCATTTCTAGACTCAACTTCACCAGTTTGGCTTAGCGGACCTCAGCAGCCCTGCTCGATGCCAACGCTGTCGGACCCGATTCCAAGTCACATCGACCTAGCTGGTAACACCTCATATCACTTTGTGGCCTCACGCACGGTATTCCCACGGTGTCGCCTTACCATGGCCCGGACCGTTTGCGTCTTTTGGCTCACGATATGATAGTGTCGCTAGCATCCACATGACAAAGAACCGGGCCGACATGGCTAGTCGTGAACCCAAAGCGGCACTAACCTATGGGAACAGGCATACATGAAACACTTGAGCATGTCGGTCATCAACGTATGAACTTGGGCTGTAGCACTGGCTAACAGGACTCCGTATCCCGGCTGTAGCAGGCTAGGCAGGACTCCAAGTATCACCGCGTGACATTTCCCGAAGGACAGACATATAGGAACGAAATGAATCACATGCCGGCCAGTCAAGTGTCCAAGCAGAGTCTTTGGGCTAGCGAGGACTCCGTGAACCGGGCTGTAGCGGACTACTATCGCTCAGAAGCACGAGACTACATTTCCCCATATGAGAGGCTGCCAAGGATAAACAACTAGATTGTCGGATCCCACTCATACCAAGCATTTCAATCATACACGCAATATGCCCGATATGAGTAAATACAACAAGGCATCACAACAAAACTCTACAACTCAAGTACTTTATTTAAGAGGCTCCGAGGAGCCATACATAACATAGTCATACAGGTAGGGGTCACATGACCCAACACTCAAGTCATACAATCATACAAGCACATGCGGAAGCAAAGTAGTCTGAGTACAGACTCTAGAAAGAAAGAAAGCTTGTTGGAGCCTTTCTATCTACAATGGCCCTTCACAAGTCTTAGATCGCCACCTGGGTGGCTAGCTTACTCGTCGAAGTCAACATCTACATAGAATCCGTCGGAGGGGGTAGTATAGTCCTCTGAAAAATATTGATTAAGCAAACATGAGTACAAAAGTACTCAGCAAGTCTTACCACAGAATCCTATCATACATGCACATTCTCAAGGAAGGAAGTGGAGTTATTTGCAGCAAGCCAGCTTTGACTCTTGGCTAAGCTATCCTACGTGACACACTTTGTAAAGCATTTTGTCGTACACGAGTCCACTATTCACCATCACAATACTCCATCGTGGATCCTCTCTCGTCATCCCCGAGAGGGCCATCCACGATACTCACACTTATCTTGAGGCTTTTAGTAGTATCCATTTACTTGTCTATGAACTGATATAGGTAACCCAGAAGTCCTTCTCCGTGGACACGGCTATTCAATAGATCATATTTAACCTGCAGGGTATACTTCTTCACACGCTCTCACCACTTATCGCCGCGTTTACCGACATGTACTCGCAACCTTCAAGCGGAAGCCCAACGTGGGTGTCGGCCTCAGCCTACCTAAACACTCAAGTCCCTAGTCCAGGTTATCGCCTATTCGGGTTCCATCCGCAGGAGTCCGCCGAGGTTTCCCATACAGCCCGAACGATGTGTGCAGGGTTCCCGAGATACCAAACGGGCACTTTCGGTACATCAACCACGGTGCCTACCGCAACACAACCCACCCCTAAGGTCAGCGTTGCGTGCGGCCCCCAGCATGCTACAAACACCAGAAACTACTTGCAACTCCCGGACTATGAACAGGGGTGGTTAAGAAGCCGAGAGGGTCCATTGGTTTCGGGCCCAATGCGTGGTAGTAGCTAGTTCATGGATCACAAACACAGATCTCAGTTCTTAAGTTCGGCTTCAATGAAACAACCCACCATGTACTCCTACATGGCCTCTCATCGATACCTTTACCAAATCGTGTTCAACACTTTCACTCTCGAACCAACACAACCTTTCACTCCAGTTCATCATCCCGATGAGCCAGACCTGACACAACTCTAAGCATAGCAAGCATAGCATGGTAGGAATCACAAACATGGCTCAATCAACTCCTACACATACTAGTGGGTTTCATCTAGTTACTTGTGGCAATGACAGTCATGCAAAGGAAGTGGGTTCAACTACCGCAGCACACAACAGTTGAATCGCGTTGTCTTAATGCAGATAAACGAGAGCGAAGCGAGAACATGGGTTGTATCGAATGATCAATGAATTGCTTGCTGATGGAACTGGGGTGAGAACTGCCCTTCGGTGGGTAATCGAGGTTATCTTCGGGGGCAGAACCTATCATGAAAACACACCAAAATAAACATACAAGCAATATGCAACAATATGATGCATGCTATGACATGGCAATATGGATGTGTGTTGGCCTAATGCAAGTTGAAGGGACGGGGATGAACTCATTTGAATCAAAGGTTCAAATGATAGATCATGTGAGTTAGTCCTAATGGTGCAAAATCTTAATCTGGTTATTCAGCATAGTTAACTTGTTTTAACATGCATGAAACCTGTACCAATGGATAGAGTGTATTTTTCTGATAAATTTTCATATATAAATCTTTGCATTTGGAGTTATAGAATAAAAGTTATAAGCATTTGAAATTTGAGTTATATTCTGAATTTATTATATAAAATAATTCCAGAATTTGAATTAATGCGCCAAGATGAGGTCAACATGACGTCGGGGTCAACGGGTCGTCCAGGTCAAACTGACCAGTGGGACCCGCATGTCGAGTTAATCTAAACTAATTTAATTAATTAGAACTAATCCTAATTAGTTTAACCGGAGGTCCACTGCCATTGACCCGAGGGTCAGCAGGCCCACGACGGGTCAACTCACCGGCGTCTAGCCGCCGGGCGAGGCCAGACGCGGAGCAAGTGCTTTTGCACTTTCCGGCTCCAAATGGGCGCGGGGAGCACCTCGTGATGCCGGAGGTGAGCCGCGGTTAGTGGTGGAGTCGGCTTGGGTCGGGATGGCGGAGTGGGCGCCCGGCGACGAAGGCGGCGGCGACGGGGCTCGGCCACCGACGGGTTTGGGGCTAGAGGGCTTGGCGAGGCGCGGAAGTGCACCGTTAGACCCGTTGGGGTGTGGTGAGTCGATGGGCGAGTGGCGTGGCCATTAGGTGACCGGAGGCTCGTCGGCGACGAGCTCCGCGCGGTGGGTTCAGTGATCATCGGCGCTTCGTTGTGGTGCAAGAAGAAGAGAGCGGAGAAGCTGGGGGAGTAGCTAGGCTCACGGTGAACCTGTGGGGAGCTTCGTCGGGTCGGGGCGGATCGATGCGGCGGCGACGGCGATGGGGATCTCCGCGCCCTTGAGCTCGGGCGAGGTCGGGTAGTGGCCTCGGGGTGTTTTGGAGCGAGGGAACTAGCTAGCTAGAGGTAACGGGTGCGGCGAGCTGCAGACATGGCGGGAGGAGTATGGCGGCGGGAGCACGGCGTCGACGGTGGCGCGTCGGCGATGGCGTCGGCCAGGTCGGGGCGAGCGAGAGAGAGAGGTGGGGGAAGTGAGGTGTCCGGAGGTCGGGTGATGACGTGGGTCGCCCAGCGGCGAGGCGGCGAGGATGAGGCAGGCGGCGGCCAGCTGCGTGGCGCGCCCACGGCTCGCCAAGACACCAGTTGCTCTGCTGGCCGAGCCAAGCAGCTCATTGGCGTGGCTGCTGCTTTCGGCTGGGCAGCGCAGGTGGGCGGTCATGCTGACAGTAGGTTTTTTCTATTTTAGTCTTTTCTATTTCGCAACTCTGTTTAGGGTTTTTAAAATACCAAAACTATTTCAAAAATTACCAAAATGCTCCTGGTCACTTGTTGGAATATTCCCAACATGAAACATTTTAGTTTGACAATTTTGAACACTTAAAATATTTTCCATGATTTAAAATGCCCATTTCAAAAACTTGTGATTTAAATCTAGAACCCTTAGGTGACCTAGAAAATGTTCCACCTTCTTTGACATGGATCCTGAACCCAAACAAAGAGGATGAGCATTTTGAAGGGCATTTCGGATTCATTGAAATAAATTTTAGTAAACCCTAGTTATTTTAAGGGGGGGGGGTGTTCTGGGGTTTCCTGCCTTCCCCATTTCAAATTTAGATGAAATTTAAACATGATGCACACCCTAATGCATGGTCTATCTGGGATGTGACATGGGGGGTATATCCCTCTTCCCAATATCAGGTTTATCTGAGCTGTTCCAGCTAGGGGTGTGCCGGACTCGTCTAGCCGTGTCCGCGGTCTTGACGACCGATCATTTATTCTGGTTGGAGAGGCCGTTTAGTGTTCGGCTGCTAAAGCCGCCACACGTTCTTCCGCACGTAAGGAACGCTCTATATTTCCGCTAACTATGATGATGCCACGTGGACTGGGCATCTTTAGCTTAAGATAAGCGTAATGCGTTACTGCGTTAAAACGAGCGAAGGCCGTTCTTCTGAGTAGTGCTTGATAGCTGCTTCGGAATGGAGCGATGTCGAAGGTTAAAGTTTCACTTCAGAAATTGTCGGGAGAACCGAATACAACCTCTAGTACTAGAGAGCCCGTACAGCGGGCCTCTGGGCCTTGTATTACTCCTTTAAAGGTAGTATTTGTTTGGTTGATTCTTGCCGGATCTATCCCCATTTTGCGAACTGTGTCTTGATATATCAGATTAAGACTACTGCCGCCATCCATAAGGACTCGGTGAGATGGTATCCGTCAATTATTGGGTCTAGCACCAAGGCGGCCGATCCTCCGTGCCGGGTACTAGTCGGGTGATCCCTACGATCGAAAGTGATCGGGCAGACCGACCAAGGGCTGAACTTGGGGGCGACGGGCTCCATGGTGCATACGTCTTGGAGTGCGCATTTGCTCCTCCTCGTTACATGAATCATGTTCACTGTTTTGACCTCTGGTGGGAATTTTTTCTGTCCCTAGTGTTTTGCTAGCGAGGCTCACCCTCATCTTCACTTGGTGTCTCCCTCCCATTGTGTTCGGTGTTTAGCTTGTCGGCCTGCTTGAAGACCCAGCATTCTCTGTTGGTGTGATTTGCAGGTTTGTCGGAGGTGCCATGAATCTGACATAATCTGTCTAGAATCTTGTTTAGGCTGGACGGTCTATCTCTGCTACCTTTGAATGGCTTTTTTCGTTGACCGGGTTGAGAGCCCCTGAATCCGGCGTTTATCGACGTGTTGTCTGGGCTGTCTTTATTGTGTCGTGGTTTTCCATTGCCATCCCTAACTTCGGATGTGCCTGGGTCGCTGGTGCCGCTATGGGCCAGCCAACTATCTTCGCCCGCGCAAAAGCGGGTCATAAGGCTTGTTAGGGCTGCCATTGTCCTCGGTTTTTCCTGGCCGAGGTGTCTGGCAAGCCATTCATCCCGGATACTGTGTTTGAAAGCCGCTAAGGCTTCGGCGTCCGGGTAGTCGACAATTTGATTCTTCTTAGTGAGGAATCTGTTCCAAAGCTTTCGGGCTGACTCTCCGGGCTGTTGAGTTATATGACTTAAATCGTCTGCATCCGGAGGTCGGACATAGGTCCCTTGAAAATTAGCCCTGAAAGCATCCTCAAGCTCCTCCCAACTTCCAATTGAGTTTTTGGGAGGATCTTCAGCCAGTGCCGAGCTGGTCCCTTCAACTTGAGGGGTAAGTATTTGATGGCGTGGAGATCATCTCCGCGAGCCATGTGGATATGAAGGATAAAGTCGTCAATCCAGACACCAGGGTCTGTCGTTCCGTCGTATGCCTCTATGTTCACGGGTTTGAATCTCTATGGAAATTCGTGATCCAGCACCTCATCGGTGAAGCATAGGGGGTGCGCGGCACCCCTGTATTTGGATGTGTCGTGGCATTCTGATGGTTGTATTGTTCGGTTTTGATTCTTTGCCGGTGCGCTCCCTAGATCCATAGATGGATCTGGTCATACCAGATTTTTGGAGCAAGTCCTCACGTAAATCGTGTGTTGACTTATGTGCGACGTCGTTAGCCGCCCTATCGCGGCCACGGGGTGGTCGATCCAGCTGATCGACCGTTTTATTTTCCGGCTGTATAGGCTCTAAAGCCTCGTCATCGAATTCAGGCAGCAACTTGCGCTTTGGATAGCTCTTTGTGTGGCGACTGCCGTCGTACTTTTCTTTAGTGTCGAGCACTTTGTTCCATCTACTGTTGAGTGTATTTTGCGCGGCCTTAAGCCTTTGCTTCTGCTTCTTTAGACTCCTTGCGGTGGCGATAAGCCTTCTATGGAGGTTCTCTTGATCCGAGTGCCTTTCTGGGATGATGTGTGCATCGTCGTCCGGACTATTCTCCTCTCCAGAGACAGGTTGGTTATCTTTACCCTCGGCATTGCCGTGATTGGACAGAGGCTCTGTACTATGTACGCCGTCCGCTGGTTCATCCTGCTCTGTCGCTGGGTCCATGTGGTCATCGTTTCCTTTGGAGTCGACCGGGGTATTATTCTTTCTTGTGCTGTTATCACTATTTTTGCCGAGGCGGGATTTGGAGCGGCGCCTATGCCGTCGCTTTGGTTGCTTCTTGAGGGAACTATCCTTCGCTGCATCCTTCTGTTCCTCGTCATTGTTTTCTTTGGGTGTATCCACCATATATATATCGTGTGATGAAGTGGCTGTCCAGCGCCCTGTGGGCGGTGGTTCCTGTTCCTCTCCTGCATCGTCGTCCATTCCGTCGATGTCTTCGGAGTCTAAATCAAGCATGTCGGTTAAGTCGTCGAAAGTGGCTATTAAGTGGGTGGTGGGTGGGGAATGAATTTCTTCGTCGTTCGCTTCCCACTCGATCCGAACATAGTTCGGCCAAGGGCCTCCTGACAAGGAGAGAGACCTTAATGAATTTAGCACATCTCCCAAGGGCGAGTGCTGACAGATATCCGCGGAGAAAAACTCCATGATCGGCGCCCAATCAGATTCGATAGGCACAGACGCAGGCGGTTTGGAGCCCGTGACCAGGGACGAATCCAAGGATACGGTAACACAGGTCTCGTAGGAGGTGAAATCGGTATTCGGCTCTATCGCCGCTGAGTGTGCGGCCTCCGTGGCGGGGTCCATCCACCCGTTCTCGAACAACGTGATCTACTCCGGATCGAGGGCCGGAGTTGACATAGGGGTGATCTCTCAAACACTGTCCGGCAGCAGAGCTAAGTCATGCTCGTAGTGACTGTGCGGCGCACCCGACCCGGGCTCGAATCCATCAAAGATCAAGTCTCCGCGGATGTCGGCAGTATAGTTTAAGTTTCCAAACCTGACCTGATGGCCAGGGGCGTAGCCGTTGATCTCCTCCAGATGGCCAAGCGAGTTGGCCCGCAGTGCGAAGCCGCCGAATACGAAGATCTGTCCGGGGGAAAAAACCTCACCCTGGATCGCATCATTGCCGATGATCGAAGGAGCCATCAAGCCTTATGGTGACGGCACAGTGGAACTCTCAATGAAAGCACCAATGTCGGTGTCAAAACCGGCGGATCTCGGGTAGGGGGTCCCGAACTGTGCGTCTAAGGATGCTGGTAACAGGAGGAGGGGGACACAATGTTTACCCAGGTTCAGGCCCTCTTGATGGAGGTAATACCCTACTTCCTGCTTGATTGATCTTGATTATATGAGTATTACAAGAGTTGATCTACCACGAGATCGTAGAGGCTAAACCCTAGAAGCTAGCCTATGATTATGATTGTTCTTGTCCTACGGACTAAACCCTCCGGTTTATATAGACACCGGAGGGGGCTAGGGTTACAAAGAGTCGGTTACAAGGGAGGAGATCTACATATCCGAATTGCCAAGCTTGCCTTCCACACCAAGGAGAGTCTCATCCAGACATGGGACGAAGTCTTCAATCTTCTATCTTCATAGTCCAACTGTTCGGCCAAAGGATATAGTCAGGTTGTCCAAGGACCCCCTAATCCCGGACTCCCTCGGTTGTGGGACTTCATCTGGGCCAGAGTCTGCACCATGTCGACGGCGGAGGCGAGGTGTTCCTCCAGGTCAACACGCACAACGACCATCGCGCCATGGACCGCCATCAGCTCCAGGCGTGGGGGATTTGGAGGCATGAGGATGTTTTGTAGGCGCCATTTAAGCAATCAGGTCGGGGACATGATAGAGATCAGTGGGTTACCTGGCTGGATTCAAGCAAAACGTAGACATGGTTGAAGTTGTGGTTGCGGCGGCGGCGGTTTGAGATGCTGGTAGGGGGAGGCGCGAGGGAGGGCGGGGGGGGGGGGGGATACTAAGGGGAAGGGGATGTGGTTGGAGGAATAAATTCTAAAATCGTGCGCCTAATGAAAATTTCGGTGCGAAACTTGAAACTTGGGCGGGGGAAACACACAACGCAGACGAAGCGCGTAAAATACTCATGTGCGAGAAAAAAGAAAGTTGGCAGATCCCGTCTCCAAAAAAATGTACACGTGTACTTGTTTTTTCGGTCAATGGTACGCCTGGTTTATTAGGAAATATCGCACAAGTAACTGACTTATGGGTCATTAACGCAAAAAAACGCAGACGGGTACGGCATAGAAACCGTGTGCTTTGTGATCTTGTAATAATTAACACACAAAAAATGCACACGGGCACACATGCTAATCAACAATCAAAGCCCTCAAAGGATGCTCTTACCGACATTGTACGTTAATACTACAAACTTAAAGTACTACTGGTAATTTGCTCTAATACTACAAACTTAAACTACTTCTCACATGCTGCCATTAGGGCATGTTGTCCAGACGTCGGCGTTCTCCTTCCCGGCCTCGTAGGCAGCAGCCCATCGTGCTTCGATCTCCGCCAAGCTCTCCTCACCACGGCATGCGGCCTCTTTTTTCTTGCGGCGGCGGGACTCTCTTTCATGTGTGCACAGTGCGAGCACAAATCGGGCAACTGTGGCCGTGGCCAGTCGGAAAAGAAGTTCTATCTCACCATTCCGGATGACTTCAGGGAGCGCTCGATATGTTAAATCTCAACCTACCACGGCCGGCATGGCCTAAATTTGGGAACATATACCTTCTATTGCTACATTATCTATGTATTTGCATCAAATCTTTGTTGCATTATCTATTTTTAATTCTATATTTTTATACTTTGCTTGCATCTATATATGGATATGTTCTATCAGTTACTCCCATATTTTCATCTTGCTCGGTTATTTCAATATATCTAATTTACGATCTTAATTTTCATTTCAACCAGTACATCCCTTGCTTTGCAAGAACAGGAGTAGAAGGAAATCTTGGGCTTTACTTTGCTGATGACTCCCAGATGTCATATTGACAATGCAACATGGATTTACAATGACGGTTAGCGTAAAACTTGATAAAGATGGTCACTCCTATTTTAATGCAGACCTTTGGAGAAAAATGTCTAAGTGTTATGAACTGAAAGTTGGCAATAAAATTCTAGTGCGTGCACCACAGCCTGGTCTAATTAACATGGATGTTTACTTCCCCAACGTCATCAGCCGATCAAAGTTTGATCGAGGTTAGTGTCCTTTCAACTTTCTCCATGCTATCATATTACTATTTAAGCAGCCAATTGATCACTATTTAAGCAACCAATTGTGATATCATATTCTGACTCCGTTCCTAGGTAGTAACAAATTCTGTTTACCAATTTATGCGCACTATATATTCTTCTGCCATGTTCTGAATAAATAATACCTTTCCACCTTTTAAGCAGGATATGTTGGATGCATAGTGAACGATCTGTATGTTACTAAGCGTACCAAATTTCACTGGAAGGACTTGAAGCATGTCATAAACTTTGTTGATAATCTGACAGAGATAGCACAGCGTATGAATGATAGATTTTGGATGGTATTAATATAGACCTATGGTGAACACACTGAACAAGACCAATTGTGTGCACAAAGCGCTGGTAAAAATTCTTATTTTAATGTTGATGCTCATAAACTATATATATCTGCAACGATATGTTACAATCTTTTTTTATTCTACATGTCAACAGAAATTGCCCCTGTAACAGTTCCTGGATCGATTTCCCGGCGTGGTCGAATTACACTTGTGCCTGCTAATAACGCCAAAGTGATTGCAAGGTACTGCATTTCCCGCAAAAATGGAACCATTCAAATTAACAAGTTCTCGCTTCTTGTGGCAATGTATCCAAATTGGAAAATTGGAGACACTGTTCTACTCCTGCTCTACCAAGGCACAAGAGAGCTCTTCCTTTTCATTGATGATATGCCGAGTCGCCGTGATCAAGATGGTTGCAGTGGATAGTTGTGGTGGTTGGCCATCAGCCTCTTAAAATGTGCTAGATGTTACTATATATGTTAAGTATGTAGATATGGACCATATGGTTGTTGGCCCTTAGCCTCTTAAAATGTGATAGTTGTTACTATGTTAAGTATGTTGATATGGACCATATGGTTGTCAAAACCGTGTTACGAAGGTGCTCCTTTTGTCGAATAGTGTAACCACTATATGTATGTTACTCAAATGCTGTTACCCAAGTTCATAATCTTTCATGGAAAGTATTAGTATCGCACACAGCTCATTGAGATTAAGCGTGTGCTTGATGTCTAGAAGGCATTTGCATATTAACTGTCCATATTGCAAATTCACACACATGTTCACATAAGGAAATGTATGTGTAACATACTAATCATCGCACACGAGTACTTGCAGACGCATCATGTGCGATACTCCTAGCCACCGCAAGCAACTAGTTTGCATTTTTGGAAGTTTTTTGTACACATAGAATCACACACGAAGTAACTATATTGACCGTCTGTGTTGTAATTTCTCATCACAAACAGTTCATCCGAGTCGGCCGTTCGCCATGTATCACACACATCTTGTTTACACGACTCGTTTGTGTTCTTTTGGCTCATCGCAAACAGTTCATCCATTGTAGCGACCAGACCTCAAACAGTCTGATCTCTGTGCATCAGTGTCATCCCTAGATCGGTAATGCTGACACGCACAGTACTTGAGGATTTATAACAGAGTAGCAATCACACACTTATTACATCAAATGTCTCAAAAGAGAAATTATTACAATAAATATGGCCTAAGGCCATCTAATACGATAACAACGGAAGGCTTCAAAGATAAAGTGAGTACATCAACTCCAACAGCATCACTGAGTGAAAGACCACGACCTAAGGCACCTTACTCGTCGTCTGAAAAGTCTGCAACATGATACGTTGCAGCACGAAACGGGTCAGCACATGGAATATGCTGGCAATGTAACACAAGAGAGTAATGAACAGAATAATGCTATCACTATATGCATATATGGCTGGTGGAGGCTCTATAGTTAATGTGTTTTGCGAAAATTCAATTTTTCCCTACAACAAAGGAATAAATTTTATTTAACTATCATGGTGGTTGTTAAACATTGAGAAGGTTCACCCAACTCAATCCCAATTAAGCATCATCATTAAACCCAATCAAATTATATTTAGAGTGATGAGATCCACATGATAATCCAAGAACTAGATACTCAAGATGTCCATAACCAGGGACATGGCTAACCATGATTAGTTTGTACACTCTCCAGAGGTTTGCACAGTTTTCCCCACAAGACACAATCTCCTCCGTTGGATTTCCCGCACTAAATATTGTTTGAGAAACGGATGACCGAGACACAGTCTTTCGGAAGAGGTCCCCTTAACCGATAGATAGGCCTGTACACCTACAATCCCCTACATCTGCTAGCCCATCATGGAAAGGTTTCCCACAACTTACTCAACTATGCCAGAGCCCATAATGGCATGTGGCTGCACACGGAAGTTTCTAGTATGAATAATCTTGTGATCCCTTTGAGTCTGGGTGGAAGTCCATAGGAGAATCACACGGTACCCCGGGATTTCCAAAAAAATACAGGCAACACAGGGTTCCCCAGGTGCGTCAATCCACCCAGATGTGTATTAAAGTTGCCACCTTAAGTTAACCATTAATTAACAATACTCACATATATCATGAATACACTCAAACCCAAACCACGTCTACGAGCATAGCATAGCAATAAAAGCAACGTAGAAGTAACTCCCATAGGTTTGATAATAAACAGGTGAATAGGTACTACCTCATCTACTTCCCAAACCCACAATTTAAATCAGATCCTAACCATGCAATTGTTTGAGGGTTGATCTAATGCAATAAAACTGGGTAGTAAAGAGGTAATGATCAAAGTCTTACCTGCCTTGCTGATGATCCGTGAAACCTAGAGACTCGTAGTAGCACGCTTCGCACTCCAGGTACTCTATCACAAACAAACAAGCATACAATAAGCAATCAAGAAAAAATGCATGGATAAAACTCATATAAGAAGATCTAACCAGAAAGTTCAACTTAAGAACTCCGGTTTGCAAAAAGAATCAAGTCAAACGAAGCGACAAAACTCAAACTACGAAAGAAACAAGCTTCGATTACTAATCTGGACTAAAGTCAAATTTTACAGTAGCAAAAACTTGTTTAAGTTGATTAAACATAAAGAGGGCTTTGAGACGAAACTCTAGGTGCTTGAATCGCGTAATTCCGATAAACGAACGAAAAGATAAACTAAAACGAAAATCGGATCAGAAATCTCGATCAGAAATAATCGCGGAAAATCCGAGAAAAAGAAAAACTGACGAACAGGCTAACGAACGAACGTTTGCTGTCTGCGGTTAACGGGTGAAAACCATTCGTTAAAACAAACGTACGAATGGGCGATCGCTAAATAACTAAACCGAAAACCGTGGGTTCTTATCTCGACGGTTTTCTAACGAAAACCGCGGCGGCGGCTACCTCGACAAATCCTGCGAGGGCGGCAGCGGATCCGGCGGTGGTGGTCGGTGGTGACCCACAAGTATAGGGGATCTATCGTAGTCCTTTCGATAAGTAAGAGTGTCAAACCCAACGAGGAGCAGAAGGAAATGATAAGCGGTTTTCAGCAAGGTATTCTCTGCAAGTACTAAAACAAGAAGTAACAGATAGTTTTGTGATAGGATAATTTGTAACGAGCAACAAGTATGAAAAGTAAATAAGGTGTAGCAAGGTGGCCCAATCCTTTTTGTAGCAAAGGACAAGCCTGGAAAAATTCTTATAATAGGAAAAGCGCTCCCGAGGACACATGGGAATATCGTCAAGCTAGTTTTCATCACGTTCATATGATTCGCGTTCGGTACTTTGATAATTTGGTATGTGGGTGGACCGGTGCTTGGGTGCTGTTCTTACTTGAACAAATGTCCCACTTATGATTAACCTCTATTGCAAGCATCCGCTACTACAACAAAAGAAGGTAAACCTAACCATAGCATGAAACATATGGATCCAAATCAGCCCCTTACGAAGCAATGCATAAACTAGGGTTTAAGCTTCTGTCACTCTAGCAACCCATCATCTACTTATTACTTCCCAATGCCTTCCTCTAGGCCCAAATAATGGTGAAGTGTTATGTAGTCGACGTTCACATAACACCACTAGAGAATAGACAACATACATCTCATCAAAATATAGAGCGAATACCAAATTCACATGACTACTAATAGCAAGACTTCTCCCATGTCCTCAGGAACAAACATAACTACTCACAAATCATATTCATGTTCATAATCAAAGGGGTATTAATATGCATATAGGATCTGAACATATGATCTTCCACCAAATAAACCAACTAGCATCAACTACAAGGAGTAATCAACACTACTAGCAACCTACTAGTACCAATCCCGGACTTAGAGACAAGAATTGGATACAAGAGATGAAATAGGGTTTTGAGATGAGATGATGCTGGTGAAGATGTTGATGGAGATTGCCCTCTCCCGATAAGAGGAGCGTTGGTGATGATGATGACGATGATTTCCCCCTCCCGGAGGGAAGTGTCCCCGGCAGAACAGCTCTGCCGGAGCCCTAGATTGGTCCGCCAAGGTTCCGCCTCGTGGCGGTGGAGTTTAGTCCCGAAAGGTTGCTTCTGATTTTTTTCTTGACGAAAAACCTCATATAGCAGAAGATGGGCATCGGAGGGCCACCAGGGGGCCCACGAGGTAGGGGGCGCGCCCTAGGAGGGGGGCGCGCCCCCCACCCTCGTGGACGGGGTGTGGGCCCCCTGGCCTTCTTCTTTGGCGAGGATTTTTTATTATTTATTGTAAGATATTCCGTGGAGTTTCAGGACTTTTGGAGTTGTGCAGAATAGGTCTCTAATATTTGCTCCTTTTCCAGCCCAGAATTCCAGCTGCCGGCATTCTCCCTCCTTATGTAAACCTTTCAAAATAAGAGAGAATAGGCATAAGTATTGTGACATAACGTGTAATAATAGCCCATAGTGCAATAAATATCGATATAAAAGCATGATGCAAAATGGACGTATCAACTCCCCCAAGCTTAGACCTTGCTTGTCCTCAAGCGAAAGCTAATAACGATAAATATGTCCCCATGTTTAGAGGTAGAGGTGTCGATAAAAATAAAATACGGACATGAAGGCATCATGATTATTCTCATAACAGCAACATATATAGATATTGTCATATGAATTCTTATGTTCAAGTAATAATCCATTCACAATGCAGAGTACGAATCATCAACTTTATTGAGAACCAACAAACTATAATCTCAGTCATTGAAGCAATTGCAATTTATCATAACATCGGAAAGAGTCTATGTCAGAGCTTAATAGCAAGTTCACATACTCAACTATCATTTAGTCCTTCATAATTGCTAACACTCACGCGATACTTGTGGTCACGGAGTTTTAATCGGACACAGAGAAAGATAGGGGCTTATAGTTTCGCCTCCCAACCTTTTACCTCAAGGGTAATGTCAACAATAATAACTCACGCCTCCTACATCTAATTAGATATATCAGTCAGGATCTTTCCAACACAATGTGCTTGCCAAAGGATAAAATGTAAAAAGGAAAGGTGAAGATCACCATGACTCTTGCATAAGGTAGAGGATAATAATAAAAGATAGCCCCTTCACAGAGGGAAGTAGAGGTTGCCATGCGCTTTTATGGTTGGATGCACAAAATATTAATGTGAAAGAACGCACTTTATATTGCCCCTTGTGATATGAACCTTTATTATGCAGTCCGTCGCTTTTATTTCTTCCACATCACAAGATCGTATAAAGCTTATTTCTCCCACACCAATCAATCATACATATTTAAAGAGCAATTTTTATTGCTTTGCACCGATGACAACTTACTTGAAGGATCTTACTCAATCCATAGGTAGATATGGTGGACTCTCATGGCAAAACTAGTTTAAGGGTTTTTGGAAGCACAAGTAGTATCTCTACTTGGTGCTGAGAATTTTGCTAGCATGAGGGGGAAAGGCAAGCTCAACATGTTGGAAGATCCATGACAACATACTTTATCTCAGATATAAGAAAACATAACCCATTACGTTGTCTTCCTTGTCCAACATCAACTGTTTAGCATGTCATATTTTAATGAGTGCTCACAATCATAAAAGATGTCAATAATAGTATATCTATCTGTGAAACCTCTATTTCCTTATTAATTCCTATTAATTGCAACGATGACCAAAGCTATGTTTGTCAACTCCCAACAACTTTTAATCATCATACTCTTTCTATGTGAAGTCATCACTTTGAATAAGATCAATATGAACTCTTTGTTTCTTTTTATTATTTTTCTTCTTTTCTTTTATTCACTCAAGATGATGGCAAAACAATCAAGCCCTTGACTCAACACTAATCTTTATTATATAGCTCACGGACTCGATTACATAGAGAGATCATAAAGCAAAAACTCAAAACTAGGTCATGCCATAAACTTTATTCTACTAGATCGGGATACTACTAATAAGATCGAACTAAGAAAAACGGTAGAGGTAGGATATGTGGTTGTGATACGATACCGAGGCACCTCCCCCAAACTTGGCAGTTGCCAAGGGGAGTGCCCACACCCATGTGATTATGTCTTCTTCTTCGGGGTTGGTGAAACAGGTGGAGGTGTCGTTGGCTTAGTTGATGGCATAGACATCTCCCTTAATTTGCGCTTGAAGACGGCATTTTGATCCCTCAGATCATCAATCTCCCGCTCCAGGGTTAATATCTTTTTGCATAGTTCATGCTTATTTTCCTACAAGAGACGAAAAGGGATAAACTCAAACTTTGGTTTCTTTACCGTACCAGGGAGACTTGACTTTTTGAACTCCACATGCATGTCCCCAGGTTGAGGTAATGGGGCTTCATCTTCATCTGAGCTCGTCTCCCCCTTCCCCTTGGGTTCATAGTCCTCTCCTTCCTACGTGGTCCAACCATCATGCTCCACATCTCCATAGACCTTAGGATTTGCTAGGTAATCATCCACATAGCTTTCTCCTTCCGAATCCTGGGATGACATGTTGATCTAATCTGCAGTAGGACAGCTCGAAACAAAAACAGAGGATATTTGCGTGATACGGGAGTCAAAACCTTCGGGAGAATATATAATGAATTTTTACCAACCAAAAAACGTATCGTGCAAGAAAACAGAGTCCGGAAGACACACGAGGTGCCCACGAGGTAGGGGGGCACGCCCAGGGGGGTAGGGCGCGCCCTCCACCCTCGTGGAGCCCTCGTGTCCTTCCCGGACTACTACTTATTTTTCTATTTTTCTAAATATTCCAAAACGGAGAAATATTGCCTTAAAAACTGTTTTGGAGTCGGTTTACTTACCGTACCACATACCTACTCCTTTTCGGAGTCTGAAACGTTCCAGAAAGTGTCCCTTATGTATTCCTCTGGGGTTACGGTTTCAATAACATTGGTTTCCACATTTATTGGATTACCTGAGATATAGTGTTTGATTCTTTGACCGTTTACCACCTTCGGATTTGTGACTTCAAAGTTGTTGATTTTTATGGCACCGGAACGATAGACCTCCTCGATAACGTAAGGGCCTTCCCATTTGGAGAGAAGTTTTCCTGCAAAAAATCTTAAACGAGAGTTGTATAGCAATACATAATCACCTACATTAAACTCACGCTTTTGTATCCTTTTGTCATGCCATCTTTTAACTTTTTCTTTAAACAACTTGGCATTTTCATAAGCTTGGGTTCTCCATTCATCAAGTGAGCTAATATCAAATAACCTCTTCTCACCGGCAAGTTTGAAATCATAATTGAGCTCTTTAATAGCCCAATATGCCTTATGTTCTAGTTTGAGAGGTAAGTGACATGCTTTTCCATAAACCATTTTATATGGAGACATACCCATAGGATATTTATATGCAATTCTATATGCCCATAATGCATCATCAAGTTTTCTGGACCAATTCTTTCTATACCTATTGACAGTCTTTTGCAAAATTAATTTGAGCTCTCTATTACTCAATTCTACTTGACCACTAGACTGTGGGTGATATGGAGATGCAGTTCTATTATTAACGTCATATTTAGCAAGCATTTTATGGAAAGCACCATGAATAAAATGTGAACCACCATCAGTCATTAAATATCTAGGGACTCCAAACCTCGGGAAAATAACTTCTTTAAGCATTTTAATAGAAGTGTTATGATCAGCACTACTAGTTGGAATAGCTTCTACCCACTTAGTAACGTAATCGACAGCAACTAAAATATGTGTATATCCATTAGAGGCAGGAAAAGGTCCCATATAATCAAAGCCCCAAACATCAAATGGTTCAATAACAAGTGAATAATTCATAGGCATTTCTTGACGTCTACTAATATTATCAATTCTTTGACATTCATCACAAGATAAGACAAACTTACGGGCATCCTTGAAGAGAGTAGGCCAATAAAAACCAGATTGCAATACCTTATGTGCAGTTCTATCTCCAGCGTGGTGTCCTCCATAAGCTTTGGAGTGACACTTGCGTGAGGATCTGCTCTGTTCATGCTCAGTACACAACGCCTAATAACACCATCTACTCCTTCTTTATAAAGATGTGGGTCATCCCAAAAGTAATGTCTCAAATCATAGAAAAACTTTTTCTTTTGCTGGTATGTGAAACTAGGTGGTATAAATTTAGCAACAATGTAATTAGCATAATCAACATACCATGGAGTACTACGAGAAGTATTTATGACATTTAATTGCTCATCAGGAAAGCTATCATCAATAGGTAGTGGGTCATCAAGAACATTTTCTAACCTAGACAAGTTGTGCATAACGGGTTCTCAGCTCCCTTTCTATCAACAATATGCAAATCAAATTCTTGTAGCAAGAGAACCCATCTAATAAGTCTAGGCTTAGCATCTTTCTTTTCCATCAAATATTTAATAGCAGCATGATCAGTGTGAATAGTTACTTTAGAATCAACAATATAAGGTCTGAACTTATCACATGCAAATACAACTGCTAAAAATTCTTTTTTGGTAGTAGCATAGTTTCTTTGAGCATTGTCTAGAGTCTTACTAGCATAATGGATAACATTTAATTTCTTATCAACTCTTTGCCCTAGAACAACACCTACAGCATAATCACTAGCATCACACATTATTTCGAAGGGTAAATTCCAATCAGGTGGCTGAACAATAGGTGCAGAGATCAATGCTTTCTTAAGTATTTCAAATTCTTCTACACAATCATCATCAAAGACAAATGGTATATCTTTTTGTAATAAATTAGTCAGAGGCCGAGAAATTTTGGAGAAGTCCTTAATTAACCTCCTATAAAATCCGGCATGACCAAGGAAACTTCTTATACCTTTGATGTCCTAGGGACATGGCATCTTTTCAATAGCATCGACCCTGGCTTTATCAACTTCAATACCTCTTTCAGAAACTTTATGCCCCAACACAATACCTTCATTAACCATAAAGTGGCACTTTTCCCAATTCAAGACAAGATTAGTTTCTTCACATCTCTGAAAAACTCGATCAAGATTGCTCAAGCAATCATCAAAGGAGGATCCATAGACGGAAAAGTCGTCCATGAAAACCTCAAAAATCTTTTCACAAAAGTCAGAGAATATAGCCATCATGCATCTTTGAAAGGTAGCGGGTGCATTACATAACCCAAAAGGCATGCGTCTATAAGAAAAAGTACCAAAAGCGCATGTAAAAGTTGTCTTTGATTGATCTTTAGCCGACACAGGTATTTGAGAGAAACCAGAATAACCATCTAGAAAGCAATAATCTGTATGTTTGCATAATCTTTCTAGCATTTGATCAATAAAAGGTAAGGGGTAATGATCTTTCTTAGTAGCTTTATTTAATTTGCGGAAATCAATTACCATCCTATAACCTGTAATAATTCTTTGCGGGATCAATTCATCTTTATCATTAGGAACAATAGTAACACCTCCCTTCTTAGGGACACAATGAACATGACTTACCCATTGACTATCAGCAACGGGATAAATTATACCTGCCTCCAGAAGCTTTAGTATTTCTTTTCTTACCACTTCTTTCATCTTAGGATTCAGCCTTCGTTGATGATCACGAACAGGTTTGGCATCTTCTTCCAAATTTATTTTATGTTGACATAGAGTGGGACTAATGCCCTTAAGATCATCAAGAGTATATCCAATAGCAGCACGGTGCTTCTTCAGAGTTTTCAATAATCTTTCTTCTTCATGCTCTGAAAGGTTAGCACTAATAATAACAGGATATATTTTCTTTTCATCAAGATAAGCATATTTAAGATCATCAGGCAACAGTTTAAGCTCAAACATGGGATCACCCTTGGGTGGAGGAGGATCCCCTAGGATTTCAACAGGCAAATTGTGTTTCAGAATAGGTTCCTGTTTAATGAATACTTCATCTATTTCCCTTCTTTCATTCATAAACATATCATTTTCATGGTCTAGAAAATAATGTTCTAGCGGATCACTAGGAGGTACGGCAATAGAAGCAAGACCAATAATTTCATCCTTACTAGGCAGTTCTTCTTCACGGTGTTGTTTACTAAATTTAGAGAAATTAAACTCATGAGTAATATCATCCAAGCCAATAGTACAACATTCTTTTCGCAGTCCATCTTAGTATTAACAGTATTCAAGAAGGGTCTACCAAATATAATTGGACAAAAGCTATCTTGTGGGGGAACTAAGAATAAGAAAATCAGCAGGATATTTGATTTTCCCACACAAGACTTCAACATCTCTAACAATTCCCACTGGCGATATGGTATCTCTATTGGCAAGTTTAATTGTTACATCAATATCTTCTAACTCAGCAGGTGCAATTTCATGCTTAATTTCTTTATATAAGTCATAAGGTATAACACTAGCACTAGCACCCATATCACATAAGCCATGATAACAATGATCTCCTATTTTAACAGAAATAACAGGCGCTCCTACCACCGGTCTATGTTTATCTTTAGCACTAGGTTTGGCAATTCTTGCAGTTTCACCGCAGAATTGAATAACATGCCCATCAATATTATCAGACAAGAGATCTTTAACAATAGCAATATTAGGTTCTACTTTGACTTGCTCAGAAGGTGTATAAGTTCTAATATTGCTTTTATGAACCACAGTTGAAGCTTTAGCATGATCCTTTATTCTAACAGGGAAAGGCGGTTTCTCAACATAAGAGGTAGGAACAATAGGATCATTATAAGTGACAGTCTTTTCTTCAACTTTAATAGGTGTAGCTACTTTTACTTCTATGGGAGGATGATATTTAAACCACTTCTCCTTGGGGAGATCAACATAAGTAGCAAAAGATTCACAGAAAGAAGCTACTATCTCAGAATCAAGTCCATATTTAGTGCTAAACTTACGGAAAATATCGGTATCCATAAAAGATTTAAAAAAATCAAACTTAGGTGTCATACCTGACTCCTTACCTTCGTCGAGGTCCCAATCTTCAGAGTTGGGTTTAATTCTATCCAATAAATTCCATCTGAATTCAATAGTCTTCATCATAAAAGAGCCAGCACAAGAAGTATCGAGCATGGTTTGATTATTATGAGAAAGCCGAGCATAAAAACTTTGAATAATTATTTCTCTTGGGAGCTCATGATTGGGGCATGAATATAACATTGATATAAGCCTCCCCCAAGCTTGAGCGATGCTTTCTCCATTGCGAGGCCAAAAATTATATATATAATTCCGATCGTGATGAACAAGATGCATAGGATAATATTTTTGATGAAATTCCAATTTCAGTCTTTTGTAGTTCCATGATCTCGTATCATCACATAGCCTATACCATGTCAATGCATCTCCCTTCAAAGATAAAGGGAAGACCTTCTTCTTAACAACATCATCGGGTAAATCTTCAAGCTTAAATAATCCACAAACCTCATCCACATATATTAAGTGTTCATCAGGATGCTTGGTTCCATCTCCTACAAAAGTATTAGCTAGCAGTTTTTCCATCATACCCGAAGGAACTTCAAAAGGAGTTTCATTTTCAATAGGTTCAGTAGGTTGAGGAGCAACTCTTTGCTCTACTGGTCGGGGTGAAGATACCCCGAACAAGCCCCTCAGAGGATTACTTTCCATAGTAACAAGTGACAGTAAAATTCAGCACACTATATAAACTTTTCCTTACCAAATTCCACCTACCAAAGGCGCTTCACTCCCCGACAACGGCGCCAGAAAAGAGTCTTGATGACCCACAAGTATAGGGGATCTATCGTAGTCCTTTCGATAAGTAAGAGTGTCGAACCCAACGAGGAGCAGAAGGAAATGATAAGCGGTTTTCAGCAAGGTATTCTCTGCAAGTACTAAAACAAGTAGTAACAGATAGTTTTGTGATAGGATAATTTGTAACGAGCAACAAGTAACAAAAGTAAATAAGGTGCAGCAAGGTGGACCAATCCATTTTGTAGCAAAGGACAAGCCTGGACAAACTCTTACAATAAGAAAAGCGCTCCCGAGGACACATGGGAATATCGTCAAGCTAGTTTTCATCACGTTCATATGATTCGCGTTCGGTACTTTGATAATTTGGTATGTGGGTGGACCGGTGCTTGGGTGCTGTTCTTACTTGAACAAACGTCCCACTTATGATTAACGTCTATTGCAAGCATACGCAACTACAACAAAAGTATTAAGGTAAACCTAACCATAGCATGAAACATATGGATCCAAATCAGCCCCTTACGAAGCAACGCATAAACTAGGGTTTAAGCTTCTGTCACTCTAGCAACCCATCATCTACTTATTACTTCCCAATGCCTTCCACTAGGCCCAAATAATGGTGAGGTGTTATGTAGTCGACGTTCACATAACACCACTAGAGAATAGACAACATACATCTCATCAAAATATCGAACGAATACCAAATTCACATGACTACTAATAGCAAGACTTCTCCCATGTCCTCAGGAACAAACGTAACTAATCACAAAACATATTCATGTTCATAATCAGAGGGGTATTAATATGCATATAGGATCTGAACACATGATCTTCCACCAAATAAACCAACTAGCATCAACTACAAGGAGTAATCAACACTACTAGCAACCTACTAGTACCAATCCCGGACTTAGAGACAAGAATTGGATACAAGAGATGAACTAGGGTTTTGAGATGAGATGGTGCTGGTGAAGATGTTGATGGATATTGCCCTCTCCTGATGATAGGAGCGTTGGTGATGATGATGACGATGATTTCCCCCTCCCGGAGGGAAGTGTCCCCGACAGAACAGCTCTGCTGGAGCCCTAGATTGGTTCCGCCAAGGTTCCGCCTCGTGGCGGCGGAGTTTCGACCCGAAAGGTTGCTTCTGATTTTTTTCTCGACGAAAGACCTCATATAGTAGAAGATGGGCATCGGAGGGCCACCAGGGGGCCCAGGAGGTAGGGGGCGCGCCCCCACCCTCGTGGACAGTGTGTGGGCCCCCTGGCCTTCATCTTTGGCGAGGATTTTTTATTATTTATTGTAAGATATTCCGTGGAGTTTCAGGACTTTTGGAGTTGTACAGAATAGGTCTCTAATATTTGCTCCTTTTCCAGCCCAGAATTCTAGCTACCGGCATTCTCCCTCCTTATGTAAACCTTGCAAAATAAGAGAGAATAGGCATAAGTATTGTGACATAACGTGTAATAACTGCCCATAATGCAATAAATATCGATATAAAAGCATGATGCAAAATGGACGTATTAGTCGGTGGCGACGGGTGGTGGGGCGACGGCGGGTGGCGGCGGGGTCGGCGACGGTGGTCGGTGGCAGCGGCGACGGGCGGCGACGGCGGCGGCGAGTCCAGTGGCGGCGGCACGGGTTTCGAGACGGGGCTAGGGTTTTGGGTGTGGGGGCTGGCGGCTCGGGCCTTCGGCCTTTAAAGGGCCGGCCGGGTACAGTGTTCTAGGCAGACACGGCCCGGTTAGGTCGGTAACTTTTTTTAAAAAAATAATTCCATGCAGAAAAATAAATAAAAGAAATACTAAACGGACTTCAAAAATCCTAAATAAATTTTCCCCGTCCTCTAAAAATATAGCGGACAATGTGAAAATTTATTTGGGACTCTAATGCAATTTTGAAAGAAGCATATTTTTCCTAATTCAAATAAAATATCAATAAAACTCTGAATAAAATTCTTATTTTATTTTAAAATTGAATCTCCATTATTTCTTTATTTTGAGGAAGTCATTTTATCCTCTCTCTTTTATTTTCATAAAAGAGATATTTGAAGAGAAAATAATTAAAATCAAACGATCCCCTTTTCATGATTTGAGAAAACTCAAATATGAAAATAATGAAATTCCCAACTCTCGCCGTGGGTCCTTGAGTTGGGTAGAATTTCTAGGATCAAGCCAGAAATGCAATAAAATATGATATGCAATGATGATCGAATGTATAACATTCCAAATTGAAAATTTGGGATGTTACATCCATGTGAACTGTATGCTGCATATCATGCACATCTTGTTAAGTTGAACTGTTTCTGTTGTGTTCCCTAATCGAAAACAGTTCGTCCGAGTTAACCGTAGGTCGTATATCGCACACACATTGATATGGCTGCTCGTATCTGTTGTTCTACCTCATCGCAAGCAGTTCGAATGGATTAACCGTGTGTCCTGCATCGCACACACATTGTTATGGCTGCCCGTTTCTGTTGTTCTGCCTCATCGTAGATAGTTTGAATGGATTAACCGTATGCCTTGCATCACACACGCAACTAAAATTTTAATCGTGTTTGATGCATCCATCATCACAAACATTTTTCACCTTTTTATGGTTTTTTACACCACCGTTTGCGATTATTGCATCACACACAGTTTTGGCAAAGGGTCTTTGATCGTAGTGTCGTTAGCAGTCTCCTGCAGTAGTGGGGATTCTAATTTTCCTTCACATGCTTGCAGGTTAGATTGCTGGACCAGCTGCTGGATGTGGTTCACTGGATTCATACGTAGACATAGATTCAGGTTCATTGTTAACTGAATTCACGAGTTCATCTCACACTGAACACTGTCACTTCATATGTAGACATAGATTCAGGTTCATTGTTAACTGAATTCATGAGCTCGTCTCACACTGACCAATGCTTCTCAAAACATTGCAAGGCTCTCGAGGCCAACTTATTATTGTTTTGACTGCCAGCACCAAGATCATAAACCTGTCTCAAGTTTTTCTTTTCAATGCCTGCAGATGTCTGTAGATCTAAAACAAGGAGAAACTTTGGCAATTCATAGAATATGTCATTTTCTTCTTTTCCATGTGAAGGTCAATTATATTGATTAAATATATCCAAGTATCGGTTTGGGTTCCGTTTGGTATTTGTTTGCATAAAGCTCATGCTTTTTAATATTTATTCACTAACTTGTGTTGTCATACAGTAAGTATGGATGCAATTGACATGTCTGGCAAACATGAGGTTGACTTGCATACACATATTTCGAAGCTACCACCTTTGTTAATTTCAATGCATGCAATTCAATATGATATCAGATTCATGTAACGCCCTCGATGCGGCTATATCTCCCACGTGTCGAGGCACGACTTAGAGGCATAACCGCATTGAAAGCAATGTCGCAAGTGAGGTAATCTTCACACAACCCATGTAATAAATAGGGGAAAGAGATACATAGTTGGCTTACAGTCGCCACTTCACACAATACATAAATAAACATCCATCATTCAGAGTACACTCAATGTCCGACTACGGAACCAAAATAAAAGAAGATACCCCAAATGCTACACAGATCCCCGATCATCCCAACTGGGCACCACTACTGATCATCAGGAAAAGACACATAGTAACGACCACGTTCCTCGTCGAACTCCCACTTGAGCTCGGTTGCGTCACCTGCACTGGCATCGTCGGCACCTGCAACTGTTTTGGTAGAATCTGTGAGTCACGGGGACTCAGCAATCTCACACCCGCGAGATCAAGACTATTTAAGCTTATAGGAAGGACAGAGTTGTAAGGTGGAGCTGCTGCAAGCGACTAGCATATATGGTGGCTACAACGCAAAAGAGAGCGAGAAGAGGAGCAAAGCACGGTCGTGAAACTAGTAGCGATCAAGAAGTGATCCTGAACTACTTACGTCAGACATAACTCCAACACGGTGTTCACTTCCCGGACTCCGCCGAGAAGAGACCATCACGGTTACACACGCGGTTGATGTGTATTTTATTTGAGGTCAACTTCGGGTTTTCTACAACCGGACATTAACAAATTCAAATCTGCCTCATAACCGCGGGCACGGCTTTGAAAGATATTACCCTGCAGGGTGTCCCAACTTAGCCCATTATAAGCTCTCACGGTCAACGAAGGATATTCCTTCTACCGGGAAGACCCGATCAATCTCGGAATCCCGGACTACAAGACATTTCGACAGCAATAAAACAAGACCAGCAAAGCCACCCGAATGTGCCGACAAATCCCGATAGGAGCTGCACATATCTCGTTCTCAGGGCACACCGGATAAGCGAAGCGTACAGGAACCGACGTAATCCAAGTTGCCGAGGAATGGTCCCGCACGGTGCTCTAGTTTGGACCAACGCTCGAAGGAGCACTGGCCCGGGGGTTTAAAATAAGATGACCCTCGGGCTCGCGAAAACCCGGGGGAAAAAGGCTTAGGTGGCAAATGGTAAAACCAAAGTTGGGCCTTGCTGGATGAGTCTTATTCAAAGCAAACTGTCAAGGGGGTCCCATAAATCACCCAACCGTGTAAGGAACGCAAAATCAAGGAACATAACACCGGTATGACGGAAACTAGGGTGGCAAGAGTGGAACAAAACACCAGGCATAAGGCCGAGCCTTCCACCCTTTACCAAATATATAGATGTATTAATTATAGCAGATATATATTGTGATATCCCCAACAAGTAAACATGTTCCAACAAGGAACAACATCTCCATGTTCCAACAAGGAACAAACTTCAGCTTCACCTGCAACTAGCAACGCTATAAGTGGGGCTGAGCAAAGCGGTAACATAGCCAATCAACGGTTTGCTAGGAAAGGATGGTTAGGGGCTGACATGGCAATATGGGTGGCATGATATAGCAAGTGGTAGCCAGCGTAGCATAGGCATAGCAAAAGAGCGAGCAACTAGCATAGCAAAGATAGAAGTGATTTCGAGGGTATGGTCATCTTGCCTGCAATGTTCTCAGAGTTGTCGAAAGCTTGATCCTCGTAAGCGTTCTCAACAGGTTCCTCGTTCACGTACTCGTCTCCCAGCTCTAACCAAAGCAAGAACACAAACAAAGGAACCACAATAAATCACGGTGCAATGCACAAGCAACATGATGCAAAACATGACATGATATGCGAGATGTGATATGCAATGCGTATGCGCGCTCCGGAAGGAAAAGGATCAGAAAATATAGTAACACCCATGTCAAAATTGAAAGTTTCGTTAACAGATTCAGCAACATGGCATGTCAAAAACTGATAACAAGTAGGCATGTTTAAGAGCTCGATGCACTCACTACAGAGCCTTTCATGATAAACTAAGCATACATACATCAAGAAGACATGGCATAGAAGACATACATGGCAAGAACAATAACATAGCATACATGGATCAACCACAACAACCTTGGCAAAATTGAATAACATGTAAACAAACTGCCAGGAAACATTTGATAGCAAAAGTAGAGCTCGATTGACTCAAGCTATGGCACTCCATAATTGCAAACAAAGGCATGGATGGATAGTGCAAGATATGTAGAACAAAACATCCTTACTAAAGTATCTCAAAATATGCATGGATCTCTCGGTAGCATCAAGTTAACATGGCATCAAAATATCAGCTAAACAGGGCTGAAAACAGCAACATCAGGACACCTACTTTGCATGCTTGTGCTAGTCACCACATAGATCACAAAAATACATGGCATACACCCCTATAAATATGGCATGGCATATTACAAAACACATGTAGGACTCAAATTCATAGGGTGCACACATCAATCATAGCAAAAATTACAAAAGTACATGTTCTGTTAAGAAACAGAAACTAACATCACATAGCCCTCTTCCAACAGCATTTCGGGCATCAAGATGAGCTCAAATGAAAATGATGCAATGAGATGAAATGATCTACTCTTCGAGACGAACAATTTGATATATTATACACGCAAAATGGAGCTACAGATGCAAAGTTATGCTACGTAGAAAATGCCACGAAATATTCCACGAGATAAAAACTTAGAAGAATTAGAGGGGGGCGAAGAGAAAGTCAACCCTCGATCCGGCCCGATCCAGATCGGGGCGACGGCGGCGGCGGCGGTGCCGGAGCTCGCCCGGCGAGGAGGAGGAGGGAGAGGCCGGGTCGGCGCGAGAGGAGGCGACGCCGAGCCGAGAGACGGCGGTCTGGGCGGGTCCACGCCGGCGAGGAGGCGAGGAGGCGGCCGGTGGACGGCGGCGAGGTCGGCGCCGGCGACCTGCCCGCCGGCGGCCGGAGATGAAGGCGACGAAGGCTGGCCGGCGGAGCGGGATCGGACGCCTCGGGCCCGGGAGGCGGAGGAGCTGGGCGGCGGCGGGCTCGCGGGCCCTCCCTGGCCCATGGTCGCAGGGCGGCAGAGCGACACGTGTACGCGTTGATTGGCGCGACGCGCGGGCGGTTTCGTCCGGCGGCGGGACGTGTCTGTCTGGGAGGAGAGGATTTTAGGGTTTCGGGATGAAGACCGGTTTGGACGGGGAGGTGTTTAAATAGGCATAGAGGGAGCTAGGAGAGTCCAAATGAGGTGTAGTTTTCGCCCACGATCGTGATCGAACGACGAAGAGCATGGAAGTGACTTAGGTGGGTTATTGGACTATTTTGGAGGGTGTTGGGCTGCAACTTAAAAGAGGCCTTTGCGAGAGTGCGGTTAACCGTTGGAGTACCAAACGAGCTCCAAATGACCCGAAACTTGACCGGTGGTCTACGGGTGGTATACCAAGGCCACTTGACAAACCTAGGTCCATTCCGAGAAGGTTTAGTACCCGCACACAGAAAAACGTAAAAGGGGCGCCGGGGGAGATAGGAGTGCCGGATTGCAAAACGGACAACGGGAAAAATGCTCGGAATCATGAGACGAACACGTATGAAAATGCGATGCACATGATGACATGATGTAAAATGCATGACATGGACAAAATGCAAAAAAGAAGAAAAACCCAACCACGGAGGGAATATCATATCACAATGCCGAAAATGGCAAGAGTTGGAGTTACAAATATGGAAAGTTACTTCCGGGGTGTTACAACACTCCACCACTACAAGAGGATCTCGTCCAGAGATCTAGGACTGAAAGAACTCCGGATAATCGGAACGGAGGTGATCCTCGCGCTCCGAGGTGGCTTCTCGGTCGGAATGGTGTGACCAATTCACTTTCAGGAATTTGATTGACTTGTTGCGAGTCTTGCGCTCGGTTTCTTCAAGAATAGCAACGGGGTGCTCACGATAAGAGAGATCTTCTTGAAGGTCAATCTCTTCGAAGTTGATAGTGCGTTCAGGAGTCTTGAAGCACTTGCGAAGCTGTGACACGTGAAACACATCGTGCACATTTGCAAAGTTGGATGGAAGCTCAAGTTGATAGGCGAGATCGCCTCTTTTGCCAATGATCTTGGAAGGACCCACGTATCTAGGGGCAAGCTTCCCTTTGATACCGAAGCGACGAGTGCCTTTCATTGGAGAGACGCGGAGGTAGACATGGTCTCCGATTTCAAAAGCCACATCACGGTGCTTATCATCATAATAGCTCTTACCGCGCGATTATGCGGCTTTGAGATTCTCACGAATGACTTTGCACATTTGTTCTCGCTACGTGATCAAGTCATTGCCAAGAAGTTGGCGTTCACCAGTCTCAGACCAATTGAGAGGAGTACGGCACTTTCTGCCATAGAGAATTTCGAATGGGGCCTTGCCCGAACTCGCTTGGAAGCTGTTGTTGTAGGAGAACTCGGCATATGGAAGACAATCTTCCCACTTCATACCGAAAGAAATGACACAAGCCCTGAGCATATCTTCAAGGATTTGATTGACTTGCTCGACTTGGCCACTTGTTTGAGGATGGAAAGCTGTGCTGAAACGAATGTTGGTGCCCATGGCCTTCTGAAAAGAATCCCAGAACTTGGAGGTAAAGATGCTGCCACGGTATGAAGAGATCACTTGAGGAATGCCGTGCAAGGAGAAAATCCTGGAGGTGTATAGCTCTGCCAACTGAGCTGCTGTGATAGATTCTTTGACAGGAAGAAAATGAGCCACTTTAGTAAGCTTGTCAATGACAACGAAGATAGCATCATTTCCACGCTTGGACTTTGGAAATCCAGTCACGAAGTCCATTTCGATATGATCAAACTTCCATTCTGGAATAGCAAGAGGTTGGAGGAGACCAGCTGGTCGTTGGTGTTCTGCTTTCACTCTTCTGCAGACATCACACTCATTCACGAATTGAGCAATTTCTCGCTTCATTCGAATCCACCAATATGACTGCTTGAGGTCATGGTACATCTTCGTACTTCCAGGATGAATGGATAGAAGCGAATTGTGAGCCTTGTTCATAATGACTTTTCTCAGATCACCCTTAGGAACCACAATCTGGTCCTCGAAGAAAAGAGTATCTTTGTCATCAATGTGGAAGCACTTGTACATGGAAATGCCCTTGTCGATACCACGTTTCACCTTTTTCACCATGGTATCCAGAAGTTGAGCCTCACGAATCTGATCTTCCAAAGTAGGAGAGACTATCAGGTTGGCAAGAAAGCCTTGAGGAACAACTTGAAGATTCAGCTTATGGAAAGCTTCACGAGATCCGGTTGGAAGGGCTTGAGGATTAGACTTGCTGATAAGCCTTCTTGCTCAAAGCATCTGCAATGACATTGGCCTTGCCGTAGTATATTCAATACTTGGGTTGTACTCTTGAATCATTTCGACCCATCGAGTCTGCACTCGAGGTTGAGGTTGGGCTGAGTGAAGATGTACTTGAGACTCTTGTGATCGGTGAAAATGTCCACTTTCCTTCCCAACAAGAGATGTCTCCACGTTATCAATGCATGGACAACTGCCGCCAACTCAAGATCGTGAGTGGGGTAGTTCTTTTCGTTGGGCTTCAACTGGTGAGAGGTATAGGCCACAACTCTCTTCTCTTGCATTAACACAGCACCGAGACCTTGAAGAGAAGCATCACAAAAAACTTCAAATGGCTTGGATTCATCAGGAGGAGTCAAGACAGGAGCTGTGACAAGTTTCTCTTTGAGGGTATTGAAAGCAACGTCACACTCAGGAGACCAGACATACTTCACATGCTTTTGGAGGAGGTTGGAAAGAGGCTTTGCAATCTTGGAGAAATTCTCAACGAATCTTCGGCAATAGCTTGCAAGACCAAGAAAACTGCGGAGCTGCTTGACATTCGAGGAGGTTCCCAATTCACAATTGCGGACACCTTCTCGGGATTAACAGCGATGCCCTTGGCGGAGATGATATGACCAAGATAAAGCACTTCATCAAGCCAAAATTCACATTTGGAGAACTTCAGCATAGAATTGATACTCTCGAGCTTGTCTAGCACCAATCGCAAATGTTTGGCATGATCCTTCTTATCTTGGAAAGACCAAAATATCATCAAGATAGACCAAGACGAATTCATTGGTGTAGGGTTGAATATGAAGTTCATCATCCGAGAGAATGTCGGAGGAGCATTGACAAGGCGAAAGACATGACAGTATATTCATAAGAACCAAAGCTTGTTCGAATGCTGTCTTGGGAATATCTTGCTCACGAATCACGAATCTGATGATAACCCATACGAAGGTCAAGCTTGGAGAACACTTTAGCACCTTTGAGTTGCTCGAAAAGCTCATTGATGTTGGGAAGTGGATACTTCTTCTTGATTGTCTTCTTATTCAATGGACGGTAATCGGCGCTTACAGTCGGTCCGTGCCATCCTTCTTCGGACAAAAGAACACCACAACCCCGAGGAGATGAACTCGGTCCGATCAAACCAGACGCTCTTGTTCATCGAGCTGCTTCTTCAATTCCTTCAGCTCATCAGGTCCAAGCTTGTATGGGCGCTTGCAAGCGGGTTGATGCGGGCTCAAGATCGATAACGAACTCAACTGGCCGATGAGGAGGCATACCCGGAAGCTCTTCTGGAAAGACATCTTGGTACTCACAAACGACTGGAATCTGAGAGATAGCATCCAATTCGCCCTTCTCATTGAGAGAAAACAACCGAATGGTTTCATCACGAGCGGCATAGATGATCACATCATTAGAAGAGTGAGTCAATTGAATTTCCCTGGCAGCACAATCAAGCTGAGCTTTGTGCTGAGAAAGCCAGTCCATTCCGAGAATAAGATCAATATCCGAGTCACCGAGAACCATTGGTTTAGATAGAAATCTATAGTCGCCCATCTTGATAGAGACATCATGAACTATTGAGTTGGCTCTCATTGACTTCGCCGGAGAAATAATACCCAAAGGTTTATCCAGGTAAGACCAAGAAAAATCATTCTTTGCAAAGAACGATCTTGACATGAAACAATGCGATGCACCAGTATCAAAGAGAACTTTTGCAGGAATATCATTAACTGAGAGATTACCCATTAGCACATCAGAAGATTCCTCCGCTTGAGCTGCATTCATCATATTGACCTTGGCATGCTTTGGATTATGCTTGACCACTGCATTGCTGGAAGATTTCACAGGAGGAGGAGGCGGAAGGCGCATCTGGTTGAAGCACTTGTTCGCATAGTGACCTTTCTGCGACATTTGTTGCAAGTCACCTCGAGAGCGGACGGTGGTAAGGAGCACTTGACCTCTTCTCTTGCATTAACACAGCACCGAGACCTTGAAGAGAAGCATCACAAAAACTTCAAATGGCTTGGATTCATCAGGAGGAGTCAAGACAGGAGCTGTGACAAGTTTCTCTTTGAGGGTATTGAAAGCAACGTCACACTCAGGAGACCAGACATACTTCACATGCTTTTGGAGGAGGTTGGAAAGAGGCTTTGCAATCTTGGAGAAATTCTCAACGAATCTTCGCAATAGCTTGCAAGACCAAGAAAATCATGCGAGCTGCTTGACATTCGAGGAGGTTCCCAATTCACAATTGCGGACACCTTCTCGGATTAACAGCGATGCCCTTGGCGGAGATGATATGACCAAGATAAAGCACTTCATCAAGCCAAAATTCACATTTGGAGAACTTAGATAGAATTGATACTCTCGAGCTTGTCTAGCACCAATCGCAAATGTTTGGCATGATCCTTCTTATCTTGGAGAAGACCAAAATATCATCAAGATAGACCAAGACGAATTCATTGGTGTAGGGGTTGAATATGAAGTTCATCATCCGAGAGAATGTCGGAGGAGCATTGACAAGGCCGAAAGACATGACAGTATATTCATAAGAACCAAAGCTTGTTCTGAATGCTGTCTTGGGAATATCTTGCTCACGAATGCGAATCTGATGATAACCCATACGAAGGTCAAGCTTGGAGAACACTTTAGCACCTTTGAGTTGCTCGAAAAGCTCATTGATGTTGGGAAGTGGATACTTCTTCTTGATTGTCTTCTTATTCAATGGACGGTAATCGACGCAACGGTCCGTGCCATCCTTCTTCTCGGACAAAAGAACACCACAACCCCGAGGAGATGAACTCGGTCCGATCAAACCAGACGCTCTTGTTCATCGAGCTGCTTCTTCAATTCCTTCAGCTCATCAGGTCCAAGCTTGTATGGACGCTTGCAAGCGGGTTCGATGCCGTGCTCAAGATCGATAACGAACTCAACTGGCCGATGAGGAGGCATACCCGGAAGCTCTTCTGGAAAGACATCTTGGTACTCACAAACGACTGGAATCTGAGAGATAGCATCCAATTCGCCCTTCTCATTGAGAGAAAACAACCAAATGGTTTCATCACGAGCGGCATAGATGATCACATCATTAGAAGAGTGAGTCAATTGAATTTCCCTGGCAGCACAATCAAGCTGAGCTTTGTGCTGAGAAAGCCAGTCCATTCCGAGAATAAGATCAATATCCGAGTCACCGAGAACCATTGGTTTAGATAGAAATCTATAGTCGCCCATCTTGATAGAGACATCATGAACTATTGAGTTGGCTCTCATTGACTTCGCCGAGAAATAATACCCAAAGGTTTATCCAGGTAAGACCAAGAAAAATCATTCTTTGCAAAGAACGATCTTGACATGAAACAATGCGATGCACCAAGATCAAAGAGAACTTTTGCAGGAATATCATTAACTGAGAGATTACCCATTAGCACATCAGAAGATTCCTCCGCTTGAGCTGCATTCATCATATTGACCTTGGCATGCTTTGGATTATGCTTGACCACTGCATTGCTGGAAGATTTCACAGGAGGAGGAGGCGGAAGGCGCATCTGGTTGAAGCACTTGTTCGCATAGTGACCTTTCTGCTGACATTTGTTGCAAGTCACCTCGAGAGCGGACGGTGGTAAGGAGCACTTGACCTTGGAGCTTGAGAATTAGACTTGTTCGATAGCTTGGGTTGGGTGGGTGGGAAGATCCACGGCCACCTGAGTTCTTCTCACGATAAGGCCGACGGAACGGAGGAGGAGGAAGGTAGAACTTCTGCTGCTTAGCTGCCACTTGAGAGGAAGAAGAAGACTGAACTGCATCCCCGATTCTCTTCTTAGAAGCCTCACACTTGAGCTGGGCAGCTTCTTGCTTGATGCCATGTTGTAGAATTCATCATACTTTTACGGCTCAAAAGCACAAGAGCTAATTGCAGATCTTCTCTCGCACCACCTCTGAATTGATAGATCATACTCTTTTCATCGGGGACGTCTTGCTTAGCAAAGCGAGCGAGTTTACGAACTGGATATTGTATTGATACACGACATGTTGCCTTGCTTGAGATTGCGGAACTCCTCACGCTTGCTCTCAACAACACTTTTCGGAATGTGGTGAGCTCTGAAATCTCGGCGGAACTCATCCCAGGTAATGACACGACCTCCTCTGGAATCTTTGTATTGCTGGTACCACTCAGCAGCTTGGTCCTTGAGTTGAAACGATGCAAACTTGACAAAGTCCTCAGGTCTGACATTGCTACATTCAAAAAGCTTGCAGATGTCCATAAGCCAATCGTCAGCGTCTGTGGCCTCAACACAGAAACTGAAAGACTTCGGCTGATTAGCGAGGAACTGACTGAGAGTAGCAAAGTGCGGCTGATTGTTGCCTTGACCTTGATTTCCTTGACTGCCTTGCCCTTGAGTACGTTCTTGCAAGAGCTGCAAAATCATCGAGCATTGGCATTGGTGGCTGCCATGATAGCTTGCCAGCCTCCGGAGGCGGAGGTGGAGGTGGAGGTTCGACCGATCCCCATCATTGCGATCCGGATTCGAGACGTTGGTGGAGCCATCCTGAAGAGGGTGACATCCGTTAGTCCTTTGATAGACAAATAGTCAAGTTGAATCAACGGATAGAAATTGCAACATATAGTCTTCACAACAAACATTCGAACAAGGATGAACGAATGAATTCCAAAAGCTAATCATCACACGTCCATTAAGGTGAGAAGCCACTTGATTAAAGGTTGATGAAAAAAAAATAACAAGGTACGACTGGAACAAATAAGTGGTAAGGATTACCCAATCACGAACCAAATATCTGCGGGGAGAAATGCTAGGAGCTACTTGAAACCCACCTATAAACTCCCGAAACTTTCTGGTTATGCAATCTGGTGTTGGGGATACAGGGGACACAAAATATATCACCCAAACTAACAATACCTAGATCCAGCTGTATCCATCCGTCAACACATAACCAAGAAATCCTCAGAAATCGTATACCTCGACCTTCGAAAAGCATCCGTTATACAAGTCATGGCAATACTCGAGCTCGCCCAAGATCTTTGGGTTATCGGGTTATCTCACCAACAACTGCACAAAAGAGATTTCGATGTCGGTAAAACTCAGGTATTCCAGAATCGCAACGATAAAATTGTGACGACAACACCTCGGAGCTCAACTCCCGGGACACCGCCACCACCCCTAAATGTCGAGGCACCAAGAACAATGTTCTCGTCACAAAACCATCGGAACGATCCCAAGATACCAGCGTGATCCTAAAAAAAATTTAGTGAAATTTGAGGAGAGGAGAGTCAAAACTTCTACGTCAGAGACCTCACAGAGCTGATTTAAGGACTGGGAGTAAAAGAATCCTACTCTCCGATATATATAATCCTAAGACTCAAAACATTTTCCATTCTAGACTCAACAACGCAAACAAACAATCAAGTAGGGGGCTCCTAAGTCGGGAAGGCTCGATTACCAACTTAGCGCCCTCGATGCGGCTATATCTCCCACGTGTCGAGGCACGACTTAGAGGCATAACCGCATTGAAAGCAATGTCGCAAGTGAGGTAATCTTCACACAACCCATGTAATAAATAGGGAAAGAGATACATAGTTGGCTTACGATCGCCACTTCACACAATACATAAATAAACATCCATCATTCAGAGTACACTCAAGGTCCGACTACGGAACCAAAATAAAAGAAGATACCCCAAATGCTACACAGATCCCCGATCGTCCCAACTGGGCACCACTAATGATCATCAGGAAAAGACACATAGTAACGACCATGTTCCTCGTCGAACTCCCACTTGAGCTCGGTTCGTCACCTGCACCGCATCGTCGGCACTGCAACTGTTTTGGTAGAATCTGTGAGTCACGGGACTCAGCAATCTCACACCCGCGAGATCAAGACTATTTAAGCTTATAGGAAGGACAGAGTTGTAAGGTGGAGCTGCTGCAAGCGGCTAGCATATATGGTGGCTACAACGCAAAAGAGAGCGAGAAGAGGAGCAAAGCACGGTCGTGAAACTAGTAGCGATCAAGAAGTGATCCTGAACTACTTACGTCAGACATAACTCCAACACCGTGTTCACTTCCCGGACTCGCGAGAAGAGACCATCACGGTTACACACGCGTTGATGTGTGTTTTATTTGAGGTCAACTTCGGGTTTTCTACAACCGACATTAACAAATTCCCATCTGCCTCATAACCGCGGGCACGGCTTTGAAAGATATTACCTGCAGGGTGTCCCAACTTAGCCCATTATAAGCTCGACGGTCAACGAAGGATATTCCTTCTACCGGAAGACCCGATCAATCTCGAATCCCGGACTGCAAGACATTTCGACAGAATAAAACAAGACCAGCAAAGCCGCCCGAATGTGCCGACAAATCCCGATAGGAGCTGCACATATCTCGTTCTCGTGGCACACCGGATAAGCGAAGCGTCTGAGAACCGACGTAATCCAAGTTGCCGAGGAATGGTCCCATACGGTGCTCTAGTTTGGACCAACGCTCAAGGAGCACCGCCCGGGGTTTAAATAAGATGACCCTCGGGCTCGCGAAAACCGGGGAAAAAGGCTTAGGTGGCAAATGGTAAAACCAAAGTTGGGCCTTCTTGGACGAGTCTTATACAAAGCGAACTGTCAAGGGGTCCCATAAATCACCCAACCGTAAGGAACGCAAAATCAAGGAACATAACACCGTATGACGGAAACTAGGGTGGCAAGAGTGGAACAAAACACCGGGCATAAGGCCGAGCCTTCCACCCTTTACCAAATATATAGATGTATTAATTATAGCAGATATATATTGTGATATCCCCAACAAGTAAACATGTTCCAACAAGGAACAACATCTCCATGTTCCAACAAGGAACAAACTTCAGCTTCACCGCAACTAGCAACGCTATAAGAGGGCTGAGCAAAGCGGTAACATAGCCAATCAACGGTTTGCTAGGAAAGGATGGTTAGGGCTGACATGGCAATATGGGTGGCATGATATAGCAAGTGGTAGGCAGCGTAGCATAGGCATAGCAAAAGAGCGAGCAACTAGCATAGCAAAGATAGAAGTGATTTCGAGGGTATGGTCATCTTGCCGCAATGTTCTCGAGTTGTCGAAAGCTTGATCCTCGTAGCGTTCTCAACAGGTTCCTCGCTCACGTACTCGCCTCCCAGCTCTAACCAAAGCAAGAACACAAACAAAGGAACCACAATAAATCACGGTGCAATGCACAAGCAACATGATGCAAAACATGACATGATATGCGAGATGTGATATGCAATGCGTATCTTGCGCTCGGAAGGAAAATGATGAACCAGACATCAACTTGGCAAACCAAGTATTCCACTGGAAAGATGAGATGATTTCGGTTGAAATCGATATAAAGATCACCGGAATCGGATGCACGGTTTGCAAATGACAAGCAAAACAAGAATGGCACAAATCTGCCATTAACAGCATGATACCACTTAGCAAGCAACAAGAAATTAAGCTACTGCACCCAAACGACCCAACAAAGTATATGGCAGTGATCTACACAAGATGCTTGACAAAAGATGAACACTGAGCTACGGCTAGTTCACATCATAACAGGTTCAAACAAGCATGGCAAAAGAGCACAAAATATCAGGCTGGACATGACAAAAACAGCATCAGGTAGCAATGTTCAGAGCAAGAAAACAACATGCTACAGGAACTTAAAATAGAAAAACATGGCATGGCATGAATCTAATCAAAGCATAGAACAAAAGTCCCTTACTGACCATAAGCCAAAAAGGATCAGAAAATATAGTAACACCCATGTCAAAATTGAAAGTTTCGTTAACAGATTCAGCAACATGGCATGTCAAAAACTGATAACAAGTAGGCATGTTTAAGAGCTCGATGCACTCACTACAGAGCCTTTCATGATAAACTAAGCATACATACATCAAGAAGACATGGCATAGAAGACATACATGGCAAGAACAATAACATAGCATACATGGATCAACCACAACAACCTTGGCAAAATTGAATAACATGTAAACAAACTGCCAGGAAACATTTGATAGCAAAAGTAGAGCTCGATTGACTCAAGCTATGGCACTCCATAATTGCAAACAAAGGCATGGATGGATAGTGCAAGATATGTATAACAAAACATCCTTACTAAAGTATCTCAAAATATGCATGGATCTCTCGGTAGCATCAAGTTAACATGGCATCAAAATATCAGCTAAACAGGGCTGAAAACAGCAACATCAGGACACCTACTTTGCATGCTTGTGCTAGTCACCACATAGATCACAAAAATACATGGCATACACCCCTGGAAAGATGGCATGGCATATTACAAAACACATGTAGGACTCAAATTCATAGGGTGCACACATCAATCATAGCAAAAATAACAAAAGTGCATGTTCATTTAAGAAATGAAACTAACATCACATAGACCTCTTCCAACAGCATTTCGGGCATCAAGATGAGCTCAAATGAAAATGATGCAATGAGATGAAATGATCTACTCTTCGAGACGAACAATTTTATATATTATACGCGCAAAATGGAGCTACAGATGCAAAGTTATGCTACGTAGAAAATGCCACGAAATATTCCACGAGATAAAAACTTAGAAGAATTAGAGGGGCGAAGAGAAAGTCAACCTCGATCCGCCCGATCCAGATAGGGGCGACGGCGGCGGCGGCGGGCGCCGGAGCCGCCTCGCGAGGAGGAGGAGGAGAGGCCGGGTCGGCGGCGAGGGAGGCGACGCCAGAGCCGGAGACGGGGCGCGCGGGGTCCATGCTTGGCGAGGAGGCGAGGAGGCGGCCGGCCGACGGGCGGCGAGGTCGGCGCCGGCGACCTGCCCGGGCGGCGGCCGGAGATGAAGGCGACGAAGGCCGGCCGGGGGAGCGGGATCGGACGCCTCGGGCCGGGAGGCGGAGGAGCTGGCGGCGGCGGGCTCGCGGGCCCTCCACAGGCCCATGGCCGCGGGCGGCGGTGGGCGGCGGAGCGACACGTGGCACGCGTTGATTAGCGCGGACGCGGCGGCGGTTTCGTCCGGCGGCGGCGGACGTGTCCGTACGGGCGCGGGGAGGGATTTTTAGGGTTTCGGGGAAGAAGACCCGGATTTGGACGGGGGGGGGGGGGTGTTTAAATAGGCATAGAGGGAGCTAGGAGAGTCCAAATGAGGTGTAGTTTTCGCCCACACGATCGTGATCGAACGGCGAAGAGCATGGAAGTGACTTAGATGGGTTATTGGACTATTTTTGAGGGGTGTTGGGCTGCAACTTAAAAGAGGCCTTTGCGAGAGTGCGGTTAACCGTTGGAGTACCAAACGAGCTCCAAATGACCCGAAACTTGACCGGTGGTCTACGGGTGGTATACCAAGGCCACTTGACAAACCTCGGTCCATTCCGAGAAGGTTTAGTACCCGCACACGGAAAAACGTAAAAGGGGCCGCCGGGGGAGATAGGAGTGCCGGATTGCAAAACGGACAACGGGAAAAATGCTCGGAATCATGAGACGAACACGTATGCAAATGCGATGCACATGATGACATGATGTAAAATGCATGACATGGACAAAATGCAAAAAGAAGAAAACCCAACCACGGAGGGAATATCATATCACAATGCCGAAAATGGCAAGAGTTGGAGTTACAAATATGGAAAGTTACTTCCGGGGTGTTACATGTATGTTCTACTATATGACAGTGGCTGCACTAATTAATAATTATCTCTAATGCTTGTGATGAAGGAACATTACGTAAATGCACATTCCTACGATTCTTCATGCAGGCTCATATGCTAGCTTATTTTGTCCGGTTGTTTTCTTAGGTTCGTGTAGGTTGCAGGGAACATGCACTTTAAGCTGTAGTTATAAAAATCTTGCATGAATTGTTCTTGGTCGTTCAACTAGGTGATAATTATGTCCAGTAAGTCTATTTTACAAATGTGTCATGGATGGAGTGGATTTCAAAATAAATTTGTTGGTTTGTGCAGGCCTGAGAATTATTTCATATAATAATGTGATTTTTTTTTGGAATTTCTCTTGGTCTAGGAAAAGGTATGAGGAATTTTCTATTCAGATAAAGCTGGATTATATATAATCATGGATGTGCAACCGTTAGTGTGTTCCTGGATTTCTCATTGTCTTTGTTTTCTTTCCTAATTGCAAAAAGGTTAGTACTTTTTGTGAATCACATCTTTATTTGTTTCTTGTCAGCAAGTCTTGATATACTATGTAGTGATTCTTTTCCAGCCCGATGTTATACTCTTCACAAGACTACCAGTTACACATAATTCGTGCATATAGTTTAATATTGCTAAACATTAAGCATGTTGCCATGTTTGTTTTCTCGGTAAGCTCCTGATGTCGCATTTATGCTCATGCTGGAAAGATCTTTGGCTCTGTTGCTTACTTTATTAGTAAATCATTTTAGACTGGAATTCACCAAAAAAGGTAACTAAAATATATAGAGTTTCTCGGTATATTATTTGAGGCTGCTTTATCTCTTGGGTACACAGTTGTCCACTTTTTCGGGTTTTAAGGTGCACACAAGAGTGCATGCTTTAGTTATGGTGCTTTCCCTAGCTCATCAACACTTATAGGAGGCAGACTTATTCTTAAATTGACTGATGAGCTAGGCTTAAATGTATACGGTTGTCCTTTGTGGCTCCCCTTTAGTAACATAGATGATTTTGTTTATGATTTCCTATTCCTGTGTGTTGTTATTACATCAGGGATTTTAAAGTCCAGCCTCCTCTGATTTATTACATGCATATTTTGGTATGTACTAAAGTTGTTCTAAACAGTTTCGGAGAAAGGATCAGAAGAGGCATTGAAATATTCCACTTGATTTGGCGAGTAGCTAATTAGTTCTCTGTTGTAAACAACTTTCAGAGAAAGGATCGGAAGAGGCATACAAGGATGCATTTTCAGGTGTGGTGTTAGTTAAGCATGTATGTACAGTAATAGAGCTATGATATTTTTCAGTAAGCTTACATGTACATTCAAATTACTCCAGAGTCCTCTTTCAAGTTTTAGATGCTAATACAATGGAGTTTGGTTCTATTGTTGTCATTTTTTAAGAGCTTTGTTGTTCCAAACATATCTTATAGCACCAATATATTTTAGATAGCTTAGTCGGCGAGATATGAATATTTGATGTTGCTTGGTTTTCCTTATTTCAGTATAAAGATAAGTTCTTTTGATGTCTCATTAACTGAATATTGTTGCACTCAATCCATAGGTAGATGGTAAATTTACTTAAACAACCACTTTTCCTTATTTTGTTTTAAAAGTTTCCTCTCATGTTTTCAACAGCAGGAGTGAATGTGTTGAGCACGGGTCCATCCTCCTCGCTTTTGTAGAGGACGGCCCAAGGTGAGACCCCTGATTCATCTCCAACATATCTATAATTTTTGATTGCTTCATGCTATATTATATTCTGTTTTGGATGATTAATGGGCTTTGTTATACACTTTTATATTATTTTTGGGACTAACCTATTAACCGGAGGCCCAACCCAAATTCTTGTTTTTTGCCTATTTCAGTGTTCCGTAGAAAAAGAACATCAAACGGAGTCCAAACGGAATGAAACCTTCGGGAACATGATTTTCGGAACAAACGTGATCCAGTGGACATGGCCCCTACGTCAAGAAAGCAACCAGGAGGGCACGAGGTAGGGGGGCACTCCAACCCCTCCTGGGCGCGCCCTCCACCCTCATGGGGCCCTGTAACATCCCAAAATTCTAAATTTTGGAATGTTATAATAAATAGATAGATTTGATTGATTGTTTGATTGATTGTGTGAAATTGAGTGAAATTCGAAACTTTTTTTGAAAGTTAAATGAGAGGGAATAAAAGGACTTTCCCAAAATTTCATTTTGCATTCGTGATCTCCGTGAATTCAAATTCTTTTCACCACAAAACCCTGGAGAGAAGATGACATGACTTCTTCCATTTATTTAAATGACAAGGGGTGTTGAAAATATTTGAATTTCATTTGGAAAATATTTCCAACCCAGGAACTTTATGCAACTCAATGATTTTCACGAGCGAAGATAAAATGACTTCTTCAAAAACATATGAAATATGAGTTGGGAGTTTCAAAGAATTAAATTCAAAGTTCTTTTGAATTTATTTTCAATTTGGAGTTATTTGAGTTTTATTCAAATTATTTTTCTCCAAACATAAAATATAAGGAAAATAGGGTAACATGATTCCCTACATCAGATAATTGGAGAGAAATAAATTAGAATTCATTTTGGTATTTTTAGAATGATTTTCGTTGGATTTTATTAGAGCAGCAGCAGTGTTTGATTTATCTGAATTTGTGTGGATTTTATTTGACTCTAGAAAAATGTTCAAGTCGTAGAAAATCTTTTTCTGAAAATTTTGATATATTATATGCCTATAGTATTTTTTTATTTTGGTGGTTTATTCTATTTTTTTGTTTTCTGGAAAATGTTTAAAAAAAGAAATGAGAATCCTCCGCCGCCGAACTGGGCCGGCCCAACAAGCCGCCATCCCAGCCCAACGCCTCGCCGTCCCTGACCTGGCGATGGACTCCGTCGTCCACACGCCGCCGCGCCGCCATTGGGAGACGTGCCGCCTCCGGCCTCTCGTGCCCCCTCCTCCACGCCACCGAGACCCCTCCCCTCCTTAAAAGCCAGCTCCGCCGCGTCTCCTCTCCTCGTCGCACTTCGCGCCCCGCCGCACCTCTTGCCGCGCTCGCGGAAGCCGCCGCTCCGGCTAGATCCAGCCACCGCCGCCCGCTCCACTCCGTCGCCCCCGACCGCTGCCGCCACCACCATCGGCACCGCCCGTCGCGCCGCTTCTTCCCGACCCCACGGCCACGCCGGAGGACCACCGGAGTCGCCGCCCGCTCAAAGCCGCCGCCGCCGCCGTCTTCTCCGGTGACGTCGACCTCCACCGCCGCGGTACGCCCCGGAGCTAGCCCGCCGTCCGATTCCCCTTCTACGGCCAGGATTAGATCTAGGTTAGTTTTTTTTCTTCTTTGTTCGAATCGTTATCCTCTAATTAGTGAACGCTCGTCAGATTAGATCTCCTTAGCGAACGGTTTCCATTAGTTAGCGTTTGGCAGCGAACGTTCGATTTTTAGCCTTTTTCTTTTTCTGTTAATTTCGGCCAGGGACCCGTATGTAATTAGTTTCTTCACAGATTAGTCCCTAATCTTGAAACGATCACAACTTTTTGCTCATTAGTCGGAATCAGATGAAACCAACGCCCACTTATTCGTTACGATCTCCTCTATCCAGTAATCCATCTCAAACATGTTTTTGAAAGTTTAAAATTTGAATTAGATCAGATTTGAATTTGAACATCGTTTGATCATAACTTGAGTTTTAAAACTCCGTTTTAGTTGATTCTTTTTTGCAAATCGAAGCTCCTGATCTAAACCTTCTGATAAGGCCAAATTCATATAATTTTGGTATTGTTAGAAATTGTTTTATTCTGCAAGAGTTATTTGATTTAGTTTTGATGTTTTTCGAATTGTTTTCTTCGTTCTCTCCGATCTTTTGAGTGATTGCTTATGTGTGGTTACTATTGCTTGCCTACGATAGATTGACCGGAGTGTGACAAGTAGAACTATCAAGAGTTTTGAGTGCGAATCATCTTCATCAACATTGCAGGCAAGTTCACACTTTGATCATATCCCTTTTTATACCCAATTTTTATGCATTAGTTTCAACCCTCAAACATTGCATGAGTAGGATTGATAACATGTGGGTATCGGGAAGTAGTTGATGAGGTAGGAACCTATTGCCCTGCATTCAAAACTTGGGAGTTATTATTACGTTACTTATATTGCTATGCTATCCTCGTAGACGTGGATTGGGTTTTGAGAGTATTCATGACAGTTGTGAGATTGTTAATTGATGGTTTACTTAAGGTGGCAACTTAAACACACATCTGGGTGGATTGAGGTACCTGGTTATTCCAGGATTGCCTGTCTAGGCACCTGGTAGACCAGATTGCCTGTTTTTATGGACCGCCACCCAGTGCTCAAAGGGATCATAAAATTATTCATGCTAGAAACTTCCGTGTGCAGCCACATGCTACTATGGGCTCTAGCATAGTTGATTAAGTCGTGCGAACTCTTACAGTGGTAGACTAGCTGATGTAGGGGTTGTAGGTTGGTACGGTCTACCCATTCGTAAGGTGCTAGCGCTTCTGAAAGACTATGTCTCGGTCATCCGTTTCTCAAACACCATGTAGTGCGAGAAATCAAACGGAGGAGATCGAGTCTTGTGGGGAAAAGTGCACAAACCTCTACAGAGTGTATAAACTAATCATGATTAGTCGTGTCCCCGGTTATGGACGTTTTGAGTATCTAGTTCTTGGATTATCCTATTGATCTCATCATGTTACTTTAATTAATTTTGTTGGGTTTTAATGATGATGATTAATTGGGATTGATAATGCTGTCAACCATTCTCAATGTTTAACAACCACCATGATAGTTAAATAAAACATATTCCTTTGCAGTAGGGAAAAATTGGCTTTACGCGAAACCTTATAACCATAGAGCTTTTCCACCAGCCATATATGCATGTACTGATAGCCATATTTCAGCATTGCTCTACAGTGTGAATTTGCCAGTACATTCAATGTACTGACCCTTTGTGGCTGCAACGTCTCATGTTGCAGGATCTTACGACGAGTAAGTGATACGTTAGGGTTACGGTTTCTACACTCAACTTTGTCGTTGGTGTTGATGGGAATCCACAACCTTGTTACTTCCGCTATTTTGGATTGAGGTAATAGTATTTACGTTACTTTATACATGCGATTTACCTCTGTTATAAATCCTCGAGTACTGTAAAGGCGAAGATACCGATCCAGGGATGACACTTAAGCACAGAGACTTGATCCATTCGGGTCGGGTCGCTACAAGATGGTACCAGAGCACATGTTGACTGTAGGACGCGACCCTAGAAACTGGAAAGCCCATAGGAAAGATTTCCTCTACAACTTTCTTTTCAAAAAGATCTCTTACCTCTCTTCTCTTCTGAGCTTATTCAAATATTCCTTTCTAGTTAGACTATACCCTTTCCCCTTTTGACCACATGAAGATTCGGCTGATGAGACCACTCCAAGAAGTACAAGATATCGGACAACTAAGACTACTTTGGAATAAAGAGGATTTTTACCATGCATTACAATGACGGAAACTACAACGTGAAGACTCTGAAGACTAGGAGAATTTGAAGGCTCTGAAGAATTCCCAGATTTTTTATGACCTAGAAAGGCTACCCTTATGGAACTTGGCAGACTATGGAAGCTGTCAATACCCGAGATCAAGGTGTATCGGAGAAAGACCGGAACATGGAGCATTAGAACTCAAAGTTTTTGTCAAGAAAACCCCAAGACAGGAGATATCAATTATGGAATGAAAGCTCATGGCAGTAACATGGGCATAGACATGGCTAACCATGGTGTTATTGCCCGCCTATGCTATTGTCACCATGCGGAGTTAAGCGTGCAGATGCATGGAAGAATTGGATGGTAGAAGGCTGAAGGAGCATCTGTCAGCGAAGGATGCAGTTTTAACATAGCTGGTGCATCACCAGGATCTGGAGTATTACATCAAGAATTTTAAGATGGACCTTTAGGAAGCTATATTTGACAAGGAGCATTTCGTGAAGAATTCAGGATCCAGAAGCTGAAGTAGCCAAACTGGGGGAACAAAACCTCGAGATACCGGAGGTTTGTCAAGAACTGAAGGATAGTAGGACCATGGTTCATGCCAAGGATGTTGAAACCAGAAGTTTGGAATGCAACCCCAGAAATATTAAAGGATGTCATGAGAGACTTCGCGTCAACAGAGATGATTTGGCAAAAGAACTTGAGAAGGACAAGCATGATCAGAAGGAGCCATCGGAGACATGAACAAGAATCGAAGAGTTTGATGACTTTGAAGATTTATTGACCATTAGAAGACCAAATCCCTGTATATACTTACGTTAGATGCGACGATTGTGAGCTGTCATTTGTTTGATGTTTTTCCTACAGCCACAATAAAATCTATCTTTTCAAAACTATTGATTGTATTGTGTGTATCCCTCTCTATCTCTCTTGTCCCACCCCAAAACCCATGGACCCAATAGAAGATGAATGGAGATGAGCTTGTATTGTCTGGACCGATGAGTCAATTGGAGACAGACCGATGGATTCAGAACATGGAGGATCATATGGAGAATGACCCTATAGCCGGAAAGGATATGACCCAGCATGCTCTTCAGTGTTTTGAAGGAGGTGCTGCTACTTGGTGGAGGATGTACCAAACCATCAATGGATGGCAAGGAGTAACCACTTGGAAAGAATTTAAGTCGACTCTGCTAAAGTCTCGGCTTGTGTCCCAGAAATTGATGCCTTATGGAAAGGATATGAAGAAACCTTGTGCATACAAGCTTTGTGGAGAAATAGGACACTACCATAAAGAAAACAAGGATGAATACCCTCATAATCGGAGGATTACCAAAGGAGTTAGCCGAGGATCTCAGGGAACTTCGATTGGAGATTGTTCCCAAAGGTTTCGTTGCAGTAATGGAAGTTCAGTCTACATTGTTGGGAAAGATCCGTGAAGCTCAGAAGGATGACAAAGAGATTGCTGAGGTAAAAGAGAGGATGAGCAAAGGAAAGGCCAAAGGTTTTCGTAAGGATGAGCACGACACCTTATGGTTCGAGGACCATGTAAATGTGCCCAACAATGCAAAGATCAGGGAGTTAATACTTCAGGAGGCTCATGACTCACCATACTCGATTCGCCCTGGAAACACCAAGATGTATTTGGATTTGAAGGAGTGTTTCTGGTGGACTGGTATGAAGAAGGATATTACGGAGTATGTAGTCCTAGGTAATGTATGCCAGAGAGAGTGAAAGCAGAGCATCAGAAGCCAGCATGATTACTACAGCCTATGCTGATACCCGAATGGAGGTGGGGATGAGCTTGGCATGGATTTAATTACCGGGTTTCCTAGAACCTGAATGAGATACGACTCTATCTAGGTAGTAGTTGATTCGCTTGACCAAAGTGGCTCACTTTATCCCAGTGAAAACCACCTATACAAGTGCGAAGTTGGCCAAGATATATATGACCATGATCGTACGTCTGCATGGAGTTCCGAGGACCATCGTATCAGATAGAGGAACACAGTTTACCTCAAGGTTTTGGAATCAGCTGCACCAGACTTTGGGTACAAGGCTAGAGTTCAGTATAGCCTTTCATCCGCAAACAGATGGATAAATCGAGAGAGTATAGTGATGATAATCTACCTTACGCGTAGTTCTCATACAACAACAGTTACCCAGCCAGTTTGAAGATGGCCCCTTTTTAAGCTTTGTATGGGAGAAGGAGCCAGACACCATTGATGTGGGATGAAGTTGGAGACCGTCAGTTGTTTGGACCAAATGTGATCAAGGAGTCAAAAGAGAATGTTAAGTGGATTCGAGATAGACTGAAGGTAGCTCAGTCCAGGCAGAAGAGTTATGCAGACTCAAAAACACAAGGAGGTAATCTATGAAATTGGAGACAGAGAATGTCTTCGTGTGTCCCCTCTACGAGGAGTTAAACGATTTGGAGTTAAGGGAAAGTTAGCCCCGAGATTTGTAGGACCATACCGAGTTTTGGAGCGTATAGGAAAAGTGGCCAACAAGTTGGAGTCACCCGAAGGACTGTCAGGAGTTCATGATGTGTTTCACGTTTCCCAGTTGAAGAAGTGCCATGCAGAGATGGCCAATATTCCCCTGTAAGGACGCTTGATCCTGGAAAAGAAAATGATGTTCCACGAGGTGGAGTATGGATTTCATAAGTATAAGTTTTATCTCGATATGTGGGATACCCCAGGAGTATGAAGGGATGAAGTACTATTGGATATAAAGGAGGTATAATGTTGGTAATATGGAGCAAGTGTGACTCTATGATGAGTCTGGGTAATCACGTCTTAGTTTGGTGCAAATATAAGGAAAAGAGACAGTACAATTGGATGGATTTTAAGTATGCGAGGAAGTTGGATGTTGGGATAATGATCAGTTGCCCCGAGTATGTGTCCAAGGTTTCCAAGTGATGAGATGGGCCATAACCCACAGGCCCCAGGACCTACCAAGAAGCAAGCACATTCTTGTCAAGGAAAACCCCGAAGAAGTTATGATTTTATCAATCGATTTATTCTATAGGAGTTTACGCAAAACCTGAGAGTTGTTAAGGAACGATAGATGTTTGTTTGGCTTGCAGAATCAATGGATTTATCCGAACTTGGTTCGTCGACAAGAGAAATTCTGCAATGCTTGTGAGGATGACCGAGTGTTAGAATGCGAGATTCGCTAAACCATGTACAAGGTAATGATTTGGAAGGGATGGATTGATCACCATACCGACTTACTCTTATTGTTCGCCTTGCTATATGGGATGGTAAATCTGAGTGACTTACCTATAGTAGAGAGACGACGATCAAAACCCTGTTTAAACCTTAGAATGGTATAAGAATTTTTTCCCCTTGTACAAGGCAGTTGTTGCCAATCGTAGGATATACGGTGAGGATCAACCCAGACCCATTCCCTGCAGGGGAAACCATAAATTGTTGACCACCATGAGATATCGATAGCTAATTAGTATTGGCGCCAGACCCGTCAACTAAGAAGACCCAGTCTCGGAATAACCGTACCAAGATGAAAGGACACAAGTATTAAGGAAAAGTTATGCCACTACCGGAAGAGCCCAGAGAAAGAATTTTCCTGAGATCTGAGAAGACCAACACTGTCAGGAATAAGGATGGAGTATATGAGTTTTGATGGAACCGTAACAATGCTTCTAAGGGTGGTAGCACCCGAGACCCCGGAGACGATCGATGGATTTGAGAAGACCCCCAAACCTAACCTATTTATTTCTAGCCTCTCTGAATCTCGAGGACGAGATTCATTTTAAGGGTGGTAGGTTTGTAACATCCCAAAATTCTAATTTTTGGAATGTTATAATAAATAGATAGATTTGATTGATTGTTTGATTGATTGTGTGAAATTGAGTGAAATTCGAAACTTTTTTGAAAGTTAAATGAGAGGGAATAAAAGGACTTTCCCAAACTTTCATTTTGCATTCGTTATCTCCGTGAATTCAAATTCTTTTCACCACAAAACCCTGGAGAGAAGATGACATGACTTCTTCTATTTATATAAATGACAAGGGGTGTTGAAAATATTTGAATTTCATTTGGAAAATATTTCCAACCCAGGAACTTTATGCAACTCAATGATTTTCACGAGCGAAGATAAAATTACTTCTTCAAAAACATATGAAATATGAGTTGGGAGTTTCAAAGAATTAAATTCAAAGTTCTTTTGAATTTATTTTCAATTTGGAGTTATTTGAGTTTTATTCAAATTATTTTTCTCCAAAATTAAAATATAAGGAAAATAGGGTAACATGATTCCCTACATTAGAAAATTGGAGAGAAATAAATTTGAAATCATTTTGGTATTTTTAAAATGATTTTCGTTGGATTTTATTAGAGCAGCAGCAGTGTTTGATTTATCTGAATTTGTGTGGATTTTATTTGACTCTAGAAAAATGTTCAAGTCATAGAAAATCTTTTTCTGAAAATTTTGATATATTATATGCCTATAGTATTTTTTTATTTTGGTGGTTTATTCTATTTTTTTGTTTTATGGAAAATGTTTTTAAAAAAGAGAATCCTCCGCCGCCGAACTGGGCCGGCCCAACAAGCCGCCAGCCCAGCCCAACGCCTCGTCGTCCCCGACCTGGTGACGGACTCCGTCGTCCACACGCCGTCGCGCCGCCATTGGGAGACGTGCCACCTCCGGCCTCTCCTGCCCCCTCCTCCACGCCACCGAGACCCCTCCCCTCCTTAAAAGCCAGCTCCGCCACCTCTCCTATCCTCCTCGCACTTCGCGCCGCCGCCGCACCTCTTGCCGCGCTCGCGGAAGCCGCTGCTCCGGCGAGATTCAGCCACCGCCGCCCGCTCCACTCCGTCGCCCCCGACCGCTGCCGCCACCACCATCGTCACCGCTGCGCGCGCTTCTTCTCGACCCCACGGCCAAGCCGGAGGACCACCGAGTCGCCGCCATTCAAAGCCGCCCCCGCCGTTTTCTCCGCGACGTCGACCTCCACCGCCGCGGTACGCCCCGGAGCTACCCCGCCGTCCGATTCCCCTTCTACGGCCAGGATTAGATCTAGGTTAGTTTTTTTTTCCTTCTTTGTTTGAATCGTTATCCTCTAATTAGTGAACGCTCGTCAGATTAGATCTCCTTAGCGAACGGTTTCCATTAGTTAGCATTCGGCAGCGAACGTTCGCTTTTTAGCCTTTTTCTTTTTCTGTTAATTTCGGCCAGGGACCCGTATGTAATTAATTTCTTCACAGATTAGTCCCTAATCTTGAAACGATCACAATTTTTTGCTCATTAGTCGGAATCAGATGAAACCAACGCCCACTTCTTCGATACGATCTCCTCTATCCATTAATCCAACGCAAACATGTTTTTGAAAGTTTAAAATTTGAATTAGATCAGATTTGAATTTGAACATCGTTTGATCGTAACTTGAGTTTTAAAACTCCGTTTTAGTTGATTCTTTTTTGCAAATCGAAGCTCCTGACCTAAACCTTCTGATAAGGCCAAATTCATATAATTTTGGTACTGTTAGAAATTGTTTTATGCTGCAAGAGTTATTTGATTTGGTTTTGATGTTTTTCGAATTGTTTTCTTCGTTCTCTTCGATCTTTTGAGTGATTGCCTATGTGTGGTTACTATTGCTTGCCTACGATAGATTGACCGGAGTGTGACAAGTAGAACTATCAAGAGTTTTGAGTGCGAATCATCTTCATCAACATTGCAGGAAAGTTCACACTTTGATCATATCCCTTTTCATACCCAGTTTTTATTCATTAGTTTCAACCCTCAAACATTGCATGAGTAGGATTGATAACATGTGGGTATCGGGAAGTAGTTGATGAGGTAGGAACCTATTGCTCTGGATTCAAAACTTGGGAGTTACTATTACATTGCTTATATTGCTATCCTATGCTCGTAGACGTGGATTGGGTTTTGAGAGTATTCATGACAGTTGTGAGATTGTTAATTGATTGTTTACTTAAGGTGGCAACTTAAACACATATCTTGGTGGATTGAGGTACCTGGTTATTCCAGGATTGCCTGTCTAGGCACCTGGGTAGACCAGGATTGCCTGTTTTTTTATGGACCGCCACCCAGGCTCAAAGGGATCATAAGATTTTTCATGCTAGAAACTTCCGTGTGCAGCCACATGCTACTATGGGCTCTAGCATAGTTGATTAAGTCGTATGAACTCTTACAAAGGATAGACTAGCTGATGTAGGGGTTGTAGGTTGGTACGGTCTACCCATTCGTAAGGTGCTAGCGCTTCTGAAAGACTATGTCTCGGTCATCCGTTTCTCAAACACCATCTAGTGCGAGAAATCAAACGGAGGAGATCGAGTCTTGTGGGGAAAAGTGCACAAACCTCTACAGAGTGTATAAACTAATCATGATTAGCCGTGTCCCCGGTTATGGACGTTTTGAGTATCTAGTTCTTGTATTATCCTGTTGATCTCATCATGTTACTTTAATTAATTTTGTTGGGTTTTAATGATGATGATTAATTGGGATTGAGAATGCTGTCAACCATTCTCAATGTTTAACAACCACCATAATAGTTAAATAAAATATATTCCTTTGCAGTAGGGAAAATTGGCTTTACGCGAATCCTTATAACCATAGAGCTTTTCCACCAGCCATATATGCATGTAGTGATAGCCATATTTCAGCATTGCTCTACAGTGTGAATTTGCCAGTACATTCAATGTACTGACCCTTTGTGGCTGCAACGTCTCATGTTGCAGGATCTTACGATGAGTATGTGATACGTTAGGGTTACGATTTCTACACTGAACTTTGCCGTTGGTGTTGATGGGAATCCACAACCTTGTTACTTCCGCTATTTTGGATTGAGGTAATAGTATTTACATTACTTTATACATGTGATTTACCTCCGTTATAAATCCTCGAGTACTGTGTGTGTCAGCAAATCGATCCAGGGATGACACTTAAGCACAGAGACTTGATCCATTCGGGTCGGGTCGCTACAGGCCGACGTTGCTCCACCGATGTACGTCTTCCTCCTATATATACCTACATATCCCCAAACCAACAGAAGCATCCACGAAAACCTAATTCCACCACCGCAAACTTCTATACCCGTGAGATCCCATCTTGGGGCCTTTTCCATCGTCCTGCCGGAGGGGGCATTTATCACGGAGGGCTTCTACATCAACACCATAGCCTCTCCGATGATGTGTGAGTAGTTTACCTCAGACCTTCGGGTCCATAGTTATTAGCTAGATGGCTTCTTCTCTCTCTTTGGATCTCAATACAAAGTTCTCCACGATTCTCGTGGAGATCTATTTGATGTAATCTTCTTTTGCGATGTGTTTGTTGAGACCGATGAATTGTGGGTTTATGATCAAGTTTATCTATGAACAATATTTGAATCTTCTCTGACTTCTTTTATGTATGATTGGTTATATTTGCAAGTCTCTTCGAATTATAAGTTTGGTTTGGCCTACTAGATTGATCTTTCTTGCAATGGGAGAAGTGCTTAGCTTTGGGTTCAATCTCGTGGTGTCCTTTCCGAATGACAGTAGGGGCAGCAAGGCACGTATTGTATTGTTCCCATCGAGGATAACAAGATGGGGTTTACTTCATATTGCATGAGTTCATCCCTCTACATTATGTCATCATACTTAAAGCATTACTCTGTTCTTATGAACTTAATACTCTAGATGCATGCTGGATAGCGGTCGATGTGTGGAGTAATAGTAGCAGATGCAGGCAGGAGTCGGTCTACTTGTCTCGGACGTGATGCTTATATACATGATCATACCTAGATATTCCCATAACTATGCTCAATTCAATCAATTGCTCAATAGTAATTTGTTCACCCACCGTAATACTTATGCTCTCGAGAGAAGCCACTAGTGAAACATATGGCCCCGGGGTCTATTTTCCATCATATTAATCTTCCAACGCTTATTATTGCCTTTTATTTTACTTTGCATCTTTATCATAAAAATACCAAAAATATTATCTTATCATATCTATCAGATCTCACTTTCGTAAGTGACCGTGAAGGGATTGACAACCCCTTTATTGCGTTGGTTGCGAGGTTTTTATTTGTTTGTGTAGGTGCGAGGGACTCGTGCGTGGCCTCCTACTGGATTGATACCTTGGTTCTCAAAAACTGAGGGAAATACTTACGCTGCTTTACTGCATCACCCTTTCCTCTTCAAGGGAAAACCATGCAGTGCTCAAGAGGTAGCAAGAGGGATTTCTAGCGTCGTTGCTGGGGAGTCTACACAAAAGTCAACATACCAAGTAACCATCACAAACTCTTATCTCCCGCATTACATTATTTTACATTTGCCTCTCGTTTTCCTCGCCCCCACTTCACCCTTGCCATTTTATTCGCCCCCCTCTTTCCGTTCGCTTCTTTTTCGCTTGGTTCTTGTTTGCTCGTGTGTTGGATTGCTTGCTTGTCACTATGGCTCAAGACAATACTAAATTGTGTGAATTTACCAATACCAACAACAATGATTTCCTTAGCACTCCTATTGCTCCTCTTACCGATACTGAATCTTGTGAAATTAATGCTACTTTGTTGAATCTTGTTATGAAAGATCAATTCGCCGGCCTTCCTAGTGAAGATGCCGCTACCCATCTAAATAGCTTCGTTCATTTGTGTGATATGCAAAAGAAGAAAGATGTGGACAATGATATTGTTAAATTGAAGCTATTTCCTTTTTCTCTTACAGATCGTGCTAAAGCTTGGTTTTCCTCTTTGCCTAAAAATAGTATTGATTCTTGGAATAAGTGCAAATATGCTTTTATCTCTAAGTATTTTCCTCCCGCTAAGATCATCTCTTTTAGAAACGATATTATGAATTTTAAGCAACTTGATCATGAACATGTTGCACAATCTTGGGAGAGGATGAAATTAATGATACGTAATTGCCCTACACATGGTTTGAATTTATGGATTCTTATACAAAAAATTTATGTCGGATTGAATTTTGCTTCCAGAAATCTTTTAGATTTGGCCGCGGGAGGCACTTTTATGGAAATCACTTTAGGAGAAGCTACTAAACTTCTATATAATATTATGGTTAATTATTCTCAATGGCACACTGAAAGATCTACTAATAAGAAAGTGCATGCGATAGAAGAAATTAATGTGTTGAGTGGAAAGATGGATGAACTCATGAAATTATTTGCTAATAAAAGTGTTTCTTCTGATCCTAATGATATGCCTTTGTCCACTTTGATTGAGAATAATAATGAATCTATGGATGTGAATTTTGTTGATAGAAATAATTTTGCTGACTACGCGTATAGAGGAAACTTTAATCCTAGGCTGTACCCTAGTAATTCCTCTAATAATTATGGTAATTCCTACAACAATTCTTATGGAAATTATAATAAGATGCCCTCTGAATTTGAAACTAGTGTTAAAGAATTTATGAATTCGCAAAAGAATTTCCATGCTTTACTTGAAGAAAAGTTGCCTAAGATTGATGAATTGGCTAGGAACGTTGATAGAATTTCTCTTGATGTTGATTCTTTGAAACTTAGATCTATTCCACCTAAGCATGATATCAATGAGTCTCTCAAAGCCATGAGAATTTCCATCGATGAGTGCAAAGAAAGAACCGCTAGGATGCGTGCTAAGAAAGATTGCTTTGTGAAAGCGTGTTCTTCTAGTTTCTATGAAAATAAAGATGAAGATCTAAAAGTTATTGATGTGTCTCCTATTAAATCATTGTTTAGAAATATGAATCTTGATAATGATAGGACTGAATATGATCCACCTTTACCTAGAAGGCGTTCCAAAAATTCGGAATTTTTAGATCTTGATGCTAAAATTGATAAAAGTGAGATTGAAGAAGTTAAAACTTTAGATATCAATGAACCCACTATTTTGGATTTCAAGGAATTTAATTATGATAATTGATTTTGATAGATTGTATTTCGTTGTTGCAATCCGTGCTAAATTCTCCGCATGCTTATAGTCAACTTTAAGCTTTTACTAAACATATTGTTGATGCTTTGATGCAAGTTTATGAAGAAAAACTCGAGTTGGAAGTTTCTATACCTAGGAAACTTTATGATGAGTGGGAACCTACTATTAAAATTAAAATTAAAGATCATGAATGCTATGCTTTGTGTGATTTGTGTGCTTGCGTTTCCACGATTCCAAAAACTTTGTGTGATTTGCTAGGTTTAAGTGAATTTGATGATTGCTCTTTAAACTTGCACCTTGCGGATTCCACCATTAAGAAACCTATGGGAAGAATTAATGATGTTCTTATTATTGCAAATAGGAACTATGTGCCCGTAGATTTCATCGGCCTTGATATAGATTGTAATCCTTCATGTCCTATTATTCTTGGTAGATCTTTCCTTAGAACGATTGATGCAATTATTGATATGAAGGAAGGGAATATTAGATTCCAATTTCCATTAAGGAAAGGCATGGAACACTTTCATAGAAAGAAAATTAAACTACCATATGAATCTATTATGAGAGCCACTTATGGATTGCCTACCAAAGATGGCAATACCTAGATGTATCCTTGCTTTTATGCCTATCTAGGGAAGTTAAAGGATAGCGCTTGTTGGGAGGCAACCCAATTTTATTTTTAGTTTTTTTGCTTTTTGCTTCTGTTTAGGAATAGATATTTGATCTAGCCTCTGGTTAGGTTTTTTTTATGTTTTAATTAGTGTTTGTGCCAAGTTAAACCTATAGGACCTTCTTGGATGCTAGTTATTTGATCTTGCTGAAAATTCCAGAAACTTTCTGTTCACGAAAACAATTGTTAAAAATCACCAGAATGATAAAATATTGATTCCAATTGCTGCTGATCAATAAACAAATTGTCTAGGTCGTCCTATTTTGGCTAAAATTTTGGAGTTCCAGAAGTTTGCGTTAGTTACAGATTACTAGAGACTGTTCTGTTTTTGACAGATTCTGTTTTTCGTGTGTTGTTTGCTTATTTTTATGAATCTATGGCTAGTAAAATAGTTTATAAACCATAGAGAAATTGTAATACAGTAGGTTTAATACCCATATAAATAAAGAATGAGTTCATTACAGTACCTTGAAGTGGTGTTTTGTTTTCTTTCGCTAACGGAGCTCACGAGATTTTCTGTTAAGTTTTGTGTTGTGAAGTATTCAAGTTTTGGGTAAAAGATTTGATGGATTATGGAACAAGGAGTGGCAGGAGCCTAAGCTTGGGGATGCCCATGGCACCCCAATATAATATAAGGACACCAAGAAGCCAAAGCTTGGGGATGCCCCGGAAGGCATCCCCTCTTTCGTCTACTTCCATTGGTAACTTTACTTGGAGCTATATTTTTATTCACCACATGATATTTGTTTTGCTTGGAGTGTCTTATATGATTTGAGTCTTTGCTTTTTAGTTTACCACAATCATCTTTGCTGTACACACCTTTTGAGAGAGACACACATGATTCAGAATTTATTAGAATACTCTACGCGCTTCGCTTATATCTTTTGAGCCATATAGTTTTTGCTCTAGTGCTTCACTTATATCTTTTAGAACACGGCGGTGGTTTTGTTTTATAGAAACAATTATTCTCTCATGCTTCACTTATATTAATTTGAGAGTCTTAAACAGCATGGTAATTTGCTTAAATAGGAAAATTAATCCTAATATGTTAGTTATGCAAAATTAGTAAAAAAATTCTTATGAGTGTGTTGAATACTAAGAGAAGTTTGATGCTTGATGATTGTTTTGAGATATGGAGGTAGTAATATTAAAGTTATGCTAGTTAAGTAGTTGTGGAATTGATAAATACTTGTGTTGAAGTTTGCAAGTCCCGTAGCATGTACGTATGGTAAACGTTATCTAACAAATTTGAAACATGAGGTGTTCTTCGATTGTCTTCCTTATGAGTAGCGGTCGGGGACGAGCGATGGTCTTTTCCTACCAATCTATCCCCCTAGAAGCATGCGCATAATGCTTGGTTTTGATGACTTGTAGATTTTTGCAATAAGTATGTGAGTTCTTTATGACTAATGTTGAATCCATGGATTATACGCACTCTTACCCTTCCATCATTGCTAGCCTCTTCGGTACCGTGCATTGCCCTTTATCACATGGAGAGTTGGTGCAAACTTCGCCGGTGCATCCAAACCCCGTGATATGATACGCTCTATCACACATAAACCTCCTTATATCTTCCTCAAAACAGCCACCATACCTACCTATTATGGCATTTCCATAGCCATTCCGAGATATATTGCCATGCAACTTTCACCATTCCGTTCATCATGACACGTTCATCGGTATCATATTGCTTGTCATGATCATGTAGTTGACATCGTATTTGTGGCAAAGCCACCGTTCAAAAATTTTCATACATGCCACTCTTGATTCATTGCCCATCCCGGTATACCGCCAGAGGCATTCATATAGAGTCATACTTTGTTCTAGTATCGAGTTGTAATCATTGAGTTGTAAATAAATAGAAGTGTGATGATCATCATTCATAGAGCATTGTCCCAATAATAGAAAAAGAAAAGAAAGGCCAAATAAAAAAAGGGAAGGCCCAAAAAAAGGGACAACGCTACTATCCATTTTCCACACTTGTGCTTCAAAGTAGCACCATGATCTTCATGATAGAGAGTCTCTTATTTTGTCACTTTCATATACTAGTGGGAATTTTTCATTATAGAACTTGGCTTGTAAATTCCAACAATGGGCTTCCTCAAATGCCCTAGGTCTTCGTGAGCAAGCAAGTTGGATGCACACCCACTTAGTTTCTTTTGTTGAGCTTTCATGCATTTATAGCTCTAGTGCATCCGTTGCATGGCAGTCCCTACTCCTCGGATTAACATCAATCAATGGGCATCTCCATAGCCCGCTGATTAGCTGCGTTGAAGTGAGACTTTCTTTTTTTGTCTTCTCCACATAACCCCCATCATTATATTCTATTCCACCCATAGTGCTATATCCATGGCTCACGCTCATGTATTGCGTGAAGATTGGAAAAGTTTGAGATTACTAAAGTATGAAACAATTGCTTGGCCTGTCATCGGGTTTGTGCATGATGATAGCATTCTTGTGTGTCAAAAATGGAGCATGACTAAACTATATGTAGGGATGAACTTTCTTTGGCCATGTTATTTTGAGAAGACATGAATGCTTAGTTAGTATGCTTGAAGTATTACTTCTTTGATGTCAATATTAAACTCTTATATTAAATCCTTCATATCTAAATATTCATACCACAATTAGGAGGGTTACATTAAAAATTTATGCCAAGTAGCATTCCGCATCAAAAATTCTGTTTTTATCATTTACCTACTCGAGGACGAGCAGGAATTAAGCTTGGGGATGCTTGATACGTCTCCAACGTATCTATGATTTTTGATTGCTTCATGCTATATTATATTCTGTTTTGGATGATTAATGGGCTTTGTTATACACTTTTATATTACTTTTGGGACTAACCTATTTACCGGAGGCCTAGCCCAAATTGTTGTTTTTTGCCTATTTCAGTGTTTTGCAGAAAAAGAATATCAAACGGAGTTCAAATGGAATGAAACCTTCGGGAACGTGATTTTCGGAACAAATGTGATCTAGAGGACTTGGACCCTACGTCAAGAAAGCAACCAGGAGGGCACGAGGTAGGGGGCGCCCACCCCCTGGGCGAGCCCTCCACCCTCGTGGGGCTCACGTTGCTCCACCGACGTACTTCTTCCTCCTATATATACCTACATACCCCCAAACCAACAGAAGCATCCATGAAAACCTAATTCAACCGCCGCAACTTTCTGTACACGTGAGATCCCATCTTGGGGCCCTTTCCGGCGTCCTGCCGGAGGGGGCATTGATCACGAAGGGCTTCTACATCTACACCATAGCCTCTCCGATGATGTGTGAGTAGTTTACCTCAGACCTTCGGGTCCATAGTTATTAGCTAGATGGCTTCTTCTCTCTCTTTGGATCTCAATACAAAGTTCTTCACGATTCTCGTGGAAATCTATTCGATGTAATCTTCTTTTGCGGTGTGTTTGTTGAGACCGTTGAATTGTGGGTTTATGATCAAGTTTATCTATGAACAATATTTGAATCTTCTCTAACTTCTTTTATGTATGATTGGTTATCTTTGCAAGTCTCTTCGAATTATCAGTTTGGTTTGGCCTACTAGATTGATCTTTCTTGCAATGGGAGAAGTGCTTAGCTATGGGTTCAATCTTGGGGTGTCCTTTCCCAGTGACAGTAGGGGCAGCAAGGCACGTATTGTATTGGTGCCATCGAGGATAACAAGATGGGGTTTACTTCATATTGCATGAGTTTATCCCTCTACATCATGTCATCATACTTAAAGCATTACTCTGTTCTTATGAACTTAATACTCTAGATGCATGCTGGATAGCGGTCGATGTGTGGAGTAATAGTAGTAGATGCAGGCAGGAGTCGGTCTACTTGTCTCGGACGTGATGCCTATATACATGATCATACCTAGATATTCTCATAACTATGCTCAATTCTATCAATTGCTCAATAGTAATTTGTTCACCCACCGTAATACTTATGCTCTCGAGAGAAGCCACTAGTGAAACCTATGGCCCCCGGGTCTATTTTCCATCATATTAATCTTCCAACACTTAGCTATTTTTATTGCCTTTTATTTTACTTTGCATCTTTATCATAAAAATACCAAAAATATTATCTTATCATATCTATCAGATCTCACTTTCGTAAGTGACCGTGAAGGGATTGACAACCCCTTTATTGCGTTGGTTGCGAGGTTTTTATTTGTTTGTGTAGGTGCGAGGGACTCGTGCGTGGCCTCCTACTGGATTGATACCTTGGTTCTCAAAAACTGAGGGAAATACTTACGCTGCTTTACTGCATCACCCTTTCCTCTTCAAGGGGTGCTCAAGAGGTAGCACCCCCTCTGATCCTCCGAGGCGCCCAGCTACCATCTCCTGGCCAAATCAGGTTGCCACTGACCGGCACGAGCTTGTCTTGGCCTCCTCTTGTTCCTTCCTTGCGTCCTCTGTTAGATTTTCTTGTATGTTCTATGCATTTCATCTGTATTCCCCTCTGTTCATTAATATAAGACGTTTTAGAGACTTGTATGATCAGTCTAAAACATCCTATATTGGTGAACAGAGGGAGTGGCTCATAGTAATAATCACATTTTTTTAACTATTCATATGTTTTGCTTGCCCAACAAGATAGTAGGATAATTAGAATGGAACTCAAACGGAAGAAACATTCATTCTCTAATTAAACACACATAATTAAAATATATTAGTCACTTAAATTTAAAAAGATCCATAAATGGTCCAGTCTTGCCCGGATCCCTAAAACCAGGTCTAATTGATTGAGACATGCTTCTAAGACAAGCACAGTGGTAGTTACGTTAGCACACTATATTTATCTTTGGCCTGGAAAGTAAATATAGGTGAGGATAACAAGGCAATTTAGGCTTCACTCGTAACATCATAGATGTTGCTAGGACTAAAGGAAAATAATAATGAGAATATTTTTTTCAGAACACATTTAGACAAATTTACGTACTCGAAAACTTTCAGAAGATGAATCGATGGTCTTGCCATGTATCTATACAATTTTCGGCAGATGCGTGTTCATCCCGTTTTTATCCAAGTGCCTGATTTAACCCATAGCAAGAGAGCTGAGTAAAACCGCCATGATTCTACATTTTAAAAAGTAATTGAGTGTTCATCTGCGCTTGCTTGCTTGAGTTTTTGTTTTATCCAGAAACTCATGCTAGGTGCTTGATGTTTCACTTTAACCAACAATTTGTGTTAGGCGCTTGGTATTCTTATACTGCCTCTTTGTATAACAAGTTATTCAGACAGCTACGGGCGCACCAAGAAATCAGAAGTTCTAAATCTGTACAAGAAGAAAGGTCCATTTGATAGAACCCTTACATGAGGAAACTAGCCATTCTTTACTCTTTAGACATCCCATAACCATGAACATTTTGTGATTAAAGACAAGGGTTACACTGTACATTTAAGGGCAGTGTGTGTAGTACAGGAAGCACTTTAAATACCAGTTCTTCTATGCAAATGAGTTTAATATCTCTCCAGATGTGATGTATCTTCCTGAACAACTTATGATGTCAAGAGCTCTTGCCATTAATTACCATGTTTGCCTAATGAAAAAATCATAACTGCTCTTGGACAAAGAATGTTGCGACTTTATACGTATTATCCTATGTATTGATGTTTTCCGATGTATCGATGTTCTATGGTAACCACACTAAATATTTATAAATTTCAGTACAAGTAGTGGGAGACCACATTCTTTCTACTTCAGATGGGTGTTGTTTGATAATGTATTTGTTGGCAACTGGCCATTACTGTGTAATCCATCAATCATGTTCATGTTGTCTTTGATTTTTGATCCATAGTTTTCTGATGAGGCTTACCAATTATGTTGCCAAAGGTTTATGTATATAGCAGTCATAATAGAAGCTTAATCAAGCGGCTTCTTCGTGGTAAATGACATATGAGAGTTTGTGCAAGCGACTTACTAAAAGAAACTACACAGTTTGACCAAGCACGTCGAGGAAGATAAAAACGAAGAAAGGGATTTTGTGTACGATCAGACTGCGTCGAGTGATTGCTCCCCTTCAAAGGTAAAATCTTACAGGTTTCCATCTTCAAGCTTATCACTAGCTCTTCAGTGCTTGATGCACCCATATTTTTTGAAACAAAATAGATGATGCATTATACAGTTTGATCACATTATTAATTTGCCACACGTGAGGCTGTAGGGTGCTTTGGTAATACGGCTCGAGGTTTAATGTCGACCACTAGGATTGTAGGTTCTGGCTAGAATGCTTATATAACACATATATTAGCTACATTTATTGTGCTTTGTTGCTTCTTCTTTATAGCCCATGCATGGCTAGAATTTGTAATCATTAAAAAGTTACCTGTCTGGCCTGAATGATAGATGACTTGGTACTATGGTCATATGTGATTTGGTCTGGTATTTATTGTATGATATGTTGGGCAATCATCAATTTCCCTTTTATGGAGCAAGTTTGTATAGGGATACAAAGTACAGTACAACAATATGTGCCCAAATACTAATGTATTTCCTAGATTCTCGAATTTAGATCTGAGCATTGAGACATCCTTGCACTCGTGCACCTCTTGGAAGAGGAGAACCCAAGGTGGTCTGCCATGGGCGCCCAACGAGACATGACACTAGGGCATTTCGCCGTGGCCTCTTGGAAGAGGAGAACCCAAGGTGATCTTGTGACGCCCCCGATTCAATCGTACACTAATCATACATGCAAACGTGTACGATCAAGATCAGGGACTCACGGGAAGATATCACAACACAACTCTAAAATAAAATAAGTCATACAAGCATCATAATACAAGCCAGGGGCCTCGAGGGCTCGAATACAAGTGCTCGATCATAGACGAGTCAGCGGAAGCAACAATATCGGAGTACGCATATAAGTTAAACAAGTTTGCCTTAAGAAGGCTAGCACAAACCGGGATACAGACGAAGAGGCGCAGCCTCCCGCCTGGATCCTCCTAACTACTCCTGGTCGCCGCCGGCTGCACGTAGTAGTAGGCACCTCCGGGTAGTAGTCGCCATCGATCGTGGCGCTCGCCCTGGCTCCATCGTCTGGTCGCAGCAACCGGTAAAGAAAGGGGAAAAGGGGAACAAGGCAACCGTGAGTACTCATCCAAAGTACTGCAAGCAAGGAGCTACACTACATATGCATGGATATATGTGTAAAGGGCCATATCGATGGACCGAATGCAGAATGCCGTAATAAGAGGGGATATCTAATCTCGTCAAGACTATGCTTCGCAGCCTCCGCCTTGCAACATGTAGAAGAGAGCAGATCAAGTCCTCCATGTAGCATCACATAGCAATAATCCTACCCAGCGATCCCTCCTCGTAACCCCGAGAGAGCGACCACCGGGTTGTATCTCGCACTTGGAAGGGTGTGTTTTATTAAGTATCCGGTTCTAGTTGTCCTAAGGTCAAGGTACAACTCAAGTCGCCCCTGCTATCAAGATCACGGCTATTCAATAGATTAAACTTCACTGCAGGGTGCACCACATAACCCAACACGCTTGATCCCATTTGGCCGGACACACTTTCCTGGGTCATGCCCGGCCGCGGAAGATCAACACGTCGCAGCCCCACCTAGGCACAACAGAGAGGCCAGAACGCCGGTCTAAACCTAAGCGCACAGGGGTCTGGGCCCATCGCCCAATGCACACCTGCACGTTGAGTGGGCGGCCGGAAGCAGACCTAGCCTAACAGGCGTTCCAGTCCAATCCGCCGCGCCTCGCCGGCGACGCCACGGCGTTTCGGCTGATACCACGACGTCGGGATACCCATAACTACTCCTACGTAGATGGTTAGTGCGTATAGACCAAATGGCCAGACTCAGATCAAATACCAAGATCTCTATAAGCGTTTTAAGTATCCGCGAACGCCGACCAGGGCCAGACCCACCTCTCACCCAGGTAGTCTCAACCTGCCCTGTCGCTCCGCCACAAAGTAACAGTGGGGCCGTGGGAACCCAGGCCCACCTCTACGGGATGGAGCCACCGTCCTTTCAGCCCCCATCTCCTAACAAGATCACGGTAATGTAACAGTGTCAAGTATATAGATATGCCCGTGATCACCTCCAAGTGATCACAGCCCAAGAGTATAGCATGGCGGATTTGGACAAGAATGTAGGGCCACTGATGGAACACTAGCATCCTATACTAAGTAGTAGGATAGCAGATAAAGGTAACAACAATAGTAGCAAGGATAGGCTATGCAGCAGTATAGGATTAACTGAAAGCAGTAACATGCTACACTACTCTAATGCAAGCAGTATAGAGAAGAGTAGGCGATATCTCTTGATCAAAGGGGGGGCTTGCCTGGTTGCTCTGGCAAGGAGGGATCGTCAACACCGTAGTCGAACTGGGCAGCAGCAGCGTCGGTCTCGGTGTCTAGCGGAAGAAGAGGGGGAAGAAACAATGAATATTTAAGCAAACAGATGCATGACAATGCATGACAAAGCAAAGCGTGATGCTAGGCGTGCCCTAACGCGGTATGTGATGATACCGGTGAAGGGGGGGAAACATCCGGGAAAGTATCCCCGGGGTTCCGCCTTTTCGGGCAGAGGAGCCGGAGGGGGAAAGTTGCAAGTTCGATAGGTTAGGGATGTGTGGCGGACGAACGGGCTGCGTATCCGGATTTGTCTCGTCGTTCTCAGAAACTTTCATGTTGAATATATTTTAATCCGAGTTACGGATTAAAAGATATGATTTTGTAAAGATTATATTAATTTCTGGAATTTAATTAATTATTTAAATCCAACATTATCCAGAATAGTAAATGATTACGTCAGCATGACATCAGAGTGATGTCAGCAGTCAATGTTGACCATTGACCTGGTCAACCTGACGTGTGGGTCCAGTGGGACCCACCTGTCATTCTCTATTTAGGTTAATTAGGGTTTAGGTTAATTAGTTAGCTTAATTATCTGTTTAGTTTAATTAGTAATTAGGTTAATCTAATCAGGATTAGTTTAGTTAAACAGGATTATTAACTTAATTAATTTGCTAATTAATTAATTAATTGATAATATGTTTATTTACTTTAAATTCTCTTCTCCTTTTTTTAAGGGACGACCCACCTGTCAGGGGCACAATGTGCCCCTGCAGTGGTTGTGTGTACGCGGGGGGAAAGGGAGACAGAGGACTCCGGCGGCCTCATCCAGACTCATGGGCGAAGCTCGGCAAGGGCGCACGGTCATTTAACGAACGCAGCGACCAGAGGCACGCGAGGTGCGACGTGGTATGCGGTAGCAGCAGGCAGAAGGGCGAGCGGGGCGGACGGGTGAGGCGCGGCGGGTGCAGCGGGACGGCGACGCCATACCGGAACGCGACCCCGGCGACAAAATGTTCATCTGCGAACACTTGGAGAACCAGCACGATGAGGCGCGTGCAGTGGTGTAAGCGGTGCGTGTAGGCGCGGGTGAAAGTGACCACGACGACGACGTCCGACAGTGGTGACGACTTGCCCTCGTCGGAGGTGAGCCAACGGGGCACGGGGAGGAGTGAGAAGAGGGTGAGGAGGACCGTGATCTCACAGCTATGCTCGAGGAGGGGCTCGGTGAGGGTGATGGTGCAGCATCCGCAGCGGATCCGGCGATGGCGTGCGGCGGCCGGCGTTGGGGAAGAAGCAGCGGGTGATGTGAAGGCGGCCTCCCAGCTCCGATCCAATGGCATAGACGAAGGAGAAGACGATGGCGCCTCCTCGGTCGACTCTCTCGGGCGCGGAAGGACGATGACCACGCGGGCGATCGTGGACAAGGTAACGACGATGGCGACGCCTCGGATCGAAGGAGAGACGGGCGTCGGCGTTGGTCGGTTACCCGATCCAGATCGGGGAGAGGGAGGAGGGACCGTGGGGAAGGGAGTGGGGGTCGGGATGGGGCGACGGGATCGGGATCGAGCCCGATCCAGATCGTGGGAGCGGCGGGGGGGTGGGAGTGGTGCTAGGGTTCGGGTTGGGGGAGGGGGCTAAGCAGGAGGGTCGGGTGGGCCGTTTCGGTAGGGTCGGCCGGATGGGTGGGATGGGCCAAGGCCCATGGGGAGCCGCGGGGGTTTCCTTTCTTTTGTTTTGTTTTTACTTTTTATTTTTTTTTCTTTTCTGTTTTCTTTTAGTTTCCATTTAATTTTGTTTTAGCAAAATACCAAAATGGCACCTATTTTGACGTTACCAAATATGCCACTACCACACTAACTTGCTACCCAATCTAAAATAGTTTCATAATTATTTAATATATAAAGTATTTAAATAATAGTTTTCGCTACTGTTTTATTCATCTTATAGTATTGAAATATTTTATAAAGGTATGGTTTCTCCTCCATAATTACCTATGCAATATTTGGTTCACTCCGAACATTTTAGTTTTAATATTTGAAAACTTTCATTGTTTGCTTGATTTTTGAAATTGAATTTGAATCGGTTTCGAACAAACTCGAGTTTATCAACAGTAACCGAGGTGACGTGGCACCATTAGCAGAGGTTTACTGTAGCTTGATTATCCGGGCGTCACAATTCTCCTCCACTACAAGAAAATCTCGTCCCGAAATTTAAGAGGGTGCAAGGGGGAAAGTTTTGGTTACGAAATTCTAACGAATCTTGTCGGTCTTGGTTGTCGATCCATAGCGTTGATTTCTTGATACCTATGCATCAATGCATCATGATGAAGTTGTCGTTCTTTCTTCAGAACTCCATCGCACTTATGAAAGAATAAAGGTGGGTATTCGGGAGAACGAACCTCTACCAAGTTGACTATCCGGTCGATAACATCGGGGAAGGTGGAAGAAATTAACTCTCGATTTGAAACTTAAGAAAATAGCGAGAGCAAAGTAATGAGGTTTCATTGGATGTTCGAGCGAGCAGGCAACATTTCGATGCCTGAAACAGGGCTCGAAAGGGGCTCAAAGCAATCGGGAATAAGTATTGCGTCTGACGCCAAAGTTGATGATCTCTAGGAAGGTGGCTCATGAATTACATATGAGGCCACGCGTGAGGAACAACCTTGGGTATAGGGGTATAGGAGAGTTAGGTTTCGATCCTGTGGAACTGTGGGTTATGGGCCCACCATGTGGGTTAAAAGTAGAAAGGCGTTGACAGGTTGCATGGTCATGATAGCAAGGCCTGTCAGAGGGTAGCCTGTCGATTATGTCGGCAACAATGTCGGTACCAAGGGCGAGGGACGAAGAGAACCAATTCCTGCTCGTTGAACGAGGCAGACCAATAGGCAAGGTTCTTATCCATCGGTGGTTACCGAAATGTTTTCAACAATAGTAACAGGGTCTTACTGACAGAGTTGTACGTCGAGGTGTTAACATAAGCAGGAGAATATCACTGCTTAGATCATATAGATCACAAGCAACGTTAATCCAACCAATGGAAAGGAAAATATGACTATCAGATTAAGCAGATCAATGGAAAGGAAAATAGTTATTACACACGATTATTAGGAGTATATCCTTCCCATGTACAAGCAGAACATGGCATACAGGGTAGGAGAGCAAGTACCCAACCATTCAGATAAGAGGCAAGGATTAATCAAGATGTTACCCATACAACGGTGTTTGGATAACTGACCAAGAAACATTTAGCATCGCGCCCCTAATGTTCTTGTTGAAGAGCAGAGTATCATAGTCATGCTTCAAGGTAGCAATGATATAGTGTTTCAATCAAGGGCCAGGCTTTGGATACACAAATGATCCATCAGGAGCAACTTATAAAATAAGCCTTACAATTTCCTCCAGGAAGAATGGTTATCCTTGCAAAAAAATTGTAATGATAGATCCTCCAGCTAGGGGGGGGTGCTAGGCATGACATCATATTATCGGGTCATCAAAGGACCAACATCATAACTCTTTCGAAAGTTGTCCCAACCATCATATCCGACCGAGATTCAGATCCGATTGTTGTCATGATACCTCGGACTCGTGGATGTCCGAGAAGAAAAGGTGCGACACATATCGATTTAAATGACATTGCAAGATTCTCGTGAAATGAACTACGGGAGCGGGTTCCTGAAACAATAGTTCATCATTAAACCAAGGAGAGGATGAGGAGGTGGCTGATGGGCTCAGCGACAATTCATCGAGAATTTCAAACGGATGGATTTCCACAATATTGTGAACAAGAAGATGACACTTGTCAATTCAAATGATATAATGTTGTATGCTCGAGGGAAACATACACCATCAATCATTAGTTGAAAGGTGTGCCCGAAATATGACCTTAGGCAGCAAGATCAATGTTAGCGGGACGATTCAATAATCAACGGTCTAAGAACGAACTGTCGATCGTTAACTTCAAAGCAATAGGGTTGCTAGGAGTATATAACTCAAACAACATCTATTGGTATGCTGGTTAAAAACAACACGGGGACCAAGGAAGAATGATGATGGTGAGAAGTATCACCATACCAAGAATTCTTAAGAGGTGGTGAAATTCCCACCACATCCTTGACATAAAAGATGGCAATATTCCAAAGTAGAACATAACACAAGCGGGGTAGGAAGGAACTCAAGGTAATACACAAAACATGAGCAGGTTTGTGTTGGAGGGAGGGCATTAACGTTGCCGATGATAATACAAACCATCGAGGGGCAAGGATGGTATTTCTCAACATGATTTCAATAGATCTCTTGGAAGACCCCAGAATGTTGATAATGATCACGACACATTTGTCGAGAGGTTTCGAGAAGATGTAACTGATCGGCGATGACATCAAGTCAACGGAAATGATGAAGCCAAAAGTCATTGGAACCATGGGTACGACACAAACTCGAAATCAAGCTTGCTCTCCAAGGACAAACGGTATGACGAGGAAGATCGATTGTAAGATTAGCTCACCGTCGAAATATGTGCTCCGAGAAGAAGGACCCGGTAGCACAGTTAAAATTTAGCATGATAATGATATAGCCGATCAGGCTAGGAATGATGTGATCGGGTACAAACTCGTACTTATAGAAGCTTACCGTAGAGTTGTTGAACCGTAGTGCGGACTCGGTTCAGTTATTGGTGTCTTTGAGTGTTTAATAACTCAGAGCCCGTGAAAAATTGGAATCAGTGGGAATGTAGCACTAGATGAAGAACTCATAAGAAGTTATGCAGTTCCATGATAATCTCGAGATACCGTGGGGTAATACTCGATGATGATCAAAGTAGAAGTTGGACTGGGTATTGCTCTCACCAAGACAAGTGCTTAAACTTGCACGAGAAATGGTATTTAAAAGAGAACATGGTCGGAACCACGATTGCAAAAGGCCAGATCCCAGATATAAGATGAACTTATACCAAAGGAATAATTAATTTAAGAGAAGCTTTAATGATAAGATCTACATCGTGTCCATGGGCATGAACACAAGTTCAAGGTCGACTCCCACTTCTCCAATGCATAACCTTTCATTCACTTCATGTTCGATGAAGTTGCAGTGTTGAAATTTTATCTAGCGAAGCACCAGAAGAGTATGACTCGTGAAAACTTTCGGGTTCACACGGTTTAGAGAAGGCATATGTTCAACCCATAGGGGCTTCTTAGAAACATATACAACAAGTTTCAAGAGTAAATAACACAGGCCCGAAAGCAGAGCATGGTTGGCCAAGCAGAGGATACAACTTAACAAAGGCATTATGTATCAGAGGAAGAACTCACAAAGTGATCAAGTGTGAAGGACATTGTCAGATAACAGTCCAACAAAGGACTTGATGGTCCACAAAGGATCTGATATGAGTATCGATACTCAACCAGAAGAGGAAGGAATGCAAATGCAACAGGTTATGGAAGCATCTGAATAATTCACAGCTTAAATGCAAAGGAATTATGATTTGCAAAACAAAGGATCAGAAGAAGACGCTTACGATCAAGGATGGATCAATTGAATATACCAGAGGCACAATCGATGATGATAGTTTGGTCGAGAACCAGCTCATGTTCAAAATGACGCCCGAGCCGGAAGGATGAATTCTAGGATCTATTTGAGGATTGCAGAATTGCAACATATTGAATCAACAGACTCAAAATGATAATGACAAGGTATGCCATTAAGATTACGAGACTTATGGGATTAATCATATTGCAAGCAAGCAAGAATTTCAAGAGCAATAGGCTGCTCAGATTTTCGAAGATCGGGTAGTATTTGAATGTATTTTTGTGAAACACATGAACAACTTTGATTTAACGGATACTCGGCAAGCGCGAGTAATTATCCGTAGGGGTATTCATGCAGCAAGGAACCGCAGGCGTAAGCGTAAAGAATTCTCGGAATATCAAGAGTATTTCAGACATCTTGTAATAACAAGAGCAACCGGGATGACAATATGAACGATAGGTGTAAGTAGTTATCCGGAGGGATTTATCGATGGAAGTGAATGGCAAAAGCGATGGCACATAGTCTCGAGAGCACATCGAGAGTATCTTCGAATCTTACGTGCAAAGAAAGGGTCATCGGTAACAAGTGGCTCTCCGGGAGAAAGTACTTGCGAGAGCCTATAGTTAGTTCTGTTTTTAGCAAAATCATTTAACCTGAATAGAAGAGAGCTCAGAGTCCCAGAGTAAAGATCGAGGAGTAAAAGATCCTAATACCACCCAATGGCGACGTGGGCCCATGGGCCACACAGCCAAGTTAGTAAAAGTTTTGTAAAGTCTAGACTCGACTTCGGCCAAGGAGTGTGGAAGGGGGATTCCTACAGCAAATGGCTCGATACCAACTTGTGATGCCCCGATTCAATCAGACACTAATCATACACGCAAACGCACGATCAAGATCGAGGACTCACGGAAGATATCACAACACAACTCTAAAATAAAATAATTCATACAAGCATCATAATACAAGCCGGGGCCCTCGAGGGCTCGAATACAAGTGCTCGATCATAGACGAAGTCAGCGGAAGCAACAATATCGAGTACGTACATAAGTTAAACAAGTTTGCCTTAAGAAGGCTAGCACAAACTGGGATACAGATCGAAGAGGCGCAGGCCTCCCGCCTGGATCCTCCTAACTACTCCCCGGTCGTCGCCGCCGGCTGCACGTAGTAGTAGGCACCTCCGGTAGTAGTCGCCATCGACGGTGGCGTCGCCCCAGGGTCCATCGTCTCGTCGCAGCAACCGGGTAAAGAAAGGGGAAAAGGGGAACAAGGCAACCGTGAGTACTCATCCAAAGTACTCGCAAGCAAGGAGCTACACTACATATGCATGGATATATGTGTAAAGGGCCATATCGTGGACCGAATCGCAGAATGCCGTAATAAGAGGGGATATCTAATCACGTCAAGACTACGCTCGCAGCCTCCGCCTTGCAACATGTAGAAGAGAGCAGATCAAGTCCTCCATGTAGCATCACATAGCAATAATCCTACCCGGCGATCCCCTCCTCGTAACCCTGAGAGAGAGCGACCACCGGGTTGTATCTGGCACTTGGAAGTGTGTGTTTTGTTAAGTATCCGGTTCTAGTTGTCATAAGGTCAAGGTACAACTCCAAGTCGTCATGTTACCGAAGATCACGGCTATTCAATAGATTAAACTCACCGCAGGGTGCACCACATAACCCAACACGCTTGATCCCATTTGGCCGGACGCACTTTCCTGGGTCATGCCCGGCCGCGGAAGATCAACACGTCGCAGCCCCACCTAGGCACAACAGAGAGGCCAGCACGCCGGTCTAAACCTAAGCGCACAACGGTCTGGGCCCATCGCCCAATGCACACCTGCACGTTGCGTGGGCGGCCGGAAGCAGACCTAGCCTAACAGGCATTCCAGTCCAATCCGGCGCGCGCCACTCAGTCGCTGACGTCACGAAGTGCTTCGGCTAATACCACGACGTCGGGATACCCATAACTACTCCCACGTAGATGGTTAGTGCGATAGACCAAATGGCCGACTCGATCAAATACCAAGATCTCGTTAAGCGTGTTAAGTATCCGCGAACGCCGACCAGGCTGCACCCACCTCTCACCCGTAGTCTCAACCTGCCCTGTCGCTCCGCCACAAAGTAACAATGGGGGCCGTGGGAACCCAGCCCACCTCTACCGGGATGGAGCCACCGTCCTTTCAAATTTCCATCTCCTAACAAAGATCACGGGTAATGTAACAAAGGTAAAGTATATAGATATGCCCGTGATCACCTCCCAAGTGATCACAGCCCAAGAGTATAGCATGGCAGATTTGACAAGAATGTAGGGCCATCGATGGAACACCAAAGATCCTATACTAAGCAGAGGATAGCGATAAAGGTAACAACAAGATTAGCAAGGACAAAGCTATGCAGCAAGATAGGATTAATCGAAAGTAGTAACATGCTACACTACTCTAATGCAAGCAGATAGAGAAGAGTAGGCGATATCTGTGATCAAAGGGGGCTTGCCTGTTGCTCGGGCAAGGAGGGATCACAACACCGTAGTGGAACCGGGCAGCAGCAGTCGGTCTCGGTGTCAGCGGAAGAAGAGGGGAAGAAACAATGAATATTTAAGCAAACAGATGCATGACGATGCATGACAAAGCAAAGCGTGATGCTAGGCGTGCCCTAACGCGTATATGATGATACCGTGAAGGGGGAAACATCCGGAAAGTATCCCCGGTTCCGCGTTTTCGAGCGAGGAGCCGAGGGGAAAGTTGCGAGTTCGATAGGTTAGGATGTGTGGCGGATGAACGAGCTGCGATCCGGATTCGCCTCGCCGCTCGAGCAACTTTCATGTTGAAAATATTTTAATCCGCTACGGATTAAAAGATATGATTTTCTAAAGATTTTATTAATTTCGAATTTAATTAATTATTTAAATCCAACATTATCCGAATAGTAAATGATGACGCCAAGATGACATCGAGTGATGTCAAGAAATCAACGCTGACCATTGACCTGGTCAACTCGGACGTGTGGGTCCAAAGGGACCCACCTGTCATTCTCTATTTAGGTTAATTACGGTTTAGGTTAAATAGTTAGCTTAATTAACTGTTTAGTTTAATTAGTAATTAGGTTAATCTAATCAGGATTAGTTTAGTTAAACAGGATTATTAACTTAATTAATTTGCTAATTAATTAATTGATAATTTGTTTATTTACTTTAAATTATCTTCTCCTTTTTTTAAGGGACGGCCCACCTGTCAGGGGCACAATGTGCCCCTGCAGTGGTTGTGTGTACGCGGGGGGAAAGGGAGACAGAGGACTCCGGCGGCCTCATCCAGAGTTGCAGGCGAAGCTCCGGCGGGCGCCTGCGTTATTTAACGCAGCGACCGGAGGCACGCAAGGTGCGACGTGGTATGCGGTAGCAGCAGGCAGAAGGGCGAGCAGGGCGGACAGGTGAGGCGCGGCGGGTGCAGCGGGATGGCGACGCCATGCCGGAACGCGACCCCAGCGACAAAATGTTCATCTGCGAACACTTGGAGAACCAGCACGACGAGGTGCGTGCAGTGGTGTAAGCGGTTCGTGTAGGGGCGGGTGAAAGTGACCATGACGACGACGTCCGACGGTGGTGACGACTGAAGGAAATATGCCCTAGAGGCAATAATAAAGTTATTATTTATTTCCTTATTTCATGATAAATGTTTATTATTCATGCTAGAATTGTATTGACCGGAAACATAATACATGTGTGAATACATAGACAAACAGATAGTCACTAGTATGCCTCTACTGGACTAGCTCATTAATCAAAGATGGTTATGTTTCCTAACCATAGACATGTGTTGTCATTTGATTAATGGGATCACCTCATTAGGAGAATGATGTGATTGACATGACCCATTCCGTTAGCTTAGCACTTGATCATTTAGTATGTTGCTAATGCTTTCTTCATGACTCATACATGTTCCTCGTAACTATGAGATTATGCAACTCCGCTTACGGAGGAACACTTTGGTACTACCAAACGTCACAACGAATCGGGTGATTATAAAGGAGTACTACAGGTGTCTCCAAAGGTACTTGTTGGGTTGGCGATTTTGAGATTAGGTTTTGTCACTCCGATTGTCGGAGAGGTATCTCTAGGCCTTCTCGGTGATACACATCACTTAAGCCTTGCAAGCATTACAACTAATGAGTTAGTTGTGAGATGATGTATTACGGAACGAGTAAAGAGACTTACCGATAACGAGATTGAACTAGGTATTGGATACCGACGATCGAATCTCGGGTAAGTAACATACCGATGACAAAGGGAACAACGATGTCGTTATGCGGTTTGACCGATAAAGATCTTCAGAGAATATGTAGGAACCAATATGGGCATCCAGGTTCCGCTATTGGTTATTGACCGAGAATAGTTCTAGGTCATGTCTACATAGTTCTCGAACCCGTAGGGTCCGCACGCTTAAGGTTTCGATGATGCTTATATTATGAGTTTATGAGTTTTGATGTACCGAAGGAGTTCGAGTCCCGGATGAGATCGGGACATGACGAGGAGTCTCGAAATGGTCAAGACGTAAAGATCGATATATTGGAAGACTATATTCGAGTTCGGAAAGGTTCCGAGTGATTCGGTATTTTCGAGTACCGGGAGTTACGGGAATACGGGGAAAAGTATTGGGCCTTAATGGGCCTTAGTGGGAAGGAGCCGAGGAGGTGGCGCGCCCCTCCCAAGCCCAGTCCGAATTGGACAAGGGGTTTGGGCGCAGCCCACCTCTCCTTCCTTCTCCACTTCCCCCTTTCCCCTTCTCCTAGTTGGACTAGGAAGAAGGAGTCCTACTCCCGGTGGGAGTAGGACTCTCCTTGCGCGCCCTCCTCCTAGGCCGCCACCTCCTCCTTGCTCCTTTATATACGAGGCAGGGGCACCCCATGACACACAAGTTGATCTACGGATCTTTCCTTAGCCGTGTGCGTGCCCCTTCCACCATATTCCACTTCGTCATATCGTCAGAGAGCTTAGGCGAAGCCCTGCGCGGAGAAGTCATATCGTCAGCAGAGCTTAGGCGAAGCCCTCGTCGGTGGAGCATCAACATCGCCACCACGCCGTCAGGCCGACGGAACTCATCCCGACACTTTGCTGGATCGGAGTCCGGGATCGCCATCGAGCTGAACGTGTGCTGAACACGGAGGTGCCGTACGTTCGGTGCTTGGATCGGTCGGATCGTGAAGACGTACGACTACATCAACCGCGTTGTTATAACGCTTCCGCTTTCGGTCTACGAGGGTACGTGGACGGACACTCTCCCCTCTCGTTGCTATGCCATCACCATGGTCTTGCGTGTTCGTAGGAAATTTTTTGAAATTACTACGTTCCCCAACAGTGGCATCCGAGCCTGGTTTTATGCGTTGATGTCATGTGCACGAGTAGAACACAAGTGAGTTGTGGGCGATACAAGTCATACTGCCTACCAGCATGTCATACTTTGGTTCAGCGGTATTGTGAGATGAAGCGGCCCGGACCGACATTACGCCAGACGCTTACGCGAGACTGGTTTCACCGCCCGAGCACTCGTTGCTTAAAGGTGACCGGCGGTGTCTGCTCTCTCACTTTAGTTGAACCGAGTATGACTACGCCCGTCCTTGAGAAGGTTAAACGGAGTCTATTTGACAAACTATCGCTGTGGTTTTGATGCGTAGGTAAGAACGGTTCTTGCTCAGCCCGTAGCAGCCACGTAAAACTTGCAACAACAAAGTAGAGGACGCCTAACTTGTTTTTGCAGGGCATGTTGTGATGTGATGTGGTCAAGACGTGATGCTATATTTTATTGTATGAGATGATCATGTTTTGTAACCGAGTTATCGGCAATCGGCAGGAGCCATATGGTTGTCGCTTATTGTATGAAATGCAAAGCCATGTAATTGCTTTACTTTATCACTAAGCAGTAGCGATAGTCGAGAAGCAATAGTTGGCGAAACGACAACGATGCTACGATGGAGATCAAAGTGTCGCTACCGGTGACGATGGTGATCATGACGGTGCTTCAGATGGAGATCACAAGCACAAGATGATAATGACCATATCATATCACTTATATTGATTGCATGTGATGTTTATCCTTTATGCATCTTATCTTGCTTTGATTGACGGTAGCATTATAAGATGATCTCTCACTAAAATTATCAAGAAGTGTTCTCCCGAGTATGCACCGCTATAAAGTTCTTCGTCTTTGAGACACCACGTGATGATCGGGTGTGATAGGCTCTACGCTCAAATACAACGGTGCAAAACAGTTGCGCACGCGAATACTCAGTTAAACTTGACGAGCCTAGCATATAACAGATATGGCCTCGGAACACGGAGACCGAAGGTCGAACGTGAATCATATAGTAGATATGATCAACATAGTGATGTTCACCATTGAAACTACTCCATCTCACGTGATGATCGGACATGGTTTAGTTGATTTGGATCACGTAATCACTTAGATGACTAGAGAGATGTCTATCTAAGTGGGAGTTCTTAAGTAATATGATTAATTGAACTTTAATTTATCATGAACTTAGTCCCGTAGTATTTTGCAAATTATGTTGTAGATCAATAGCTCGCGTTGTTGCTTCCCTACGTTTTCATATGTGTTCCTAGAGAAAATTGTATTGAAAGATGTTAGTAGCAATGATGCGGATTGGATCCGTGATCTGAGGTTTATCCTCATTGCTGCGCAGAAGAATTAAGTCCTTAATGCACCGCTAGGTGACAGACCTATTGCAGGAGCAAATGCGACGTTATGAACGCTTGGCTAGCTCAATATGAGCGATACGACGTTATGAACGCTTTAGCTCAATATGATGACTACTTGATAGTTTAGTGCACCATGCTTAACGGCTTAGAATCGGGACTTCAAAGACGTTTTGAACGTCATGGACCATATGAGATGTTCCAGAATTGAAGTTAATATTTCAAGCAAATACCCGAGTTGAGAGATATGAAGTCTCCAACAAGTTCTATAGCTAAAAGATGGAGGAGAATCGCTCAACTAGTGAGCATGTGCTCAGATTGTCCGAGTACTTCAATCGCTTGAATCAAGTGGGAGTTAATCTTCCGGATAAGATAGTGATTGACAGAATTCTCTAGTCACCATCACTAAGTTAGCGAGAACTTCGTGATGAACTATAGTATGCAAGGGATGACGAAAAGATTCTCGAGCTCTTCGCGATGCTAAAATCGGCGAAGGTAGAAATCAAGAAAAACATCAAGTGTTGATGGTTGACAAGACCACTAGTCTCAAGGAAAATGGCAAAGGGAAGAAGGGAACTTCAAAAGGAACGGCAAGCAAGTTGCTGCTCGAGTGAAGAAGCCCAAGTCTAGACCTAAGCCCGAGACCGAGTACTTTTGCTGCAATGGAACTGGTCCTTGGAAGCGAACTACCCTGGATATTTGGTGGATAAGAAGGATGGCAAAGTGAACAAGGTTATATTTGATATACAGGTTATTGACGTGTGCCTTACTAGTGTTTATAGTAGCCCCGAGTATTTGATACTGTTCGTTGCTAAGATTAGTAACTCAAACAGGAGTTACGAATAAACAGAGACTAGTTGAAGGGAAGTGACGATGAGTGTTGGAAGTAGTTCCAAGATTGATATGATCATCATCGCACACTCCCTATACTTTCGGGATTAGTGTGGAACCTAAATAAGTGTTATTTGGTGTTGAGCATAAATATGATTTGATCATGTTTATTGCAATACGGTTATTCATTTAAGTAAGAGAATAAATTGTTGTTCTGCTTACATGAATAAAACCTTATATGGTTACACACTCAATGAAAATGGTTCATTGGATCTCGATCATAGTGATACACATATTCATAATATTGATGCCAAAAAATGCAAAGTTAATAATGATAGTGCAACCTATTTGTGGCACTTGCCGCTTGGGTCATATCGGTGTAAAGCGCATGAAGAAACTCCATGTCGATGGGTTTTGGAATCACTTGATTATGAATCATTTGATACTTATGAACCGTGCCTTTTGGGCAAGATGACTGAAACTCCGTTGTTCGGAACAATGGAACGAGATACTTGACTTATTGGAAATAATACATACCGATGTATGCGATCCAATGAGTGTTGATGCTCGTGCAAGTATCGTTATTTTCTGACCTTCACAAGATGATTTGAGCAGATATGGGTATATCTTCTTGATGAAACATAAGTCTGAAATAGTTGAAAGGTTCAAAGAATTTCAGAGTGAAGTGGAAAATCATCGTAACAAGAAAATAAAGTTTCGCGATCTGATCGTGGAGATGAATATTTGAGTTACGAGTTTGGTCTTCAATTAAAACAATGTGGAATAGTTTCACAGCTCACGCCACCGGAACACCACAACGTTATGGTGTGTCCGAACGTCAGAACCGTACTTTATTTTGATATGGTGCGATCTATGATGTCTCTTACAGATATAGTTTTGGGGTTATGCATTAGAGATAGCTGCATTCACATTAAAAGGGCACCATCTAAACTGCTGAGGCGACACCGTATGAACTATGGTTTAACAAAGAAACCTAAGCTGTCGTTTCTTAAAAGTTTGAGTTGTGATGCTTATGTGAAAAGTTTTCACCTGATAAGCTCGAACCCAAAATCGGAGAAGTGTGTCTTCATAGAATACCCAAAGGTAACTATTGGGTACACCTTCTATCACAGATCCGAAGGCAAGTTTTTCGTTGTTAAGATGGATCCTTTCTAGAGAAGAAGTTTCTCTCGAAAGAAGTGAGTGGGAGGAAAGTAGAACTTGATGAGGTAATTGTACCTTCTCCCTTATTGGAAAGTAGTTCATCACAAAAATCAGTTTCGGTGATTCCTACACCAATTAGTAAGGAAGTTAATGATGATGATCATGAAACTTCAGATCAAGTTGCTACCAAACCTCGTAGGTCTTCCAGAGTGAGATCCGCACTGAGTGGTACGGTAATCATGTTCGGAAGTCATGTTACTAGACCATGATGAACCTACGAACTATGAGGAAGCGATGATGAGCCCAGATTCATGAAATGGCTTGAGGCCATAAAATCTGAGATAGGATCCATGTATGAGAACAAAGTATGGACTTTGATTGACTTGCTCGATGATCAGCAAGCCATGTAGATAAATGGATCTTCAAGAGGAAGACGGACACTGATAGTGGTGTTACTATCTACAAAGCTCGACTTGTCACAAAAAGGTTTTGACAAGTTCAAGGTGTTGACTACAATGAGACTTTCTCAATCAGTAGCGATGCTTAAGTCTGTCCGAATCATGTTAGCAATTGCCACATTTTATGAAATCTGGCAAATGGATGTCAAAACTACATTCTTTAATGGATTTATTAAAGAAGAGTTGTATATGATGCAACCGAAGGTTTTGTCAATCCTAAAGGTGCTAACAAAATGTGCAAGCTCCAAATGATCCATCAATGGACCGGTGCAAGCATCTTGGAGTTGGAATATACGCTTTGATGTGTTGATCAAAGAATATGATTTTATACAGACTTTTGGAAAGGCCTGTATTTACAAGAAAGTGAGTGGGAGCACTACAGCCTTTCTCGATAAGTATATGTGATTGACATATTGTTGATCGGAAATAATGTAGAATTATTCTCGCAAAGCATAAAGGAGTGTTTGAAAGGAGTTTTTCAAAGAAAGACCTCGTTGAAGCTGCTTATATATTGAGCATCAAGATCTATAGAGATAGATCAAGACGCTTGATAAGTTTTTTCAATAAATATATACCTTGTCAATATTTTGAAGTAGTTCAAAATGGAACAGTCAAAGAAAAGTTCTTGCATGTGTTGCAAAGGTGTGAAATTGAGTAAGACTCAAATCCCGACCACGGCAGAAAATAGAAAAGAGAATGAAAGTCATTCCCTATGCCTCACCATAGGTTCTATAAAGTATGCTATGCTATGTACTGCACCTATTGTATACCTTGCTCTGAATTTGGCAAGGAGTACAATGGTGATCTAGGAGTAGATCATCGGACATTGGTCAAGAACATCCTTAGTGAGGACTAAGGAAATATTTCTCGATTATGGAGGTGTAAAAAAAGCCCGTCAGAAAGAGTTACATCGATGCAAGCATTTTACACTGATCCAGATGACTCTAAGTCTCAATCTGGATACATATTGAAAGTGGGAGCAATTAGCTAGAGTAGCTCCGCAAGAGCATTGTAGACATAGAATATTTGCAAAATAGATACGGCTCTGAATGTGATGCAGACCTGCTGACTAAGCTTCTCTCACGAGCAAAACATGATCATACCTTAGTACTCTTTGGGTGTTAATCACATAGCGATGTGAACTAGATTATTGACTCTAGTAAACCCTTTGGGTGTTGGTCACATGACGATGTGAACTATGGGTATTAATCACATACGATGTGAATATTAGTGTTGAATCACATGATGATGTGAACTAGATTATTGACTCTAGTGCAAGTGGGAGACTGAAGGAAATATGCCCTAGAGGCAATAATAAAGTTATTATTTATTTCCTTATTTCATGATAAATGTTTATTATTCATGCTAGAATTGTATTAACCGGAAACATAATACATGTGTGAATACATAGACAAACAGATAGTCACTAGTATGCCTCTCTTCGACTAGCTCATTAATCAAAGATGGTTATGTTTCCTAACCATAGACATGTGTTGTCATTTGATTAATGGGATCACCTCATTAGGAGAATGATGTGATTGACATGACCCATTCCGTTAGCTTAGCACTTGATCGCTTAGTATGTTGCTAATGCTTTCTTCATGACTCATACATGTTCCTGTAACTATGAGATTATGCAACTCCTGCCACGGAGGAACACTTTGGTACTACCAAACGCCACAACGAATCGGGTGATTATAAAGGAGTACTACAGGTGTCTCCAAAGGTACTTGTTGGGTTGGCGATTTCGAGATTAGGTTTTGTCACTCCGATTGCTCGGAGAGGTATCTCTAGGCCTTCTCGGTGATACACATCACTTAAGCCTTGCAAGCATTACAACTAATGAGTTAGTTGTGAGATGATGTATTACGGAACGAGTAAAGAGACTTACCGTAACGAGATTGAACTAGGTATTGGATACCGACGATCGAATCTCGGGTAAGTAACATACCGATGACAAAGGGAACAACGATGTCGTTATGCGGTTTGACCGATAAAGATCTTCGTAGAATATGTAGGAACCAATATGGGCATCCAGGTTCCGCTATTGGTTATTGACCGAGAATAGTTCTAGGTCATGTCTACATAGTTCTCGAACCCGTAGGGTCCGCACGCTTAAGGTTTCGATGATGCTTATATTATGAGTTTATGAGTTTTGATGTACCGAAGGAGTTCGAGTCCCGGATGAGATCGGGGACATGACGAGGAGTCTCAAATGGTCGAGACGTAAAGATCGATATATTGGACGACTATATTCGAGTTCGGAAAGGTTCCGAGTGATTCGGTATTTTTCGAGTACCGGGAGTTACGGGAATACGGGGAAAAGTATTGGGCCTTAATGGGCCTTAGTGGGAAGGAGCCAGGAGGTGGCGCGCCCTCCCAAGCCCAGTCCGAATTGGACAAGGGGTTTGGGCGCAGCCCACCTCCTTCCTTCTCCACTTCCCCTTTCCCCTTCTCCTAGTTGGACTAGGAAAGAAGGAGTCCTACTCCCGGTGGGAGTAGGACTCCCCTTGGCGCCCTCCTCCTAGGCCGCCACCTCCTCCTTGCTCCTTTATATACGGGGCAGGGGGCACCCCATGACACACAAGTTGATCTACGGATCTTTCCTTAGCCGTGTCGGTGCCCCTTCCACCATATTCCACTTCGGTCATATCGTCAGAGAGCTTAGGCGAAGCCTCGCGCCGGAGAAGTCATATCGTCGCAGAGCTTAGGTGAAGCCCTGCGCCGGTGGAGCATCAACATCTCACCACGCCATCATGCTCGACGGAACTCATCCCGACACTTTGCTGGATCGGAGTCCGGGATCGCCATCGAGCTGAACGTGTGCTGAACACGGAGGTGCCGTGACGCTCGGTGCTTGGATCGGTCGGATCGTGAAGACGTACGACTACATCAACCGCGTTGTTATAACGCTTCCGCTTTCGGTCTACGAGGGTACGTGGACGGACACTCTCCCCTCTCGTTGCTATGCCATCACCATGGTCTTGCGTGTTCGTAGGAATTCTTTTTGAAATTACTACGTTCCCCAACAACGACTTGCCCTCGTCGGAGGTGAGCCAACGGGGCACGGGGAGGAGTGATAAGAGGGTGAGGAGGACCGTGAGCTCACAGCGATGCTCGAGGAGGGGCTCGGTGAGGGTGATGGTGCAGCATCCGCAGCGGATCCGGCGATGGCGTGCGGTGGCCGGCGTTGGGGAAGAAGCAGCGGGTGATGTGAGGGCGGCCTCCCAGCTCCGATCCAATGGCATAGACGAAGGAGAAGACGATGGCGCTCCACCCGGTCAGACTCTCTGGGCGCGGGAAGGACGATGGCCACGCGGCGACCGTGGACAAGGTAACGACGATGGCGACGCCCTCTGGATCGAAGGAGAGACAGGCGTCGGCGTTATCGGTTACCCGGTCCAGATCGGGGAGAGGGAGGAGGGACCGTGGGGAAGGGAGTGGGGTCGGGATGGGGCGACGGATCGGGATCGAGCCCGATCCAGATCGTGGGGGCGGCGGGGGAGTGGGAGTGGTGCTAGGGTTCGGGTTGGGGGAGGAGGCTAAGCAGGAGGGTCGGGTGGGCCGTTTCGGTAGGGTCGGCCGGATGGGTGGGATGGGCCAAGGCCCATGGGGAGCCGCGGGGGTTTCCTTTCTTTTGTTTTGTTTTTACTTTTTATTTATTTTTTCTTTTCTGTTTTCTTTTAGTTTCCTTTTAATTTTGTTTTAGCAAAATACCAAAATGGCACCTATTTTGACGTTACCAAATATGCCACTACCACACTAACTTGCTACCCAATCTAAAATAGTTTCATAATTATTTAATATTTAAAGTATTTAAATAATAGTTTTCGCTACTGTTTTATTCATCTTATAGTATTGAAATATTTTATAAAGGTATGGTTTCTCCTCCATAATTACCTATGCAATATTTGGTTCACTCCGAACATTTTAGTTTTAATATTTGAAAACTTTCATTATTTGCTTGATTTTGAAATTGAATTTGAATCTGTTTCGAACTAACTCAAGTTTATCAACAGTAAACGAGGTGACGTGGCACCATTAGCAGAGGTTTACTGTAGCTTGATTATCCGGGCGTCACAGATCTGCCATGGGAGCCCAGCGAGGCATGACATTTGGGCACTTCCCCATGGCTTCTAAGGGGGTGGCTCGGCCGTCGGCGTTGGGTTGTGGTGTTGCCGCCCGCATAAGCAAGCTACATGGCATCGAGAAGAAATCGGTATGCCTCATTCTCCTCTCAGCTTTGTTCCATCTGGACCATCACCATAAGCATTAGCTCTTTGATGTTGTTGCATTCAGCTCGCTGTGTTGACGTAGGGTATGTTTGGTTTGTGCCCCATCTTGCCCCACCAATTTTTTGGCATGGCCAAAATTTTGGAAACTTGTTGTTTGGATCATAGCCGTTGTATCTTCCAAAATTTTGGCAAAATAGACTTCTGTTTGGTTTGTGAAGGGTATAATGATTTATGTTGGTTCAAGAAAAGATTTAAATGGATGGGTTATACATAATTGCGGATCTGTATGTTGATCAAATTTTAACGGTTAGAAGGAGTCAACTTGAAAAAAAAAAAACAGCAAAACAATGAATGGGGTTCTTGCACTTGGGAGCCGATAATCATGTGCAACCTTGTGAATTGCTAATCCCATGCAGCAATACATGCACCTGCTAATCAGCTGAGTTATTACAGGAAATAAAAAACTAATATTATACTGCATGCACTACCCAGACCCACGGAGAAACAGCGAAGCAACGTCACCAATTTTTTTGCGAACCTTTTCGGCGCCCTCGTTCCCCCTCCACGTAACACGGAGGGGCTTGGGGCGAACCAATTTTTTGGCCCCGATCCAAACAACCGCCAAATGACGTTGGCTCGCCAATTTTTTGGTATGGCCTATGTTGGTAGGTATCCAAACAACCCCGTAGCCTTTGACTGGTCTGCTACAACTGTTGCTTCTTGCTACCATGTTTGGTCAGTTTCCCTTAGTTTCGTACTTCCCTCTATGTGAACTAGCGGGTTTACGATGCTGGAGTTTTGTCGGGGAAGCTGATCTGACCCACGAACACCTATGGGACCGGCGGACCGAGCCCCTTTCTGTTCGGCGGGGGGCGGAGATCACACGAAGAGCAGATCGAGGCGAAGCACACGAGCAGTTTACCTAGCTTCGGAGCTCTCCGGAGAGATAACACTCCTACCACTGCATGATTGAGTGTATTGAGTTCTTGCTAGGGAGCGCTGAGTGCTACAGTACACACCAGCTGCTCACGAGACCTAGCGTGAGTGTTTTCTGGCCTCGAGCCTTTCGAACCCCCCTCTACGTTGCCCATGGGCCACCTTTTATATGCTCAAGGGGTCTCCGACAGGTGGCAACGTTGACAAGGGCAAAAATGGAAAAAGAATGCGGTTGGTACAGCTACCTGTACAGTGTATCATACCTAACCCCGACGGCAGGGGACAAAGGCATTAAATGCCTGTCTACGTCGCCCAAACAGTGCAAACATGGGCCGTCAGGGGCGCCACCGCTTGCCACGATGGCCATCTTGTCAGCGCCGCTTGCCACCGCGCTCCGCTGGCCGCACAGCCTCTCGCCACGCACGCCTGGAAAGGTCCTAGGGCGACACGTTGGTGGATGTGCTGGAGCGCAGGAACAGAATGGTAGTCTGCCGCGGTAAGCGCCTTGCCGCGGTCGTCTTCTTCTCGCGTCCGGAAGCTTGCCGCTCACCGGGCCTTCCAGGCAAGCTCCTCTTGCCGGGGCCTTGTCTCCTTGGCTTGAATATTTTGTTCTTGAATGGCTCCAAAGGAACCACGGAGGACCTTGGTGGTCACCCGGCAAGCCTTGCCGCGAGGTGCTGCAACTGCCCGTGCACAAGTTCGGGATACTAGGGTACCCCTACTCTAGTACACCGACAGGAGCCCCCGGGCCTGGGCCACACACGGTGCCGAGCGCTGTTGGGCCAGGCCCAAAATAGGGCACGGGCACGTGCGGCCTGGGTTACGCCATAACTCACTCCGGACCCACCACGCCCTCCACGAACGGCACGCGTCGAATGCGGCATCGTGGGAGAGATCATGGGTGGTTTCTTTATTCGGAAAAGCGGAACGTCCGCCCCCTCCCTCTTTATAAGCAGGGGAAACAGGGGCAGTTCGCCCACCTCGCCAGTTGCTGTCCAATCTCGAAAAACCTCCGCTGCTCCCCCCTTCTTCCCAAGGCTGAAAAGAGAGCAGCGCCGCCTTCCCGCCACCAAAGACCACCAACGCCATCGATATCCCCCACCACCTCCGCCATGGCTCCGAAAGCCGACATGGGGAAGGCTGTGAAGTCGGCCGAGGCGCAGCGGCTCGCGGCGCTGCGAAAGGAGCGGGCCATCTTCCCCCCTCAGCTCGCCGCGAAGGATCTGAGGGAGTACTACTACCTCTTCTGGTCGACGGAGACGCGAGCGCATCCGCGCACGAAGGTACTCCCAGCTGCCGCCTCGGAACTGGCTCCAAATGGGTACCCTTTCTTCGCGCTGTTCTTCTACTGCGGGCTCTGCCCGCCCTTCTCTGAATTTTTCTGTGACATCATGAACACCTACGGGTTCCGCCTCCTTGACTTCACCCCCAATGCTGTTCTGACCATGGCAGTTTTCGCACATCTCTGTGAAAACTTTGTCGGAGTCCATCCCAACGTAGCTCTTTTCCGCCACTTCTTTATGGCTCGAGTTGAGAGAGGGGAGCCTCTTGCTGGAGGAATCGCTTGGATCTCGAGGATCGGCAAGAAGGAAGCCTATCTGGAGGGAGAGCTCCATAGCAAGTGGGAGGAATGGAGGGCAGATTGGTGTTGGATTGTTGAGGAAAACCCGCAGCCCTTTACCGCCCAAATACTAAACCCCAATAGTGCGCGGCAACGATTGGAGCAACGTGGCCCCGGAAGACGCTTAGGTTGAAGATTGCCGTCACCGGATCTTGCGCCTCAGTGCTTGCCGGGCTCATCAGTAGGCACTGCTGGCGCAGACTTTTTTCGCCGCCAGACGCTTCTTGCAGGAGAGGAGGAGACCCGCCTGGGAGTTTCAGAACGCGGCAGATATCATGAGGCTGCGCCCGGGCCTCAACTTCAACTTCACTGTCTTGGAACTGGACGCGATGCTCTTGGAGCTGTTCAAGCCCGATCCTGACCATCCCGAAATGTTCAGGTTGCCGAGGGGCGTTGTTCCGCTGTGCAACAATTCCTCGCTCGACCGCATCCGTGCAATGATGCCGCTGTGCGACTCGCATGGAATCGTCCCAACTTGGCAAGAGCCTGCAGATGACGTCGTGCGGCAGTTCTTTGACAGCCTGGTAGAAGTGCCGATCCGCCCCGACGAACAGAAGAGCCTCACCCGCGACACCACCGATGATGAGATGCAGCGCATCGCCACCAGGCTGGAAGAGGCGGCAGCAGCCGCTGCCGCGGGCGAGTTCGGATTCACCGTGGAGGAGGCAGAGGCAGCAGAGGCGGCAAGCCTTGTCGAGCGAAGGGAGTTTGCCGGCGAGGAGGAGCTTGCCGAGCCTGAAGCTGAGTCGAGCGAACCCGCCGAGGGCGCCTCCTCCCCACCTTCAAACAGCTTGCCGCGAGCGGAGCCCCCAGCTCCACCAAGAAGGCATCTTTGCAAGGCCGGAGACGTAGCGGGGCGGCAGACGGGCCAACAGCCGTCAAGGCGCTGACGCTGGCAGCCACCGCAGCAAGCACCGTTGCCGCGGGAGCACCTCACACCGCAGCGGCAACCGGAGCGGGCCCTCCTGCACCACCGCTACCGCACCGCCAAGCGCCAAGGGAAACCACTCCTCCGCCTCGTCCGCCTTTGGAGGCGAGCCAGACTTGATCTCTCGCGCCAGCTCCGACGAGGAAGAAGAAGAGTAAGATTCTTTGTTGTACTTGTATTTCTTCAATTTGTTGCTTTGTCTTGTATCTGATTTGCTTCACTCTGAACCCATTCCTTTTCAGGACGCTGGCCCAGAGAGCGTCGAAGAGAGCCAAGGCCCCGGTGATTGTCATCGAGGACGAACCCGCCGCGGCAGCAGGAGGCGCGTCCGAGACTACCTTGCCGGACACGGCAACTCTTCCTCAAAGCAGCCCCCAGCGCAGCCCCCAACGTAAGTATATGGTTTAGTTTCTGCTGTTAGACGTGCATGGGTGCTCTTTCTTTGTTGATACCTGACTGTTGATTTGTGTAGGAGCAGAGCAGCCTCACCAGGAGTGCCCTGAAGCCGCTCCCGACATGCCTTCTGCTTCGACTACACCGCCAAGGGAGGATCCCCTGGAAAGGGAGCATTCTCCGGCAAGGGAGACTTCTCCGGCAAGGGTCAGCTCTCCGGCAAGGGACAGCACCAGTGATCCCCCAGTGGCGGAGACCATGACTGTAGACCCTAGCACAGGTAATCTCCTCGTTTGATAACTTCCCTTGTGTTCTTCATCTTCTGATTTTCTTTTTGGATATTTGCTTGACTTTTCTTTCCTTTCCGGTCATCAGATCCATCTGCCACCGAGCCAATGGAGACCGAGGTCGCAGGCGAGGAGGACGCGCGCGGCAATACTGACGACGCCGCCGCCATCGAAGAAGAGGCTGGCGCTGATGAGCCCGCCGGCGAAGAGGCCGCCAAAGCTGCCGCCGCAGAAGCTGGCGAGGGGTCCGGCGATCGCACTGACGGCCCTGAAGCCACAGGAGCGCCAGGCGCTACGCCGACCGCCGATCCCTCCGCTGCTGCTGCAGCGTCAGGCTCCGAAGAGCCCTAGCCCGGCGCCTATTTGAAGGCCGGCGACGGCGTCTTCATCAAACTCCCCTGGGCGTCGAGCTCCAGGGCGCCGGTCGAAGGAGAGTCCTTTGAAGAAGAGCTACTCGCCTCCGCTGGGCTGGCGCTGGTCGACGCGCCAAGCAGCAGCAGCGGCGAGTCTGAGGAGGAGCAGCTGCTGCAGAAGCTGCTGTCACTCTACCGCGCCCGACAAGCCAAGCTGGAATCCCGAGAGGCGCTTGTCGCGAAGGCGGGAGCAGACATTGAAAAGCGCGCGGAGGAGCTCCGGGGCCTCAATCAGGAAGCTCTCCGGTCCTTGGCAGAGGAGCGGGAGCGACTCGCCAAGGAGCGCAAAGCCTTCCTCCTCGAGAAGGCTGAAGCTGAAGAGCAACAAAGGCTTGCTGCCGAGAAGCTGTCTGCGTAGGAAGGTGAGTTGGCGCAGCGGAAGGTTAATCTCGACAGCCATGAGGAGGATCTTGCCATGCGCGAGCAGACATTTGGCGGGGCTCTCAAGGAAGCAAAGGATGCTGCCGCAGCTGCCGAGGCTGCCGAGAAGGAGTTGGAAACGAAGGTGACGCAGCTGGAGGCCAATCTGAAGGAGAGCGGCGAGAAGCTTGCTGCACTCAAGCATGAGCGCGAGAAGGACGCCTACACTCTTGGCGAGCTGCAGGGCCGTCTTGCCGAGAGGAGCAAGGAGCTCAGCGCCGCCAAGGACTCCAACGCAGATCTTGAGTTGAAGCTGACCACCTTGACTCAGACGCTGGACGGCGCCAGGGAGCAGGAGGTGGGCTTGAAGGAGAAGATCAAGGCCGATGAGGCATTGCTGGCGAGTGCTACCGCTGCCCAGAACACCTTCAGGGATAATGTGGAGCACTGGACCGAAGGTCTCGTGGATGTTGCCGCAGCCATCGACAGGGAGCTGGCGCAGCTGGGGATGGTAGATCTTGGGTATTCCTCCGATGAGCACCTCCAGCCCAGCGTTAAGCTCAGCTTGTTCTTCAAGGGCGTGGTGACGGCCCTCCAGCGACTCCGGGAAGAGATCCCAAAGCAGCTGGCCGACGAGTCGCGCTAGATCTGCACGGGAGCTCTCCAAAAGGTGCTGATGAAGGTGGCCTTCCGCAATCCAGGCCTCAACCTCACCAACGTCCTCAAGTCCTTGCCGCCGGATTCTGATGTGGAAGCGCTCAAGGCCCTTGTCGCACCCATCGTGGACAGGGTGAGCGGGATCAAGAGGGTTGATGGCGATCGCGTAGATTAGGCCGCCCGTTTTCTCTTTTCCTTGTCGCTGCTGATCATGTTATGATAACAATTTATTAGAGCTGCGACAAGCTATTTTGTCATATAGCTCTATTTCGGGTAGTGATTGCTATGTTATTTCCTTTACTTGATTCCCTCCTTTGTATGTTTTTTCCCTACGCTTTTAGGGAACTTGTCGTATGAGCACCTTAGCCATGTAAGCGCCGAGTCTTGGACGTCGGCAAGCCTCTTTGGCGGTGCCGCTTCCGACAAGTAACCTTGTCGCAACTAGTTGCAGCTCACTTAAGTTGTTGAGCGGACTCGAAACAAAGTAAGGGCGCAACTAGCTACGAGTTGGTTCCTCCGCGCACAGGGTTTCCATACAAAGCACGGTCGTTCGAGGAGAATAACTTAAAAATTTAAAAGCTGATTGCTCAAATTTTAGCAACTTAGCTTTTTTGTCGTTTGCTTCCCGGTAAGGCGAAACTTCCTCGAGCGACGCTTGGTCCATAGCATTATCCTCTCCTTTCCCCCCGGCAAACTTGTGTGTGAGGGAACCTTCCTTTCTTTGAGAAAGAGAAAGAAGAGAAAATAAAGATATGGAGCCTTATGGCTCGTTATTGCTTACCGGGGTAGGTGCTGCACAAAGTGTCAGATAACGCATGCAATAATAAAGTGGAAAGCATGAAATTGACAAGATGTGCGGAGCACATGAGCTTTACTTATGCACCGGATCTGCGCCCGGCTTTGTACAAAGGATTACATGCAACATCGGCAAGACTTGTACAAAAGGTGGTTGCACGGAACAGGTTCCGGCAACCGCGCCCTACGGGTAAAACTTACGAAGGTGCTCAATGTTCCAGGAGTTGCTCACCGGAATGCCATCTTCGGTCTCAAGGCGGACAGCTCCAGTGCCTAGTGACTCGTTTCACCCGTAAGGGCCTTCCCACTTCAAGGCCAACTTGTTGGAATTCTTGGCGGACTGAACGCGCCGAAGAACAAGGTCGCCTTCCTCGAGACTTCTGGCGCTAACTTTGCGGCTATGGTAGCGGCGCAAAGCTTGCTGATATCGAGCAGCTCGTACAATGCCCTGAAGACGGTTCTCCTCAAGGAGCAAAGTCGTCATCTTGTCGCAATCGCTCTTGCTCAAGCTCATCATAAGCGAGCACTCGAGGTGACCCGTAAACGAGTTCCGTGGGGAGAACTGCCTCTGCTCCATAGACTAGAGTGAAAGGTGTCTGGCCAGTGGCTCGATTTGGCATCGTCCTGATCGACGAAAGAACCACCGACAGCTCCTCAATCCAGTTTCTTCCGCACTTGTGCAGCCTGTCGAAATTCCTGGTCTTGAGCCCGCGCAGCACTTCAGCATTCGCCCTCTCCGCTTGACCGTTACTTCTCGGATGAGCAATAGAAGCGAAGCAGACCTTGGCGCCAAGATCTTGGACGTACTGCATGAAGGTGTGGCTCGTGAATTGCGTGCCGTTGTCGGTGATGATCCTGTTAGGAATCCCGAAACGGCAAACAATCGACCTGAAGAACTTGATCTTGACCGTGCTGTCACCTTCCTCATCGCTTCCACTTCCGCCACTTTGTGAACTTGTCGATTGCAACATACAAGTACTCAAAGCCCCGACAGCTCGGGGAAGGGGCCGAGATGTCGAGCCCCGCATCGAAAATGTCCGGGATAAAGGGATCGTCTGGAGAGCTTGAGCTGGTTGGTGTATCTGCTTGGAATGGAACTGGCACGCTTCACACTTGGTTACTTGTGCAGTTGCATCCTGGAGGGCTGTCGGCCAAAAGAAACCTTGTCGGAACGCTTTGCCGGCAAGTGCTCTTGCGCCAATGTGGTGACCACATATGCCTCCATGTATCTCTGCCAACAGCTTCTGTCCATCTTCCCGGTGAATACACTTCAATTTCACGCCTTGAGTCTTTTTCTGTACAGTGTGTTGTCGACAAACTGGTACATACTTGACTACCGGGCTACTCTTTCCGCTTCTTCTTGCTCTTCGGGAAGTTCTCTTGTCTGAAGGAAATGGACAACCTGCTGTGCCCATGATGGAGCTTGCGGCTCGACAACAAGGACTAAAGGCACATCTGCTGCTGCGGGAACATTCGCTTCTACGGCGAGAACCTGCGGCTCAGCCGGAGCTTGACGTTCCCCGGCAAGCTTGCCGGAGCAAAACTTGTTGGGAGCGTCTGCTTCAATGAAGCAAACCCTAGGGCTTGTCGGAGCAGACTGCTCCTCAGCACTCTTGGTGTTGATCTTAGGGACCTTCTTGGCGGTGGCTTCGGGGAGCTCTGCCGGAAAATAATCACCAGAAATCAACTTCCTCTTCTTGCTCTGTCCAGTTGATGGCGCTACAGTCGGTTGAGTCAATTTGAGCACAAAGATCCCTGGTTCCACAGGTAACTTAAGTGCGGCACACTTCGACAGGCCATCAGCAATGTCGTTATGAGCTCTTGGAACATATTCCATCTGTAGGCCGTCAAAGTGCTCTTCTAGCTTTCTCACCTCATCAACGTAAGCTTCCATCAACGGACTCTGATAATTCTTGTTCACTTGGCGGATGACAAGCTGTGAGTCACCCCTGACAATGAGCTTCTTGATCCCAAGGTCTACTGCGATCCTGAGACCGGCAAGCAAACCTTCATACTCTGCTGTATTGTTTGTTGCTTGCTCCTTGGGAAAGTGCATCTGGACTATGTACTTGAGGTGCTCTCCGGTGGGTGCGACAAGCAGCACGCCCGCACCGGCGCCTTGCAGCGAGAAGGCACCATCAAAGTACATCAGCCACTCTTTGCTTGCTTCCTTGACGGGATGCTTGTTTCGAATTTCTTCATCTTGTGTTGGCGTCCATTCTGCTATGAACTCTGCCAACGCTCGCTTTGATAGTTGAAGTGCTCTCAAACTTGAGGCCAAAGCTTGACAGTTCGAAAGCCCACTCGACAATCCTGCCTGTTGCTTCGGATTTTGCATCCTCTTCAGCGGAAAGCGAGTGACGACTGTGATCTCATGTGCTTGGAAGTAATGGCGCAGCTTTCTCGAGGCCATGAGAAGGCCGAAAAGCAATTTCTGCACACCAGAGTACCTTGACCTAGCCCCCTGTAGAAGGGAACTGACAAAGTAAACTGGGCGCTGCACCACTCTCTTCTGCATCTTCTCACACGCCTGCGCAGATCCATCTTTGTCGGGGCCAGAGCTTGCCGGTGAAGTCCCTTGGTTGTCGCCGGATGCGCCTGCCGTGGTTGCTAGCTCATCTTCCGCCTCCCTCTCTGCCACTAACGCAGCACTAACCACTTGATTGGTTGCCGCTATATATAGCAGCAACTTCTCTTGTGGTCTAGGTGCGACAAGTGTTGGAGCGGAGGACAGGTATCTCTTTAAGTCCTGCAGCGCAGCCTCCGCTTCCGGAGTCCATTTCATTGGACCTGCCTTTTTCAATATTTTGAAAAATGGCAGGGCGCACTCAGCAGACCTAGAGATAAACCTGCTGAGAGCAGCTACGCAACCGGCAAGTCTTCGTACATCCTTGATGCGCCTTGGTGCTTCAATCTGCTCAATGGCCTTGATCTTGTCGGGATTGGCTTCAATTCCCCGCTGAGACACGAAGAACCCGAGAAGCTTGCCGGAGGGGACTCCAAACACGCACTTCTCGGGGTTGAGCTTGAGGTTGATCTTGCAAAGATTTGCAAAGATCTCGTCTAAATCTTGAATCGGAGTTGCCCTATTCTTGCTCTTGACCACTATGTCATCCATGTAGGCTTCCACATTTCTGTGCATCTGCGGTTCAAAAGCGTCGTGGACTACTCTTGCAAATGTTGAACCAGCATTCTTTTAACCGAAAGGCATCCGTGACGAAACAAAGATCGTGCCACATGGGGTGATGAATGCGTCTTCTCCTCATCCTCTTCGCCATGAAGATCTGATGGTACCCTGAGTATGCATCAAGAATGAAAGCAAATCACATCCAGCCATGGAGTCAACAATCTGGTCGATCTTGCGGCAAGGGAAATGGGTCTTTGGGACAAGCTTTATTAACATCGGTAAAGTCGATACAAAGCCTCCATTCCCGCTTGCCTTGGCGCACGACTACAGAGATTGGCCAACCACGTGGATGGAGCACTCCTCTAACAAGGCCTGCTGCTTCTAATTTCTTGATTTCTTCGCAATGAATTCTTGGCGCCCACCGCTCGCTTCGACTTTACGCTTGACGGGCTGCGCGAGGACAGACGGCAAGATGGTGCTCAATTACTTTCACAGGAACACGGGGATGTCGACGGTTGCCATGCAAACACGTCGACGTTCGCCCGCAGGAAAGCAGCGAGCGCGCCTTCCTATTTAGGGTCGAGAGTGGCACTGATGGTGAAGGTACCACCAGTGCCATCCTCCTTGGCGGACACTTTCTTGGTCTCTGGTGGAGCTGCCATCGTCTTCTTCTTGCACTTGCCGGTGGAGCTCGACGGTGCGTCCTCGACGGTAGCGCAGCACTCCGAAGAGGTGCGCTTGCCGGAGTGGGCATCCGAACTCTTGCCGGACTTGGTCTTCTTCTTCGCCCCGGGAGCTTCAGCGGCAAGTGACTTGCAGTCTGTTGCAGCTGCTGCTTCCCGGTAGATCTTGTCGGCGCAGATAAGAGAATCCTTCTTGTCGCCAGGGACGGAGATGACACTTATCAGGCTTGGCATCTTCAACATGTTGTATGCATAGTGAGAGGCCGCCATGAATTTGGCGAGTGCTGGACGGCCAAGTATCCCATTGTAAGGCAATGGGAAGTCAGCAACGTCAAAAGTGACCCTCTCAGTCCTAAAGTTCAACTCGCTACCAAATGTCACCGGCAACGTGATCTTTCCCTTCGGCTTGCTCCTTCCTGGATTGATTCCTTGGAATGTGCCGGTCTCTTCGAGCTCGCCGTCAGGGATCTGGAGTTTCTGGAGTACCGCGGAGGAGATCAGGTTCAAGCCGGCCCCGCCGTCAACTAGCATCTTAGTGACCTTGAGGTTGCTGATTGTTGGTGAAACCAACATCGGCAAGCACCCGACCGCAGTTATGCGATCAGGGTGGTCCTCAATTTCAAAGATGATAGGCGTCTTGGACCATTTCAGAGGCTTGCGTGACTCGACGGATGGTTCTGCCGCATTGACTTCCCGCATCCACTGCTTGAGTTGGCGGTGTGAAGTATGCAGAGAAGCACCGCCGTCAATGCACAAGACCTCTGTGGCTTTCTGAAACTCCTGCTCATCGGTCTCGTCATCATCCATGTCTTCATCGTCGTCGTCATCTTCATCCTTGTCGCAGCCGCGGGGAGGTCTGTCTCCTTGCCGCTGTTTGGCCTTGCCGCGGCGTCCTCCTCGGCCGGGGCGTTTCTTGCTAGCCCCTCCAGCACCTTCCTGGGCCTTCTCCTTGTCGCGTCGCTCGTACTCAGCCTTTTGCTGCTCAACGAGCTGCTCGACCTTCTTGCAGATTTGGAGGGCATGGCCCTTGGTGCGGTGGATTTTGCAGTACTGCTTGTTGGCCCCGTCCTGCTTGTCGGCGACCGCCACAGCCTGGCAGTTGGTGCCCGTGGCAACCTCCTTGCCGGAGCTACCAACTTTGGCTTTCTTGGTGCCACCTCCGTTGCCGGACTGCTCAACAACTAGCACATCTTTGCCTTTCTTTTTCCTGTTGCTCCGCCGCCGACTTTTCTTTGCCGGGGCGGACCCCTCACTATCAGATCCTGCTGCTTCCGTATTCTCTCCGGGGAGTCTCCTCCCTTCCTCAGCACGCGCACACTTGTCGGCCAGGGCATACAGCTCACTGACGTCTCTGATCTTGCACATTGCCATCTCCTCCCGCATCCTACGGTTTCGCACGTTCTGATGGAACGCGTTGATTACCGCGGCAGGGTGGACATCTGGGATGTTGTGCTGTATGCGGCTGAATCTCTGAATGTACTTGCGAGGGGCTCTCCTTCCTTCTGGGCGAGCAGGTGAAGGTCGCTCTCTTGGCCATGAGGTTTGTGGCCGCCTGTGAAGGCACCGACAAACTGATGGCATAGATCCGCCCAGGAAGATATGGAGTTGTCCGGCAAGTGCATGAGCCAGGACCTGACATTGGGCTTGAGTACCAGCGGGAAGTAGTTGGCTAGGATCTTGTCGTCTCGCCCCCCGGCAGCTTGCACCGCGATGGTGTAGATGCTGAGGAACTCCGACGGATGTGTCTTGCCGTCGTACTTCTCTGGTACGTCTGGCTTGAAATTCTTCTTGCTGGGCCACTGGACTTGCCGCAGCTCACGAGTGAACGCAGGGCAACCTACCGCGTACGGCAAGTCGCCTGGTTCCCCTGGCACATGCACGTCGACAGAGGGCCCAGCGCGCTGGTCGGATTGACGCCGCGCTTCTCTTCGGCGCTCGATGCGAGTTCGAGCGTCTTCTTGCTGTCGTTCATGAAGAACTTGGCGCTGATCGTGACGAGCTCGTGGATCTGATGACGCGGTGGAGTCGCTGTCGAGGTGGATCCGGCGAGTCGGCGATCTTGGCCTTCGGGGTGGAGAGTGCATGGTAGTTGCACCCCCACCGGTTTCGTCGCCACCGGCTGGTGCTTGGCGGTCCTGCCGCGGCAGCGATGTACTCGGCTGCAGCGGAGTGTCGCCGTTGGCAAAGCCGATGAGACTCTGGATGGTGGCTCTCCATTCATCGACCTTGTCGCTTGTTGGAGGGTAATCTAGGAGCAGTTGAGCTCTCGCTAAAGCTTCTGCTGGAGTGGTGGGCGGCAGTGGCGAACGGTGCGAGGAGCGGGATATGCTCGGACTTCTAACTATGTTAGAAGGAGCAGTATCCCGTCCAGGCGACCGTGCCTCGCTCGTGCCAGCATGTTGGCGTGCACGCTGGTCTTGAGGACCCTGAGATCCACCAGCTCGATCTTGATCCAACGAGCGTATGGTACTGTGGATACCATGACGCTGTCGGTCCCGCACCTCCTGAGATGGGCGCGGTGCATGTATGGACGCCGAGGTCTGCGCAGCCTTGTCCTTGGACCTGGCAGCACCGTGGACTCCCTCGTCGACGCCCGTCCTTCCGCCGTCGTCCATCCCACCACCTGTTTGCTCCGGTGGTGGTGGGATCGACGTGGTCGGCTCCGCTGCCGCCGAAGCCTTCTTCTTCGGTGGCATGTCGATGAAGACGATGAAGATCTAGCTCGTGTGAACGCCGGATCAGGTTCATTCAATCTCGACGCCCCCCTACCTGGCGTGCCAAAGATGTCGGGGAAGCTGATCTAACCCACGAACACCTATGGGACCGGCGGACCGAGCCCCTTTCGGTTCGGCGGGGGGCGGAGATCACACGAAGAGCAGATCGAGGCGAAGCACACGAGCAGTTTACCCAGCTTCGGAGCTCTCCGGAGAGATAACACTCCTACTGCTGCATGATTGAGTGTATTGAGTTCTTGCTAGGGAGCGCTGAGTGCTACAGTACACACCAGCTGCTCACGAGACCTAGCGTGAGTGTTTTCTGGCCTCGAGCCTTTCGAACCCCCCTCTACGTTGCGCATGGGCCTCCTTTTATATGCTCAAGGGGTCTCCGACAGGTGGCAACGTAGACAAGGGCAAAAATGGAAAAAGAATGCGGTTGGTACAGCTACCTGTACAATGTATCATACCTAACCTTGACGGCAGGGGACAAAGGCATTAAATGCCCGTCTACGTCGCCCAAACAGTGCAAACAGGGACCGTCAGGGGCGCCACCGCTTGCCACGATGGCCATCTTGTCAGCGCCGCTTGCCACCGCGCTCCGCTGGCCGCACAGCCTCTCGCCACGCACGCCTGGAAAGGTCCTAGGGCGACATGTTGGTGGATGTGCTGGAGCGCAGGAACAGAGTGGTAGTCTGCCGCGGCAAGCGCCTTGTCGCAGTCGTCTTCTTGTCGCGTCCGGAAGCTTGCCGCTCACCGGGCCTTCCGGGCAAGCTCCTCTTGCCGGGGCCTTGTCTCCTTGGCTTGAATATTTTGTTCTTGAATGGCTCCAAAGGAACCACGGAGGACCTTGGCGGTCACCCGGCAAGCCTTGCCACGGGGTGCTGCAACTGCCCGTGCACAAGTTCGGGATACTAGGGTACCCCTACTCTAGTACACCGACAAGTTTCATAGAAGATGGTGTTGTTGTTTGCCTGTCAAGTCTGTAGGGTTGTGCACAACCTATATTCTTCCATATATTTTTTGTTTCATGTATTGCTCATTCTTAATGCGAGGAATGCTAGACCCGAATTAAATAACCTCCGCAAATTTTGTATCGATATGCGTTCATGTTTATTGATATCTTGCAGCCATTCTGGTGCCATCAAATAACCTCCGAAAATTTTGTATCGAGTATGAAAGGATCAGCTTTCCATCACGGGGGTATGCTAATTCAGGCTTGCATATGTGGTGGTAAGTGAGGCGCTTTTTATCTCATTTTCTCTGTGATCCACTATAGAAAATTTGACCTGATGTACTTGTCTGAAGCTACTGGTATCTCTCCGTGAAAACAACCTTGTGATCTTATGAACAAACAACACTAGGCACATGAAAAGCACTCGGTGGCTGTGATTCTTAAGCAGGCCTACTATGAGTTACCTGAACAATAGTAAAACCTAAATGTACAAACCCTGGACGATGGAGTTCACATGATAATTGCTACCTCTTGAGCATGCGTTGGTTTTCCCTTGAAGAGGAAAGGGTGATGCAACAAAGTAGTGTAAGTATTTCCCTTATTTTTTGAGAACCAAGGTATCAATCCAGTAGGAGGCCACATGCAAGTCCCTCGTACCTACACAAACAAATAAGAACCTTGCAGCCAACGCGATAAAGGGGTTTTCAATCCCTTCACGGCCACTTGCAAAAGTGAGATCTAATAGAGATGATAAGATAATATTTATGGTATTTTTATGACAAAGATTAAAAGTAAAGATTGCAAAATAAACGGTGACATAAATAGCTAGTTGACGGAAGATTAATATGATGGAAAATAGACCCGGGGGCCATAGTTTTCACTAGTGGCTTCTCTCAAGATAGCATAAGTATTACGGTGGGTGAAAAAATTACTGTCGAGCAATTGATAGAAAAGTGCATAGTTATGAGAATATCTAGGCATGATCATGTATATAGGCATCACGTCCGCGGCAAATAGACCGAAACGATTCTGCATCTACTACTATTACTCCACACATCGACCGCTATCCAGCATGCATCTAGAGTATTAAGTTCATAAGAACAGAGTAACGCATTAGGCAAGATGACATGATGTAGAGGGATAAACTCAAGCAATATGATATAAACCCCTGCTATCACTTGGAAAGGACAACGCAAGATTGAAACCAAAGCTAAGCACTTCTCCCATTGCAAGAAAGATCAATCTAGTAGGCCAAACCAAACTGATAATTCGAAGAGACTTGCAAAGATAACAAATCATACATAAAAGAATTCAGAGGAGATTCAAATATTGTTCATAGATAATCTTGATCATAAACCCACCATTCATCAGATCTCGACAAACACACCGCAAAAAAGAGTTACATCGAATAGATCTCCAAGAAGATCGAGGAGAACTTTGTATTGAGATCCAAAGAGAGAGAAGAAGTCATCTAGCTAATAACTATGGACCCGAAGGTCTGAGGTAAACTATTCACACATCATCGGAGAGGCTATGGTGTTGATGTAGAAGCCCTCCGTGATCGATTCCCCCTCCGCGGAGCGCCTGAAAAGGCCCCAAGATGGGATCTCACGGGTACAGAAGGTTGCGGCGGTGGAAATAGGGTTTCATGGTGCTCCTGGATGTTTTCGGGGTATATTGGTATATATAGGAGGAAGAAGTAAGTCGGTGGAGCTGCGAGGGGCCCACGAGGGTGGGGGGCACGCCCAGGGGTGCAGGCGCGCCTCCCTGACTCGTGGCCTCCTCGCTTCTTTATTGACGTCCACTCCAAGTCTCCTGGATCACATTTGTTCCAAAAATCACTCTCCCAAAGGTTTCATTCCGTTTGTATTCCGTTTGATATTCCTTTTCTGCGAAACACTGAAATAGGAAAAAAACAGCAATTTGCACTGGGCCTTGGGTTAGTAGGTTAGTCCCGAAAATAAAATAAAACTGTATAATAAAGCCCATTAAACATCCAAAACAGATAATATAATAGCATGGAACAATCACAAATTATAGATACGTTGGAGACGTATCAAGCATCCCCAAGCTTAATTCCTGCTCGTCCTCGAGTAGGTAAATGATCAAAAGAGAATTTTTTATGTGGAATGCTACCTAACATAATTTTCTAAGTAATTCTCTTTATTGTGGCATCAATGTTCAGGTCCGAAAGATTCAAGATAATAGTTTAATATTGACATAAAAATAATAATACTTCAAGCATACTAACTAAGCAATCATGTCTTCTCAAAATAACATGGCCAAAGAAAGTTCATCCATACAAAATCATATAGTTTGGTCATGCTCCATTTTCGTCACACAAGAATGCTCCCATCATGCACAACCCCGATGACAAGCCAAGCAATTGTTTCATACTTTAGTAATCTCAAACTTTTTTCAACTTTCACTTAATACATGAGCATGAGTCATGGATATAGCACTATGGGTGGAATAGAATATAATGATGGGGGTTATGTGGAGAAGACAAAAAAGGAGAAAGTCTCACATTGACGCGGCTAATCAACGGGCTAGGGAGATGCTCATCAATTGATGTCAATGCAAGGAGTAGGGATTGCCATGTAACGGATGCACTAAAGCTATAAATGTATGAAAGCTCAACAAAAGAAACTAAGTGGGTGTTCATCCAACTTGCTTGCTCATGAAGACCTAGGCCATTTGAGGAAGCCCATTGTTGGAATATACAAGCCAAGTTCTATAATGAAAAATTCCCACTAGTATATGAAAGTGACAAAACAAGAGACTCTCTATCATAAAGATCATGGTGCTACTTTGAAGCACAAGTGTGGAAAAAGGATAGTAGCATTGTCCCTTTTTATTTCTTTTTATTTATTTTTTTATTTTTTATTTTTTCTTTTTTTAGGCCTTTCCTTTTTTTGGCCTTTCTCTTTTTTTGGGACAATGCTCTATTAATGATGATCATCGCACTTCTATTTATTTACGACTCAATGCTTACAACTCGATACTAGAACAAAATATGAGTCTATATGAATGCCTCCGGCGGTGTACCGGGATGGGCAATGAATCAAGAGTGACATGTATGAAATAATATGCATGGTGGCTTTGCCACAAATACGATGTCAACTACATGATCAAGCAAGGCAATATGACAATGATGATGCGTGTCATAATAAACGGAACGGTGGAAAGTTGCATGGCAATATATCTCGGAATGCCTATGGAAATGCCATAATAGGTAGGTATGGTGGCTGTTTTGAGGAAGATATAAGGAGGTTTATGTGTGATAGAGCGTATCGTATCACGGGGTTTGGATGCACTGGCGAAGTTTGCACCAACTCTCAAGATGAGAAAGGGCAATGCACGGTACCGAATAGGCTAGCAATGTTGGAAAGGTGAGAGTGTGTATAATCCATGGACTCAACATTAGTCATAAAGAACTCACATACTTATTGCAAAAATCTACAAGTCATCAAAAACCAAGCACTACGCGCATGCTCCTAGGGGGATAAATTGGTAGGAAAAGACCATCGCTCGTCCCTGACCGCCACCCATAAGGATGACAATCAAAGAACACCTCATGTTTCAAATTTGTTACACAACGTTTACCATACGTGCATGCTACGGGACTTGCAAACTTCAACACAAGTATTTCTCAAATTCACAACTACTCAACTAGCACAACTTTAATATCACTATCTCCATATCTCAAACAATCATCAAGTATCAAACTTCTCTTAGTATTCAACGCACTTATATGAAAGTTTTTATTATATCCATCTTGGATGCCTATCATATTAGAACTAATTTTATAGCCAAAGCAAATTACCATGCTGTTCTAAAAGACTCCCAAAATAATATAAGTGAAGCATGAGAGATCAATAATTTATATAAAGTAAAACCACCACCGTGCTCTAAAAGATATAAGTGAAGCACTAGAGCAGAATTATTTAGCTCAAAAGATATAAGTGAAGCACATAGAGTATTCTAATAAATTCCGATTAATGTGTGTCTCTCCCAGAAGGTGTGTACAGCAAGGATGATTGTGTTGAACTAAAAAGCAAAGACTCAAATCATACAAGACGCTCCAAGCAAAACACATATCATGTGGTGAATAAAAATATAGCTCCAAGTAAACTTACCGATGGGCGAAGACAAAAGAGGGGATGCCTTCGGGGGCATCCCCAAGCTCAGGCTTTTGGTTGTACTTGGATTTTACCTTAGAGTTCCTTGGGCATCCCCAAGCTTAGGCTCTTTCCACTCCTTGTTCCATAATCCTTCAGATCTTTACCCAAAACTTGAAAACTTCACAACACAAAACTTAACAGAAAATCTCATGAGCTCCGTTAGCGAAAGAAAACAAACCACCACTTCAAGGTACTGTAATGAACTCATTCTTTATTTACATTGGTGTTAAACCTACTGTATTCCAACTTCTCTATGGTTCATAACCTCCGATACTAGCCATAGATTCATCAAAATAAGCAAACAACCCACGAAAAACAGAATCTGTCAAAAACAGAACAGTCTGTAGTAATCTTGATCAAACGTATACTTATGGAACTCCAAAAATTCTAAAATAAATTGTTGTACTAGAGGAATTTGTCTATTAATCATATTCAAAAATAATAAACTATATATCACTCTCCAGTAAAAAGTTCTAGCTAATCTCGTGAGCATTAAAGTTTCTATTTTTTACAGCAAGATCAAAAAGACTTTACCCAAGTCTTCCCAAAGGTTCTACTTGGCACAAACATTACTAAAACATAAAACCACATCTAACCAGAGGCTAGATAAAATATTTATTACTAAACAGAACGAAAAAGAAAGAAACAAAAATAAAATTGGGTTGCCTCCCAACAAGCACTAACGTTTAACGCCCCTAGCTAGGCATTGATAATTTTAATGATGCTCACATCAAAGACAAGAATTAAAGCACAAAGAGAGCATCATAGAACACGTGATAAATACATCTAAGTCTAACATACTTCCTATGCATAGGCATTTTATAAGCAAACAAATTATCATAGCAAGCAAAAACTAGCATATGCAAGGAAGAAGTGAGAAACAATAGCAATCTCAACATAATGAGAGGTAATTTAGTAACATGAAAATTTCTCCAACCATATTCTCCTCTCTTATAATAATTACATGTGGGATCATAATCAAATTTAACAAAATAGCTATCACATAAAATATTTTCAACACGATCCACATGCATGCAAAGTTGACACTCTTCCAAAATAGTGGGATTCTCATTAACTAAAGTCATGACCTCTCCAAACCCACTTTTATCCAAAATTTCATAAGAATGAACATTCTCCAAATATGTGGGATCTAAAGTTGACATTCTACCAAACCCACTTTCAATATTTTTGCAAACACTATTATCAATCTCATATTCATCATGGGGCTTAAATAAATTTTCAAGAACATAAAAAGAATCACCCCAATCATGATCATTGCAACAAGTAGTAGACATAGAAAAACTAGCATCCCCAAGCTTAGGGTTTTGCATATTATTAGCAAAATTGACATCAAGAGAATTTATAATAACATCATTTCAATCATGATTTTCATCGAAGGAACTATCAAGTATGGGTGCAATAGCAATGATCTCATGTTTAATATAAGGAACTATAGCAAATTCATCTTCATAAATATTGGCATCATGGCCACAAGAATAGCAAGCATCATGTTCATCAAGGGATATTTCAATCAAATCATCGGAATCATAATTATCTATAGATTCATGCATATCATTATTTTCTTCCAAAGCAACGGTCACTCTTTCAATAAATTCTTGGGCATAGACATTATGGGCATAGTTTTCATCCCAATATTTAAGTATGTCGGAATTTTCGGATTTGTGGAAAGTAATATCATACTTTTCAATCAAAGAAGCAACTTCATGAGCACCCTTAAAACGACAAATTCTTCATTTTGTTCGATATCATAGTAACTATAAACACCCTTTGCATAAGAAGATAAGATTTCATTATCATTAAACTCACATAGGTAGGGAAGGTGTTTTTTAGGGTTCTTAGAGCAACAAGTAAAATCATAAATTTCACAAAGATTCCAAGCATAATACAGCAATCTGTTTATTTGATCCCATAAGAGTCTCCCTTTTTCAGACAAATGGTGATGCACAAAATGAGCATGCTCATCTAAAGATTTCCCATCAACTAGGCTAGTTGGGGTTTCAGCACGAGCGCATAAGGATCGAAGATGATCCAAGTAGAACACTTTAAGTGGATCCATATCAATAGATTTTTAGCAAAAAAATAGAAGGCACATGGAAACACAAACAAAGATGCATACAGGAAGAAGGCGAAGAAAAAGGCAAAGGTGAAGTGGGGGAGAGGAAAACGAAAGGCAAATGGAAAATTATGTAATGCGAGGGATAAGACTTTGTGATGGGTACTTGGTATGTCTTGAATTGTGCGTAGACTCCCCGGCAACGGCGCCAGAAATCCTTCTTGCTACCTGTTGAGCATGCGTTGGCTTTCCCTTGAAGAGGAAAGGGTGATGCAACAAAGTAGCGTAAGTATTTCCCTTAGTTTTTGAGAACCAAGGTATCAATCCAGTAGGAGGCCACACGCAAGTCCCTCGTACCTACACAAACAAATAAGAACCTTGCAACCAATGTGATAAAGGGGTTGTCAATCCCTTCACGGCCACTTGCAAAAGTGATATCTGATAGAGATGATAAGATAATATTATTGGTATTTTTATGATAAAGATTAAAAGTAAAGATTGCAAAATAAACGGCGATAGAAATAGCTAGTCGACGGAAGATTAATATGATGGAAAATAGACCCCGGGGCCATATGTTTCACTAGTGGCTTCTCTCAAGATATCATAAGTATTACGGTGGGTGAAAAAATTATTGTTGAGCAATTGATAGAAAAGTGCATAGTTATGAGAATATCTCGGCATGATCATGTATATAGGCATCACGTCCACGACAAGTAGACCGAAACGATTCTGCATCTACTACTATTACTCCACACATCGACCGCTATCCAGCATGCATCTAGACTATTAAGTTCATAAGAACAGAGTAACGCATTAGGCAAGATGACATGATGTAGAGGGATAAAATCAAGCAATATGATATAAACCCCATCTTTTTATCCTCGATGGCAACAATACAATCGTGCCTTGCTGCCCTAACATCCTTTGGGAAAGGACACCGCAAGATTGAACCCAAAGCTAAGCTCTTCTCCCATTACAAGAAAGATCAATCTAGTAGGCCAAACCAAACTGATAATTCGAAGAGACTTGCAAAGATAACAAATCATACATAAAAGAATTCAGAGGAGATTCAAATATTGTTCATAGATAATCTTGATCATAAACCCACAATTCATCGGATCTTGACAAACACACTGCAAAAAAGAGTTACATCAAATAGATCTCCAAGAAGATCGAGGAGAACTTTTTATTGTGGTCCAAAGAGAGAGAATAAGCCATCTAGCTAATAACTATGGACCCGAAGGTCTGAGGTAAACTACTCACACATCATCGGAGAGGCTATCGTGTTGATGTAGAAGCCCTCCGTGATCGATTCCCGCTCCGGCGGAGTGCCTGAGAAGGCCTCAAGATGGGAACTCCCGGGTATAGAAGGTTTCGGCGGTGGGAATAGGGTTTCGTGGTGCTCCTGGATGTTTTCGGGGTATATGGGTATATATAGGAGGAAGAAGTAGGTCGGTGGAGCTGCGAGGGGCCCACGAGGGTGGGGGGGCGCCTTCCTGCCTCGTGGCCTCCTTGCTTCTTTCTTGACGTCCACTCCAAGTCTCCTGGATCACGTTTGTTCCAAAAATCACTCTCCCGAAGGTTTCATTCTGTTTGGATTCCGTTTGATATTCCTTTTCTGCTAAACACTAAAATAGGCAAAAAACAACAATTTGCATTGGGCCTTGGGTTAGTAGGTTAGTCCCAAAAATAATATAAAACTGTATAATAAAGCCCATTAAACATCCAAAACAGATAATATAATAGCATGGAACAATCAAAAATTATAGATACGTTGGAGACGTATCAATAATGCACTCTCGTGCGCATGCACGTTATGATTATTTATCATCATAATGAGTAGAATAATTGTATAAGGTTATTTATGAAGATAAGTATGATTATACAGTTTCTTGATTATTTTGGTACAGTTTCATGAGAGCGTTTGTTCTTGCTGATGCCAACCCTCAGTAGGATATTTTGTCATGTAAACACATAATAGTTGTATGTGGTTATGTGCACCTTCATAGGAAGGCTCACTGATCCCCATTTGTGATGTCCGCAAGGATTGAGAACACAATTGGTTGGATTACTTTTGGAAGAGGCGGCAGAAAGAATAGAAACCATGATGCCTATGTTGATCCAAAGTATAGTTATTAAGTAAACCATTACTATCATTAGTTCTTAGTTCCTCCTGTATGTTTGAGAAATTGAAATGATGGAATCAATGGTCTATATTTCCTTCAAATTATGGAATATATAGTAACCAATAGTGGACTGGTTGGGTGCTGCCATCGTGCTTTGCTTTTGGTGTAACAGTCTAAATCGAGTATGAATCGTGTTCTAACAAGTTGGATATAATGTCGCTGCATTGTAAATAAGTTATCATGTGCTATGATTCTTCTTTGCTTTTGGTATAATGTTCTAAACCTACGCATTTTTTCCTTCATCATGTCAACCTATAGAATTTGGAGTGTGACCTACCGTGTTCGATGGTCACCAGGTTGAATATGACCGCACCCGGTAAGGGTGCGGGGTGCGGCAAGCCGCACTTTCCATCTAGTTGGAGAAGAGTCACACTAGTTATTTTTATCACATCACAAGGGTATCATCTATTTGATTTTTTTAAGAAGAATTTGATTTTTTAAAATAAAAGGTATGAGCCTGACTTTATAGATAAAGTCATAAGGTCGTTACCTCTAAAAAGAGCTATCTGGTCGTAGTTGCTAATCATTGATCGACATTTCCAATTTCTAGAAGTCATTATAACATTTTCTTGCATCTGTTCTCCGAGAAAGAATTTTCTAATGTTTGAAGTGAGATGATTTGGTTTCTATCTTTGAAAATTGAAGCGTTTATCAGAATTTGAAAGAATGCAAAGACAAGTGAAATGAATTGCTTTTGTATCTTCGAAATTATGTTGTAATCCGATCTGCAGGATCAAATCCTAGTCTATCCTATACTTTCTAATAATCATAATACTCAACATCCCCTAGGAGTCACAACGGTAGCGATGCAGACGATGAGACTGGAGAAGAATCCGAAGGCAAGCCGACGGACAACCCCCAGGGTCGTAACGGTTGATGCATCGCGGAAGTCATGGCTGGAGTGGAAACCGACGAGGTTTCTCAAGCTAGCAAGGTGGTAGCGCTTTGTGCCGTTGTCGAGGCAGCTGAGAGCGTAGGATGGTGTAGCCGAAGAATGTCGTGGTCGATGTTGAGTTGGGGTAGCCGGTGTCAAGGAAGTCGTCGTGGAGCCATGGGCGCAAGGTGGCGCCGAGTTAGTCATGGGCGCACTGGTGTCGAAGTAGTAGTGCGCCGGGAAGAAGTCATTGTTGACGAGGCGTCACGCCGGGTTTGCCAAACCTAGGGACACGTCTTACAACGAAGGCACATGTTGGTATTGCTAGCATCGGGTATGTGTAGACGGACGAAGACAAAGTTAACGAAACGCCGCACCAGGCTTGCCAAGCCTGAGGACACGTCGTGTACGAAGTCACACATCGGTGTTGTCAGCACTGGACATGCATAGACAAGGGACCTGCACAAGATGTACGCCATGTTGAGGAGTCGGAGGGGCCAGCAGAGAAGGAGACTCGACGACGATTGTGGCGCCAATCGGCATGGGGCCAATGTCACCAACGGTGGTCGGGGAAGCTGACGGCGACGCTGGCTACGAGCTGGTGCTGGACAAAGACGAAGGGGTGGACGGGTGGCGGATGCGGCTACGGGGGTAGCAGCGGCGACGGTCGAAGAAGAGCGGCGGCGGCCTGACAACGGCAGCACTGGCTAGGTTACGAGCGCGGTGACGGTGCTCGAAGTAGGCAAGGAATCCGACAGCGTGACGAAGACCGGTGCGGACGGTGGTGTTCCCGCGCCAAGGGAAGCAGCGTGGAGCATACCACAAGAAGTCAATGCGCGGGGATGTCAGAGTGGACCGTGGGCTGCGATAGTACGAACCAAAGGGGTGACGCAGCGGCAGCAGGCGGGTCGAGGCGTCTGTCCGGCTCGGGGCGGCGTGGACCGCGTGCTACGGCGTTACGGCCCGAAGGGCGGTGCAGCGGTGGTGCGCAGGCCGGTGCAGCCACGGGAACAGCCTCGGGCGATAGTGGGGATGATGACCCGCAAGTATAGGGGGTCAATCGCAATTCTTTTGATAAGTACGAGTGTCGAACCCAGCGAGGAGTAGAAGGAAATGACAAGCGGGTTTCAGCAAGGTATTTTCTGCAGGCACCGAAATTATCGGTAACAGATATTTTGGTCTTAAGATAATTCATAACGGGTAACAAGTAAAAAGTGTAACAAAGTTGCGGCATGGTGGCCCAATCCTTTTTATAGCAAAGGATAAGCCTGGACGAACTCTTATATAAAGTAAAGCGCTCCCAGGACATATGGGAATTATTGTCAAGCTAGTTTTTATCATGCTCATCTGATTCGCGTTCGTTACTTTGATAAATTGATATGTGGGTGGACCAGTGCTTGGGTGTTGTCCATACTTGCACAAGCCTTCCACTTATGATTAACCCGTCTCGCAAGCATCAGCAACTACGAAAGAAGAATTAAGATAAATCTAACCATAGCATGAAACATATTGATCCAAATCAACCCCTTACGAAGAAACACATAAACTAGGGTTTAAGCTTCTGTCACTCTAGCAACCCATCATATACTTATTACTTCCCAATGCCTCCCCCTAGGCCCAAATAATGGTGAAGTGTTATGTAGTCGACGTTCACATAACACCACTAGAGGAAAGACACCATACATCTCATCAAAATATCGAACGAACACCAAATTCACATGATTACTTATAACAAGACTTCTCCCATGTCCTCAGGAACAAACGTAACTACTCATAAAGCATGATCATGTTCAAGATCAGAGGGGTTATTGAATATCATTAAGGATCTGAACTTATGATCTTCCACCAAATAAACCAACTAGCATCGACTACAAAGAGTAATCAACACTACTAGCAACCCACACGTACCAATCTGAGGTTTTGAGACAAAAATTGAATACAAGAGATGACCTAGGGTTTGAGAGGAGACGGTGCTGATGAAGAGGTTGATGAAGATTGACCCTCCCACGATGAGAGGATCTTTGGTGATGACCATGGCTTCAATATCCCCCTCCTGGAGGGAAGTTTCCCTAGCAAAATAGCTCTGTCGGAGCCCTAGATTACTTCTTCCTAGGTTCCGCTTCGAGAAGGAGGCGGTTCGTCCCGAAAGCTTCCTTATGATTTTTTCTAGGCCAAAACCCTCCATATAGCATAAGATGGACACCGGGGGCTGACCAGGGGACCCACAAGCTCGGGAGGCGCGCCCTAGGGGGTAGGGCGCGCCCCTCGGGCTTGTGGCCACATGGTGGGTCCCTTTCTATTGTTTCTTCGTCCAATATTTTTATTATTCCGAAACAATTCTCCGTAAAGTTTCAGGACATTTGGAGTTGTGCAGAAAAGGTATCTCAGAATTGCTCCTTTCCGGTCCAGAATTCCACCTGCTAGCATTCTCCCTCTTCATGCAAACCTTGTAAAATAAGAGAGAAAAACATAAGAATTGTATCTTAAAAGTGAAATAACATCCCATAATGCAATAAATATCAACATAAAAACATGATGCAGAATGGGTGCATCAGGGGACCGCATGCCGTGGCACGACAGCCCGAAGGGGCCATGAAGTGGCGAAGCGCAAGTCGGTGCAGCCGCGGGGAGAACCACGGGGCGATGACACTGCAGCCCGATGGGCGACACATTGGTAGGCTGATGCTCGATCGATGGAGGGGCGTGCTCTACTTGGGGACGATCTTCACAGAACCTGCGGAGGCGTGCGCAAGCGACTAGCTAGGTCGGTCGTGTGGCACAGATGAAGCGGAGTAGCGACCAGGTGATCAATTTGGCCGCTCGCAAGGTCGGGATCGCCGGTCGGTGATGTGGTGGCCGAGTCATTGATGTCTACTACACAACTTGTTCTTGTACACTCGTGTTGGGCCTCCAAGCGCAGAATTTTGTAGGACAGTAGCAAATTTCCGTCAGGTGGATGACCTAAGGTTTATCAATCCGTGGGAGACGTAGGATGAACATGGTCTCTCTCAAACAACCCTGCAACCAAATAACAAAGAGTACCTTGTGTCCCCAGCACACCAAATACAATGGTAAATTGTATAGGTGCACTAGTTCGGTGAAGAGATGGTGATACAAGTGTAGTAATGATAGTAGATATTGATTTTTGTAATAGTAACAATAAAAAACAGCAAGGTAGCAAGTAATAAAAGTGAGCACAAATGTTATTATAATGCTTGAAAATAAAGCCTAGGGTCCGTACTTTCGCTAGTGCAATCTCTCAACAACGCTAATATAATTGGATCGTATGACCATCTCTCAACGTGCGATGAAGAATCACTCCAAAGTTCCTATCTAGCGGAGAACATAAGAAGAAATTGTTTGTAGGGTATGAAACCACCTCAAAGTTATCCTTTCCGATTGATCTATCCAAGAGTTTGTACTAAAATAACACCAAGTTGTCCTTTCCAATCAATCTATCTAAGAGTTTGTACTAAAATAACACCATATGATACACATCAACCAACTCTAATGTCTCCTAGATACTCCAATGTCACCACGAGTATCCGTGAGTTGATTATATGATATGCATCAAACAATTTAAGATTCATAATACTCAATCCAACATAAAGAACCTCAAGGAGTGCCCCAAGATTTCTACCAGGGAAACAAGGATGAAAACGTGCATCAACCTCTATGCATAGATCACCCCAATGTTACCTCGGCGAACCGCGAGTTGAGTGCCAAAACATATATCAAGTGAATCAATATGATACCCCATTGTCATCACGGGTATTCATAGCAAGACATACATCGATTTCTCTCAAATCCATAATAGTATTCAATCTGATAAAAACGAAATGTCAAAGGGAAAACTGTTCGAAAACGTTGCATGTCTGACAAAAATTTTCTACGCACACAAATGAGCTATCCATGGAGATGCATAGTAACGAGGGGAAGAGTGTGTCTACGTACCCTCAGAGACCTTAACCAAAAGCATTTCTCAACGCGGTTGATGTAGTCGAACTTCTTCACGCTTCAACCGATCAAGTACCGAACACACGGCACCTCCGTGTTCTACACACGTTCATCTCGGTGATGTCCCTCGCCTTCTTGATCCCGCAAGACATTGAGGTAGTAGATGAGTTCCGTCATCATGATGGCTTGATGACAGTGATGGTGAAGTGATCCTAAGCACTACGAAAATATGACCGAGGGTGTAAATGGTGGAGGGGGGGCGCCGCACACGACTAGGCAATTGTCTTGGGTGTGCTTGAGGCGCCCCCTCCCCCACATATATATAGGTGGGAGAGGGAGGGGAGGCAGCCAAGGAGGCGCCAAAGTAGGCCGAATCCTACTTGGAGCCTTCCTATGGCCGGCGCCCCCCCCCCTTTCCTTTTCTACGGAGGGGAAGGAAGAGGAGGGAGAAAGGGGGGAGGCGAATCCCCCTTCCTTTCTCTCCCCCCTTTCCTTCCCTTCTTGGCCCATTAGGCCCATATCTTTTGCCGGGGGTGCCCGGAACCCCTTCCGGTGACCCGATATGTACCCGGTACCCCTGGAACACTTCCGGTGTCCGAATTCTATCGTCCTATATATCAATCTTTACCTCTCGTCCATTTCGAGACTCCTCATCATGTCTATGATCTCATCCGGGACTCTAAACAACATTTGGTCACCAAATCACATAACTCATATAATACAATATCGTCATCAAACGTTAAGCGTGCGGACCCTACGTGTTCGAGAACTGTGTAGACATGACCGAGACACCTCTCTGGTAAATAAGCAATAGTGGACCTGGATGCCCATAATGGCTCCTTTTTTTCGAAAAGGATATTGTCTCCTACATATTCTACGAAGATCTTTTATCGGTCGAACCGTTATGACAACATACATTATTCCCTTTGTCTATCGGTGTGTTATTGCCCGAGATATAAGGAAATATAAAATAACAACTTTATTATTGCCTCTAGGGCACATTTCTTTTAGTCTCCCACTTGCACTAGAGTCAATAATCTAGTTCACATCGCCATGTGATTAACACCAATAGTTCACATCACCATGTGACCAACATCCAAAGGGTTTACTAGAGTCAGTAATCTAGTTCACATCGCCATGTGATTAACACCCAAAGAGTACTAAGGTGTGATCATGTTCTGCTTGTGAGAGAGGTTTAGTCAACGGGCCTGCCACATTCAGATCCGTATATATTTTGCAAATTTCTATGTCTACAATGCTCTACATGGAGCTACTCAATTGCTCCCACTTTCAATATGTATCCAGTTCGAGACTCAGAGTCATCCAGATCGGTGTCAAAGCGCATCGGCATCTGACACCACCCTACTCGCCGCAACAAAATGGCGTGGTAGAGCGGCGTAACCAGACCATCGTCGGCATGGCCAAGAGCATGCTTAAGGCCAAGAACATGCCGAGCTGGTTTTGGGGGAGGCCGTGGCGACTGCGGTGTTCATCCTCAACAGATCATACACCCGCAGCATCGACGGTAAGACCCCGTACGAGGTGTGGCACGGCAAGAAGCCCGCCATGCACTACCTGCGCATCTTCGGCTGCATTGCCTATGTCAAGAACACGCCGCCATGGCTGAAGAAGCTCGACGAATGCAGCACGAAGATAATCTTCATCGACTATGAGGCGGGCTCAAAGGCGTACAGGGTTTACAACCCACTAACAAAGCCCTTATACGTGTCGCACGATGTATTGTTCGACAAGGGCACCAGCTGGGATTGGGCCGCCGCTGGTGAGCCCACGGCTGAGCCGCTCGTCGTCCACCACGAGCTCCCGTTCGCCACTGGAGTGCAGAGGGTTCCGCCGCGGCGGGCGAAGCGAGCGAAGATCGAGAAAGCAATGACAACGCCGCAGTGGCCTCCCCAGCCACGCCCAAGAGCATTGCCATGGCGAGATCACTAGTGACGCCGCAGACCAGTGTGCCTACGACCTCGTTGAATGGTCCTGGTAGCAGAACACCCCCGAACGAGACTTCGGAGGGAGTGGAGTTCGTCAAGCCACCATCGATGCGGCCCGATCTCTTCGACGTCGACGATGATCCTATCGCTTTTACCGCTTTCGTCGTGTCACTGATCTCCTCGGCGGACCGGTCAAGCAAGCGCAGCCAGCCGTAAGCCTGTTGTTAGCTGAGGAGGAGCCACTCAGCTTCACCGACTCCGAGCCCCACGAGCGCTGGTGACGTGCCATGCTGGATGAGCTGGCCACGATCAAGGAGAACGGCACCTGGACGTTCACTGATCTGCCAGCGGGTCACCGGGCGATCGGTCTCAAATGGGTCTTCAAGCTAAAGAAAGACGCCGCCGGTTTCATGGTCAAGTACAAGGCGAGGCTCGTGGAGTGGGGCTTCGTGCAGAAGGAGGGCGTGGACTACGACGACGCGTCCGCGCCCGTGGCGAGGCTGGACTCGGTGTGCGTCATGGTTCGCATGGCGGCGCAGCGCGGCTGGGAGCTGCATCACCTCGACGTCAAGTCGGCCTTCGTCAACAGCGAGCTCAAGGAGGAGGTCTACGTCACAGCCACCTGGCTTCATGCAGAGAGGCGAGGAGCGCAAAGTGTACCGCCTCTGCAAGGCACTCCATGGACTGCGGCAGGCGCCACGAGCTTGGAACGCCAAGCTCGACTGCACTATGCAATAGCTTGGGTTCACGAGCTGTCCGTCGGAGCATGCCACGTACGCACGAGGCGAAGGGGGTGCGTGGCTCCTCGTCAGCATGTACATCGACGATCTTGTCGTCACCGGAGCCGATGCCCAGGTGATCCGCAGTTTCAAGTCGAAAATGATGGCCAGGTTCCATATGAGTGATCTCGGCCTAACTCAGCTTTTACCTAGGCATTGAGGTGAAGCAGATGGCCGGGGAGATCACTCTGTCGCAGGCGGCGTACGCCAGCGAGCTCTTGGAGCGGGCGGGCATGGCAGACAGCAACCCAGTGCATGTTCCCATGGAGTCGCGCCTCAAGTTGAGCAAGGAGGGGTTGGAATCGCGGGTGGATGCCACTGACTACCGCAGCATCATCCAAGGGCTTCGCTACCTCTCCCACACGCGGCCGGACATCACATTCGCGGTGGGGTACGTGAGCCGCTTCATGGAGGGGCCGGCCACGACACACCTCGCCTCAGTCAAGCATCGGCACATTGTAGGCACATGCAGATATGGGTGCACATACGTCAAGGGCAGGGAGAGCGAGCTGGTTGGGTACAGCGACTTGGACATGGCCAGCGACGTTGACGATCGCAAGAGCACATCCGGCAATATCTTCTTCCTTGGAGGAGCACCAATCACTTGGCAATCCCAGAAGCAGAAGATCGTCACTATGTCCTCGTGTGAAGCTGAGTACGTGGCTACAACGGCTGCAGCATGCCATGGCATGGTTGAGTAGGCTCATGAGTGATCTGCTGATGGAGGAGGCCGGCGCCATCACTATCTTCATCGACAACAAGTCTGCTATCCAACTCTGCAAGAACCCTGTCTTCCACGACCGGAGCAAGCACATCAACGTCCGGTTCCACTTCATTCGAAGGTGCATCGAAGAGGGAAAGATCAAGGTCGAGCACATTGCCACTGGACATCAGCTCACAGACATTTTCACAAAATCACTTGGGCGCACGCGGTTCCAGGAGCTGCGTGCACGCATTGGCATGGTCGAAGTTTAGGTTTTTCTGTCATGACTAGCTGAGGGGGAGATTGTTAGCTAATAATCTAGCGTGACAGGGCCACTAGGGCCGCGTAGCTTGCCAGGTTAGTTTGAGCTGCAGCAACAGCGACACTTCCGTTTCTTCAGTTAGCAGATTCCCCGTTTTCAGTTAGACAGTGCCTGAGGACGCTTGTGCGATCCCGAAGCCGCAACTATCGGCAAGAGCGTTCCCACGATTGTGGGGCACGATCCAGTAGAGGGAGTCGCCTCGACCCGGTTTTTCTGTTGATCAAGTCAATAAAAGGAGGAGGAGAAAATCAGCAGAAAGTTGCGCTGCACAAAATAGTTTCTATCTCGCGTCGTTCATCGCCATTGACAGAGCTTCGAGCTCAGAGATAACAAAAGATTGCTGGCACATAGTTTCAAGAAGATAACATTATGTATCGGTAGCAAATGAAGCTATCGTTACAGGAAGAATGATATCCACCCGTTACTAAACATTACTTAGCCAACAACAGAACTTCCATCCAGAATCCAATTTAGTTCCCTTCCATATTTCTTGTAAAAAATCTGAATCTCTTCCCCTTACCCATCAGCCAACCATGTAGTATTATTTGGGACAAAAGAAGCAATGCTTCCATGAATGAAGTAAACCCGGGGAGTAACAGGAAAATGATAAAAGACAAATGTTGAGCTGTAAATATCACATCTGGAGTGGTACACAATCAAATCTGCCAGCTTTTAAATTATATATGCAAATTATCTCACTATCAAAACAAATAGCATCATGAAAATAAATACAAATCAGGCGAAAGTTATGAAAAGAAATACCAATCAGAAAGTTCAAGTCAAATAATAGCATGGGAATATCGTAAACTTATATGATTGATCTCTCGATAAAGTAAGATACCAAAGCTGATAGCTTTTACATTAATTTCTGCAAATTATCTGACTGTACTTAATAGCATTCGGAAAATAAACACCAATCAGGCGAAAGTTATGAAAACAAATACCAATCAGAAAGTTTAAGTCAAATAATAGCATGGGAATATCGTAAACTTATATGATGGTTCTCTTGATAAAATAAGATACCAAAGCTGATAGCTTTTACATTAATTTCTGCAAATTATCTGACTATAGTTAATAGCATGCAGAAAAGGACCATCTTAACCAGTGCACGTCAGCTGGGAAGCATGACAATTGCGAACCATTTGCTTGGAAATTTATGTTGGTCGAGAATGACAAGTTTAGTTGACAAGCATGGCAAATCCGCCTCAATTCAGTTTTTTTCAGGATTTGCCGTGCTACCAGACTAAATTTGCCATATAAATTCCCATAATAAACGTTTGCTTTGTCATTCCCTCCATATTCCCATAATAAACGTTCGCTTTGTCATTCCCTCCGAGCGAACTTAAGAAGACAGCAAAGTTAATAGAATTAAATGCAGTGGTTGTCTAGGTAGACAGTGATTTTGCCTTGTGGATGCCAGAGATGCTTTAAGCGTGCTTTCGATTCTCAAATGGTTCAGAATAAACAAATTTAGACCGAGTATCACATGAATTTCCAAGTGAAACTGAAGAGAACTACAATCACATTGCAACCAATTTGCATCCAGCCCCCTAAAGTGGACCTCCTAATTTACATAAATTAATACTGACATCTTCTGACCTATGAATGAAACTAAAAATCAATCAAATAAAACATGCCCAAATATAAAAAGCAATCCATGCATGGCCTGGCCGTCCCATGAACTCGTGGGGAAGTAGATAGTGGGCATGGGGCAGCTGAGGAGAAGATCATGGAAAAAGGAGAGGGACACGGGAACTTAGTACTCGCTAGAATTGGCAGACCATTTGCTTTTTGTGACTTTTTGCTCGTCGGGTGGGGAGGAGGGGGTCCGCGAGCCAGGTGGCATCTGGCCGGGGTGGGTTTCCTAATATGGGTGGGAGGGGGAACAAAAACTTACCGAATCAAGCGATCCGCTCGGGATCACTAGCGAGCCAATGGCTGCTCGCTAGACGCGTGTAACAATCTTGTTTGTCATGGAGTATAATGCATAGGTGATAGTTTCTGGTTGACTAGCAAAGTAGCAAGACTCAGTAGAAAATTGTTTCGCATATCACATGTTCATCACCTTTTTTAAGGGAGGTTAAAATCACATACCGGATACCAATTTCAGCCATATATACGCAACACCACCCAAATCCAAACGATGGACACAATATCATGGAATCAAAAAGATGGACAGCAGCTAAGCGCCGAGAATAGTTCTCGTAGTATCAGCTTGAAGCACGCCCTGCATGGGTGTACAGAAAAGCCACATTTTTCGAAAAGGGGGGGACTCCCCGGCCTCTGCATCAGAACGATGCATACGGCCACATTTATTAGAGAGTAAATAATGTTCAACAAGGTCTCAAAGTCTGCAAACAAAAGCAAAGGCTAGCTCACGCAGAGCCTCAAAGCCAAAACAAAAAGCCCTATAAGCCACAACCGGCAGGCAAAATAAAAGATAGGTAAACTAATTGCCTATCCTATTACATGACCGCCATCCAAACCGGTTGAAGATATCCCGCGCTACCATCTCCCGCCGGACAGATCCAGTGCCAAATCATTTCTGCAATTCCAAATTGCCCATAACAACGCACATACTCCTACACGAATGTGTCTAGCTGTTTCGGACTCTATCCCAGCAAGCCTTGCCCCGAATAACGTGTTGAGCGAAGTCGGAGGAGTAATGTTAAAGGAAATTTGCACAGAGCGCCACAACCCTCATGCCAACGGACAGTCAAAAATGAGATGCTTGATAGTCTCGACCCGATCACAGAAACTACACCTAGTAGAACCTGTCCAGTTGCGCTTAACTAAATTGTCCTTTGTTAAAGATTACTTGTTTATGCACAAACCACATAAACACTTTAATCTTCAAAGGGACCTTAACTTTCCAAACATCTTTGGAACTAGGAATCACACTAGTGTTAATGATATCGATATACATCGATTTAACCGTGAACTCCCCAGATCTAGTAAGCTTCCAACAACTTATCGGGCTGAGGAGTTAACTGAACCTCCATCAGTCTACGGACTAGGTGAAGCCATGCTTCCCATCGATCACCCACGAGCACCCTCCTAAACTGAATGTTGAGTGGAATGGACTGCATAACCGTGGCAACAAGAGCCTCACGACGCTGAACAATACGATATAGGGACGGATACTGGGTCGCCAAAGGCGTATCACCAAGGCACGTATCCTCCCAGAATCGAGTGTTGCTGCCATTTCCGACAATACACCTCCTTCTGTTAAAGAAGGTAGCTTTGATTCTCATGAGCCCCTTCCAGAACAGCGAATCAGTTGGTCGCAGAGTGACCTGGGATAGGGTCTTGGACTGCAGATATTTACTACGTAAAATCTGCACCCACGTTGCCTCTGTCTCAGAAGATAACTTAAATAGCCACTTACTAAGCAGGCATCTGTTCTTAACTTCAAAGTTTTCAATACCAAGGCCCCCCTGGTCCTTTGGTCGACAGATAATATCCCATTTGGCCAATCTGTATTTTCTCTTAAGCTCATCACTCTGCCAAAAGAATCGGGATCGATAGAAGTCCAGCCTTTTCCTAACTCCAACTGGGACCTCAAAGAAGGATAAGAGGAACATAGGTAAACTCGTGAGCACCGAGTTAATAAGAATCAACCGGCCTCCATAAGACATGAGTTTTCCTTTCCGACCTTTCGGTTTCTTCTCAAACCGATCCTCGATACACTTCCACTCGATGTTTGTTAGCTTACGATGGTGAATGGGAATACCGAGATACGTGAAAGGTAAAGCCCCCACTTCACAACCAAACGATTGTCTATAAGCCTCTTGTTTGTCTTTGGCTCTACCAAAGCAGAACAGCTCACTTTTATGGAAATTAATCTTCAGCCCCGACAATTGTTCAAATAGCATAACACTAACTTTATGTTTCTCGCTTTTGCCAAATCATGTTCCATAAAAATGATTGTATCATCAGCGTATTGCAGAATGGACAAACCACCATCTACCAGATGAGGCACCAAGCCACCCACCTGACCGGCCTCCTTTGCCCTCCCAATCAGTATCGCCAACATATCAACCACAATATTGAACAAAATTGGAGACATAGGATCGCCTTGTCTCAGACCCTTGTGTGTTTGGAAATAATGACCTATGTCGTCATTCACTTTAATTCCAACACTCCCTTTTTGCATGAATGCTTCCACCTGGCGTCGCCAAGCTTCATCAAAGCCCTTCATCCAGTTTGAAAATAACTCCATCCAGTTTTTTCGTGTGAATCTCATGGAGCGTTTCATGAAGGACCACAACCCCTTCCAGGATGTTCTTGTTCGGCATGAAAGCCATTTGAGAAGGCTGCACTACGGCATGGTGCAATCTGTGTGAGCCTAATCGTCCCAACCTTGGTGAAAATTTTGTAACTGACATTCAGAAGACAGATAGGCCGAAATTGCTCGATTCTCACGGCCTCTGTTTTCTTAGGGAGTAGGGTTATTGTTCCAAAATTAAGGTTGGAAAGCTGCAAATGTCCCGAGAACAAATCATGGAACATGGGCAACATGCCCCCTTTAATAATATGCCAGCACTTCTTATAAAACTCAGCCGGGAAACCATCCGGCCCAGGTGCCTTATTATTTTCCATCTTGGAAATGGCCTCGAAAACCTCCTTTTCCGAGAAAGGGGCGGTTAAGATATCGTTCTCCACAGCAATAAGTTGAGGTACATCTTGGACCCTAGACTCATCCAGCGACACACAGTTCTCGTCTGGTGGTCCAAACAATCGTTTGTAATACTCAGTAATGTAAAGCTTCAGGTTATCCTGACCGATAATTGTACCCTCATCTTGTTCTAGCTGGAAGATTCTCTTCTTCCTGTGTTTGCCATTGGCAAACAAGTGGAAGAATTGAGTGTTCACGTCCCCCTGGACCACTCTGCGTACCTTGGCTCACAGAGCCCACTTTAATTCTTCTTCACGAAGTAGTTCTTTCAACCTCATCTCAGCGTCATGCTTGGTATGAAGCTCGGTGGCTAGCAAAACCGTAGTTTCTGCTTTTATGTCTAAGGCCTGAATAAGGGCAAGGAGTCGTTCCTTTTGAGCCTTATAAACCCCACTAAGATGTTTGGCCCACCCACGTAGGAAACTTCTCAAATGCCTAATCTTATTCTGCCTGCGCTCAAGCGCATTCCTACCGCCTGCATCCTTAGCCCACTCTCTGGCTACGAGATCCAGGAAGCCTTCTCTCTCGAACCACGCAAGCTCGAACGAGAACAAATTCTTATTGTCCGAGTAGGTAGCCCCGCCAGAGTCGAGCAAAAGAGGCGTGTGATCAGAAATCCCGCGAGAGAGAGCCTGAACTGTTGCAAAGGGAAACTTCTGTTCCCAATCGACACTAGCAAGTACCCAATCCAACTTCTCAAACGTTGGATTTGGCAAAGCGTTAGCCCATGTGAACTTCCTACCTGAAAGCTCAATCTCTCTCAAATCCAAGCTTTCAATAATAGTGTTGAACATGAACGACCATCTCCCGTCGAAATTATCATTGTTCTTCTCATCACGTCTCCTAATAATATTAAAGTCCCCCCAACCAGAATGGGGAGTTGCTCTGACCCGCAAACTCTAACAAGGTCGGCCAAACAATCGGGTTTGAATTCTGCCTGCGGCACCATACACCGCCACCAGAGCCCAGTCAAATCCATCGACCTTGGACCGCACCCTAAACTTAACAGCAAAATCACCCATGATCACACTTCTAACTTCGAGAGAGTCGCATCTAACACCAAGTAAGATCCCTCCCGATCTTCCTCTCGGTGGCAGACAATGCCAGTCAAAATCAATACCCCCCGATAAAGTGTTAAGAAATTGTGGTGAGAAATTTGCTCTACCAGTTTCCGACAAGGCAATAAAGTCCAACCTATGCTCAATGGATGCTTCTGCGAGGAACCTCCTTTTAGCCAAGTCCTTAAGACCTCTGCTATTCCAAAAGATTCCTCTCATATCTCACCATGGAATTTTTTAGCCGTGCGGACCCTAGCACTCCTACGTACCGCGGACGTCGGGTATATCTTGTGCTTCCATTTGCGCTTAGGGCTGGTCCTCGTGCCCACCCGGTCCTCTCTCCCCGTTCCTGGGGGACTAACTACAACCATCTCGACATTCTCATCCTCCTCCTCTAGCTCCTGAAGGGGAGGCGCGAGATTAGCACAAAAATCATCGAGCACCCGGCCTCCCAAAGCATCAATCTCGGAATCATTCATGGGTTTTACGGCGGCTAAGCTAAGAATCAATTCTAGAGCCCTCTCGGCTTCCAGATCAGGAAAATCATTGATTGAATTAGAAACTTCACCCTCATTACTACCTAGTGAAATTACTATTTGGTTTGCATTATCAACAATCTCATCATTCGAAAAATGCAAGATAGTATTCAAAGTATTCACCGACATACCAGTAGTGACCTGGACGTCACAAAGCTTGGCTGCCCTCACGGCGCAGCGCTGCTGCATGTCGTCCACCTCCGGACGGCCCTGAAGATGACAGCTCAACCGTCGACCCTCAGACGCCTGGTCCGGAATCCCGCCGAACTGAATAACCTCCTCCCGCGTGAAGTTGCCCGGGGAGTGACCGCCTGTCACCCTCCGAACACTCAACCAGTCCCCATGACCGGGAGAGGATGCCGAGTCAGACGATGGGGAACCAAGGGCCACCTGCCCCCGCTCCCATCCACCCCAGACGGTAGGCCAGGAGTGCTCACCGGCGCCACGGGTGGGGCGATCCCCCTAGGCGCAGAAGGTGAAGAGGGCCTCGAGGCCACCTTCCCCAAGCCCCCTCCAACGACCGGACCTGCCACCTGCAGTACCGACCCAGCGATAGGTGAAGAGGGCGCCGAGGCCACCTGCCCTGGCCCCCCTCCCGAAGGTAACTCCTCCCTCCCAGTAGCCTCGACCGGAGCAAGAGGAGAAGGGGGCGCCGAGGCCACCTGCCTCGAACCCCCAGCCAAGCTCGGAACCACCACCTGCAGCTCAGCCGACTCAACAATATCCGAGGGAGGCGAGAACACTATCTCCGGACCCCCCCCCCCCCCTCCGCGCCAGAACCCTCCACGCCCGGGCCCTCAAAGTCCAACGCAGGTAAAGAGAGCTCAAAAACCTCCAGAGACTCCACCCGCTCGCTCCATAGTCTCGGAGGTGCAGTAGCAGGCTCAATGGATCCAAATCTCAGAGTGGTCGACGACACACAAGAGGTAGGCGCCGTCCCACCTCCGGTCGTCTAAGCAACTGACCCCGGTCCCTCGGCCATCTCTCGTCCAGGATCAGCGGCTGGAGTCTCCTTGCCTCCCGTGCCATCATCGCCCTCGTGCATATCAACATCCGTGGCAGCAGGTGCCTCAGCAAACAGGCTGTCATCCTCAAACTCAATCTGAAGGTTATAAACCTGGCCTCGATAAGCCCACTTAACCACATCAGGCACAAACTCAATGTCCAAAATACTGACCAGTAAGCGAGCAACCCCCTGAGCTCTAGTGAAGGCCATATCCGCTCGCTCTGTCTTTCCCACCAAGATACCCAGACTAGCAATGACCCTGGCATCCTGCAAAGGCCTGGAATGAGCTCCCGAAAAACGCAACCAGGCCTGGGGAAGAGGTTTACCCTGAGGCTCAATTAACTTCCACTCGTGGTACTAAAGAATGCCCTCAGTACCTGGCACCTTACACATCCCAAAGCTCAGCAACCTCTGTAAATCGTCCACCGTCGGGAACTCAACCCTGAACAAGTTTGGCTCTAGACTGACAAGCTCCCAGAGGAAGTCTCCTGGGGCCAGCTCCCGGAGCCGCTGCACAATCTGGGTCTCAGAGACTTCACCTTTAGTCACTTTAACAACCCAAGTTGTCATATTGCGCACCTCATCAGGAACCTCCCTCTCGGTCGGAGACTCAAAAAACATGAGCTCTGAACAGTACACGTCGTACATCATAAGATTCGGTAACTGCTCTCTCAAAAGTGGACATGCCCCTGACTCATGGGCCGGCTTACCACACGTATCGCATAAAACTGCCACACACTCAGCAATGAAATGGCCCTTATTGCCACAGCGGTAGCATAACATTCTTTCCTTCTTGCGCGCATACTTGGCCGCCCTGTCCAGCTCAGCCCTGTCAGAGCCCTCCACCGACATTACCTCGACCTCACCATTACCAGGAACAACCACGTCGCCAGTGCCATCACCACCTCCATAGCCTGGCAAGACAACCCAGTCTCCTCAGTAGCCTCGCCAACCGCCATCTGGTCAACGACAACATGATGCTGCCTTGGACGATAGCGGCCACCTCGGGCACCTCGGCCACCACGGTTACCACGGAAACCACCGCGGTTACAATTAGCCGGTCTAGACGCCCCTTCGACGAAGCCGCCCGTTGGCCCCAGGAAAGGCCTCTTGGTCGAGCCATCACTCTGCCAGGCATACCCCCGCCCACCACCTATGGACGAGGATCCCCGGTGCTGTCCATCTCCATAGGCGTTAAGCCCATCGTCACCCCACTGACCACGAGGCACCGATGAGTCTCCCCCCTTAGCCAAAACCTGCTGCAACTGTGCCTGCTCCAACACCGGTGCCGTCGAACTCTGCGTCTGCCGGGCCACGAAATGCGGCGGCCTGGCCCCGGTCTGCATCGCCACGGGTCGGAGCTGGCCACCTGAGGCCGGAGGAGGCGGCCTAGGAGCCGGGGTGCCGCGGCCCGCGACGGCCACAAGGATCGGCACCGGTGGCCGAGGGCCACCCCGTCCCACAGCCGGCGTCGGTGGCCTTGCGCTTCGCCGGCAGCGACCAGCCAACAACCGCGCGGACCGTGTGCACCACCATGCAGCGGTGGTCTAGGGCCGCCCGGCCTCCTATGCCGCCCGGCCGGACCCGGCACCGGGGCGGGTAGCGCCACCACGGCCAGCCCGAAGCGCGATCCAGCACCGCCACGACCCGAGCCTGCGGCAATGCATCCCCGCCTCGCCCGCCTCCCGCCGGCGGCACCTGCCCACCACGTCCCGCGCCGCCCGGGGCGCCGGACTTGGCATGGGGCGGACCTCGACCTGCCATGCCGCGGAGAGGAGGAATCCGTCTAGCACCCCCCGCACCACGGTCTGAGAAGCTCGATCGGCACGCAGCTCGAAGAACCCTAGATCGTTTCGATCGAAAACCCTCTGAAGGACCCTCGTTCGTGCATGGGGGTGTAGACATCGAACCGGATGTACGTACCTGGTTGTACTGGGCCTCATACCCAGTTAACACAGGCCCACACACGGCCGGGCCCGGCTCACTCAGAACAGGCCCAACTCCAGGCACACCGTGCCCGCGGCCTAGGAGTGCGTTCAAACGCATCTCCCGCATCTGCGTGATCCCGATCGGCCACCCCTCCGGCGACAATGCCATGGCCGCCGCCGGCCGCTGGGATTCACCACCAGAACGGATCGCTTTCTTCTTCCTCTGAACTTTAATCCAAGAATCCGGCCGGACCAAATCGAAAAGGGTGAGGTTTGGAAGACTAACCTTCGGAAGGGGTCCCTTCCATGGCCTGACAGCCGTCGCCGTCGTTCTCCGGTGCACGACGCGCCGCACCATCTCCTTCCTCTCGCCCGCGTGTAGCCCAACCCTCGCCGGATCGTCCACCGGCAAGATCCTGTCCACCGTTGAGGCCACCTCATCCTCGTCATATCCCGAATGGAAAAACTCACAAAAAAATCTGAAGGAGTCGGCGTTGGAGGAGAAGCCGCCGGATCGTCGCCGTCTCCGTCCGCCTCGTCCTCATCGGATCCAGCTAGCGCCCAAAACCGGCCGCCAACCCGTGGACGACCCACCGCCCCAAGAGCACAGGCCGCCCCCACTGCCGCCCCCTGTCACGGAAAAGCCACATGATTACCCAGTACAATCTAGGTACCAAGGAAAATCAAACTAGTCAGATTGAAAATGCGTGGCTTCTAAAAGTTTCAATGTCTTAATACGAACAGTTTGAGAAAAGAGCTAAAAAATGCTTCTTAATTAAACTGGTGAACTGAACCTCTCAAAGATTGCTGGCACATAGTTTGAGGCAGATAACATTATGTATCAGTAGCAAATCAAATTGTAGTTACCCTGCAAAAAATAAAATAAAATCAAACTATAGTTAGAGGCAGAATGATATCCACCCTTTCTTCTTTGGTCGAAAATCTTTCCAAGTGCCAACTGTTTTTTTTTTTTGCGAGCAATTTTGACGTTATGCACTCTCTGTGCATGAACTGTATACCTATTTTGAAAAAATGTATGGTGTTCCACTTTCATCTAAACCTTCAGATTAAATATCAAAAAGAGGACCAACGTGCAGAAACAATTTTTTTTGTCCTGCTTTTAAATTGTACACACAGCTCGGTTACTAAACATTACTTAGCCAAGTACAGAACTTCCATCCAGAATGCAATTTACTTCCCTTCCATATTTCTTGTAAAAGTTCTGAATGTCATCTCCTTACCCATCAGCCATTCATGTAGTATTATTTGGGACAAAAGAAGCAATGCTTCCATGAATGTAGTAAACTCGGGGAGTAACAGGAAAATGATAAAAGATAAATTTTGAGCCGTAAATTTCACATCTGGAGTGGTACACAATCAAAGCTGGTAGCTTTTATAATATATATGCAAATTATCTCACTGTCGAAGCAAATAACATCATGAAAATAAATACCAATCAGGCGAAAGTTTACGTCAAATAATATCGTAAATTTATATGATGGTTCTCTTGATAAAATAAGATACCAAAGCTGATAGTTTTTACATTAATTTTTGCAAATTATCTGACTGTAGTTGATAGCATTCGGAAAAGGACCATCTTAACCAGTGCACATCAGCTGGGAAGCATGACAATTGCGAACCATTTGCATGGAAATTTATGTTGGTCGAGAGAATGACAAGTTTAGTTGGCAAGCATGTCAAATCCGACTCAGGTCATATTTTTTTCAGGATTTTCCGTCATACCAAACTAAATTTGCCATATAAATTCCCATAATAAACGTTAAACGGTCATTCCCTCCGAGCGAACTTAAGAAGACAGCAAAGTTTACAGAATTAAATAAAGTGGCTGACTAGGTAGACGGAGATTTTGCCTTGTGGACGCCAGAGATCCTTTCAGCATGCTTTCGATTCTCAAATGGTTCAGAATACACAAATTTAGACCGAATATCAAATGAATTTCCAAGTGAAACTGAAGAGAAGGACAATCACATTGCAACCAATTTGCATCCACCCCCCTAAAGTCGAACTCCTAATATTTACATAAATTAATACTGGCATCTTCCGACCTATGAATGAAACTAAAAAAATAAATCAAATCAAACATGCTTGAATCTAAAAAGCAATCCATGCATGACCTGACCGTCCCATGAACTCGTGGGGAAGATAGTGGGCGTGGGGCAACTGAGTAGGAGATCGTGGAAAATGGAGAGGGGCGCCGAAACTTAGTACTCACTAGAATTGGGGGACCACTTGCTTTTTGTGGCCTTTTGCTCGTCAAGTGGGGAGGAGGGGGCGCGCGAGCCAGGTGGCATCTGGCCGGAGGTGGGTTTCCTAATATGGATGGGAGGGGGGACAATAACTTACCAAACCAAGTGATCCGCTCGGGATCACTAGCGAGCCAATGGCTGCTCGCTAGACGCGTCTAACAATCTTGTTTGTCTTGGAGTATAATGCATAGGTGATAGCTTCTGGTTGACTAGCAAAGTAGCAAGACTCGGGTAGGAAATTGTTTCGCATATCACATGCTCATCACCTTTTTTACGGGAGGTCAAAATCACATACCGGATACCAATTTCAGCTGTATATATGCAACACCACCCAAATCCAAACGATGGTGACAATATCAAGGAATCAAAAAGATGGACAGTAGCTAAGCGCAGAGAATAGTTCTCGTAGTACCAGCTTGAAGCATGCCCTGCATGGGTGTACAGAAAAGCCACATGATTACCCAGTAGAATCTAGATACCAAGGAAAATCCTAGTCAGATTGAAAATGTGTGGCTTCTAAAAGTTTCAATGTCTTAATACGAACAGTTTGAGAAAAGAGCTAAAAAATGATTCTTAAGCTGGTGAACAGAACCTCTCAAAGATTGCTGGCACATAGTTTCAGGCAGATAACATTATGTATCAGTAGCAAATCAAACTATAGCTACCCCGCAATAAAATAAAATAAAATCAAACTATAGTTAGAGGCAGAATGATATCCACCCTGTCTCCGTTGTTCAAATATCTTTCGAAGGGCCAACTGTTTTGTTTTTTTTGTAAGCAATTTTGACATTATGCACTCTCTGCACATGAACTGTATACCTATTTTGGAAAAATGTAAGGTGTTCCACTTTCATCTAAACCTTCAGATTAAATATCAAACAAGAGGACGTACGTGCGGAAAAAAAAAACAAAAAATTGTCCTGCTTTTAAATTGCACACACAGCTCGGTTACTAAACATTACTTGGCCAACGACAGAACTTCCATCCAGAATCCAATTTACTTCCCTTCCATATTTCTTGTAAAAGTTCTGAATCTCATCTACTTACCCATCAGCCATTCCTGTAGTATTATTTGGGACAAAAGAAGCAATGCTTCCATGAATGTAGTAAACTCGGGGAGTAACAGGAAAATGATAAAAGATAAATTTTGAGCCGTAAATTTCACATCTGGAGTGGTACACAATCAAAGCTGGTAGCTTTTATAATATATATGCAAATTATCTCACTGTCGAAGCAAATAACATCATGAAAATAAATACCAATCAGGTGAAAGTTTATGTCAAATAATATCGTAAATTTATATGATGGTTCTCTTGATAAAATAAGATACCAAAGCTGATAGCTTTTACATTAATTTTTGCAAATTATCTGACTGTAGTTGATAGCATTCGGAAAAGGACCATCTTAACCAGTGCACATCAGCTGGGAAGCATGACAATTGCGAACCATTTGCATGGAAATTTATGTTGGTCGAGAGAATGACAAGTTTAGTTGGCAAGCATGTCAAATCCGACTCAGGTCATATTTTTTTCAGGATTTTCCGTCATACCAAACTAAATTTGCCATATAAATTCCCATGATAAACGTTCGCTTGGTCATTCCCTCCGAGCGAACTTAAGAAGACAGCAAAGTTTACAGAATTAAATAAAGTGGCTGACTAGGTAGACGGAGATTTTGCCTTGTGGACGCCAGAGATCCTTTCAGCATGCTTTCGATTCTCAAATGGTTCAGAATACACAAATTTAGACCGAATATCAAATGAATTTCCTAGTGAAACTGAAGAGAAGGACAATCACATTGCAACCAATTTGCATCCACCCCCCTAAAGTCGAGCTCCTAATATTTACATAAATTAATACTGGCATCTTCCGACCTATGAATGAAACTAAAAAAATAAATCAAATCAAACATGCTCGAATCTTAAAAGCAATCCATGCATGACCTGACTGTCCCATGAACTCATGGGGAAGAAGATAGTGGGAGTGGGGCAGAGGAGGAGATCGTGGAAAAAGGAGAGGGACGCAGGAACTTAGTACTCGCTATAATTGGGGGACCACTTGCTTTTTGTGGCCTTTTGCTCGTCAGGTGGGGAGGAGGGGGCGCGCGAGCCCGGTGGCATCTGGCCAGGGGACAAAAACTTACCGAATTGAGCGATCCGCTCGGGATCACTAGAGAGCCAATGGCGGCTCGCTTGACGTGTCTAACAATCTTGTTTGTCTTGGAGTATAATGCATAGGTGATAGCTTCCGGTTGACTAGCAAAGTAGCAAGACTCTGGTAGAAAATTGTTTCGCATATCACATGCTCATCACCATTTTTAAGGAAGATCAAAATCACATACCGGATACCAATTTCAGCCGTATATACGCAACACCACCCAAATCCAAACGATGGACACAATATCAAGGAATCAAAAAGATGGACAGTAGCTAAGTCGCGGAGAATAGTTCTCGTAGTACCAGCTTGAAGCATGCCCAGCATGGGTGTACAGAAAAGCCACATGATTACCCAGTACAATCTAGATACCAAGAAAAATCCAACTAGTCAGATTGAAAATGCGTGGCTTCTAAAAGTTTCAATGTCTTATTACGAACAGTTTGAGAAAAGAGATAAAAAAAATGATTCTTAAGCTGGTGAACGGAACCTCTCAAAGATTGATGGCACATAGTTTCAGGCAGATAACATTATGTATCAGTAGCAAATCAAACTATAGTTACCCTGCAAAAAAATAAAATCAAATCAAACTATAGTTGGAGGCATAGAATGATATCCACCCTGTCTCCATTGGTCCAAAATCTTTCGAAGTGCCAACTTTTTATTTTTTTTTAGTAAGCAATTTTAACATTATGAACTCTCTGCGCATGAACTGTATACCTATTTTGAAAAAAAACGTATGGTGTTCCACTTTCATCTAAACCTTCAGATTAAATATCAAACAAGAGGACGTATGTGCGGAAACAAAAAAAATTGTCCTGCTTTTAAATTGCACACACAGCTCGGTTACTAAACATTACTTAGCCAACTACAGAACTTCCATCCAGAATCCAATTTACTTGCCTTCCATATTTCTTGTAAAAGTTCTGAATCTCATCTCCTTATACCCATCAGCCATTCCTGTAGTATTATTTGGGACAAAAGAAGCAATGCTTCCATGAATGTAGTAAACTCGGGGAGTAACAGGAAAATGATAAAAGATAAATTTTGAGCCGTAAATTTCACATCTGGAGTGGTACGCAATCAAAGCTGGTAGCTTTTATATTATATATGCAAATTATCTCACTGTCGAAGCAAATAGCATCATGAAAATAAATACCAATCAGGCGAAAGTTTATGTCAAATAATAGCATGGGAATATTGCAAACTTATATGATGGTTCTCTTTATAAAATAAGATACCAAAGCTGATAGCTTTTACATTAACTTCTGCAAATTATCTGACTGTAGTTTATAGCATTCGGAAAAGGACCATCTTAACCAGTGCAAGTCAGCTGGGAAGCATGACAACTGCGAACCATTTGCATTGAAATTTATGTTGGTCCAGAATGACAAGTTTAATTGACAAGCAAGGCAAATCCGCCTCAGGTCAGATTTTTGCTAGGATTTGCCGTGCTTCCAAATTAAATTTGCCATATAAATTCCCTCTATAAACGTTTGACTTGTCATTCCCTCCGAGTGAACTTAAGAAAACAGCAAAATACAGTGGCTGACTAGGTAAACGGAGATTTTGCCTTGTGGATTCCAGAGTATGCTTTCAGCGTGCTTTCGATTCTCAAATGGTTCAGAATACATAAATTTAGACCGAATATCACATGAATTTCCAAGTGAAATTGAAGAGAGTGACAATCACATTGCAACCAATTTGCATCCACCCCCCTAAAGTGGAGCTCCTAATGTTTATAGAAATTAATACTGAAGTCTCCTGACCTATGAATAAAACTATAAAATCAATCAAATCAAACATGCCCGAATCTAAAAAGCAATCCATGCACAACATGACCGTCCCACGAACTTGTGGGGAAGACGATGGTGGGAGTAGCACAACTGAGGAGGGGTCATGGAAAAAGGAGAGGGATGCCGGAGCTTAGTACTCGCTAGAATTGGGGGACCACTTGCTTTTTGTGGCTTTTTGCTTGTCGGGTGGGGAGAAGGGAGCGCGCAAGCCAGATGGCACCTGGCCGGTGGTGGGTTTCCTAATATGGATGAGAGGGGGGACAAAAACTTACCGAATCGAACGATCCGCTCGGGATCATTAACGAGCCAATGGCTGCTCGCTAGACGCGTCTAAGAATCTTATTTGCCTTGGAGTATAATGCATGCATAGGTGGTAGCTTCTGGTTGGCTAGCAAAGTAGCAAGACTCACGTAGAAAATTGTTTTGCATATCCCATGCTCGTCACCTTTTTTATGGGAGGACACAATCACATACCCGATACCAATTTCAGCCGTATATATGCAACACCACCCTAACCCTCTAAGCAGGGAGAATAGTTCTAGTAGTATCAGCTTGAAGCATGCCCTGCATGGGTGTACGGAAAAGCCACATGATTACCCAGTACAACCTAGATACCAAAGAAAATCCGCCAGATTGAACATCCGTTGCATCTAAAAGTTTCAATGTCTCGCTACGAACAATTTGAGGAAATGGCTAAAAAAATGCTTCTTAACTGATGAACAGAACCTATCAAAGATTGCTGGCACATAGTTTCAAGCAGATAACATTTTGTATCAGTAGCAATCAAACTATAGTTACAGGCAGAATGATATCCACCCTGTCTCCGACTCTCCGTTGGTCAAAGATCTTTCGAAGTGCCAACAGTTTTTTTGCTCAGAAAGTTTACAGTTTCAAAATTTGATTTACTCTATTGCAGTTGTCCCAGCACGTTAATTGTAAGCAATTTTGACATTATGCACTCTCTGCGCGTGAACTGTATACCTATTTTGAAAGCATGAATGGTGTTCCACTTTCATCTCAGTTTTCAATTTAAATATCAAATAGGAGGACCTACGTGCGGAAACAATTTTCTTTGTCCTGCTTTTAAATTGCACACACAGCTCGGTTATTGAACATTAGTTAGCCAACTACAGAACTTCCAGCCAGAATCCAATTTACTTCCCTTCCATATTTCTTGTAAAGATTCTGAATCTCACCCCCTTACCCATCAGCCAAGCCTGTAGTATTATTTGGGACAAAAGGAGCACTATTGGCACTGCTTCCATGAAAGAAGTAAACCCAGGGAGTAATAGGAAAATGATAAGGATAAATTTTGAGCCGTAAATTTCACATCTGGAGTTGTACACCATCAAAGTTGGTATCTTTTACATTATGTATGCAAATTATCTCACTGTCGAAGCAAATGACATTGTGAAAATAAATACTAATCAGAAATTTCATGTCAAATAATAGCATGGGAATATCATAAACTTATACTCCCTCCGTACCGAAATATATTCCGCTGGAGAAGTTGAACTATAGTCTTCAATGACATATATTTTCGGTACAGAGGAAGTACAATGGTTCTCTTAATAGAATATGATAGCTTTCACAATAATTTCGTTATAGCATTAAGAAAAGGACCATCTTAACCACCTGGGAAGTACTATGACAATTGTGAAAGATTTGCATAGAAATTTATGTGGCCGAGGATGACAAGTTTAGTTGACAATTCAGTTTTTTGCCATTATTTGCCGTGCTTCCAAACTGAATGTATTATCCGTGGGAGAATATAAATTCCCAGCAAAAACCATTCGATTTGCCATCCCCTCCCAGCTAACTTAAGAAAACAGCAAAACATAATTATAAACATACTGTGGCGGACAAGGTAAAAGGAGATTTTGCCATGTAGACGCCAGGGTACGCTTTCAGCGTGCTTTAGATTCTCAAATGGCTCAGAATACACAAATTTAGACCGAATATCACATGAATTTTTCCAAGCGAAACTGAAGCGAGCGACAATCACATTGCAACCAAGTTGCATCCACCCACCTGGAGTGGAGCTCCTAATATTTACATAAATTACTGCTGACAGCTCCTGGAGTGGAGTATGAATGAAACTAATTAAGAAATCAATCAAATTAAACATGCCCGAATCTAAAAAGCAATCCATCCATGACCTGACTGTCCGACGAATTCGGACGAATCGAATTTGCAGCTAACTGATACATGGCATGCATGTCATGCGGTGCCCAGCTACCTTTCATATTTACAGACTCGAAGGAGTACTTTGTCATCCGCGTCCGGACTCACCGGCACCTCGGGAGCCATCACCTTCATCTTCTTCTCCCTGATTCTTTCCACATTCCTGTGGCGGTTAGAGTGCTCGAGGCTGCTGAACTCTGGGCTCGTCGACGGGCGGTACTCCGGGAATAGCTTACCCATCTTGTATCGGATGCCGCATGCGTTGCACAGCGTGCCGCTCCCGGCCGGCCCGGTCCGCCATTGCGGCGTGCCCTCCACGCGGCAGTGGGTGCAAATCTTGCCGTCCGTTTTCTTCTGCTGCCGCCTGGCCGGGCGTGGACCACCATTGCCGCGGCCGTTCTTGCAGTGGCTGAGCACGTAGTCTTTGTCTTTGTCGTCGTTGGCATTGCTGTCACCGTTACAGGCATAGGCGCCAGCCGACATGAGCTGGGGCGGGAGAGCCAAAGACCAGGAGGCGGCGCGCCTGCGGACGGCCCGTCGGTGGTGCGGCTTCCTCGGCAAAGTCCAACGCAGGTCATAATCCTTGGAGGCAGGCTCCCGCGGCGCCTCGGTCCCGCCGGATGTGGGCGAGAGGCTGCGGGCCCCGGACGCGGTGGACGACGAAGTTGTCGTCGTGCTGCACGACAGCGAGCGCGCTCGCGCCGGCGGCAACCCCTCCGGCTTACTGTCGAACATGTGGAACGCGCTCCTCTTCCGGCCGCCGAGGGCGCCGGCGTCACAGAGAGACAGAGGTCTCCCCTCCGCCAGCGAACCGAGGTCCGCGTCGGCCTTCATGCCCGCCAGCGCGTCCCCGGAGTAGTCTTGGCCGTCGCCGACGCGGCCCCGCGGCGGCGAGCAGCCCAGCCCGAGGCCCTCCAAGAAGCCGTCGTCGAGCATGGACATGTAGCCTATGACCGTATCGAGCGGGTCGTCCGGCCAGCACAGGCCGCCGTCGGGGCAGAGGTCAAGGTCGGCGTCGGCGCCGTCGAGGTCGGCGGGAGGGGCGTCATTGAGGAGGGAGGCGTACGGCGTGGGGTTCGGCATACGGCGGCGGCTAGGGTTCCGTGTCGCCTGGGTGGCTAACAGCCAACGAGTATGAAACGGAGGAGAAACGGAAACGAAACCAAGGCGAAAATATCCCTTTGTAGACTCGGGTCGCCAGACGCTAGAAGCTTCGCCGCGTGAGCCGTGACGCTTCCTCCGCCATTCATCTTGAGCCACGTCACTAGTTGTGTTCCGTTTCGTTTCCTTGTAGACGGGCCTCGTACGTGGGCCGGCCACCTGTTTATGGCCTTCAGGGGGGAGGCCGAGCACTACTATACGAGGAATTGCGGTGTGACAGACTTTCAATCATTCATGGTAGTCTTTTAATGCTTTGATTTGTAAGCTGGGATAATCTTTTCTAAATGCTTATTGGTGCAGCTGCATTATCTGGCCGCAGCTAGCGCACCATGTCTCGTTTGGCAAGCATTAATGCAGGGAGAAGAAACAGCACAAGGTCTAACAGCTGTCAATAATACTAGATGGAACGCCGCGCCCAACTATAGCCGCACCCACTACATGTGATTTTAGGTGTGCTTGGCTCAAGCGGTGTCAATGACAAATGCCAATGCACAAGATCAATAAATCAGTACATTACCGGTAATACGTAATACGGTGGGGAAAAACCCTGGCGGGGTACATTCAAAACGGAAAAGAACTGGCGAGCATATCCGCTTCATAACCACCACCGAACACACATGACTCTCGAAGGCAATGTGAGCCACACGCCGTGATGGAGGGCATCGTCCAGTCGTCTGATCAGAAGTCTATTCAAAACGTAGGCAGAGGCGGTGAGGCGGTCAAGCACATGCGCAATGGGCCACAACTCCCATCACGTTTAACACAACGACAACAAGCAGACATCAGTGCACCGGCAACAAGACAAGGTCGACTACCTAGAAAAAGACGCTGTAACATGGAGTCGCTAGAGGAGCATGACAAGCAAGTAGCGCAAGACCTGAGAAGGAAGCCTAGAGGTGGAAACGAGTTTTACTCACGCAGAAGGAAAAAGTCTTCGCCCTTAAAGATTTGCATGATTTTTTATAATGATGTTTTTGTAAGGGTGCTCTAAGATTTACAAAAACATACTCATATTTATTTTAAATCATCTTTTTGAGAAAAACATCATCAACAACAACGTCCGTAGGTAGTTGTTTCGGTGTTATAGTTTTGGTTGTTGTGAGTATTTTTCTCTATAAAAAGGATAACTTTTTAGGGGTATAAAAAAGGATAACTACATTGTGATTTTTTTAATTTTTTTGCATCTAACTACATAGAGATAAGAAAGGGAGAAAGAATAGTGGTTGGGCCTACTTGTGCCTGACATGTCCACCCCATTGGCCAAAATGGCACAACCCAGCGTGAGGTAGCCTTTTTTTAGCAAGACCAGCGTGAGGTAGCCATATGAATGCACTGATCTTGAGCAGGGCCCACTTATCTCCTCTTTTAGAAAATTACTAATCAACTGGTGTGCAGGCCCACACACTAGTGACACCAATTGGCAGATGGCCTCTGCGTGAGCAGGGCATAAACTTGGAAGACATATGTGGTTCTATGTCTCCATTGTATCTAGTTCATTTTGCAAAACTTAAAAAAAAACTAAATTTTTTGAAAGGAAAGTTGAAATTGATATCCGATTTTGCACTTAGGTTTGTCGCCACGCGCTCTTTGAAACTAAAGCCATTTGTACATGATTCGATAATTATTTTCCTAAGCAACTTTGGTACTATAGAAGGCAACTTTATTTGTTTTTAGTGTTGCATGCAGCAACTTCTATTTGGTTACCTATCATGGCTGTCAATTAGCTCAATGACCTCCTAAGTTTTCCATCATGACTGTGAAAATTGCAACAACAACAACAACAGCAACAACAACAGCAACAGCAACAACAACAACAACAACAACAACAACAACAACAACAACAACAACAACAACAACAACAACAACAACAACAACAACAACAACAACAACAACAACAACAACAACAACAACAACAACAACAACAACAACAACAACAACAACAACAACAACAACAACAACAACAACAACAACAACAACAACAACAACAACAACAACAACAACAACAACAACTTCAACAACAACAACAACAACAACAACAACAACAACAACAACAACAACAAAGCCTTTAGTCCCAAACAAGTTGGGGTAGGCTAGAGGTGAAACCCATAAGATCTCGCAACCAACTCATGGCTCTAGCACATGGATAGCAAGCTTCCAGGCACCCCTGTCCATAGCTAGCTCTTTGGTGATACTCCAATCCTTTAGGTCTCTCTTAACGGACTCCTCCCGTGTCAAATTCGGTCTACCCCGCCCTCTCTTGACATTCTCCGCATGCTTTAGCCGTCCTCTATGCACTGGAGCTTCTGGAGGCCTGCGCTGAATATGCCCAAACCATCTCAGACAATGTTGGACAAGCTTCTCTTCAATTGGTGCTATCCCAACTCTATCTCGTATATCATCATTCCGGACTCAATCCTTCCTCGTGTGGCCACACATCCATCTCAACATACGCATTTCCGCCACACCTAACTGTTGAACATGTCGCCTTTTAGTCGGCCAACACTCAGCGCCATACAACATTGCGGGTCAAACCGCCGTCCAGTAGAACTTGCCTTTTAGCTTTTGTGGCACTCTCTTGTCATAGAGAATGCTAGAAGCTTGGCGCCACTTCATCCATCCGGCTTTGATTCGATGGTTCACATCTTCATCAATACCCCCATCCCCCCTGCAGCATTGACCCCAAATACCGAAAGGTGTCCTTCTGGGGAACCACCTGGCCATCAAGGCTAACCTCCTCCTCCTCACACCTAGTAGTACTGAAACCGCACATCATGTACTCAGTTTTAGTTCTACTAAGCCTAAAACCTTTCGATTCCAAGGTTTGACTCCATAACTCTAACTTCCTATTTACCCCCGTCTGACTATCATCAACTAGCACCACATCATCCGCAAAGATCATACACCATGGGATATCTCCATGTATATCACTTGTGACCTCATCCATCACCAATGCAAAAAGATAAGGGCTCAAAGTTGACCCCTGATGCGGTCCTATCTTAATCGGGAAGTCATCAGTGTCGACATCACTTGTTCGAACACTTGTCACAACATTATCGTACATGTCCTTGATGAGGGTAATGTACTTTGCTGGGACTTTGTGTTTCTCCAAGTCCCACCGCATGACATTCCGTGGTATCTTATCATAGGCCTTCTCCAAGTCAATGAACACCATATGCAAGTCCTTCTTAAATCTCTCCATAAGTTATTGTACCAAGAAAATGGCTTTCATGGTTGACCTCCCAGGCATGAAACCAAACTGATTTTTGGTCACGCTTGTCATTCTTCATAAGCGGTGCTCAATGACTCTCTCCCATAGCTTCATTGTATGGCTCATCAGCTTAATTCCACAGTAATTAGTACAACTCTAAACATCCCCTTATTGTTGAAGATTGGTACTAATATACTCCGTCTCCATTCTTCTGGCATCTTGTTTTCCCGAAAAATGAGGTTGAAAAGCTCGGTTAGCCATACTATCGCTATGTCCCCGAGACCTTTCCACACCTCAATGGGGATACAATTAGGGCCCATCGCCTTGCCTCCTTTCATCCTTTTTAAAGCCTCCTTGACCTCAAACTCTTGGATTCGCCGCACAAAACGCATGTTGGTCTCATCAAAGGAGTCGTCCAGTTCAATGGTAGAACTCTTATTCTCCCCATTGAACAACTTGTCGAAGTACTCCCGCCATCTATGCTTAATCTCCTCGTCCTTCACCAAGAGTTCGCCTACTCCATCCTTGATGCATTTGACTTGGCCAATATCCCTCGTCTTCCTCTCTCGGATCTTGGCCATCTTATAGATGTCCCTTTCGCCTTCCTTCGTGCCTAACTGTTGGTAGAGGTCCTCATATGCTCGACCCCTTGCTTCACCAACAGCTCGCTTTGCAGCCTTCTTCGCCATCTTGTACTTCTCTATGTTGCCTGCACTCCTATCCAGGTATAGGCGTCTAAAGCAATCTTTCTTCTCTTTAATCGCCTTCTGGACATCATCATTCCACCACCAGGTATCCTTATCTTGGCTTCTCCTTCCCTTGGACACTCCAAACTCCCCCGAGGCCACCTTACGAATGCAAGTCACCATCTTCATCCACACATTGTCCGCATCCCCTCCTTCCTCCCATGGGCCCTCCTTAATGACCCTCTCCTTGAACGCCTGAGTTACCTCCCCCTTGAGCTTCCACCACTTCGTTCTAGCGACTTTGGCACACTTATCCCGCTGGACACGAATCCGAAAGCGGAAGTCAGCAACCACCAGCTTATGCCTGGGTACAAAACTCTCTTCAGGTATCACCTTACAGTCTAGGCACGCACGCCTATCTTCTGTTCTCGAGAGGATGAAATTAATCTGGCTAGAGTGTTGGCCACTACTAAAAGTCACCAGATGTGATCCTCTCTTTCTAAAGAGGGTGTTAGCTACAATCATGTTGTAGGCTAGAGCAAAGCTTAAGACATCTTCTCCTTCTTGATTCCTGATGCCATAGCCAAAGTCCCCATGCGCCCCTTCAAAACCTGTGTTAGATGTACCCACGTGGCCATTGAGGTCTCCTCCTATGAAGAGCTTCTCACCAATCGGTACACTCCTAACCATGTATTCCAGGCCTTCCTAGAACTCCCTCTTGGTGTTCTCATTGTGGCCTACTTGCGGGGCATACGTGCTGATAACATTGAGAACCAAGTCCTCAACTACCAGCTTGATCAGGATAATCCGGTCCCCACGTCTCTTGACGTCTACCACTCCATACTTGAGGTTCTTGTTGATCAAGATGCCTACGCCATTTCTGTTTGCAACCGTCCCCGTGTACCACAGCTTGAAGCTGGTATCCTCCACCTCCTTCGCCTTCTGTCCTCTCCATTTGGTTTCTTGGACGCAAAGGATGTCAACACCTCTCCTCACCGCTGCATCAACTAGCTCCCGAAGCTTCCCTGTCAGAGACCCTACGTTCCAGCTACCTAAGTGAATCCTCCTAGGCTCGGCTAGCTTCCTTACCCTTCGCACTTGTCGAGTCAAATGTGAAGAGCCTTGCTCATTTTCCACTACATCCGGGCACCGATGTAGCGCGCCACTAAGGATGCGACGACCCGATCCTCGCTCACTTGCCACCGTATCCGGATCAAGATACGGCGCGCCAGCTGGGGGTGACGGCCCGGCCCGTGCCCATTTTCCACCACACCCGGGTTCTGATGTGGCGCGTCACTGAGAGGGTTACGCCCCAACGAAAATCTTTTGGGTTTCATCTCCATAAGAGTGGCCGAGTTTTTGCGTTGGCTCGCCAAGCCTATCACAACCCTCCTACTTTACCCGGGCTTGGGACTGGTTATGTTGAGACAACATAGGCGGAGTTAGGAAACTTAGAAATCATAGCAGGAAAAATTCACCGTATAATAGGCAATTGCGCATCAGCAGTAGATGACTTCATAGTGATGTAGATAACTTCTATTTTTGAGGCAAGCAAGTTAGAAACTATGGCATAGAACTTTCATAGTACCTTGGGTTCATTAAAAACATAACTTTGGCAATACACGAGGAAACTTTCAGTAATAAAGGAGACGACTTGTGTTATGAATGTGCATACAACATATATTATGCATGCACGGTCATATAAATTTTAAACCAAGCATCAAAATTAAGATCAGTTTTCACCAAGGTTTCTCGTGGCGAGCTATTCAAAACTAGATCCCATGTGAGTATCTTTCAACTAACTTTTTTTGGTAGCCACTTTAGGTGCTACGGAGGTAAATTTAATGATATAGGAAATCAACTTCTTGTTAGCCTGCTGATACGTCCATTTTGCATCATGCTATTATATCGATATTTATTGCATTATGGGATGTTATTACACGTTATGTCACATTACTTATGCCTATTCTCTCTTATTTTACAAGGTTTATATGAAGAGGGAGAATGCCGGCAGCTGGAATTCTGGGCTGGAAAAGGAGCAAATATTAGAGACCTATTCTGCACAACTCCAAAAGTCCTGAAACTCCATGGAAGTTATTTTGGGAATTAATAAAAAATACCGGCGAAAGAATCCACCAGAGGGGGCCCACACCCTGGCCATGAGGGTGGGGGCGCGCCCTACCCACTTGGGCGCGCCCCCTGCCTCGTGGGCCCCTGGCAGGCCTCCGATGCCCATCTTCTGCTATATGAAGTCTTTTACCCTGGAAAAGATCATAATCAAGCTTTCGGGAAGAAACACTGCCGCCACAAGGCTGAACCTTGGCGGAACCAATCTAGGGCTCCCGCGGAGCTGTTCTGCCGGGGAAACATCCCTCTGGGAGGGGGAAATCATCACCATCGTCATCACCATCGATCCTCCCATCGGGAGGGGGTAAATCTCCATCAACATCTTCACCAGCACCATTTCCTCTAAAACCCCAGTTCATCTCTTGTATCCAATCTTTGTCCCAATACCTCAGATTGGTACTTGTGGGTTGCTAGTAGTGTTGATTACTCCTTGTAGTTGATGCTAGTTGGTTTATTTGGTGGAAGATCATATGTTCAGATCCTTTATGCATATTAATATACCTCTAATTATGAACACGAATATGATTTGTGAGTAGTTACGTTTGTTCCCGAGGACATGGGAGAAGTCTTGCTATAAGTAGTCATGTGAATTTGGTATTCGTTCGACATTTTGATGAGATGTATGTTGTCTTTCCTCTAGTGGTGTTATGTGAACGTCGACTACATGACACTTCACCATTGTTTGGGCCTGGAGGAAGGCATTGGGAAGTAGTAAGTAGATGATGGGTTGCTGGAGTGACAAAAGCTTAAACCCTAGTTTATGAGTTGCTTCGTAAGGGGCTGATTTGGATCCATATGTTTCATGCTATGGTTAGGTCTACCTTAATACTTCTTTTGTAGTTGTGGATGCTTGAAACAGGGGTTAATCATAAGTGGGATGCTTGTCCAAGAAAGGGCAGTACCCAAGCACCGGTCCACCCACATACCAAATTATCAAAGTAACGAACGTGAATCATATGAGCGTGATGAAAACTAACAGCGATAATTCCCATGTGTCCTCGGGGCGCTTTTCTCTATAGAAGAGTTTGTCCAGGCTTGTCCTTTGCTACAAAAAGGATTGGGCCATCTTGCTGCACCTTATTTACTTTCATTAATTGTTACCGTTACAAATTACCTTATCACAAAACTATCATTACCGATAATTTCGATTGCTTGCAGAGAATACCTTCTGAAAACCGCTTATCATTTCCTTCCGCTCCTCGTTGGGTTTGACACTCTTACTTATCGAAAGGACTATGATAGATCCCCTATACTTGTGGGTCATCAAGACTCTTTTACGCACCGTTTCCGGGAGTGAAGCGCCTTTGGTAGGTGGAATTTGGTAAGGAAAAATTTATATAGTGTGCTGAAATTTCTTCGTCACTTGTTACTATGGAACATAATCCTTTGAGGGCTTGTTCGAGGTATCTTCACCCGACCAGAGAGCAAAGAGTTGCTCTTCAACCTCTGAACCTACTGAAAATGTTTACTTTGAAATTCCTTGGTATGATAGAAAACGCTAGCTAATCCTTTTACTGGAGATGGAACATTACATCTCGATCTGCACCTAATCTATGTGGATGAAGTTTGTGGATTATTTAAGCTTGCAGGTATGCCCGAGGATGTTATCAAGAAGAAGGTCTTCCCTTTATCTTTGAAGGGATAGGCATTGACATGGTTTAGGCTATGTGATGATATGGGATCATGGAACTACAACTGATTGAAATTGGAATTTCATCAGAAGTTTTACCCTATGCATCTTGTTCATCGTGATCGTAATTATATATATAATTTTTGGCCTCGCGAAGGAGAAAACATCGCTCAAGCTTGGGGGAGGCTTAAGTCAATGTTATATTCATGCCCCAATCATGAGCTCTCACGAGAAATTATTATAAAAAAATTTATGCTCGGCTTTCTCTCAATAATCGCTCCATGCTCGATACTTCTTGTACTGGTTCTTTTATGATGAAGACTATTGAATTCAAATGGGATTTATTGGAAAGAATTAAACGCAATTCTGAAGATTAGGATCTCGACGAAGGTAAGGAGTCAGGTATAACACCTAAGTTTGATTGTGTTAAATCTTTTATGGATACCGATGTTTTCCGTGAATTTAGCACTAAATATGGACTTGACTCTGAGATAGTAGCTTCTTTCTATGAATCCTTTGCTACTCATGTTGATCTCCCTAAGGAGAAGTGGTTTAAATATAATCCTCCCATTGAAGTAAAAGTAGTTGCACCTATTAAAGTTGAAGAAAAGACTATCACTTATAATGATCACATGCTGTTCCCTCTTGCTTATATTGAGAAACCACCTTTCCCTGTTAGAATAAAGGATCATGCTAAAGCTTCAACTGTGGTCAACAAAAGTAATATTAGGACACCGAAACCCCCTGAGCAAATTAAAGTTGAACCTAGTATCACTACAAAAAAAGACACATCCGTGACATTTTGGGCCGAACAATTTTTTTTCTGTCGTACATATGACACTTCTATGACGATAATTGTGACAAAACCCGGCATCATCATAGATGTGGTGGGCTCCTACTTCTATGACAAAAAATCATGACAGAAAATGGGCTTTTCGTCCTGGGCGGGCCGGAGACGCAGCTGCATGACACTCTTTGGGCCGTCCATGACGGAAAAACCGTGGTAGAAGCGAGGGGGGAATTTCGGGAGTTCCGGTTCGTTGGGAGGTCGGGGCGGCGATGCGCGTTCTCTTGTACATGTACGCTGCGTGTGTGCGGCGTTAGCTCTAATCGAACCCGGCGGCGTTGGGCTCTAATCGAAAGCGAAGCGATTGCTGCGAGCTACGACATCGAACCCGGCGATAGATTGATGGTGTTAATCAACCCGATCGGCGATTCGCCGCTCTCGCTGCTAATCAAGCCGATCGATGCTGCCTCTGGGATGAGCGATGGCGTTGCGGGCGGGGGGTTTGGATGAGCGATGGCGGTGGCGTTTGCCTCTGGATGAACAGGACCCGTGGTGTGGTGGAGGCTGGATGAGCAGTGAGCGGTGGAGGGTGCCCGTGGAGGGTGGTTGAATAGGACCCGTGGTGTGGAGGGCTGGATGAGCAGTGAGACGGTGGAGGGGTGCCCGTGGAGGGGTGGTTGAACAGGACCCCGTGGTGTGGAGGGGTGGATGAACAGTAGACGGTGGAGGGGTGGTTGAACAGTAGCCGGTGGAGTAGCACGCGGTGGAGGCTGGATGAACAGGAGCCCGTGGAGGCTGGAGGAGGTCGACGGTAGCCCGTAGAGGCTGGAGGAGGTCGACGGTGGAGATGAACAGTATCCCGTGGAGTCCCGTTTTGCGTACGCCACACCCCTCCCGATGAACAGGACCCCCGTTTTCGACCGTAGGAGGTCTATTTAAATGCATTTTGCGATCGCCACACCCTCCCGATCAACAGGACCCCCGTTTCGACCGTATGAGGTCGGTTTCCTCCGTTTTGCGGTACGCCACACCCCTCCCGATCAACAGGACCCCCGTTTCGACCGTAGGAGGCCCGTTTCCTCCATTTTGTGATACGCCACACTCCTCCCGATCAACAGGACCCCATTCCGAAATTAGGAGGTCCGTTTCCTCCGTTGCGCGGTACGCCAGGCCTCGTTTCCATCGCGTGTTCCGTCCAAGCCGGTTGGCTCCCACGCAATGCCTCCCGATGAACACGACGCATTATGTTGCCTCCCGATGAACACGACGTATTCCGTTGCCTCCCCATGAACACGACGCACTCCGTTGCCTCCCCATGAACATGACGACGACGCTGTTTCTCCGTTCCGACCCAGCCATGTACACGAGCCCTGGCCGTACGTATGCGCGAGTAGGCGTTCGAGACCCCGCCCGTATGTACACATACGTGGCCGTATTTTCTTTCTTGCACCCTGGCCGCTGTACGTATGTGTACATGCTACGTGCACGCCTCTACTACGACACGTGCGCCTCTACAACGACCAGTATGTACGTACACGTTCGCGACCAGAATGACAACGCTACGTACGCTTCGACCAGGTGGGTCCCGTACCGCCGGCACTTCCTTGCTGTGAAGATGTAGCTAGTGGGTCCCAGCAATCGGGGCGAATCGTTTTTGCGGGCGCACTTCCTTGCGTGCGAAGATGTAGCTGGTGGGTCCCAGCGGTCGGGGCGAATCGTTTGTTTTTGCCCGACGTACTTCCTTGCGTGCGAAGGTGTAGCTGGTGGGTCCCAGCAGTCGGGAAGCGTTTTTTAAGTGAAATCGGTGGCCCATCCGGTGGGTCCCGTTGTCGGTGGAGGAATAATTATTTTGCGCGTAATAAGGAGGCACTTCCTTGCTGCGGCCGTGGACCCAGCTGTCAGCGTCTCCACGCACAGTACTCTTCCGATGGAAGTCGGTCGTTGACCACATTGACCACGCCACGCCGAGAGCACCACGGCGGTGGACGACGACGAGGCCTAGGAGGGGGACGACACGGATGCAGGGAAGACTCGGCAGTTGTTTCCCACGCGGAGGGGAGTACGACTGTACGAGGGTTTACTGGTTCATCTGCCGTCGCTGAAGAATAATAGCGTGTGTGGGTGAGTAGAGGGATGGCTAGGCCAGCGATGGGAGCACGGTGGGGCGGTGAGGCCTGCGCGGCAGCACAGCCGGCCGCGGGGAGGAGGGAGCAGGCAGTCCCGCCGATGCTTGTTTGAGAGGCTGGAGCAGGAAGAGCAGAGATTGAAGAAGCACGACGGCCGTTGGATGGCCATCCAACAGTCACTACTTGTGCGTCAACCTTTTTTTCTAGGAAAGCCTCAAATCTGTGGAAAACAACATACATCCCATCTGCCATCATTTCTAATAATTTACAGCCCATTTGCTAATTCTTAAGGGTTTTTTTTAGCCCATATTCTTTTTGTTAGCATTACATCCCATATTGTGGCCACGGTTAAAAAATTATATGAAAATTTGCATATCTCTGTGTGGTCCGAACTGTTTTTAATTCCGAAATTTTGACTCACATTCAAACTGATTTTATAAATAAATGTATATCAATATAAAATCCAACAAATTATCCACGCATAAAAATTAATGTAATTTAAAATCTCGAAATGAAAAAAAAGATATTTGAAACTAATTGCGGTTTGATGTGTTTTAAAATGTACAGCCCATTTCTCATTCTTGATGGGCCATTTTCTCGGCCATTAATGAAAGCTCTCCTCGTCTTGAAAGATTTGCAGCCCAACAGCTTGACAAAGCGACTTACATGGCAAATCACAAAAAACTGGGCTGTGGCCGTGGACCCAGTGTCGACCTCTCCACGTCTGATACTCTTCCGATGGAATGTCATTGACCACATTGACCACGCCGTGCCGAGAGCACCAAGGCGGTGGGCGACGGCGAGGCCTAGGAAGGGGATGACGCGGAGCCGGGGAAGACGCGACAGTGGATGCCCACGCGGAGAGGAGTCTGAGGTTCACCGTTCGGCTGTGGTGTGAGGCTGCCGTCGCCGCAGGGCCTGGCTAGCGGTGGGAGTAGTAGGGGTGATGAGGCCTCAACGGCAGCTGACAGCCGCCACCGGAGGCGAGGAGCAGCGGTCTCCCGGCCTGGTTTGGCGGCTGGTGCAAGAAGAGCAACGATTGAAGAAGCAGCAGTAACGTTCGATTCAAATCCAATGGTTACTGCTGCTAGAATCGTTTGTTGACTAAGTTGAAAAGCTCTGCGTACGCGTCAACATAGTAGGCCCACAGGTCAGCCTCCCAACCGGTGAACCCCAGATGTCAGTGGGAGGAATCATTTTTTCGCATAATAAGGAGGCAGTTGATTGTGTGCGGCCAGGCCAGCGGAGGGAGTAGGGTGGGCCGGGGAAGCCTGCGCGGCATCATAGCAGGCCACAAGAGGAGGGAGCAGGCAGCCCCGCCGGCGCTAGTTTAGGCGGCCGAGCAGAAGATCGAGATTGAAGAAGCACGTCGGTGTTGGATGGACATCCAACAATCCTTCTACTAGAATCGTGTGTTCACTGCCAAAGCCTTGCGTAAACAAGTCAGCCAGTTGCTATTATTTTTATAATTTTTACTCATTTACTAATTCATATGGAATTTATTGCATCCCGTTTTCCATTTTTAGAATTGCTGGCCATTTTCTGGTCAGTACCAGTGTCAAAAAATTAACTAAATGTGTGGGAATTTTTGGAAAGTCGCAAATTTTTGCTGGGGAACAAAATATTCTTAATCTAAAAATTAATAGCCATAATTTAAAAATAAATTAGTACCATGTCATGTTAAATACAATGAAATACGTATAAGATATCAGTGAAGAACAAAAACAAAAAAAACTAATATCCCATTTGCTATAATTTTTTTTGGAATTTTCAACCCTTTGATATTACTTTTAATAGACATTGACCATACTCTTTGGCCAGGACGGAATGCATCCCTCCTCATCTTGAAAGATTTGCAACCCAGTAATTCGGAGAAAACAAATAGGCCTAGCTTGGGTATTCTTTAAAAAGAAATATTGGGCTACCTATTTTCCCAAAGAACTGGTGCATGAGCATTTAGCTTTATTTATTTATTTACTTATTTATGTTTAGGGGACCATGAGCATGTAGCTGGGCCAGATTCATGTGAGAGCCTTCCTTCCAGTTAATTATGGGCTTCTCTATTGGGCCTTCATCAGTGGGCTGCATCTTATCAACAAGTGGAAAATGTGTTCCGTCATTTAAAAATAGTATGAGCTACGTGCAGTGCAGGGCACTAAAGGATCGAACCGTTACAACGACTTCCAAAACATTGTGTTTGTCGTTCTAACAACACATTTATTCAACCAACAGATTTAAATATACTACTGATTGTACATTGAAAACAACAGAGCAACAACCAGGGCTGGGGTGCAGCGAAGCGATAAGCAGGCGTAAGAGTGAAGATGCAGGTCTCTCTTCCAAACCAAACATCAGCCATCATTACAAAAGGGCTACCAAAAAAGAACAAATGTATGCATCAAACTAAATAAAGATCCTACTACACCAAGTGTGCGCATCTAACTAAGCGGCTCGGTTAGGCGTTACTATTTATTAAGCTGTGGAGATTGGTGCGATGGCTTGAACCAGATGGGTGCTTGACGGGAAACTCCAGCCAGCAGGTCGAAGTCTAATACTTGCGACCCTCTCTCCTACTTTGGGCTGCAGAGCATGGCGGCACATATCGGGGTATGGTGCATGCGAGACGCATGGTGCGCTGTGTACACATAGTTTTGCACGATGAACGAAACTGCGCTGCCATCATGATCCTTGCCGTCGGTTATCTCACGGTTAATCGGATAATTTAGTCCGACAAGCGAGAGCGTGCACAAGGCTACTTACCAGCCTCCAAAAAAATTCCTGAAGGCCCAGAGAAGCTGGGATCCCGCTCAAAGACCTTGCAGTGACTTTGATTGTATTCCGCGAAACAACACGTCCGGTATGTGCGAACGATCATCAATCTTTCGTCGTCGTCTGATCGAGCTAGGAACCACCTGCAACTGCCGTGCCGCTTTTCTTTGAAAGGTTCTGGGATTAGGAAGGGTAGGGACACCAGTGACCTACAACATCATATCAAGTTGAGTCAAATAAAAAGGGCTCTTGATTTAGTCAATCTTAAGAACAGCATGTTATGAGCATGAATATTTTTTCAGTAAATGTTGACGATAATATAAGCAAGCCATCATGATATCATAGGAAAGTAACATCTTTGTTGTAACAACCGTTTGTAGCGATGGTGGAGTAGGCCAGCAATACGTCCAGCCATAGAAGGAGTCGGCAGCGTAAATGAAGCCCTTGTGTTCAATGGCATCGAGAGAACCATGGAGGATGTATGATCCTGTGATGGACGTGCAGATTTATCCACTTACCAAGTGACTGTCGGATAAGCGAGACCGCGGTTGATGAACGCAATTAGCCTGAAGTCTTTATAATTCGCAGATCTTGTGGGCACTTGGCAGATTACAACCTTGAGCAAATCAAACTTGGTATCATGTTGGCTACTGTAAGATTCCGAGTATTCTCGGCCGCGGTGCCAAAGCAGTGCAGTGTTAATCGAAGGAAGGGGGATCAATCGCTGGGTGTAGACCTCCACGAGCATCCAGCTGCCGCGACCGTCGACGAGCACCATCCAAGACATGTTCATGCCGACCCAGTACATACCGTTAATGTAGCTCAGGCTGACGGGGATCAGATTGCAGTGAAGGGGGTTGATGCTCGCCACCCTATGATCGTTATGCTGCGTGACACGCCGTTTCTGAAGATTAGGCGGCATCAGCAAGCAAGGAGCTGGCTTAAAAAGCTCCGGCCTGAGGGCTTTGAGTAAACGGTACAGCCCCGACAAGCACGCGGCGAGCGGCATGGTACTGAGATTGTCCACAGGCGAAACAATGAGCTTGATTACCTCTGTGGGGAGCGAATTCCAGCCACTCTTTCCGCGGACGCTGCTCGGTTCTGCCATTGTTAGTGCTTGGGTTCCGGACGAGGGGGGGAGGCGCCTTAGCGGGGATGGAAGCTTGGACGAGATTATGTGCGGACAAAGATGGAGAAGCGAATATGTGCTGCGGGAAGTGGACAGGTGATGATGACTACAACATGCCGCTTGACTTACGAGACACATACCAGCAGCGTAGGGTCATATCGATGCCAGACAACTTGCTTAAGTGATCACAAGATCTTGGTACTCCATACAGTACCTACTACGAAGACTATGCCCTAGCTTGCTAGAGTAGAGTAGTAGAGTAGGACTCTGCTCTACTACTAGCACCGGAGGAGGAGTAGTATATTCTAATCTAAAATAGTTACAAACTTCAATGCCCGAGCGTGGAACGACTACGAACCATGCTCAAAGACCGTGTCTACGTGGTGTTTGGACTTATATGCAAAAAAATAGCAAGATGCCCGTGCATTGCACGGCACACCATCATCAGCAACTCGGTTTTTTCTCTACTCCAACTCCTATAAAAGACTCAGTTGGTGATGATGGAGGCGAGGAGGCGTGTTCAGCCGGGCGTGCAGTGGACGGCGCAACACTATTTGATTTGTTATAAAAAACAAAGAAGAGTAGTAGAGATAGAGACATAGGGAGGAGCACGAGGTTGTGGGAGATAAGGATGAACGAGGCAAGGCCTTATCTGTAAATGCGGAGAGAGGTGCGCGTATCTTTTGTAAAATTGTCATAGTTGGCTTTCTATCCGTCAGATATAGATCGTACGGTCTATATTACAAGATGGCAGGCATACCATCATCACCAACTCGGTTTTCTATAAGAGTAGATATATATAGATATAGATAGATAAATACTAGGGAGTACTAGTAAGGACACCATCTACTGCTTCATGTGCTACTCCTGCGCTCCATTCGGCGGCCGCAACGTCCCCTACGCCACCCCTCCTGCGCTCCATTCGGCGGGCGATGTTGAAATCTGGGGAGCGTACTCTCGCGACTGCTGATAGCCACGACTTCACCGACGACGACTTCTTCCCTGACCTCCGCAACCTCTTCCTCAACGACATGGGCGACAACCTCAACGCCAACGGTGCTTCTCCCGTTGCACCGTATGTGTTTCTGTCCTTCCTGTTCGAAATCGTGGTAGAATTCATGTTTCTACTCTGTATCCTACTACTATGCTAGTCCACATGATTAGTTTCATCTCTGTTATAGCCAGTCATGATTTATTTTGTGCTTATTCGGATTAAATCTCGTAGTAACTTGCTCATATATTCAACTGGCGCAACGTCCCCTATAGCCACTCCCGTTTCATGGACGGCCTGGTCGATGCCTCCAAGGAGCCCTTCGTCCACTACTATGAGTGCCCGATGCCGTTTTGTGGCTCGCCGGCGGACATGGTGCATCACCTCACGGATGCGTGCAACGGTCACTGCTGGCCCTTGGCGGAGAACATCAAGTACGCCACGTGCTACCGGTTCACCATGCCGATGTCGCTGGAGGATCACCGCCGCCTGCTAGTCTCGGAGGAGGACGGCAGCGTCTTCCTCTTGATCATGGGCACCGGCGAGGCCCGCGCAGGCCGCCGCCCGTCTCGTAATGTGCGTCGGGCGGCGCCACGACGCCGACATCGACACGAGGCAGATGTACGGGTGCGTGGTCGGTGTTACTACCCTCCGGTCGCGTGGCGGCGACACCGCCTCATCGAACGAACTTGGACTCTGGGGAGCTGGGACTATCCCGCCAATGTGGACTTGGAAAACCCATGGCATCCGTTCCATCCTTTAACGCTGACGCGGTGCACGAGGACTCCAAGGAGGTTCACCTGGACATACGCATTATCAAGTGCACTTAGAAAACATGTAGTGTGTGTGTGGGCGCTTATGGCCCGTGTCTTTGCCGCTTTTGTTTCTGTAAGCTTGTCGTTAAACTTGAGTGGCTTTCGCAGCAGTCCTTCCTTTGAACTGCCCCTCTCAGTGAGCTAATGTAAGACACTTTGGGTTTCATTTGATAATGGAACCAGGGAGGAGCCTCCATGTTCTTCTAAAAAAAATTACGCATTATCAAGTTAAATGTTGATCATTAGTCTTCGCTCAATGTAATCCACTGTCTAAGCATGTGGAGACTTCCATGCAGGATCTTGCTCTATTGGAGTATCGCGGATGAATAAAAGTGTATCCGTTTATGGTTTAGTTTAGAATCTTCCATGTCTGAATTTTTACTACAGTACTGGTGAATGACTTACGATGAACCATGTCTTACATCTCCTCTGCCCCCTTGCAAGTCATCCTGATTTAATCCCTCCGTCTAGGTGTATAAGGGCATGGTTAATATTACTTAATAGTATAGCCAACTGTTGACTATAAGAAAGTGCCATGTCATCTGTAGCCAACATGTATAACAATCGATACTCAAAAACTAATTCTTAAAGATCATTTCTTGCAAAGCACAATAAGTGTTATTTCTTCACAAGTTTTGGATGCAGGTTGAACAGATGAACGCTTTTGTTTGCAAAAGATACCTTTTTATCTATTTCACCCGGATGTTTGTGAGCTCTAGAGATGAGATAATATCCAAGAAACCTATCGATACCCGTTACACATGAGATGACCCCATATCCTTTGTCAAAATAAACAACTCCCGATCATCGCATTTCACTCTTGATTGCAACGACGGGCACCTTACTACTATAGATTAGTACGACAAAAATTGAACTAACATTATATATAGTACGATAAATACTGATGCATGTCACCTAAAATTATATCATTCAAAACTATGTTCAAATCTGAATCCAACGATATAGTTTTTGTTGACATGCACTAACATTTTGTCGATTAAATCTTGATCAAATTCAATGGGGACTAATAAACCACGACCGATGTAGTACAAGTGTAGAGGGCGGCGCTGCACGGAGTCTCACCTCTCACCCGCTCGTGGCCTTGCAATAAAAGCCGTCATATCACAAAACCCAACCACTCCCAGTAATAAGTGGCCTGGTAAAATAAGCGGACAAGCAACCATCACATCCCACCGTCTTTTTGCATTTCATCTCTCTGCATTTACTTTCTCCGGTTCATCTACACTTCGATCCCTAGCTACCACTCCTAGGGCCAGTTCTTTTGGCGGCTTCCCCAGCTTTTCCCACAAGACTAGTCACAGTGGAGAGTAACAATAAGGCGCCTCACTCATTTATTTGGGCTTCTAAACTACTACTCCGTCCTGGTTTATTCCTCACCATTGTAATTTGTGCTAAATTTTTACCAAAGATTTAGCAAATAAACATTAACGTTTCTCGTTTTCTCCTCATCATTGGTCACGGTGCACAGCCTAGACGGATGGAGTAGTGCATGTGACATGCACTAACATTTCATTAGTTAAATTTATGATCAAAATTTGACACAGATTACAATGAGGACCAATAAACCAGGACGGAGGTAATAGTAGTTATGGGATTACTAATCTAGAAGCCTAAAAGAACTGGCCCCTGGTACTCCTACTAGTAGTAGTACTCAAGTTGGAATTCCAATTGCATGGCACAACTTGTTAGGAAAAAAATCGATACAAGGTGTAGGAAGCGGTTTGGGAATTTGCATGCCTTTCCAACTAGTGAGATACTCCGTACAAAGTATGACAGAGAAATAACGACAGAGAAGGAAGCTAAAAGTAAACAATCAAATGATCATTTTTGCATTTGTTTTGCATTGAATCGTTTCACAAGCTTGACTAGTGCTGTTTTTCTACTTTTACAAAAAACGCATCGTAATGTTAAAACATGCATTTGCACGTACATAAGTAATAGTAGTACTCCCTCCATCTAGGTGTACAAGTCTTCCCTCCTTGGTCACTGTGCACAACCAAAGATGACTTATTGACCTGGACGGAGGGAGTAGCACAGTCTGCAAGCATATATCGAGAGAGACGTGTAGTGCGATAGTATATAGTAAAGTTTGTGCTATATGTAGGTACTTGCAAAATGCGTACGAATACACAAGGTTTCCAAACTTTCCCTTTTAAGTACTTAATTAAGGACGCTAAAAATTCCTGAACGTTCGGGATTTATCATTTGCGTCCCAAAACTAATGAGATCTTCTTACAAAACAAAAATTATACTCCTCCTAAAAGCCACGGCGCTCGCAGGAGCGCTTACGGCGCGCCACGAGTGCCCTGGTGCACGGCCGTTTCCCAGCGTGCCGACACAACGCCTCTTCCTCAGCCTCGCAACTCGCGAGGTGCTGATTGGCGGCTTGCTGGCAGGCGAGCGCGATCTCACCGGTGTGGTGATCCGGCGCCAACAGGTACTCCGCCTCGCTGGAAGCGTGCACCCGGTCCATGTACCGCCAAGCGTAGTGAGGCGCTTGGGCCCGACTGCACGCAAGGCGTCGGCACGGGCGTCCTCCGCCACCCTCACGGCCCTCGACGAGAGCTATACGCCAAAGAGCCAATTGCCCGACTCTCTCGGACGCGACATAGGCCTCCCGGGCAGCTTGTTCCATGATCGCTTCTCTTCCTCGGCCTTCTTCTCCGGCTCTATTTTGGCGCGCTCTGCTGGAGGCAAAGCCTCCCACAAGGAGACATCCATTTCTTTCCAAACCTCCTCAAGGCTGGGGGGCTCTGCGGGCGGCGTGGCGTTCTCCTCGTAGCAGGCAGCCGACGCGTCCTCCGACGCGCGTGCTTTGGCGAGATTGGGAACGCCGACGCGTCCACCTCGACGCGTCGCGGCGAGGAGCGGAACACTGACACGTCCTCCTCGACTAGTGGCGGCGAGGAATGGAACAGGAAAGCGTCGCATCGCGGCGAGGAGCGGAACGCCGACGCGTCCTCCTCGACTAGTGGCGGCGAGGAATGGAACGGCGACGCGTCGCGTAGCGGTGAGGAGCGGAACACCGACGCATCCTCCTCGACTAGTGCCGGCGAGGAACGGAACGGCGACGCGTGACCGTCCGCGCGGTGCAGCGAGGGGCTCCTAGGGCTTGGGAGGGGCGATGCCATGGTGGTCGACGTGAGAGGGAAGGGGAGGAGATAGCGATGAACGTGAACGTGAGGGGGAGGAGATAGCGATGTCGTCGGAGGTGCTGTATTTATAGCGAGCAATGGCACACCTACGTAAGATATGGACTGAGCTGCACTGACTTAACTGCAGGTCCAGTTGCGTCACTGACATGCGGGCCGAAAACCTGTTGGGCCCATATGTCAGTGACCCAATGCACCTGCAGTTATGTAACAACTACATGGGCATATTTGTTGGAGTAAATTACGGGGGAGCGAAGGGGTGGAAATATTGCTGGTCTGTACGGATTGGATGGCGTGGGGAGGAGAGTCATGCATGCAGATTTTTTCACACGGGTGGAGTGGTGGGACCGCGGAGGGAGAAGGAGAGTTTCAGAGCATATTGTTTCCACACATGGAGAGGAAAAGATTTGGAGACGAACGGGCTTCCTGCAAGTATGGGGAACGGTGCATAATAAGTCATCTTCCATGTCGGGCTAGGTATAGTCTCAAGTCATTAAAAACATACACGCCCCACACATGTTCATATTTCAAGGTGCACTAAATTATTTCATGCGATGATTAAGGCTGGCCATAATGGTGGTATCTTAGCTGGTATCATGCACACGGGAATAGTAGCAAACATGCTGATGTGGCAAAGAATTAAAGAAGAGAGGGGGTTAGAGTAACTAGTGTTCATGCATGCATTGGTAAACACATTTTTGTGGGAAGAATGACAACACTAGTTGAGTACTTTTGCAGACTTCAAAAACTATTCCACCGCCTCTACTATCTTGCTAAGAGTAGGTGAAATTTTTGAATCGAGCCCTTTAAACTAGAAGGGAGGTAGTGGTACTCTAATAGATAACCTTGTTGTGATGACAAGATAGGACATGGCACGCACCTGGACGGAGGAACTAGTCTGCATTGTGCATTTAAGTTTTGTCTCAAGTCAATGTACCTCTACTTTCACCAGACTTATAGAAAAATGTATCAACATTCACAATGTCAAATCAATATTTTTACACTCATTATAAAACGTATTTCTTATACTCATTATAATCAGTATTGTAGATATTTATATTTTTAGTATAAATTTGGTCGTGGGATTTCATTGATGCCTGTCAAAGCGTGGAGGAAGCGGAGCTTAGGGCTTGCATTGCCGGTCTCTACATAGGTATTTCTCTTCATAATCCTGTAATTTTAGAGACTGATTGCGCTTTTGTGGTAGAGTCTCTTGCATCGGGGGACTATGACAGGTCTGCTATGCATGACCTAAAGATGAAAGTGTTGAGCATCTCGAAGTTGATCAACAATCTTCAATTGTCAAAGATTAGCCGTTCGGCCAATAAGGTGGCACACTTAATCGCTAAGTATAGCTTTGACAATAGATTAGATGGTATTCTTGTAAATAACGTACCGCCATGTGTGGTGAATATTGTATCGAATGAGTGTACTGGTGTGGCTGGTTAATTAATATAAGGTGGTGTTCAAAAAAAAAGTATAAATTTGGTCAAACACTTTAGTACATGGAAGTCGAGGACGTGGACTCGGACTCCGAGTAGGTGGCAGTGCCGTCGCTCATGCTAGTTCTACTGCAGTGTCAAGCGGACTAGTTGCTTAGTTTATTTTCAAGGGTGTGTTGTCTTTGAGGCCCCAGCAGAACTATGTTTAGTATGTTCTTTCTCGTTATTTGAACTCTTTAGTACGCATGTAGTACTAGTACTATGTCTTACTACTGTTCTTCTTGCAGTTGGTACTACTGCAGTATCTTCGTGTTCCTACTGTACTTAATACGTTCGTACTAGTAGTATAATTTGGGTCAGTCGATTTGTCAAAGAAGTTCGATGGAGCGAAGGAAGAAGACGGCAGAAGAGGTGGAAGAAACCCTTCTAGCCATCCATGTTGCATCAAACGACTCACATGAGTCGACTGGCCCAAATTGCTCCATCAGATTGCAGGATCCACGTGGCATTCAAGGTCTCGAAGGTAGATTCCGCGTCCGCACCCGGTTTGCGGGCTCGACGCGCGCGCGACCGGCTTCCGCTGCGACAGCCACCATGCGCGCCTCCTCCGCACGGGCGGAGACGAGAATGACACGCTAGTTCCTCCTCGCCAACGTGCTGGAGCACGCGCTCGTCCTCCTCCTCGTATGCTGCGTGCATAGACGCGGCTCCACCAGCTGCTCGCGTGCTTGGCAGCACGGCGGCATCGCGAGGAGGGACTGCAGACGACGTGAGCGGGTGAGCCTTCGGCTTCATGGCACAGGGATGGCGGCGACACGGTGGTGATGGGCGAGAAATTGTTGGCCGGAGCAGGCGGGCGCCGGCATGCACAACGGCGGCGGCGGCATATTGATGAGTGCACATGTGGGAGCTCACTTTAGTTTTATATAAGGTTGGTCAAACTTAAAAGAAAACCGTACTAGTACACGTAAACATTAGACTTAGGCAGTGCTTTTATTAGTTAGTAGCACAGCCACGATGCGGAATCCTGTGCAAGCGCGTGAACCGCGGCCGCGCGGTCGATCTAACGGTTCGTCACCGTGTCGCGCTCAAAGGACATCCACCGAACCTTTTTGTGTGTGTGAAAACAATCCTCGAATATTACTCAACTTTTTTTTCCTGGGAAAGTTCTTGACGCTGCAATATTTCCATATATTTGAATTTAGCTCCAGTTCGCGTTTATTTGGATTTGGACGTTTTAGGTGCGCCCTAGTTTTTTTAATACTGATTTTGTGTGTGTGACTGAGAGAGAATGTGTGTACGTGTCCATATGTGTGTTGGGGCGGAAGGGCAATGTGGAGACGGTGTGCGTGTGATACAGACATAGAGAGGTGTGAATGTGCAAATGATCATGCATGAGTGAGACATAGAAAGATATGCCGATACGTTGTGTATACATGAGAGAACGGGCTTCTAGTTTACTTGTGTGTGTGTGAGAGAGAGAGAGAGGGGGAGAGAGAAAGGAGCATCCGTAATACAACAACCATCTCTCTCGATTCGTCCGTCCCTCGCACGGTCGCATGCAACACATGCATCAACGCGCACATTTTGACACCCTCACCCGGCCCCTGCCCACCTCAAGGCCCGCACAATCTCTTTGTGAATACCCATTTCTCTCCTTAGGTTTGTTTTATCTCAATATCTCTCTCTCTCTCTCTCTCTCTCTCTCTCTCTATCTCACACACACACGCAGCACAACACACACACACACTCCCCCGAACACACAATTCATCCCCATCCAAGGTTATACGGCGACCACTCTCGCTTGTGCTTCTTTGCACCCCAACACGCACAACACCTCAATCTTCAAAGAGGGCATCGAGCAGATCGAAGACGGCGACCACACCGCGCTAGATAATGCGGGGTCATTTGGAAGCAGGGTGATGTGACGACCAGGGCCGGTCCTGAGAATTCAGGGGCCCGGGGCAAAACTAAAAACCGGGGCCCCTTAACATGAAAAGTGAAATAATGGCCTACGGAGGAACCGTACAAAGGTGTGTGTGGTTATCACAAGGTATTCTTAAAAATGCAAAGCCATGTTTAATGTTAGCCTTGTTCTATAACTATAGAGGTCTAGAGAGTCTCTGTGACTCCGCATGAATTGCCCTAAAAAAATTGCATCCAAAATACAGAGTTGGACTGCACATTATTCAGTTCTTGGGATGTGTTACTCCGAATAAAAATTAAGATAGATGAGCAAATTCATATGAGTGATGATAAAAATATTTCTTCCATATCTTTAAAGTTAAATCAATGGTACGGTAATACTAGAAATTTACTCTTACCTAGTTGTGCAAATATGTAATTCAAAAGACATAATTATCCGATTTCTGTAGTCATTGCACATGCATCTCAAAGTTACCTGCCATGATCATCATCCAGTGCCTTGCTCTTCGTTCTATAAAAAAGAGCCTTCCTCTTCGTCTTGATCTCTGACATCTACACCACGGCAACATCTCTATTAAACCACAGGAACTGAAGGTTAATACAAATACAAACAGCAATAGGTGTTGACCGGACGGAAACAATCAACTCCACAGACGAACACAGCACAGGTCCGCCGCCGAGCTCCGCCGCACAGCCGCCCCTTCCGATCTGGGCCTCCAGATTATCTGCTGCAGTTTGGTTGCAAGGGGAAAAGGCGGCGTGATACGTGTGTGATGCCTCGCTTATGTTCCTTCCGTTTGTACGGTCTCTCCCCAAGTTAGTCGATTCCAGCCTGGTCAATGCGTGCGTTACGGCATGTATCGCTCCAGGTACTACTACTTGGGCCTTTCACCGTGCTATACACTAGAGGCCTATTTGCATGGCATCAGGGGGCCCCTCCACTTTGGGGGCCCAGGGCGGCCGCCCCCCTGCCCCCCCTCAGGGCCGGACCTGGTGATGACGGCTGACTGACTCCTCCCCCCACCCTCTCTCTCTCTTGCACAAAATTACCAATCCCTCTCTCCCCCGCACAAAATTGTCAATCCCTCAACCCACGAGATCCTTCCCCTCTCGTCCATGTTTTCCAGCTCTCTCATCATATATGTTGTCTCTTCTCCTTCCACGTATCTGAAATCTGGATGCACACGCATCTCACGATATTACATGCCTCCATCTTTCTCACAGACCTAACTTCTTCCTCTCTCTTTCTCTCTCTCTCTCTCCTCTGTCTCGTTAGGTTTGTCTCCTACTCTCTCGTCCACATACATACAATCTTTCCCGCCCTATCTGCTCCATCTTCAAAAGCTCTCTCTGCACGTTTCATTCACACATTGGGATATGTCAAAATGTTGCTTCTATAATGGCCCTGTTTGGATCATGGGTTAGAGCTAGTTTGGGTTAGTTGGGGGCTCAAATAACCCAAAAGTATCCAAATAGGGAGGGTTAGAGTGGGTTAGTTCCATCTAACCCAACTATCCCGGTGGAGAGGTGCTTATTTGGGTTAGAGTGGGTTAGAAAATAACTCTAACTCTAACTGTGTTAGAGTATCCAAACAGGGCCAATGGCTGATATAGAGTTATGGTTATTTTTGTTGCATCCTACAAAGTAATAACTATGAAATGCATTTAGATTATCATTTGACTGGGATTATGTGAGTTTGAGCATGTTGTGAAGTACTATAGACCTTGTATACATCTTGGGATTCGACAATGATTATAACTATTGAATTGTATAGACCATTACATTCGAAGTCAATAGCCTAATATATTTATTTCACAATTTCAACAAATGATTAGTTCACTACAAACTAAGAAAACAAATGTGTACTCCTCCGCTTTTATTTAAGTCCGCGTATTAGCATTGGTCAAAGTCAAGTTTTGTAAACTCTCGAAAGCTTATAACAAAAAATATTAACATATACAATAACAAATAAATACCATTAGATTCATTATTGAATGTACTTTCACATCATACATATTTGTTATGGTAAATGTTATATTTTTCTATAAACTTCGGTCAAACCTAATATGCAGAGTTTACTACTACTACTCGCTACTTGCTTAGCCGAATCACTCAACACGCCACACGGGGAGTCAAGTGTCACAAAATTTTGAGGTCGGCGGGACAATCTCCCGCGACCCTGATTCGAGTAGTGGGAAGTTACCATCATAGCCTTCGAAACAGGCCTACGGATGACGCTTGGTAGGAGGCTGTTTTCGTAACTTCAGGTTCACCCTACCCAGCCAACCCCACCCCGGCACCCAGAGTAGTACACCTAAATACTCCCCATTTTCTATCCCCACCACAAAATAGACTTCTCCACGGCACCGCAGCCTTCATGCTCCTCCCCTTTACATCAGCGCACTCGTCCACCGCAGTGCATCTGCCTCATCGACGACCTCGTACGCCGCACTGGAGCCGGTCCACCGTCGTCGTCGTACACGGAGCCTCTTCCCCGGCATCGTCTTCCACGGTCTCGGATATGCTTCCAGGAAGCCGACGCCAAGCGCAGAAGTACGACCGTCGTGGACAATGAACCGAGTCCCGTTGCCGACCATGACTCACAGAGGCCGCCGCGACCATCGTTCTCCTCCTTGATTGGTAATGTGTGTATTGAATCACTTAGCAGTACATTTGCAGTTCCAATTTTGTTCATACCTACCCTTCAAATTTCCTGGGTGCTATTGTTCCCGTAAAATTAATTGGTTATAGCCTCCATTGTCCAACAGAATATCAGCTTGTAATTGTGCATCGCTCCTGCATCGCGTTGTGCTTGGGTAGGTTTTTCATCTGCAACCAGTAGTGTGGCAAATGATGGAATGGTTTTTAGAACTAGCAAGATGCCCATGCGTTGCACGCATCAAGATGCATTTGTATGAGTAGTTTATCTTGTGGGAGAAAAGGATGAACGAGGGAAGGCCTTATTTGCAAATCTGGAGAGGGGTATGGGTATCTTTTTGCAAAATTCCCATTTGTTTCCTTCCTATCTGTGAGATATAAATCGGACGGCCTATATTGCAAGAAAAAAAAGTATAGAGAGAATAAAGTAGATAGAAAAGGAAGTAGAGATAAATATTAAATATAAAATAAATATCTCTACTCTTATAAAAACCGAGTTGGTGATGATGGTGTGCCTGCCATCCTGCAATATGGACCGTCTGATCTATATCGGACGGATAGAAAGCAAACTATGACAATTTTTCTAAAAGATACGCGCACCCCTCTCCACATTTGTAGATAAGGACTTCCCTCGTTCATCTTCGTCTCCCACAAGATAAACAACTCGTATAAATGCATCTTGATGTTCCATGCAACGCATGGGCCTCTTGCTAGTAACAGCAGAGAAGAGAGTAGAGACAGCAGAGACGTCGGGAAAGGATCGCGCGCGCGCGGGAAAAAGCGGCCGGGCGTGCGCTCGTTTTGGCGCGCGACGTCCGGCGCGCTTTATAAAATCCAACGCCCTCCCACCGCTCTGTGCCTTGCCACCGCTCTCTCCCCGCTCATTTTCGCCTCGCCACCATGCCCCATGCCGCCGCGTCGCCGGGAAACTTGGGGATACCGCGGCGTCCGCGCGTGCCCCTCCGGCGGCTTCTTCGTCGAGATCCGGTTCCACGGGATGCGCCTCGGCCTCGACAATTTCGACACCGCCAACGAGGCCGCCCGCACGTACGACGCGGCGGCGTGGCGACTCCGGTGGCCTCATAGAACATTGAACTTCCCCAACGTGCCGACGCGGGAGCGGGCGCAGGAGCTCGCGCCTCTACCGCGGCTTAGCACCGACGAAGATCGTCGCGACAACCAGAGGCGGGAGCACCGTCTCGGCATCGCCAAGATGGACGAGGAAGCCATGGCGTTGTGGCGCCAACACTTCTCGCAGGACATCATCAACGAGCGCGAGTTCTACGTGCAAAGGAGGGCGGAGATGGATAAGAGGAGGGCGGAGCGAGCCGCCTATCGCGAGGACAAGCGTAGGCGAAAAGCGGACGCTCAATTCAACATGAGGCTAGGAGCAGCGTCGCTGTGGGAATCTTACGACGATCGGTATCTTCACTTCTACAGACAGACGTCGGAGGAGGACATCACCGAGGTGGAGTTGGACGACGAGGAGTAGTTGAATTATCTTTTTTATCTATCTATGCTGAGAACTATCCTCTACTCTATCTACTTTTCGATCTCAGCACTGTAAACGCTTTTTAAAGCGCCCGCTTCTTGATTCTGTTGGAGATGCTCTAACATGGCGATTTAGTGCTTTAATGTTGCCCACAAGATGCGCGAGTATTATTAGTAGTATATTTTTCTTGCCATGTTGAGATTTTAAAACCACGAAAAGAACATGCAGAGGAGCAATGAAGACCAAACACGGATATTCGGGACATCTTCAAGGAGCGTGGCAAGTTAAAGAGGAGCTGCACCGAACTTGTAAAACGAGCTTTGGTAAGTAACACCCTTTCAATTACTTCCGTGTAGCCTCATGTTCTTCGATGTGTATATGTTGTAGTTTCTGTTTCTCTTAAGCATGGTGTTCTTCGATGTGTAATAAGAATTGTCTTAGTCGTCCTAATGCTTTCGTTTTTAGCTTGATGTAGGAAGTGGGTGTTCTCACCTTGTAGTCTGTTTTTATATTTTTTTCCTTTTGAATTCATTTCTCCGAGTTCTATTTATCTGGCTTCTACTAAATGGATCTAGGTTGCTCTGAGTATTGATCTAGAAAAGAAGTAACTTCATGTCAGGATGCAGTTCCTGCGAGGAGAGAAGTATGGTCAACCTCGAGATCATGTTTCCAAAATGAGGCTGGATTACTCACAAGGTTCCAGTTCCCTAATGATGTTGGATTAGACACAAGGTGCAAATTCCTAGATGATGCTAGATTACACACAAGCCAGGTGGAGTCGTCAGCTATTCGTGTCCTCGTGGCATTAGTAAAGGCTGAAAGAAAGCGTCCAGCAGCCCTTGAGAATGTAGCTGAGTTCCTGAAGAAGCGAAAAGAGCAATCAGATGCTCTCTTCACCCAAGCCAAAGAAGAGATGGAAGAGGCCAGAAATAAGCTAGCAGAGGCAGAGCAGGCTAGGCGTCTCCTTCTATCTAAAAATGTTGTCAATACAAAATTTCTTTCATAATAGCTAGGTTCAAATGTTTATCCAACAAGATGCTCGTTGAGATGTCCGTGCATCTACCGATGTGGCACAAAATGTTTTTTCGGGTCATGTAATAACAGCAATTACTTTCCAAACAATAATGCGAAGGATTGGACATGGTATAGTTCACGCGCAAGCCCGACATTCCAAGTTCAACTTCCACAACAAACTCATGTTCACAGATATCTGCACATTTCATACATAATGTCCACAACCATGATTCATTTAAAAGCCAAAATGTCAGGACCCCGATTCCAAGTCACATCGACCTAGCCGGTAACACCTCATATCACTTTGCGGCCTCACGCACGGTATTCCCACGGGTGTCGCCTTACCATGGCCCGGGACCGTTTGCGCCTTTTGGCTCACGTATATGATAGTGTCGCTAGCATCCATATGTCAAAGAACTCGGGCTGACATGGCTAGTCGTGAACCCAAAGCGGCGCTAACCTATGGGGACAGGCATACATGAATCACATCGAGCATGTCGGTCATCAACGATAAATTCGGGCTGTAGCACTGGCTAACAGGACTCGGTATCCCGGCTGTAGTAGGCTAGGCAGGACTCCGAATAACACCGCGTGACATTTCCCGAAGACGTACATAGGAACGGCGAAACACATGCCGCCATCAAGTGTCCAAGCAGTAGTGCTTTGGGCTAGCAGGACTCGTGACCCGGGCTGTAGCGGACTACTATCGCCGTAAGCACAAGACTACATTTCCCCATACGAGAGGCTGCCAAGGATAAACAACTAGTTTGTCGGATCCCACTCATACCAAGCATTTCAATCATACACGCAATATGCCCGATATGAGTAAATACAACAAGGCATCACAACAAAACTCTACAACTCAAGTACTTTATTTAAAAGGCTCCGAGGAGCCATACATAACATATCCATACAGGTAGGGATCACATGACCCAACACTCAAGTCATACAACATACAAGCACATGCGGAAGCAAACTAGTCTGAGTACAGACTCTAGAAAGAAAGAAAGCTTGTCGAAGCCCTTCTATCTACAATGGCCCTTCACAAGCCTTGGATCACCACCTGGGTGGCTAGTTCACTCGTCGATGTCAAGGTCTACATAAAACCCATCGGAGGGGGCAGTGTTGTCCTCTGAAAAACATTAATTAAGCAAACATGAGTACGGAGGTACTGAGCAAGTCTTACCACATAATCCTATCATACATGCACATTCTCAAGAAGGTGGTAGAGTTATTTGCAGCAAGCCAGCTTTGACTCTTGGCTAAGCTATCCTACGTGACACCACTTGTAAAGCATTTGTCGTACACGAGTCCACTAATCACCATCACAATACTCCACCGTGGATCCTCTCTCGTCATCCCACGAGAGGGCCATCCGCGGTACTCACACTTATCTTGAGGCTTTTAGTAGTATCCATTTACTTGTCTATGAACTGATATAGGCAACCCAGAAGTCCTTCTCCGTGGACACGGCTATTCGAATAGATCATATTAAACCCTGCAGGGGTGTACTTCTTCACACACGCTCACCACTTACCGTCGCTTACGACATGTACTCAACAACCTTCAAGCGGAAGCCCAACGTGGGTGTCGGCCACAGCCTACCTAAACACTCAAGTCCCGAGTCCAGTTTATCGCCTATTCGGGTTCCATCCGCAGGAGTCCGCCGAGGTTTCCCATACAGCCCGAACGATGTGTGCAGGGTTCCCGAGATACCAAATGGGCACTTTCGGTACACCAGCCTGACGTGCCTACCGCAACACAACCCACCCCTAAGGTCAGCGTTGCGTGCGGCCCCAAAGATGCTACAAACACCGAAACTACTTGCAACTCCGGACTAAGAACAAGGGTGGTTAAGAAGCCGAGAGGGTCCATTGGTTTCGGGCCCAATGCGTGGTAGTAACTATTTCATGGATCACAAACACAGATCTCAGTTCTTAGGATCGGCTTCAATGAAACAACCCACCATGTACTCCTACATGGCCTCTCATCGATACCTTTACCAAAACGTGTTCAACACTTTCACTCTCGAACCAACACAACCTTTCACTCCAGCTTCATCATCCCGATGAGCCGACTGACACAACTCTAAGCATAGCAAGCATAGCATGGTAGGAATCACAAACATGGCTCAATCAACTCCTACACATACTAGTGGGTTTCATCTAGTTATGTGGCAATGACAGTCATGCAAAGGAAGTGGGTTCAACTACCGCAGACACAACAGTTTGAATCGCGTTGTCTTAATGCAAAAACAAGAGCGAAGCGAGAACATGGGTTTGTATCGAATGATCAATGGGTTGCTTGCTCGATGGAATGGTGGTAGGATACGCCTTCGATGGATATTCGAGATTATCCTCGGAGGCAGAACCTATCACGAAAAGCATATCGAAAGTAAACACACATGGCAATATGCAACAATATGATGCATGCTATGACATGGCAATATGTATGTGTGTTGGCCTAATGCAAGCTGAAACAAAAAGGGATGAACTCATTTGAATCAAAGATTCAAATGCTAGCTCATTTAAAATAGCCCTAAAGTTGTAATATCTTATTCTGCTTAAACAGCAAGGTTAACTAGTTTTATCATGCATGAAACCTGTACCAATGGATAGAATGGATTTTTCTGATCATTTTTCATATATAAATCTTTGCATTTGGAGTTACAGATTAAAAGTTATGAATATTTGAAGTTTGAACTATATTCTGGAATTTCCTATATTAGAATAAATCCAGAAATTAAATTATTGCATCAGCCATGCATCAGCATGACGTCAGGGTCAACGGAGACGTCCAGGTCAAACCTGACTGTGGGTCCAGGGTGTCAGGGTAATTAGTTTAGCTAAAGTTTAATTAAAACTAAACCTATTTAGTTAACAGGGCTGGGCCCCACCGTCATTGACTCATCCAGGTCAACCATGGCCCACCCTGGGGTCAAAGTCAACGTCGGCTGCCCGGCGTCTAGCAGCCAGCGAGCCAGCGACGCCATGGCGGAAGTGAGTTTGGCTGCTCGGCAACCAAACGGGCCGGAGGGTGGCTATGGGTAGTGGGGACATGCCGCAGCTCTTGGTGGAGTCGGTTAGGGTCGGGCGGCGGAATCGGCGCCAGCGACGACCTAGGCGGTCACGGAGTTCGGCCAAGGCGAACTTGAGGCTAGAGGGTCGGTGAGGTGCGGGAGTGCATGGTTAGACCCCATGGGGTGCGGTGAGTGCAATGGACACCAAGAGGTGGCGGAGGGTGACCGGGAGCACGTCGGGCGACGAGCTCCATGGTGGGTGCGGTTGAGCTCCGGAGGTCACTACACAGCTCGAGAGCGAGAGAGTAAGGAAGGGGAGATAGATGGGCTCACGGGCAACTCGGAGAAACGCTGCTGAGGTCGGGACGGCCGGAGCGACGACGGCGTTGAAGGGGATCTTCAGCGACGGCGGACTCGGTCGAGGTCAGTGTGGTGGACTCGGGGCACTAAAGCATACGGGGCTCGGCTAGCTCGGGGTAGTTGAGGGCGGCGGAGCTCCTAGACATAGTGAGGAGGAGCACGGACGGAGGGGAGCGCGGTTACGGCGATGGTGCGGCGGCGGTGGCGTCGGCCATGGCGGGGGAGCGTGAGAGAGAGGAGCCGGGGAGGAGAGGAGGTGTCCAGGGGGTTCGGGAGAGAGAGGGAGAACGAACCGCGACGGCAGCTGGGCGAGAGGAGCGGCGAGGCGGCGACAGTGCGTGGTGGCACCCATGCGGTGCTCGCCGCCGAAGCACTGGCTGCTCGTCGCGAGCCAAGCAGCTGTTGGCCATGGCTGCTGGGCTGGGCAGCAGGGGGCGGGTAGGGAGGCGCCAGGTAAGTTTCTAAACTGTTTTTCTTTTTCTATTATTCTGCAACTTTGTGGAGTTTTTAAAATACCAAAACAGTTTCAAAATTCACCAAAATGCTCTGGTCCATTGTTGGAATATTTCCAACATGAAACATTTTGTTTGGCAATATTTGGGCATTTGAAATATTTTATATAATTTGAAATGCTCAAATTCAAATACTTATGATTTAATTCAAAGACCTTAAGATGACCTAGAAAATTGTGCACCACTTTTGGCAGAGGCTCTGAACCAAAGCAAAGATGATGAGCATTTTTGAAGGGCATTTCAGGTTCATTGAAATAATTTTTAGTAAACCCTAGTTGAATTAAGAGGGGTTCTGGGGGTTTCCTGTCTTCCCCATTTCAAATTCAAATGAAATTTAAACATGATGCACACCCTAATGCATGGTCTAGCTAGGATGTGACACAAAAAAATGTGAGGAGAGTTATAAATAAAGAAAAACCTCTACTAGTTCCTGCTACCAGTGCGAGCACAACAAGTCAAGACCATGCATAAATTAATTATATTTTAGTCATTTTTGTGTTCTAAAATGCCTGCCGGCTCGCGGAAGGACATGATGTGTTGTCGGCACACGCGCGGATTCAATGAAGGCGGGCGGGGCAGTCTTAAGCTGGTTGCACGCAGCGAGGAGGCGTGCTTAGCCGGACTGCAGCGAAAAGCGCCCCTCTTTGCCCGGCCACCGTTCAATGCCTGCGCTATGAGAGGTCGTGTCCGTGTCAGAGCAATCACTCCCTCCAGTCCTTTTTTTGTTTGGGTATAACAAAATCTCGTTTTCCATTCACATTTTACAAGTAAAATTCGTGGACAAACTTTGACTGAAAGTACGATGGGGACTAGTAAACCAGAATGGAGGTAGTAGTTTTTTTAATCAAAGAAGGGTTTCCCCTTCCGATTTTCATTACTGAAAACCAGCATCTAAATCTAAACCATAGTATTTGCCCTAGAACTACCAGGTTCAACATCTCGCAACATAAACCCATACAACCTCCATCGCAAAAGAAAGAACCATACAACCATACGCCAAGGAGGTACGTAGTACTATGAATTCCATTTTTGCTCCATACCAATCGTTCTGAAAACTACTTACTACTTATAACGCGCCATTGAAAATCGGAACTCTTAACCCCGCTAGAAAAACGATATTTTAAACATGGCTACTCGATCTGTGGCAACTGGCGAGCCACCACACTCCAAGTCATTCACCTGTGGTCCCGACCATCAACTCCTACGGATCAAATTATCATGCGAGCTGACTATTCCTACAAAGGTGCTCCACCACGTACCTGGTACCCGCGAATGCAGCAATCGTGCACCTAGGGTTTTAGGGTTTATTTGTTAACGTCGCCTTTACGTAACACTCATTTGTGCGAGACAGCGAGAGGCCGACTGCGTGCGTGGGCCTCTTCTCTTCGTATATGTACTCCATCGTTTGTCTGGTGTCCAAAACATTATAATAACTACTAGCAATGTGCCAATGCGAAGTAGATTATTACATATTCACCGATTTGATAGAAAAAAAGTCTAGTTTTGAAATACGTATATCACTAAAAATATGTTATGTTTCACTCAAAATATATTCCTTTGGCGTTTTTGATGAGATATGGGAGGAATGTTGTTGGTTTCAAGATTTGAGAAGTGGTATATGTCTAATTTCTACTCTTACTAGCAAGATGCCCGTGCATTGCACGGAACATCAAGATCTTGTGGGAGAAAAGGATGAACGAGGGAAGGCCTTATCTGCAGATGTGGTGAAGAGTGCGGGTAAATTGCCATATTTTCCTTCCTATCAGTCAGATATAAATCGGACGACCTACATTGCAGGATGGCAGGCCCACCATAATCACCAACTCTATTTTTTATCCCTACTCTTATAAAAAGCATTGTCGGTGATGATCGTGTTCCTGCCATCCTGCAATATAGGCCGTCCGATCTATATCTGACGGATAGGAAGGAAACTATGGCAATTTTGCAAAAATATACCCACACCCCTCTCCACATTTGCAAATAAGGCCTTCCTCGCTCATCCTTTTCCCCACAAGATAAACTACTCATACAAATGCATCTTGATGTTCCATACAACGCATGGGCATCTTGCTAGTTGTTGCAAAAAGCCCATGTGTGTGTGAGAGAGAGGGAGAGTGGAGGAGGACGGAGTGCATGTGTGACAAAGACACAAGGAGTGTGTGTGTGATAGGTATCAGCTTAAAATGAGGCGATAGTGCGTGTGTGCATGATTGAGAAGGCGTGTCTCGAGAAGGAAAGAAAAATCTACATAGATACAAGGAGCAGGAGAGAGACATGTATGTGATGGTGGAAGCACGAGTGTGCGGGTGTATAAACCTATCTAGAGGCTAGCTAGTCGATAAATGTTAGTGAGAGAAGTACGAGTCGGGGTGCGAAAGCGAGAGTTCTGTGTGTGAGAGAGAGAGAGAGATGGTAGTCGGGAAGGGGAGTGGAAGCAGGAGTTGTGTGTGTGTGTGTGTGTGTGTCTGTGTGAGAGAGAGAGGAGACGGTAGTCGGGGTTGTGTGATCGGTAAACAAATGAATAATGTCAGTCTGGGATGGAGACGAAAAGGAGACCGCAACAAATGTTGTGTCTACAGGAGAGAGAGAGAGAGAGAGAGAGAGAGAGAGTAATTTTAGTGGTATGAGTCATATGTAGAGACATATAGGGTGTGTGAGAGAACCCCATAGAGAGAAAGACAAAGTGAAAAACGAGTGGAGACTGTGTGTGTGGCGGTGAAAAAGAAAGCTTAGGTACCGAGTACCGAGAACAACAGAGAGATGTGAGAGATAATGAAAACCGTGTAATGTATAATGATAGGGAGAGTGTGACACTTCTCAAGGGAGACGCCGGAGACCATGTTTGCGAGGATAGGAGAAACATGAAGTGAGCGTATGGGTGAGCTGGAGAAAAGAGAGTGATAGCTACTGAAGGAGCATGCATGCGAGAGAGATGGGCGTGAAAGGAGTGAACAAAAAAGGGATTCAAATATTTGAATTCGAGATGATGATACATGTAATCCATACTCGAACCAAAATTGATCTATCAAACATGCATACTCATATGAATTCACGCACATCTATGTTATTTAATATGTAGGTATTATGATCCATACATTTTAGTAGAACATAATTTGGTTAAATTTTTTGGAATTCAACCGTAAGATTTCGAGATCGTTGTATTTGTAAATCATATTATACATATAAAGGAGCAGGATTCTTTGTTGTGCTTTTGAAAGTATATATAAAAAAATGATGTATATAGAATGTAATTCCAATTGAAAATGGATCCCGCCTGAAAAAAATAGAATACAAACGGGATTCGAATTGAGTTGGCACGGTAAACGTGCACTCTGCAAAATTTGAACGAAGCGGGGAAAGTCGCAGTAACCGCCCGAAACCAAAATCTGCGAGATGGAAATCACTACTGCCTATCCCTTCCACGCAAAGCCTATCTGCTGGATTTCTATAGGTTTTGATAGGGGTAGGTTTGTAATTTCACCCAAACGTGATGTAACCGCCTCTCACCCGGATTCATACACGGTGGGTGCCAAAACACAGTGTGTCCTCGGCCAAAATCGACTCCCTCCCCAATTCATATTCATACACGGTGGGCGCCAAAAACAAACTCTCGTCGGCAAATATTCGGTGTATGCGAGATTACCGTCCTATCCCCAACCGACTAATGTTGCTGTGATGTAGTAGAAATTTGAAATGGGGGCTAAGTTTGTAAATTTCCTCGCATTTGAGACAAGCGCGTCCTGAATACATGGTTCCCCCCTTCCTCTCTACCTCCCTTTAACCCATTCGTACTCCGTGGGCGCCAAAACACCCTCTCCACCCCACCCTCCTCCGTCTGCCGTCGTCCGCCACCCCATCCACCGCCGTCCTCCTCCACCATGCCGGAGCTGATACCCCGACGCCACCGTCCATTACAAGAGATCGACTTCTCCCATCCATGCCTTTGGACCGGGATCCTTGCATCCCGTCCTCTCGCTTCATCCCCGCCGTCATCCACCTTGCCAGCGCCGCTCCTACGATCGTCACGTCCACCGCGCCCCGCCGCCACCGTCTATCCTCCTAGATCTGCTTCCACGCCGCCGACAGCCATCGCTACCGCAGCATCGTCAAATTCTCAGCAGATGCGTACACGGCGCCGCACCAGCGGCGGTACTCTTTCGTATCTGCTCAACTTATTTATCGCAGCAAGAAAACAGATCGCCATTGCTTTACTCTGATTTCTTGTCTTGGTTGCGAAGTTGCCTTTGTCCGGTTTGCACCTTCAGATCCGCCATGTCACGCTCAACACTATACTCCCAATGCTTATGGTTTTCCCCTTTTATATTCCACACTAGTTAAATCACAGAGACTAAATTTCAAAATTGGGTCACCGATTTTTCAGAGCTCGCGGAGTTCGCGGTCGATCGAAGGGTCTCGGTGGTTGTGGGGCCTCACCGAACGAAGAAAACTTGACGCTGGTGGGGTTTGGGCGCGGGTGGGGTGTTGGAGGAACACAGCGGTGGGGGCGGTGGTCCGCCGGCTGACCCGTCGGTGTTCTCAGATGGGAAGAATCGAGACGAGGAAGAAGAAGGGTTAGGAGACGAGGATCTTCATCCAACCGCTGAAATGGTCGAGAGACACTGGGAGTTGCATTCTTAATGCGCCTCGTTCATCATGTGTGGCACTGCGCACCAAGATTTTATTATCCAAAATCTGCTTGCTCTTGTTTACCATGTTCCTCTTCCGTTCTTCTTTAATATGTACTCTCTCCGTTCCAAAATACAAGTCTTTGTATAGATTCCACCATGGACTACATATGGAGCAAACTGAGTGAATCTAGACTCTAAAATGTATCTGGATACATCTGTATGTGATCCATAGTGGAAATCTCTACCAAGACTTATATTTTGGAACGGAGGGAGTATGCTAGTAGTACAATATGTTCCTTGTACTGAAGATGAGCAGGGACATTTGCAGTGTAGAGGTCTATACGGTCGGTTGTGATGGACACTTTGAGCCTCTTTGATTCGTAGGATCTTGTAAACATATGAATAGGATTTGTAGTGGCCTGCCCACTTGAATCCTATAAGAATAGCAAGGAAATGCGGGGAGCTGTGTCGCCTTTGAGAGTTACACTGATATTAATAGTACCACACCTTCACTTGAAGAGAGCTGGTATCCGAAGCCTTTCTAGCCGTACCGGCAATACTAGCACATATATTCCAGCAAGTTTCACTTTGCTGATTTTACTCTGATGCTTAAGGTTTTCCTGTTATATCTACACTATGATCTGTGTAGCTGCTTTGTGTCACACTAGCAGCAGTCCACTCTTGAAGCTAAACACTGCAATTACTTACAAAATTGGCACCAAGGCATTGAGTGCCATTCTGGATGCAATGAAACTCATACACTCCCCACCTGTTGATTCTTGTTCAGAATATGATCCTAAGGACTATTCTAACCTCGAGGAGTCAAAGGCAGATGGCCTGTCCTGTTCACCCATCAAGGTGCCTGTTCTAATTTGGCAATGTTTTATTGATTGCGGTATCTTGCATATGTTGTCTTGCATTTCTTCTACTTTGTTGCACCGCCATCTGCTTAGTTTACTCATCATATATGTCGAGATGCCATGCCCATCCATTATCAATACATATTCCATCTGTCATCATACCATGTTTTCCCACTCAAATGCTGTTCTTGTGCATCAGACATCAAAAAGGAAGAGGGTGATTGCCGAACCTGAAGGAGCACCAGCAAAGTCCTTGAAAAACATGGTGGTGTCGGAGAAATCAGACAACACCCCACTTATATTGGCTGTACAACCAGTGACACAAAACGTAGGACCGACTCTAGCAGACTGTACCCATACTTCACTGCCACACCACTAGCCCCACCACACAGGACCTGCACTCCAAAGAAAAGGTATACCGATTTCATTTGCCATAGCACCAAATGTACCATAGAAAAATTCCACTCCAGCAAAAAGTACAGCAAGTCCACCGGCCGAAGACCTATCCCAACTGCAGAGACGGCCAATTCCTGCAGATTGGAACCCCATTCCATTTATTCCCAGTTTTAAAAGACAATGCTTCCAATGTTGTTAGGGACTACGTGCATATATTCCCATCCTGGGAAGATTATAGTGAAGACAAACATCATTTTCACATCTTCCTGTCCAACTTACGTGTAAGTGCTATTATTCAAGGTTATTATTGTCCCGTTTTCTGCTGATTGAACACATCAAAGATTTACATTACATTGTTGTAACTAGGCGAGGGTCAATCTGGATAGTCATGACGAGCAAAGCTTGCTTGTGCTTTGCTACCTCTTGAGCACTGCGTTGGATTTCCCCGAAGAGGAGAGGATGATGCAGCAAAGTAGCGTAAGTATTTACCTCAGTTTTTGAGAACCAAGGTATCAATCCTGTAGGAGGCTACGCACAAGTCCCTCGTACCTGCACAAAACAATAGCTCCTCGCAACCAACGCGATTAGGGGTTGTCAATCCCTTCACGGTCACTTACGAGAGTGAGATCTGATAGAGATGATAAATAATATTTTTGGTATTTTTGGTATAGAGATGCAAAGTAAAAAGTAAAAGGCAAAGTAAAAACAAAGCAAGTATTAAAGTGATGGAGATTGATATGATGAGAATAGACCCGGGGGCCATAGGTTTCACTAGTGGCTTCTCTCAAGAGCATAAGTATTATACGGTGGGTGAACAAATTACTGTTGAGCAATTGACAGAATTGAGCATAGTTATGAGTATATCTAGGTATGATCATGTATATAGGCATCACGTCCAAGACAAGTAAACCGAAACAATTCTGCATCTACTACTATTACTCCACTCATCGACCGCTATCCAGCATGCATCTAGAGTATTAAGTTAAAAACAGAGTAACGCCTTAAGAAATATGACATGATGTAGAGGGATAAATTCATGCAATATGATAAAAACCCCATATTGTTATCCTCGATGGCAACAATACAATACGTGCCTTGCTGCCCCTTCTGTCACTGGGAAAGGACACCGCAAGATTGAACCCAAAGCTAAGCACTTCTCCCATTGCAAGAACTACCAATCTAGTTGGCCAAACCAAACGGATAATTCGAAGAGACTTGCAAAGATAACCAATCATACATAAAAGAATTCAGAGAAGATTCAAATATTGTTCATAGATAATATGGATCATAAACCCACAATTCATCGGTCTCAACAAACACACCGCAAAAAGAAGATTACATCGAATATATCTCCACAAGAGAGGGGGAGAACATTGTATTGAGATCCAAAAAGAGAGAAGAAGCCATCTAGCTACTAGCTATGGACCCGAAGGTCTGAAGTAAACTACTCACACTTCATCGGAGGGGCTATGGTAATGATGTAGAAGCCCTCCGTGGTGGATGCCCCCTCCGGCGGAGCTCCGAAACAGGCCCCAAGATGGGATCTCGTGGATACAAGAAGTTTTGGTGGTGGAATTAGGTTTTTGGCTCCGTATCTGATCGTTTGGGGGTACATAGGTATATATAGGAGGAAGGAGTACGTCGGTGGAGCAACAGGGGGCCCACGAGGCAGGGGGGCGCGCCCTAGGGGGGGGCACCCCCCACCCTCGTGACAGCCTCTTTTGTTCCTTGGAGTAGGGTCCAAGTCTCCTGGATCACGTTCAGTGAGAAAATCACGTTCCCGAAGGTTTCATTCCGTTTGCACTCCGTTTGACATTCTGTTTCTTCGAAACACTGAAATAGGCAAAAAACAACAATTCTGGGCTAGGCCTCCGGTTAATAGGTTAGTCCCAAAAATAATATAAAAGTGGAAAATAAAGCCCAATATAGTCCAAAACAGTAGATAAAGTAGCATGGAGCAATCAAAAATTATAGATACATTGGAGACGTATCAAGCATCCCCAAGCTTAATTCCTGCTCGTCCTCGAGTAGGTAAATGATAAAAAGAGAATTTTTTATGCGGAGTGATACTTTGGCATAATTTCAATGTAAATCTTCTTAATTGTGGTATGAATATTCAGATCTGGAAGATTCAAGAAAAAAGTTCATATTGACATAAAAATAATAATACTTCAAGCATACTAACTAAGCAATTATGTCTTCTCAAAATAACATGGCCAAAGAAAGTTATCCCTACAAAATCATATAGTCTGGCTATGCTCCATCTTCCCCACACAAAATATTTAGATCATGCACAACCCCGATGACAAGCCAAGCAATTTTTTCATACTTTAACATTTTCAAAACTTTTTCAATCTTCACACAATACATGAGCGTGAGCCATGGATATAACACTATGTGTGGAATAGAATGGTGGTTGTGGAGAAGACAAAAAGGGAGAAGATAGTCTCACATCAACTAGGCGTATCAACGGGCTATGGAGATGCCCATCAATAGATATCAATGTGAGTGAGTAGGGATTGCCATGCAATGGATGCACTAGAGCTATAAGTATATGAAAGCTCAACAAAAGAAACTAAGTGGGTGTGCATCCAAATCGCTTGCTCACAAAGACCTAGGGCATTTGAGGAAGCCCATCATTGGAATATACAAGCCAAGTTCTATAATGAAAAATTCCCACTAGTATATGAAAGTGACAAAACGAGAGACTCTCTATCATGAAGATCTTGGTGCTACTTTGAAGCACAAGTGTGGTAAAAGGATAGTAGCATTGTCCCTTCTCTCTTTTTCTCTCATTTTTTTATTTGGGACTTTTCTCTTTTTTTTGGCCTCTTTTCTTTTTCATTTTCTCTTTTTTTTTCATTTTATTTTTCGTCCGAAGTCTCATCCCAACTTGTGGGGGAATCATAGTCTCCATCATCCTTTCCTCACTGGGACAATGCTCTAATAATGATGATCATCACACTTTTATTTTTCTTACAACTCAGCAATTACAACTCGATTCTTAGAACAAAGTATGACTCTATATGAATGCCTCCGGCAGTGTACCGGGATATGCAATGAAACAAGAGTGACATGTATGAAAGAGTTACGAATGGTGGCTTTGCCACAAATACGATGTCAACTACATGATCATGCTAGCAATATGACAATGATGGAGCGTGTCATAATATATGGAACGGTGGAAAGTTGCATGGCAATATATCTCGGAATGGCTATGGAAATGCCATGATAGGTAGGTATGGTGGCTGTTTTGAGGAAGATATATGGTGGGTGTATGATACCGGTGAAAAGTGCGCGGTATTAGAGAGGCTAGCAAAGGTGGAAGGATGGGAAAAGTGCGTATAATCCATGGACTCAACATTAGTCATAAAGAACTCATATACTTATTGCAAAAATCTAGAAGTTATCAAAGAAAAGTATTACGCGCATGCTCCTAGGGGGATAGATTGGTAGGAAAATACCATCGCTCGTCCCCGACCGCCACTCATAAGGAAGACAATCAATAAATAAATCATGCTCAGAGTTCATCACATAACGGTTCACCATACGTGCATGCTACGGGAATCACAAACTTCAACACAAGTATTCTTTAAATTCACAACTACCCAACTAGCATGACTCTAATATCACCATCTTCATATATCAAAACAATTAGCAAGCATCAAACTTTTCTTAGTATTCAACGCACTCAAAAGAAAGTTTCAGATATCTTGAATACTAAGTATATTAATATTAAGCAAATTACCATGCTATTAACGACTCTCAAAATAATCTAAGTGAAGCATGAGAGAACAATAGTTTCTTTAAAACAAATCCACCACCGTGCTCTAAAAGATCTAAGTGAAGCACTAGAGCAAAAATTATCACGCTCAAAAGATATAAGTGAAGCACTATGAGCAAATTTATCAAGCTCAAAGATATAAGTGAAGCACATAGGGTATTCTATCAAATTCCAATTCATGTATGGCTCTCTCAAAAGGTGTGTACAGCAAGGATGATTGTGGTAAACTAAAAAGCAAAGACACAAATAATACAAGACGCTCCAAGCAAAACACATATCATGTGGTGAATAAAAATATAGCTCCAAGTAAATTACCGATGGAAGTAGACGAAAGAGGGGATGCCTTCCGGGGCATCCCCAAGCTTTGACTTTTTGGTGTCCTTGGATTATCTTGGGGGTGCCATGGGCATCCCCAAGCTTAGGCTCTTGCCACTCCTTGTTCCATAATCCATCAAAAGAATTTACCCAAAACTTGAAAACTTCACAACACAAAACTCAATAGAAATCTCGTGAGCTCCGTTAGAGAAATAAAACAAAAGACTACTTTAAGGTACTGTAATTAAGTCATTCTTTATTTATATTGGTGTTAAACCTACTGTATTCCAACTTCTCTATGGATTATAAACTATTTTACTAGCCATAGATTCATCAAAATAAGCAAACAACACACGAAAAACAGAATCTGTCAAAAACAGAACAGTCTGTAGTAATCTGTAACTAACGCAAACTTCTGGAACTCCAAAAATTCTACAAAATTTAGAAGACCTAGACAATTTGTTTATTGATCAGAGGCAATTGGAATCAGTATTTTATCACGTTCTGGTGATTTTTAATAATTCGGGCACTGAGCGCAAAGTTTCTGGAAATTACAGCAAGATCAAATAACTATCATCCAAGAAGATCCAATAGGTCTAGCTTGGCACAAACACTAATTAAAACATAAAACCACATATAAACATAGTCTAGATGGATTATTTATTCCTAAACAGAAGCAAAAGCAAAAAAAACTAAAAATAAAATTGGGTGGCCTCCCAACAAGCGCTATCGTTTAACGCCCCCAGCTAGGCATAAAAGCAAGGATAGATCTAGGTATTGCCATCTTTGGTAGGCAATTCTTCAATGAGGCATCTTCCTTCTTTAGAATTTTCTTTCTTTCTAGTAGTTATCAAAATTTTAGGCAAAAGATCGAAAAATTCATTCATAGCAAATTGTTCCTTAATGATGGCAAAAAAGATTGGGATGAACACTTATAGATTTAAGATCCGCAGTTTCCTTACTAGATGATTCACCCTTATTCTTAGGAACATAAATAAACTTAGTATTTTTAGTAGACGAACTTGGAGTGTTTTTTACGGAAGAAAAAGCGGTTCCCAAGTTGGTAATGATACCCTCAAGTTTATCGATTCTAGTGGAATCTAGATTTATTTTCTAATTAACTATGGGTTCCTTTTCTTTAATATTTTTCAAAGTCATTCCTACCTTAGATCCATATTGGGTAATTTGATTGTGGATCTTTTTATCAAGATTTTCAATTAATTCAATGGTAGCAACTTTATTCTCAATAATTTCAAGTCTTTGCATAACATGCTCCAAAGTTAACATAGTTCCATTAACCAAAAGAGGTGGTGAGACAAATAAATCTATTAAAGCATTATAAGAATCAAAAGTATGGCTACCCAAGAAATTCCCTCTGGTAATGGTATCAAGGATATATCTATACCAAGGATTAGCACCTACTTAAAAATTACGAAGAAGAACTGAAGTAGATTGCTTCCTGGTAGATCTATTTCGAGCATTGCAAATTCTATACCAAGCGTCTTTTATATTTTCTCCCTCCCTTTGCTTAAAATTTAGAACTTCATTCTCGGGAGATAACGGAGAAGATATGAGACTAGTCAAGCAAGCACACTAACACACGAGCAAACAAGCGGACGAGGAAAAGGCAAACGGGAAAGAGAGGAGGAGATTGAGAAAGAGAGGGCGGATAAAACGGCAAGGGTGAAGTGGGGGAGAGGAAAACGAGAGGCAAATGGCAAATAATGTAATGCGGGAGATAGGGATTGTGATGGGTACTTGGTATGTCTTGACTTGCTCTTGCATGAGCCTCCCCGGCAACGGCGCCAGAAATTCTTCTTGCTACCTCTTGAGCATTGCGTTGGATTTCCCCGAAGAGGAGAGGATGATGCAGCAAAGTAGCGTAAGTATTTCCCTCAGTTTTTGAGAACCAAGGTATCAATCCAGTAGGAGGCTACTCACAAGTCCCTCGTACCTGCACAAAACAATAGCTCCTCGCAACCAACGCGATTAGGGGTTATCAATCCCTTCACGGTCACTTACGAGAGTGAGATCTGATAGAGATGATAAATAATATTTTTGGTATTTTTGGTATAGAGATGCAAAGTAAAAAGTAAAAGGCAAAGTAAAAACAAAGCAAGTATTAAAGTGATGGAGATTGATATGATGAGAATAGACCCTGGGGCCATAGGTTTCACTAGTGGCTTCTCTCAAGAGCATAAGTATTCTACGGTGGGTGAACAAATTATTGTTGAGCAATTGATAGAATTGAGCATAGTTATGAGTATATCTAGGTATGATCATGTATATAGGCATCACGTCCAAGACAAGTAGACCGAAATGATTCTCAGATCTACTACTATTACTCCACTCATCGACCGCTATCCAAAGATGCATCTAGAGTATTAAGTTAAAAACAAAGTAACGCCTTAAGCAAGATGACATGATGTAGAGGATAAATTCATGCAATATGATAAAACCCCATCTTGTTATCCTCGATGGCAACAATACAATCGTGCCTTGCTGCCCTTACATCCTTTGGGAAAGGACACCGCAAGATTGAACCCAAAGCTAAGCACTTCTCCCATTGCAAGAACTACCAATCTAGTTGGCCAAACCAAACGGATAATTCGAAGAGACTTGCAAAGATAACCAATCATACATAAAAGAATTCAGAGAAGATTCAAATATTGTTCATAGATAATATGGATCATAAACCCACAATTCATCGGTCTCAACAAACACACCGCAAAGAAGATTACATCGAATAGATCTCCACGAGAGAGGGGGAGAACATTGTATTGAGATCCAAAAAGAGAGAAGAAGCCATCTAGCTACTAGCTATGGACCCGAAGGTCTGAACTAAACTACTCACACTTCATTAGAGGGGCTATGGTGATGATGTAGAAGCCCTCCGTGGTAGATGCCCCCTCCGGCGGAGCTCCGGAACAGGCCCCAAGATGGGATCTCGTGGATACAGGAAGTTGCGGCGGTGGAATTAGGTTTTTGGCTCCATATCTGATCGTTTGGGGGTACGTAGGTATATATAGGAGGAAGGAGTACGTCGGTGGAGCTACAGGGGGCCCACGAGGCAGGGGGCGTGCCCTGGGGGGGGGCACCCCCCACCCTCGTGACCGCCCCTTTTTTTCCTTGGAGTAGGGTCCAAGTCTTACGGATCACGTTCGGTGAGAAAATCACGTTCCCGAAGGTTTCATTCCGTTTGGACTCCGTTTGATATTCCGTTTCTTCGAAACACTGAAATAGGCAAAAAACAGCAATTCTGGGTTGGGCCTCCGGTTAATAGGTTAGTCCCAAAAATAATATAAAACTGGAAAATAAAGCCCAATATAGTCCAAAACAGTAGATAAAGTAGCATGGAGCAATAAAAAGTTAGAGATACATTGGAGACGTATCATGCTTTTTAAGGAAGCATTGCAGCAGTATCGGTGTTACCTGAGGAAATCACACTTTGATGGCAAGTATATAAACGAATTTCCTGTGAAGTCTCGTGTGCTAAATTTAGAAGACATTGAATGGAAAAACCTTGTTATGCATCGGTCTCGCTCCTGTGATGAGGTAATCGCTCTATGAAATCACATGACAATTTGAACTTCTACTTTTCCGCATGTGCCTTACGGATCTTTTTTGCTGGAAATCTGCTCGAAGAAGAATTCTGGTTTGAAAAGAACGACAGGATATCGCAAATATGCTGCCCGCTGCTTTGCTCTGGTTAGTCCCTGTTGTCCTGGATCACTGTACTTGCATACATACCTGGTTCATTATGTGGCAGCAGTATGCATGATAGCTTGCTTATCAATTGTTCGCTCCAAATTATCTGATCTGTATGAATGGTTACATTAGTGTAGAATATATCCAATGCCAATGTTTTTAGCTCGCATTGTTCTTGTAAGTACATGCTGTCCTTTATCGATGTACTTATAATGACAGTAGTTGTTCATGTACCATCACTCGCAACTTATTTTCCTTTGCCCTCCATTTTCTACACATCAGTTCTATATTTACTCTTACCATAAGGTTGGTATCAAGAAGTTTAGCTGTGCATTGCTCTTGGCTGTACCTTTTGCCTGATCGCTGCACTTACATTTGTAGCTACTTGGTTATGTAGCATCACTCTTCATCTTATCTTAAATATTCTCCATTTTTTTGTATATTATCACATCTATATTTACTCTTAACAAAATGTAGAATAAAGTCAATGCTTTTGAAGAAGATTCTGTGGTAAACTTCTTGAATTGCCCCCCCATCAAGCATGGACAAGGCCTTTATAGAGCCTGTCTTCACCAATAATGTAAGTTTGTCCATCTCAAGCCTTCAAACTTTGTTGTATATATTTGGTTAGGCATGACTGCAACATCTGTTTATTTTTGGTGTTTGCATCAAATTGCTTATTTAAAGTTTGTTATGTAGTTAATAAACAAAAGTTTGTCCTTTCTCAATTTAAGTTTTCAGTTGTACAACCAAGTTCCTTCTTCATACCATGTAAATTAAACTATCTGAGCAAGTGATCTTCTTTTGCACCGCATGTATGCTTCATTCTTCATCCGTAATCCAAAGGTGTGGTGAACCTACCCACTACAAAGACAATGTCGTATTCTGCAATGTCTTAACTATAAACAATGTCATATCATTCGACTATTATTTAAACCATCTCTTTATTTGCCAATCTGAAATGGTATAAATTGACAGCACACTAACCATTGATACTTATGAGTTCTTGATCTATAATCCAGTGTTGTCGTGAAGCTGCCAACTCCTTCACAATGTCACTTCCTGCCATGTCTTGACCTGAACAATACCATATTGTGTTAATGCAGTTTTAAACTGTGTCACTTTATTCGTCAGTAAGAAATGTGATGAATTGTCAGCACTGATACTTTTACGTGCAAAACCCGTCATCATGTCTTCGCTTGTTTATCTTTCAGAGTGAGGAAGATATAAGTGTTGAACAAGCGCAGATCTCATCATCTTGCTCACCGCTTATGCTGCAGCTCCCAAAGATGGCTAACCTTTCTTGAACTCTATTGAAGTGTCTGTCGGTTTTGTATATTATTTTGTCGGCGTGTTTATTTGCAATCGGTGGCGATCTTTGATGCCCAAAGTATGTAATCTGCTATCTGCTTGTGCTTTATTATCATAGTGGCGAACTTTGATGCCCAGTGGATGTAATATGCCGTAATTTCTTTATTGTATAGTCTAGGTTTTTTCTTATTCACGATGATGCAGTTATTTTACTGTATATATATATATATATCATGTCTTCACAGTAAACCGGCCAAACCGTAAAATTACGGTACATAATCGGGCCGTCATGCAATCACGATGTAGGTTGGGCCTGAAACGTGCCGAACAGCTCATGGGCTGCAGCAGCCCGAAATGAACCCCGGCCCATGATTGTGCGAATCAAATCACGGGCTTTTAACAGGCCAAAATTGTCTTGGTCCTTGTTTGGCCCAATCAGATATCGGCTACGTGCAGGCCGGATGCAAATCGGGCCGTAGTTTGGCCCAACTATATGACGGGCTTTTAGCAGCTGAAATTAATATAGGGCCGAAATGTTAAACGGGCCCTTAACATGCCAAAACTAATATCAGGCCAAATTACTAAGTGGGCCTTTAGCAAGTGGGCCCAAAAGCATAGTGTCCAGTTGCCGGGCCGAATTTGTATGGGGCATAATTGAGCCCAAAGCCTCTTAAAGGACCGGACCTGATCTGGGCCGTAATTTTGCCCAGAACGTGGTAGGCTTAAAACGGGCCGGTTCTCATATGGGCCACTTTTAGGCCCGGAACGTGGTAGGACATTAATGGACCGGATAAGATATGGCAGGCATTTGGCCCAAAACATGGCAGCCAGTTAATGGGCCGGCCTACTAGGGTCCTCAAAATCTTGTGGGCCTATAGCTGGGCCGGCCCATTAATGTCGGCGAAATCTTGTGGGCCTTTAGCTGGGCCGGCCCATTATGATCCGCAAGAATCTTGTGGGCCTTTACCTGGGCCGGCCCATTATGGCACACAAAAATCTTGTGGGCCTTTAGATGGGCCGGCCCATTATGGCCAGCAAAATCTTGTGGGCCTTTACCTGGGCCGGCCCATTATGGCCCGCAAAATCTCGTGGGCCTTTAGCTGGGCCAGCCCATTATGGTCCGCAAAATCTTGTGGGCCTTTAGCTGGGCCGGCCCATTATGGTCCGCAAAACTTGTGGGCCTTTAATTGGGCCGGCCCAATTAAACTTGTTGGGCCGTGCCACGTGTCGACGTATCATAGGCGCCTTCTGTCCAATGAGTGGATGACATCTGTCCCAACGGTGAGCCGACACGTGTTTCCTCCAGCCAATGATGATTTTACACATGGAAAATCCCCATTGGTCGGGCTGTTAACGGGTTATCGGATCCAAAACCCGACCGATAGCTTAACAGCGTTCGCTACGATGGATGCCACGTGTCGGTCACCCTTGACGAAAAGCACTTCGTGACGCGATTTATCGTCATGGAAGTGGACACTTCCGTGATGATAATTTTCGTAATGTCATGGAACACTTCTACGACAGCACATGTATGACTATCTCGATACTGTCATAAATTTGTCATGGATGTACATGCATGACAAAAAACGCGACCTACTGTGACAAACACGTATCATCACGGAAGTGTATTTTTTTGTAGTGTATTGCTATGGTTAAAGATCTCTTGGCTGATAATATTGATGGGCATGTTATTTACTTCTGTAATGAAGCTGCTAGAATTGCTAGACCTGATACTAAAAATAAACATAGACCCGTTGTAGGCATGCTTGTTATTCCTGTTAAAATAGGAGATCATTATTATCATGGCTTATGTATGGGTGCTAGTGCAAGTGCAATACCTCATTCCTTATACAAAGAAATTATGCATGATATTGCACCTGCTGAGTTAGAGAAAATTGATGTTACAATTAAGCTTGCCAATAGAGACACTATTTCACCAGTTGGGCTTGTTAGAGATGTTGAAGTCTTGTGTGGGAAAGTTAAATATCCTGCTGATTTCCTTGTTCTTGGTTCCCCACAAGATAGCTTTTTTTCGATAAAGGGTGGATTTTATTTACTCAAAATGAAGCATCAAGGAGATACAAACATAAGGAGTGCACACCCGGCCTCTGCATAACTAAGATGCACACAGCCAACACAAACACACACATAAACACACCTGCAAGTAGCAAAATCATATAAGATCAAAGCTATTCCTAAGCGTGGAAAAGGAAAAAAGAAACCCCAAAACATAGGACATTGATCGACAAGCTAGAACAATGACCGTATCCGCACCAATCATTTTTTGACACCACAAAGACGGCCGGAAAGGTTCTTCAATAGCAACGCTATCGGTGTCAAACCGGCGGATCTCGGGTAGGGGGTCTCGAACTGTGCGTCTAAGGCAGATGGTAACAGGAGGCGGGGGACACAATGTTTACCCAGGTTCGGGCCCTCTCGATGGAGGTAATACCCTACTTCATGCTTGATTGATCTTGATGATATGAGTATTACAAGAGTTGATCTACCACGAGATCGTGGAGGCTAAACCCTAGAAGCTAGCCTATGGTATGATTGTTGTTGTCCTACGGACTAAACCCTCCGGTTTATATAGACACCGGAGAGGGCTAGGATTACACAGAGTCGGTTACAAGGGAGGAGATCTAGATATCCGTATCGCCAAGCTTGCCTTCCACGCCAAGGAGAGTCCCATCCGGACACGGGACGAAGTCCTCAATCTTGTATCTTCATAGTCCAACAGTGCGACCAAAGGATATAGTCCAGATGTCCGGAGACCCCCTAATCCAGGCTTCAATCATGATGAGTCCGGCGCGCAGATTGTCTTCGACATTGCAGGGCGGGTTCCTCCTCCGAATACTCCATAGAAGATTTTGAACACAAGGATAGTGTCCGGCTCTGCAAAACAAATTCCACGTACCTCCGTAGAGAGAATAATATTTCCACATATCTAATCTGCTGACGTATTTTGCGGCATGTCACCACACCACAGCCCGGTCTTTATTCGAACCATTTTTCCCAACCAGCCACGGCGCATATCGCGGGGCAGTCTCCTTGGCACGTCTTGTCGAAGCAGAGATTGTGTCCCCTTATCACAGGATTCTCATCAATACGGATGTGGGTAACCCAACCGCGCCATCAATTATTGTGCTTGGGGAATGAGCGAGTTTTACTAGGTAAGTGGGGAGGCGCATCGCCTCTTCCGCCCTTATAAAGGGACAGGGATTTACTCTTTTCACCCACGCCTTCTTCCTCCTTGCTTATTCATTCTTGCGCACTTGAGCTCCTGCGCCCAAGTTCGCGTTTCCCCCCTCAAACCACTCCAAGCATGTCTGGAGCGGGAGGAAAATGGATGGTCTCCTCCGTCACGGAGGAGAACATCTCAAAGCTACTGGGAGCCAGATATCTAGCCGCGGATATCGCACACCGGCTTCCCGATGCGGGGCAGATCATCCCTACGTCGGAGCCCCATGAGAGGGTAGTTTTCCTTACCCACTTCGTCCGCGGACTGGGATTTCCACTCCACCATTTGTCCGCGGGCTCATGTTCTACTAAGGGCTGGACTTTCATGATCTGGCCCCCAATTTCATCCCCAACATCTCGGCGTTTATCGTCGTGTGCGAGGCTTTCCTCCGCATCAGGCCCCACTTCGGCCTGTTGCTGAAAACCTTCAATGTCAAACCGAAGGTGGTGGTCGGTCAGCAGGCGGAGTGCGGAGGTGCCATGGTGGGAAAAATGCCCAACGTTACATGGCTCGACGGCTCATATGTGGAGACCATAAAGGGGTGGCAATCGGGGTGGTTCTACATCACCGAGCCGCGCGACACCAACTGGGTGGCGGCCCCCAAATTTCGATCCGGAATCCCACGCGGCTCACCTCCTGGAAAGAGAAGGGCCTATCCTGGGGTCCCTCGGTAGAGCTGACCGGACTCCAAACCTGTATCAAAAACACGATGAGCAAGAAAATCAAGCTCATCAATGTGGTCCAAGTCATGCTCTTCCGCCGGATCCTCCCATGTCAAAGATAGGCATTCAATTTATGGGAGTTCGTCCCGACCAAGCACCAGACGCTGCAAGAGCTCTATGACACGAGGCACAAGGACGTCTGGAGGGTGCTGTTCAAGGGTGCCGAGGTACCTTCTCCCCTTACCGAAGATCGCGGACTCAGCGCAAAGCGCCATGCCAATCCGGTAAACTTTTATATCTCACAGGATATTTATATCCCCCGTATAATCATGTGCGGGATCTAAGCTTCCGTGCCATTAATAGGACTGGATAGAGACGGCGGAGCAGATAGATTGCCTGGCTCCTCTGCCCGAAGATCCAGCAGATGCTCTTCTAACGAAGATGTTGATTCCCGTGCCTTATGAGGCGTCGGAGAAGAAGGCCAAGAAGAAGGCCGCGGGGACCTGGAAAGGTCTCTGGCGCCAAGTTATATCGGACTCATTGTCCGATAACTCCGAGGCGCACTCCTCCCATGAAAACGAGGAGGAGGAAGAGGAAGGCCGCCCCAACCGGGGAGGCCGAAGGGTCCAAGAAGGGAAGGACCCTCCCTCCGGACTTCTCCACGACGGCTGCCTACAGCGGCGACGAGTGGTTACCCAGGGACAAGCCCCTGGCGAAATCATAAGTATGCGGATGCCATAGTAATTCAGGGTATGTTTTATTGCACAGCTTCTCTTTACACCGAACATGATTATGTAGTCCGGCCCGAGCCCATATCGACGTATCTTTGTCGGATGGTTCTTTGGACCCGTCGGATATGAATAGCGATTCACTTCCAACTGCCTCCTCCCCTCACCCTACGGACAGCGTTGAGGTGTTGTCTCAAAGGGCACTGTCGGTGTCAAAACCGGCGGATCTCGGGTAGGGGGTCCCGAACTGTGCGTCTAGGCGGATGGTAACAGGAGACAAGGGACACGATGTTTTTACCCAGGTTCGGGCCCTCTCGATGGAGGTAATACCCTACTCCTGCTTGATTAATATTGATGATATGGGTAGTACAAGAGTAGATCTACCATGAGATCAAGGAGGCTAAACCCTAGAAGCTAGCCTATGGTATGATTGTTGTTCGTCCTACGGACTAAAACCCTCCGGTTTATATAGACACCGGATAGGTTAGGGTTACACAGAGTCGGTTACAATGGTAGGATATCTACATATCCGTATCGCTAAGCTTGCCTTCCACGCCAAGGAAAGTCCCATCCGGACACGGGACGAAGTCTTCAATCTTGTATCTTCATAGTCTTGGAGTCCGGCCGTGATGATAGTTCGGCTATCCGGACACCCCCTAGTCCAGGACTCCCTCACTAACCCTCTCCGGTGTCTATATAAACTGGAGGGTTTAGTCCGTAGGACAACAACAATCATAACATAGGCTAGCTTCTAGGGTTTAGCCTCTATGATCTCGTGGTAGATCAACTCTTGTAATACTCATATCATCAAGATCAATCAAGCAGGAAGTAGGGTATTACCTCCATCGAGAGGGCTCGAACCTGGGTAAACATTGTGTCCCCCGCCTCCTGTTACCATCCGCCTTAGACGCATATTTCGGGACACCCTACCAGAGATCCGCCAGTTTTGACACCGACATTGGGAACAATTCTTTGTGGGATCAATTCATCTTTGTCATTAGGAACAACAGTAATACCTCCCTTCTTAGGGACACAATGGACAGGACTTACCCACTGACTATCAACAACGGGATAAATTATACCTTGCTCTAGAAGCTTTAGTATTTCTTTTCATACCACTTCTTTCATCTTAGGATTTAACCATTGTTGGTTATCAACAGCTGGTTTAGCGTCTTTCTCCAATTTTATTTTGTGCTGGCATAAAGTGGGACTAATGCCTTTAAGATCATCAAGAGTATATCCAATAGCAGCACGGTGCTTCTTCAGAGTTTCCAATAATCTCTTCTTCATGCTCTGAAAGGTTAGCACTAATAATAACAGGATATATCTTCTTCTCATCAAGGTAAGCATATTTAAGAGTATGAGGTAACGGTTTAAGCTCAAACACGGGATCACCCTTGGGTGGAGGAGGATCCCCTAGGATTTCAACAGGCATTTTGTGTTTCAAGATAGGTCCTTGTTTAATGAATACTTCATCTATTTCCCTTCTTTCATTCATAAACATATCATTTTCATGGTCGAGCAAATACTGTTCTAAAAGATCATTAGGAGGCACGGCAATAGAAGTAAGACCAATAATTTCATCTTTACTAGGCAATTCTTTATCACGGGGTTGTCTACGAAATTTAGCAAAATTAAACTCATGAGACATATCTCCCAAGCCAATAGTAACAACATCCTTTTTGCAGTCTCTCTTAGCATTAACAGTATTCAAGAAGGGTCTACCAAATATAATGGGACAAAAGCTATCCTGGCCGAGTTGTGTTGCCGAGGGCGTTCCATCCGGCTTGGCCTAGCCCAGCGGCTCCTCTGGTGATGGCTGATTTGGGATTGGCACTGGAATTGCATCGTGGCACCGGGCGAATTGCGGTGGGCACCGGCGCGAGGGTTCCTCTCCCAAGAGTGGCTGCTGCTGGCGCCTAGTAATAGCGTGGTTGCGGGATGCAGCCAAAAGGCTCCTTTGAGTTTTGGCGGCATCCACTTTGGTCAGATTATCTTTGACGTCAAGATACAATCTATGGACAATGACTTGGCGCACAGGTATGGGTGGGCAACGACGACGCTGGGATTTCTGGCCTATCGCACGTAGCTGTCGTGATCGTGGAAAAGTGGTGGTGACAACACGGTTGGCTTCGATTTGGCGGTACTTCGAGTGCCTAGTCTGTAGCTTTGTGGTGAAAGCCAAGGTTTAAACCGAGATGGGTTTACCTGGCAATGGCGATGCAGAATCATCGTTACCTTGTTGAAGGCATTGCTCGGATATGCTGCATGGACTTGTTTTTCAAGGTGAAAACTTAGAATCTAGCCTTTGATGGTTGGATCCGGTGACGGCGGCGCTTCAGTGTCGTTCCCTTCATGAAGGCGTTTGAGGGAGTCCTGGATTAGGGGGTCTCCGGATAGCCAGACTATATCCTTTGGCCGGACTGTTGGACTATTAAAATACAAGATTGAAGACTTTGTCCCGTGTCCGGATGGGACTCTCCTTGGCGTGGAAGGCAAGCTTGGCGATACGGATATGTAGATCTCCTCCCTTGTAACCGACTCTGTAACCCTAACTGCCGTGTCAAACCGGCGGATCTCGGTGGGGGGTCCCGAATCAGCGCCTAGGCGGATGGTAACAGGAGACAAGGGACACGATGTTTTTACCCAGGTTCGGCCCTCTCGATGGAGGTAATACCCTACCCTGCTTGATTAATATTGATGATATGGGTAGTACAAGAGTAGATCTACCACGAGATCAAGGAGGCTAAACCCTAGAAGCTAGCCTATGGTATGATTGTTGTTCGTCCTACGGACTAAAACCCTCCGGTTTATATAGACACCGGATAGGTTAGGGTTACACAGAGTCGGTTACAATGGTAGGAGATCTACATATCCGTATCGCCAAGCTTGCCTTCCACGCCAAGGAAAGTCCCATCCGGACACGGGACGAAGTCTTCAATCTTGTATCATCATAGTCTTGGAGTCCGCCGTGATGATAGTTCGCTATCCGACACCCCTAGTCCAGACTTCCTCAAGAGCCCCTAACTAGGCTTCAATGACGACGAGTCCGGCGCATATTGTCTTCGGCATTGCAAGGCGGGTTCCTCCTCCGAATACTTCATAGAAGGTTTTGAACACAAGGATAGTGTCCGCTCGCAAAACAAGTTCCATATACCACCGTAGAGAGAATAACTTTTGCACAGATTCGATGATGTATTCATGCGTGACATCACACCACAGCCTAGGCCTTCACATGAATCGTTTTTACTGTTCCACCTCAGCGCGCTTAGCGAGGCGGTTTCTTGGCACGCCTTATCGAGCATAGATCGTGCCCCTTATTCCGGATTCTCATCAATACGGACGTGGTAACCCAACTGCTCCTCGCTGGCACGCCTCTATCAAAGGCGAGTCCTAATCGACCACGGGAAGGCTCTTGGTATTCAACCTCTTTATAATGAGACCAAGGCCCTCTTCTTTTTACACCCTCCATCGAAGTTCGCCTCGCACTTCGAAGTTCTAACACCCAAAGCTTCAGATTTAGGCGCTTGGACCTTCAACGATGTCCGCCCAACCAGCACGGCCGATGGATGTCTTCTTCCATCACGTAAGAAGATGTGCTAAAGCTGCGAGACGCCAGTATCTAACCGGCGAGATTTCGATAGGCTGCCCGCCTAGGGCAGGTCATTCCCACTCTCGAGCCCGGCGAGAGCGTGGTGTTCGTGGTCTCACTTCCTTCGGGTTTAGGCTTCCCAATGGATCCCTTTGCGGGGGCTCATGTTTTATTATGGGCTGGATTTCCATGACTTGAACCGAGTCCATCCTCCATATCTCGTCATTCATTGTCGATGTGAGGCCTTCCTCCATATTACCCTCACTTTGGATTATGGCTCAAGACCTTCAAGGTGGAGCCAAAGATGATCGAGGGCAACAAGCAGAAAGTGCGGAGGTGCGGTCATAAGCAAGTGTGCTGATGTCTCCGTGGCCCAAGGGCTCTTTTCAAGAGGAGCTTGGTTTGTGGCAATGGGAATGGTTTTATATCACCGCTCCTAGGGGCACCAAATGGGTGGCGCTTCCGCCTTCCGCCAGTCCACCACAGCCGGGCGCCATGGGTCAACAAGGGGCTCGACTGGGTCGCCCAAGGACGCCTTTGTTGCAGGACCGTATTCGAGACCTCCAAGAAAGAGAGATCAATCTGCTGCAATGGCGCAGGTTATGTTGATTCGGCGCCGCCTGCAAACGCCGCCTCCTCGCCTGTGGGAATTTAATCCGAGGGACCACGAGCTCTCCAAAATTTTATGGGTACGACGCCTGGAGATGTATAAACTATTCTTCGATCACAAGAGAAGTGTCCGACTTGACCGAGGACGCAGGACTAAGCTACAATCGCCAGATACTCAAGTAAGTAGTCCTGTGAACGGACAGGCTGTTCATTCATTTATCATATACATGCCCTTTAAAGGAGTCGCTTGAACATGAGTGGATAGCCAAGGCAAAGTTAATAAGGTGTCCGCCCCTCCCAAAGAACACGCCGGATCCCATGCTGGCCAAGATGTTGAAGGCCGCGCCTTTTAAAGAAGGCGAGGGAGCGGGAAGCAATCGCCTCCACGAAGGAGGCCTTTGAGGAGGGAGGGATCAAAAGTCCCACCTCCAAGGAGAGAAGAGGACCGCCGAAGATCTGGAGGTCAAGGCCTTGAAGAGGGAAAGAAATTCGCCGAGAGTCCGGGCTGGAAGTACCCAGCCGACTGCTTCCCCAAGGGATCAGCCTCCAATGAGCCGTAAGTAAAAAAAAGAAGGGTTTTATAAGTAAGGAACATCCCTATATTTATTTCTCAAGATAACCAAAATTGTACCTTGTAGTTCGGATCTCAGCCCTTCTCAGCAGAGCTCGCCTTCGGGGATCTTCTTCCGGAGATGATGGAGAGCGAACGCCCACCTGCCGCACCGTCATGCGAGGCGGACGACCCGAGGTGTCATCACGAGGGTTCCCCAAGTCCGCGGGGCCGGAAGGTCCGGGCCAATCGGGCGTCTTGCGGTCGGAGGAGTGAAGGATCTGCCGAGCGAAGCGGTTATTCGTAAGATCACCGTGTTCTAATGGGTACGGTGATTGAAAGAATTGCATCCGCCGAGAGCAGATTGCATGAAGCCGCCAAGTTTATCGACGGGGTTTGAGGTACGCAAAATGATGTACCTTCCGACGCTTATGCATATAGAATGCGCCAGATAGATAGTAGCCCCGAGACTCGGTATGTTGTCAAAATTGACAGCGTGCGAGGATCATAATCTCGCTTATAACATATCGCCGCCCTAAATAGGTGGCGGGCGTCCGATGGCCAGCCGGATCGATGAATATGCCGAACTAAAGCGGCAACTTGACGAGGCGGATGCGACATCGCGCCGGTCAATAAACGGTTTGACGAGTCACAAGGTATGCGACTTCTACGCGACACCGGTAAGGGAGCTTGACGTCCATGCCTTACTACTTGTATGCTTAATGCAGATGGTGTCGCTGTGGGAGGAGCTGCGGCGGAACTCGCCGAGCGAAAGAGCAAGCCAAAATAGCAATGCGGCTGCTTAAGGGCGGCCAAGAGCTAGAAGCCGAACGGGCTGCTCATCGCCAAGAAGAGGAAATGGCCGATATGGCCAGAAAATTGAAGGATACTACCGACCGCTGCGTGGTTCTTGAAAAGAACGCTGCGGAGCAAGAGGGCTGAAAAAGGCCACCGCCAATCCAAGGATGCCCGGTCCGCTGGAGAGCGCCAAGGAGGAGCTGAGTCACGCTGGTCTATTGCGGCTGGAAAACCGCTTTCGCCGCGGAGGAAATATACGATCCGGCGTATGCTCGCTTGACAAGTTGTGAGTTCGAGGATGCTTATCTCGACTTAGCGGCGAAGCGCCGCGGACGCGATTGAGCACTTCCGAGGCCGTAGGGGCACGTAAGGAAGAGCTATATTGGTCGCAATTCCATAGTCCGGAGCGCCCTCTTCCGCTGACCGATCGGTTGGCCGAATGGGCCGAGCTGAATCGATTATCCGGACTTGCCATGAAGCATGTCATGACTCATTTGTGGCCAGCGGACCCCACCAAGAGTTATTTTGGCTTAGTGCAGCAGTTCCTTGGTGCGGTACCGCATACGATGCAATGAAGCGGTTGGCGGCATTGAGGGAGCGCGGATGGCTCGCCCTTGTCAAGACATACTGGGCGGAGATGAAGGCCACCGATGTTAAGGCCCCAAGATTCGGACAGAAGTTTAGTACCGCCGAGCACTATTTTGAGGAAGTCTGCAGGCGCTGCTTAATAGAGACGCAGTGCTCAAGGATACCATGTTTAAATGACATGTATGATTTGTGAAAACAATGTTTCAATATAATATAAGGGCTTTTTATACTTGTGCGCTCAAGTAGTAGACTACTCCTCAGGCGGCCGCTTATGTATATGTATATATAACCTGAAAGATGGCAGTCCTGGCTTCAGCCCCCATGCACATAGTGCGGGGTGTTTGCAAAGAAGGCGCTTTTCACACTTAATCCAACGCCTTGGTCCTGTTAAGGAGGTGGTAGCGTAGCAAACTAGGCAACCGGACTATAATGCTTTATCACTTTCACTTAGCCATAGGAGTTCGAGGGTGGGGCTACTGTATATAGCCCCGGGGCACCGCACTCTCCGAATTCGGGTGCGTATGTGCCTGACCGAAAACCGTCCTTCGTTAATGCGGAGGAATTCTAAACATTCCGATGAGTCATCGAGTGGTTGACTAGTCTCTCGCTATATCATGACAGCATTTTTCGCTTTCATCGAGGTGCTCGCCCGCCGAACCGGGCACGATCGCAGAGTTCTCCGGTGCCGCTTAGCCGATAAAACGGAACGTAAGGCAGCAAAACACATGAGCCGGGCAAACCCAACATTTGACCAAAGACATGATTCGAGCTGATGCATATAAGGCCTAATCTCGAGACGCCGAATACTCCCTAAGGTATTCGGTCTTTATAAAACGGGCAGAATAATGCCCTAAGCCCCGTGTCCGTGCACGCCGCAAAAATTCTGGTGCGCCAATGCCAAAACGCCAGCCTCCTCCTCGGTTATAGTAAGAAACCGGGGATGTATATCAACAAGAGACAATAAAAAGGTTTACGCAGGTCTTAATCAAAAGAATCTTGCAACGGGTCCCTACTGCACGCCTGCGCATGTGTCTCCGCAGTGCCGTATCCTCGACGGGTGTAGCACGTTGTTCATCTCAGTAAAAGAGAGGAACTTAGTTTAAAAGAAAAGGATCGTATAAAGATGTACTTTATATTAAATAAACAGAGTACGATTCAAGAAGTGAATAAAATTGAGCTTTATTGTCTCTTGTTATACATGCATGCAGCCCTTGTATGGGGGTATGCCGCTAGTAGGCGCCGGACTCGCCTAGCTGTGTCCGGGTTTGAATGACCTATTCAGTGTTCTTTGACTAGCGGAGCCGGATAGGTGTGGGGCTGTCAAGGCAGTCTCACGCTCTTCCGTGCTCGAGTAACACTTAATACTTCCTTTTAATGAGATGATGCCGCGTGGACCGGGATTTTAAGTGTTAGAGATGCATAATGCGGTATTATGTTAAAGCGGCGTAAAGCTTCACGTCCCAATAGTGCTTGATGGCTACTTTTAAATGGGGCGACATGGAAGACTAACTTTTCACGACGGAAGTTGTCGGATGAATCGAACACAACTTCTAGCACTAGGGAGCCCGCATAATGGGCATATGGGCCTGGCATTACCCCTTTAAAGGAGGTGTTGCTATGGCTAATTTTGGTTGGGTCTATCTCCATCCCGCGGATTGTGTCCTCGATATATCGGGTTTATGTCACTGCCGCCATCCATGAGGACTTGTGTAAATTGGAATCCGCCGATTATAGGATCCAATATCAAGGCAGTCCATCCTGCTCCGGATACCTTCGAGTAGTCCCGATGGTCGAAGGTGATTGGTTTTGACAACCAAAGTTGGTACTTCGCTAGGATCGTATGCGCGCGCGATCTTAATGGGCGCCGCCTGCTTTTTCCCTTTATCACGTGAAGTGAGTTTACCGTTTTAACCTCTTGTAGGAAATTCTTTTGTTTTCCGGTGCTCGCTTGTGGGGTTCGCATCATCCTCACTTGGTGTGTCGAGCCCTTGTGTTCGACGTTGAGTCTGCTCGACTGCTTGAAGACCCAACAATCTCGTGGGTATGGTTTGCGTGCCTCCCGAGTACTGTGGATTTGACATATCTTGTCCAAGATTTTGTTTGTTGATAGCTCATCGCTATTGTCCTTAAGGGCAGTTTTTGTTGTTCTGCCGTGAGCTTTTGAATCCGCATTGATCGCCGCGTTTTTGGACCGCTCCCTTTAATCCGCGCTGGTCCTTGTTGTGCCGTGGTTTCTCATTTCCATCCCTGACTTCGGATGTACTTGGGTCGCTGGTGCTGCATCTTGCTAGCCATCTATCCTCTCCCGCAAAAGCAGGTCATGAGGCTTGTTAATGCGGCCATGGTTCTCGGCTTCTCTTGGCCGAGGTGTCTCGGCGAGCCATTCGCCCTTGGACGTTGTGTTTGAAAGCTGCTAAGGCTTCGCGTCCGGACAATGACTATTTGGTTCTTTTGGTGAGGAACCTGTTCCAGAATTTGCGGGCTGACTCTCCGGTTGTTGAGTTATATGACTTAAATCATCTCAGATCCGGAGGACGGACATAAGTCCCTTGAAAGTTTGCCCGAAAAGTATCCTCGAGCTCTTTCCAACATCCAATGGTATTTTCAGGGAGGCCTTTGAGCCAATGCCGGTCTGGCCCTTTGAGCTTGAGGGGTAAGTATTTTATGGCATGGAGATCATCTCCTCTAGCCATGTGTATGTGGAGGATGTAATCCTCAATCCGCACTCTGTGGTCTGTTGTTCCGTCAGATGCCTCTATGTTTACGGGTTTGAATCCGCTGAATTTCGTGATCCAAGACCTCATCGGTGAAACATGGGGGTGTGCGCGCCCTATATTTGGGTGTGCCGTGATGTTCGGATTTTTGGCGTGTTGCATTGCTTTGAAGAGCTTGCTTTCTTGGCCCATAGATGGACCTAATCGGGCCATCCTTTGATGTGAATCCTTATGCGGATCGTGATACCGCTTGTGTGCGGCGCCATTTGTCGCTTTTTTTTGCCGTGGGTCGCCCATCCGACCGGTGGCCTTCTTACTTTTTGATTGTGGGGCTCTAAGGCCTCCTCGCCAAATTCGGGCAGTAGCTTTCTCTTTGGGTAGTTTTTGTTCGCGACTATCGCCAGATTTGTCTGTGGTGTTGAATACTTTGCTCCATCTGATTCTCGAGTGCATCTTCCGCTGTTTTGAGCTTCCGCTTCTTTTTTCAGCTACGCGCAGCGGCGCGACGAGCCTTTTGTGGAGGTTATTTTGCTCCAACAATTTGTCCGGCGTGAGATCGTCCGGACTGTTGTCTTCGCGGGGACGGGTTGTTTTCCGTTGTCTTGTTCGGACGATTGCTCGATAGCATGTTCGCTGCCCACCGGTTTGCCCTGCTCTATGGCTGGGTCTCGCTGAGGCGGACTTGGTTCGGCGCTTACGCTGCCGCTTTTGATCGCCGAGGGATTTATCCTTCGTAGCATCCCGTTGTTCCTCGCTCTCATTTCCTTTAGGTGTATCCACCATGTATACATCATGGGATGAGGTGGTTGTCCAGATCCTATAGGCGCTGGTTCATGGTTGTCTCCTACATCATCGCCCATACCGCCGATGTCTTCGAGTCGAAATCGAGCACGCCGTGTAAGCTTTCGGCGCTGGCTACGGGTGGGTGGTGGTGGGCGCTGAATTTCTTCGCCGTCCGTATCCCAACCTTCCGTCCGTAGTCCGCCAGGCTCTCCGGATAAAGAGAGAGACTTTAGTGAATTCAGGATGTCGCCAAAGGGCGAGTGCCGAAAGATGTCCGCGGCAAGAACTCCATAACCGGCGCCCAATCGGATTCGATTGGCAGGGCGCGGAGGGTTCTGAGTCCGGAGAGGAGTCCGCACCTCGAGTCAAGGTCTTCGCAGCGACAGGGATGGAGTTCGCTCAATCACCGTGAGAGATCGTAGCCCCGAGGCGGTGTCCAACCACTCGCCCTCGATCGGGAATCCGCCCGGATTAAGGGTCGGAGCGGATGCCGGTGCGGCCTCTAGGGCAATCGCTCGCTGCAGAGCTAAATCATGCCCATCGAGACAAGGCGGCACGCCGGCCGCGCTCAAATCCGTCGAAGATCAAGTCTCCGCGACGCCGGTCGATAGTTCAAACTTCCAAATCTGACCGATGGCTGGGGCGAGCTTTCGATCTGCTCCAGATGGCCAAACGAATTGGCCGCCAGTGAAAAGCCGCCGAATACGAAGATCTGTCCGGGAGAAAAGTCTCACCGACCGCGCCATTGTTGATGATCGGGGAGCCATCGGGCCTATCGGTGACGCATACGCAGGAACTCTCAATGAAAGCACCAATGTCGGTGTCAAACCGCGGATCTCGGTAGGGGGTCCCGAATCGTGCGTCTAGGCGGATGGTAACAGGAGACAAGGGACACGATGTTTTTACCCAGGTTCGCCCTCTCGATGGAGGTAATACCCTACCCCGCTGATTAATATTGATGATATGGATAGTACAAGAGTAGATCTACCACGAGATCAAGGAGGCTAAACCCTAGAAGCTAGCCTATGGTATGATTGTTGTTCGTCCCACGGACTAAAACCTCCGGTTTATATAGACACCGGATAGGTTAGGGTTACACACGAGTCGGTTACAATGGTAGGAGATCTACATATCCAGACGCCAAGCTTGCCTTCCACGCCAAGGAAAGTCCCATCCGACACGGACGAAGTCTTCAATCTTGTACCTTCGTAGTCTCGAGTCCGCCGTGATGATAGTTCGCTATCCGGACACCCCTACTTGATGAGCAGTCCAGACTCCTCAGATCCATGTTCCCGTGGTTAAATATCTCATTTCATGGTTTTGCGCAGGGAACTGCGCCGGACTATGGAGAAGATACACAGCCCGCCCACAACCCGAGGATCCGGACGGTCCCTCGATCGACCTCGAAGAGGATCCGGATATAAAGGTGGAGTTGATCGACGGGGTATTCCACCAACTTAGCATCGACAATGCTTTGGTTGCCATTACGGCCGATTACCCCGGAATACTTCCAGCCTCGCAGGTAATGGCGAGACCAAGGTCCCAATATTCGATAATGATCCATCCATGCTTATTTCTTGATCACCGTATACCAATGGTGTTTCGCAGGGGTACCTTCGAGGCAGGAAGCCGAGCCAGCGGCTGGCCAACAAGGGCGTCGGCCCCGCAGGCTAAAAAGGAGTGCGGTCCGGATCGAAACTCCGCCACAACGGTATGGCGTGTCACCATGTTCCTAGGATTGATTCCTGGAAGGCGTACTAACGTTGGCGCTCTTTTCAAAAAAGCGCTCCACGGACCGAGTCCGAGAGGTTATGTCGAACCTCCGCCGACCAGGCCCAAAGCCGGGTCCGAAGCGGAGGCGAACACGAGGCGTCGTCGGATGCTCCTCCGACGGAGGATGCCGACAGATTGTCCGCCACCAACTCCGAGGTGGAGAGCGCCTGAATCACAAAGCGCCACGGACAGTTCTTCGTGGCGCATGTTTCTCCCAAGAGGCCTTGAATGCCTTCAATTGGAGATCGCACCTCCGTGCCGCTCAAGATGGTCTAGCGAGCCACGGAGCAGTATGTAAAGGACATCTGGTAAGGAAATTTGACAATTATATATGCCAAGAGCCCCGATTCTTAAAATAGTTAGAATAACTGATTTAAGGATCATTTGTTATCTGAGATCTTACAAAAAGAGTACCCGATTGTCCCAGAGCTTGAAGAGTGCAAGGCCCAACTTGAGGCCGCACTAGCACGCCTGAGGGGAGCCACAGAGACCCCTTTGGTAATATCGCTTCAAAAGATAAATAGTTTATGAAGTGCGGCGGGTGTGTAAATCGACAAAATATTGCAGATGGCGCGGACTAGATCTCGACAAGCAACAGCTCTTGCGCCAGCTAAAGGCAGGCGAGAGCGTGCTTACGAGGTGCGGCGGAGAAAATAACCTCCAAGATGCCAACACCAAACTGGGTGAGGAACTAAAGGATGTTCATGCCTAGTTGTCTGACTCCGTAAAGGAGAATCGGCGGCTTCGTCGCGGCATTTTCAGTAAGTGCTTGAGCGAACTTTGAAAGAGTTCGGCGAAGAAGGCGACTAACATAAACATGTATGTAGGTTTGCTCACAGGTCGTCCTGAGGAGGAGATGCCCAGTTCTTCAGGTGATCTTCTTCCCGAATTGCGTCAGCTGCACGAACGAGTCCAGCAGGTGATGAAAGGCGTCGGCCAGCCTTGTGGCCATCTATCTCCCTGCCGAAGGCATTGGGGAGCTGGCGGAGCGGCTTCAAGGAGCACGGCGGCGCTTCCGACTATGGAAGATATCGGCCTGCCGTCAAGGCGCCAGGAGGCCTGGCCATGGTAAAGCAGCGGTACGGTTGTCGACCCAAACCACATGGCGAGGTCGGACTTGTGGGGCCTGATGGGATGGAGATCCCTGTAAGCTAAGTGTACGGCCAAGTAGAATTGGCTGCCAAGTATTCCCAGCAAGATTGTAAATTAGATAGCCTATTAGATGGCATTGAGGAGGAATACAATGAGTCGAGTTGACTATGTAAAAATATGACATGAAAAAATGTTTTCTAGCTGGATTGTAGATCATTTGTCATAGCGGACCTTTTCGCTTCGACCTCAGGACCCAATAGTCCGGAGTGTGTCTGAATACCTTCGTGGTTATATAAGAACCTGGGTATGCATGGAGACAAGGCATAGGGGTCATTATTGTTGTATCAGACAAGTGCCCAACTAGTTATGTTATATTACATGGGTAGTAAGAAACATCTTCTAGGGAGAATAGTTCCGTTAAGGGTTCCTTTCACTGGGATGCATGCCCTAAAGTGCATGTCAAAGCTGCTATGAAAGCAGAAAATCATCTGGGGGCAGATGGGTAAATAGTTAAAAATCATCTTTCAGTTCACCGACCGAATATTCCCTTAAGAACGCTAGCTTTCGGCTTCACCCAGTCCGAGGTACACATCCGGCTGACCCGGCAGTAACAATCGCAGAGGTGCTCCCTTTACCACCTAGCCGAACAATCGGGAACGTAGGGGTAAGCACAGGAGCCAGGCAACCCAGCTTGGCCAAAACTTAAGTCATATCGATGCATATAATGGTGAATAAAAGGTACATGCGGAAGTTTGACGCATGTGTTGGGCATGAAGCCCGTATAAATAAGCTTCTGGTAAAGAAGCCCCCAGGTATAATGAGCGCGACAACGCGTCAAATATGTGCGAACAATGCGCAAACGAGCCTCTAAAGGCTTCAGAAGAAGGAGGGGAAGGAGAGAAATAAAGACAACAAAAATAGAAAATGTGGGCGGAGGAAGGAAACGAACTTGGAGTCCGCGCTTAGGCGTAGAATCTTCGTGACGGGCTGCGTTCCATGGGTTCGGCTCGAGTCGGTTATCCGATCGTTTGCAGACGGTATGCTCCGCCGGTCGGGACCTGGTCGATGATGAAGGACCTTCCCATTTGGGCTTGAGTTTGTCCTTTTTCTTGTCCGGCAGGCGTAGAACTAGTTCGCCAACGTAATAAGCTTTGGCCCGTACTTCCCTGCTTTGATATCTTCGAGCCTTCTATTGATAGAATGCGGAACGAGCTTTTGCCACGTCGCGCTCCTCCTCCAATGCATCCAAACTGTCCTGCCGATCGAGCTTGGCTTCTCTTTCTTCATACATGCGCATGCGAGGTGAGTCATGAATTATGTCGCAGGGCAGGACTCCCTCTGCACCGTACACCATAAAAAATGGTGTGAATCCGGTAGTACGATTCGGCGTGGTCCGCAGCCCCAGTCTGAGTCGAGCTCCTCATCCCGTCGTGTTAGATTCCTTGAGGGACCACACTAGTCTGGGTTTAATGCCGCTCATGATTAGACCGTTTGCTCGCTCGACTTGACCGTTGGTTTGAGGGTGATAGACTGAGGCGTAATCGAGCTTGATGCCCATGTTTTTGCACCATAATTTGACCTCATCGGCCATGAAGTTGGTGCCGTTATCAGTGATGATACTATGGGGGACACCGTAACGGTGCACTATGAAGTCTATCACCGGTCCGGATTCGGCCATTTTAACAGGCTTGGCCTCAATCCATTTGGTGAATTTATCCACCATGACCAATAGGTATTTTTGCTTGTGGGTTCCTCCCTTAAGGGGTCCAACCATGTCAAGCCCCCAGACCGCGAACGGCCAGGTGATGGGTATAGTTTTGAGGGCGGTGGGTGGCATGTGGCTTTGGTTAGCAAAAAGCTGGCAACCAACGCATCGTTGGACTAAGTCCTGCGCATCTGCCCGGGCCGTCGGCCAATAAAATCCTGTACGGAAGGCCTTGCCTACAAGGGCACTGGCTGCGGCGTGGTGCCCACCCAGTCCGGCATGAATTTCAGCCAGGAGGTTTCGCCCTTCCTCTTCAGAGATACACCTTTGAAGGACTCCGGTAGTTCTTTTCTTATAAAGCTCTCCCTCATGGACTTTATAGGCTTTAGATCGCCGTACTATGCAGCGAGCCTCATTTTGGTCTTCGGGGAGTTCCTGCCTAGTTAATTAGGCTAGGAATGGTTCCATCCACGGGGCGATAACCGCCATTAGTTCATGGGAGGAGGGTGTTATCTCGGTGGCAGAGCCTCCGATTGTGTCAGTGTTCGGCGTCAGGCAGTGCGGTTGGGTCCGGATTGTGTTTTCCGGACTCCCCTTCCCATAGTACGGATGGCTTGAATAGCCATTCCAGGAAGATGTTGGGCGGGACGGCATCGCGTTTTGCACCGATGCGTGCCAATATGTCCGCCGCGTGGTTGTTATCCCGGGCTATATGATGAAATTCGAGCCCTTCGAACCGTGCTGACATTTGTAGGACCGCATTGCGGTATGCTGCCATTTTCGGATCTTTGGCATCAAAGTCTCCGTTTATTTGAGATATCGCGTTGTTGAATCGCGCACCTCTAGGCGTTTAATGCCCATGGAGACTGCCATCCGGAGGCGTGCGAAGGGCCTCGTATTCGGCTGCGTTGTTGGAGTCCGTATACATTATCTCGAAGGGCGTGTCCCCGGTTGGGGACGTCAAGACGACGCCAGCCCCCAGGCCGGCCAACATTTTGGAGCCATCAAAGTGCATGATCCAATTGGAGTATGCGCCATACTCTTTAGGGAGTTCGGCTTCGGTCCATTCGGCCAGGAAGTCGGCTAAAACCTGCGACTTGATAGCTCGTCGTGGCTTGTAGGTTATGTCGAATGGAAGGAGCTCTATGGCTCATTTAGCAATCCGGCCCGTCGCGTCGCGGTTGTTTATAATGTCATTAAAGCTTTCTCTTTGGGTAGCTCTTTGTTCGGGCGATCGTCGCCAGTATTTGTCTATGATGTTGAATACTTTGCTCCATCTGATTCTGAGTGCATCTTCCGCTGTTTTGAGCTTCCGCTACCTTTTCCAGGCTACAGCGCATGGCGGCGAGCCTTTGTGGAGGTTATTTTGCTCCAACAATTTGTCCGGCGTGAGATCGTGCGGACTGTTGTCTTCGCCGGGACGGGTTGTTTATCAAGTTGTCTTGTTCGGACGATTGCTCGATAGCATGTTCGTCATCCACCGGTTCGCCCTGCTCTATGGCTGGGTCTCTGTTGAGGCGGGACTTGGTTCGGCGTTTACGTTGCCGTTTTAACTGCTTTTCGAGGGATTTATCCTTCATAGCGTCCCGTTGTTCCTCGTCTTCATTTCCTTTAGGTGTATCCACCATGTATACATCATGGGATGAGGTGGTTGTCCAGCATCCTATAGGCGCTGGTTCATGGTTGTCTCCTGCATCGTCGTCCATACCATCGATGTATTCGGAGTCGAAATCGAGCACGTCGTGTAAGCTTTCGACAGTGGCTACGAAGTGGGTGGTGGGTGGGCGTTGAATTTCTTCGTCATCCGTATCCCAACCTTCCTGTCCGTAGTCCGGCCAGGGCTCTCCGGATAAAGAGAGAGACTTTAGTGAATTCAGGATGTCGCCAAAGGGCGAGTGCTGAAAGATGTCCGCGGCAGTGAACTCCATAACCGGCGCCCAATCGGATTCGATTGGCAGGGCACGGAGGGTTCGGAGTCCGGAGAGGAGTCCGGCACCCTGGAGTCAAGGTCTTCGCAAAGCGACAGGGATGGAGTTCGGCTCAATCACCGTAGAGATCGTAGCCCCCGAGGCGGTGTCCAACCACTCGTCCTTGATCGGGGAATCCGGCTCCGGATTAAGGGTCGGAGCGGATGCCGGTGCGGCCTCCAGGGCACGGTTCGGCTGCAGAGCTAAATCATGCCCATCGAGACAGTGCGGCCCGCTCGGCTGTGGCTCGAATCCGTCGAAGATCAAGTCTCCGCGGACGTCGGTCGTATAGTTCAAACTTCCAAATCTGACCTGATGGCCAGGGGCGTAGCTTTCGATCTGCTCCATATGGCCAAGCAAATTGGCCGTAGTGAAAAGCCGCCGAATACGAAGATCTGTCCGGGGAGAAAAGTCTCAGCCTGGACCGCGTCGTTGTTGATGATCGAAGGAGCCATCGGGCCTATCGGTGACGACACAGAGGAACTCTCAATGAAAGCACCATTGTCGGTGTCAAAACCGGCGGATCTCGGGTAGGGGGTCCCGAACTGTGCGTCTAGGCGGATGGTAACAGGAGACAAGGGACACGATGTTTTTACCCAGGTTCAGGCCCTCTCGATGGAGGTAATACCCTACTCCTGCTTGATTAATATTGATGATATGGGTAGTACAAGAGTAGATCTACCACGAGATGAAGGAGGCTAAACCCTAGAAGCTAGCCTATGGTATGATTGTTGTTCGTCCTACGGACTAAAACCCTCCGGTTTATATAGACACCGGATAGGTTAGGGTTACACAGAGTCGGCTACAATGGTAGGAGATCTACATATCCGTATCGCCAAGCTTGCCTTCCATGCCAAGGAAAGTTCCATCCGGACACGGGACGAAGTCTTCAATCTTGTATCTTCACAGTCTTGGAGTCCGGCCGATGAGGATAGTTCGGCTATCCGGACACCCCCTAGTCCGGAACTCCCTCAGTATGCTTCATCTCTTATCTAGTAAGAGGACTCGGATTTCCAATCCATCCGTTTCTCCGGGGGCTCTTGGCGTTCTACGGCATCCAGTTGCACCACCTTACTCCTGCCTCCATCTTGCACATCGCGGGCTTCGTGGCCCTTTGCGAACTGTTCTTGTGCGTCGAGGCTCATTTCAGGCTGTGGAAGAGATTATTCTGCCTAGTACCCCGTTCTTATGAGGGGTCAATATATCAAGTGGGCGGAGCCGAGCTATGGCGCATCGCCGGGACCGGATACCTATCCGGAACCCCGAAGAAGGCGTCTGAAGACTGGCCTTTGGAATGGTTTTACATGGAGGGCGTCCCGCTGCGGATCCTGTTCGGATCGGCCTTAGGAGTTTAGCAATGCTCCTCGAAGAAGCGCCTAAGTGGCGCCCTCGGAGCCCCCGAGGGAAAATGACCGGATGTCCTCTACTTGATGAGCGAATAAGATTCTTGGCTCATGCGGATTGACCATGATTGGAGTCATGGCAATCTGCATTATGAGGGGAGTGCAGCCGCTCCAATATAGGGGCCACCCATGTGGGACTTCAGCGGGAGGACGATGCCACCCGCCATGGGCGCAAAGGGCGTGATCGGTCACCGAACTGGTGAAGATCTTGTCTGCCATGTATAAAGGGGAGGAGGAGGATTTCCTCCACGTCAATCCACTGAAGGAGTTTTCTTCGAATAATCCTCGAAGCTGGGTAAGCAAAGATCTTTGTGGCCTGTCCGATCCATGTTCCCGTGGTTAAATATCTCATTTCATGGTTTCTGCGCAGGAACTGCGCCGGACTGTGGAGAAGATACACAGCCCGCCCCCACAACCCGAGGATCCGGGCGGTCCTCGATCCGACCTCCGAAGAGGATCCGGATATAAAGGTGGAGTTGATCGACGGGGTATTCCACCAACTTAGCATCGACAATGCTTTGGTTGCCATTACGGCCGATTACCCCGGAATACTTCCAGCCTCGCAGGTAACTGAGACCAAGGTCCCAATATTCTGATAATGACCCATCCATGCTTATTTCTTGATCACCGTATACCAATGGTGTTTCGCAGGGGTACCTTCGAGGCAGGAAGCGAGCCAGCGCGGCTGGCCAACAAGGCGTCGGCCCGCAGGCTAAAAAGAAGTGCGGTCCGGATCGAAACTCCGCCTAGCGGTATGGCGTGTCACCATGTTCCTAGGATTGATTCACGGAAGGCGTACTAACGTTGGCGCTCTTTTCAGGAAAAAGCTCCGCCGACTGAGTCCGAGAGGTTGCCAATCGAACCTCCGCCACCAGGCTCCAAAGCCGGGTCGAAGCGGAGGCGAACACGAGGCGTCGTCGGATGCTCCTCCGACGAGAGGATGCCGACAGATTGTCCGCCACCAACTCCGAGGTGGAGAGCCCTGAATCACAGGCGCCGCCGGACAGTTCTTCGTGGCGATGTTTCTCCCAAGAGGCCTTGAATGCCTTCAATTCGGAGATCGCACCTCCGTGCCGCTCAAGATGGTCTAGCGAGCCACGGGCAGTATGTAAAGGACATCTGGGTAAGGAAATTTGACAGCTTATATATGCCAAGAGCCCCGAGACTTAAAATAGTTAGAATAACTGATTTAAGGATCATTTGTTATCTGAGATCTTACAAAAAGAGTACCCGGTGTCCCAGAGCTTGAAGAGTGCAAGGCCCAACTTGAGGCCGCACTAGCCGCTGAGGGGAGCCACGAGACCCCTTTGGTAATATCGCTTCAAAAGATAAATAGTTTATGAAGTGCGGCGGGTGTGTAAATCGACAAAAATATTGCAGATGGCGCGGACTAGATCCGGACAAGCAACAGCTCTTGCGCCAGCTAAAGGCCGGCGAGAGCGTGCTTACGAGGGTGCGGCAGGAGAAAAATAACCTCCAAGATGCCAACACCAAACTGGGTGAGGAACTAAAGGATGTTCATGCCTAGTTGTCTGACTCCGTAAAGGAGAATCGGCGGCTTCGTCGCGGCATTTTCGATAAGTGCTTGAGCGAACTTTGAAAGAGTTCGCGAGGAAGGCGACTAACATAAACATGTATGTAGGTTTGCTCACAGGTCGTCTGAGGAGGAGATGCCCAGTTCTTGGTGATCTTCTTCCCGAATGCGTCGGCTACACGAACGAGTCCGGCAGGTGATGAAAGGCGTCGGCCGAACCTTGTGGCCATCTATCTCCCTGCTCAAGGCATTGGGGAGCTGGCGAGCGGCTTCAAGGACGCACGGGCGCGCTCCGACTATGGAAGATATCGGCTTGCCGTCAAGGCGCCAGGGAGGCCTGGTCCATGGTAAAGACGCGGTACACGAAGGCTGACCCAAACCACATGGCCGAGGTCGGACTTGTGGGGCCTGATGGGATGGAGATCCCTGTAAGCTAAGTGTACGGCCAAGTAGAATTGGCTGCCAAGTATTCCCAGCAAGATTGTAAATTAGATAGCCTATTAGATGGCATTGAGGAGGAATACAATGAGTCGAGTTGACTATGTAAAAATATGACATGAAAAATGTCTTCTAGCGGATTGTAGATCGTTTGTCATAGCGGACCTTTTAAGCCGACCTCGGGACCCAATAGTCCGGAGTGTGTCCGAATACCTTCGTGGTTATATAAGAACCGGGGTATGCATGGAGACAAGGCGTAGGGGTCATTATTGTTGTATCAGACAAGTGCCCAACTAGTTATGTTATATTACATGGGTAGTAAGAAACATCTTCTAGGAGAATAGTTCCGTTAAGGGTTCCTTTCATTTGGGATGCATGCCCTAAAGTGCATGTCAAAGCTGCTATGAAAGCAGAAAATCATCTGGGGGCAGATGGGTAAATAGTTAAAAATCATCTTTCAGTTCACCGACCGAATATTCCCTTAAGAACGCTAGCTTTCGGCTTCACCCAATCTGCGGTACACATCCGGCTGACCAGCGATAATAATCGCAGAGGTGCTTCCTTTACCACCTAGCCGAACAATCGGGAACGTAGGGGTAAGCACAGGAGCCAGGCAACCCAGCTTGGCCAAAACTTAAGTCATATCGATGCATATAATGGTGAATAAAAGGTACATGCGGAAGTTTGACGCATGTGTTGGGCATGAAGCCCGTATAAATAAGCTTCGGTAAAGCCCCGAGTATAATGGCGCGATAACGCGTCAAATATGTGCGAACAATGCGCAAGCGAGCCTCTAAAGGCTTCAAGAAGAAGGAGGAAGGAGAGAAATAAAAGACAACAAAAATAGAAAATGTGGGCGGAGGAAGGAAGCGAACTTGGAGTCCGCGCTTAGGCGTAGAATCTTCGTGAGCGGGCTGCGTTCCATGGGTTCGGCTCGAGTCGGTTATCCGATGCGTTTGCAGACGGTATGCTCCGCCGGTCGAGGACCTGGTCGATGATGAAGGACCTTCCCATTTGGGCTTGAGTTTGTCCTTTTTCTTGTCCGGCGCGTAGAACTAGTTCGCCAGCGTTATAAGCTTTGGCCCGTGCTTCCCTGCTTTGATATCTTGAGCCTTCTGTTGATAGAATGCGGAGCGAGCTTTTGCCACGTCGCGCTCCTCCTCCAATGCGTCAAACTGTCCTGCCGATCGAGCTTGGCTTCTCTTTCTTCATACATGCGCATGCGGGTGAGTCATGAATTATGTCGCAGGCAAGACTCCCTCTGCCCGTACACCATAAAAAATGGTGTGAATCCGTAGTCTGATTCGGCGTGGTCCGCAGCCCCAGTCTGGTCGAGCTCCTCAACCCGGTCGTGTTAGATTCCTTGAGGACCGCACTAGTCTGGGTTTAATGCCGCTCATGATTAGACCGTTTGCTCGCTCGACTTGACCGTTGGTTTGAGGGTGATAGGCGAGGCGTGTCGAGCTTGATGCCCATGTTTTGCACCATAATTTGACCTCATCGGCCGTGAAGTTGGTGCCGTTATCGGTGATGATACTATGGGGACACCGTAGCGGTGCACTATGAAGTCTATCACCGGTCCGGATTCGCCATTTTAACGAGCTTGGCCTCTATCCATTTGGTGAATTTATCCACCATGACCAATAGGTATTTTTGCTTGTGGGTTCCTCCTTAAGGGGTCCAACCATGTCAAGCCCCGGACTATGAACGGCCGGTGATGGGTATAGTTTTGAGGCGGTGGGTGGCATGTGGCTTTGGTTAGCAAAAAGCTGGCAACCAACGCATCGTTGGACTAAGTCCTGCACATCTGCCCGGGCCGTCGGCCAATAAAATCCTGTACGGAAGGCCTTGCCTACAAGGGCCCGGGCTGCGGCGTGGTGCCCACCCAGTCCGGCATGAATTTCAGCCAGGAGGTTTCGCCCTTCCTCTTCGGAGATACACCTTTGAAGGACTCCGGTAGTGCTTTTCTTATAAAGCTCTCCCTCATGGACTTTATAGGCTTTAGATCGCCGTACTATGCAGCGAGCCTCATTTTGGTCTTCGGGAGTTCCTGCCTAGTTAGGTAGGCTAGGAATGGTTCCATCCGCGGGCGATAACCGCCATTATTTCATGGGAGGAGGTGTTATCTCGGTGGCGAGCCTCCGATTGTGTCGATGTTGGCGTCGAGCGGTGCGGTTGGGTCGGATTGTGTTTCCGGACTCCCTTCCCATAATACGGATGGCTTGAACAGCCATTCCAGGAAGATGTTGGGCGGGGCGGCATCGCGTTTTGCACCGATGCGTGCCAATATGTCCGCCGCGTGGTTGTTATCCGGGCTATATGATGAAATTGAGCCCTTGAACCGTCTTTGACATTTTAGGACCGCATTGCGGTATGCTGCCATTTTCGGATCTTTGGCATCAAAGTCTCCGTTTATTTGAGATATCGCGTTGTTCGAATCCCCGCGCACCTCTAGGCGTTTAATGCCCATGGAGACTGCCATCCGGAGGCCGTGCAGAAGGGCCTCGTATTCGGCTGCGTTGTTGGAGTCCGTATACATTATCTGAAGGACGTGTCCCCGGTTGGGGACGTCAAGACGACGCCAGCCCCCAGGCCGGCCAACATTTTGGAGCCATCAAAGTGCATGATCCAATTGGAGTATGCGCCGTACTCTTTAGGGAGTTCGGCTTCGGTCCATTCGGCCAGGAAGTCGGCTAAAACCTGCGACTTGATAGCTCGTCGTGGCTTGTAGGTTATGTCGAATGGAAGGAGCTCTATGGCCCATTTAGCAATCCGGCCCGTCGCGTCGCGGTTGTTTATAATGTCATTAAGAGGTACTTCGGAGGCTACCGTTATCGAACACTCTTGAAAGTAGTGTCGCAGCTTCCGGGATGCCATGAACACCGCGTATGCTATCTTTTGATAATGTGGGTACCGGGACTTGCATGGAGTGAGGACAGTGGACACATAATAAACCGGTTTTGAAGAGGGAACGGTGTCCGTCCGTTCTCGTTCGATAATGAGCACCGCGACAACTTGATGTGTTGCGGCGATATATAATAGCATTGGTTCGCCCATGTTGGGCGCGGCCAGGACCGGATTTGTTGCCAATATGGCTTTTATCTCTTCGAGTCCGGCCGTTGCGGCATCCGTCCACTCGAAGTGTTCGGTGCGGCGGAGGAGGCGGTAAAGGGGTAACGCGTTTTCTCCCAAACGGGAAATAAAGCGGCTTAGAGCCGCTACGCATCCCGTCAATTTTTGTATTTGTTTGAGGTCTTTTGGAATATCCAATTGTGACAGAGCTTGGATCTTGGCTGGGTTTGCTTCAATTCCTCTACCGGACACAATGAAGCCTAGGAGCTTTCGGTGGAGCGCCAAGAGCGCATTTTCGGATTGAGCTTGATGTCATATTTTGAAGATTGTCGAATGTGAGCCTCAAGTCGTCTACTAGAGTTTCGACATGCTTGGTTTTGACGACCACGTCATCTACATATGCTTCCACTATTTTGCCGATCTGGTTTGCGGACATGTACGAATCATGCGTTGATATGTTGCGCCGGCGTTTTTGAGCCGAAGGGCATTGTGTTGAAGCGAGCGGGCCGTATGGAGTGATGAATGCTGTTGCAGCTTGGTCAGCTCCGCCATCTTGATTTGGTGGTAGCGGATGCACGTCGAGGAAGCACAATGAGTCGTGTCCTGCTGTAGCGTCGATAATTTGATCAATTCGAGGAGGGGAAGGGATCCTTTGGGCAAGCCTTATTAAGGTCTTTAAAATCAACACATAGGCGCGAGATTTATCCTTCTTTGGTACCATCACCAGGTTTGCTAGCCAGTCCGGATGTTTTATATCTCTCATGAATCCGGCTTCCAAAAGTTTGGCTAGCTCCTCTCCCATGGCTTGTCTCTTGGGTTCGAAAAGCGCCAAGAGCCTGTTTGGTGGCTTGAATCCTTTTAGGATATTTAGGCTGTGCTCGGCCAGCCGATGTGGGATTCTGGCATGTCGAAGGGTGCCGGCAAAGATGTCGATTTTCTCGTAGAAATTCTCGTGTCTGGCGTCTACATCAGGGTTTAATTGTGCCCCAATGGAGGCCGTCTTTGCGAGTCCGTTGGGTGGACTTGGAATTTGACTATTTCATCCGCTGGTTTAAAAGAGGTGGACTTGGATCTTTTATCAAGTATCACATCGTCCTGTTCACCATGGGCGCATCGCAGTGAGTTCCTCGGCCGCTAGGGCTTGGATAGTGCCTCGAGGGCTAGTGCGGCTGTCTTGTTTTCGGCGCGAGTGCTATGTTCGGATCACTAGCTAGAGTGATGATTCCGTTAGGTCCGGGCATTTTAAGCTTCATGTACCCATAATGGGGTATAGCTTGAAAAATTGTGAATGCCTCTCGTCCTAATAATGCATGATATCCGCTGCTGAACGGGGCCACTTGAAATGTGACCTCCTCGGACTGTAATTGTCCGTGAGCGAACACTACGTCGGTGTGATTTTTCGGTGCAGCATGCTTCCGGCTAGGGATTATTCCTCTAAAGGTTGTGCTGCTTTGCTCAATGCGGTTCCAGTCTATTTCCATTTTTGGAGGGTTTCCTCATAGATGAGGTTTAGTCCGCTGCCGCCATCCATGAGTACCTTAGTAAAGCGAAAATCCACTATCGGACCGAGGACCAATGCGGTGGTGCTCGGGCTGTTGAATTTAGGTTAAATCCGCGGCATTAAAGGTAATAGCCGTGTCCTCCATGGATTTATTGTTGCTACTTGGTAGACTTGACAAGGTTGCGGAGTGTTCGTTTTCGCATGTTATTTGATGCGAAAGTCTCAAAACTATTAACACCGTCTTGGTGTTCTTTGGGCTGGGATTCGAAGCTAGAAGCTCTTAGCCACTTTTGGCCACCTGCGTAGTATCCAACATGCTCGAAGGCTATGAGTTGGAGTGGCGCCCTTTGTCTATGAATTTTGCAGGGTCCGTTTAGCCAACCCTCCAGTACGGTTCCGTACCCTTTAGGGTGTTTTGGTTTTTTGGTGTTTAACCCAGGTGCTTGGTAATGATGCACCCTTTTATTTCGGACTAGGGATGTATTCGGGGCCGGATTATCCCAAAATTTACTTTCGGTTTTCCAGGCGCTCTCCATCGCACAGTACTTTTGTACTATGGTCACCAAGTCGCCAAAGCGTGTAATTTCGCGACGACTTATGGCGTTTAGGATTCCCTTATCCGTGCAATTTTTGCAGAAAATTGGGATTGCGTCCTCCTCTCGGCAGTCCTTTATCCTGTCCATAACCAGGAGGAATCTGGCCCAGTAATGATGTACTATTTCAGCGGGCTCTTGCCGAATTCGGGATAGATCGCTAATGTTTGGGTGGGCGGGTGGAACTGGATCCGAACCCGTCTAATTTAAGACTCGAGGGCTGGAAGTTTCGAACTCGAAGTTTGGATTTTGAGTGTTATCCAATGAATCCAACCCGCTGCCTGACTTTAAGTTCAGGGCTTGATCAACATCCGTCCCTCTGCGGGAATCCGGCATGGAGGGATCGGGAATCCGGACGTAGCTAGTCCTTAAGATAGAAGAAGAATCGCTGCATTGCTCCTCTATCACAGCAACATGATGGGTAGCCTGGGGAGAGTTGATCTCTCTCAGATCGGTTTTAGGCCCGATCCGGTCGTAGTCTGTGGCGACTCCCAAGGCGGCGATGCTCGTTTACGGAGGAGAGCTCGATCGGATCTAACTGTTCGGAAAGTTCCGAATTAACATGGAGATTGGTTTCGATGACTCGAGAGGTCATCGTCGGCACCGTGGCCGAACTAGCGGTCATGAGAAAACCACCTAGCCGAAGAGTCTGACCAGTGGCCAAGGCTTCTTTGGCGATAGTATCGTCTTTAAAGGCGAGATGAGGCATCCTACGATGGCGGCGGCGGAGGAACTCTCAATGAAAGCACCAATGTCGGTGTCAAAACCGGCGGATCTCGGTAGGGGGTCCCGAGCGTGCGTCTAGGCGGATGGTAACATGAGACAAGGGACACGATGTTTTACCCAGGTTGGGCCCTCTCGATGGAGGTAATACCCTACTCCTCCTTGATTAATATTCATGATATGGGTAGTACAAGAGTAGATCTACCACGAGATCAAGGAGGCTAAACCCTAGAAGCTAGCCTATGGTATGATTGTTGTTCGTCCTACGGACTAAAACCCTCCGGTTTATATAGACACCGGGTAGGTTAGGGTTACACAGAGTCGGTTACAATGGTAGGAGATCTACATATCCGTATCGCCAAGCTTGCCTTCCACGCCAAAGAAAGTCCCATCCGGACACGGGACGAAGTTTTCAATCTTGTATCTTCATAGTCTTGGAGTCCGGCCAACGGTGATAGTTCGGCTATTCGGACACCCCCTAATCCGGGACTCCCTCAAAGGGCCTTATAGTCCGGATGTGGCCTGGCGATCCCCTGCCTAACAATTACTTCGGTTTGGTGAGGCGGCTTGTGAATGCCTGCCCCTGGTTTGAAGTCATCAAGTTGTCCGTCTGCATTGAAGGTGCACGCAGGGCTTTTGCCCGTGCGAAAGTGCACTGGGCGAAGATGGACGCCGAGAAGCTAGTGAAGGAGGGGCCACCGCAGGGCAAGGAGCATAGCCACCCCAAAATGTATTATGACGGTGTCCTGAAGGGTGCCCGCCTTGTGGCGGAGGAATGTGCTAAAGATGTAATTTTTGAATGAACGTGCTCATGTGATCCTGTAATGTGAAAACTAGTTCATTTGCACTATGAAACGCTTTTGGAATTTAAAATATTACCTTCTGCGCGGTCGTTTATCAAATCCGAGAGTTGGCGATTAAATAAACTTCTGTCCCCATGCAACTAATCTTTGCGGTGTTGGGATAAATCTGAGCACTCTTTTTCCCATTTTGGGTCACGGTGCTCGGCAAGAACGAACCGAGCAATTAGACTATAATGCTTTTTCACTCTCACTTAGCCATAGAAGTCTACAATTTTAAATTTTGGCGAAGCCCCTAGTATCCGGAAGGCCGAATTTGGGGCGCTATATACGCCTAAGTCGGGCAAGGCCGACTCCTCGCCCGAAGCGGAAAAAGTCTTTAAGGACTTGAGACCTCTCGAACAGCGACCAGCTCTCGCCTTATCATGATAGTCAGTTTTGGCTTTCTATACTGAGGTGCTCGTTCGGAAGAACCGGGACACAATCGTAGTAGTTCTGCCAGTGCTACCTTAGCCGATATTGCGGAACGTAAGGTACCAAAACATGGGGGCCGGGCAAACCCAACTATTGACCCAAGACATGATTGGAGCTGATGCATATAATGCTATAAGTTAGGGTGCCACATCATCGAAAGTGTTCGGACTTCTCACACCATGTTATGGGGTATACGAAAGCCCCTGGCGTACTGGCCGTACCAGAATGTACGGGTGCCGATTGTCATAAATAAACATATAAGAAAAAGAATAGATAATGCAATAATAGACTAATGCTATGCATTGTTATTAAAGAATACGCGATATAAGTAGTGCAATAAGCAAAAAATAGGACTATTTGACATGTCCTATCCAAGGCCAAGCTGCAGACTAGTATTTAAAGCAGGTATTTCGCTCGTTATCAGAGACCACCTGGGGATTCCATTGTACGACGTAGCTTCCTGCCTCCTTGGTTGCTGTATTATATGTCCGATAATAGTACTGCTGGAAAGGGCTTCCAGAGAGTAAGGTCCTGAAAGAGAAAAAATGATGAAGGTAGGCAGCCCCTAGGGCGGTTGAGCCGCATTGTGGGGCGTGTCCTAATCGTGCCCCCGCCTATGCCCATGGTATTTTTAGTGCGTAGTTATGTATGCGCGGCATGGATTTCGTCGCTTGACTGGGACTAGGACGGGGGCCGAATTGCTAGGCGAGCTCTGAACATGCTGGGCGATCCTGCTACACGTTACTCCAGACTCGCTTGACGGTGTCCGGGGGTTGTATCACCGAATTGGCGGTTTACCTTAAATGGTTGTTTTGTGCTTCTGCTGCGAGGGCTGCAGTGTACTCCTCCGTGCGGAGCGAGCGCTCTGTGTTTCCATTGACTGTTATGACCCCCGTAGGTCCTGGCATCTTGATCTTGAGGTATGCGTAATGCGGTACCACGTTGAATTTTGCGAATGCGGTTCCCCCGAGCAGTGCATGATAGCCACTGCGGAACGGGACGATATCGAAGATTCACTCCTCGCTTCGGAAGTTGTCCGGAGATTCGAAGACCACTTCCAGTGTGATTGAGCCCGTGCAATGGGCCTCTAAACCTGGGATGACACCCTTAAAGGTGGTTTTGGTGGGTTTGATCCTCGAGGGATCTATATACCCATTTTGCACACTGTATCCTGATAAAGCAGGTTCAGGCTGCTGCCGCTGTCCATGACGACTCTAGTGAGGTGGAATCCGTCAATGATGGGGTCTAGGACCAATGCGGCGGATCCGCCATGACGGATACTAGTGGGGTGGTCTCTGCGATCGAAGGTGATCGGACAAGAGGACCATGGGTTGAACTTTGGGGCGACAGGCTCCATCGCATAGACGTCCCTTAGTGCACGCTTCTGTTCCCTCTTGGGGATGTGGGTTGCGTATATCATGTTCACCGTCTTCACTTGTGGGGGGAACCTCTTCTGTCCTCCCGTGTTCGGCGGCCGAGGCCCCTCCTCGTCATCGCTATGCAGCCCCTTGTCCTTGTTTTCGGCATTCAACTTGCCGGCCTGCTTGAACACCCAGCATTCTCTGTTGGTGTGATTGGCTGGCTTGTCGGGGGTGCCGTGAATTTGACACGAGCGATCGAGTATGCGGTCCAAACTAGACGGGCCCGGAGTACTTCTTTTGAATGGCTTTTTCCGCTGGCCGGATATAGGGCCTCTGAATCCGGCATTGACTGTCGTATCTTCGGCGTTATCGCCGTTGTTGCGGCACTTGTGTCTATTATGACGTGGCCTGTCGTTAGTATCTGAGGTGGCCGGATTCCTTGATGTGTTGTTGCTGTGAGCCAGCCAGCTATCCTCGCCCGCGCAAAAGCGGGTCATGAGTGTCGTGAGGGCTGCCATAGATTTTGACTTCTCCTGACCGAGGTGCCAGGTGAGCCACTCGTCACGGATGTTATGCTTGAATGCCGCTAAGGCCTCTACATCCAGACAGTCGACAATTTGGTTTTTCTTTGTTAGGAACCGTGTCCAGAATTGCCTGGCCGATTCCCCTGGCTGCTGAGTTATATGGCTCAAGTCATCAGCATCCGGTGGTCGCACATAAGTGCCTTGGAAGTTGTCAAGTAATGCATCTTCCAAATCCTCCCAACTGCCGACGGAGTCTGCTGGCAAGCTATTCAGCCAATGCCGAGCTGGTCCTTTGAGTTTTAGTGGGAGGTACTTGATGGCATGTAGATCGCCACTGCGAGCCATGTGGATATGGAGGAGGAAATCCTCAATCCATACTGCAGGATCTGTTGTACCATCGTACGATTCGATATTTACGGGTTTAAAACCCTCCAGGAATTCATGATCCATAACTTCATCAGTGAAGCATAGGGGGTGTGCGGCGCCTATGTGCCGGGCTATATCACGACGCAGTTCATATGAGTCTTGTCTGCTGTATTTGCCCCGATCGGATTTACTTTTAGTGTATCCGGCGTGACGGTCATCGCCCCACGTTGGTGCGCGCCCTCGTAACCCATATATCGATCTTGCATGTTTTGCCCTATTTTCCAATTCATCTCGCAGGTCCCGCATGTTGCCCTGGGCCTTGGTATTTTTGTTTGAGTGGCGGTGGGGTGCAGGCTGAACTTCAGGCTGAAACGCCTCTCTATCTCGGCCACGCGGTGGCCGGTTAACCGCATCGTACGCTGGTGAAGTAGGTTTCACTGCTTCCTCCACGAGTAGCGACCTGCGTCTTGGGAAACTCTTGGAAGGGCGTTCGAGTTCGTATTCCTCGGCCGCAAGGACTTCGGTCCATCTTTCTGCTAGCAAATCTTCATCAGCTCGAAGCTGTTATTGCTTTTTCTTCAGGCTGTTTGCTGTGGCTATAAGCCGGCGCTTGAAGCGCTCCTGCTCGATGGGATCCTCAGGCACGATAAATTCTTCGTCGCCGAGGCTCACCTCGTCTTCGGAGAGAGGCATGTAATTATCATCCTCCGTTTCTTTGTTTGCTGCCTGTTCTGGAGGGCTAGCTTGTTCATCCTCCTGCTCTAAATCTGGCTGGAGGGGGTTGTCATCTTCTTCGGCACTATCCGGAGTGTTATTGTCTCTTGTGCCAGTATCACTACTTTTGCTATGGCGGGACTTAGAGCGGCGCCGCTGACGTCGATGCTTCCGTTGCTTCTTGGAGGGATAATCCTCCGCTGCCTTGTCGACATTGCCTTCTTTGGGGGTATCCACCATATATATATATCATATGATGAGGTGGCGGTCCAGCGCCCTATGGACGGTGGTTCCAATTCATCTCCTGCATCGTCGTCCATACCGTCGATGTCTTTGGAGTCGAAGTCGAGCATGTCGGATAAATCGTCGACAGTGGCTACCAAGTGGGTGGAGGGTGGGCAGCGAATTTCTTCGTCGTCCGCATCCCATTCTAGCCGGACATAGTTCGGCCAAGGTTCTCTTGAGAAGGAGAGAGACCTTAACGAATTTAGCAAGTCGTCGAAGGGCGAGTGCTGAAAGATATCCGCAGAGGTAAACTCCATAATCGGCGGCCAATCGGATTCGATAGGCGCGGATGCAGGCGGCTCGGAGTCCGTGGTCGGAGAGAATCCAGTGGTTCGGCAACACGGCTCTCGTAAAAGGTAAGGTCAGTATCCGGCTCTATCGCCACTGAGAGTGCGGCCTCCATGGCGGGGTCTATCCACCCATCCCCGGATGGCGCAATTTGCTCCGGATTGAAGGCCGGAGTTGTTGGCAGTGCGATCTCTTGAACACTGTCCAACGGTAGAGCTAAATTATGCTCGTCGTGACCGTGCGGCGTACCTAGCATGGGCTCGAATCCGTTGAGGATCAAGTCCCCGCGGATGTCGGCAGTGTAGTTCAAATTTTCGAACCTGACCTGGTGGCCAGGGGCGTAGCTTTCGATCTGCTCCAGATGGCCAAGCGAGTTAGCTCGCGGTCTTGGCTTCGCCCGAATCTGAAGATCTGTCCGGGGAGGAAGACCTCACCCTGGACCACATCGTTACCAATGATCGAAGGAGCCATCAAGCCTTACGGTGATGGCAAAGTGGAACTCTCAATGACAGCACCAATGTCGGTGTTAAAACCGGTGGATCTCGGGTAGGGGGTCCCGAACTATGTGTCTAAGGAGGATGGTAACAGGAGGCGGGGGACACAATGTTTACCAAGGTTCGGGCCCTCTCGATGGAGGTAATACCCTACTTCCTGCTTGATTGATCTTGATGATATGAGTATTACAAGAGTTGATCTACCACGAGATCATAGAGGGTAAACCCTAGAAGCTAGCCTATGATATGATCGTTGTTGTCCTACGGACTAAACCCTCCAGTTTATATAGACACCGGAGAGGGTTAGTGAGGGAGTCCAGGACTAGGGGGTGTCCGGATAGCCGAACTATCATCATGGCCGGACTCCAAGACCATGAAGATACAAGATTGAAGACTTTGTCCCGTGTCCGGATGGGACTTTCCTTGGCGTGGAAGGCAAGCTTGGCGATATGGATATGTAGATCTCCTACCATTGTAACCGACTCTGTGTAACCCTAACCTATCCGGTGTCTATATAAACCAGAGGGTTTTAGTACGTAGGACGAACAACAATCATACCATAGGCTAGCTTCTAGGGTTTAGCCTCCTTGATCTCGTGGTAGATCTACTCTTGTACTACCCATATCATCAATATTAATCAAGCAGGAGTAGGGTATTACCTCCATCGAGAGGGCCCAAACCTGGGTAAAAACATCGTGTCCCTTGTCTCCTGTTACCATCCGCCTAGACGCATAGTTCGGGACCCCCTACCAGAGATCCGTCGGTTTTGACACCGACATTGGTGCTTTCATTGAGAGTTCCTCTGTGTCGTCACCGATAGGCCTGATGGCTCCTTCGATCATCAACAACGACGCGGTCCAGGGTGAGACTTTTCTCCCCGGACGGATCTTCGTATTCGGCGGCTTTGCACTACGGGCCAATTCGCTTGGCCATCTGGAGCAGATTGAAAGCTACGCCCCTGGCCATCAGGTCAGATTTGGAAGTTTGAATTATATGGCCGACGTCCGCGGAGACTTGATCTTCGACGGATTCGAGCCGCAGCCGAGCGTCCTGCACTTTCTCGATGGGCATGATTTAGCTGTGCAGACGAACAGTGCCCTGGAGGCCGCACCGGCATCCGCTCCGACCCTTAATCCGGAGACGGATTCCCCGATCGAGGACGAGTGGTTGGACACCGCCTCGGGGGCTACGATCTCTACGATGATTGAGCCGAACTCCATCCCTGTCCTTTGCGAAGACCTTGACTCCAGGGTGTCGGACTCCTCTCCGGACTCCGAACCCTCCGCGCCCCTGCCAATCGAATCCGCCTGGGTGCCGGTTATGGAGTTCACTGCCGCGGACATCTTTCAGCACTCGCCCTTTGGCGACATCCTAAATTCACTAAAGTCTCTCTCTTTATCCGGAGAGCCCTGGCCGGACTACGGACAGGAAGATTGGGATACGGACGACGAAGAAATTCAACGCCCACCCACCACCCACTTTGTAGCCACTGTCGAAAGCTTACACGACGTGCTCGATTTCGACTCCGAAGACATCGACGGTATGGACGACGATGTAGGAGACAACCATGAACCAGCGCCTATAGGATGCTGGACAACCACCTCATCCCATGATGTATACATGGTGGATACACCTAAAGGAAATGAAATCGAGGAACAACGGGACGCTACGAAGGATAAATCCCTCGAAAAGTGGTCAAAACGGCAACGTAAACGCCGAACCAAGTCCCGCCTCAACAGAGACCCAGCCATAGAGCAGGGCGACCGGTGGACGACGAACATGCTATCGAGCAATCGTCCGAACAAGACAACTTGGATAAACAACCCGTCCCCGGCGAAGAAAACAGTCTAGACGATCTCACGCCGGACAAATTGTTGGAGCAAAATAACCTCCACAAAAGGCTCGTCGCCACTGCGCGTAGCCTGAAAAAGCAGAAGCGGAAGCTCAAAACAGCGGAAGATGCACTCAGAATCAGATGGAGCAAAGTATTCAACATCGCAGACACAAATCTGGCGACGATCGCGAACAAAGAGCTACCCAAAGAGAAAGCTACTGCCCGAATTTGACGAGGAGGCCTTGGTGCCCCCACAATCAAAAAGTAAGAAGGCCACCTGGTCGGAAGGACGACCCGAAGGCAAAAAGAGAGCGGCAAATGGCGCCGCACACAAGCCGGTATGCGATCCGCATAAGGATTCACATAAAAAGGATGGCCCAGTTAGGTCCATCTATGGGCCAAGAAAGCAAGCTCTTCAAAGCAATTCAACACGCCAAAAATCCGAACATCACGGCACACCCAAATATAGGGGCGCCGCACACCCCCTGTGTTTCACCGATGAGGTGCTGGATCACGAATTCCCAGCGGGATTCAAACCCGTAAACATAGAGGCATATGACGGAACAACAGACCACAGAGTGCGGATTGAGGATTATATCCTCCACATACACATGGCTAGAGGAGATGATCTCCACGCCATAAAATACTTACCCTCAAGCTCAAAGGGCCAGCCCGGCATTGGCTCAAAGGCCTCCCAAAAATACCATTGGAAGTTGGGAAGAGCTCGAGGATAATTTTGAACAAACTTTCAAGGGACTTATGTCCGTCCTCCGGATGCAGACGATTTAAGTCATATAACTCAACAACCAGGAGAGTCAGCCCGCAAATTCTGGAACAGGTTCCTCACCAAAAAGAACCAAATAGTCAACTGTCCGGACGCCGAAGCCTTAGCAGCTTTCAAACACAACGTTCGAGACGAATGGCTCGCCAGACACCTCGGCCAAGAGAAGCCGAGAACCATGGCCGCATTAACAAGCCTCATGACCCGCTTTTGCGCGGGAGAGGACAGCTGGCTAGCAAGATGCAACACTAGCGACCCAAGTACATCCGAAGTCAGGGATGGAAATGGGAAACCACGGCGCAACAAGGACCAGCGCCGGATTAAAGGGAACGGTCCAAAGAGCGCGACAGTCAACGCCGGATTCAAAAGCTCACGGCAGAACAACAAAAAACTGCCCCTTAAGGACAATAGCGATGAGCTATCCAACTTAAACAAAATCTTGGAAAAGATATGTCAAATCCACAGTACTCCCGGGAGGCCTGCAAACCATACCCACAGAGATTGTTGGGTCTTCAAACAGTCCGGCAGACTCAACGCCGAACACAAGGGGCTCGATACACCAAGTGAGGATGATGACGAACCCCACAAGCAGAGCACCGGAAAACAAAAGAATTTCCCACAAGAGGTTAAAACAGTAAACTCACTTCACGTGATAAAAGGAAAAAACAGAGCGGCGCCCATTAAGATGCGCGCCGCACATACTACCCTAGCGAAGTACCAACACTGGTTGTCAAAACCAATCACCTTCGACCATCAGGACTACTCCGAAGGTATCCGGAACGCAGGATGGACTGCCTTGATATTGGATCCTATAATCGACGGATTCCATTTTACACAAGTCCTCATGGATGGCGGCAGTGACATAAACCTGATATATCAGGACACAATCCGCAGGGTGGGGATAGAGCCAACCAAAATTCGCCATAGCAACACCTCCTTTAAAGGGGTAATGCCAGGCCCATATGCCCATTGTACGGGCTCCCTACTGCTAGAAGTTGTGTTCGGTTCATCCGACAACTTCCGTCGCGAAAAGTTAGTATTCCATGTCGCCCCATTTAAAAGTAGCCATCAAGCACTATTGGGACGCGAAGCTTTCGCCCGCTTTAACGCAATACCGCATTATGCATCTCTAACACTTAAAATTCCCGGTCCACGCGGCATCATCTCATTAAAAGGAAGTATTAAGTGTTACTCGAGCACGGAAGAATGTGAGACTGCCTTGACAGCCCCACACCTATCCGGCTCCGCTAGTCAAAGAACCTGAATAGGTCATTCAAACCCCGGACACGGCTAGACGAGTCCGGCGCCTACTAGCGGCATACCCCCATACAAGGGGCTGCATGCATGTATAACAAGAGACAATAAAGCTCAATTTTATTCACTTCTTCAAATCGTACTCTGTTTATTTAATATAAAGTACATCTTTCGCACGATCCTTTTTCTTTTAAACTAAGTTCGTCTCTTTTGCAGATGAACAACGTGCTACACCCATCCGTGATACAAAGACAACGGAACCACAGCGCAGCGTGCGGTAGGGACCCGTTGCAAGGATTCTTTTCAGATTAAGACCTGCGTAAACCTTTTTCTTGTCTCTTGTTGATATACATCCCCGGTTTCTTACTATAACCGAGGAGGAGGCTGGCGTTTTGGCATTGGCGCACCAGAATTTTTGCACGCACCTCGACACGGGGGCTTAGGGCATTATTCTGCCTGTTTTATAAAGACCGAATACCTTAGGGAGTATTCGGCGTCTCGAGATTAGGTCGTATATGCATCAGCTCGAATCATGTCTTTGGTCAAATGTTGGGTTTGCCCGGCTCACGTGTTTTGCTGCCTTACGTTCCGTTTTATAGGCTAACGCGGCACCGGAGAACTCTGCGATTGTGCCCGGTTCGCCGGGCGAGCACCTCGATGAAAGCCGCGGCTGACCGTCATGATATAGCAAGAGACTGGTCAACCACTCGATGACTCATCGGAATGTTTAGAATTCCTCCGCATTAACGAAGGACCGGTTTTCGGTCAGGCACATATGCACCCCGAATTCGCAAGAGTGCGGTGCCCCCAGGGGCTATATAGTAGCCCCACCCTCGAACTCCTATGGCTAAGTGAAAGTGATAAACCGTTATATTCCGGTTGCCTAGTTTGCTACGCTACCACCTCCTTAACAGGACCAAGACGTTGGATTAAGTGTGAAAAAGCGCCTTCTTTGCAAACACCCCCGCACTATGTGCGTGGGAGCTGAAGCCAAGGACTGCCATCTTTCAGGTTATATATACATATACATAAACGGCCGCACAGGGAGTAGTCTATTACTTGAACGCACAAGTATAAAAAGCTCTTATATTATATTGAAACATTGTTTTCACAAATCATACATGTCATTTAAACATGATATCCTTCGAGCACTGCGTCTCTATTAAACGAGCGCCCTGCAGGACTTCCTCAAAATAGTGCTCGGCAGGTACTCGGCTTCTGTCCGAATCCTGGGACGCAACATCGGTGGCCTTCATCTCCGCCCAGTATGTCTTGACACGGGCCAGCGCCATCCGCGCTCCCTCAATGCACGCCGACCGCTTCATTGCATCGATATGCGGTACCGCACCAAGGAACTGCTGCACTAAGCCAAAATAACTCTTCGGCTGGGGTCCGCCTGGCCACAAATGAGTCATGACATGCTTCATGGCAAGTCCGGATAATCGATTCAGCTCGGCCCATTCGGCCAACCGATCGGTCAACTGAAGAGGACGCTCCAGACTATGGAATAGCGACCAATATAGCTCTTCCCTTCTGTGCCCCTTCTGGCCTCGGAAGTGCTCAATCGCGTCCGCAGCGCTCGCCGCTAAGTCCAGATAAGCATCCTCAAACTCCACAACTTGTCCAGCGAGCATACTTGGATCCGTATATTTCCTCCACAGCAGAAACGGTTTTCCAGCCGCAATAGACCCGGCCTGACTCAGCTCCTCCTTGGCCGCTCTCAAAGCCGACCGGGCATCCTTTGATACGGCGGTGGCCTTTTTCAGGCCCTCTTGCTCCGCTTGACGTTCTTTTTCAAGAACCTCGCCGCGGTCGGTAGTATCCTTCAATTTTCTGGCCATATCGGCCATTTCCTCTTTGCTTCGGCAGTGAGCAGCACGTTCGGCTTCTAGCTCTTCGGCCGCCTTTAAAGCGGCCGCATTACTATTTCTGGCTTGCTCTTTCGCTCGGGCGAGTTCCGCCCGCAGCTCCTCCACAGCAACGGCACCATCTGCATTAAGCATACAAGTAGTAAGGCATGGGCGTCAAGCTCCCTTACCAGGTGTCCACGTAGAAGTCGCATACCTTGTGACTCGTCAAACCGTTTATTGACCAGCGCGATGTCCGCATCCGCCTCGTCAAGTTGCCGCTTTAGTTTGGCATATTCATCCGTCTGGCTGGCCATCGGACGCCCCGCCACCTATTTAGGAACGGCGATATGTTATAACTGAGATTATGATACTCGGCACGCTGTCAATTTTGACAACATACCGAGTCTCAGGGGCTACTATCTATACAGGGCGCATTCTATATGCATAACTCTCAGAAGGTACATCATTTTTGCGTACCTCAAACCCCGTCAGTAAACTTCTGGCGGCTTCATGCAATCCACTCTCAGCGGATGCAATTCTTTCAATCACCGTACCCATTAGAGCACGGTGATCTTACGAGATAACCGCTTCGCCCGAGCAGATCCTTCACTCCTCCGACCGCACGCTTTGTTGGCGCGGACCTTCCGCCCGCCCGGACTTGGTGGAACCCTCCGCGACGACACCTCAGGGTCATCCGCCTCGCATGAGGGTGCGACAGGTGGAGGCGTTTCGCTCTCCATCATCTCCGGAAGAAGATCCCCCGAAGACGAGCTCTGCTGAGAAGGGCTGAGATCCGAACTACAAGGTACAATTTCGGTTATCTTCAAAAATAAATACAGGGATGTTCCTTACTTATAAAACCCCTTCCTTTTTTACTTACGGCTCGCTGGAGGGCTGATCCCCTTGGGGAAACAGTGCGGCTGGGGTACTTACCAGCGCTGGACTCTCTGACGAAGATTTCTTTCCCCTCTTCGAGGCCTTGACCTCCAGATCTTCTGAAGCAGTCCTCTTCTCTCCTTGGAGGGTGGGACTTTTGATCGCTCCCTCCTCAAAGGCCTCCTTCGTGGAGGCAGTTGCTTCCCCGCTCCCCTCGCCTTCTTTAAAAGGCGCGACCTTCAACATCTTGGCCAGCATGGGATCAGGCCTGTTCTCTGGGAGGGGAGCTGGACACCTTATTAACTTTGCCTTGGCTATCCACTCCTGTTCAAGAAACGACTCCTTTAAAGGGCATGTATATGATAAATGAATGAACAGCTGTCCGTTCTGGGACTACTTACTTGAGTATCTGGCGATTGCAGCTTAGTCCTGCGTCCTCAGTCAGGTCCAGACACTTCTCTTGTGATCCAAAGAACAGTTTATACATCTCCACGAGCGTCGTACCCACAAAATTTTGGAGAGCTCGTGGTCCCTCCGGATTAAATTCCCACAGGCGGAGGGGGCGCCGAATCAACATAACCTGCGCCACTGCAACCAGATTGATCTCTCTTTCTTGGAGGTCTCGAATACGGTCCTGCAATAAAGGAACGTCCTTGGACGACCCCCAGTCGAGCCCCTTGTTGACCCATGACGCCAGCCGTTGTGGTGGACCTGAGCGGAAGGCTGGGAGCGGTGATATAAAACCACTCCCGTTGCCACAAACCAAGCTCCTCTTGAAAAGAGCCCTCGGGCCACGGAGCATCAGCACACTTGCTTATGACCGCCCCTCCGCACTCTTCTTGTTGCCCCTCGATCATCTTTGGCTCCACCTTGAAGGTCTTGAGCCATAATACAAAGTGAGGGGTAATATGGAGGAAGGCCTCACATACGACAATGAATGACGAGATATGGAGGATGGACTCCGGATTCAAGTCATGGAAATCCAGCCCATAATAAAACATGAGCCCCCGCACAAAGGGATCCGTCGGGAAGCCTAAACCCCGAAGGAAGTGAGACACGAACACCACGCTCTCGCCGGGATCGGGAGTGGGAATGACCTGCCCTGGAGTGGGCAGCCTATGCGAAATCTCGCCGGTTAGATACCTGGCGTCTCGCAGCTTTAGCACATCTTCTTCTATGACGGAAGAATACATCCATCGGCCGTGCTGGTCAGAGCCGGACATCATCGAAGGTCCGAAGCGCCTAAATCTGAAGCTTTGGGTGTTAGAACTCGAAGCGCGAGGCGAACTCGATGGAGGGTGTATAAAAGAAGAGGACCTTGGTCTCATTATAAAGAGGTTGAATACCAAGAGCCTTCCCCGTGGTCGATTAGGACTCGCTTTTGATAGAGGAGGCGTGCCAACGGGCACGGTTGGGTTACCCACGTCCGTATTGATGAGAATCCCGGAATAAGGGGGCACGATCTATGCTCTGATAAGACGTGCCAAGGAAACCGCCTCGCTAAACCCGCTGAGGTGGAACAGTAAAAAACGATTCATGTGAAGGCCTAGCTGTGGTGTGATGTCACGCTGCGAATCGTCGACAGATCTGTGCAAAAATTATTCTCTCTCGGTGGTATGTGGAACTTGTTTTGCGAGCGGACACTATCCTGGTGTTCAAAACCTTCTATGAAGTATTTGGAGGAGGAACCCGCCTTGCAATGCCGAAGACAATATGCGCGCCGGACTCGTCGTCATTGAAGCCTGGTTCAGGGACTCTTGAGGAGTCTGGACTAGGGGTGTCGAGATAGCGAACTATCATCATGGCGGACTCCAAGACTATGAAGATACAAGATTGAAGACTTCATCCCGTGTCCGGATGGGACTTTCCTTGGCGTGGAAGGCAAGCTTGGCGTCTGATATGTAGATCTCCTACAATTGTAACCGACTACGTAACCAGTAACCTATCCGGTGTCTATATAAACCGGAGGGTTTTAGTCCGTAGGACGAACAACAATCATACCATAGGCTAGCTTCTAGGGTTTAGCCTCCTTGATCTCGTGGTAGATCTACTCTTGTACTACCCATATCATCAATATTAATCAAGTAGGAGTAGGGTATTACCTCCATCGAGAGGGCCCGAACCTGGGTAAAAACATCGTGTCCCTTGTCTCCTGTTACCATCCGCCTAGACGCACAGTTCGGGACCCCCTACCCGAGATCCGCCGGTTTTGACACCGACAGTTAGGGTTACACAGAGTCGGTTACAAGGGAGGAGATCTACATATCCGTATCACCAAGCTTGCCTTCCACGCCAAGGAGAGTCCCATCCGGACACGGGACAAAGTCTTCAATCTTGTATTTTCATAGTCCAACAGTCCGGCCAAAGGATATAGTCTGGCTATCTGGAGACCCCCTAATCCAGGACTCCCTCAAACGCCTTCATGAAGGGAACAACACTGAAGCGCCGCCTTCACCGGATCCAACCATCAAAGGCTAGATTCTAAGTTTTCACCTTGAAAAACAAGTCCATGCAGCATATCCGAGCAATGCCTTCAACAAGGTAACGATGATTCTGCATCGCCATTGCCAGGTAAACCCATCTCGGTTTAAACCTTGGCTTTCACCACAAAGCTACAGACTAGGCACTCGAAGTACCGCCAAATCAAAGTCAACCGTGTTGTCACCACCACTTTTCCATGATCACGACAGCTACGTGCGATAGGCCAGAAATCCCAGCGTCGCCATTGCCCACCCATACCTATGCGCCAAGTCATTGTCCATAGATTGTATCTTGACGTCAAAGATAATCTGACCAAAGTGGATGCCGCCAAAACTCAAAGGAGCCTTTTGGCTGCATCCCGCAACCACGCCATTACTAGGAGCCAACAGCAGCCACTCTTGGGAGAGGAACCCTCACGCTGGTGCCCACCGCAATTCGCCCGGTGCCACGATAAAATTCCAGTGCCAATCCTGAATCGGCCATCACCAGAGGAGCCGCTGGGCTAGGCCAAGCCGGATGGAACGCCCTCGGCAACACAACTCGGCCAGGATAGCTTTTGTCCCATTATATTTGGTAGACCCTTCTTGAATACTGTTAATGCTAAGAGAGACTACAAAAAGGATGTTGTTACTATTGGCTTGGGATATATGTCTCATGAGTTTAATTTTGCTAAATTTCATAGACAACCCCATGATAAAGAATTGCCTAGTAAAGATGAAATTATTGGTCTTACTTCTATTGCCGTGCCTCCTAATGATCTTTTAGAACAGTATTTGCTCGACCATGAAAATGATATGTTTATGAATGAAAGAAGGGAAATAGATGAAGTATTCATTAAACAAGGACCTATCTTGAAACACAAATTGCCTGTTGAAATCCTAGGGGATCCTCCTCCACCCAAGGGTGATCCCGTGTTTGAGCTTAAACCGTTACCTGATACTCTTAAATAAGCTTACCTTGATGAGACGAAGATATATCCTATTATTATTAGTGCTAACCTTTCAGAGCATGAAGAAGAGATTATTGAAAACTCTGAAGAAGCACCATGCTGCTATTGGATATACTCTTGATGATCTTAAAGGCATTAGTCCCACTTTATGCCAGCATAAAATAAAATTGGAGAAAGACGCTAAACCAGCTATTGATCACAAACAACGGTTAAATCCTAAGATGAAAGAAGTGGTATGAAAAGAAATACTAAAGCTTCTGGAGGAAGGTATAATTTATCCCGTTGCTGATAGTCAGCGGGTAAGTCTTGTCCATTGTGTCCCTAAGAAGGGAGGTATTACTGTTGTTCCTAATGACAAAGATGAATTGATCTCACAAAGAATTGTTAATGGTTATAGAATGGTAATTGGTTTCCCCAAATTAAATAAAGCTACTAAAAAGGATCATTACCCTTTACCTTTTATTGATCAAATGCTAAAAAGATTATCCAAACATACACATTTTTGCTTTCTAGATGGTTATTCTGGTTTCTCTCAAATACCTGTGTCAAAAGAGGATCAAGAAAAGACCACTTTTACTTGCCCTTTCGGTACCTTTGCTTATAGACGTATGCCTTTGGTTTATGTAATGCACCTGCTACCTTTCAAAGATCCATGATGGCCATATTCTCTGATTTTTGTGAAAAGATTATTGAGGTTTTCATAGATGATTTCTCCGTATATGGAACTTCTTTTGATGATTGCTTGAGCAACCTTGATCGATTTTTGCAGAGATGTGAAGAAACTAACCTTGTCTTGAATTGGGGGAGGTTCCACTTTATGGTTAATGAAGGTATTTGTAGCGACCCGACCTCAGATGGTCAAGTCTCTGTGCTTCTGTGTCATCCCTGGATCGGTAATGCTGACACACACAGTACTCGAAGGATTTATAACAGAGTAGCAATCACACACTTATTACATCGAATGTCTCAAAGAGAACTTATTACAAAAATATGGCTTAAGGCCATCTAATGTGATAACAGCGGAAGGCTTGGAAGACAAAGTGAGTCCATCAACTCCAACGGCATAAGCGAGCTGCACGGCAGCGACCTACAATCCTTACTCCTCGTCGAAAAGTCTGCAACATAAAATGTTGCAGCCCGAGAGCAATCAGCACATGGAATATCTTGGCAATGTAACATAGAGAGTAATGAAAGAATAATCTATACTACATGCACATATGGCTGGTGGAAAGCTCTACGGTTACGGTTTTGCAAAAAGCCAATTTTCCCTATGTCAAAGGAACAAATTTTATATTAACTATCATGGTGGTTGAAACATCATTGAGAAGGTATAACCCCAACTCAATCCCAATTAAAGTGATTAACAACCAAGCAGTATTAATTTAGAGTGATGAGATACATGTGAATACTCAAGTACTAGATACTCAGAATTGTCCATAACCGGGGACACGGCTAACCATGATTAGATTGTACACTCTGCAGAGGTTTGCGCACTTTTCCCCACAAGACTCGATCGCCTCCGTTGGTTAATCGCACTACATGGTGTTTGAGAAGCGGATGACCGAGACACGATCTTTCGAAACATTAACTCTCTACTCGGATAGATCATACCAAACCTATAAAACCCACTACCTGCTGATCTACCTCTTCGAGAGCTTCACGTAACTTACTCAGCTATGCTAGAGCCCATAATAGCTTGTGGCTGCACACGGAAGTTTCTAGCATGAATAATCTCAGTTCCCTTTGAGCCTGGGTGGCGGTCCATAGGAAGATCACACGGGTACCCCGGGATTTCCAAAAATAAAACAACAACACTGGGTTCTCCAGGTGCCTCAATCCACCCAGATGTGTATTTAAGTTGCCACCTTAAAGTAAACCATTAATTAATAATCTCACATCTGTCGTGAATATCTCTCAGACCCAAACCACGTCTACGAGCATAGCATGGCAATATAAGCAACACGTAGAAGTAACTCCCAAGGGTTTGATAGCAACAGGGCAATAGGTTCCTACCTCATCATCTACTTCCCAACCCACAAATTAATGACATCCTAATCATGCAATGTTGGAGGGTTGAGCTAATGCATAAAACTGGGTATGAAAAGGTATGATCAAATGTTACTTGCCTTGCTGACGATCCGTGAATCCTAGAGACTCGTAGTAACACGCTTCGCTCTCCGGGAATTCTATCGCAAGAAAACAATACATACATAAGTAACAAACAAAGATGCACAAACGAAACTTCAACTGAAAGAGGTTGACCGGAGAGTTCAACTTAAGAACTCCGGTTTGCAAAAAGAATCAAACCAAACGGAACAACGAAACTCAAACGGCGAGAAAAAAACATGGTCCATTTACTAATTTGAACTAGAGTCAAATTTTACAAAGATAAAAACTGGTTTAAGTTGACTATTCGGAAAGAGGGTTTCGAGATGAAACTCCAGGCGCTTGAATCGCCTGATTTCGATAAACGAGCGAAAAGTTATACTAATTTGAACATTGGTTCAGAAATCGAATTCGGAATAACCGCGGAATAAATCCAATAAAAGAAAACGACGAACGGCTAAACGAACGAACGTTCGTTAGCAGAAACTAAACGACGAACATGTTCGTAAAACGAACGAATGGGTGAACGTTCTCAAAATAAATAAACCGGGAAAATAAACCGATCTAATAATAAAAAAACGGCTAGGGTTTTTAAAAAAACCGAAGGGTTATTTAAAAAACCGGCGACGGGGCTACCTCCGCGATCGTCCGTGGGCGGGCGGCGGCTCAGGTCCGCAGGGGCGGCGAGGGGCGGTTAGGGCGCGGCTCGGCGAGGGGGGGGCGACGGCGCGCGGCGGCAGCTAAGGGCGGCGGCGGCTCGGGCTTGGCTCCTCGGGTCCGGGGTGGTGGTGGTGGTGATGGCTAAGGGCGGGGGGGCGGTATATAAAGAGGGAGGGGAGGTGGCTTGGAGGAGGGGCAAGGCGGGGGAGGAGTCCGGCTCGCCTCCGAGTCCGGCTGGCGCGCAAGGCGGCAGGCAGCCGCGCTGCGGCGCGGCTTGTGCCGGCGTGCTGCTTCAGCTGGGCCGTTAGCCCGGTCAGGCGTCAGTTCCTTGTTTTTTAAAACATTCCATGAAAATTGTAAAAATCCTAGAAAAATAAATAAAATCTAAAATGCCAAAACAAGTTTTCTTTGCCTAAATAAAATATTTAGAACAAGATGAACTTTTCTTGGCCCCTAAAATGCAATTTTAAATATATGCAAATTTTTCCCTAGGCAATTAAAATTCCAAATAAGTAAAATAAAATCCCAAAAATGATTTTAACAATTTTCCTCCGGTATTTCAATTATTTTGGAGAAGTCATATTATCTCCTCTCGTTTATTTTTAAACATGAAATATTTTTCTGGAGAGGAAAATTATAAAATCCAAAATCCTCGTCTTTCATTATTTGATGAAATTCAAATATGAAAAATCGGAAAATCCCCAACTCTCTCCGAGGGTCCTTGAGTTGCTTAGTATTTCGAGGATAGCAAATGAAAATGCAATAAAATATGATATGCATGGATGACCTGTGTATAACATGCCAAATTGAAAATTTGGGATGTTACAAACCTACCCCCCTTAAGATGAATCTCGCCCTCGAGATTCGGGTTGGCTAGAAAATAGGTGCGGATGGTCCTTGCGAATATCATCTTCTCGCTCCCAGGTGGCTTCCTCCTTGGTATGGTGGCTCCACTGAACTTTACAAAACTTGATAACTTTGCTGCGAGTGACTCGGCTGTCAAAATCCAAAATCTTTACTGGCTTCTCCTCATAAGTCAAATTACTATCCAATTGTATCGCCTCCAGGGGCACTGTATCCTTTAACGGTACGTCGGCCATCTCAGCGTGAAACTTCTTCAGTGGTGATACGTGAAACACATCGTGAACTCCTGATAGTCCTTCGGGTAACTCCAGCTTGTAGGCAACTTCTCCCATTCGTTCCAAAATACGATACGGTCCTACAAATCTTGGGGCTAACTTTCCCTTTACTCCAAAACGTTTCACTCCCCTCAGGGGTGATACTCGCAGATAGGCTCTGTCTCCGATTTCATAGGTTACTACCTTGCGTTTTGAATCTGCGTAACTCTTCTGTCTAGACTGAGCAATCTTTAGTCTGTCTCTGATCAGTTTAACCTTCTCCTCTGAGTCTTTGATCAAATCTGGTCCAAACAACTGACGGTCTCCGACCTCATCCCACATCAAGGGTGTTCTACATCTGCGTCCGTACAGAGCTTCGAACGGTGCCATTTTCAAACTGGCCTGGTAGCTGTTGTTATATGAGAATTCTGCGTACGGCAAATTGTCATCCCAACTAGATCCATAATCTAGCGCACGGGATCTTAACATATCCTCCAGAATCTGGTTAACTCTCTCTGTCTGTCCATCCGTCTGTGGGTGGAACGCGGTACTAAATTCCAATCTGGTACCCAAAGTCTGGTGTAGTTGATGCCAAAACTTTGAAGTAAACTGTGTTCCTCTATCTGATACGATGCTCCTCGGAACTCCATGCAAACATACGATCCTGGTCATATATGTGTTGGCCAACTTGGCACTTGTATATGTTGTTTTCACTGGGATGAAGTGAGCTACTTTGGTCAAACGATCAACAACTACCCATATTGAATCATATCCTGCTTTGGTTCTGGGTAATCCGGTGATAAAATCCATGCCAAGTTTGTCCCACGTCCATTCGGGTATTGGCATAGGTTGCAACAGTCCTGCTGGCTTTTGATGCTCTGCCTTCACTCTCTGACATACATCGTAAACGGCTACATACTCGGCAATATCCTTCTTCATACCAGTCCACGAAGCGTTCCTTCAAGTCCAAATACATCTTGGTGTTTCCGGGTGAATCGAGTATGGTGAGTCATGGGCCTCTTGAAGTATTAACTTCCTGATCTCCGAATTGTTGGGCACATAAATCCGATCCTCAAACCACAAGGTATCGTGCTCATCCTCGCGAAAACCTTTGGCTTTTCCTTTGCCCATCTTTTCTTTTATCTCAACAATCTCTTTATCCTCCTTTTGAGCGTCTTGAATCTTGTCTAACAAGGTCGACTGAACCTCCATTGTTGCAAGATAACCTCTTGGAACAATCTCCAACTGAAGTTCCATAATATCCTCTGCTAACTCCTTCGGCAGTCCTCTACCTACAAGGATATTGGCATAACTCTTTCGACTCAAAGCGTCTGCTACAACGTTGGCCTTTCCTGGATGATAGTGTAGCTTCATGTCGTAATCCATTATAAGTTCCAGCCATCTCCTCTGTCTGAGGTTTAACTCCTTCTGTGTGAAAATGTACTTTAAACTCTTATGATCCGTGTACACATCACAACGGTTTCCCATGAGATAATGTCTCCAGGTCTTCAACGCATGTACTACAGCTGCTAACTCCAAATCATGCGTGGCATAGTTCAACTCATGAGGCTTCAGTTGTCGTGAGGCATACGAAACAACTTTTCCGTCCTGCATAAGAACACATCCAAGTCCCAAGCGAGAGGCATCACAATACACTTGAAACTCCTTATGTATATCTGCAATGTCAGCACTGGGGCTGTTGTCAACCATTTCTTCAACTCTTGGAAGCTTGTCTCACAATCCTCGGTCCATTTGAACTTGGTATCCTTCTTTAGCAATTCTGTCATTGGTTTAGCAATCTTGGAAAAAATTTCAATGAACCTCCGATAATATCCTGCCAGTCCAAGGAAACTGCCAATGTCGCTGACTGAAGTAGGTGCCAACCATTCAGTGACTGAATGAATTTTACTGGGATCTACTGCTATACCTTCTCCTGATATAACATGCCCAAGAAATCCAACTTCCTTCAACCAAAACTCGCACTTGCTGAATTTGGCATATAACTGGTGTTCCCTGAGTTTCTCAAGAACCAAACGTAAGTGTTCTGCGTGCTCCTCTTCGTTTTTCGAGTAAACCATAATATCATCGATGAACACCACAACAAACTTGTCCAAATACTCCATGAACACTTTGTTCATCATACTCATAAAATAGGCAGGGGCGTTAGTTAGTCCAAATGACATGACCGTATACTCATATAATCCATATCGTGTGGTGAATGCTGTCTTTGGTATATCCTTCTCTCGGATCTTCAACTGATGGTATCCTGATCGTAGATCAATCTTAGAAAACACCTTAGCTCCTTGCAACTGATCAAACAGATCATTTATCATCGGTAAGGGGTACTTGTTCTTTATCGTTACTTCATTCAGGGCTCGGTAATCAACAACCATCCTTAGGGATTTATCCTTCTTCTCCACCAAAAGTACTGGAGCTCCCCAAGGTGATGAACTTCTACGAATGTAACCTTTCTCCAATAGCTCCTTGATCTGCTTCTTAATTTCCTCCGATCATTTGCGGGCATCCGATAGGGTCTCTTTGATATTGGCCTGTGCACGGCATTAGTTCTATCGAAACTCGATGTCTCGATCCGGTGGCATGCCCGGTAACTCTTCTAGAAAAACATCTGGATAATCCTTCACTCTGGTACTTCCTCTTGTACAACTCCGTGAGGGTATTCACTTGGCTCCTCCTAGGCACATGCCTAGATACATACTTAATATTTTTTCCTCCGGGGTGGTAAGATAAATTGACTTGCTAGCACAGTCAATACTTCCTCAAACTTGACATCCAATCCATACCTAATATCACATCCAATCCTTGCGACTCCAAGATAATTAGGTCAGACGGAAAAACATGCGTGCCAATGATTAGGGGTATTTGGGTGCACCACTTGCTAGCCATGTACTCTGCTCCAGGCGAGCTCACTATAATAGGGGTCCTAAGGGTCTGGGTTGGTAACTTAAACTTATCCACAAATCCCCTTGATATGTATGAATGCGATGCACCAGTATCGAAAAGAACAATAGCGGTAAGTGACTGAACCAAAAACTTACCTATTACCGCGTCCGGCTGTTCTTCAACTTCCTCCACGTTGACGTGATTCACTTGTCCTTTGTTGAATGGATTGGGCTTCTTCCCAGCGCTCCCATTTGAGTTTCCATTCTTTCCTTCAGGGCAGTCGTTGGCATAGTGCCCTGTCTTCCCGCACTTAAAGCAAATAACTTGGCTCAAGTCTCTCTTGGCGGGTGTAGCTGGGTTTGAGCGATTCTGATTATTGTTGGCTGCATTTCCATTCCCATTCTTCGCACCATTATGCGATCCTCCTCTAGTATGGTTATGTCCTCCATGGTTATGAACTAGTCCTCCCGAGTTCAGGGTTAAGCGAGGTTTCTGGTGAGCTCCTGAGTTATACTTCCCTTGTCCATACTTCCTCTTACGATTCTCAATTTGCTGCTGCTTTCCTTCAATCATTAGGGCCTTATCTACCAACTCCTGGTAGTTGTTGAAAGTTGCCACCAGCAGCTGCATACTCATCTCATCATTCAGCCCTTCCATAAACTTCTCTTGCTTCGGCATCGTGGCCACATCATCGGGGCATAGCGTGATAACTTGCTAAACTCATCCACGTCTTGAGCCACGAGACGGTTCCCTGGCGTAAGTTGCGGAACTCACGCTTCTTTATCTACATGGCTCCAGTTGAAACATGGGCGTCATGAAAAGCTTGTTGGAACTGGTCCCAAGTGACATTGGCTATAGGAAAAGTAGCCGTGTAATTCTCCCACCATGCGGCTGCTGGTCCATCCAATTGATGTGCGGCAAAGCGCACTCTTTCAGCATCCGTGCATCCTGCGGTGGTTAACTCCCTTCCAATACGGTGTAACCAGTCATCTGCAACTATTGGCTCGGTGCTACTGGAAAACACCGGCGGTTGTAACCTTAGAAAACGGGCTAAATTGTCCACTGGCGGCGGGTTGTTGTTGTTGTTGTTGTTGTTGTTGTTGTTGTTGTTGTTGTTGTTGTTGTTGGCATTGCCCTGGTTCTGAACTAGCAATTGCATCAAGGCATTCTGCTGTTGGATCAACTGAGTGAGCTCCGGTGGGAAAACAAAACCGGGGTCACGTCTCGGAGGCATCTGAAGGTTTAGATGGGAGAGATTAGAATAGAAAGAGGTCTAGTGAGAAAACACTACCCATATGCACATGAGGCAAACACACATTCATTCAATCAAGCAAGCAAGGGCATACAAAACGATCTAGGACTATCGCATAAGTGCTCAACTACTACTAGTTACATGGGGGTAATACTACTATTATATGGTGGTCATCTAGAAATTTTGATCGGTGGAAGACTCCATGATGTCTGCTCCAACTTCGTCTTCATAGTCATCATCACTTGGATCTGAGTCGGTGTCGTCGATGATGATGTAGTTGTCTGGACAAGCGGGATCTTCTTCCTCTTCTTGCTCTTCTTCCTTGGGTGCTGGTCCTCCCATGAAGACTCCAATCTTCTTGACTAGGTCGTCGTTCTTCTCCAATAGTATTTTGATTTCTTCCTCATATCCATCGCGTGTAGACTTGAGTTCTTCCTCCAGCTCGATGATCTTAGTGTTCGCCTTCTTCAATTCCATCATGTCTGTGGACATCTGGTTCTCATGACGTCGAATGTGCTGGTTTAGTTCCTGGATGTAGGCTGCAATGGATCTATCCTTCTTGGTGCTGATTACTTCCCATTGCTCGTCTCGGCGCCCACATATTTGGTATATGGTGTCTTTAAGCTCCTTATTGTAGACTTCTCCAATGCGTCCCATGATAATGTGAGCTGCCATACTCTTTCCCAAACTCCATGTTGGTGCATTGAAAACACATACTATGGGCTCCGTGCTTGGCAAACGTCCTTCCGGAACTAGAGCTTGAATCTTCCAGCATTCTTCTTACGGTAAGGTGGCGTTATGCGTCCGGTGAAGCTTGGTATTCCAATATTCAGGTACCTAGTGACTTCCTTCAAGTGGCGTCCGAAGGGTGTGTCTTCATCCGGTTGGGCAAACTTGTACTTCATCTCCGTCATCCTAAAGAGTGGAAAAATGGAGAGGGGTCAGAAATGAGTAGAGAGGAGTGACCTATTGTTTTATCTTAGTGGTCGTGTCCTACACTCAGCGAGTGCTCTGATACCATCTTGTAGCGACCCGACCTCAGATGGTCAAGTCTCTGTGCTTCTGTGTCATCCCTGGATCGGTAATGCTGACACACACAGTACTCGAAGGATTTATAATAGAGTAGCAATCACACACTTATTACATTGAATGTCTCAAAAGAGAACTTATTACAAAAATATGGCTTAAGGCCATCTAATGCGATAACAGCGGAAGGCTTGGAAGACAAAGTGAGTCCATCAACTCCAACGGCATAACTGAGCTGCACGGCAACGACCTACAATCCTTACTCCTCGTCTGAAAAATCTGCAACATAAAATGTTGCAGCCCAAGAACGGGTCAGCACATGGAATATGCTGGCAATGTAACACATAGAGAGTAATGAAAGAATAATCTATACTATATGCACATATGGCTGGTGGAAAGCTCTATGGTTACAGTTTTGCAAAAAGCCAATTTTTCCCTATGTCAAAGGAACAAATTTTATATTAACTATCATGGTGGTTGAAACATCATTGAGAAGGTATAACCCCAACTCAATCCCAATTAAAGTGATTAACAAACCATCAGTATTAATTTAGAGTGATGAGATACATGTGAATACTCAAGTACTAGATACTCAGAATTGTCGATAACCGGGGACACGGCTAACCATGATTAGATTGTACACTCTGCAGAGGTTTGCGTACTTTTCCCCACAAGACTCGATCGCCTCCGTTGGTTTCTCGCACTACATGGTGTTTGATAAACGGATGACCGAGACACATTCTTTCAGAAACATTAACTCTCTACTCCGGATAGATCATACCAAACCTATAAAACCCACTACCTGCTGATCTACCTCTTCGAGAGCTTCACGTAACTTACTCAGCTATGCTAGAGCCCATAATATCTTTTGGCTGCACACGGAAGTTTCTAGCATGAATAATCTCAGTTCCCTTTGAGCCTGGGTGGCGGTCCATAGGAAGATCACACGGGTACCCCGAGATTTCCAAAAATAAAAAAGACAACACTGGGTTCCCAAGGTGCCTCAGTCCACCCAGATGTGTATTTAAGTTGCCACCTTAAAGTAAACCATTAATTAATAATCTGACATCTGTCGTGAATATCTCTCAAACCCAAACCACGTCTACGAGCATAGCATGGCAATATAAGCAACACGTAGAAGTAACTCCCAAGGGTTTGATAGCAACAGGGTAATAGGTTCCTACCTCATCATCTACTTCCCAACCCACAAATTAATGACATCCTAATCATGCAATGTTGGAGGGTTGAGCTAATGCATAAAACTGGGTATGAAAAGGTATGATCAAATGTTACTTGCCTTGCTGACGATCCGTGAATCCTAGAGACTCGTAGTAACACGCTTCGCACTCTGGGAATTCTATCGCAAGCAAACAATACATACATAAGTAAAAAACAAAGATGCACAAACGAAACTTCAACTGAAAGAGGTTGACCGGAGAGTTCAACTTAAGAACTCCGGTTTGCAAAAAGAATCAAACCAAACGGAACAACGAAACTCAAACGGCAAGAAAAACACATGGTCCGTTTACTAATCTGAACTATAGTCAAATTTTACAAAGATAAAAACTGGTTTAAGTTGACTATTCGGAAAGAGGGTTTCAAGATGAAACTCCAGGCGCTTCAATCGCCTGATTCCGATAAACGAGCGAAAAGTTATACTAATTTGAACATTGGTTCAGAAATCGAATTCGGAATAACCGCGGAATAAATCCGATAAAAGAAAACGACGAACGGCTAAATGAACGAACGTTCTTTAGAAGAAACTAAACGACGAACATGTTCGTAAAACGAACGAACGGGTGAACGTTCTCAAAATAAATAAACTGGGAAAATAAACCGATCTAATAATAATAATAAAAACGGCTAGGGTTTTTCAAAAAAACTGAAGGGTTGTTTTTTCTTTAAAAAGAACCGGCGACGGGGCTACCTCCGGCGATCGTCCGGCGGGGCGGGCGGCGGCTCGGCCGGGTCCGACGGGGGCGAGGGGCGGCTAGGGCGGCGGCTCGGCGGGGGGGGGCGACGACGCGGAGGCGGCGGTGGCGGCGGCGGCTAAGGGCGGCGGGCGGCGGCTCGGCTCGACTCCTCGGGTCGGGCGGTGGTGGTGGTGATGGCTAAGGGCGGGGGGGCGGTATATAAAGAGGGAGGGAGGTGGCTTGGAGGAGGGGGCAAGGCGGGGAGGAGTCCGCCTCGGACTCGAGTCCATCTTGGCGGCACAAGCATGTGCAGGGCAGTGGGGCGGCGCTTGCTTGGGCAGGCTTGCTCGGTGGGCCGTTAGCCCGGTCAGGTATGATTCCTTGTTTTTTAAACATTCCACTAAAATTGTAAAAATCCTAGAAAAATAAATAAAATCTAAAATGCCAAAACAAGTTTTCTTTGCCTAAATAAAATATTTAGAACAAGATGAACTTTTCTTGGCCCCTAAAATGCAATTTTAAATATATGCAAATTTTTCCCTAGGCAATTAAAATTCCAAATAAGTAAAATAAAATCCCAAAAATGATTTTAACATTTTTCCTCAAGTATTTCAATTATTTTGGAGAAGTCATATTATCTCCTCTCGTTTATTTTTAAACATGAAATATTTTTCCGGAGAGGAAAATTATAAAATCCAAAATCCTCGTCTTTCATTATTTGATGAAATTCAAATATGAAAAATCAGAAAATCCCCAACTCTCTCCGAGGGTCCTTGAGTTGCTTAGGATTTCGAGGATAGGAAATGAAAATGCAATAAAATATGATATGCATGGATGACATGTGTATAACATGCCAAATTGAAAATTTGGGATGTTACAGTATTGTCTTGGTGCATAAAATTTCTGAAAGAGGTATTGAAGTTGACAAAGCTAAAGTTGATGCTATTGAAAAGATGTCGTGTTCTAAGGACATTAAAGGTATAAGAAGTTTCCTTGGTCATGCCGGTTTTTATAGGAGGTTCATTAAGGACTTCTCTAAAATCTCCAGGCCTCTGACTAATCTCTTACAAAAAGATATTCCTTTTGTCTTTGATGATGATTGTGTAGAAGCATTTGAAATACTTAAGAAAGCATTGATTTCTGCACCTATTGTTTAGCCACCTGATTGAAATTTACCCTTTGAAATTATGTGTGTTGCTAGTGATTATGCTGTAGGTGCTGTTATAGGACAAAGAGTTGATAAGAAATTAAATGTTATCCAATATTCTTGTAAAACTCTAGACAATGCCCAGAGAAATTATGCTACTACTGAAAAATAATTTTTAGCAGTTGTATTTGCTTGTGATAAGTTCAGACCTTATATTGTTGATTCGAAAGTAACTATTCAGACTGATCATGCTGCTATTAAATACCTTATGGAAAAGAAAGATGCTAAACCTAGACTTATTAGATGGGTTCTCTTGCTACAAGAATTTGATTTGCATATTATTGATAGAAAGGGAGCTGAGAACCCCGTTGCAGACAACTTGTCTAGGTTAGAAAATGTTCTTGATGACCCACTACCTATTGATGATAGCTTCCTTGATGAACAATTAGTTGTCATAAATGCTTCTCGTGCTGCTCCATGGTATGCTGATTATGCTAATTACATTGTTGCTAAACTTATACCACCTAGTTTCACATACCAGCAAAAGAAAAAGTTTTTCTATGATTTAAGACATTACTTCTGGGATGAACCACACCTTTATAAAGAAGGAGTAGATGGTGTCATTAGACGTTGTATACCTGAGCATGAACAGGAACAGATGCTACACAAGTGTCACTCCGAAGCTTATGGAGGACACCACGCTGGAGATAGAACTCCACATAAGGTATTGCAATCCGGTTTTTATTGGCCTACTCTCTTCAAAGATGCCCGTAAGTTTGTCTTGTCTTGTGATGAATGTCAAAGAATTGATAATATTAGTAGACGTCAATAAATGCCTATGAATTATTCACTTGTTATTGAACCATTTGATATTTGGGGCTTATATGGGACCGTTTCCTTCCTCTAATGGGTATACACATATTTTAGTTGCTGTTGATTACGTTACTAAGTGGGTAGAAGCTATTCCAACTAGTAGTGCTGATCAAATCACCTCTATTAAGATGCTTAAAGAAGTTTTTTTCCCGAGGTTTGGAGTCCCTAGATATTTAATGACTGATGGTGGTTCACATTTTATTAATGGTGCTTTTCGTAAAATGCTTGCTAAGTATGATGTTAATCATAGAATTGCATCCCCGTATCACCCGCTGTCTAGTGGTTAAGTAGAACTTAATAATAGAGAGCTCAAATTAATTTTGCAAAATATTATTAATAGATCTAGACAGAATTGGTCCAAGAAACTTGATGATGCATTATGGGCCTATAGAACTTCATATAAAAATCCTATGGGTATGTCTCTGTATAAAATGGTTTATGGAAAAGCATGTCACTTACCTCTCGAACTAGAACATAAGGCATATTGGGCCATTAAAGAGCTCAATTATGATTTCAAACTTGCCGGTGAGAAGAGGCTATTTGACATTAGCTCACTTGATGAATGGAGAACCCAGGCCTATGAGAATGCCAAACTGTTCAAAGAAAAAGTTAAAAGATGGCATGACAAAAGGATACAAAAGCGCGAGTTTAATGTAGGTGATTATGTGTTGCTATTCAACTCTTGTTTAAGATTTTTTGTAGGAAAACTTCTCTCTAAATGGGAAGGTCCTTACGTTATCGAGGAAGTCTATTGTTCTGGTGCCATAAAAATCAACAACTTCGAAGGCGCAAATCCAAAGGTGGTGAACGGTCAAAGAATCAAACATTTTATCTCAGGTAATCCTATAAATGTTGAAACGAATGTTATAGAAACCGTAACCCTGGAGGAATACATAAGGGACACTTTCCAGAATGCTTCAAACTCCGAAAAGGAATAGGTATGTGGTACGGTAAGTAAACCGACTCCAAAACAGTTCTAATGGCAATTTTTCTCCGTTTTAAGAAAATAGGAAAATAAGAAGTAGTCCAAAGAGGACACGAGGAGTCCACGAGGGTGGAGGGCGCGCCCTACCCCCCTGGGCGCACCCCTGCCTCGTGGGCACCTCGTGTGCTCTCCGGACTCCGTTTTCTTGCACGTTACTTCTTTTGGTCGGTAAAAATTCATTATATAATCTCCCGAAGGTTTTGACCACCGTACCACGCAAATGACCTCTATTTTTGTTTCGAGTTGTTTCTGTTGCATATTTAGAGCAAGATGTCATCTCATGACTCCGACGGAGAGAGCTATGTCTCACATCTCATTGCTGACCCAAAGACCTATGGGGACCTATCTCCTTGTGGTCCAACTACTGATGATGAGGAGGATGCTCATTTGATGAGGATCAGTGATTCAAGTTCGGAGGAGGAGGATGTCCCTCTACCTCAACCTGGGGATATGCACGTGAAGTTCAAGAAGTCTAGTCTTCCTAAGAGGGCTAAACTGTCGAACAACCGATCTATTCCTTCTCGTTTTCGGCAGAAAAGCAAAGGAGATTTATGTGACAAGATCTTGAAGCTGGAATCGGTGGTCGATGATTTGAAGGAGGAAATTGCTCTTCTCAATTACAGTATGAAAAAGCTGAAGGCACAATTTTCATCGTCAACAACTCCATCATCACCACCTCCGAGGAAAGCGATATAAACACATGGGTATGGGCACTCGCCTTGGCAACTGCCAAGCTTGGGGGAGGTGCCCCGGTATCGTGTCACCATCACACTCCTATATTTACCGTTTTTCTTAGTTCGATCCTTTTGGTAATATCTTGATCTAGTAGAATAAAGTTTTAGTATGATTTAGTTTCGAGTTTTGCTTTATGATCCTTCTATGTAATCGAGTCCGTGAGCTATATAGAATAAAGATTAGTGTTTAATCAAGGGCTTGATTGTCTTGCTATGATCGTGTGAGAATTAAAAAGAAAAGAGAAATAAAAAGAAATAAAAGAGATCATATTGATCTTATGAAGAGTAATGACTTCACATATAATGAGTATGATGAATAAAAGTTGTTGAGAGTTGACAAACATAGTTTTGGTCATCGTTGCAATTAATAGGAAGTAATAAAGAAAAAGAGGTTTTCACCTATAAATATACTATCTTGGACATCTTTTATTGTCGTGAGCACTCATTAAAATATGACATGCTAAAGAGTTGATGTTGGACAAGGAAGACAACGTAATGGGTTTTGTTTTATTATATCTGAAATAAAGTATATTGTCATGGATCATCCAACATGTTGAGCTTGCCTTTCCCTCTCATGCGAGCCAAATTCTTTGCACCAAGTAGAGATACTACTTGTGCTTCCGAATACCCTTAAACCCAGTTTTGCCATGAGAGTCGACCATATCTACCTATGGATTGAGTAACATCCTTCAAGTAAGTTGTCATTGTTGCATGCAATAAAAATTGCTCCCTAAATATGTATGATTTATTAGTGTGGAGAAAATAAGCTTTATACGATCTTGTGATATGGAAGCAATAAAAGCAACAGACTGCATAATAAAGGTCCATATCACAAGCGGCAATATAAAGTGAGGTTCTTTTGCATTAAGATTTCGTGCATCCAACCATAAAAGCACATGACAACCTCTGCTCCCCTCTGCGAAGGGCCTATCTCTTATTCTTGTCTCATACCTTATACAAGAGTCGTGGTGATCTTCACCTTTCCTTTTTACATTTTGTCCTTTGGCAAGCACATTGTGTTGGAAAGATCCTGATATATATATATATATATATATATATATATATATATATATATATATATATATATATATATATATATATATATAAGTTAGCATGAATTATTATTGTTGACATTACCCTTGAGGTAAAAGGTTGGGAGGCAACACTATAAGCCCCTATCTTTCTCTGTGTCCGATTAAAACTTCATAACCATAGGTATTGCGTGAGTGTTAGCAATTGTGAAAGACTAAATGATAGTTGAGTATGTGGACTTGCTGAAAATCTCTTATATTGACTCTTTTCGATGTTATGATAAATTGCAATTGCTTCAATGACTGAGATTATAGTTTGTTGGTTCTCAATGAAGTTTCTGATTCATACTTGACATTGTGAATAGATTATTACTTGAGCATAAGAAATCATATGACAATATCCATATATGTTGCTGTTATATGAATTATCATGATGCCCTCATGTCCGTATTATATTTTATCAACACCTCTAGCTCAAAACATGTGGACATATTTTTTGTTATCGGCTTCCGCTTGAGGACAAGCGAAGTCTAAGTTATTACACGTTATGTCACATTACTTATGCCTATTCTCTCTTATTTTACAAGGTTTATATGAAGAAGGAGAATGCCGGTAGCTGGAATTCTGGGCTGGAAAAGGAGCAAATATTAGAGACCTATTCTGCACAACTCCAAAAGTCCCGAAACTCCACGGAAGTTATTTTTGGAATTAATAAAAACTACTGGCGAAAGAATCCACCAGAGGGGGCCCACACCTTGGCCACGAGGGTGGGGGGCGCGCCCTACCCCCCTGGGCGCGCCCCCAGCCTGATGCCCCCCTGGCAGGAATCCGATGCCCATCTTCTGCTATATGAAGTCTTTTACCCTAAAAAAAATCATAACCAAGATTTTGGGAAGAAACACCGCCGCCACGAGGTGGAACCTTGGGGGAACCAATCTAGGGCTCTAGCGGAGCTATTCTGCCAGGGAAACATCCCTCCGGGAGGGGGAAATCATCACCATCGTCATCACCATCGATCCTCTCATTGGGAGGGGATCAATCTCCATCAACATCTTCACCAGCACCATCTCCTCTAAAACGCTAGTTCATCTCTTGTATCCAATCTTTGTCCCAATACCTCAGATTTCTACATGTGGGTCGCTAGTAGTGTTGATTACTCCATGTAGTTGATGCTAGTTGGTTTATTTGGTGGAAGATCATATGTTCAGATCCTTTATGCATATTAATATACCTCTGATTATGAACATTAATATGATTTGTGAGTAGTTAAGTTTGTTCCCGAGGACATGGGAGAAGTCTTGCTATAAATAGTCATGTGAATTTGGTATTCGTTCAATATTTTGATGAGATGTATGTTATCTTTCCTCTAGTGGTATTATGTGAACGTCGACTACATGACACTTCACCATTGTTTGGGCCTAGAGGAAGGCATTGGGAAGTAAAAAGTATATGATGGGTTGCTGGAGTGACAGAAGCTTAAACCATAGTTTATGAGTTGCTTCGTAAGGGGCTGATTTGGATCCATATGTTTCATGCTATGGTTAGGTCTACCTTAATACTTCTTTCGTAGTTGCGGATGCTTGCAATGGGGGTTAATCATAAGTGGGGTGCTTGTCCAAGAAAGGGCAGTACCCAAGCATCGGTCCACCCACATACCAAATTATCAAAGTAACGAGCGCGAATCATATGAGCATGATGAAAACTAGCTTGACGATAATTCCCATGTGTCCTCGGGAGCGCTTTTCTTTATATAAGAGTTTGTCCAGGCTTGTCCTTTGCTACAAAAAGGATATGGCCATCTTGCTGCACATTATTTACTTTCATTACTTGTTACCCGTTACAAATTACCTTATCATAAAACTATCTGTTATCGATAATTTCAGTGCTTGCAGAGAATACCTTACTGAAAACCGCTTATCATTTCCTTCTGCTCCTCGTTGGGTTCGACACTCTTACTTATCGAAAGGACTACGATAGATCCCCTATACTTGTGGGTCATCACCTGCGTAGTATGATTGCCTATCATCAGAAATCCCTTCGAAGTTGGTTACCATGACTATCAAGTTAAGTAGTTTCACCTCTAAGTTACCTATCATAAGTACTAAGTATTCTAAAATGGTTGAGATATAGGCAACTTAAAGTAACAATGGTGGACAAGTTTATATAGTACTGTAGTTAACTAATTAGCAATGACATGCAACTGCACCATCAGTAGTCAACTAATTGGCAATGTCAAGTAACTATGGGACCTACAATAGGTAACTAACTAGCAATGACAGATAACTAAGCATCATCAGTAGATAACTTCGTAGTATTACATGCTATTTAGAAACAACAACATGGAAGCATCAACTGTAGGCAAACTTAGAAGTTGCGGTGGGCAAGTTAGAAGATTGTTATACACAATTCACTAGTACAGGCAATGTCGTGATGTTGCAAATTTGTAGCACTGAAGTTGCCTCTCATAGAAGAAAACTTGTTTCCGAAAGTGGTGTGAAGTTACCTACCTCTTTTCAAAGTTGTTTCTAATTGCTAATTAGTTACCTATCATTGCTAATTAGTTTTCTTTTAAAGGAGTGAAGTTTCTTTAAGATCCATGTACTATTTAATTCGAGTTTTACTTGATATATGTGCTTTTAATTCCTTGTAAAACTCAAATGATATAACTTTTGGATGGAACATATGAATTGAGATCTATTTTCACCATTGTAGCCTCGCGATGAGTTTTGGCAGGCAACTTAGAACAAAAATTATTGGTGGCTTTGTGATACTGCAGGCAACTAATTAGCAAAATTAGTCAATTGAGGATCAATGGTAGACAATTAATTATCAATAGTAGACAGTCGAGCATCAATGGTAGGCAGCTGCATCTTATTGTAGGAAAGAAGCATGAACGATAGAGAACTGAGCATCCACGGTAGGCAAGTTCGTAGAAGTTTAGCCAAATTCACTGGTACACATAGTCTAGTGAAGTCGCTTGTATGTAGCACTAAATGTGCCTCATGCATGGGGTACCAAAGTTGCTTTTGAAAAAATAGTAGAAACATGTTGATATGAGATATCATTTTGAAAAGCTTGTCGTGAGAAACTTAAGGGTGAAAATGGATCTGAAATCCGATGTTTGGTTCAAAAGTATGGCTTTTCAAAAGTTCAAAACAGAATTTAACTCGGCAATAGGTTGTGGTCACGTGCACACACAGTTAGGAGGGACCGAAATCTAATTAGTGGAAGGAAACTCGTGAGGGGAGAGGGACCACATAGCGCGCGCGGGGGGTGGGGCAGGGAAAATGGGGGTATGTGCTTTTTATGTGCATATCACATGGTGGCCTAGGGGAGGGGAGCCAAACAGTTTCCTTCATTGTTAGCGCTCGGGATTGGATCACTGGGACCTCCTTTCTATAACACACAGGCTCCCTCTAGCCACATCCATATTCTTTAGCCTGGATGCTAAAGTACCATGCATTTTTTATTTCCATGTAGATCAAACAACGACTACACTCCTATATACTCCCTCCATCCCCAATTTACATCGCGTATAAATTCAGCTAAAAAGTTAATGCTCTCTAACTTTGATCAACTAATTGAAGAGAGTATAAACAACCATAATATGGGATAAGTAAATTATGAAAATATATCTAATGATGGATATAATGATATTGAATTGGTATTGTTTATCTTCTTATTTTTATATATGCTTTCTGAAACTTAGAAATCATTGACTTTTTGACTTAGTTTATGTTCCATCTATTTGAGTGCGGAGGGGGTACAAACTACTTATATCCATCATATGCAACCTCTCGTACTAGTTGAGAGGGATGAGACTCGTAGTATTGCGGGAGAAGGAAACTAGGTACGGATTGGAGGAGGCATGTGTACATGCAATTAATTGATAAATCTAATTGGGGTGCTGTGGAAATTATGGTGAGGTGACATAACTGCATATGCTCTAAAATAAGTTAGTAGGAGCTAACTATTTAAATATAGAAAATTCCAGTCTGGGTGCTTCTCTTAAATATTTCCTTTTAGCAACCGGTAGAAACGTAGCCTTTCTAGTAAGAGAGGCAATGAAACATATATTCAACGATGTCATGGTTTCAAAAAAGGAATATATCACAGGTCGTGTAATTTTTCCAAACCTGCCCACTCAAGTAAAGGTGCTAAATCGAGGAAGGGAATACAAATTTAGGGATTCTAAGATTTGAAGTAACATGTTTAATTAAAGTAATCAATAATTTAAGTGGGATAGAGAGTGGAGTTTACAGACCACCTCTCATCGTTTTAATAACATGTGAGGTGGTTGATATTGAGAGGTAATCTATGCTATAGAGAACTTCAATCCTTTACCTTAACTTAAGTTTCCATCGCTTGGCTAATCCCTTTTACCAAATAAGGGAACAAACAACTATGTCAAGCTCCCAAATGTAATGCCCATTTGATATCAAATAGATAGTTGGGACTAAACAACATATCACATGCCTAATATCACCACAACTCTTCACTTTTCTCAAAACTCTTATTCTCCTTGCCAAAGTTGGCAAATGGGTTGTGAGCCCTAAAAGCTTGGCCACGCTGCTAAATATCTTAAGAAACTAGAATAGTCACATCATAGGTGAGCTTCTTTTGGTGATGATTTGGGGGTGATTCATTTCCTTTGATGTGTTTAGAGCACCTACAAGAGTGTGCCATTACTCTGGCACTTGATGTCTTTGGGTGGCTTTGATAATGGCACATGCCCTACCACTTCGGAACTGATTGGAAATATTTGGGACAGAGTGTGCCTAGGTCTCCCCAAATCCCAACCATATTTGTATGAACAAGGTCCGGGACCACATAGCTTCCAGTGTTTACTAGCAATTTTTTCTTCATGGAGGCAAGTTGCAGCCTGCTATCCAAACTAAGGATAGGTTTTTGGGGTCATCTCACCCATGAGAGATCGTGACCCTTTGTCCCACCCATCCTAGCATATGTGTCGCAAGGGCATAAGGGTCATGATGACTTGGCTTCATCCCCTCTTTCCTCCAACCTAACATTGGAGGTCCGTCCACGGTTCAAAGCTCGTAGTGGCAACTAAACACAAGGGTTGCACACGTTGCGAGACTTAACCCAACACCTTATAGCATGAGCCGAAGCAAGCTCTCGTCGTGTAGGGGCAGTCTTTGCATAGGCGGATCCCCGATTCTCATGAGCTAAAAAATAGTTGCCAACTTTTACATACTAAATGAATATATATTTTTTGTAGTTCCTATGTTATAACCTTGTTAACTGTGGAAGATTTTATCATTTATTTGGACTAATATATTAATAAAGTGCGGGAGTGCAACTTCTACTTTTTAGTGATTTTAGGTTCAAGGAAAACAAGTATTTTCTACACTCCAAAAAAATTAAAACAAAATTGGGGACTGTTTTACCATAAAAGAAGTCCTTCACTAGGAGGCCACATGGGCGGGCACACACCCTCAGCGGGTGCGTAAGCGAGGCATGCAAGGCCATGAAGCGCATTCCCTCGGTTCTTGTGTCCCTGACTCATAAATACCCCGAACACCCTCGTCAGATTTATCACATATTTTTTGCCCTCATTGCTTCTGGTTCCGATGTGATCCTACCTAAAGCCCTATTACATTACTGTGTCGAAGGGGAAATTGTCATCTTTATCATCAACATTGACCCTTAATGCCCCTATGATGATTGTGAGCATTCCACCTTTGGACTATGGGTTTGTAACATTAGATATATAGAATTTTCTATCACATGCTTCAATACAAAGATCATATGTCCCACAGAACATGATTATGATCCATATGATGTAATTTTGGCGACTACCTATTGATATACAATGAATTATTACTTTATGATTGAATTATATGAGGTGTTTTTCATTAATTATAGATGTACACATTCATCTTTGATTCATTAATATAATCATTCGCATGTTAAGATGAAAAATCATGAGTGTGCGTGGTGTGCATTGGATGAGGTAAACTTTTGTAAGTTAGGAATCTCCATAACAATAAAAGAAAAAAAATCTTACAATTCTATTTGTGGCACTAAGGATAAAAAAAGATAAGTAACTCATTGTCAAGGTGATGATCTAAGCGTGAGGGTAATATTATTATTAACAATATGTCATCTTACTTAATGGAATGTTGTATTTTACTACTTAGTAATACTTGGTGATGCATGATAGTTATCGCCCTCGCGGTGGAGTGTTAGTTATAGATGATTGTAGATGGATGCTAGTCTATACGTACATGAATGTTATTGCTTGTACAATATCATCGCAACACATTTTATGATTTTCCATGCTTGTTTTCATCATTCATTACACACACACTTATGTTTATATTTACATTTGTGTGTCGTTGTTACTTGCATAGATGTTGTTAGGGAACCCATGAACCACAATACAACTTTTCCCATAGAAACAAGTAGTACTTGTACTTCTATTTTTTGCAATTATTTATGCCGAAAGTACAAAACACTTCCAACAATACAATACACCCAAAACTTGTAACTATCAAAACTAGTGAGATTACCAATCTCAGTAGAGTTGCTGGGGACACAAGTGAAGTTCTTAACCCGTGTTGCAGGACTAGTCATTGGACCAGAATGTGTTGATACTATAAATTTTTAACCTTTGTTTTTAAACCCGAGGAGACTTATCACTTGCTTTTAACCCTTAGACTTGGGAGACCAACATTTCTTCTAGGAGTAGATGCATCGAGCAACAAGCAACAACTATGGCCATGAGGCCATCCTTAGACTACTAACATGTTAGACATTAGAATACATCCATGTAGGATGAACCAGGAAAAGAGTCTACACTTTGGCTTAGCCTGGGCCTCCCATATAGTTTTTGTCATGTATTTTGGATCCACCTGTGAATCTGGGTTTGTAGGAGAAGGCCGCAGAGTAAATCCCATCCATATTTTATCTAGCCATGAAGATAGGGTTTGTAGGCCAAGGCCACAGAGTAAATCCCATCCATTATTACTTCAAGTTGATGTGTGTTGGGTTGGTTTGTTAGGAGCTGATTGGTTTAGGCCGGACCCCATGCGTTGATGGATAGTACCAATTGAGCTAGTGTGGCGGACAGTGCGACAACTAGTTGTCGTCCTTTATCTCTTTCATTTAGGAAGACTTTTTTTTGTGATCTTGAATAAACCAGGTGCCCATAAACGAAACGACACTAGATCACTACAGCTTGCATGTCCAAAGAGGGGTCTACCACAGCAACTGATTGCAATACCCTCCCCTTCCCAACTTATTCTTTGATATTCCCCAAATCTAACATGAATAGGTATTTATCTTCCGTAATCATAATTTTTTGAGAATGTTAAGCTAATGTTTGATAAGTTGAAAAATGTATGCATTCCTGCAAACTTTATCTCCCCTAGGTATTTGGTTATTTTTAATTACCAATGAAAGCACACCTAGGCGTCTAAGTGAATTTCGGAAATCATTGATTAGAAATAAAGGGACTAATGCATGTCCTAAGTGTATGAAAATCCTAGAAAAGTGTCACTTGGTAAGCAACCTGACCCTCCACCCCAAAGAAAATTTTATGTAACTGTCATACTTTGATGTAGATCTACACATTCCTTTTTTCTTCATGGAGAAGGCTACCTCTTTGGATTATTTTGTCAGAGATCCCAAAGCCGTCCCCTAAACTTCCATTGGAAGTAATCCTTAAAGTTTGAGTGAAGGATTATGAAGGGATGGAATCCTACTTGCTATTCAAGTTCTTCCCCCATTTGCAAGAGCATTTCAATAAGTTCTCTAAGCCTTTTTCTTATTATATCTCTTGTAGGTTAGGGACTCCTAGGCGGTTGGTGTCACTGGGAGCATCCAAGTTGAGGATTTGCCCCATGATTTTGGGAAGGTTGGAGGCCAGCTTCAAGGCCTACCTTTAGCGGTTGAGCATAGGATTTGTTTGCCAAAGCTCAAGGAGAAGAAGGCTAGACGTTTTGTTGTCATTGGGAAGCCTTGCGCCACATGCCTCTCAAGTGAATAACAGTGTCATCTCAAAGACTTGAGCATGGGGATACATCATTTCGCCTTTTGTGCCCCTTTGTTTAATTACTCTTGTTACTTACTTGCTTAGTGGTTAACTAGATAGTTTATCTTTCTTCTATATTGATTTCTAGTTATATCTTGTGGTATGCCTTGATGATGTGGAGGGAAAAAGGTAGTGGGTTCCAACTACTTATGAATAGAGAACTAGGAATAAAACGCAGGAAATTGCACCATGCCATCGTATGTGTTTTATGTCATTATTTATCTTATTCTTGCACAAGACTAGTTTTTTAAAAGCATATGATTTCTACAAGTTCTACAACAATGCGTGGATATCCTATAATATTTATTTAAGTTTTGGCTGGCCCATCGATTTTTGCTCTTCATCAAAATCATGTGGGCCCCACCCATGCCACAAGAACGCTCGATGTTACGAGAACCGTAGTTTCTAGCAGCATCTGTTTCCAACCCATTTTTTGAACAGTAGAAGGGTCTGGAAGGACTTAGATTCATATTAGACAAGCATCAAAGCACATCTTACAAAAGGACCATCAAAAAGTGAAAGTAACATTTTGGTCCAAACATTATTCAAACAGATCACGAAAAATGAAGCAAACAATCCAGTTTTGGGTGCAGACCCAGTCCTTGTCCTAGCCCACCAATGCCGGGAACAAAACCGGTTGGGGCCGGTAGTTGGACAAGGAGAGTCACTGGACGTAGACATTAGGAATGCTAGGTTGAGATAAAATATCTACCTCCCTTTTTCTACCACGGGGGTAGGGGGTGAGGGGGGTTAGCAGAAGCCATGAACATAAGTGGCGGAACTCCACATGGGCGCCATCCCTGACTAGATGATGTTGCAATCTGTCCTCACCAGAGAGAGAAACCAAAGATGAAGGAGAAACACTCTAAGGTTTTTCGTCAGCTGCCTGATGCATCCCCAGTCAAGGATCATGGAAGCAAGGCAAGAAACTAAGACGAATTAAAGTAGGCACTAGATTCGGGGATTCATTAAGCTTATTGAAAGGGTTGCGATGCAGAAGCCATCATCTATTTCTGGCACCCACCAACGAAGCATCGTGAGGAAGAGGAATTAGACCACCTAGCTTTGGACGCTGCTTATGAGTGTTGGAGACCAACCCGACCGGCATGATGCCAACTTTCGACATAGCACCAAACGGTGCCAAACGGGCACAAACGCTAGACCCTGCGACTACTACTATTCTATAGAATGGCACATCCTCCTCTTCCATTCCCACTTCAGCCCGCAAAAAAGAGGGGGGGTCTAGTGGTGGTGGTGGTGGTAGACTGGTAGTGTGGAGGGGGAGGAGAACAAGGAAGCTAAAGCTCAGTCCACTCAGATTTAACCAAGTCTCAGTCGACCTTGCATCATTTTGTCCCATCGTTCGCAACATTTCTTCCTACCGGTTACATCATCCGTCTTGCTGATTGTAGCATGTCGTTGTTGGGAAACATAGCTTGCAGTTTCAAAAAAATTCCTATGCTCAAGCAAGATCTATTCAGGAGATGCATAGCAACGAGAGGGAGAGAGTGTGTCTACGTACCCTCGTAGAGCAAAAGCGGAAGCGTTTGACGACGCGGTTAATGTAGTCAAACTTCTTCTCGTTCCGACCAGTCAAGGACCGAATGTACGACACCTCCGAGTTCTGCACACGTTCAGCTCGATGACATCCCTCGAACTTGTGATCCAGCAAAGTGTCGAGGAAGTAGATGAGTTCTTTCAGCACTATGACGTGGTGACAGTGATGGTGAAGTGATCCGCACAGGGCTTCGCCTAAGCACTATGAGAATATTACTGAGGGTGTAATCTATGGAGGGAGGCGCCGCACACGGTTAACAGATGTTGTTGTGTGTTCTAGGCGCCTCCCCCTCATATATAAGGTGGGAGGGAGAGGGAGCATCCAAGGGGGGCGCCCCAAGTAGGCCGAATCCTACTTGGGGTTCCTTCCCAATTCGACCCCACTTTCCTTTTTCATCGGAGGGGGAAGGAAAGAGGAGGGAGGAGGGAAGGAAGGGGGGCCGAATCCCTCCCCTTCCTTCTCCCTTCCCCTCTTTCCTTTCCCTCTGATGTGGCCCATATGGGGGCGCAGCAGCCCATGCTGGCTGCTGCGTTTCCCCTATTGGCCCATTAGGCCCATATCTTTGCCGGGGGATGCCCGGAACCCCTTCCGGTGACCCGATATGTACCTGGTACCCTTCGAAACACTTCCGGTGTCCGAATACTATCGTCCTATATATCAATCTTTACCACTCGACCATTTCGGGACTCCTCGTCATGTCTGTGATCTCATCCAGGACTCCGAACAACATTCGGACACCAAATCAAATAACTCATATAATACAAAATCATCATCGAGCGTTGAGCGTGCGGACCCTACGGGTTCGAGAACAATATAGACATGACCGAGAAAACTCTCCGGTCAATAACCATTAGCGGAACCTGGATGCTCATATTGGTTCCTACATATTCTACAAAGATCTTTATCGGACGAACTGTAATGACAACATACGTTATTCCCTTTGTCATCAGTATGTTACTTGCCCGAGATTCGATCGTCGGTATCTTCATACCTAATTCGATCTCTTTACCGGCAAGTCTCTTTACTCGTTCCGTAATACATCATCCTGCAAATAACTCATTAGTCACATTGCTTGCAAGGCTTTGTATGATGTGCATTACCGAGAGGGCCCAAAGATACCTCTCCGATACTCTGAGTGACAAATCCTAATGTCGATCTATGCCAACCCAACAAACACCTTCGAAGATACCAGTAGAGCATCTTTATAATCACCCAGTTACGTTTTGACATTTGATAGCACACAAGGTATTCCTCTAGTATCTGGGAGTTGCATAATCTCATAGTCGAAGGAATATGTATTTGACATGAAGAAAGCAATAGCAGTGAAACTGAACGATCAATATGCTAAGCTAATGGATGGGTCTTGTCCATCACATCATTCTCCTAATGATGTGATCCCGTTCATCAAATGACAACACACGTGTATGGTTAGGAAACTTAACCATCTTTGATTAACGAGCTAGTCTAGTAGAGGCTTACTAGGGACACGGTGTTTTGTCTATGTCTCCACACATGTATCAAGTTTTTGGTTAATACAATTCTAGAATGAATAATAAAAATTTATCATGATATAAGGAAATATAAAATAACAACTTTATTATTGCCTCTAGGGCATATTTCCTTTAGTCTCCCACTTGCACTAGAGTCAATAATCTAGATTACATTGTAATGGTTCTAACACCCATGGAGTCTTGGTGCTGATCATGTTTTGCTCGTGGAAGAGGCTTAGTCAACAGGCCTGCCACATCCAGATCCGTATGTATTTTGCAAATCTCTATGTCTCTCTCCTTGACTTGATCACGGATGGAGTTGAAGCGTCTCTTGATGTGTTTGGTTCTTTTGTGAAATCTGGATTCCTTCGCCAAGCCAATTGCTCTAGTATTGTCACAAAATATTTTCATTGGACCTAATGCACTAGGTATTACACCTAGATTGGATATGAACTCCTTCATCTAGACTCCTTCATTTGCTGCTTCTGAAGCAGCTATGTACTCAGCTTCACACGTAGATCCCGCCGCGACGCTCTGCTTCGAACTGCACCAACTGACAGCTCCACCACTTAATAAAAATACGTATCTGGTTTGTGACTTAGAGTCATCCGGATCAGTGTCAAAGTTAGCATCGACGTAACCATTTACGACGAGATCTTTGTCACCTCCATAAATGAGAAACATATCCTTAGTCCTTTTCAGGTACTTTAGGATGTTCTTGACCGCCGTCCAGTGATCCACTCCTGGATTACTTTGGTACCTCCTTGCTAGACTTATAGAAAGGCACACATCAGGTCTGGTACACAGCATAGCATACATGATATAATCTATGGCTGAGGCATAGGGAATGACTTTCATTTTCTCTCTATCTTCTGCAGTGGTCGGGCATTGAGTCTGACTCAACTTTAGACCTTGCAACACAGGAAAGAACTCTTTCTTTGACTGATCCATTTTGAACTTCTTCAAAACTTTATTAAGGTATGTGCTTTGTGAAAGTCTAATTAGGCGTCTTGATCTATCTCTATGGATCTTGATACCCAATATATAAGCAGCTTCACCGAGGTCTTTCATTGAAAAAACTCTTATTCAAGTATCCTTTTATGATATCCAGAAATTCTATATCATTTCCAATCAACAATATGTCATCCACATATATATTAGAAATGCTACAGAGCTCCCACTCACTTTTTTTGTAAATACAGGCTTCTCCAAAAGTATGTATAAAACTATATGCTTTGATCACGTCATCAAAGCATATATTCCAACTCCGAAATGCTTGCACCAGTCCATAGATGGATCGCTGGAGCTTGCACACTTTGTTAGCACCTTTAGGATCGAGAAAACCTTCTGGTTGCATCATATACAACTTTTTTTTAGAAATCCATTATGGAGTGTAGTTTTGACGTCCATTTGCTAGATTTCATAATCATAAAATGCGGGAATTGCTAACATGATTCGGATAGACTTAATCATCTCTACAGGTGAAAATGTCTCATCATAGTCAACTCCTGGAACTTGTCGAAAACCTTTCGCGACAGGTCGAGCTTTGTAGACAGTAACATTACCGTCAGCGTCAGTCTTCTTCTTGAAGATCCATTTATTCTCTATGGCTCGCTGATCATCGGGCAAGTCAACCAAAGTCCATACTTTGTTCTCATAGATGGATCCTATCTCAGATTTCATGGCCTTAAGACATTTATCGGAATCTGGGCTCATCATCGCTTATTCATAGTTCGTAGGTTCGTCATGGTCTAGTAACATGACTTCCAGAATAGGATTACCATACCACTCTGGTGCTGAACGTGCTCTGGTTGACTTACGAGGTTCGGTAGTAACTTGATCTGAAGTTTCATGATCATTATCATTAGTTTCCTCTCTAGTTGGTGTAGACATCACGGGAACGGTTTTCTGTGATGAGCTGCTTTCCAATTCGAGAGAAGGTGTAATTACCTCATCAAGTTCTACTTATCAGGCTAAATCTTTTTCACATAAGCATCGCAACCCCGAACTTTAAGAAACATTAGCTTAGGTTTCTTGCCAAACCATAGTTCATACGATGTCATCTCAACAGATTTAGACAGTGCCCTGTTTAACGTGAATGCAGCTGTCTCTAATGCATATCCCCAAAACGATAGTGGTAAATCGGTAAGAGACATCACATATCGCACCATATCTAATAAAGTGCGGTTACGACGTTCGGACACACCATTACGTTGTGGTGTTCCAGGTGGCGTGAGTTTTGAAACTATTCCACATTGTTTTAAATGAAGGCCCAACTTGTAACTCAAATATTCGCCTTCACGATCATACGTAGAAACTTTATTTTCTTGTTATGATGATTCTCCACTTCACTCTGAAATTCTTTGAACTTTTCAAATGTTTCAGACCTATGTTTCATTAAGTAGATATACCCATATCTCGTCGAATCATCTGTGAAGGTTAGAAAATAACGATACCCCGCGCGAGCCTCAACACTCATCAGACTGCATACATCGGTATGTATTATTTCTAATAAGTCATTAGCTCACTCCATTGTTCTGGATAGCGGAGTTTTAGTCATATTGTCCATGAGGCATGGTTCACAAGTATTAAATAATTCATAATCAAGTGATTCCAAAAGCCCATCTGCATGGAGTTTCTTCATGCGTTTTACACCAATATGACCTAACCGGCAGTGCCACAAATATGTTGCACTACCATTATCAACTTTGCATCTTTTGGCATCAATATTATGAATATGTGTATCACCACGATCGAGTTTCAATAAAAATAGACCACTCTTCAAGGGTGCATGACCATAAAAGATATTACTCATATATATAAACATAACAACCATTATTCTCTAATTTAAACGAATAACCGTCTTGCATTAAACAAGATCCAGATATAATGTTCATGCTCAATGCTGGCACCAAATAACAATTATTCAGGTCTAAAACTAATCCCGATGGTAGATGTAGAGGTAGCATGCCAACGGCGATCACATCGACCATGGAACCATTCCCGACGCGCATCGTCACCTCATCCTCAGCCAATCTTCATTTAATCCATAGCCCCTGTTTCGAGTTACAAATATGAGCAACCGAACCAGTATCAAATACCCAGGCGCTACTATGAGCATTAGTAAGATACACATCAATGACATGTATATCAAATTTACCTTTGTTCACTTTACCATCCTTCTTATCCGCCAAATACTTGGGGCAGTTCCGCTTCCAGTGATTAGTCCCTTTGCAGTAGAAGCACTCAGTTTTAGTCTTTGGTCCAGCTTTGGGCTTCTTCCCGAGAGTGGCAACTTGCTTGCCATTCTTCTTGAAGTTCCCCTTCTTTCCCTTGCCCTTTTTCTTGAAACTAGTGGTCTTGTTAACCATCAACACTTGATGCTCCTTCTTGATTTCTACCTCCGCAGCTTTGAGCATTGCAGAGAGCTCGGGAATTGTCTTATCCATCCCTTGCATATTATAGTTCATCACGAAGCCTTTGTAGCTTGGTGGCAGTGATTGAAGAACTCTGTCAATAACACTATCATCTAGAAGATTAACTCCCAGCTGAGTCAAGTGATTATGATACCCAGACATTTTGAGTATGTATTCACTGACAGAACTGTTCTCCTCCATCTTGCAGCAATAGAACTTGTTGGAGACTTCATATCTCTCAACTCGGGCATTTTCTTGAAATATTAACTTCAACTCCTGGAACATCTCATATGGTACATGACGTTCAAAACGTCCTTGAAGTTCCGATTCTAAGCCGTAAAGCATGGCACACTGAACTATCGAGTAGTCATCAGATTGAGCTTGCCAGACGTTCATAACATCAGCATCTGCTCCTGCAGTAGGCCTTTCACCTAGCGTTGCATCAAGGACATAATTCTTCTGTGCAGCAATGAGGATAATCCTCAAGTTATGGACCCAGTCCGTGTAGTTGCTACCATCATCTTTCAACTTAGCTTTCTCTAGTAACGCATTAAAATTCAAGGGAACGGTAGCACAGGCCATTGATCTACAACATAGATATGCAAAAACTATCTGGACTAAGTTCAATTAATCAAATTACTTAAGAACTCCCACTTCGATAGACATCCCCCAAGTCATCTAAATAATACGTGATCCAAATCAACTAAACCATGTCCGATCATCACGTGAGATGGAGTAGTCATCAATGGTGAACATCTCTATGTTGATCATATCTACTATATGATTAACGTTTGATCTTTCGGTCTCCAGTGTTCCGAGGTCATGTCTGTACATGCCAGGCTCATCATGTTTAACCCAAGTATTCCGCATGTGCAAAACTGTCTTGCACCCATTGTATTTGAACATAGAGTCTATCACACCCGATCATCATGTGGTGTCTCAACACGACGACCTGTCGCAACGGTGCATATTCAGGGAGAACACTTTTACCATGAAATTTAGTGAAGGTATCATCTTATAATGCTACCGCCGTACTAAGCAAAATAAGATGCATAGAAGATAAACATCACATGCAATCAAAATATGTGACATGATATGGCCATCATTATCTTGTACTTTTGATCTCCATCTCCAAAGCATCCACTGGTACGCGTCGGTGTTATACAAATGGTTTTAACCCCTTTCTGCGATGGCATTTGGCACCGTCGCCAAGTGAGTGTGGGCGATAGGGGGGTCCTTCCCACACGACCCAGAAATCATCGGGGATAGGCCCTCCTGGGACACAGGCTGGGGCAAAATGAGCTCGTGTGCGATCGGGCGAGGCATCGGAACCCAATCATTTCCATTCGTATGTACATCCCACACGGTGAGTCCCAGAAAAACATTTCCGTTCGTATGTATATCACACACAGTTAATCCAAGGAATATGTTTCCGTTCTTATGTACATCCCACACAGTTAATCCAGGGAAAACGTTTCCGTTCGTATGTATATCACAAACAGTCAATCCAAGGAATACGTTTTCATTCTAATGTACATCCCACACAGTCAATCCAGGGAAAACGTTTCCGTTCGTATGTACATCTGTTGGTGTACAAAAATAGGGCATTTTTGTACCCTTTACTGCAGCACGGCGATCGAGCCACGCCCACCGCCACACCAAGCAGAACAAGGAGGTGAGACAAGGTAAGACCGAAGCCCAAGAAGATCAAAGCAACGCCAAGGCCAAGACCACGAAGAGCAGAGGGACGAAGCAGGTTGCCCCGGCAAGACCCTCGCCGGGCGGCCTCAGCGGCCCCAGCAAGACCCTTGCCAGGACAGCTCGCCCTGCACCAACAGAGCGAGCCATCCTTGAGCCCACGACCCCCAACGCCACCATTAGCGTGGGGCCAGGGCTCGGAAAGGCAACTCTGTGGTGGCATGCAGATCTTTGTGAAGACATATTCAAGATCAGATGAGGATTAGAAGACGACGCTTCTCGGCAAGATCCTTGCCAAGGGAGGCCACCAGACCCCCGGCAAGATCCTTGCCGGGGACGACAGCACGCCACGGCAAGACCCTTGCCGGGCCACCCGACAAGGGCGTCGCCAAGGACGCCAGCGAGGCCACCGCCAAACCCGCGCCGATCAAGCTTCCACCACCGTTCACATGCAGCTGCCAGCCCAACCAGTTGGGCATGCACCTGCGTGGCAACATGCAGCTCCCAGGCCAACTCATCGAGCGCCTGCATGGCGGCATGCAGATCTTCGTGGAAGCTCCGCCACCACGCCACCTTAGCTGCCTGACTGCCTACATGGCGCCACGCACCTGACTGGCCAGGGTGCATGTCAAGACGAGGAGGAGCAACGATGGACTGGACGGGCCTCACACTGACACCCCAATAAAGCAAGGGGACACCTAAGCTATGCATTGAATTCGTCTTGTCCTGTAATACGAGCAATAAGCTCAGGGCACTGTACGCCTTTCCACCTCCTGTGTGTCACTGTGGCAACCCCTTTCAACTATAAAAGGAGGCCCATGGCATACTGGAGAAGGATTCGGCTCTTTCGAACCACGCACTGACCACAAGTAGTTCGAGAGTTCAAGAACTCTCAGAAATACACCCACCAAAGCAGGACTAGGGTTTTACGGATCCTCGCGGCCCGAACTTGGGTAAATGATACTTGTGCTGTCTACTAGCGCTGCTCTCCTCGCAACTGTGCGCCCCAACAACCGTAGTAGGGATTCTTGTGATCCCATAGGTGTCGTTCCACACCGACATCCTTGGCGCGCCAGGTAGGGGCCGCAATTGTGAGAATCTGATCTGGTAGTTAGCCTAGCAGTTCTTCGTCACCATGGCCCCTAAGAAGAAGACGGCCACGGTGATCAACTCGTTGGGAGCCGAGCGGCCCGTGCCGGTGCGGACGAGCAGCGGACCGGTCGCAGACAGGACCCAGGCCGCGGCCCGCGAGCGCCAGCATCACCCAGGCAGTCGGAGCCTGGCGAGCGGTGATGTTCATGCGCCAGACGACCGACTAACGTTGCCGGATCGAAAGACGGAGCTGGGCCCACCGCAGGAGGCCCGGGGCCCTCCGGGGGTGTCGTTGTGCCAACTCCGGGCGGCGCGGCGACCTCCAAGACGCATACACCGGTGACCTTGGTGTGCATGCCGTGGGAAGAGCCCTATGCGTCATCAACAAGATGAAGGGGTTCAGCATGCTCGCCGAAGCACTGGAAAAAATGGCACGCAGCCGCTGGGTCGTGACGGAGCTCCTTCTAACGTGGTTAGAAGTCGAAGCGCGCCGTGATCCACGCAGCTATCGCCACCGCCCACGCCAGCAGAAGCTTTGGTGCACGCGCAGCTGCTCCTCGATTTCCCTCCTGTCGCGGAAAAGCTCGACGAGTGGAGGGCCACCATCCGGAGCCTTGTCGCCGTCACCAACAAAGACAATCTGCGACCAGCGGGGCCCTCGGGTCGGTGCCCCATCGAGCCACCACATGCTGGAGCTGGGAGGACCGAGGGAGCTGCGGCCACGGTGCACTCTCCTCCTCCTCGCCAGCCGCCGCGGGCGTCGGCCCGTCGTGACGACGCTTGTGATAACATCTCCATAGCGTCGTCCGACCCGCGGACCCTCCGCGACCAGCGCTAGGTCCTTCGGGAACGAGCTCACGAAGACGCTCGAACCACCGTCGAGCGTCGGCGCGAAACGCGCAGCCAGTCGGACAAGCGGGCAGGACCCGCTATGGACCACCCGGCACCGGGGGGCGCCGGTGGCCTACCTTACGAGGTGGGCTGCCCGGCCTTTACCCTGAGCTGCGGCAGTTCCAGTGGTCGTCCCACCGCATGTTCAAGCCCGACGTCGGTGAGAAGTACACTGGCAAAACCCATCCGTCCGAGTTCCTTAGCATCTACACCATCGCGATGCATGCTGCTGGGGCTCGTGACGACAAGGTGCTTGCCAACTATTTCCCACTGGCGCTCAAGCCCAATGTGATGTCTTGGTTGATGCACTTTCCGGTGGATTCCATTTCTTCTTGGTCGGATCTGTGCCATGAGTTCATTGGCGCCTTCACAGGAGGCCACCAAGCTCATGGCCAGGCCATTGATCTGCACATCATTCCCCAGAAGGAAGGGGAGACCCTGCGCAAGTACATCTAGAGATTCAGCCGGGTGCAGTACAACATCCCCGACGTTCATCCTGCTGCTGTGATTAGCGCGTTCCAACAGAAAGTGCCCAATCGCAAGATGCACGAAGAACTGGCGATGACGAAAGTTAAGGACGTGGCCGAGCTCTAAGTTCTAGCCGATAAGTGCGCCCGGGCTGAAGAGGGAAGGAAGTACCCCGGCGAAGATGCCGGTGCGGAAACCGACTCTACCGATGAAGACGACACTACCCCGATGAGGAAGGGCCGGCGTCGCAATAGGAAACGCAAGGGCAAGGTCGTGCTTGCCGTTGAGGGGTCTGATGACACCGGTGCCGGCAAGAAGGTCAAAGCATACGCCCCCGGCAAGGATATTGCCGGGTGCACCGCTTGCCGAGCCTTGGCGGCTACCGACAAGCCATGGAGCTCCATCAAGCAATACTGCAAAATCCACCGCACCAAGGGCCACGACCTCCAGAACTGCCGGCAAGTCGAGTTGCTTGCTGAGAAGCAAAAGGTCGAGTATGAGAGCCGGGACAAGGAGAAGGACCAGGACGGTGCGGAGGGGTCCGGCAAGAAGCGTGGCGGCCAAGGAGGCCGCCCTAGCAAGGACAACCTGCAAGAGAGGCCCGCCCGGGGCCGCGACAAGAAACAAGAAGACGACGATCACGACGAGCCTGGTGAGCAAGGGTTCCAGAAGGCTAAGGAGGCCATGTGCGTCGATGGCGGCGCCTCGCTGCATACCTCTCACCGCTGGCTCAAGCAGTGGGCGTGTGAGATTACAGCGATGAGAGCCGCTGTTCGACGCCGAAGCTCACCGAGTGGTCCGCACGCCCCCTCATCTTTGACGCCGAGGATCACCCTGACCGCTCTACCGCAGTCAGGTGCTTGACATTGTTGGTCTCACCAACGATACGCAACCTCTGAGTGAACTAGATGTTGGTTGACGGCGGGGCCTGGCCTGAACCTGATCTCGCCTGTCGTGATCAAAAAGTTGCAAATCCCTGATGGAGACCTTGAGGAAACGAGCACGTTTCAAGGGGTCAATCCGGGGAGGAGCCAACCGAAGGGAAAGGTCACACTGCCTGTGACATTTGGAGGAGAGTTGAACTACAGGACGGAGAGGATCGTCTTCAATGTAGCCGAGATCCCCTTGCCCTACAACGGGATCCTCAGCCGCCCGGCACTATCCAAGTTCATGGCGGCGTCACACTACGCCTACAACATGCTGAAGATGCCCGGGCCATTGACCATCATCTCCGTCCCCTTTGACAAGAAGGACGCGCTGATCTGCGCCGACTAGCTCTACCAGGAAGCAGTTGCAGCGGCTGCCGCCAAGACACCTGGTCCTGCTGCTGAGGCCCCGGGGGGAGAGGCAGGAGTTCATTACAGAGGAGATCAGGAAGTTGGAAGCGGCAGGTTTGGTGAGAGGAGTGCTCCACCCGACGTGGTTGGCCAATCCGATAGTGGTGCGCAAGGCGAATGGGAAGTGGAGACTGTGTATTGATTACACAGATATCAACAAGGCTTGCCCTAAGGACCCCTTCCCATTGCCACGCATCGACCAGATTGTTGACTCCACGGCCGGGTGTGACCTGTTATCATTCCTCGATGCCTACTCAAGCTACCACCAGATCTTCATGACGAGAGAAGATGAAGAGAAGACAACATTCATCACACCATGTGGTACGTATTGCTTTTTACGGATGCCTTTCGGGTTGAAGAGTGCTGGCTCAACGTTCGCAAGAGCAGTCCAAATTGGTTTTGAACCTCAGCTCCACAGAAATATGGAGGGCTACATGGATGACATAGTGGTCAAAACCAAGGACGGGCCAACTCTTGTGCAAGATCTGGAAGAGACATTTGCTAGCCTGCGCAAGATCAACCTCAAGCTGAACCCAGAGAAGTGTGTCTTCGGCGTTCCGTCCGGCAAGCTTCTCGGGTTCTTTGTGTCACAGCGCAGGATTGAGGCAAACCCAGACAAGATCAAGGCTATTGAACAGATTGAGGCGCCCATCCAGATCAAGGATGTGCGTCGGCTCACCGGCTGCGTTGCTGCCATGAGCCGATTCATCTCCAAGTCTGCCGAGCGCGCCCTTCCCTTCTTCAAAATCTCGAAGAAGGCAGGCCCAATAGAGTGGACCCCAGATGTCGAGGTAGCACTGCAGGATCTGAAGAAATACCTTTCCTCCACGCCAATACTGGTTGCGCCTAAACCACAAGAGCCATTGCTGTTGTATCTGGCGGCGACGAATCAAGTGGTCATCGCCGCACTGGTGGCACAGAGGGAGGTCGACGAGGAGGCAGCGACTGCGGCAGAACCAGCAGATGGAAAGCCAAAGATTCCCCCGGCAGGACCTGGCGCCGACAAGACGCGGCCCCCGGCAGAGTCTGTTGCCACCATGGCAGTGCCCGCGCAGTCGGGTGAGGTGGTGCCAAGGAAGAAAATGATGCAGCACCCTGTTTACTTTGTCAGCTCCCTCTTGCAGGGGGCTAGGTCGAGGTATTCCGGCATGCAAAAATTGCTCTTCAGCCTCCTTATGGCCTCGAGGAAGCTGCGTCACTACTTCCAAGCCCACGAGATCACTGTCGTCACCCGCCTCCCGTTGCAACGGATACTGCATAACCCAGACGCAACCGGAAGGATTGTGGAATGGGCCTTGGAGCTGTCAAGTTTCGGTTTGAAGTTTGAAAGTACCTCGACAATTCAGAGAAGAGTCTTAGTGGAGTTCATCACAGAATGGACCTAGACGCCTGACGAAGAAATCTAGGAGACCACTCTCCCCGACAAGGAAGCAGACCACGACTGGATCATGTACTTTGATGGGGCTTTCTCGCTGCAAGGCGCCGGTGACGGCGTGCTTCTCGTCGCACCCACCGGAGAACACCTCAAGTACGTGATTCACATGCACTTCCCCAGGGAGATGTCCACCAACAACACTGCCAAGTACGAGGGATTGCTTGCCGGTCTGAGGATCGCGGCAGACCTCGGGGTTAAGAAGCTCATCGTCAGGGGTGACTCGCAGCTCGTTGTCAGGCAGGTCAACAAGTATTATCAGAGCCCATTGATGGAAGCTTACGTAGATGAAGTGAGGAAGCTGGAGGAACGCTTTGATGGTATCCAGGCGGAGCACGTCCCCCGAGCGGAGAATGACATCACCGATTACCTGTCAAAGCGTGCCGCATTCAAGCTACCTGTGGAACCAGGTACATTTTTGGTCCAGCTAACTCAACCATCCGTCGAACCATCAGTGGGGCAGAACAAGCGGAGGAAATCAGGTCCCGGCAAGTAATTTCCTACCGAGCCCCCTGGGCTGCCAGCAAGGGTGCTGCCGCGAACGCTGAGCCTGCCCAAGAGCACCTGGCTCCGACAGGGCATCAAGCCCTGGCTGTAGAAACAACAACTCCCATGGCGGAAGAAATGCCTTTGGTCCTTGCCGTCGAGCCCCAGGCTCCGGCATGGGCGTAGCATACCGTCCACTTCCTCCAAACACGGGAGCTTCCTGAGGAGCAGGAAGAAGCAGAGAAAGTAGCAAGTTGGTCCGCCCTGTACCAGTTCGTCGATGACGTCCTGTACCGGAGGAGGCCAAACGGTGTGAAACTCAAATGCATCCCCCGGGAGGAAGGACTCGAGCTATTGGCGGAGATACATGGAGGAATATGTGGCTCCCTCATAGGGTCAAGGGCCCTTGCCGGGAAGGCGTTTCGGCAAGGTTTCTTCTGGCCCACCGCCCTCCAGGATGTGACGACACTAGTAACCAAGTGTGAAGCGTGCGAGTTCCATTCAAAGAAGCTTCATTAGCCAGCTCAAGCCCTTCAAACAATCCCTCTCTCCTGGCCATTCTCGGTCTGGGGGCTCGATATACTCGGCCCTTTCCCCCGTGCTGTCGGGGGCTTTGAGTACTTGTACGTTGCAATCGAGAAGTTCACAAAGTGGCCGAAAGTGGAAGCAGTGAGGAAGGTGACTGCTCAGTCAGCCGTCAAGTTCTTCAAAGGACTGGTCTGCCGTTTTGGTGTGGCAAACATAGTCATCATCGACAACGGCACGCAGTTCACAAGCCACACCTTCATGCAGTTCATCCGAGACCTCGGCAGCAAGGTCTGTTTTGCTTCAGTGGCACATCCGCGGAGCAACGACCAAGCGGAGAGGGAAAATGCTGAAGTGTTGCGAGGCCTGAGAATGAAGAACTTTGACAAGCAGCAGAAGAGTGGAAGGCACTGGATTGATGAGTTGCCGGCGGTTCTTTGGTCGATCAGGACGACGCCAAATCGAGCCACCGGCCAGACACCTTTTGCCCTGGTATATGGGGCAGAAGCAGTTCTCCCCATGGAACTCATATACGGGTCTCCTCGAGTGCTCGCTTATGATGAGCTTGAGCAAGAGCCGTTGTGCCAAGATGACGCGACGCTCCTTGAGGAAGATCGTCTTCGGGCGGCTGTGAGAGCGGCACGCTACCAGCAAGCCTTGCGCCGCTACCATAGCCGCAAGGTTCATGCCCGAAGCTTTGAGGAAGGCGACCTTGTTCTTCGGCACGTTCAGTAGGCCAAGAATTCCAACAAGTTGACGCCAAAGTGGGAAGGCCCTTATTGGGTTATACGAGTCACCAAGCCTGGCGCAATCTTCGTGGAGACCGAAGATGCCGTCCCAGTGAGCAACTCCTGGAACATCGAGCATCTTCGCAAGTTTTACCCATTAGGCGCGGCTTGCCGGGCCTCCCAGCAAGCCACCATTTGTACAAGCTTTGCCGGCAAGGCATGTGACCCTTTGTACAGAGCCAGGCGCAGACCCAGAGCATAAATAAATGAAGCGCTGGCGCCCTAAGTCATAGCATGCATGCTCGGTCGAGTCTCTTCCTCGGTTAGGGTTGATAGTGCTCAGCAGCGACTAACCCCTAGCTTAGAGGTCGAGTGCGCGTCTATCTGTTCCTCTTCTATCCTTTTTTGGTTTGCAGGGCACATGAGCACTTCTGCTGAGCTACTTGTGAAGGAAATATGCCCTAGAGGCAATAATAAAGTTATTATTTATTTCCTTATATCATGATAAATGTTTATTATTCATGCTAGAATTGTATTAACCGGAAACATAATACATGTGGGAATATATAGACAAACAGTATGTCACTAGTATGCCTCTACTTGACTAGCTTGTTAATCAAAGATGGTTATGTTTCCTAACCATGAACAAGGAGTTGTTATTTGATTAACAAGGTCACATCATTAGTTGAATGATCTGATTGACATGACCCATTCCGTTAGCTTAACACTTGATCATTTAGTATGTTAATGCTTTCTTCATGACCCATACATGTTCCTATAACTATGAGATTATGCAACTCCTGTTTACGGAGGAACACTTTGGTACTACCAAACGTCACAACGAATCGGGTGATTATAAAGGAGTACTACAGGTGTCTCCAAAGGTACTTGTTGGGTTGGCGATTTCGAGATTAGGTTTTGTCACTCCGATTGTCGGAGAGGTATCTCTAGGCCTTCTCGTAATACACATCACTTAAGCCTTGCAAGCATTACAACTAATGAGTTAGTTGTGAGATGATGTATTACGGAACGAGTAAAGAGACTTACCGTAACTAGATTGAACTAGGTATTGGATACCGACGATCAAATCTCGGGTAAGTAACATACCGATGACAAAGGGAACAACGATGTCGTTATGCGGTTTGACCGATAAAGATCTTCGAGAATATGTAGGAACCAATATGGGCATCCAGGTTCCGCTATTGGTTATTGACCAAGAATGGTTCTAGGTCATGTCTACATAGTTCTCGAACCCGTAGGGTCCGCACGCTTAACGCTTCGATGATGTTCATTATGAGTTTATAAGTATTGATGCACCAAGTTTGTTCGAGTCCCGGATGTGATCACGGACATGACGAGGAGTCTCGAAATGGTCGAGACATAAAGATTGATATATTGGAAGCCTATGTTTGGACTTCGAAGGGTTCCGAGTGAAAACAGGAAGTTATTAGAACACACCGGGTTACCGGAACCCCGGGGGTATATGGGCCTTCATGGGCCACAAGGAGAAGAGGAAGGGCCGCCAGGTGGGCTGCGCCCCCCTCCCCTCTAGTCCGAATAGGACAGGAGAGGGGCGCGCTTCCCTCTTCCCTCCCCAATCCTACTCCAACTAGGACAGGGGGAGTCCTACTCAGCCGGGAGTAGGACTCTCCAGCGCGCCTCCCAAGGCTGGCCGCACTCCCCTTGGCTCCTTTATATCTGGGGCAGGGGCACCCCATGACACACAAGTTGATCTACGGATCTTTCCTTAGCCGTGTCTGGTGCCCCTTCCACCATATTCCACTTCGTCATATCGTCATGAGCTTAGGCGAAGCCCTGCGCCGGAGAAGTCATATCGTCAGCGAGCTTAGGCGAAGCCCTGCGTCGGTGGAGCATCAACATCGCCACCACGCCGTCGTGTTGACGGAACTCATCCCGACACTTTGCTGGATCGGAGTCCGGGATCGCCATCGAGCTGAACATGTGCAGAACTCGGAGGTGCCGTGACGCTCGGTGCTTGGATCGGTCGGATCGTGAAGACGCACGACTACATCAACCGCGTTGTTATAACGCTTCCGCTTTCGGTCTCACGAGGGCGTGGACGGACACTCTCCCCTCGTTGCTATGCCATCACCATGGTCTTGCGTGATCGTAGGAAATTTTTTGAAATTACTACGCTCCCCAACAAAGGGTATCGAGCCTGGTTTTATGCGTTGATGTCATATGCACGAGTAGAACACAAGTGAGTTGTGGGCGATACAAGTCATACTACCTACCAGCATGTCATACTTTGGTTCAGCGGTATTGTGAGATGAAGCGCCCGACCGACATTACGCCAGACGCTTACGCGAGACTGGTTTCACCGCCCGAGCACTCGTTGCTTAAAGGTGACCGGCGGTGTCTGCTCTCTCACTTTAGTTGAATCGAGTGTGGCTACGCCCGTCCTTGAGAAGGTTAAACGGAGTCTATTTGACGAAGTATCGCTGTGGTTTTGATGCGAGGTAAGAACGGTTCTTGCTCAGCCCGTAGCAGCCACGTAAAACTTGCAACAACAAAGTAGAGGACGCCTAACTTGTTTTTGCAGGGCATGTTGTGATGTGATATGGTCAAGACGTGATGCTATATTTTATTGTATGAGATGATCATGTTTTGTAACCGAGTTATCGGCAATCGGCAGGAGCCATATGGTTGTCGCTTATTGTATGAAATGCAACGCCATGTAATTGCTTTACTTTATCACTAAGGAGTAGCGATAGTCGAGAAGCAATAGTTGGCGAGACGACAACGATGCTACGATGGAGATCAAGGTGTCGCGCCGGTGACGATGGTGATCATGACGGTGCTTCGCGATGGAGATCACAAGCACAAGATGATGATGACCATATCATATCACTTATATTGATTGCATGTGATGTTTATCCTTTATGCATCTTATCTTGCTTTGATTGACGGTAGCATTATAAGATGATCTCTCACTAAAATTATCAAGAAGTGTTCTCCACGAGTATGCACCGCTGCCAAAGTTCGTAGTACCCGGACACCACGTGATGATCGGGTGTGATAAGTTCTACGTCCATCTACAACGGTGCAAAACAGTTGCACGCGCAGAATACTCAGTTAAACTTGACGAGCCTAGCATATAACAGATATGGCCTCGAACACGGAGACCGAAGGTCGAACGTGAATCATATAGTAGATATGATCAACATAGTGATGTTCACCATTGAAACTACTCCGTCTCACGTGATGATCGGACATGGTTTAGTTGATTTGGATCACGTAATCACTTAGATGACTAGAGAGATGTCTGTCTAAGTGGGAGTTTTAATATGATTAATTGAACTTAAATTTATCATGAACTTAGTACCTGATAGTATTTTGCTTGTCTATGTTTACTGTAGATAGATGGCTCGTGCTGTTGTTCCGTTGAATTTTAATGCTTCCTTGAGAAAGCAAAGTTGAAAGATGATGGTAGCAATTACACGGACTGGGTCCGAATTTGAGGATTATCCTCATTGCTGCACGTAAAAATTACGCCCCGAAGCACCGCTGGGTGACAGCCTGCTGCAGATGCCGAGCCGAAGTTGTGAACGCCCGCAAAGCAAAGCTGATGACTACTCTATAGTTCAAGGTGCCATGCTTTACGGCTTAGAACCGGTCTTCAACGACGTTTTGAACGCCATGGAGCATATGAGATGTTCCAGAGTTGAAGTTAATATTTCAAGCAAATGCCCGGATTGAGAGATATGAAGTCTCCAATAAGTTCTATAGCTGCAAGATGGAGGAGAATAGTTCGTCGGTGAGCACATACTCAAAATGTCCGGGTATAACAATCACTTAATTCAGCTGGGAGTTAATCTTCCGGATGATAGTGTCATTGATGAATTCTCCAATCATCGCCACCAAGCTACAAGAGCTTCGTGATGAACTATAATATGCAAGGGATGACTAAGACAATTCCTCGAGCTCTTCGCGATGCTAAAAGCATGGAGGTAGAAATCAAGAAAGAGCATCAAGTGTTGATGGTCAACAAGACCACTAGTTTCAAGAAAAGGGCAAAGGGAAGAAGAAGGAAACTTCAAAAGAACAGCAAGAAAGTTGCTGATCAAGAGAAGAAACCCAAGTCTGGACCTAAGCCTGAAATCGAGTGTTTTACCGCAAGCGATCGGACATCGAAGCGGAACTGCCCCAAGTATTTGGCGGATAAGAAGGATGGCAAGGTGAACAAAGGTATATGTGATATACATGTTATTGATGTGTACCTTACTAGAGCTCGTAGTAGCACTGGTATTTGATACTGGTTCTGTTGCTAATATTTGCAACTCAAACAGGACTACTGAATAGACGAGCATTGGCAAAGGACGAGGTGACGATGCGCGTGGGAAATGGTTCCAAAGTCAATGTGATCGCGTCGGCACGCTACCTCTACATCTACCTTCGGATTAGTTTTAGACCTAAATAATTGTTATTTGGTGCCAGCGTTGAGCATGAACATTATATCTGGATCTTGTTTAATGCGAGACGGTTATTCATTTAAATCAGAGAATAATGGTTGTTCTATTTATATGAGTAATATCTTTTATGGTCATGCACCCTTGAAGAATGGTCTATTCTTGTTGAATCTCGACAAGAGTGATACACATATTCATAATGTTGAAGCCAAAAGATGCAGAGTTGATAATGATAGTGCAACTTATTTGTGGCAATCGCCGCTTAGGTCATATCGGTGTAAACGCATGAAGAAACTCCATACCGATGGGCTTCGAATCACTTGATTATGAATCACTTGGTACTTGTAACCGTGCCTCATGGGCAAGATGACCAAAACGCCGTTCTCCGAACTATGGAGCGAGCAACTGATTTGTTGGAAATCATACATACCGATGTTTGTGGTCCAATGAATGTTGAGGCACGCGCGGTATCGTTATTTTCTCACCTTCACAGATGATTTGAGCAGATATGGGTATATCTACTTAATGAAACACAAATCTGAAACATTTGAAAAGTTCAAAGAATTTCAGAGTGAAGTGGAAAATCATCGTAACAAGAAAATAAAGTTTCTACGATCTGATCGTGGAGGAGAATATTTGAGTTACGAGTTTGGTTTACATTTGAAACAATGTGGAATAGTTTCAGAACTCACGCCACCCGGAACACCACAGAGAAATGGTGTGTCCGAACGTCGAATCGTATTTTACTAGATATGGTGCGATCTATGATGTCTATTTCGATTTACCGCTATCGCTTTGGGGTTATGCTTTAGAGACGGCCGCATTCACGTTGAATAGGACACCGTCAAAACCGCTGAGACGACGCCTTATGAACTGTGGTTTGGCAAGAAACCAAAGTTGTCGCTTCTTAAAGTTTGGGGCTGCGATGCTTATGTAAAGAAACTTCAACCAGATAAGCTCGAACCCAAATCGGAAAATGTGTCTTCATAGGATACCCAAAGGAGACTGTTGGTACACCTTCTATCACAGATCTGAAGGCAAGATTTTCGTTGCTAAATTCGGATCCTTTCTAGAGAAGGAGTTTCTCTCGAAAGAAGTGAGTGGGAGGAAAGTAGAACTTGATGAGATAATCAGATTCGCTCCCTTATTGGAAAGTAGTTCATCACAAGAAATGGTTCCCGTGACAACTACACCAATTAGTGAGGAAACTAATGATGATGATCATGAAGCTTCGATCAAGTTACTACTGAACCTCGTGAGGTCAACCAGAGTAAAATACGCACTAGAGTGGTACGGTAATCTTATTCGAAGTCATGTTACTTGACCATGGCGAACCTACAAACTATGAAGAAGCGATGGTGAGCCCAGATTCGCAAAATGGCTGGAAGCCATGAAATCTGAGATGGGATCCATGTATGAGAACAAAGTATGGACTTTGGTTGACTTGCCCGATGATCGGCAAGCCATTGAAAATAAATGGATCTTTAAGAAGAAGACCGACGCTGATGGTAATATAACTGTCTACAAAGCTCGACTTGTTGCGAAAGGTTTTCGACAAGTTCAAGGGTTGACTACGATGAGACTTTCTCACCAGAAGCGATGCTTAAGTCTGTCCGAATCATGTTAGCAATTGCCGATTTTATGATTATGAAATTTGGCAAATGGATGTAAAACTGCATTCTTGAATGGATTTCTAGAAGAAGAGTTGTATATGATGCAACCAGAAGGTTTTGTCGATCCAAAGGGTGCTAACAAAGTGTGCAAGCTCCAACGATCAATTTATGGTCCGCAAGCCTCTCGAGTTGGAATAAACGCTTTGATAGTGTGATCAAAGCATATGGGTTTGTATGACTTTTGGAGAAGCCTGATTTACAAGAAAGTGAGTGGGAGCTCAGAGCATTTCTAATATTATATGTGGACGACATATTATTGATTGGAAATGATATAGAATTTCTGGATAGCATAAAAGGATACTTGAATAAAAGTTTTCAATGAAAGACCTCGGTGAAGCTGCTTATATTGGGCATCAAGATCTATAGAGATAGATCAAGACGCTTAATTGACTTTCACAAAGCACATACCTTGATAAAGTTTTGAAAAGTTCAAAATGGATCAGCAAAGAAAGGTTTTTACCTGTGTTACAAGGTGTAAGATTGAGTCGACTCAATGCCCGACCACAGCAGAAGATAGAGAAAATGAAAGATGTTCCTATGCTTCAGCCATAGGCTCTATCATGTATGCAATGCTGTGTACCAGACCGACGATGCTTAGCTGTAAGCTTGGCAGGAAGGTACCAAAGTAATCCAGAGTGGATCATCGGACAGCGGTCAAGAACATCCTGAAATACCGAAAAGGACTAAGGATATGTTTCTCATATATGGAGGTGACAAAGAGCTAGTCGTAAATGGTTACGCCGATGTAAGTTTTGACATCGATCCGGACGATTCTAAATCGCAAACCGGATACGTGTTTTTATTAAACGGTGGAGCTGTCGGTTGGTGCAGTTCTAAACAAAGCGCCGTGGCGGATCTACATGTGAAGCGGAGTACATAGCTGCTTCGAAGCAGCAAATGAAGGAGTCTGGATGAAAGAGTTCATTTCGATCTAGGTGTCATACCTAGTGCATCGGGACCGATGAAGATCTTCCGTGACAATATCGGTGCAATTGCCTTGGCAAAGGAATCCAGATTTCACAAGAGGACCAAGCATATCAAGAGACGCTTCAATTCCATTCGGGACCAAGTCCAAGTGGGAGACATAGAGATTTGCAAAATACATACGGATCTGAATGTTGCGCATCGCTGACTAAGCCTCTTCCACGAGCAAAACATGATCAGCACCAAGACTCCATGGGTGTAAGGATCATTACTTTGTAATCTAGATTATTGACTCTAGTGCAAGTGGGAGATCAAGGAAATATGCCCTAGAGGCAATAATAAAGTTATTATTTATTTCCTTATATCATGATAAATGTTTATTATTCATGCTAGAATTGTATTAACCGAAACATAATACATGTGTGAATATATAGACAAACAAGATGTCACTAGTATGCCTCTACTTGACTAGCTTGTTAATCAAAGATGGTTATGTTTCCTAACCATGAACAAGGAGTTGTTATTTGATTAACAAGGTCACATCATTAGTTGAATGATCTGATTGACATGACCCATTCCGTTAGCTTAACACTTGATCGCTTAGTATGTTAATGCTTTCTTCATGACCCATACATGTTCCTATAACTATGAGATTATGCAACTCCTGCTTACGGAGGAACACTTTGGTACTACCAAACGTCACAACGTAATCGGGTGATTATAAAGGAGTACTACAGTGTCTCCAAAGGTACTTGTTGGGTTGGCGATTTCGAGATTAGGTTTTGTCACTCCGATTGTCGGAGAGGTATCTCTAGGCCTTCTCGTAATACACATCACTTAAGCCTTGCAAGCATTACAACTAATGAGTTAGTTGTGAGATGATGTATTACGGAACGAGTAAAGAGATTTCACCGTAACGAGATTGAACTAGGTATTGATACCGACGATCGAATCTCGGTAAGTAACATACCGATGACAAAGGAACAACGATGTCGTTATGCGGTTTGACCGATAAAGATCTTCAGAGAATATGTAGGAACCAATATGGGCATCCAGGTTCCGCTATTGGTTATTGACCGAGAATGGTTCTAGGTCATGTCTACATAGTTCTCGAACCCGTAGGGTCCGCACGCTTAACGCTTCGATGACAGTTCATTATGAGTTTATAAGTATTGATGCACCAAGTTTGTTCGAGTCCCGGATGTGATCACGGACATGACGAGGAGTCTCAAATGGTCGAGACATAAAGATTGATATATTGAAGCCTATGTTTGACTTCGAAGGGTTCCGAGTGAAAACAGAAGTTATTTAACACCGGGTTACTGAACCCCGGGGGTATATGGGCCTTCATGGGCCACAAGGGAGAAGAGGAAGGGCCGCCAGGTGGGCTGCGCCCCTCCCCCTCTAGTCCGAATAGGACAAGGAGAGGGGGCGCCTTCCCTCTTCCCCCTCCCCAATCCTACTCCAACTAGGACAGGGGGAGTCCTACTCCCGGGAGTAGGACTCCTCCAGCGCGCCCCCAAGGCTGGCCGCACTTCTTGGCTCCTTTATATACGGGGCAGGGGCACCCCATGACACACAAGTTGATCTACGGATCTTTCCTTAGCCGTGTGCGGTGCCCCTTCCACCATATTCCACTTCGTCATATCGTCATGAGCTTAGGCGGCCTCGCGCCGAGAAGTCATATCGTCATGAGCTTAGGCGAAGCCCTCGCGCCGTGGAGCATCAACATCGCCACCACGCCGTCGTCTCGACGGAACTCATCCCCGACACTTTGCTGGATCGAGTCCGGGATCGCCATCGAGCTGAACGTGTGCGTAACTCGGAGGTGCCGACGCTCGGTGCTTGGATCGGTCGGATCGTGAAGACGTCGACTACATCAACCGCGTTGTTATAACACTTCCGCTTTCGGTCTACGAGGGTACGTGGACGGACACTCTCCCCTCTCGTTGCTATGCCATCACCATGGTCTTGCGTGATCGTAGGAAATTTTTTGAAATTACTACGTTCCCCAACAACTTGGAAGGAAGGAAACGGATCGGCGTCCCGACCCCGAGAAACCAGAGTTGCCGGGGGCTGCAAATTCGAGGATCCAACCGCGACAAGATAAGACTGCCGGGGGCTGCAGATCTAGATAAGTCTTTTTCCCCTGTCATGCGTTTTGAAATAGGTATGGGGCATGTGAAGCCTCATTTTATCTCTAGGCTCTCATGCTCCCTTTTTCCCTATACCTAATGAGTATTTCCTGGGTCCGGATTTGGTTGTAGCCGTGACAGCAAGGAGATAGAACAAGGAGCCTGAAGCCAACTTCTTCCCTGCCTCCGCCAAGAGCGCGAGAACGGTCGAACTGAGTGGGGAACGGCAAGGCCTGCCGTCGCTTAAAAAACGCTTATCTTAAACAAATAACGAGGACTCACTCCTTGTCACGGGATTTACCCACTAACGAAAAGCCCGGCAAGCATCCTTTTTTCATTAAAAACATCCCGTGCAGGTATACAGTTCAGACGATATGAAAAATATGGACAAAGGGGATTACAAAGTTTGAATTAACAAGGCCCGCAGAAGCTACGATTAAAAAGAGATAAGGTGCCCGTAATCCCTTTCTCGTCCCTCTCCTCAGGAGGCAGTTCAAAGAGGCGAGAGGGCAAAAGGGGCGCCGAGGCGAACTACGAGCAGCGGAAAGCACCAAGAGAACACTCGTGACGCTTACAATGGGCGGCCGGTGATGACGGTGCCGGAAAGGATCTGGAAGACGAGGCGGCAGGACCGCAGACGCTGATGAAGGCGCTTGGTGCTCACAGATTGAGTTGACGGCTTTGCCGCCCGTCCTCTTCCTCTTCCACAACCTCCTGACGCCAGCCGCCGAATGAGACGGCCCCGAGAAGTTCAAGGAGCTGGCCCCACCCCCGGCAAAACCCTACCAGAGGAGCGGCTAGGTGCAGATGTTGCTGCTGCCGCTTCCCCCAGCGCTGGGCGCCCGGCGCCTAAGGTCGGGCTCGTCCTCGCTGTCCCCCTCATCGCTTTCGCCGAGGACAAGCTTCCATCGTCGTAATTCCATCGAGGAGCTTCCACGCAGCATTTCGCATAAGTTCCAAACTTCCAAAGACCTTGACGGAAAGCAGGCCGCCCTCCATTAATTTGAAGTAGAGGACGAGCCCCGCCACAGTCAGGATGCGCTAACATCTTCCATCCACGGTGGAGATACATAGCTCGAGGAGCTGGGAAGTCGACGCCGACTACAAGGCTCGTGGACGCCCCGATTCAATCAGACACTAATCATACACGCAAACGCAATAACGATCAAGATCGTGGACTCACGGGAAGGTATCACAACACAACTCTAAAAATAAAATAAGTCATACAAGCATCATAATACAAGCCAGGGCCTCGAGGGCTCGAATACAAGTGCTCGATCATAGACGAGTCACCGGAAGCAACAATATCTCGAGTACGCACATAAGTTAAACAAGTTGCCATAAGATGGCTAGCACAAACCGGGATACATATCGAAGAGGCGCAGGCCTCCCGCTCGGGATCCTCCTAACTACTCTGGTCGCCGCGTCGGCGGGCTGCACGTAGTAGTAGGCACCTCCGGGTAGTAGTCGCCATCGACGGTGGCGTCCTCGCCCTGGGCTCCATCGTCTGTCGCAGAATCGAGTAGAGATAGGGGAAAAGGGGGAACAAGGCAACCGTGAGTACTCATCCAAAGTACTGCGCAAGCAAGGAGCTACACTACATATGCATGGATATATGTGTAAAGGGCCATATCAAGGACTGAACTACGGAATGCCGTAATAAGAGGGGATAGCTAATCTCGTCAAGACTACGCTCGGGCGGCTTCCACCTTGCAAATGTAGCGTAGAGTAGATCAAGTCCTCCATGTAGCATCGCATAGCAATAATCCTACCCGCCATCCCTCCTCGTCACCCTGTTAGAGAGCGATCACCGGGTTGTATCCGCACTTGGAAGGGTGTGTTTATTAAGTATCCTGTTCTAGTTGTCATAAGGTCAAGGTACAACTCCAAGTCGCCCCTGTCATCAAGATCACGGCTATTCAATAGATTAACTCACTGCAGGGTGCACCACATAACCCAACACGCTGATCCCATTTGGCCGACACACTTTTCGGGGTCATGCCCGCCGCGGAAGATCAACACGCCGCAGCCCCACCTAGGCTCAACAGAGAGGTCAAGACGCCGGTCTAAACTTGTTAGCGATAGGGGTCAGGCCCATCGCCTGAGCACACCTCAAGACGCTATGCGGGCGGCCGGAAGCAGACTTCAGCCTAGTGGCGCTTTAGTCCAATCCGCGCCGCCGCCGCCGCCGACGTCACGGGCGTTTCGCCGATACAACGACGCCGGATACCCATAACTACTCCCACGAGATGGTTAGTGCGATAGACCTAAGGGCCGACTCGATCAAATACCAAGATCTCGTTAACGTGTTAAGTATCCGCGAACACCGACCAGGGCCGGCCCACCTCTCACCTGTAGTCTCAACTCGTCCTGTCCGCCCGCCTCAAAGATCCACTCATGGTGCTCCACCTACCAATTCGACTTTTAGTCACCACATGTATCATGTATAAATATATAGTATATACCCGTGATC